>CM060946.1:215154361-216455076 GCA_030765085.1 Allium cepa
TGATAGCTTACTCATATTTTATTCGTATTTGAAAGACCTCCACAAAAGGAATATTTAGCCCTGCCTCCAAATAACAATAAAACTAACAAACAAATTGAGGCAGTGCATGTCCAAAATGAGATCAACACTAGTTGGAGATGTAGTTCATTTAGGCGTAACCTCCTCTTTCCACTAACCACTCAGGACCGATGATGTTCTCAGCCTATGAAATAGATTTTACTCCCATATATGATAATCCCACAATCATAGCATTGTGCCTTACTCACCGTCCCATTTAGATTGCCTAATGCAATCTAGGAATACTCAATTGTTATTTAATACCTCTTAAAAGGTTGAAATAGAATCTTTTTATCCTTTGGCATTTCGACCAGGGAACCATCCTTCTTCGTATTCCCTTCACCTATAAGCTAACATATAATTCCATGGGTTCTATGGTTGGTGAGGCATCACATCAGTATAATGTATACACAATCGCTAGTATCCCCTTTCGATGGATATACTTCTATTGTATAAGCTTACCGATCTCGCATCCTAACCCATACTAATGACGAAGTCGTTCTTACTTATTTTAAATATTAACCATATTTAGTAATTCACTCCCGTTATAATGCATACTTGAGGCTATGTAAATTTATTTAATTACTATGCCTCTTATGTTCAACTATTGTGTTTAGTTACCTTTACAAAACATACTTCTTGTTCCATTAACCCTTTTTAATGTTGTTTACCACTTACTTTAAGTTTAATAGATTTTGACCACCTTTTACTACTTAACTTCTACTAGTACTTATTAGATATAATCTATTGTTCCTTCCTATATATTGCTATCTTCTTTTAGTTACTATAATCTTCTTGTAGGATCATTTTCACCCTAGAGGGGGGGGGGGTTTGAATAGGTTGATACTAAAAATAATTAAAAATTAATGCGAAAATAAAAATAATAACAGAAAGTAATGCAGAAGAGATCACAAACAAATTTACCCAGCTACGGCAAAGCCCTACCTACATGTTGCCCCTAAGATTTCTACTAGAAATTAAGTGGTCAGGCGCTTACACACGTAAACTAGCGACATCCGTTAATGACTAACCTAACTGTATGCTTAAAATCTGCCATAGCTCGGCCATTAAGTTGCGAACTCTCGAACTACATCACTATAGTTCGAAACCTAGTCACACGACAAGAATTTTTCAAAAGTTTAAAAGGAAATTACAAATTAAATAAAACTAAAACAAGAAAAAAAAATCCTAATTATAAAATTAAAGCCCAAAATAAAATAAACTACACTGGCCCACTAATAGTTAAAATGAAAGTGCATTTTCATTCTTGGCCGCCTTTGTTTTCCACTCTTCGAAAAATTAAGGTTCGTGATTTTAAGTCGCCGCCTTGAACAAATTATGCTCAAATTGAATACTGTTATGCTCTCAATTCACAAATAGGATTTGATAATTCTTCAAGTTTATTACGTACATGCGTTCGCTTTGAGTTTGAATGATAATTTGGTATGTGATATTCGCCCCATTTTGATTTTCAAATATATTTGACTTTATGCTCTAATCAATTGCTTGGGCTAGAACTCTTGAATTTGCTGATGATAGTGATGGGTAATTTATAGGGATTAAAACCCTAAATTTTAGTTCATATATTTTTTAACATTTCTGTGCTTCGGAGTTGATTTTGAATTTAATGGTTGAGTTGAATTCTGACTTGATCATAATATTATTAGTTGAATACGTTTGAAATTGGTTCCTTCTTTTGCTCTGTTGATTTTGGCATTTGAATTTGCTGACTTTGAGATAAAAATTGACTTCAACTTTTTCAAATTCTACGACTTTGGCATTATTCTATATATGTATGAATATAATAATTTCTTTGAAATATCCCCAAATATTTTTGACCCCTATCGATTTTTATCTCGGTCTTCGCTTGTTGACTATGTCTTTAATATTGCTGGTGTTTGTTTATATTGAAGCCGGGTCTTGTTTCAAGTCACACTGGTGGTTCCACTTGAGTCAATCCTAATTGAATCCCTTGTGTGGTGCATTCTAGTATTTCATTAAACTCGGTTAGCTGCTGTTGTCTTGATTGAGATTGTACATTTGCAGTCTGGACTTGTTGTTTCCTCTGATTCATGTTTTGCATTCCATTTGCATTCATATTGTCATGTTGGGTTGAAATGTTGTACATGCCATGCTGTAGCTTGATGGATTCTAATTTGCAATGGGTCATTATGTACATTTACATTTGCATTTATTTGAATTGGGTTGCCTTGATGACCCATTGCTTGATGACCTTTTTTGACCTTGTTTCACTGGTTTGTACATTTGATTCACTAGAAATCTGGTCTGGTCTCATTCATGTTTGGTTCCTACTATTATTTGAAGTGGTCTTGTTCCTCGTATTCATGCATGCATATGTACTATGCATTCCAGAGTCTGCATTCACGTTGATCTTGATTTTTATGTTTCTATAGCTTGACCATCCATGCTTGTGTCCATGCATTCGAACTGCTCTGGTGCCATATGAAGTCTTGTTGCATTTCTTTGTGATCATGTGCATGGGTTTTATTTGAGTCTATCTAGTGTGGTTGCATGTTGTTGTTGTGGACTTGAACTATAGCTCATTGATTTTGGAAAATATGCACATAATTATGTATATACATGCATACATATGCATGTATATATGTGTAGTGAATGTTACTGCATATTTGTACATGTATACACATGTATGCTTGTCTGGATCACGTTGTTCTTCCCTGAGTTTGGTTTCACATGTTTTCATGTTTATTGAACTTGAGTATGGTCTTGTGGGGTGTTGTGCCTTTGGTTATTGCATTCTAAAGTTTTTTGTTCCATGGTTTGGATCCTTGTTTTGATCTTGTTTGCAGAGTGCTTTGAGTTACTTTATTTTGAACTGCCGTGTTCACTGTTTGCTGGCATGATGCACTTTGGTTTTCTCCATGTATATATATACATATAGTATGTATATATGTGTGTGATTTATATGCTTATGCACTTTGTTAGCTTGTTTTCATGCTAGACTGATTGTGTCGAAAGTTTTTGCACTTGAGTTGAATCCGATCTAGGCTTGGGTTTGACCTTGTGCTCACCTGTCCTGCTATTTAACTCACAAGTGTATATCGGTGTGCACGACCTTGTGACATGTATAGTGATACACTGTGCATGTTATAAGCTATTCATGTAAGATGGATTAAAAAGAATAATGACGACGAATAACCCAAATAACCGAGGCAAACAATATTTTCAAAACACACACTTCATTATACACAGAAAAAAGATTTCTTTTTCAATCTTACGCTTCAGTGTTTGTTCTGCAGATAATTCAGATGCTGGATACAAACTGGAATAGAGTTTAAGATAAAAATACGAGTGTTGCGTGAATATGTAGCGAGGTGAAAAAATAGGAAATTAAAATTTGTGATGTACTTGAAATTATAATGTAATTGAAAATGTATATATATAGTGAGAGCTCAAATTTGTACTATTTGAATTTGTAATAAATATTTGTTGAATAAAGTATTTTTTTTTTAAAATATTTGTTTGAATATGAATTCTGTGTTATTTATTTTATTCAAAAAATATTTATTTAATTATGTGAAAAACAAAATAGCACAATAACATATACATTTAAACAAATATCTATATGTTTATTATCATCAAACAAAAATCATATGCTTTGGTATTCTATAATCTCGCCTTTTTGATGATAATAAAAATATTGAGATTCTGACTCTATTTGATGTATTTAGTTTTGATGAATTCTATTAGCTCCCCTATTTGAATGCTCCCCCTATAATAAAGCCCCCTTTCATATATGCATGAAAATAAATAAAAAATATGCAAATGAACCTAGATGAGAATATGAAAATAAAAAATATGACTTGACTTATTTGCCATAATCTTAACTTCTCTCTCTCCCTTTTATTATCAGCAAAAGAGTAATAGTGTTAGAAAAATAGAGATAAAGTAATAGACATTAATACAACATTGATACCTAACCGAGTATAACTTTTAAATTTCAATAAAAAAATCAATCAAAAATCATAAATACTCTGTTAGGAGCATATTCCACTTTAGAGTGATAGGGTGATGACGGTATATAAAACCATATAGTTGTATCTATTTGTGGTATATTTACGACATGAATTTGAATACTTACTAACTATGCATAACCATTAGGACTTTTAAATGAGATCAATAGTATTCACAATTTTAAAATGAATGAATTCAAGTATCTTTTGACCATGCATAACCATGAGGACTTTTAAATTGGATTAGAATCAACTCGTCTATTAATAATTAATTTTGACATATGTTCCATACATGCATAATCGTAAGGACTTTTAAATGAGCATGAAAGCGCATAATCAAAGATTTCAAGTAATTCACTCATGCATAACCGTGAGGACTTTTAAATAAGGGTGAATACTTTGAATGTTTTTGTCACTAATTAAATTTTAAAAAACGAATAATTTCCCGTTTAAAATACCACATTTTGACATACTATATTGAATTTTGATGAGTGATGTTCGTTAGAAATATGATACAGACAAAGATGATCATGGAATTTTTACCAATCAAAGTTATTATAAATTTTGTTTAAATTCTTTAAAGAAATTTACTACGTATACTGTCTCAAGTCAAAATGTAAGGTTAATATCAACAACTCGTCAATTTTTTCAGTCTCTATTTATCTTTTCGATAATCAACAGGGAGTCAGATTAGTTAACACAGACATTTATATCAAATCCAAAAATATAAAATCAAATTTCTAAAATGCCTAAATTAAGATGCAGTCGACAGAAACTATTTTTTGGAGAAGGTTTTGTAAAATTGTCTACCAATTGAAAATTAGTTGAAATGAATTTTATGCAGATATTTTATTTGTGAATGTGATGCATCTAATAAATGTTTCAACATAAAACACGTTCCACCGGTACTTTTTCTATCAACTAGGCTACCAGTGTATTCTGCATCTTAATTCCCCTTTGACTCAAAGTTATCAAAAATCGTGAGATGTGCAATAAATACCTTATAATCTTTTACAACTTTTAAAATGCGATTCCTTAAGAATTTGATTGAAAACATGCACATAAACAACAAGTGAACATAGTGTGTCAGATGTAGAAGCAGTAAGATAAACAAATATATTCACGTGTATCTAGAGTAATCATCAACCAGTATAAAAAGACATCACTTATCACCTAAACTTGCAATATTATTAGTCCAAACAAACCTATATGAAATAGTTCAAGGATGAAAAGATGATTGGTCAACATTTTTACACAAATCACAATCAAAATCAATATTTATTTCCTTATCACATAACAGCTGAATTAAATCACATTATGGTGCAAATTTTCAACATATAATATATCGTTCAAGATAAATGTACGGTTACCTATTTTACCTTTACCGATAATATTTCATTTATCGTTCTTACCTATAGTGACTCTGCCACCTTTGTACTAGGATAAGGAACTTTGATTTATCGCCCATCGTGTGCGTGTAGCAGCCAAAATCCAGATAATAATGTTGTTGTTGCTTGGCCTGTCACCACACCTACACGAGAGAAGATTTTTGTGACCTATTTGTTTTTATAGGTCCATGATTGTTAATGACAAATTTTTTTGAAAAACAAGTTTGGTTAGACCCAAGATAATCTATATTTATTCTTTTCGGCACCTAGATTTAATTGAGTTTAAGGAATTTTACATTCGTGCCTTTGGGAACCCAAATTGGAATGGTTTTCACGTGTTTGGGTATATATTAGCAATTGTTGTGATTGTGCCCAATTTTTTCACAAATCGTGCACTTGAAATTAACTTTATTAATTTCGCTTCTAACATGTTCAGATTAAGTATACCCAAGTCCCTGTATAACTGTATTGATAGTTTGTTTCTCTAATATCATATTTAGTGATTTTTCTCCTTTAGACAATTTCCCTGAAGTTGTAGACAATTGTTGGACTTGTGTTTTGGGAGATTCATTTTCATTCAAAAACAGAGTGCACTTTTTAATAGAATTCTCTCCTAGTATTTTCATTATCTTTCAAAATTAGAATTTCATTTTCAATTGATTTAATTTTAATTTCTGGTTTTTTAACCTCTTCTTCAAATGATGGACACTTATCACACTTATGGCTCTTATTTCGATAGTTTTTAACCAATTGATCAAGATGTTTATTTAGTTCTATCAAGCTATCTCATTATGATTCAAATTTAGCATACTTCTCCTAAGTCATTCAAAACAGCCATTTGCTTTGTGAAAAGATATAAGTAATTCTGAGTGAGTAAGTTTTGAACCTCATTTGGCTCATCATCATCGCTGTCAGTTGTTTCGTCTGAAAAGCACAGATTTTTTTTTCACTCTCACTGCCAGTGCTTTTACCATTTTCATCACTTTCATCCTAAGTAGCCGCAAAACTTCTTCTTTTCAGTTTCGTTCCTTGGCTGAGTCGATTCTAATGACAATTTGGCTTGATATGATAGGGTTTATTGCAATTGTGACAAATGATCTCTTGCTCTTTTGAGTCGTCTAGAACTTTGACTATTCTGCTTTTTAACTGTTGATTTGGATCTGGATTTCTCTATTTATGGTTCCACCTTTTGAATCTCTTTATTATTAGTGCCTTTTCTCTGCTCCATCATCATTTTCACTTTCAGTTGTTCCTTTGAGAGCTGTTGATTTCTTTGGCGTATCACTTCTTTCACGTCTTCCTTGAATTTGATTTCTATCTCACAAGTGGTGAGATTTCCAATGAGTTCTTCAACTTTAATTTGTTTCAGATCCTTTGATTCTTGAATGGCAGTCACTTTTGCTTCAAATTTTCGTGGAAGAATTCTGAGGATTTTTCCAACAATTTCCAGCTCTATGTATGGTTTTCCAAAGGATTTAGATCCGTATACGAGATTAGATAGTCACCCATACATTTCTTTGACACTTTCATCTTTGCCATTGTGAAGTTCTTATACTCGCTACTAAGCATGGCAATGCAAGATTCTTTAACATGGGAGGTTCATTAGTGAGTCACTTCAAACGTGTGCTAAATTTCCTGCGTAGTAAACAATGTGAGACATGGTTAAACTCAATTTGATCCAATGAACAAATAATATAACTCATAGCTTTAGTGTTTGCACATTGTAGTTTATTTTCAAGATTTGTCCATCTCATCCATCGGTTTTTCAACTTCTTTATCTACTACTACAGTTGGTGTCTATATCCTGTCTCAACAATATTCCACGCATCTAAAGTTTTAAGAAATTTTTTATCCTAGTTTTCCTATAAGTATATTCACCATTGAACATGGGTGGCCTTATTATGGACTGACCCCCAGCAAAAGCATTATTAAAAGAAGCCAATTTAAAAAAAATCAAAATTTGTAAACAAAAATTGGTTTTTGTTCCTAGCTCTGATACCACTTGTAGGATCATTTCCACCCTAGAGGGGGAGGGAGGGGGTGAGTAGAGTGATACTATAAATAATTAAAAATTAATGCGAAATAAAAATAATAACTGAAAGTAATGCTGAAGAGATCACACACAAATTTACCCAGCTTCAGCATACCCTGCCTATGTGCTACCCCCAAGATTTCTACTAGAAATTAAGTAGTTAGATGTTTAGATACTTAAACTTGCGACACCCTCTAATGAATGACCTAACTCTATGCTCAAAACCTTGCCACAACTCAGCCACTGAGTTGCGAATTCTCAAACTACACCACCATAGCTCGTAACGTAGTCACACGACTAGAATTTTATAAAAGCTTAAAAGGAAATTACAAATTAAGTTAAACTAAAACATGACAAAAACCCTAATTATAAAATTAAAGCCCAAAATAAAATAAACAACACCGGCCCACTAATAGTTAAAATGAAAGCACGTCTCCCTTTTTCATTCATGGCCGCCTTTATTTTCCACTCTTTAAAAAATTAGGGTTCGTGATTTTAAGTCATCGCCTTGAACAAATTGAGCTTGAATCGAATACTAGTATGCTCCCAATTCACAAATATGATTCGATGCTTCTTCAAGTTTCTTGCGTACATGCGGTAGCTTTTAGTTTGAATGATAATTTGGTATGTGATAATCGCCCCATTTTGATTTTCAGAAATATTCGACTTTATGCTTTGATTAATTGCTTGGGCTCGTACTCTTGAATTTTCCGACGACGATGATGGATAATTTATAAGGATTAAAACCATAAATTTTAGTTCGTATATTTTTCATTTGAATATTTCATGTTTCGGTGCTTCGGCGTTGATTTTGGATTTAATGACTGAGATGAATTCAGACTTGATCATAATATTATCGGTTGAATACGTTTGAAGGCGGTTCCTTTTTTTGCTCCATTGATTTTGGCATTTGAATTTGCTGACTTTGAGATAAAAATTGACTCCGACTTGTTCTACTTCTACGAATTTGGCATTGTTCGATATATGTACGAATATAACAATTTCTTTGAAATATCCTCAAATATTTTTGACCCCTGTTGATTTTATCTCGGTCTTCACTTGTTGACTAGGTCTTTGGTATTTCTGGTGTTTGTTTGTATTGTATCCTGGTCTTGTTTCATGTCACACTGGTGCTTCCACTTAACTTAGTCCTTATTGCATCCTTTGTGTGGTGCATTCGAGTATTTCGTTGAATTGGGTTAGCTGCTATTGTCTTGGTTGAGATTTGTACATTTGAAATCTGGACTTATTGTTTCCTCTGATTCATGTTTCGCATTTCATTTTCATTCATATGATCATGTTGGGTTGAAATGTTTTACATGCCATGCTGTAGTTTGATGGAGTCTGATTTGCATTGAGTCATTGTGTACATTTTCATTTACATTTATTTAAACTGAGTTGCCTTGATGACCCATTGCTTGATGACCTTTTCTGACCTTGTTTCACTGGCTTGTACATTTGATTCACTGGAAGTCTGATCTAGTGTCATTCTTGTTTGGTTCCCACTGTTACTTGAAATGGTCTTGTTCCTTGTGTTCATGTATGCATATGTAGTAACAAGTGGCCTTGTTCCTTATGTTCATGTATGCATATGTACTATGCATTCTAGAGTCTGCATTCATGTCGATCTTGATTTTGATGTTTCTGTAGCTCGACCATCCATGCTTGTGTCTATGCATTTGAACAGCTCTATTTCCATATGAAATCTTGTTGCATTTCTTTGTAACAACCCGATATTTTCAGCCATTCACATCCGCACACGTCGGACTTGAATTGCTCAAAATACCGCGTTGTAAATAAATTTGGAGCAAATGAAATACAATCACAGACACAGAAATATCAGAATAACTCGCAGCGGAAATAAAAATACCATAGTAGTTCATGAAGCTACTATAACAAACTCTTAGAACATAATACATAATATTAGTCTGAAACATATACAATAGAAATCTCAAATACATAGAAGTTTATAAATACCAGAGCTGAAATAGAACAACGAAAACTGAAAGGAAATAGATAACTAGACAAGCAGAATCTCCAGCGATTCCTAGCTCCAGAAAAGAAATCCAAAGTTAAGCTGTAAATACTCAGGCTGACCCGAGCGTAAAGTAAAACACAAAACACTCGAGTCAGGACAATATATACTTATATAATGTAAACCAACTCAAGTGAACTGTAGTAGAAATGCACAATAACTTAAAGGATGCTTGGGATCGCCCATCCTTTAAAAATCAGTTAAACTATAAATTAAATACATCCCGTGGTTAAAATTTCAAAATGGTATTTTATACTTAAAAATAGAACATCATTTCAAAATTCAATATCATTCAAAATCCATTTCATAATATCAAAATATAATATCTTCCAAACCACATTCATTTTTATTTAATTTAAATACCATTACAAAACACATTTCAAAATAGTTTATATTTCGAAACAAATTACTTCTTTTTAAATCATAAAATGAAGTTATTATATTTAATAATTAAATTATTAAATTTCCAAAATTTTAAATCTTTACAAAGTTCATTCATTCCCTAAAATTTATCAAACAGTGAAAATTCACCTTTTCGCAGCATTTAGACAATGCTACGGAAAGTTACTTTTAAAACAATTCAATTTAACAAAAGGCAGCATTTAAATGCTATAATAGAGTTACTTTAGTTCAAATAAAACCTTACTTAAATTCAACAATTATAGCCCTTACTTAAATTTAGCCATTTAGTTCATTTCTATCAACTACAACATTTACAAATGCCGTAATATCATTTACATTAGAAAATAATAGCATTTCAAAATTGCTATTAATTAAATTCCAAATATTCAATATAATTTCACAAACAATTAAATTTTTATTTAATTCATTTTTAACTTATAATTATACATTTTCACTTTTAAAACAACCATTTAAATACCCTTATATTTATGATTTTATAAAGTTCAATTTCCATTCAAAATCAAATTGAATAATAATTTACTTATTAAAATTCCAACATTAAATTTTAAATTCATTAAATTAAATTTAACTTAACACTTAAGTTTAAATTTTCAAATATAACTCAATTTCATTTTTATTTACTTAACTTAAAATTCACTTTTAAGACAAATTCACAAATTTCCAATTTTAGTTATATTTCAAAATTTCAACTTAAATATTCATTCATTTCACATTTAACTTCATAAAAAAATCATTAATATATTATAAAATCATTTTAATTTCTTTTAAATTCAAAATAGCATAAATTTATCATATTTTCATATTTAATTTAAATTCCATTTATCACCAAATTATAATTTCCAAAATAACTTACATTTCAGATTTTCTAATTTTACCATTTATTTATTTCACTTATAAAATTTTAGAAAATCAATAATGCTTTACAAAAATCATTTTCTTATCAAATTTACATCAAAATATTATAATATTTACATTTCTAAAATATTTTAAAATTTTAGAAAAACATATTTTAACAACGGGTCCGTATTTCATTTTCTAGCCTATGTAAAGTGATACGGGTATATATCATTTCAACCCGTAATTTACAAAGAAAACCCGGGTTTGATCTTTTCAAACCCGCAATCCCAAGTAAATGAAAATAATTGAAAATCATTCAGGCCTATCATTTCAACCCATAATGATTTTCTCCTATTCTAAAGTCCGTTCGGGTATGTATCATTTCAACCCATAGTGATTCTAATCTAAAGGGAACTTGCAGTGTGATAAACTGATAAAAATAACAGAACAACATAATATAATAGTGACAGATGTTATAACAGGTGTATAAGCATGGTTGAATATCATATAATCATAATATAGCAGGTGTAGCATGATAATGCATTTTACAGATTCTAAAGGGGTCAATTTACTAGTTATACATGTACATATTGTCTGGTGAGAATAACTCACTGTATTGAGCTGGAGACACAACGACGAATGCACGAATGAGATCCAAACAAGCACGATAACACGACACAAAGATGAGTGGAAGAGCCAAAGATTAATTCTCCTTGGATACATGAGACAAAACAAATAAATATAACATAAGTTTTCAACCCAAATTCAATTAAACAAAGCTAGAAATGAATACACAAAACATCACCGAAGTGTTTGCACTTGCTTTCTACCACCTATGCTTCAACTCCAGATCTGAAATGGCATGGCTAAAGGCATGGTTTGGATCTGGTTTGGGTTCTTAAAGGTCGTCCTAGCATGGCAAAATGATGGAGCAAAGATATATGAGCATGAACTAACACTACAAGGCAAATATCATGGATTCCTATGCACTAGAGGGCTCGGCCAAGGCCAAGGAGGGCACGACCAGGTCTGTAGTGGGCTGGAGGATGATGTAGCAGTGGGCTCAGGTCAGGAATTTGCTAGTAGTGGTGGTGTATGGTCGGCCAAAGTGATGGAGGAGGTGATGGAAGCAAGGTAGCTAGGCTATGTTGGATATAGGAGGAGTTTGCTTCATATTTTGGTGGATCATCAACATGGATGGCCTCGGCTCTGGAATGGAAGTGGAGAGGAGGGTATGGTGGCTGGAATAGATGGTGGTGGAGGCGGCCAAGGCGCTGGAGATGGAGGGGCTGAACTGCATAAGAGATTGCAAGTGCAAAAATCAAGTAAATCAAGTAGAAAATGTAAAAAGAAATGAAAGTTTTTATCAAAATTTCTTCTTGGAGATGGCCGAATTTTTTTTTAGGGTTTGAGGGAAAATTTTCACGTGAGAAACAATAGAAGAGTCGGCTGAAACAAAGAGATATGGTCAGCAAATGATTAATGCAAGAGTTGTTGAATTTGAAAAGACAAAAGGAGGTGAAAAGACAATGGTAT
This sequence comes from Allium cepa, assembly GCA_030765085.1. Taxonomy (NCBI): domain Eukaryota; kingdom Viridiplantae; phylum Streptophyta; class Magnoliopsida; order Asparagales; family Amaryllidaceae; genus Allium; species Allium cepa. The sequence goes on from CM060946.1 coordinate 215,166,662, forward strand.
GTTAAAGGTCAAAACTCTTCATATTTCTCTAATTTCTTTTGCCAATTTTGATAAATGAAAAATTACTTATAATTACAGATAAAAACATGAAAATATCGTAAATAAATATTAATTATATATAATATAATTAATAAAAACAGCAAAAATTGCAAACTGGTCATGAAAATATGAAAATAAATGCAATGAAGTATACTTGAAAAATATTTATAAATAAAGATAAGAGCACAAAATAAAAATGAATTCAAAAAATACATAAATAAATATTAATTTAATATAATTTAATGAAGAAAATAGCAGAAAAATGGAACTAGCCTTTAAAAATAGAAAATAAATGCAATAGACATTGGGAAAATTTAAACACCACTTTAATAAAATTTAAAACACAAAATACATATAACACGACATATTGACACATTCTAAAAGAAAATATGACGATAAAAATATAATTTATATTATTTAAAATAAACAGAATTGCTAAATAAAGCAGATTACACTCAATATTGGAATATACATAACTTTCACAATTTAATTCTGTTTTTAACGAAACGAAAAGCAGTATTCAAGTTATTAAGTCTATTTTCATAATAAAAGATAAAATTTATGAACATAAATATTTAAATTTGAATTTAAAAATCAAAGACCCAAATTTACCGAAATCAACATTTCAGGAAAATATTCAATTTATACCATTTTGGAATTATAAATCACATAATAATCAAAGTTTATATTTAAAAATGAAAAGTTTGAAATGGAACCAGTTAAAAGTTTAAAAATGAAATAAAGTCAAAATTAAAATATACATAAAAATCTAGGGTTGTTACGCTCTCCCCCACTCAAATCTTTCCGTTCTCGAAAAGGAAGGAAGTGGAGAAATAACTAGAAAGAGAAATAGGTTGGAAGACATTCGAAAGAAGGTAGGGAGAAAGTAGCTAGGAGGGAAAGCAGGTTGAAAGACAAGGATGAACCATTATTTAAACCATTATACATTCCAATTAAAATTTCATAATATTTTAAACATTTTATAATATGATGAATAGTCATTTGATTCAAATCTGATGGTTCAAAGTAAACAATTTTAAACATTTTAAAATCTTTAGAAGGGAAAATAACTGATCAAAATATTCTTTATATAGTACCTCATCAAGATATTTTTGTCAAAATACTTTTATAACTCGATGTCTTAACAAGTTTACTTTCGTTCCTACAGACTCTGGCTATGCGTTGATCAGGCGCAAAGCTAGAATTCTCCAGGTACTTGGTAGACTTGTTTCAACATCTAGTGAAAATAATGAAAACACTTTTAAAAACAGATATGGAAAGTACAATCCAAACAAATCAACCAAACCGAAACAGTTGTCTAACCATGGATCGCAGATACACAATGGTTACGCCTGGATCCCCCAGGAAACAATCCGTATCCGTAAGCTTTCTCAGCCCTGCGAGTTATGCCATGATGACGAGTAGAATGCAGGATACACAATGGTTACGCCTGGATCCGCCAGGAAACAATCCGTACCCCCAGGCTAGCTCAGCCAGGCATTTGCGCTACTAATGCGACCTACATAGAGTACAGGATACACAATGGTTACGCCTGGATCCCCCAGGAAACAATCTGTACCCCTAGGCCAGCTCAGCCAGGCAGTTGCGCTATGCAGTCACGATCATAAGACCATGGAGATCACCATGGAATTCAATGGACACTCGAGTATCATATCCAGAAAACCCAAATCAAAGAGAGAGAATAATACCGATAGAATGAATCCACAGTGTGGCCACAAAGCGGATATCAAGCAGAAGGCACTTTCCATATCTTTACTTCGAAAATATATATCGTATAGTACCTTTCAAAATCACTTTCAAATATCATACTTATATAAAGTCCATTTTATATAAGATTTCATTTCAAATCAAATACTTTTCAAAATACTAGTATATCAAATCACACTTATATAGATTTCGATTATATAAGATTTCACTTTTCAAAATTGGGTACCCTTTCAAATCAACAGTTCCAATTCAACAGTTTACTTATACAAATCATTTTTATATAAGTTCGATAGCTCCCAAATCAAGTATTTAATAAAACAAGGTTCTAAATTTCAAACCATTTCGATATCATTCAATTTTAAAATCATATATGATGTCACCAAATCATTTCTTTCAAGTTATATATATTCAGTTTCAAAATTTCTTAAAACAATAGGTTTAGAAAATACTCCTGGTTTCCAAATCAACAATATTTTGGTCAAACACATTCATTTCCATTTTAAACCTATATTCACTTAAAAATCATAATACTTTCAAAGTTATAAATCTTTCGAAACCAAAATACTTGAAATCATTCTACTTTGAAAATCATACATTTGAAATCATAAAACATTCCCTTGATTCTTTACATTTCACAGATTTATTCAATTAAACTTAAATCTAAAATTTTCAAATTTTAATTCAATTCAAACCATCAGTTCAATTCACTTAATATTTTTTTATAGATTTGATCCACAGAATAAACTATTCAGTCTTAAATATATTTCAAGGCTTAAATATACCATATTTCAAGACTAAATTTTATAATTTTGTATATCTCAAATTTTACTTCATTATTGCTTACATATGTCATTATTTCGCAACATTACATTCGATCGCTCGCTTGATCACACAAGTTCGCTTTCGAACTAGTATTGTCCATTCGACTTCCCTAATGCGGACTTGATGCGGTTTCTCGACTAGAAGCCATTTGTCTCCTTGCATAGCCATATACTATGATAGAGAATTCTAGAATCAAGCCTAAAATTTATATCAAATATTCACCATCAAGAATCAAATGAAAAATCCTAATACAAAATGGTGTAATTCACCTCGAACTTGTGTACTCAAACTTGGATCAAATTAATTATGCGAATAAAACAGCATACGTAAAACTTATGTATCTATTCCAACTTGTTAAATAAATAGTTTGATAAAGATGTTACTAAGTTAAAACATTTAAAACCAAATTTTGCTCAAACATTTGAAGACTAATTTTTATCCAAAACTTTTCAAACTAAATTTCATATTAGTATAATTCAAAATAGTCTTATTTATTTACTTAACAAAACAGTTTCAACTTATAAAAATCATATTATTTCATACTTGAAACATACAAACTAAACTTATATTCTTTATCAAATACCTTATACCTTTCAAAAAAAATTAGCTTTGAAAAGTTAACCTTGATTTGGAAGTGCTCGGATCTTAAAATAGTCGAAGAAATCATATTTTCAATCCAAGAGTTGGAAATCAACACTAAATCAGTAAATCAATTTCAAAAGTTAGGTTTCAAAATCTGAAACTCGAGGATTGAACACCGGCTTACTTTAAATCTTTTCAAATATATATATACAAATCGATCTTTCGAATATCAAACCATACTTCGAAATCTGAAATCAATTTTGGTTTCACAAAATCACTCGCATAACAAAGCTACTAGAGTGGCCTCTGTCTCACTCAGAAACTCGAAAATCAATGTCGATGATGCACGCATTCATCACCGAAATTATTTTCCAGCGACATAAGTGAGTTCTGGACTTCAATTAACTTTGAAAAACTTCTTTGAAATTCTTTCGAAATCATTGAAATTCATTCGAATACATTTGAAACATTTCTTATTTGAAAAAAATATATATATATACATATATCTTTAAATCATATTATTATTATATATTTTCCAAAATCTTAAAACCGATTTCAAAACACCGGAAGTCGATTCCTCGAAATTCAAATTCAAAACCCTTCAGTTATAAATCATTTTTGTATAAATCAAGTTCTTATAAAATTTTCAAAATTTCAAATTCTTTCGAAATTTCAAATTTACATTTTGAAAGGTATATAATCCTTATCGAAAACATTTCACTTTTATATATAAAAATATGGCCATCCTTAATAATTTCGATGTATGCACAATTTCAAAATACAACCAAACACAAATTTCCAAAGGATGATTCAAGGAAGGATTTCAAACAAACAAAGATTCAACATTAGAGGAACTCTAATCAAATAGAATTCTAGTTCGAAGATAAACTCAAACGAAGATGAGATAATTTAATTACCAAATAGAACATGGATAAGCCTATATAAATCGCGGGCGAACTTAACCGGTCAACCGATACTTTAGGAATATAATCAACACGGAAATCTAAGGCAAATCGACCTTCGATCGCCAGAGATAGAATCCGGGTAGAGCAGGAGTAGATAGCATCGATATCCGAGGATACAAAAATCTTCAGTGAATCAATGCCAATTGTAAAGGAGTTTCACCCCTTTACAAATCATTCAAAGATTTACGGAATCACCGCTCTTTAGAGAGGTCATTCCAAAGTAGAGTTACGGAATGCTCCAAAATTAAAAGGAAAAATGGGGAAAACAAGACTGGATTCCAGAACAAGTGGGAGTGTTCCAAAGTTCAAGGAATCCTAGTCGATAAGAATCTTAACCAAGAGATTTCTAACAAGGTGGATACCGAAGAGATGAAGTTTAGAAAATCTTGATTTCGAAATAAGAACATTTTTATACCAAAATAATCTTTGAAAATCCTTTAAAAATCATTTGGAAATCATTTTATGCTTCGAAAATACGTTCTCTCACAAAGAAAGGATTCTGAGATTGATTTCACTCATTCTAGGGTATTTCTACCCTATCTCTAATGATTTTTTGCTCCGCAGGCTAAGGTTTGCCTAAAACCAAAGCTCTGATACCAACTGTAACAACCCGATATTTTCAGCCATTCGCATCCGCACATGTCGGACTCGAATTGCTCAAAATACTGCGTTGTAAATAAATTTGGAGCAAATGAAATACAATCACAGAATCACAGACACAGAAATATCAGAATAACTCGCAGCGGAAATAAAAATACCATAGTAGTTCATGAAGCTAGTATAACAAACTCTCAAAACATAATACATAATATTAGTCTGAAACATATACACTAGAAATCTCAAATACATAAAAGTTTATAAATACCAGAGCTGAAATAGAACAACGAAAACTGAAAGGAAATAGATAACTAGACAAGCAGAATCTCCAGCGATTCCTAGCTCCAGAAAAGAAATCCAAAGCTAAGCTGTAAATACTCAGGCTGACCCAAGCGTAAAGTAAAACACAAAACACTCGAGTCAGGACAATATATACTTATATAATGTAAACCAACTCAAGTGAACTGTAGTAGAAATGCACAATAACTTAAAGGATGCTTGGGATCGCCCATCCTTTAAAAATCAGTTAAACTATAAATTAAATACATCCCGTGGTTAAAATTTCAAAATGGTATTTTATACTTCAAAATAGAATATCATTTCAAAATTCAATATCATTCAAAATCCATTTCATAGTATCAAAATATAATATCTTCCAAACCACATTCATTTTTATTTAATTTAAATACCATTACAAAACACATTTCAAAATAGTTTATATTTCGAAACAAATTACTTCTTTTTAAATCATAAAATGAAGTTATTATATTTAATAATTAAATTATTAAATTTCCAAAATTTTAAATCTTTTCAAAGTTCATTCATTCCCTAAAATTTATCAAACGGTGAAAATTCATCTTTTTGCAGCATTTAGACAATGCTACGGAAAGTTACTTTTAAAACAATTCAATTTAACAAAAGACAGCATTTAAATGCTATAATAGAGTTACTTTAGTTCAAATAAAACCTTACTTAAATTCAACAATTATAGCCCTTACTTAAATTTAGCCATTTAGTTCATTTCTATCAACTACAGCATTTACAAATGCCGTAATATCATTTACATTAGAAAATAATAGCATTTCAAAATTGCTATTAATTAAATTCCAAATACTCAATATAATTTCACAAACAATTAAATTTTTATTTAATTCATTTTTAACTTATAATTATACATTTTCACTTTTAAAACAATTATTTAAATACCCTTATATTCATGATTTTATAAAGTTCAATTTCCATTCAAAATCAAATTCAATAATAATTTACTTATTAAAAATTCCAACATTAAATTTTAAATTCATTAAACTAAATTTAACTTAACACTTAAGTTTAAATTTTCAAATATAACTCAATTTCATTTTTATTTACTTAACTTAAAATTCACTTTTAAGACAAATTCACAAATTTCCAATTTTAGTTATATTTCAAAATTTCAACTTAAATATTTATTCATTTCACATTTAACTTTATAAAAAAAATCATTAATATATTATAAAATCATTTAAATTCTTTTAAATTCAAAATATCATAAATTTATCATATTTTCATACTTAATTTAAATTCCATTTATCACCAAATTATAATTTCCAAAATAACTTACATTTCAGATTTTCTAATTTTACCATTTATTTATTTCACTTATAAAATTTTAGAAAATCAATAACGCTTTACAAAAATCATTTTTTTATCAAATTTACATCAAAATATTATAATATTTACATTCCTAAAATATTTTAAAATTTTAGAAAAACATATTTTAACAACGGGTCCGTATTTCATTTTCTAGCCTAGGTAAAGTGATACGGGTATATATCATTTCAACCCGTAATTTACAAAGAAAACCCGGGTTTGATCTTTTCAAACCCGCAATCCCAAGTAAATGAAAATAATTGAAAATCATTCAGGCTTATCATTTCAGCCCATAATGATTTTCTCCTATTCTAAAGTCCGTTCGGGTATGTATCATTTCAACCCATAGTGATTCTAATCTAAAGGGAACTTGCAGTGTGATAAACCGATAAAAATAACAGAACAACATAATATAACAGTAACATATGTTATAACAGGTGTATAAGCATGGGTGAATATCATATAATCATAATATAGCAGGTGTAGCATGATAATGTATTTTACAGATTCTAAAGGGGTCAATTTACTAGTTATACATGTACATATTGTCTGGTGAGATTAACTCACTGTATTGAGCTGGAGACACAACGACGAATGCACGAATGAGATCCAAACAAGCATGATAACACGACACAAAGATGAGTGGAAGAGCCAAAGATTAATTCTCCTTGGATACATGAGACAAAACAAATAAATATAACATAAGTTTTCAACCCAAATTCAATTAAACAAAGCTAGAAATGAATACACAAAACATCACCGAAGTGTTTGCACTTGCTTTCTATCACCAATGCTTCAACTCCAGATCTGAAATGGCACGGCTAAAGGCATGGTTTGGATCTGGTTTGGGTTCTTAAAGGTCGTCCTAGCATGGCAAAATGATGGAGCAAAGATATATGAGCATGAACTAACACTACAAGGCAAATATCATGGATTCCTATGCACTAGAGGGCTCGGCCAAGGCCAAGGAGGGCACGGCTAGGTCTGTAGTGGGCTGGAGGATTATGTGGCAGTGGGCTCAGGTCAGGAATTTGCTGGTGGTGGTGGTGTATGGTCGGCCGAAGTGATGGAGGAGGTGATGGAAGCAAGGTAGCTAGGCTATGTTGGATATAGGTGGAGTTTGCTTCATATTTTGGTGGATCATCAACATGGATGGCCTTGGCTCTGGAATGGCAGTGGAGAGGAGGGTATGGTGGCTGGAATAGGTGGTAGTGGAGGCGGCCAAGGCGCTGGAGATGGAGGGGCCGAACTGCATAAGAGATTGCAAGTGCAAAAATCAAGTAAATCAAGTAGAAAATGTAAAAAGAAATGAAAGTTTTTATCAAAATTTCTTCTTGGAGATGGCCGAAACTTTTTTTTAGGGTTTGAGGGAAAATTTTCACGTGAGAAACAATAGAAGAGTCGGCTGAAACAAAGAGATATGGTCAGCAAATGATTAATGCAAGAGTTATTGAATTTGAAAAGACAAAAGGAGGTGAAAAGACAATGGTATGTTAAATGTAAAAACTCTTCATATTTCTCTAATTTCTTTTGCAAATTTTAATAAATGAAAAATTACTTATAATTAAAGATAAAAACACGAAAATATAGTAAATAAATATTAATTATATATAATATAATTAATAAAAACAGCAAAAATTGCAAACTGGTCATGAAAATATGAAAATAAATGCAATGAAGTATACTTGAAAAATATTTATAAATAAAGACAAGAACACAAAATAAAAATGAATTCACAAAATACATAAATAAATATTAATTTAATATAATTTAATGAAGAAAATAGCAGAAAAATGGAAACTAGCCTTTAAAAATAGAAAATAAATGCAATAGACATTGGGAAAATTTAAACACCACTTTAATAAAATTTAAAAGACAAAATACATATAACATGACATATTGACACATTTTAAAAGAAAATATGACAATAAAAATGTAGTTTATATTATTTAAAATAAACAGAATTGCTAAATAAAGCAGATTACACTCAATATTGGAATATACATAACTTTCACAATTTAAATCTGTTTTCAACGAAACGAAAAGCAGTATTCAAGTTATTAAGTCTATTTTCATAATAAAATATAAAATTTAAGAATCTAAATATTTAAATTTGAAATTTAATAATCAAAGTTTGACCCAAATTTACCGAAATCAACATTTCAGGAAAATATTCAATTTACACCATTTTGGAATTATAAATTACATAATAATCAAAGTTTATATTTAGAAATGAAAAGTTTGAAATGGAACCAGTTAAAAATTTAAAAATGAAATAAAGTCAAAATTAAAATATACATAAAAATCTAGGGTTGTTACATTCTTTGTGTTTACGTGCATGGGTTTTATCTAAGTCTATCTTCTGTGGTTGCATTGATTTGGAAAATATGCATATATTCATGTATATGTATGCATACATATGCATGTACATATGTGTAGTGAATGTTACTGCATATTTTTACATGTATACACATGTACGCTGGTCTGGATCATTCTGCCTTGAGTTTGATTTCACATGTTTTCATGTTTATTGAACTTGAGTATGGTCTTGTGGGGGTGTTGTTGCCTTTGTTTATTGCATTCTAAAGCTTTTTGTTCCATGGTTTGTGTTTGCACCAAAATTGGTCACAACACTCTTCGGGAGTCGTTGAAGAGATAATAATGAAGAATATAAATCCAAAACAAGTATTATCTAACAAAAACTCCAATCAACAGTAAAGTAAATGCATGGACAAGTGATTTATTGTGGTTCGGCGTGTTTCCTACGTCCACTGTGAAGTTTTTACAGTTTTATTAATTATCTTTCAATGATTACAAGTTGTTACAGCAATCAACAGCAAGTTACAACTGGAAATTCGAATTCAACAACAAGAATATGATGTAGGATGATGGAGATCTCGATCCAGCAGAGTCTAGGCGCTTCAGAATCCAAAGATCCTTTTTCTGTTGGCTCTGGGCTCTATTTATAGGCGTAGGATGCTGATATTTTGTTGAAAATTCGGGAGACCACTTCTGGCACGTGAGGGGGCCCACGCGCCCGGCCTCAGGAAATTTAGGCCCACTTTGGCATCGATTCGAACCATTCGAATCGATCAGAAAATCATCCAATCGAGGTGAAATTTGGTGTGGGCATCCTTCAACATGTATGAAAGCTTCTGTGAAAATTTCATGGCATTTGGACTTGTGGATCTCGAGTTATCATGGATACGAAATGGGATTCCTTGTGTGGCTGTTTGGTTCGAATCGATGCGTTCGAATCGATCGCTTCGAACCGATGGTGGCACGTGCCTTCGTGTTGACGTGGAGCACACACTTCGCCTCGATCCGAATTTGGCTCCGAGTTGACTGCTTCGATTCCATATATCTCGGCACGTTTGCATCGATGAATGACACGTCACCATGGCTAGTTGACTCGATGGATTCGAATGGTGCCACATTCATGGATACAAACTGCAGCTGTTGATGGGTGTGAAGTCCATCGATACGAACTTAATGGATTCGAAGAGAAGTGTTCCCATGGATTCGAACTACCGCAAGTTCGGTGGATTCGAACCAGATGGAGGCGAGGCTATCTTTCTTTCGACCGTCTTAAGCGTCATGGATTCGAAGGTTGATGTTACTGATGGACTCGAACATCACCCCTTTGATGGATACAAGCCTTGTAGCTTCTCCATGGATACGAAGTCACCTGATGAACTCGAGACAGATGGATGTGAGGGACTTCCACGATGGATACGAAGCAGGAGAAGCCGATGGATTCAACGTGATCGAGTCGAACTGAGGCATCCCGATGGATTCGAACTCGATCTATACGAACGAGATCGATTAGAATTGGAGCGTGAGGATGGATACGAAACTGAGGCCTTTCCCTTGAAATTGAATCGATCATAACTCGAGCGTACGAACTCGGATTAACTTGAAATTTGAGATGATGACTTCTATGATCTTTCTTGTCATGTTCTATCAATTGTAGCTCAGTCTGGACTCGGACAAAAATTTTCGATATCCATAGTGAAACAAAATATGACCAACCTCTGAGACGAACTGTCCTTTGTTTTCGATCGATTTTTTGGTATCACGGCTTTGCAAAAAAGCGGGATAACATTTGCCCCCAAAGTACGTCTTGTGGAAACATGACGTGCTTTGAAAAGCTGCAATTTCTCTCGGAACAATCATTGCTCCCTTTTTCGTTGAGACTCGTACTCTTTATTGCTGTAACCTTGCATTGATATGATTGATTGCTGTATAATAGTGCTTAGCTGTTGGTTGTTGTATTTGTAACAAGATGAGTATTCGATCCCTGTAAATGTTTAAAATCAAATAATAGTCCGACATATATGCATATATGTTAGTTCGACCCTCGTTAACGTCGTGCGTCTACGAGTCATTGTCAGTTTTGTTTGCTGTTGAATTTCGTATCGATTCTCTCCTGAACCGATTTGGAAATTTGAGTTGAGACAACGCTTGATGGTTGTTTTGAAAAGTCCCTTCGTATCGATCCTCTCCTGAACCGATATAGAACGTTGAAGGAATCGACTTTGTGTTGCGCGAATGTAATATTTCGAGTCGATGGGTACGAGCATTGATGGGTATGAGATCAACATTCGTATCGATGAGAAAGGATGGATACGAAATTGCTGCTCGTATCGATCGGTTGTGGATGGAGTTATGAATTTGTTGATGTGAACAGGGGCTTCGAGTCGATGGAGTTCACAATCTTTGGCTGTTCCTGCTGCTTTTTTCTTATCGATGGGTCTGTCGTCTATTTCGAAGATAAAGTCTTCGGTGATAGACTCGAACCAACCGTTCGACTCGAGCGCTAGGGTGACCGGTGATGACTGGTCACATGGACCGGGAGACGAGTCGACCCGGTTCTCCTATGGTCTCATATAAATAGTGTGGGCTTCGTCACTTTTGGCCTTTTTACTTTTTATTGCTGTTTTCATTTTCGAACCGATAGAGAGGAAGAACTGTTAGCCTTCGAATCGACTCAATCCTTCTGTCTTTTAGAGTCAAACATTGAAATCAGGTGATTTAATGGGTAGTATCGTGTTTAGAACGATGAAACTCGAAGTTCCAACCCATCCCTCTTGCTGCTATGATCGGTTTTGGTGAATTGCAGATCTGGGTGAGTGAGAGCAAGGTTGGGGATGGATGCGTTGCCATCGAGTCGAGGCCCTATTTTGGGAGAAGAAGTAGTTGTGGCGCTTTCGAATCGAAGGAAAGCATGCGATTTCGTATCGATACGAATGTGAGAGCAGCAATCGATACGAAGCCGGTGTTCTCGGATCGATACGAGATGGTGTGCCTTTGAACGATACGAAACTCATCGTTTCGAACTGGGTCGATACGAAACTCATCGTTTCGAACTGGATCGATACGAAAGTGGTCGATACGAAGCGTATCGATTCGAACATGGTTGATGATATTTCTTCGATTCGATACGAATTTGAACTACAGCGACCTATTCCAAGTTGAAATTAAATGAACTTAGAGAATTTTTTGCACATAAAAATACTTGACTCCGACGAGCTTCTGCTTTGCATGATTGAACTTGACCGTAGAACTGCATATAGGATTACCTTTCGAAGCTCGCCGATGGAACTGAACTTAACAAAAATGTAACGAACTTCAACTTGGGTCGATTGTCTGCAAGTGGATGGCACGGTTGTGACGGTCAACGATGACGGTCATTTCCAGTTTGATTTTTACAGTTTTGTCGTTCATACTTTATAGGTTATTCCATAGAATTTGTTCAAGTAATGCACTGCACTGCACGACACATGCACTTTACACCGGGTAATGCACGGGCTTTTTAGCATCTAATGATGACTTCTCGTGAGTTAGCTAGTTATGAAAACTTCAAGTTCGCAACCGCAAGAAACTTAGAGTTCAGTCCCTCCCGTGCTTGAAGTGCCGGAGATTGAGATTGAAGTTATAGGTCCAGCTCCGGATGAGTTACCTGACGCATCCTTCATCAGTAACCCATCAGATTCGGTTCCGTCTAACATTTCGGAAGACATGCTAGGAAGAATATGCTTAAGGCATGGTTTGTCGCTGGATGACGTGCTACTGCCGGGGCCAAATGATAGACCGCACAATCCACCGAAGGGATATACCGCATTCAATTGCCACGCGTGCGCAGCTGGGACACTCCCTCCATTTAACCAGTATATAAGAGAAGTATTTTCGTTTTTGAGGATCACCCCCTCTCAACTGCACCCGAACGGATACGCGTTGCTCAATAGCTTGTTCATTGCATTTATGGAATATCTCCATCGACTGCCACTTCCGATCGAGATCAGATACTTGTTTAACTTCAAGAGTTGGGCCGATAGTCCATCTTTCACATTCTTGGAGGCTGTAAGAAATTGCCAAGTGATCACGGGGGCTTGGACAAGATTAAGCTACTTCAGGACGGAATGGTTTTATGTTAGGTGCCCCCCAGAGTTCGCTCGACGATGGCTATTTAGACGTAAGTATTGTTATCTTCTCAAGTAGCTGATAAAACTGATGTATTTGAAGTTGAACTCACATCTTTTTTCTTTTTCAGCCGTAATTCAGCGACCTAAAGGTGAACGTTTCAAAGAGATAGTTCGGGTATTTCAGGAAATCCTGAGTGAAGAGAGGAATATCGAGTTGCTATTGACAGATAGGAATCTTAGGATTCTCGGACTGATTGAAAGAAGACAAAGCATAATGCTCGATGGTGTCCTAAAGACTGCCTTGAAAGAACGAGTCAAACGGAGAAAGCCTAAAGTTATTGTGATTGAGGAGGCTGACTCGGAGAGAACTCATACTAATGATGAGCCATTGGGCGAATCTACGGATGTAGCCCAAGATACCCAAGAACGAGGAAAAGGCAAGGCAGCCGCTATCGAGTCATCTAAAAAGAGAAGATGGAAATCAGTTGTTACGGCTCGATCCGCTCTCGGAGTTAGAATTTAGGAGATGTCTCCTATGAGAACGAAGAATCTTTATGAAGGGCTAGCTGATATTCCAATTCTGAATGATGTGTCCTCGCAGCACGATGCCGGATTGGAAGAATTTTCCGAAGCCTTAGTTTTGAGCGAGTCTCTGTCTACTAGCGCGGTTGACACATCTTCTTGGTCGGGGGGTTGCACCCACATTCACACTTCACGGCACTACACGATTTCTAAGTGTAATACATTCACCGTGAGAGATTATTAATTCTGCCTTATGTTTTTGCAGGTACTATGTCTGGAAGAGGTTCGATGCTCGTAAGTCTCCATAAGAAACGTCAGTCTTCTTCATATTATGATCCCTATAGGAGGGAAGAAGACAGAGATTATGACTATGGGCGCTCGAGTCATGAGCGCTCTAATAGAGAAAAAGATTATAGGCGGCGGTCTCGATCTCGCACGCCACCTCCTAGAACTCATGCACCGCCTCCAGTTCATGTTTCGAGGCCTCCAGAAACTTCACGGCCCAAGCCGTCTTCCCAAACACCGAGGTCTGATACTCACCGCCGAACGGAAATTACGGCCTCCCCGTCAACAGAGCAGACATTGACGGAGCCTTCGGGGGAAGGAGCGGTTAGGCTTGCTCAACTGACGAAGGAGTTTCCTGAAATTTGCTTTGACGGGTTTGTTTTCCCCCCGCATCTGAAGAGGATACTGTCGACAGTTGCTCCGATGATGCACGATTATCTCTCGGATGTATTCTTTCAATATCAGGAATGGCCGAAGACCACTAAGAAAGCGTCAAAGGTGGCCTTTGATCGAGCGGCTACGATTGAAAAGTTGGAGAAAGAACTCGGCCAAAAAGACCGCATTATTCAAGCGCTCGGCAGTGAGGCCGAATCTTCTCGAAAGTCAGAGATTGAAGCTCTCAGAAAAGTGGATGAAGCTCAAGCAGTGACGGATAGGATGAAGCGTGAACATTACGCTACAGTGAAGGACATGGGCCACCGAAATGCCATCGTGACTGCCGAGCGAGATGCGGCCTTGAAAGAGCTAAACGAGCTCAAGGCCAAAGTTGCGGAGATTTTGAAGGAAAGAGACACCGCTAACGTTTTCGCACAGGAAGCGTGTGACCAGGCGGTAGAATTTCGGAAAGAGAGGGACGCGGCCTTGGAGAAGGTCCGCAAGACAGAAGCCGAAGTCGATGAGAGAGTTCTTCAAGTAGAGACCAAGCTCGAGACGGAGATAGAAGAACTTCTCATCACTTATAATGCTAATGTGCTGAGGCACAGAAATATGACATGGCTTGATGACTATCCAACTCATTTGTTCAACGCCTAGAATTTACTAGTTGAAGAAGAGAAAGCATCACATCCAGGCGAAGTTTTTGATGAATTTGAGTTAGAGAACCGCATATTGAATGATGAAGAGAAGAAGGTTCTCCACGATTTCACGATCTCTCACGCAAAAGAGAGACTGGGCACCCATCACTTGGAAGTTGGTGAGGGATCTGGCGTTGCGCATCCATCCATAATTTCAGAGATGATCACTTCATGTGGATTAGAGTCGACGCCAGCGACTGAGCCACAGTTGGTCCCAGGCTACGATCCGGAGCAGCCACGCTTATCTCCCATCAGGGAGCATTCTTCTGAAGCTGCTCGGTTAGGTACGAGTCAAGTTGAGGAAGGTTCTCTGCACAAATCTACTATGTGTTTGAACTAAAGTACTTGTGTTGAAGCGTGTTCTGACAACTTCTTTTCTTTCTTGTCCAGTAAGTAAAGTAACATCGACAGCGCCTCCTACAGTCCAAGAGCCACATCAAGAAGAGGAGGCCATTATTACTGAAGCGATCACCACGACGACAGCCGCGCCTACTGAGGTGACACAAGGGGGTTCAATTACTTTTGATGAACAAATGATGAATGAGCTCTTGAGCCAGCACAGTGACCCCTTTGTTGACATGTCATTTGTTCTCGGCACGTTCCCACCTGCTTCTACTACATCGTCACAGTCCACCGCTACCTATCGTGAGTCTCGTGCTGCTCGTGAGACTGAGATACTTGCTCAAATCGAAGCAGAGATGGAAGTGACAGCGCACGGCAGTAGTTCTGAGTGTGCTACGACGGTGGTTGATCCCACTCCTCTTGCGGTGACATCTTCTGGGGACACGCTAGTCGGAACCAGCGCGCCCGTTCCTCCCCCGGTGGTAGACCCGACTTCTCCGACCCCTCGAGAAGAGAATATTCCTTTAAGTTCAAGTTGGGAGGAGTATATCGATATCATGCCCTCGTCAGAGGAAGATCCGCCAAAGGGTACGTGGTCGAAGTGGAAGATTGCAAGCGGTTCCAGTGGTCCTGCGCTGAAGAGGAAACCGTAGAAGAAGAAGTAGATGATTCCCTCTAGTGCATTTTTGTCAGCTAGGAAGTCATTTTTGTTTTCCTTTCATGGGCTATGTGTAGATGCAGGCTTGGCCCCCTGCTAGTAGGAATTTTTTGAAAGAGCTTGTATATGAATCTTCACATACAGTTAGTTGAAATGAAATTCAATTTCTTTGTTTCAATTCTCATCTCTTTTGTGCTTAAGTATTTGCAATGTTTGGTTTTCAGACCGGTGCACTTGTGGCGTTTTTACCGTCAAGTAGAGTTCGTTTTATTTGCCAAGTCTGAAAATCTTGGTCACATGTTGTGATTGATGAATAAGTTGAACTTCGGACATTGTATCACTTTGGTTAGTGACTAACACTTAGCTTTTTTGTCCCCAGTCTTGGGGAACAACATCTGTATTTCGGTGATTGATCGCATTTATTGCAAATATTAAGCACACGTCCATGCTCTGGGGACTTAGGATAATTTTCGATCGATAATCTGGTTCGGGCTATGGGAATTTGAGAGTTATCGATGTCTGTAACACGGTTCGCGCTCCGGGAACCTGGAATTGATGTTTATACTCCACTTCACGCTTTGGGAATTTGGAGTTAGTATTGATATTTCAGTTCGCATTCCGAGAACTTTGACTTGGTATTTGTGCTACAATCCATACTTTGGGAACTTGGAGATGGCATGTATGTTTGAGTTCGCACTTCGGGAACCTGTAATTTATGTTTATACTCCATTTACGCTCTGAGAAGTTGGAGTTAGCACGGATGCTTCGGTTCGCGCTCTGGGAATGAGTTGTTGGATGTTTATACTCCAATTCGCACGTTGGGAATTTGGAGTCCGTTCGCACTCTGGGAACGAGTTATTGGATGTTTATACTCCAATTCGCGCTCTGGGAAGTTGGAGTCCGTTCGCGCTCTGGGAATGAGTTGTTGGATGTTTATACTCCAATTCGTGCTCTGGGAAGTTGGAGTCCGTTCGCGCTCTGGGAACGAGTTGTTGGATGTTTATACTCCAATTCAAGCTCTGGGAAGTTGGAGTCCGTTCGCGCTCTGGGAACGAATTGTTGGATGTTTATACTCCAATTCGCACTCTAGGAATTTGGAGTCCGTTTGCGCTCTGGGAATGATTTATTGGATGTTTATACTCTAATTCGCACTCTGGGAAGTCGGAGTTAGTTGTAGGACTATCGTGTGTTGGCCCAGTTCAGCCTTTGATGTGATGGCTTGCCCTCGAGCTGGGGTTTCACTTAGTGAGTGGCCGGTCGTATCACAGTCACTCGCTATTTGAATAAATTCCATTGTTTGATGGAACTTAGCTCTTTGTGTGTTGTGTTCGTTGAACGTTGCATTCGGTGAATCACAGCTCTGGCTTGAAGAGATAGTAATTTATTGCTGAAATAAGGAAATATGGAAAAGTCAGTGCCTTATTACAAGTTCAAATTTCAGAATGTAAAGGAAATTGCAAAGTATTCATAGATTGAATGAGCCTGTCATGGGTGACAGTGACGAAGATCTTCGTCGTTCCAGGCTCCTGAGAAAGTTGGTCCGCCACTGATGGCGTTTATCACCAATCTTCCGCGGGGACAAGTGGAGTCCTCCTGTCTCGGTCGATTGGGTCCATTGTTTGGATCGGCTAGTCCCGCTTCTCTGGGCTGCAGTATCCGCACAAACTGTTCCAGCTTCCTTTCTCTGATCAATTTGTCAACGAGATCTTGTAAGTGACGACACTCGTTCGTATTGTGCCCGTAGCTTTCGTGGAACCTGCAAAATTTTCCCGTTTGGATTTGCCTCTCTGACGACGGTTCTGATGCGGGTTTTTGGTACTGAATTGTATTACAGGTTTGTAAGTACAAGTCCTCTAGTGATGTATTCAGAGGAGTGTAACTGTCAACATTGGATTCTTGCGCTGCGGGCCACGATTTTGATCTCGTTTTCTAGTTTGATTCACGCTCTCTCTTCGCCGAGCTTGTTTGTTTTTAACGTTCAACTTAACTTTTTCGGAGTTCTCACAAGACTGTTTAATTGCAACATTGCTTTGGATCCCTTCCGTACTTGGCCCTCCATCAGTTTGCTTCCTAGACTGTCTCGCATCTTCCCTTCTCAGGAATTGAGCCGCCTTGGCGTGGAAACGGTCCAATGATGTAGGTGGTTTTCCAGCTAACCAGTTGCCAAACTCAGATTCGGGGTCGATCCCCTTAGTTAACGCCATAAGGATGGAGTTATCGTTCGGATTGCTGATCTCCGCCCATGTAGTATGGAATCTCTCTAAGTAGTGTCTGAGCGTTTCTCCAGGAGCTTGGATGACACTGGACAAAGTGTTGACATCTTTTGGCCTCGCGACGTGCATGCGGAATTGTTCAACAAATTTTGTGGCCAACTGGTCGAATGAAGAGATGGATCGAGGTGGCAGTCGAGTGAACCGCATGGTAGCGATGCCCCCCAAGGATATGGGGAAACTACGACACTTCACTGCATCGTCAGCTCTGGCAGCGATTATTGACCACTCATATTTCAGAATATGTTGGTTGGGGTCGGAGTTTCCCACGTACATGGGCAGATTTGGCATCCTGAATCGCCGTGGGGGTTCTGCAGTAAGAATATTGTCCGTGAAAGAGGTGTGACTTCGAGAACTTCCCCAATCGTCATTCGTGAATCCCCGGCTCTCACGGATCATCTGACGTATCATAGTTGAAAGATCCGGCATTTGCGCATTTTGTGCGGCTTGCGCCGGAGTATGATTACGTTCCATTCTTTGGGGTTGGACCGGATGTTGTCGATGGTCCAAGTCTTGCCTTGTTGGCTCATAGTCTTCTGGGACGTATGGTCCAGGAGTACGTTCGCTATGATGCCACTCCAGGTTCGACTGATCTTGGGCATCGACCGCTGGTTCAGCCGCAACGTTAGTGGTGCGGTATTCTGCTGTGAGGTGAGGGATGGCGCCTCCTAGGGAGGAGGGTCCGGTTTGGAAACTGGTTGATGGACCAACTCTCAGTTGTCCAACGGTCAGTGTCGGTTGATCTCCAACGGCTGGCATGTAACTCCCATGTAGCCGGGGTCGTGGAGATCGATTACGATAATCGAAAGATGAAGAACTTTCGCTGGAGGAGCAAGAATCATGGTCTCTCTTGGATCTCTTTCGATTCTAGCAATCCAGCTTGTTGATCAGCTTGGCGTTGGCATGTAGCTGTTCTGCTAGTTGTTGCCGAGTCCGGGTCAGATCTTGGAGTAGTAACTGCAACTCCTGTCGAGTAATTGGACCTGATGGTTCCGAGGGTCCAGTAGCATCTTGATTAGATGGAGGTAGTGGCGCAGGATTCTGTCTATCCTGTTCTTCTTGATTGACAGCGTTTGAGGTGGTTCTTGTGCTAACCATCTTGAAAGTTGAATTCCTTTCCTAGACTTTGTGCAAATCTGAATAGAAGGGAAAGAAGTTGGACTTGATGATCTGGATCTCTCTCTTAGATTTATTCAATCCGGTATTGATGACAGATCTAAAGAGCAGGAGAAAAGCTGGGTTTTCTCAATGAAAGCACCAAAGTGTTTGCACCAAAATTGGTCACAACACTCTTCGGAAGTCGTTGAAGAGATAATAACGAAGAATGTAAATCCAAAACAAATATTATCTAATAAAAACACCAATCAACAGTAAAGTAAATGCGTGGACAAGCGATTTATAGTGGTTCGGCGTGTTGCCTACGTCCACTGTGAAGTTTTTGCAGTTTTATTGATTCTCTTTCAATGATTACAAGTTGTTACAACAATCAACAGCGAGCTAAAACTGGAAATTCGAATTCAACAGCAAGAATATGATGTAGGATGATGAAGATCTCGATCCGACAGAGTCTAGGCGCTTCAGAATCCAAAGATCCTTTTTCTGTTGACTCTGGGGCTCTATTTATAGTCGTAGGATGCTGATATTTCGCTAAAAATTCAGGAGACCACTTCTGGCACGTGAGGGGGCCCACGCGCTCGGCCTCAAGAAGTTTGGGCCCACTTTGGCATCGATTCGAACTCCATTCAAATCGATCAGAAAATCATCCAATCGAGGTAAAATTTGGTGTGGACATCCTTCAACATGTATGCAAGCTTCTATGAAAATTTCATGGCATTTGGACTTGTGGATCTCGAGTTATCATGGATACGAATGGGATTCCATGTGTGGCTTTTTGGTTCGAATCGATGCTTTCGAATCGATCGCTTCGAACCGATGGTGGCACGTGCCTTCGTGTTGACGTGGAGCGCACACTTCGCCTCGATCCGGATTTGGCTCCGAGTTGACCGCTTCGATTCCATATATCTCGGCACGTTCGCATCGATGAATGACACGTCACCATGGCTAATTGACTCGATGTATTCGAATGGTGCCGCATTCATGGATACAAACTGCAGCTGTTGATGGGTGTGAAGTCCATCGATACGAACTTAATGGATTCGAAGAGAAGTGTTCCCATGGATTCGAACTACCGCGAGTTCGGTGGATTCGAACCAGATGAAGGCAAGGTTATCTTCCTTTCGATCGTTTTAAGCGTCATGGATTCGAAGGTTGATGTTACTGATGGACTCGAACATCACCCCTTTGATGGATACGAGCCTTGTAGCTTCTCCATAGATACAAAGTCTCCTGATGAACTCGAGATAGATGGATGCGAGGGACTTCCACGATGGATACGAAGCAGGGGAAGCCGATGGATTCGAACGTGATCGAGTCGAACTGAGGCATCCCGATGGATTCGAACTCGATCGATACGAACGAGATCGATTCGAATTGGAGCGTGAGGATGGATACGAAACTGAGGCCTTTCCCTTGAAATTGAATCGATCATAACTCGAGCGTACGAACTCGGATTGACTTGAAATTTGAGATGCTGACTTCTATGATCTTTCTTGTCATGTTCTGTCAATTATAGCTCAGTCTGGACTCGGACAAAATTCTGCGATATCCATAGTGAAACGAAATATGACCAATCTCTGAGACGAACTTTCCTTTGTTTTCGATCGGTCTTTTGGCATCACGGCTTTGCCAAAAAGCAGGATAACAGTTTGCATCCTTACTTTGGTCTTGTTTGCAGTGTGCTTTAAGTTACTTTATTTTGAACTGCCATGTTCACTGTTTGCTAGCATGATGCACTCAAGTTTTCTCCATGTATATACATACATACATGTATGGATATATGTGTGATTTGTGTGCCTATGCACTTTTTTGGCTTGTTTTCATGTTGCATGCTAGACTAGCTTTGTCGAATGTTATTGCATTTGAGTTGAATCCGACCAAGGCTTGGGTTTGAGCTTGTGCTCACATGTCCCTGCTATTTAACACACTAGTGTATATCGGTGTGCACGACCATGTGACATGTACAGTGATACACTGTGCATGTTACAAGCTATTCATATAAGATGGATTAAAAATAAAAATAATGAAGAACAACCTAAATAACTGAGGCAAACAATATTTTGGAAACACACATTTCATTGTACACTACAAAAATATTTCTTTTTCAATTTTACCGCGTCAATGTTTATTTTACAGATAATTCAGATGCTAGATACAAACTGGAATAGAGTTGAAGATAAAAATACGAGTGTTGAGTGAATATATAGTGAGGTGAAAAAATTGTAATTTGAAATTTGTGATGTAATCTAAATTGTAATGTAATTAAAAATGTATATATGTAGTGAGAGCTTAAATTTGTACTATTTGAATTTGTAATAAAATATTTGTTTGAATATGAATTCTAAGTTTTTTATTTTATTCAACAAATATTTATTTAATTATGTGAAAAAATAGTACAATAACAAATATATTTAAAAGAATATATATATATATATATATATGTTTATTATCATCAAACAAAAATCATAGGCTATGTATTCTACACTTCTTGCTTGCTCGTTTCATAGTTTCAAATATACTTCATCGCTTATTATTTATTTTCTATCTTATCGCTCTATTTGACTTAAAATTGAATTATCATTGTTATCTCAACTTATCCTACTTTGGTTCTACTTAGGGATTCTGCATTTTGATACGTTGGAATTACATCCCTTAAAAGGAAATGTTAACATTATAAAATTTCATAACTTACCTAAAAAAGAACTTGTGTTATGTTTAAAAATACGAGGAGTTACATTTGTTTTATTATTAAAACAGATGGTATAAAGTACAATAGACATCCTTATTTTGTACATCTCTTCTTTTTGGTATATTCCTTATTATTTCAAACATCACACATTTTTTAGTTATACAACTGGATAATTTATAGAAGTTTACATTGCAACACACTTCATTCCAATACATTAAAATACTACTTAATCACAATCCAATTTGTAATAACTTTCAATTAACATTTACTTACATATCGCTTAACCAAAAGATCCAATTTTGTTGTAAAATCATTTTAATCTAGGGACAACTTTTACCTTTACTTTACCGATTCAAATATATGCAATATTAAAACAAAGTTGATCATTCATAGAATATGTAGGCATGATTTATCAATTGACTACATATACATATTTAAGCCAACAACTCCCATAATTCTTGGAGGCTTACAAGAATAGATTTATAAAGATATAAATCCAATATTATATAAAAATATGTAATATTCCACGTAGATCTAAACTACGTTGTTTCTTTTTGACTCCCTTTCCTTTCTACTGAAACATGTATCGAAAGAATATATATGTTTATTAGCGATTTAGATTAGGGAAGAGATTTGAATTTAACTTTATATTTGGATTTATAATTTTACCTTGGCTTTGATGAATCGATTCGATCCTATTCATATTCTGTATTATTTATTCTCCACTTGCATATACATATGTAGATTATAGTTTTATCTAGATTTAAGAATTTTTGAAGCAAAGGAAATGGCAGAGCTTCGTCGTACTTTAGAAAATATTAGAAGAAATGTTAGGGGTTAGACCCGTATTTATAGGGATTCGAATCAATGCCAGCCGTTAGATAATATTCTTTTAAATCCGATCCATTGGCATTAGTTCAATTTACAGCAAACATCGCACTATCGGTGGACCGCTAGCGGTCGATCGATTGATCTTATGTGTCAAGTGGTCGTGTTTACTAGGTTACGTTAGTCTCCTTCCTTTTTATTTATTTATCTCATGCAATTTTATACCAGTTTGATAAATTTAAACTATCTTAAACGATAAATAACTATTAATGTTAATTAATTTTATTTATTTGCATAATCACACATATATTTATTAATGATCTAAAATATTCAAACATTAATAACTTTTCCTCTTGAACTCCGATCGTAAAACTTTATGTATAAAAATTGATCGGAATACCGCTACGAACGCAATGGTATAAGTTCCTAGCCAAATTTTGATGTTTGTAAGAATTATATTTTTGAAGTTACTAACTAATATTTCTTTTTTTAATAAATATTGATAAATTTACGGGGTATTACATTCTCCTCCTTAAAAGAAATTCATCACTAAAATTCTTCAATGACTAAATCATGTAACCTAAAGTGCATCTATCCTAAGCTATCCATCCAATTAGTGTAGAACTATTTTTTGCGACCATCGTGTACAAATGCTTGGTGTATCACAATATATATGATATGTGTAGCACCCTCGGTTTGAGGCATACTTGAAAATTAATTAATTAATAGCTAATCCAAAGGAAAATATAATTTTTAATTTTTTTAATATAAATGAAATTTAGGGATTTATCTTATTCCTTTCCAAAATCTAGTGGGTTTGGTTTAATTGGAAAAGAGAATTAATATAAGGATTTTTTTCAAGTGGAATGTTGTATTTGTTATTAAGTCCTTTTATTTGAATAGTAAAAGGTAATCTAAGAAATAAACTTAATGGGAAATATATATTAAAAAGATTTAAATACGGTAAGTAATATAAATTACTATTTTTATTGAAATAAAAGTGTGATTGTGGAGAATGTGGAATAAATAAAAGATAAGTTACTTTCAAAATAATTTGGAAGCAACGATGGTTGAAATATTTATTTTAATTACAAATAAAAATTACCTTAAAATTAATGAGATTATGGATTTTTGTTAAATTTGATTTGTAATATAGGATATCATTATTTCTAATTAATGGGAATATGGAAAAATATTAATACGATAACTTCTTTTGTTAGAATTTGGATGTAAATCAATTCTATTTATTACAAATGAATGCAATGAAGTAAATTAGTGTTGTTTGTTATAAATAAAGCTAAACTAATAATTTGGAATCCAAGCGTATATAAATTATACTAAAAGAGGAGGAGGTGAATAAAATCGTATTCCATACAAATTAAATGTAGTAAATAAATTTGTATTGATTGGATTAAAGAAAATATAGGAAAATTACCTTTTCCTTTGTTAACACAAGAGTTAGATTACTGGGTAAGTGGCATTTTATTTAGGCCCAATTAATCTAAGGGCTAATTAGGCTATTAGGAGGAGGAAGTAAGAAAATTGTACGTTGTTTTCTCATTCTCCCATTTCACTGACCAGTAAACCACTTTTCCTCTTCCTTCCAAACCCTATAAAATCAATCTCCACATCCTAGTTAATATCAAAGAGTATTGCTATAATTTTTAAATTATAAACTTTAGGTATGAATCTCAAAATGAATCTCATCCCTCTTGAATTTCTATTTAGTAATTTTTGGTCATTGAAAAATATTTTGCTCTTCTCTTCTTGCATAAGCTTCTAGGGGCTATAGCTGAGCAAAGTAAGCTTTAATCCATCTCTAAATCAACAGGAAAACGAAGTTGATAAGGCTAGTAAAACTCACCTTTTGAACTAATATTTATGGCTGACTGAAATGAATGAATATGAAAATTGCTCTTTGTTAGTGATCTATTGTTATCCATGCTCTGTAAATCAGTTTACTATGTTTCATACTTCACCATTATTCAATGTTCTGATTGCTATGTGAATCCTTGTTGAATGCATGCTTGATTTTTGAGTCCATTTTGACATTTAATGTTGCCAGAAAGTGTAGGAATTGCACTAGAATAATTGTCGATCATCGGTGGGGAGAGAATGAAAATTGAAGCTCAAGCTCCAGGTCTCCACCGATCGACTGGTGGCATCTGACAGGTCGATTGGTCAACACCTGGAGCGTGAGCTTCAGGTATTTGTCTCCCCTCTCAGCCCTTGCGTTTTCGCCTAGTTGTTGCTTTATGGTTTATTGCTTCCATGTTGACTCTGATTTCCTTAGGTGATGCTTTGATTTGGAATTTTATTTTGAGTTGTTTCATGAATCTTTATAAATATTTTATATATTGCTTAAAACAAACAATTTACAATCCAATTTTTTTAATATTCTATCAGCTTCAGCCTTGTTTTTAATCAATTTGATTTTAAACTAGTTTTAAATAAGTGTATGTATGTGTGTATAAAATTTGGAAATCCTATTATTTATCTATTATAATCAATTTTAAAATAAATATTTTTGGAAAAGATTTCTGTGAACCAAATTTTAATATATATACAATAATATTTCATTCGGATGAGGAATTTAACTAAATAATTTGGTAAAACAAATGGTATAGAATGATTGCATTTACCATATCAGTTAATTACTAGATTCGCCCGACTGAATATTTTATTGACATTGTTATTACTGTATTGCTCTTAAAGTGAGGTTTACGATCACGTAGTGAACATTTGATTTTCACTGGATGGTATGGGACTTTGGCGAAGTCCATTTGGTTACATATGAAAGTATATTACACTTTCGTTCGGTGTAACCTTTGAGTTCGTATTTCCACTCAGCATAACCTTTTGAGTTCGTCTTTTTTCTCAACGAAACCTGTTCATATTTGTGTTCACCGTAACCTTCAGGTTTGTCTTTGCGTTCGACGTAACCTTCTGGTTCATCTTTGTGTTCGACGTAACCTTTGGGTTCATCTTTGTGCTCGACGTTACCTTCAGGTTCGTCTTTGTCTTCGGCGTTACCTTTGTGCTCGTTTGTTCGAGAGAGAACTATACCTCTATCCGAAAGGAAACTGTACCTTATGTTTTCATGCATGATCGACAAGTATCGACTCATCTTCTCGTATGGCGCCAAGTTTTAATATACTTACTGAATTGAATCTCATGGTTTGATTTATGGTTCTTTTTTTTTTACCATATTATGATATTTTGCCCCTAAAGGGCAAATTTTTGGAAGAGTTTGGCATGGTGAATTCTTCGGGTTTCATTAATACCATTTGATTCATTTGTGATTTTTGGTGGATGGTGATTACCTCTTGGATTACATTTTTAAAAGTGGATAACACTTTATGTTCACACGATCGCGTTGCCTATATATATGTGCATTTATGGATATCACCTTTTCATGCTATGCTACTTCCATTAATACATATTAGTATTAACCCATTTATTATCATGTATAATATTCGGATCAAACCGACAGGCACCCCTCGTTGATCTTTAAGGATGTCTAGCTTGAAGCTTATCTTCTGTGATCATGTCTATCTTCAAGTTTCATCATTTTTCCTAGAATATGATTTTGTATACTATGTTTATGTTTTTCAAGCTCAAAATTCTTTTTGTATGTACATCATCTAGGTACTTTTGTATGCATGTCTAGTGGAACTTTCATGTCCACCATTTTTTAGACTATCTTCTGTATGTGTACATATGTATTTTTTTGAGATGTAATATATGTATATTTTTTAATGCACTCTATCATTCTATGTACTATAATGTCTTATGTTGTTCTGAGCAATTATTATAGCCACCATAGTATAAGCTAGGATTGTGTACGTCGAATCCACTTTGAAAAAAATCATTTCCTAATTTGACGTGGCGATACTCTCTTAATGCAATATTCATGGATGGTCGCTTCTAACCAGCCTTATTCTTTACATTAACAGACGATATTACTTAGTAACATCCTTTATTAGTGCAAGTCTAAAGGCGGGGTCTTGCAGCTTGGTATTAGAGCTGTGTTTTGAATAATATACGATATTAAAGACAAGAATCCAGGTCTAGGCAAATCTTAGAAACCATCCCTTAGGGTCTTCGTGTGGTCTTTAAGGTTTCTTTATATTAGAACTAGGAAAATATTTTGGGGAACTATGGGAATGGGTAAATTTAAATCGTCACCTTTTATGTTTTCCATCTTTGAAAAATATAATCCTTAAATGTTCATTAATTCTAAACTTATTTATTTCAGTAGTGTGATGGTTGGAGGTAGTGCTACCTGTTCTACTGCTGGGCAGTCCGACCGTCCCAACCAGGATGGTGTATTTATGTCTACTCAATAAATTATGGAGCCTATCTAGAATGCTCAACCTTTTATTCCAGCTACTAATTCTCTTGAGCCTCTGTAACGACCCAGAATTTTGAATAATTTAATTTGAAAATATTTAATTAATTTTAAATATTTGAATGATGGTTTGGATTGAATTTTCAATATAACTTTGAATTTGGCGATTAAATTATAGAATTTACTCTATGGAGAGTTGAATAAAAATTTGAATCTTCAATTTTAAGCTGGTTAAAAATATTTTAAAGGCTTGTAAAATTCGTATTGATAATACTGAAGGTAATCAAAGTTTCAGAATTGAAATTTAAAGTGAATTGTTCAGTTTTGAAATTAAATCGTTTGAATCGATATTCAAAAATAGCCGTCCGAGCATAGTCTCGGAATTCGACGAAACCAGTTCCATTGGGTCCGTAATATTGAATTATTGCCGGATTTCAAATTTCGTATTTTTCGGAGTTTATATGTGAGCACACGACGTGTAAACGCATTGAAATTTAAGCTGAATTCAATTTAAAATTTAAATTTAAAATTTTGTCAACACAGCCAACTTCCTTCCTGAATTTATGCCTAAAATCACGTTGCCTCTCCTTTAATCATGCCGAGAATCATGAAAGGATTGTGATGACCATGCCTCCCATTTTCTTTTAAAATACCGAAGCCCTCTTCAGTTTTCAAAAGGCAAATCAAAATAAACTTTAATGGCCACGTAAGTTTCTTCAATTTCGTTCGTGTCTTCCCCTCAGAACAAATTAGGACCGAAGCCTTTTTCACTCTCAAAATCGAAACGCAGCCGAGACAAAAAAAAAATGAAAACAAAATCAATGGCGCGCGCATAATTGGGGGAAGTCGCGATTCGTGGTGTCGGCACGAGGCTAAGGCGCGCGCGTAGGCCGAAGTCAGGGTAGTGGGCGCGCGTGTGGCGGCGTCGAGCTCAGGGTTGACTGGTGGTGTTCGCGTATGAGGAGGTCGAGGCAAGTGGCGCTCGTGTTGGCCTCGATTGGAGGAGGCGTGGGTTTCGTGAATTGTGGCGCGCGTGGATGGTGGAGCTGCGTTGGGGATGCGTGCGATTCAAGGAGGCTAGGGCTATCGAACAGTGACGAGGCGGCAGTGGGGGTCTGGGTTTCTTGCTTTGCTTGAGGTATTTAGCTTTTCGAAATTTTCAATTTAATTTAAATCTGAGAAAAAATACATGCAGTTTCATTTTATATACTTACAGTTAAAATAATAATAATAATAATAAATATAAACAGAAAATGCAGCAAGTATAAATACAGTATTTATAGATAATAATAATATATGTAAAGTTTTAAAAGTTAAAAACAGAAAAATAATAATAATGCTATATGCAGTTTGAATATGAAGTTAAATATGTATGTGATTTCAATTTATAAATCTATAAAAGAAAATGGGTTAAATTAAACTTTTGGTTAATTAAATATAGCGAATGGAAATTAATTATGCAAATTGTCCAAATGTTATATAAAATAAAGATTGGAATTTATAAAGAATAGTTTTGAATTTAATTTTTGTTAAATCAAAGTATTAAAAAGAAATTGTTTGAAAGCCAAAAACAATTTATTAAAAAGGAATTTAGTTTTTAAATTTAAATTTTGAGTTAAACAAATTTATTAAAAGCAATCGATTTAAAGATATTAATTTAAAGTAAAAATAAATTTTTAGTTCGATAAATTTATTTAAAGAAGAAAAATTGGTTTAAAGCTAATTTACAGCTAAAATTAAGAAATAAAAATTTAATTGCTTGGTTTTATATTCGAATATTAATAAATTTTGTAAATATTTATACAAGGTATAAATCAAGAAAATCGATTCAAGATGGAAAATGGATGGCAAAATAAAAGCAAAGGTGAGAACTTCTCACTCAAAAGGATTTATTTAAATTTTAAATAGTTAGATTTAAAATTGATAGTTGTGTTGATTGAATGCTTGAATGATGATTGTTATATATATATATATATATATATATATATATATATATATATATATATATATATATATATTGGACGTGAATAGACCCTATACGCCGTTAGTAAGCGGAGGTTATTTATTACACACATATACCGCGATATTCCACCTTGAAGTGGAATTGGTATTATATTATATATATAGCAATATATATATATATATTGGCATATGTATATATTGCAGTTGATTGATTTCCCGCATTGTATAGCGGATGAGACCCTATTGCGCCGTTAGTAAGCGGATAATATTTATAAAATCCCATATACTGCGATATTCCACCTCGAAGTGGAATGGGTATTGTGCTAATGTCTGTGGATGCAGGGAAACAGGTTGGAGGGATCCAACTGGATTCCTCACAAATATTTATTTGATTTTAGATATTTTGATGTTTGATTGTTTATCATATCGATATATGATATTGGAAAGTCGTGATTGACTATTTGATGTGTTGCATCATCGGATCCAATTTTGAAGTTTAAAAATAACGATTTTGATTTTTTAGGGATTTCTAAAGTGATTTTTGAAAGTATACGTTTATAAAATATTTTTGGAATTGATTTATCTTAAATAAATAAACGTTATAATTTTAACATTAATTTTTTTTTATGATTTTTGAGAAATTCAGTTAAAAGTTGATTTTTTGAAAATATGAGATTAATGATTTTTTTAAAATAGTTTAAGCTGGGATTTCTGAATTTATTATAAAAAGTTTAAAAATAGGATTTATGAAATTTGATTATTTTATAAATCAAAATGATGAATTATAAAGGAGTTTAAAGACGTTTTAAAATAGTAATATAAATTGTTTTATATTATAAGATTTATAAATTGATATTTATAAATAAAAATATTGAAATTATAAAACGAGCTTTTACAAGTATTAGAATGAATTTTAAATGAATTTCATAAATTGGAATTATAGAATTATAACGGTGAAGTTATAAATGGAATTTTATAAACAGTAGGTTTATAAAATTTGTAAAGTTATTTAAAAGAATAGATTTTGGATAAATAAAAGAATCTTATAAGTTATAAGATTTATAAATTTGGGGAGTTCAAAGAAACAATTTTGTAAACAAATAAATTATAAGTGTTTGACTTATAATATGAATTTTTAGTATATCATTGTGATATGAATTGAGATAGGTTAATAAAGGAATTTATAAAAAGGAGTTGATATAAAATAAATAGAAATAGAATTTATAAACGTTGTTTTATAAATTCGCAACGACTTATTTTGATAAGTAAAATTGTTGTAATTTATTAATGGAGTTATATTCATGTTTAGACATCGAATAATCCTTTAAAATAGAATGAATAGAAGTGATGAAATTTACTAACAAGGTATATTCACGTTTTTGAATAGTGAATATTATGTTAAAGAAATTATTTTGGATGTGATGTTTGAAATAGAATTAAAACGATCTAAAGATGTTTTAAAAGGTGTTGAGAGTCGAAACCATAGACTTCAACATTCATTGTTGAAATAGATGTTTTCGAGAAATAAAGGAAATAGTAGATTATAACACTGTTGTTATAATAGATGACTTCCGAAAGGAAATGTTTTGTATAGTATTGGGATTTATATATCTATTTTAATTTCGAATCCCTATACTAGTGATTTTGGGTTGTCGTAACGATGTTTTACGCAACGTTCGTTTTGGCCCAAATAAATATGTTTAAGAGAATGATTTCCTTAAAGAATGAAATATATACTTAATTTCGATTGAAGTATATTTAATATTTTCCAAGTGTTGAAAATAAATAAAATTTGAGAATTACTTATTAAATAAGTATGGAAATGTTTTCCAATATTGAGTGAATATTTTGAGAATTTATCTTTTTGAAGATAAATTGAAATGAATAATTAAAATCGTATATGCATGGATATTTTGGAATGGAAAATTCACTATGGAATTTATGAATAGAAAAGGGAAGTTGTTTAAAGATAAATATTGATTTATTTTTGAGGTATTGAAATTATATATCTTGTAAAGATATTTTGGAAAATAAATAATTTGGAAAATTATTTGGAATCTGGTGATGTTGTGCATATCCATTGATAGTTCAATAACCGACTATCAATATTTCCCTTTGAATGGGTAATTGATATGAATTGTTTGAATTTGAATGCCACACTTATTATTGAATAAGCGCTCACTATTCGGGTTAACCGGGAAAGGACCATGGGGTCGTATAACCCATTCCGAATATGTGATAAGTCGTAATGGATAGCATTGATGACCGACGTTGAAGACCGGGTATTTGCGAAAGCGATAGGATGACCTATCGATTGTCTCTGCACTGGGTAGCTCCTGGTATAGAGATTCCCTAAGTGATGGGAAACTCGATCGGGATTGTGAATACCCGGATTGCAAGGGCTTCGTAAGAAGTGCCTTCGGTTCTGTTCGAGCCCGGAATAGACTTGTATGGATTGTGTGTCTGACATTACAAATTGAGATGTAAAGCCGATTTCTTTCAAATATATTTCTGTTGGTGGCGGAGAATTTATTCTCTTAGCTTAACACCCTTCTCTGAGACGTACGAGCTCAGAGGTTATATAGTTGAAGGTTATCAGCGATATACTCCCAATCTTGGTAATGTGACATACTGAGTGTTGCTGTGAAATGATTATTGTGTTGATTATTTGTGATAGGATCATTTGTTTGATCGTCTATCTTGGTGATCATTTCTATGATCATTTTTTGACCCAAAGCATGGCTTTTGTATAAAGTATGTTTTTGTGGACGTGACTTCGTCGAGCCTCACAAACCGGTAATGGTCGAAACAGGAATTGTGCGGCAAGGTTTCCAGGGATCGCTTCCCTAGGGTATGGCCATTCCTTCTGGAAAAGGGTAGTATCATGGTATGGAGCCCAGATACTTACTCATGTTGAAACACTTATTATTATGGTGTGATGTTGGTTAGAGAGCTCTCGTTTAAAGGTTCCAAAGGACCGGGGGTGGCATATCTGAGGGTTTGTAATATTCCTTGGGAAAAGGGATTCCCGGCATTGTTTAGCGGAGAACGGTGGTTCTTGGGGCGTCCTTCCAGAGGCGTTTCCATGTGGCAATGGGAAGTTCCTTGGCCTGACCATTAGTTGGAAAATCCATTCTTCAAATACGAGCCTTGTACGGTTTTAGTTGTATAACCTGCCATGGAATATGGCGGTAACCCGCTATTGAACATGGTAGCTATAGTAGGCATAGTTCGAAATGTCTATGCTGGCTAAGATTTATATCTTTATTTTCGAAATGAATTTTCTCTACACTATGCACTAGTAATAATATCAAATGTTCTTTTAATGCGTATCAAGCATCTTTGACTATCATAAGGAAAAATCTCCTCTGATTCTGCGTTTGCATTGTGTGTGTGTGCGGGAGGCCTTATGGTAGTCTCATTTTTAAAAGCATTGTGAATTGACTTTAAAATATTCCTCTATTTTAATTTTAAAGAAAAATAAACTGTTTTGAGTTCTCGCACCAGTCACATGACTGACTCGGAGTTTATTGTTTTCCTTCCTAAACTCTGGGTGCCCACCAATTTCCACACGGGCAGTCAAGAGTTAGGTTTATCAGGATATTCTGGAATTCAGGAGTTGCTGGAGGCAAGATGGATGACATGGCGTAATACTAGTATAGTATTTCTTTTTCCGTTGTTGTTGTTGTTATTGTACACTCTGATGATATGATGTGATGTAATGTAATAACTAATACAGTTCTTTGTTTAAAGATTATTCATTTACCTATTATATGTTGTTCCGCTGCGAATTGTGAGATTCTGATGTTGTCCTGTTGTTGTTTCTGTTCTGTTTATTTTCTTTTCTCTCTTCTACCTCTTTCTTTTTCTTTTCTTCTTTCTTAAACCCATAACATTTCGGTTTTTCGGCAACGAAAAATCGCTAATCGTTACATGTGGTATCAGAGCTGTTGGTTAAGCGACAACCATGGTTCTGTTGGGTATTACTCATTAGAGATAGAGTCAGCAGTACTCTAGAATGGGTTTGAGTGTAATAATAGATATGAGCGCGTATTTGTTAGTGAATATAAAATTGTTTTTGAATCGGGTGAGTAAGATAATTTTGCCCAAAACTATTTTTGTATAGAAAAGAAATGATTTTCTATGAATTATTATAATATATGGTTGCATGATTGTTAGGAAGTAATAATATTAAATTATTATCATTATTATATGGAATTAAAATAAAATAAAATAGATTGAATTCAAGTAAACTAACTTGATAAATTATTAATTCATGGACTAATGAATTGGAATTTGAATGGTTAAATTAAAGTTTAGTCGTGAGCTAAATTTGAAGATAAATTTGAATCTGTATATAAATTCAAGTAGGTAAAAGAAATAAATTTAAAATGAATAAGTGAATGTACTAATTGAAATGAATTAGTAAATGAAACTAATTTAAAGTAGTAATATGAATTACTAAATGGAAGTTAATCGTTAAAATTCAATATTTAGAATTGTGAATTGAATTCAAGTGAAATTGAAATGTAAAATTAAATGAAAGTGAATATGTAACTTCAATAGTGAAGTAAAAAGTATGAGAAGCATATATTGAATATTTTGTAATGGAATTAGCAAAATGGTTTGAATGTTGAAATTGGATGCTACTACTAGCAGGTTATACAGGTGTATAAAGGAATTGAGATTTAGATTTCAAAGATAAAATTTAATTGCTCGACAAAAAGGTACGTATTTGAATTTCAGTATGAAATTTGATGATTTTCTTCTCCAGCCACTTGGCTTTCTCTTTTCTTTTTGATTCTGAGGGGCCGTGGTGCCATTTTGTAGTCGTACCGAGCTAGCCGCGCAAAGGAGACGCTGGCGAAATTTTTCGAAAATTTAGGGTGTTAGAAAAATTTTGAGAAAAATTTGAAAGTTTGAAATTTGAATTTAAATTTAAATTGTTAGGAAAACAATGTTGATTGAAACTTATAATTGGAGTTGGAAAGCTAGTTGAAATGATAATAAATCTCTAGTAAAAAGATTTAGGTTAGTAAGTTGATCAAACTATTTGGATTGTGGAAAATAATAGACGGGATAGGGGCATTCTTCTTAACTTGTAATTTCAGGACGAAATTCTTTTAAGGGGGGAAGATTGTAACGACCCAGAATTTTGAATAATTTAATTCGAAAATATTTAATTAATTTTAAATATTTGAATGATGGTTTGGATTGAATTTTCAATATAACTTTGAATTTGGCGATTAAATTATAGAATTTACTCTATGGAGAGTTGAATAAAAATTTGAATCTTCAATTTTAAGCTGGTTAAAAATATTTTAAAGGCTTTTAAAATTCGTATTGATAATACTGAAGGTAATCGAAGTTTCAGAATTGAAATTTAAAGTGAATTGTTCAGTTTTGAAATTAAATCGTTTGAATCGATATTCAAAAATAGCCGTCCGAGGCACAGTCTCGGAATTCGACGAAACCAGTTCCATTGGGTCCGTAATATTGAATTATTGCCGGATTTCAAATTTCGTAT
The DNA here is from genome assembly GCA_030765085.1 of Allium cepa. Lineage (NCBI taxonomy): Eukaryota > Viridiplantae > Streptophyta > Magnoliopsida > Asparagales > Amaryllidaceae > Allium > Allium cepa. The sequence continues at coordinate 215,201,075 of CM060946.1, forward strand.
TTTTCGGAGTTTATATGTGAGCACACGATGTGTAAACGCATTGAAATTTAAGCCGAATTCAATTTAAAATTTAAATTTAAAATTTTGTCAACACAGCCACCTTCCTTCCTGAATTTATGCCTAAATCACGTTGCCTCTCCTTTAATCATGCCGAGAATCACGAAAGGATTGTGATGACCATGCCTCCCATTTTCTTTTAAAATACCGAAGCCCTCTTCAGTTTTCAAAAGGCAAATCAAAATAAACTTTAATGGCCGCGTAAGTTTCTTCAATTTCGTTCGTGTCTTCCCCTCAGAACAAATTAGGGCCGAAGCCTTTTTCACTCTCAAAATCGAAACGCAGCCGAGATAAAAAAAAATGAAAACAAAATCAATGGCGCGCGCATAATTGGGGGAAGTCGCGATTCGTGGTGTCGGCACGAGGCTAAGGCACGCGCGTAGGCCGAAGTCAGGGTAGTGGGCGCGCGTGTGGCGGCGTCGAGCTCGGGGTTGACTGGTGGTGTTCGCGTATGAGGAGGTCGAGGCAAGTGGCGCTCGTGTTGGCCTCGATTGGAGGAGGCGTGGGTTTCGTGAATTGTGGCGCGCGTGGATGGTGGAGCTGCGTTGGGGATGCGTGCGATTCAAGGAGGCTAGGGCTATCGAACAGTGACGAGGCGGCAGTGGGGGTCTGGGTTTCTTGCTTTGCTTGAGGTATTTAGCTTTTCGAAATTTTCAATTTAATTTAAATCTGAGAAAAAATACATGCAGTTTCATTTTATATACTTACAGTTAAAATAATAATAATAATAATAAATATAAACAGAAAATGCAGTAAGTATAAATACAGTATTTATAGATAATAATAATATATGTAAAGTTTTAAAAGTTAAAAACAGAAAAATAATAATAATGCTATATGCAGTTTGAATATGAAGTTAAATATGTATGTGATTTCAATTTATAAATCTATAAAAGAAAATGGGTTAAATTAAACTTTTGGTTAATTAAATATAGCGAATGGAAATTAATTATGCAAATTGTCCAAATGTTATATAAAATAAAGATTGGAATTTATAAAGAATAGTTTTGAATTTAATTTTTGTTAAATCAAAGTATTAAAAAGAAATTGTTTGAAAGCCAAAAACAATTTATTAAAAAGGAATTTAGTTTTTAAATTTAAATTTTGAGTTAAACAAATTTATTAAAAGCAATCGATTTAAAGATATTAATTTAAAGTAAAAATAATTTTTTAGTTCGATAAATTTATTTAAAGAAGAAAAATTGGTTTAAAGCTAATTTACAGCTAAAATTAAGAAATAAAAATTTAATTGCTTGGTTTTATATTCGAATATTAATAAATTTTGTAAATATTTATACAAGGTATAAATCAAGAAAATCGATTCAAGATGGAAAATGGATGGAAAAATAAAAGCAAAGGTGAGAACTTCTCACTCAAAAGGATTTATTTAAATTTTAAATAGTTAGATTTAAAATTGATAGTTGTGTTGATTGAATGCTTGAATGATGATTGTTATATATATATATATATATTGGACGTGAATAGACCCTATACGCCGTTAGTAAGCGGAGGTTATTTATTACACACATATACCGCGATATTCCACCTTGAAGTGGAATTGGTATTATATTATATATATAGCAATATATATATATATATTGGCATATGTATATATTGCAGTTGATTGATTTCCCGCATTGTATAGCGGATGAGACCCTATTGCGCCGTTAGTAAGCGGATAATATTTATAAAATCCCATATACTGCGATATTCCACCTTGAAGTGGAATGGGTATTGTGCTAATGTCTGTGGATGCAGGGAAACAGGTTGGAGGGATCCAACTGGATTCCTCACAAATATTTATTTGATTTTAGATATTTTGATGTTTGATTGTTTATCATATCGATATATGATATTGGAAAGTCGTGATTGACTATTTGATGTGTTGCATCATCGGATCCAATTTTGAAGTTTAAAAATAACGATTTTGATTTTTTAGGGATTTCTAAAGTGATTTTTGAAAGTATACGTTTATAAAATATTTTTGGAATTGATTTATCTTAAATAAATAAACGTTATAATTTTAACATTAATTTTTTTTTATGATTTTTGAGAAATTCAGTTAAAAGTTGATTTTTTGAAAATATGAGATTAATGATTTTTTTAAAATAGTTTAAGCTGGGATTTCTGAATTTATTATAAAAAGTTTAAAAATAGGATTTATGAAATTTGATTATTTTATAAATCAAAATGATGAATTATAAAGGAGTTTAAAGACGTTTTAAAATAGTAATATAAATTGTTTTATATTATAAGATTTATAAATTGATATTTATAAATAAAAATATTGAAATTATAAAACGAGCTTTTACAAGTATTAGAATGAATTTTAAATGAATTTCATAAATTGGAATTATAGAATTATAACGGTGAAGTTATAAATGGAATTTTATAAACAGTAGGTTTATAAAATTTGTAAAGTTATTTAAAAGAATAGATTTTGGATAAATAAAAGAATCTTATAAGTTATAAGATTTATAAATTTGGGGAGTTCAAAGAAACAATTTTGTAAACAAATAAATTATAAGTGTTTGACTTATAATATGAATTTTTAGTATATCATTGTGATATGAATTGAGATAGGTTAATAAAGGAATTTATAAAAAGGAGTTGATATAAAATAAATAGAAATAGAATTTATAAACGTTGTTTTATAAATTCGCAACGACTTATTTTGATAAGTAAAATTGTTGTAATTTATTAATGGAGTTATATTCATGTTTAGACAGCGAATAATCCTTTAAAATAGAATGAATAGAAGTGATGAAATTTACTAACAAGGTATATTCACGTTTTTGAATAGTGAATATTATGTTAAAGAAATTATTTTGGATGTGATGTTTGAAATAGAATTAAAACGATCTACAGATGTTTTAAAAGGTGTTGAGAGTCGAAACCATAGACTTCAACATTCATTGTTGAAATAGATGTTTTCGAGAAATAAAAGGAAATAGTAGATTATAACACTGTTGTTATAATAGATGACTTCCGAAAGGAAATGTTTTGTATAGTATTGGGATTTATATATCTATTTTAATTTCGAATCCCTATACTAGTGATTTTGGGTTGTCGTAACGATGTTTTACGCAACGTTCGTTTTGGCCCAAATAAATATGTTTAAGAGAATGATTTCCTTAAAGAATGAAATATATACTTAATTTCGATTGAAGTATATTTAATATTTTCCAAGTGTTGAAAATAAATAAAATTTGAGAATTACTTATTAAATAAGTATGGAAATGTTTTCCAATATAGAGTGAATATTTTGAGAATTTATCTTTTTGAAGATAAATTGAAATGAATAATTAAAATCGTATATGCATGGATATTTTGGAATGGAAAATTCACTATGGAATTTATGAATAAAAAAGGGAAGTTGTTTAAAGATAAATATTGATTTATTTTTGAGGTATTGAAATTATATATCTTGTAAAGATATTTTGGAAAATAAATAATTTGGAAAATTATTTGGAATCTGGTGATGTTGTGCATATCCATTGATAGTTCAATAACCGACTATCAATATTTCCCTTTGAATGGGTAATTGATATGAATTGTTTGAATTTGAATGCCACACTTATTTTTGAATAAGCGCTCACTATTCGGGTTAACCGGGAAAGGACCATGGGGTCGTATAACCCATTCCGAATATGTGATACGTCGTAATGGATAGCATTGATGACCGGCGTTGAAGACCGGGTATTTGCGAAAGCGATAGGATGACCTATCGATTGTCTCTGCACTGGGTAGCTCCTGGTATAGAGATTCCCTAAGTGATGGGAAATTCGATCGGGATTGTGAATACCCGGATTGCAAGGGCTTCGTAAGAAGTGCCTTCGGTTCTGTTCGAGCCCGGAACAGACTTGTATGGATTGTGTGTCTGACATTATAAATTGAGATGTAAAGCCGATTTCTTTCAAATATATTTCTGTTGGTGGCGGAAAATTTATTCTCTTAGCTTAACACCCTTCTCTGAGACGTACGAGCTCAGAGGTTATATAGTTGAAGGTTATCAGCGATATACTCCCAATCTTGGTAATGTGACATACTGAGTGTTGCTGTGAAATGATTATTGTGTTGATTATTTGTAATAGGATCATTTGTTTGATCGTCTATCTTGGTGATCATTTCTATGATCATTTTTTGACCCAAAGCATGGCTTTTGTATAAAGTATGTTTTTGTGGACGTGACTTCGTCGAGCCTCACAAACCGGTAATGGTCGAAACAGGAATTGTGCGGCAAGGTTTCCAGGGATCGCTTCCCTAGGGTATGGCCATTCCTTCTGGAAAAGGGTAGTATCATGGTATGGAGCCCAGATACTTACTCATGTTGAAACACTTATTATTATGGTGTGATGTTGGTTAGAGAGCTCTCGTTTAAAGGTTCCAAAGGACCGGGGGTGGCATATCTGAGGGTTTGTAATATTCCTTGGGAAAAGGGATTCCCGGCTTTGTTTAGCGGAGAACGGTGGTTCTTGGGGCGTCCTTCCAGAGGCGTTTCCATGTGGCAATGGGAAGTTCCTTGGCCTGACCATTAGTTGGAAAATCCATTCTTCAAATACGAGCCTTGTACGGTTTTAGTTGTATAACCTGCCATGGAATATGGCGGTAACCCGCTATTGAACATGGTGGCTATAGTAGGCATAGTTCGAAATGTCTATGCTGGCTAAGATTTATATCTTTATTTTCGAAATGAATTTTCTCTACACTATGCACTAGTAATAATATCAAATGTTCTTTTAATGCGTATCAAGCATCTTTGACTATCATAAGGAAAAATCTCCTCTGATTCTGCGTTTGCATTGTGTGTGTGTGCGGGAGGCCTTATGGTAGTCTCATTTTTAAAAGATTGTGAATTGACTTTAAAATATTCCTCTATTTTAATTTTAAAGAAAAATAAACTGTTTTGAGTTCTCGCACCAGTCACATGACTGACTCGGAGTTTATTGTTTTCCTTCCTAAACTCTGGGTGCCCACCAATTTCCACACGGGCAGTCAAGAGTTAGGTTTATCAGGATATTCTGGAATTCAGGAGTTGCTGGAGGCAAGATGGATGACATGGCGTAATACTAGTATAGTATTTCTTTTTCCGTTGTTGTTGTTGTTATTGTACACTCTGATGATATGATGTGATGTAATGTAATAACTAATACAGTTCTTTGTTTAAAGATTATTCATTTACCTATTATATGTTGTTCCGCTGCGAATTGTGAGATTCTGATGTTGTCCTGTTGTTGTTTCTGTTCTGTTTATTTTCTTTTCTCTCTTCTACCTCTTTCTTTTTCTTTTCTTCTTTCTTAAACCCATAACATTTCGGTTTTTCGGCAACGAAAAATCGCTAATCGTTACATGTGGTATCAGAGCTGTTGGTTAAGCGACAACCATGGTTCTGTTGGGTATTACTCATTAGAGATAGAGTCAGCAGTACTCTAGAATGGGTTTGAGTGTAATAATAGATATGAGCGCGTATTTGTTAGTGAATATAAAATTGTTTTTGAATCGGGTGAGTAAGATAATTTTGCCCAAAACTATTTTTGTATAGAAAAGAAATGATTTTCTATGAATTATTATAATATATGGTTGCATGATTGTTAGGAAGTAATAATATTAAATTATTATCATTATTATATGGAATTAAAATAAAATAAAATAGATTGAATTCAAGTAAACTAACTTGATAAATTATTAATTCATGGACTAATGAATTGGAATTTGAATGGTTAAATTAAAGTTTAGTCGTGAGCTAAATTTGAAGATAAATTTGAATCTGTATATAAATTCAAGTAGGTAAAAGAAATAAATTTAAAATGAATAAGTGAATGTACTAATTGAAATGAATTAGTAAATGAAACTAATTTAAAGTAGTAATATGAATTACTAAATGGAAGTTAATCGTTAAAATTCAATATTTAGAATTGTGAATTGAATTCAAGTGAAATTGAAATGTAAAATTAAATGAAAGTGAATATGTAACTTCAATAGTGAAGTAAAAAGTATGAGAAGCATATATTGAATATTTTGTAATGGAATTAGCAAAATGGTTTGAATGTTGAAATTGGATGCTACTACTAGCAGGTTATACAGGTGTATAAAGGAATTGAGATTTAGATTTCAAAGATAAAATTTAATTGCTCGACAAAAAGGTACGTATTTGAATTTCAGTATGAAATTTGATGATTTTCTTCTCCAGCCACTTGGCTTTCTCTTTTCTTTTTGATTCTGAGGGGCCGTGGTGCCATTTTGTAGTCGTACCGAGCTAGCCGCGCAAAGGAGACGCTGGCGAAATTTTTCGAAAATTTAGGGTGTTAAAAAATTTTTGAGAAAAATTTGAAAGTTTGAAATTTGAATTTAAATTTAAATTGTTAGGAAAACAATGTTGATTGAAACTTATAATTGGAGTTGGAAAGCTAGTTGAAATGATAATAAATCTCTAGTAAAAAGATTTAGGTTAGTAAGTTGATCAAACTATTTGGATTGTGAAAAATAATAGACGGGATAGGTGCATTCTTCTTAACTTGTAATTTCAGGACGAAATTCTTTTAAGGGGGAAAGATTGTAACGATCCAGAATTTTGAATAATTTAATTCGAAAATATTTAATTAATTTTAAATATTTGAATGATGGTTTGGATTGAATTTTCAATATAACTTTGAATTTGGCGATTAAATTATAGAATTTACTCTATGGAGAGTTGAATAAAAATTTGAATCTTCAATTTTAAGCTGGTTAAAAATATTTTAAAGGCTTTTAAAATTCGTATTGATAATACTGAAGGTAATCGAAGTTTCAGAATTGAAATTTAAAGTGAATTGTTCAGTTTTGAAATTAAATCGTTTGAATCGATATTCAAAAATAGCCGTCCGAGGCACAGTCTCGGAATTCGACGAAACCAGTTCCATTGGGTCCGTAATATTGAATTATTGCCGGATTTCAAATTTCGTATTTTTCGGAGTTTATATGTGAGCACACGACGTGTAAACGCATTGAAATTTAAGCCGAATTCAATTTAAAATTTAAATTTAAAATTTTGTCAACACAGCCACCTTCCTTCCTGAATTTATGCCTAAATCACGTTGCCTCTCCTTTAATCATGCCGAGAATCACGAAAGGATTGTGATGACCATGCCTCCCATTTTCTTTTAAAATACCGAAGCCCTCTTCAGTTTTCAAAAGGCAAATCAAAATAAACTTTAATGGCCGCGTAAGTTTCTTCAATTTCGTTCGTGTCTTCCCCTCAGAACAAATTAGGGCCGAAGCCTTTTTCACTCTCAAAATCGAAACGCAGCCGAGATAAAAAAAAAATGAAAACAAAATCAATGGCGCGCGCATAATTGGGGGAAGTCGCGATTCGTGGTGTCGGCACGAGGCTAAGGCGCGCGCGTAGGCCGAAGTCAGGGTAGTGGGCGCGCGTGTGGCGGCGTCGAGCTCGGGGTTGACTGGTGGTGTTCGCGTATGAGGAGGTCGAGGCAAGTGGCGCTCGTGTTGGCCTCGATTGGAGGAGGCGTGGGTTTCGTGAATTGTGGCGCGCGTGGATGGTGGAGCTGCGTTGGGGATGCGTGCGATTCAAGGAGGCTAGGGCTATCGAACAGTGACGAGGCGGCAGTGGGGGTCTGGGTTTCTTGCTTTGCTTGAGGTATTTAGCTTTTCGAAATTTTCAATTTAATTTAAATCTGAGAAAAAATACATGCAGTTTCATTTTATATACTTACAGTTAAAATAATAATAATAATAATAAATATAAACAGAAAATGCAGCAAGTATAAATACAGTATTTATAGATAATAATAATATATGTAAAGTTTTAAAAGTTAAAAACAGAAAAATAATAATAATGCTATATGCAGTTTGAATATGAAGTTAAATATGTATGTGATTTCAATTTATAAATCTATAAAAGAAAATGGGTTAAATTAAACTTTTGGTTAATTAAATATAGCGAATGGAAATTAATTATGCAAATTGTCCAAATGTTATATAAAATAAAGATTGGAATTTATAAAGAATAGTTTTGAATTTAATTTTTGTTAAATCAAAGTATTAAAAAGAAATTGTTTGAAAGCCAAAAACAATTTATTAAAAAGGAATTTAGTTTTTAAATTTAAATTTTGAGTTAAACAAATTTATTAAAAGCAATCGATTTAAAGATATTAATTTAAAGTAAAAATAAATTTTTAGTTCGATAAATTTATTTAAAGAAGAAAAATTGGTTTAAAGCTAATTTACAGCTAAAATTAAGAAATAAAAATTTAATTGCTTGGTTTTATATTCGAATATTAATAAATTTTGTAAATATTTATACAAGGTATAAATCAAGAAAATCGATTCAAGATGGAAAATGGATGGAAAAATAAAAGCAAAGGTGAGAACTTCTCACTCAAAAGGATTTATTTAAATTTTAAATAGTTAGATTTAAAATTGATAGTTGTGTTGATTGAATGCTTGAATGATGATTGTTATATATATATATATATATATATATATATATATATATATATATATATATATATATATATATTGGACGTGAATAGACCCTATACGCCGTTAGTAAGCGGAGGTTATTTATTACACACATATACCGCGATATTCCACCTTGAAGTGGAATTGGTATTATATTATATATATAGCAATATATATATATATTGGCATATGTATATATTGCAGTTGATTGATTTCCCGCATTGTATAGCGGATGAGACCCTATTGCGCCGTTAGTAAGCGGATAATATTTATAAAATCCCATATACTGCGATATTCCACCTTGAAGTGGAATGGGTATTGTGCTAATGTCTGTGGATGCAGGGAAACAGGTTGGAGGGATCCAACTGGATTCCTCACAAATATTTATTTGATTTTAGATATTTTGATGTTTGATTGTTTATCATATCGATATATGATATTGGAAAGTCGTGATTGACTATTTGATGTGTTGCATCATCGGATCCAATTTTGAAGTTTAAAAATAACGATTTTGATTTTTTAGGGATTTCTAAAGTGATTTTTGAAAGTATACGTTTATAAAATATTTTTGGAATTGATTTATCTTAAATAAATAAACGTTATAATTTTAACATTAATTTTTTTTTTATGATTTTTGAGAAATTCAGTTAAAAGTTGATTTTTTGAAAATATGAGATTAATGATTTTTTTAAAATAGTTTAAGCTGGGATTTCTGAATTTATTATAAAAAGTTTAAAAATAGGATTTATGAAATTTGATTATTTTATAAATCAAAATGATGAATTATAAAGGAGTTTAAAGACGTTTTAAAATAGTAATATAAATTGTTTTATATTATAAGATTTATAAATTGATATTTATAAATAAAAATATTGAAATTATAAAACGAGCTTTTACAAGTATTAGAATGAATTTTAAATGAATTTCATAAATTGGAATTATAGAATTATAACGGTGAAGTTATAAATGGAATTTTATAAACAGTAGGTTTATAAAATTTGTAAAGTTATTTAAAAGAATAGATTTTGGATAAATAAAAGAATCTTATAAGTTATAAGATTTATAAATTTGGGGAGTTCAAAGAAACAATTTTGTAAACAAATAAATTATAAGTGTTTGACTTATAATATGAATTTTTAGTATATCATTGTGATATGAATTGAGATAGGTTAATAAAGGAATTTATAAAAAGGAGTTGATATAAAATAAATAGAAATAGAATTTATAAACGTTGTTTTATAAATTCGCAACGACTTATTTTGATAAGTAAAATTGTTGTAATTTATTAATGGAGTTATATTCATGTTTAGACAGTGAATAATCCTTTAAAATAGAATGAATAGAAGTGATGAAATTTACTAACAAGGTATATTCACGTTTTTGAATAGTGAATATTATGTTAAAGAAATTATTTTGGATGTGATGTTTGAAATAGAATTAAAACGATCTAAAGATGTTTTAAAAGGTGTTGAGAGTCGAAACCATAGACTTCAACATTCATTGTTGAAATAGATGTTTTCGAGAAATAAAAGGAAATAGTAGATTATAACACTGTTGTTATAATAGATGACTTCCGAAAGGAAATGTTTTGTATAGTATTGGGATTTATATATCTATTTTAATTTCGAATCCCTATACTAGTGATTTTGGGTTGTCGTAACGATGTTTTACGCAACGTTCGTTTTGGCCCAAATAAATATGTTTAAGAGAATGATTTCCTTAAAGAATGAAATATATACTTAATTTCGATTGAAGTATATTTAATATTTTCCAAGTGTTGAAAATAAATAAAATTTGAGAATTACTTATTAAATAAGTATGGAAATGTTTTCCAATATTGAGTGAATATTTTGAGAATTTATCTTTTTGAAGATAAATTGAAATGAATAATTAAAATCGTATATGCATGGATATTTTGGAATGGAAAATTCACTATGGAATTTATGAATAAAAAAGGGAAGTTGTTTAAAGATAAATATTGATTTATTTTTGAGGTATTGAAATTATATATCTTGTAAAGATATTTTGGAAAATAAATAATTTGGAAAATTATTTGGAATCTGGTGATGTTGTGCATATCCATTGATAGTTCAATAACCGACTATCAATATTTCCCTTTGAATGGGTAATTGATATGAATTGTTTGAATTTGAATGCCACACTTATTTTTGAATAAGCGCTCACTATTCGGGTTAACCGGGAAAGGACCATGGGGTCGTATAACCCATTCCGAATATGTGATACGTCGTAATGGATAGCATTGATGACCGGCGTTGAAGACCGGGTATTTGCGAAAGCGATAGGATGACCTATCGATTGTCTCTGCACTGGGTAGCTCCTGGTATAGAGATTCCCTAAGTGATGGGAAATTCGATCGGGATTGTGAATACCCGGATTGCAAGGGCTTCGTAAGAAGTGCCTTCGGTTCTGTTCGAGCCCGGAACAGACTTGTATGGATTGTGTGTCTGACATTACAAATTGAGATGTAAAGCCGATTTATTTCAAATATATTTCTGTTGGTGGCGGAGAATTTATTCTCTTAGCTTAACACCCTTCTCTGAGACGTACGAGCTCAGAGGTTATATAGTTGAAGGTTATCAGCGATATACTCCCAATCTTGGTAATGTGACATACTGAGTGTTGCTGTGAAATGATTATTGTGTTCATTATTTGTGATAGGATCATTTGTTTGATCGTCTATCTTGGTGATCATTTCTATGATCATTTTTTGACCCAAAGCATGGCTTTTGTATAAAGTATGTTTTTGTGGACGTGACTTCGTCGAGCCTCACAAACCGGTAATGGTCGAAACAGGAATTGTGCGGCAAGGTTTCCAGGGATCGCTTCCCTAGGGTATGGCCATTCCTTCTGGAAAAGGGTAGTATCATGGTATGGAGCCCAGATACTTACTCATGTTGAAACACTTATTATTATGGTGTGATGTTGGTTAGAGAGCTCTCGTTTAAAGGTTCCAAAGGACTGGGGGTGGCATATCTGAGGGTTTGTAATATTCCTTGGGAAAAGGGATTCCCGGCTTTGTTTAGCGGAGAACGGTGGTTCTTGGGGCGTCCTTCCAGAGGCGTTTCCATGTGGCAATGGGAAGTTCCTTGGCCTGACCATTAGTTGGAAAATCCATTCTTCAAATACGAGCCTTGTACGGTTTTAGTTGTATAACCTGCCATGGAATATGGCGGTAACCCGCTATTGAACATGGTAGCTATAGTAGACATAGTTCGAAATGTCTATGCTGGCTAAGATTTATATCTTTATTTTCGAAATGAATTTTCTCTACACTATGCACTAGTAATAATATCAAATGTTCTTTTAATGCGTATCAAGCATCTTTGACTATCATAAGGAAAAATCTCCTCTGATTCTGCGTTTGCATTGTGTGTGTGTGCGGGAGGCCTTATGGTAGTCTCATTTTTAAAAGCATTGCGAATTGACTTTAAAATATTCCTCTATTTTAATTTTAAAGAAAAATAAACTGTTTTGAGTTCTCGCACCAGTCACATGACTGACTCGGAGTTTATTGTTTTCCTTCCTAAACTCTGGGTGCCCACCAATTTCCACATGGGCAGTCAAGAGTTAGGTTTATCAGGATATTCTGGAATTCAGGAGTTGCTGGAGGCAAGATGGATGACATGGCGTAATACTAGTATAGTATTTCTTTTTCCGTTGTTGTTGTTGTTATTGTACACTCTGATGATATGATGTGATGTAATGTAATAACTAATACAGTTCTTTGTTTAAAGATTATTCATTTACCTATTATATGTTGTTCCGCTGCGAATTGTGAGATTCTGATGTTGTCCTGTTGTTGTTTCTGTTCTGTTTATTTTCTTTTCTCTCTTCTACCTCTTTCTTTTTCTTTTCTTCTTTCTTAAACCCATAACATTTCGGTTTTTCGGCAACGAAAAATCGCTAATCGTTACATTTGGTATCAGAGCTGTTGGTTAAGCGACAACCATGGTTCTGTTGGGTATTACTCATTAGAGATAGAGTCAGCAGTACTCTAGAATGGGTTTGAGTGTAATAATAGATATGAGCGCGTATTTGTTAGTGAATATAAAATTGTTTTTGAATCGGGTGAGTAAGATAATTTTGCCCAAAACTATTTTTGTATAGAAAAGAAATGATTTTCTATGAATTATTATAATATATGGTTGCATGATTGTTAGGAAGTAATAATATTAAATTATTATCATTATTATATGGAATTAAAATAAAATAAAATAGATTGAATTCAAGTAAACTAACTTGATAAATTATTAATTCATGGACTAATGAATTGGAATTTGAATGGTTAAATTAAAGTTTAGTAGTGAGCTAAATTTGAAGATAAATTTGAATCTGTATATAAATTCAAGTAGGTAAAAGAAATAAATTTAAAATGAATAAGTGAATGTACTAATTGAAATGAATTAGTAAATGAAACTAATTTAAAGTAGTAATATGAATTACTAAATGGAAGTTAATCGTTAAAATTCAATATTTAGAATTGTGAATTGAATTCAAGTGAAATTGAAATGTAAAATTAAATGAAAGTGAATATGTAACTTCAATAGTGAAGTAAAAAGTATGAGAAGCATATATTGAATATTTTGTAATGGAATTAGCAAAATGGTTTGAATGTTGAAATTGGATGCTACTACTAGCAGGTTATACAGGTGTATAAAGGAATTGAGATTTAGATTTCAAAGATAAAATTTAATTGCTCGACAAAAAGGTACGTATTTGAATTTCAGTATGAAATTTGATGATTTTCTTCTCCAGCCACTTGGCTTTCTCTTTTCTTTTTGATTCTGAGGGGCCGTGGTGCCATTTTGTAGTCGTACCGAGCTAGCCGCGCAAAGGAGACGCTGGCGAAATTTTTCGAAAATTTAGGGTGTTAGAAAAATTTTGAGAAAAATTTGAAAGTTTGAAATTTGAATTTAAATTTAAATTGTTAGGAAAACAATGTTGATTGAAACTTATAATTGGAGTTGGAAAGCTAGTTGAAACGATAATAAATCTCTAGTAAAAAGATTTAGGTTAGTAAGTTGATCAAACTATTTGGATTGTGAAAAATAATAGACGGGATAGGGGCATTCTTCTTAACTTGTAATTTCGGGACGAAATTCTTTTAAGGGGGGAAGATTGTAACGACCCAGAATTTGAATAATTTAATTCGAAAATATTTAATTAATTTTAAATATTTGAATGATGGTTTGGATTGAATTTTCAATATAACTTTGAATTTGGCGATTAAATTATAGAATTTACTCTATGGAGAGTTGAATAAAAATTTGAATCTTCAATTTTAAGCTGGTTAAAAATATTTTAAAGGCTTTTAAAATTCGTATTGATAATACTGAAGGTAATCGAAGTTTCAGAATTGAAATTTAAAGTGAATTGTTCAGTTTTGAAATTAAATCGTTTGAATCGATATTCAAAAATAGCCGTCCGAGGCACAGTCTCGGAATTCGACGAAACCAGTTCCATTGGGTCCGTAATATTGAATTATTGCCGGATTTCAAATTTCGTATTTTTCGGAGTTTATATGTGAGCACACGACGTGTAAACGCATTGAAATTTAAGTCGAATTCAATTTAAAATTTAAATTTAAAATTTTGTCAACACAGCCACCTTCCTTCCTGAATTTATGCCTAAAATCACGTTGCCTCTCCTTTAATCATGCCGAGAATCACGAAAGGATTGTGATGACCATGCCTCCCATTTTCTTTTAAAATACCGAAGCCCTCTTCAGTTTTCAAAAGGCAAATCAAAATAAACTTTAATGGCCGCGTAAGTTTCTTCAATTTCGTTCGTGTCTTCCCCTCAGAACAAATTAGGGCCGAAGCCTTTTTCACTCTCAAAATCGAAACGCAGCCGAGATAAAAAAAAATGAAAACAAAATCAATGGCGCGCGCATAATTGGGGGAAGTCGCGATTCGTGGTGTCGGCACGAGACTAAGGCGCGCGCGTAGGCCGAAGTCAGGGTAGTGGGCGCGCGTGTGGCGGCGTCGAGCTCGGGGTTGACTGGTGGTGTTCGCGTATGAGGAGGTCGAGGCAAGTGGCGCTCGTGTTGGCCTCGATTGGAGGAGGCGTGGGTTTCGTGAATTGTGGCGCGTGGATGGTGGAGCTGCGTTGGGGATGCGTGCGATTCAAGGAGGCTAGGGCTATCGAACAGTGACGAGGCGGCAGTGGGGGTCTGGGTTTCTTGCTTTGCTTGAGGTATTTAGCTTTTCGAAATTTTCAATTTAATTTAAATCTGAGAAAAAATACATGCAGTTTCATTTTATATACTTACAGTTAAAAAAATAATAATAATAATAAATATAAACAGAAAATGCAGTAAGTATAAATACAGTATTTATAGATAATAATAATATATGTAAAGTTTTAAAAGTTAAAAACAGAAAAATAATAATAATGCTATATGCAGTTTGAATATGAAGTTAAATATGTATGTGATTTCAATTTATAAATCTATAAAAGAAAATGGGTTAAATTAAACTTTTGGTTAATTAAATATAGCGAATGGAAATTAATTATGCAAATTGTCCAAATGTTATATAAAATAAAGATTGGAATTTATAAAGAATAGTTTTGAATTTAATTTTTGTTAAATCAAAGTATTAAAAAGAAATTGTTTGAAAGCCGAAAACAATTTATTAAAAAGGAATTTAGTTTTTAAATTTAAATTTTGAGTTAAAAAAATTTATTAAAAGCAATCGATTTAAAGATATTAATTTAAAGTAAAAATAAATTTTTAGTTCGATAAATTTATTTAAAGAAGAAAAATTGGTTTAAAGCTAATTTACAGCTAAAATTAAGAAATAAAAATTTAATTGCTTGGTTTTATATTCGAATATTAATAAATTTTGTAAATATTTATACAAGGTATAAATCAAGAAAATCGATTCAAGATGGAAAATGGATGGAAAAATAAAAGCAAAGGTGAGAACTTCTCACTCAAAAGGATTTATTTAAATTTTAAATAGTTAGATTTAAAATTGATAGTTGTGTTGATTGAATGCTTGAATGATGATTGTTATATATATATATATATATATTGGACGTGAATAGACCCTATACGCCGTTAGTAAGCGGAGGTTATTTATTACACACATATACCGCGATATTCCACCTTGAAGTGGAATTGGTATTATATTATATATATAGCAATATATATATATATATTGGCATATGTATATATTGCAGTTGATTGATTTCCCGCATTGTATAGCGGATGAGACCCTATTGCGCCGTTAGTAAGCGGATAATATTTATAAAATCCCATATACTGCGATATTCCACCTTGAAGTGGAATGGGTATTGTGCTAATGTCTGTGGATGCAGGGAAACAGGTTGGAGGGATCCAACTGGATTCCTCACAAATATTTATTTGATTTTAGATATTTTGATGTTTGATTGTTTATCATATCGATATATGATATTGGAAAGTCGTGATTGACTATTTGATGTGTTGCATCATCGGATCCAATTTTGAAGTTTAAAAATAACGATTTTGATTTTTTAGGGATTTCTAAAGTGATTTTTGAAAGTATACGTTTATAAAATATTTTTGGAATTGATTTATCTTAAATAAATAAACGTTATAATTTTAACATTAATTTTTTTTTATGATTTTTGAGAAATTCAGTTAAAAGTTGATTTTTTGAAAATATGAGATTAATGATTTTTTTAAAATAGTTTAAGCTGGGATTTCTGAATTTATTATAAAAAGTTTAAAAATAGGATTTATGAAATTTGATTATTTTATAAATCAAAATGATGAATTATAAAGGAGTTTAAAGACGTTTTAAAATAGTAATATAAATTGTTTTATATTATAAGATTTATAAATTGATATTTATAAATAAAAATATTGAAATTATAAAACGAGCTTTTACAAGTATTAGAATGAATTTTAAATGAATTTCATAAATTGGAATTATAGAATTATAACGGTGAAGTTATAAATGGAATTTTATAAACAGTAGGTTTATAAAATTTGTAAAGTTATTTAAAAGAATAGATTTTGGATAAATAAAAGAATCTTATAAGTTATAAGATTTATAAATTTGGGGAGTTCAAAGAAACAATTTTGTAAACAAATAAATTATAAGTGTTTGACTTATAATATGAATTTTTAGTATATCATTGTGATATGAATTGAGATAGGTTAATAAAGGAATTTATAAAAAGGAGTTGATATAAAATAAATAGAAATAGAATTTATAAACGTTGTTTTATAAATT
This sequence comes from Allium cepa, assembly GCA_030765085.1. Taxonomy (NCBI): domain Eukaryota; kingdom Viridiplantae; phylum Streptophyta; class Magnoliopsida; order Asparagales; family Amaryllidaceae; genus Allium; species Allium cepa. Next base: position 215,217,835 of record CM060946.1, read on the forward strand.
CGCAACGACTTATTTTGATAAGTAAAATTGTTGTAATTTATTAATGGAGTTATATTCATGTTTAGACAGCGAATAATCCTTTAAAATAGAATGAATAGAAGTGATGAAATTTACTAACAAGGTATATTCACGTTTTTGAATAGTGAATATTATGTTAAAGAAATTATTTTGGATGTGATGTTTGAAATAGAATTAAAACGATCTACAGATGTTTTAAAAGGTGTTGAGAGTCGAAACCATAGACTTCAACATTCATTGTTGAAATAGATGTTTTCGAGAAATAAAAGGAAATAGTAGATTATAACACTGTTGTTATAATAGATGACTTCCGAAAGGAAATGTTTTGTATAGTATTGGGATTTATATATCTATTTTAATTTCGAATCCCTATACTAGTGATTTTGGGTTGTCGTAACGATGTTTTACGCAACGTTCGTTTTGGCCCAAATAAATATGTTTAAGAGAATGATTTCCTTAAAGAATGAAATATATACTTAATTTCGATTGAAGTATATTTAATATTTTCCAAGTGTTGAAAATAAATAAAATTTGAGAATTACTTATTAAATAAGTATGGAAATGTTTTCCAATATAGAGTGAATATTTTGAGAATTTATCTTTTTGAAGATAAATTGAAATGAATAATTAAAATCGTATATGCATGGATATTTTGGAATGGAAAATTCACTATGGAATTTATGAATAAAAAAGGGAAGTTGTTTAAAGATAAATATTGATTTATTTTTGAGGTATTGAAATTATATATCTTGTAAAGATATTTTGGAAAATAAATAATTTGGAATCTGGTGATGTTGTGCATATCCATTGATAGTTCAATAACCGACTATCAATATTTCCCTTTGAATGGGTAATTGATGTGAATTGTTTGAATTTGAATGCCACACTTATTTTTGAATAAGCGCTCACTATTCGGGTTAACCGGGAAAGGACCATGGGGTCGTATAACCCATTCCGAATATGTGATACGTCGTAATGGATAGCATTGATGACCGGTGTTGAAGACCGGGTATTTGCGAAAGCGATAGGATGACCTATCGATTGTCTCTGCACTGGGTAGCTCCTGGTATAGAGATTCCCTAAGTGATGGGAAATTCGATCGGGATTGTGAATACCCGGATTGCAAGGGCTTCGTAAGAAGTGCCTTCGGTTCTGTTCGAGCCCGGAACAGACTTGTATGGATTGTGTGTCTGACATTACAAATTGAGATGTAAAGCCGATTTCTTTCAAATATATTTCTGTTGGTGGCGGAGAATTTATTCTCTTAGCTTAACACCCTTCTCTGAGACGTACGAGCTCAGAGGTTATATAGTTGAAGGTTATCAGCGATATACTCCCAATCTTGGTAATGTGACATACTGAGTGTTGCTGTGAAATGATTATTGTGTTGATTATTTATGATAGGATCATTTGTTTGATCGTCTATCTTGGTGATCATTTCTATGATCATTTGTTGACCCAAAGCATGGCTTTTGTATAAAGTATGTTTTTGTGGACGTGACTTCGTCGAGCCTCACAAACCGGTAATGGTCAAAACATGAATTGTGCGGCAAGGTTTCCAGGGATCGCTTCCCTAGGGTATGGCCATTCCTTCTAGAAAAGGGTAGTATCATGGTATGGAGCCCAAATACTTACTCATGTTGAAACACTTATTATTATGGTGTGATGTTGGTTAGAGAGCTCTCGTTTAAAGGTTCCAAAGGACCGGGGGTGGCATATCTGAGGGTTTGTAATATTCCTTGGGAAAAGGGATTCCCGGCTTTGTTTAGCGGAGAACGGTGGTTCTCGGGGTGTCCTTCCAGAGGCGTTTCCATGTGGCAATGGGAAGTTTCTTGGCCTGACCATTAGTTGGAAAATCCATTCTTCAAATACGAGCCTTGTACGGTTTTAGTTGTATAACCTGCCATGGAATATGGCGGTAACCCGCTATTGAACATGGTAGCTATAGTAGGCATAGTTCGAAATGTCTATGCTGGCTAAGATTTATATCTTTATTTTCGAAATGAATTTTCTCTACACTATGCACTAGTAATAATATCAAATGTTCTTTTTAATGCGTATCAAGCATCTTTGACTATCATAAGGAGAAATCTCCTTCGATTCTGCGTTTGCATTGTGTGTGTGTGCGGGAGGCCTTATGGTAGTCTCATTTTTAAAAGCATTGCGAATTGACTTTAAAATATTCCTCTATTTTAATTTTAAAGAAAAATAAACTTTTTTGAGTTCTCGCACCAGTCACATGACTGACTCGGAGTTTATTGTTTTCCTTCCTAAACTCTGGGTGCCCACCAATTTCCACACGGGCAGTCAAGAGTTAGGTTTATCAGGATATTCTGGAATTCAGGAGTTGCTGGAGGCAAGATGGATGGCATGGCGTAATTCTAGTAAAGTATTTCTTTTTCCGCTGTTGTTGTTATTGTACACTCTGATGATATGATGTGATGTAATGTAATAACTGATATAGTTCTTTGTTTAAAGATTATTCATTTACCTATTATATGTTGTTCCGCTGCGAATTGTGAGATTCTGATGTTGTCCTGTTGTTGTTTCTGTTCTGTTTATTTTCTTTTCTCTCTTCTACCTCTTTCTTTTTCTTTTCTTCTTTCTTAAACCCATAACATTTCGGTTTTTCGGCAACGAAAAATCGCTAATTGTTACAGCCTCCCCGCAAATCGAGCTTTGCACGTATGTGCAGCGATTTTTCCCTTCTGGGAGGCAAGCCATTCAAAGTCTTAAACGGTGTTTTAGAGGTTCAAGCTTGGCTCAGGACATGCAAGCATAGCTTTTCTTGCATAGACCTTCCTGAAGTTCATCGTGTTAGGTGTCATCCAGTCAGCTCCAGAAGTGGGTTCTCGATTGGTATGAGTTATTGATAGCTAAAGTTAAGAAGAAGGAACTCTCTTAGGAGTAGTTTCGAGAGCGCTTCAAGGTGAAGTTTGTACCTGATCCAAGAAAACTTCTTTGACCTAGAAGTTTATTGACCTTAAGCAAAAAAAGCCTTTCGTTTCTGAGTATGTAGCCGCTTTTGAAGGGTTGAGCATGTTAATACCCCGTTGAAGAAGAAATAAAAATTCGTTTATGGCTTGAATAAGTAACTTACGAAGGCATTGCTTTTGAAGTTGGTCATGTCTTTCGACAAGTTAGTGGGCACAGCTCTAAGATTGGAAGAGGCAGATAAGGATAGTAGTGACGAAGCCCCCAATGAGAAGAAGAAGTTCTTTTTGAAGAAAAAGCAGTGTTTCAACAAATTGAAGCCTTCTTTTCCTAATAAGAAGGAAAAGAAGCAAAGTCATGCTACTCAGAGTTTACACTTCAGTTTCAAAGGATGTTATAATTTTGGAGCTAAAGGCCATTTCACACAGGATTGCACAATTCCTTAGTTTGTTATTATTGTAAAAAGGAAGGTCACCTGATTGATGGTTGCAACACATTAGCTTGGAAACAGAAGGTGGAAAAGTTGAATGTAGTTGAGACTTCTGGAGATTCTAGACAGAATAAAGGTACTCTTCCATCTATTCTTTAAAGCACTATCTTATTCAAAAATCTTCATATTCGAGTACTTTTCAATATGGCTGCTTCTTGCTCATTCATATCGAAAGAGCTCGTGGATGCTTTATCATTGGATGTGCTTGGTTACATCGCTAAGGATTACGAACCCTATCGAAGGGTTCGCAACTCTTTATATGTTATATAGAATTATTGAGCTTGTCCTTTTTGGTTATTCTTTTCTTGCCAATTTACATGTGATCCACTATCTTGGTTTTGGTATGATATTGGGAATTGATTGGCTTAATAAATATGATACTCATATACTTTGTTCTGAAAGAATTATTCATCTTAAGCATCCAAATTCTGAAGAGCGTATTTTTATAGCTCTTCAAGTTATTGATTTAGCTCTAAATTTTCCTTATTTGTTCTTTAGTCTCAAGAAGGAGACAACATATCTCGTATTCCTATATTCATGAGTTCCCTAACATCTTTGAACCTGTTTTGAGGTTACCACCCAAGCGGGCCATTGAATTTTGAATGACTTAGTCCTTGGTGCTCAGCCAGTGCGTCGTCCTCCCATGAGGATGTCGGAAAAGGAAAATAAGGAGTTGAGAAAGAAGTTGTCTGAATTAGAAGCTAAGCAGTCTAGTCTAGTTCATAACAGTGGTGTTTGTCAAGAGGCAGATGGAACTTGTTGACCCAAAAAATGGATCAACAACCTAGTTTGAGTTTGACAGCGCCAGCCCTGTTCTGACAGGGCAATTTCACAATAGAAAAAGAACAGCAAAAGAAAGATGACAAAGGACTTTTATAGTGGTTTGGCTGTTAACGAAGCCTACGTCCACTTTATATTTTTATTATGGCTGATTGCTATTACAAGTAGTGTTTGATTACAACGCTTTTGATTTTCCTTAGCTAGATTCAATTTCCAAAGTTGGAATCCACTGGAGAATCATGAATCTCTTTGGAGAATATTGTGAGGGAGGCAGAGAGTGAAGAATGTTTCCAACAGAGCTTTAGCAACCAGTCCAAAGAAGTTCCAGTTTATGTTGCAGGTAGGATGCTATTTATAGAGATTGGAGAGCTTCTGGGCTAGGTCTGTTTACCGACTGCTTGTAAATGGACATAAGAAGTCGCCATAGAGCCTAGCATGTGACCCAAGCCAAAAGTATAGATCGCTAGCGATTCACGGTCTATGGATCGCTAGGGATCCATAGATTTAGCTTGTTTGCGACCTATTCATTTAGCTCTTCCTTCTCCTTCTTTTCCTAGTTAGCTTACAAAGAGTCCATGAACAAGTATGGATCGCTGGCGATCCATGGTGCATGGATCGCTAGAGATCCTACACTTAGCATATTTTGGCATTCTTCACTTCTTGTGTGCCTTAGCGACATTATGGTGAAGTATGAATCGCTGGCGATCCATAGTGCATGGATCGCTGGCGATCCATGCTCTTAAACATTTTTTGGACTTTGGTGTCTGGCATGCTTTTGTTTCTTTGTATCGACATTGTTCGGGTAGTATCATTGCATGTCACTGTTTTTGATGACAATTTACTAGCTAGTTGTATCTAGCTACTAATTGGACTAGATGGACGCTGGTCTCTTGGTTTAGTCATACTCAATCGCTGCTTTAGCCCTATTTGGTTGAGTTCTAAGCCATTCCGACTCCATCAAGTCATTCCATATTCTACTGAATCCTGATGGGTTAGAACCCAAATAACAGAACTATCAGGCTTTGTATTGATTATCATAAACTTAATGGACTTATGATAAGGAATAAATACCCGTAGCCCTGGATCGATGATATGTTCGATCAACTCAACGATGCTAAAAAAAATTCTCAACTAGATTTACTAACTAGATTTCATCAACTTCGAGTATTGGAGGATAATATTCCTCTAATAGCTTTTCATATCCATTATGGTTCTTATGAGTGGCTCATGATGCCCTTTGGGCTAACGAATGACCCAGCTTTATTTTTCGATCATATGAATTGAGTGTTTCGGGAATTTCTCGATAAATTCATTCTAGTCTTTATTGGTGAAATCCCAGTTTATTCCAAGACTAAGCAAGAGCACGTTGAGCATCTTAGAACTGTTCAGAGGACACTTTATAGAAATCAATTGAAGGCAAAATTATCTAAGTGTCATTTCTAGCAGAAACAAGTCAGGTTTTTGGGGCATATAGTTTCTGAAGCAGGGATTACTATCGATCCATCTAAGATTGAAGCCATCCAAAATTGGAAGTGGCCGGAGAATGTATCAAAGATTCAAAGTTTTCTAGGATTAAGGGGATTTTACCATTGATTCATAAAATATTTCTCCATGATAATTTTACCTCGCACTAGTTTCACTAGATGAGGAGTTACATATGTGTGGTCGGATAAGTGCGAAGCATCATTTCAGAACCTAAAGAAACGTCTTACTCATGCTCCCATTCTTGTGGTTCCTAAAGGGAACCAGGACCTTGTAGTCTATACTGAGCTAGTAGGTTGGGTCTTGGCACTGTATTGATGTAGAAAGATAGAGTGGTTGCATACGCATCGAGGTAGTTAAGACCAAATGAGATCAGATATGCTACATTTGATCTCGAACTTGCAGCCATTGTCTTTGCCCTTAAAATATGACGACATTATCTTTTGGGTAAGAAATATGTTCTCTATACTAGCCATAAGTCCTTGAAATATCTATTTTCTCAGAAAGAGTTCAATATGCGTTAGCAGAGGTGGCTCAAGCTCCTCACTTCTTATTATTCGGTATTCAATATACTCCAGTGAAGGGGAATTGAGTTGCTAATGCACCGAGTCGTAAACATTAGGCAATGGTTTCTATAATGATGGCTGAGTTGGGAAACCTTGAGATATTTATCTTCTTGTAAGATTCAGGAATGAGTTACAGACTCTAGCTTATCAATGTTGTTAGCAAGCTTAGAAATTCGCCCATCTTTTTGGACCAAATAGCTGAAGCTTAGAAACAAGATCCCAATCTTATATACCTTAGTCAATAGTACACTGAGGAGTCCAGGAGTGATGAGTTGAAGGATTTTGATGTTCATTCTCGACGTTGTATTTGGAGACAAGGTAGATTTATGGTACCAAAATTTGAGAATCTCCAAAAGGATATATTAGATGAGTGGCATCACGTTAGATATACTATCCACCTTGGTAGTGGTAAAATATATGCAGATATGAAGCGTCTTGATCACTAGTAAGAGATGGAGGGAGATGTTGTGAACTTTATGAAGAGCTATTTGACTTGTCAACTTGTAAAGATAGACATCAGAAATCTAGTGGTCTTTTATTGCCCTTGGATGTTACTTCGTGGAAGTGGGATCGGGTAGTGAACCGATGATTTCAAATCTGAATCTCTTTTGAATCAATCTAGTAATGATCGTCTCTCTCTCTTTCTTATTTTCAGGTCTCAATGGTTTTAATTGACGGTCTTATTTATTTTAGATTCTGTCATCATAGCGTATGGGTAATTATTGATCGATTAACAAAATCAGCCCACTTCATTCCTATTAAGTCTAACCAGATCACTCCTCGGCTAGCAAAGATTAATACTAAGGAGATAGTCAGGTTACATGGCATTCCTAGTGCCATAGTTAGTGATCAAGATTCACTTTTTACAAGTGGGTTATGGAAGAGTCTTCAGAAGGCATTGGATATAAAGCTCGATCTTAGAACTGCCTATCATCCTCAGTTTGATGGGTAGACGAAGCGAGTGAACAAAGTCTTAGAAGATCTCCTTCGACTTACATTATTAATTTCTGTGGTAATTAGGAAGATCATATTCCTCTTGTTGAATTTGCTTATAACAATAGCTTCCAGTCTACTATCGGAATGGCTCTTTTGGAAGCTCTATACGGAAGGCCATGCCAATCACCGTCTTGCTGGCTCAAGTCCGGAGAGTCGTTAGTTTCGGGTCCTGATTCTTTTTGCGAGGGTTTTGATAAAATTGATCTTATTCGGCAAAGGATGAAGGAAGCCTAGAGCAGATAGAAATCTTATGCAGATACTAGGATGAAGGACTTGGAACTCTCTATTCGAGACATAGTCTTTATTCGTGTATCCCCTCTGAAGGATGTCATGCATTTCAGTCGATCTAGGAAATTGGCTCCTCGATTCATTGGGTAATACCCAATCACAAAACCCATTGGTAAAATGGCCTATCGTGTTTATCTTCTCGCTCGGTGTTTTCATGACGTGTTTCATTTCTCTAAGCTTCGTAAATGTCTTAGATTCTTCAATTCCATCCTTGAGCCTAGACGTCTTCGAAGAACTTGAAATCTCACCTAATCTTACTAATGAACATAATCATGTTCGCATCGTAGCTTTGGAGTGTCAAAACAACTTTGTAATAAAGATGTTTTGCTCATTAAAGTTCAATGGCCTGATAATCCCATAGATTGCTGTTGGAAGATCAGATAATTAATCGAGCGAACACATCCTAATCGATTTTCTGGTACTCAATAATGGTGAGACCTCTATTTAGTTTATGCCTTGTTTATAGAATTATGTAAGGACCCGATTCTTCGACTTCCGAAAACCGACATCAATACGTTCACTGTATCAACTGCCGAGCACTCGAATGCCGGAAAACCGAACACTTAGGGTTTTAAAAAAAAGAAAAAAAGAAAAGAAGAGAGAAAAGATAGAACATAATAGAAAGAAAATGACAGAACAATATCAGAATCTCACAATCGCAAGGGAACAACATATAATAGATAAATGAATAATCTTTAAAACAAAGAACTATAGTAGTTATTACATCACATCACATCACATTATCATCAGAGTATACAACAACAAACAACAACAAACAGCGGAAAAGAAATACTATATACTAATAATACGCCATGCCATCCAGCTTGCCTCTAGCAATTCCAGAATATCCTGATAAACCTTAACTCTTGACTGCCCGTGTGGAAATTGGTGGGCACCCAGAGTTTAAGAAGGAAAACAATAAACTCCGAGTCAGTCATGTGACTGGTGTGAGAACTCAAAACAGTTTATTTTTATCTTCAAACACAAAATAGAGGATAATTTTTAAAATAGATTCGCAATGCTTTTAAAAATGAGACTACCATAAGACCTCCCACCACGCACACAATGCAAACGCAGACTTGGAGGAGATTTCTTCTTATGTTAGTCAAAGATTCTTACTACATAAAATCAAATCATTTTTGATATTATTTTTAGTGCATAGTGTAGAAAACATTTTGAAAGTAGAATATAAATCTTAGCCAGCATAGGTACCATAATATTATGCTTACTATAGCTACCATATTAGATGGCAGGTTCTACAATTAAAATCGTACAAGGCTCGTATTGTTTCTTTGGATTTCCAACAAATGGTCAGGCCAAGGAACTTCCCATCGCCAACATGGAAATGCCTCTGGAATGACGTCCCGAGAACCAAACTGGATCTCTGCCAACGCAAGGCCGGGTTACCCCTAACTGGGTAACTACTGACACGAATATGTCATCCCCCGATCGTAACCGATCTACATCCGAGGATCCTCGATTTCCAACAACCACAAAGTAATAAGTTTGCAGCAACAACATAGGTTAAGTATCTGGGCTCCATACCATGATACCACCTCTATCCAGAAGGAATGACATACACTAAAGGGCGCTACCCCTAATAACCTTGCTGCATCCTTCCTGTTTTGACCATTTTCGGGGTGTGAGGTCCGACGAAGTCTCGTCCACAAAGCCACGCTTTGGTACAAAGCCATGCTTTGGGTCAACAAATGATCAAAGTAATAATCACGAAGATAAATGATCAAACAAATGATCATATCACAAATGATCAAACAATGATCATTTCACAGCATTACTCAGCATGTCACATTACCAAATTGAGAATATATCGCTGATAACCATCAACTACATAACCTCTGAGCTCGTACGTCTCAGAGAAGGGCGTTAAGCTAAGAGAATAAATTCTCCGCCACCAAAAGAAATATATTTGAAAGAAATCAGCTTTATATCTCAATTTGTAATGTCAGACATACAATCAATACAATTCTGTTCCGGGATCGAACAGAACCGAAGGCACTTACAAAGAAGTCCTTGCAATCCGGATATTCACTAATCACGTCCAGACTTCCCATCACATATGGAGTCTCTATACCGGGGACCAGTCGATGCAAAGACATTCGACGAGTTGTCCTTTCGCTTTTGAAAATATCCGGTCTTCAACACGGTCTTCAAATGCAATTCATAACGACGTATCACATATTCAGAATGGGTTATACGACCCCAAGGTCCTTTCCCGGTTAACCCGAATAGTGAGCGCTTATTTAAAAATAAGTGTGGCATTCAAATTCAAACAAATCACAACAAATACCCATTCAAAGGTAAATATTGATAGTCGGTTATTGAACTATCAATGGATATGCACAACATCACCAGATTCCAAATAATTTTCCAAATTATTTATTTTCCAAAAATATCTTTACAAGATATATAATTTTCACACTTCAACCATTTGAAAACAATTTTCAAACCACTTTTCACATTTACCACTTTTGAAAACAACTTTCAATCATTTTCCTTACGCCGAAATAACTTTCATTTCAACATGGTTCATTTAAACCAATTAAATAAATCCTTAACGATTTACTTTATATTTACGTTCCAAATCCGTAAATTTATTCCCACACTTCAAAAATAAATCAACGTTTATTTTGAAACAAATTCCCCTTTTCATTTATAAATTCCATAGTGAATTTACATTCCAAAAAATATTTATGAATACACGATTTCAATTATTCATTTCCAATTTATCTTCAAGAAGATAAATTCTCAAAACGTTTCATTTCACATTGGAAAAACATTTCCATACTTATTTATTAATAAGTAATTCACAATCTGTTTATTTTTAACATTTGGAAAATATTCAATATACTTAAATCGAAATTAAGTATATATTTCATTCTTTAAGGAAATCATTCTCTTAAACATATTTATTTGGGCCAAAACGAATGTTGCGCAAAACATTGTTACGACAACCCAAAATCACTAGTATAGGGATCCGAAATTAAAATATATAAATCCCAATACTATACAAAACATTCCCTTTCGGAAATCATTTACTATAACAACAGTGTTATAGTCCACCATTTCCTTCTATTTCTCGAAAACGTCTATTTCAACAATGAATGTTGAAATATATGGTTTCGAATCTTAACACATTTTAAAAACATAGTTAGATCGTTTTAATTCTATTTAAAACATCACATCCAAAACATTTTCTTTAACATATTATTCACTATTCAAAAACGTGAATATACCTCGTTAACCAATTTCATCATTTATATACATTTTATTTTAAAGGATTATTCACTGTCTAAAACGTGAATATAACTCCATTAATAAGTTATAACAATTTACTTATCAAAATAAGCCGTTTGCGGATTTATAAAACAATGTTTATAAATTCCATTTCTATTTATTTTATAACAACTTCCTTTTATAAATCTCCTTTATTAACCTATTTTCAACTTATAACTCAATTATATACCAAAAGTTCATATTATAAGTTAAATACTTACAATTTATTTGTTTACCAAATCGTTCTTTTAAACTTCCCAAATTATAAATCTTATAACTTATAAGATTCATTTATTTACCCAAATCTATTTTTTTAATAACTTTACAAATTTTATAAATCTACCGCTTATAAAATCCATTTATAACTTCACCGTTTATAATTCTATAAATTTCATTCATTTATGAAATTCATTTACAATTCATTCTAACACTTATAAAAACTCGTTTTATACTTCAAATATTTTAATTTATAAATATCAATTTATAAATCCTTTATATAATCAATTTATACTATTATTTTAAAACGTCTTTAAAGTCCTTTATAAATTTCACCATTTTCTTTGATTTATAAAATAATCAAATTTCGTAAATCCTATATTTAAACTTTTTATAATAAATTCAAAAATCCCAATTTAAACTATTTTATAAAATCATTAACCCCATATTTTCAAAAATCAACTTTTAACTATATTTCTCAAAAATCATAATTTTTATAAAATTAAAATTATGACGTATATATATTTAAAATGAATCAATTCCAAAAGTATTTTATAAACTTATACTTTCAAAAATCACTTTAAAATCCTTTTAAAATTCCAAAATTGGCCCAATGATGCTACATACCAAATAGTCAATAACGACAACAACGACATCATATATCGATATGATAATCAATCAAATATTAAATTATCTGAAATCAAATAAATAATGTTGAGAAATCCAGTTGGATCCCTCCAACCTGTTTTCCTGCATCCAAAGATGTTAGCACAATACCAATTCCGTTCCAGTACGGAATTATCGCGGTATACGGGATTTAAAATATTATCCGCTTAATAGACGGCGCAATAGGGTCTTATCCACTATATAATGCGGGAAATCAACTCCAAGTACATAAATAATACTAATTTCACTGTACTGTGAAATATTCGCGGTATATGTTTTTAATAAATAACCTCCGTTTACTAACGGCGCATAATGTCTACTTTAACAATCAATAGATAACAATCATTATTCAAACATACATTTAAGAATTTTAAATCTAACTATTTAAAATTAAAATCGAAACCGATTCGATTGAGTGAGAAGTTCTCACCTTGATTTCAATTTCGTTTTCAGCTTTTATTTCGAATAAAATTAAACGGGCGTTTTATTTTACCCGAAATTTTCGCTAGCTCCAAACAAGTCCAATCTAATTCCATAACGTAGTGCTCGTCCATACGATTCCAACGCAACTTGTTTCGCGCGTTTTCGCCCTCGTATGAAAAAGATATGAATTTTTAAAGTTACACGAATTTTTAATATAAAATTTACAACATAATTTCATTTCTAAACCTAGATTGCATCTCAGTCATTGATTCCTTCAACCTGCAGATCACCGCCATCCCTTGCTTCTTCCATCTCCCTCTCTCCAGTAAAACACGCGTGTTTTCAAACCCATAGCCGCCATCTAGGGTTAAATTTCGAGCCTCCTCCGTTCACTTCTACATCGATCAAGCATTGCCAACACGTAGGCCTTCGACAACTCCACCTCCACCATCAATAGCCTGAAGCTCGCCCCCCCCCCCCTTGAGCATGAAATTTGATGATGAACGGCCATGAATGCATCCCCCTAACTCCACCTCTGGTCAACTAAACAACATCTCACCCGTATGGATTTAAAGCTCTCGTTGCACTCTATAATTTGTTAGCTGAAAGTTTCTTCAAATTATTCACGGATTGGAAGAGATTAAGAGGGGAAGAAGGTGAATTTCTGGCCATAGAAATTGAAGGCGGCGGCTAGGGTTTGAGGTTGAGAGGGTTTGCAAATTTATGAAGAGGGAGGTTCTGTTATAGAAAAATACGCGACACTATTCATCCCGGATTTTTCGAACTCCAAACGAAGCATGCCGGTTGGCATTTCTAAGGTTTACCATGCGTTCCGAACACAATGGAATGTGTTTCGGGAGCTAGTTCGATCATCTATGCGAGTTATGGTAATAAACGATTGATTTAAAATTAAATCGGTAAATCAAATTTCTAGGCGTTTTAGCTTGCCCCGGACAAACGGTAAATCCGATTGACATGAAATTTGAAACCATACAATAATATCACATTATGGATCCGATAAAACTGGTTTCTTCAAAATCCGAGACTATTTGAAAAATGGCTATTTTAACCCGTCAAATTAATATTAAAACAATTTCGATGCGTTTCGAGCTGCCACGGTCAAACAAAAACTCCGATTGCTACGAAAATTGAAATCCAATAATAACAAACTATTACGGATCCAATGGAGCTACTTTCGTCCAATTCTGAGAATGTTCGAAAAATGGCTAATTTCACTAGTCGATTTAAATATTAAAATATTCAATTTTCACAAATTAACTTAAAATTCAATTTTAAAAGTTCTATAATATCGTTCTAAGTCCAACATGATAAAATAAAATTTTCCAAATCATTTTCAATCATATTAAACCCAATTTTCAATTATTTCTGTATTTTAACATATTAAATTATCGATTTAATTATCCAATTAAATCCAATTATTCGAAATAAAATTTATTCGACTTTTAAATTTCACTTATTAATATCTAAAATTAATTAAACATACAAATTTTAATTAATAGAAATTCTGGATGGTTACATACTTCCCCCTTAAAAGAATTTCGTCCTCGAAATTACCAAGTAAGAAAAGTCACAGAATCTATTAACTTTCCAAAATGCATAGTTAAACTTCTTACAATAACTTTAATAAGTTTCCAAATCCTACTTAGTTATCTTTTCAAAAACAACTACTATCGTTTAACTTCCAATTCCAAATCAAAATTATATTTTTCAAAATTTTCCAATTTTTTCCTCAAAAATTTTCTAACGCCTTAAATTTTCGGAAAAATTCGCCATAGTCTCCTTTGCGCGGCTCGATCCTAAAAAAATGACAGTATATATATCATAAATATACATCTCATCAAGTGATGAGGCATCCCTCAGGGAAAAAAGTATAAAAGTACGATATTTAATCCGAGATATGTACCTTATATATTTTATTAACGAGCATGTACGGCTAATATAGCGCGAAAGCGAGCCCCAAATGCGAAGCAACAGCAATCCGCACCTACTAAACACTCAACAAACAAATGAGAAACATGCATATAGACAATAGTATCGATATACAACATATAGAAACATAATAACTATATATGCCAACCTAGCAAATGCAGTAAGAGCAATATATTCAACCACCAACCAACTAGCATTCAACTAACATTCATTTTCAATTAGTTTATATTCACTAATTCATATTCAAGTTGGTTCACTTCCAAATCAAATTCAATTCTATTTGAGATTCACTTAACTTCCAATTGATTTCAATTACTTTAGCTTTTAATTTCATTAACTCAATCGCATATGGGTTTTTATACAATCAACTAATTATCATATAACAACCAATGTATATTAATTACTACCAAATTCCTTTGCTTATATTCATTCAATTTGGTTTAACACCTTTACTTCCAATTGGTTTAATTAAATTGATTTTCATTCAATTATTCAACTTCCAATAACATTAGATTTTAATGAATTACACTTACATTCATTATTTCATATCAATTATTTACATTTAATTGATTAACATTCAATCCATTCATTCAATTCAATTACTAAAGTTGAATTTCATTTATATAACTCAAGTTTATATCCATCACTTAACTTCATTGATTTACTTTGATACCAAAATCAACTTCATTCAACATCTCTTAAGTTATATTCCATTTAAACATTATTTGGTTTTAATTATCTTAAATTCCAACTTATAAATAAAATTCAGATTCTTAATTCTAAAGTAAATTTCCATTTAACTTTAAATTCATTTTTATTTACAACTCATATTCATAAATATATTCATATAGTTTCACTTCTTATATATATATAAGTTTATTTCACAATTGTAAATCATATTAATTATAATTCAATTCTTATAATTCTTCGCTTATACAATTATCCTTTTACAACATGTTTTTATTTAACTGATTCAAACATCTTTTAAATTTACTTATATATATATTCTTACAATTTCAACAACTAAACAATCGACTTACATACACTTTAATAATTCTAAAAAATTATTCCTTTATATATAAAATATAATCAAGGTAAAATTATTTCATTTACCCAATTTAAAACAATATCGTGTCGGTTTATCTTGTTTAAGAGTTTAGAAACCCCTATCTACGATAGTTAGCCAGTCTACATCGACCGGAATCTATAAACAATCAACCGATAAGTCAAAACAATACAAAACAATTTTATATTCACTAACAAATACGCTCTCATAGCTATTATTACACTCAAACTCATTCTAGAGCACTACTGACTCTATCTCTGATGAGTAATACCCAACAAAGCCATGGTTGTCGCTTAACCATATGCTCTGATACCACATTGTAAGGACCCGATTCTTCGACTTCCGAAAAACGACATCAATACGTTTACTGTATCAACTGCCGAGCACTCGAATGCTGGAAAAACGAACACTTAGGGTTTTAAAAAAAGAAAAAAAGAAAAGAAGAGAGAAAAGATAAAACAGAACAGAAAGAAAATAACAGAACAATATTAGAATCTCACAATCGCAACGGAACAACATATAATAGATAAATGAATAATTTTTAAACAAAGAACTATATTAGTTATTACATCACATCACATTACATTACATTATCATCAGAGTATACAACAACAAACAGCGGAAAAGAAATACTATATACTAATAATACGCCATGCCATCCAGCTTGTCTCCAGCAATTCCAGAATATCCTGATAAACCTTAACTCTTGACTGCCCGTGTGGAAATTGGTGGGCACCCAGAGTTTAGGAAGGAAAACAATAAACTCCGAGTCAGTCATGTGACTGGTGTGAGAACTCAAAACAGTTTATTTTTATCTTCAAAAACAAAATAGAGGATAATTTTTAAAATAGATTCGCAATGCTTTTAAAAATGAGACTACCATAAGACCTCCCACCACACACATAATGCAAACGCAGACTTGGAGGAGATTTCTTCTTATGTTGGTCAAAGATGCTTACTACGTAAAATCAAATCATTTTTGATATTATTATTAGTGCATAGTGTAGAAAACATTTCGAAAGTAGAATATAAATCTTAGCCAGCATTGGTACCATTATATTATGCTTACTATAGCTACCATATTAGATGGCAGGTTCTACAACTAAAACCGTACAAGGCTCGTATTGTTTCTTTAGATTTCCAACAAATGGTCAGGCCAAGGAACTTCCCATCGCCACATGGAAACACCTCTGGAATGACGTCCCGAGAACCAAACTAGATCTCTGCCAACGCAAGGCCAGGTTACCCCTTACTGGGTAACTACTGACATGAATACGTCATCCCCCGATCGTAACCGATCTACATCCGAGGATCCTCGATTTCCAACAACCACAAAGTAATAAGTTTGCAGCAACAACATAGGTTAAGTATCTGGGCTCCATACCATGATACCACCTCTATCCAGAAGGAATGACATACACTAAAGGGCGCTACCCCTAATAACCTTGCTGCATCCTTCCTGTTTTGACCATTTTCAGGGTGTGAGGTCCGACGAAGTCTCGTCCACAAAGCCACGCTTTGGTACAAAGCCATACTTTGGGTCAACAAATGATTAAAGTAATGATCACAAAGATAAATGATCAAACAAATGATCATATCACAAATGATCAAACAATGATCATTTCACAGCATCACTCAGCATGTCACATCATCAAATTGGGAATATATCGCTGATAACCATCAACTACATAACCTCCGAGCTCGTACGTCTCAGAGAAGGGCGTTAAGCTAAGAGAATAAATTCTCCGCCACAACAGAAATATATTTGAAAGAAATCAGATTTATATCTCAATTTGTAATGTCAGACATACAATCAATACAAGTCTGTTCCGGGATCGAACAGAACCGAAGACACTTACAAAGAAGTCCTTGCAATCCGGATATTCACTAATCACGTCCGGACTTCCCATCACATATGGAGTCTCTATACCGGGGACCAGTCGATGCAAAGACATTCGACGAGTTGTCCTTTCGCTTTTGAAAATATCCGGTCTTCAACACCGGTCTTCAAATGCAATTCATAACGACGTATCACATATTCGGAATGGGTTATACGACCCCAAGGTCCTTTCCCGACTAACCCGAATAGTGAGCGCTTATTTAAAAATAAGTGCGGCATTCAAATTCAAAGAAATCACAGCAAATACCCATTCAAAGGTAAATATTGATAGTTGGTTATTGAACTATCAATGTGTAACGACCCGTATTTTACGTGTCGACTAATCGTAAAATAATGGCTACTAGGTTGTTAGTGTTGTTCATGTTGTTCAGAGCTTAAGTCATGAAAAGTTAACTCGTGTGGAAGCTAACTCGTGTAGGTAGATTTAGCTTAGGTCGTGTATTTTTAAGTCGTAGACGACTTAAGGGGTTTCGAGTTATAGGAATTACGACCTATAAAAGTTTCACGAGTTATTGTGTTAGAACGAGTTAAGGGGATAGGTCGGTTATACGACCTAAGGAAATGGTTTAGGACTTAGGATGGTTGCCGAGTTAAGGGTTAACGACCTAAGGAACTGGACGAGTTAGTAGTTTAGGCGAGTTATCGGTTTTAGGGGTTAAGCGACTTACTAGACAACGACTTAAGAGTGTTTATGACCTATGGAAGTTGAGTCGTGAACGAGTTATAGTAGTTGACCGACCTATGGGGTTTACGACTTATTCGATGAGCGACCTAAGGAAGTTAGTCATGTTAGTTAGGTCGTAGACGACCTAAGTTAGGATGCTGAGGAATTAGGTCGTGTGAGTTTAGGTCGGTGGGGTATTTAGGTCGTAGGTCGTAACTCGTGAAGGCATTAGGTCGCGTAGGAGCTTAAAGCATTAAGCCGTTAGGTCGTGTGACCCTGGGTTTAGTTAGGTCGTTGAGCGACCTAAGGGTTAGTGTTAGGTCGCTAGGTAAGATAGGTCGTATCTCGTAACTTGTTTACGAGTTAGTAGTGATAGTTAGGTCGTTAGGGAGGATAGGTCGGCAGGCTTGATGAGTCGTGTCTCGTGTGCTTTGATAAGTCGTAGTATGATAGGTCGGCTTTGCTGATGAGTCGTTGGGGGCTTAGGTCGTTGTGTCGCGTGTGGGTTAGGTCGGAGATTTCTTAGGTCGGCAACGACCTAAAACCGAGAACCACCTAAGGTGTGATCTGCCTATAAATAGAGGGCTTTGGCTCACTTTTTGGCACCGGTTTTTGAAGCGACGAAGTGCTGCCATTTTGAGAGCTCGACTTCAACATTTCTTCATCTTCTTTTCTCCACTCCAATCTAATTCTAACATCCATCCAAGATCGAAGATCGAGATTGAAGATCCAAGAGCTAAAGTTGAAGATCTTCATCCAACCAAGCTAGATTTCATCGTTTCAAGCGGGATTTCGACGAATCAAGCTTGAAGCTTCGCTGTCCAGATCTGAAGTTGATAGTTTTTGAAGTGTTTGGGTGATTTGGTGAGTGGTGGTTATCTCTCACGCGGACCCAAAGGAGTATATTGGATTGGTGGTTTGTTGGAGTGTTGTAGATAGTGATTTTATGCATTTTTCCTTAGATCCAAGTGTAGATCCATTACTTACAAAGATGTTTACTTATGCAAGTTCATTTACCAAGTTGTAGAGATAAAAACCCATGATTTATATTTGTTAGATCTATGCTAAAAACCCATGATCCATGCATGTTAGACTTAGTTCATTTATTTACGAATTTGCCATTATAGTTAATATTGCTTATTAGATCTTGTTTGAATGCTTGATTGTTTGGATGTATGATTGATTTGACTGTTTCAAGTTAGCTAGTGGTTGATTTGGAACAAGATGGTTGAGGATGATTCAAATGCTAAATGGAAAGGCTCTTGAATGGTGAAAGCTGCTTGTGGCATATGAAGTGGATGTTGAAGCTCATATGTATGGATTAGATAATGTTGAGATGGGACTTTGCCATGATGCGATGAGGCAAGCCATGATGTTGAGATGAGACTTCGCAATGATGCGATAAAGCGAAGCATGATGTGAGATAGCCTTGGTTTAATCCAGACGGGATCATCCCAAGCATGTTGATAACTCGATGATGCGATGCGAGTTGGTTGATAATGGTTAGCTTGAGAGGCGCTTGAGCTAGTATGGAAATAGTCGTCGAGGAGGATGACTAGGAGGCTGAGATCTCATCGTTGTTGAAGGTTCTAGCATGCTCAAAGCAAGAGTACGTTGGAACGGGCTGCGACGACGTTCCAAGCACGGGCTGCGACGACGTGCTAGTACTCTGGGTAGTTGCGAAAATTCCTAGGCACAGGCTGCGACGACGTGCGGAGTTATGTCTAGAACCGGGGTTACCATTAGCCCTTGACAGATGGATAAAAGAATGAGTTGGTCATTCAATTAACGGTGAAATCAAGGCAATGATAACAGTGATAGCCAGAGTCATGGATGTTTGGACGTTTGATTGTATCATCATTCGGTCTCAAGAGCGGTGTTTTCTGGGTGCTTATCTGATCTTGGTTTAGGCCTTGGGGGTTGTATTTGGAAAACATCGACCTTGACTCGAATGATTATTGCTTTACTTTAATTGTCTGCCATGTTATGCTTGCTTCTCCTTAGTGTGTGTCTGGGGGCTATCACTGTAGTAAGAGGCGGAGTGGGATGGTTTGGTTCCTATTCCTTTTATCCCTTATGCTCTTTTGGTATGTTTGATAGTTGATTTACTGCTCACTAAGACTTTGTCTGACTCAAGGTTTTATGTCTCCTCTTATTACCTTGGGCTGTTCATCCATGTCGGGATGGGCAGACTAGGTAACAGGTGGCAGGTGCTGATCTTAGCGGCTCACGTTGATGATGACGAAGGCGAGCAGGAGGCTTTACATATTATTTTCATATTCTATGTATTGGATATTCCGCTGTTTGTTGATTACTCTGAGTGCTATGTAGTGAGGCTTCTTGTATCCATGATTCAGACCATGTATAAAGCTATTATGATTAGATGATGATATTCTGTTCTATGGGAGCTTCACTATATTATATTTCTCTATTGTATTTTATCCATGCGCTGTGAGTTTTACGATAGAGTCTGAAATGTTTATTTTACCCTTGACGGTCACTCATGGTTGCCTGGCACACTTTCAGCGCACCATTCCCTTGTTTCCGTGCGGGAGTCATGGGCGGTCGTCACATTTGGTATCAGAGCTTTGGTTAATCGATTTTAGCCAACGCTCGCTGACGTAACTACGTATGAGAGACGTAATTGTATTTTGATGAATGATTACTATATATATAATATAGTAGTTTAGAAGGATTTGAACTCCTTATGCAGTTGTTTCTCAAGGTGTTCTAAGTCATTCCTTTTTGTAGATATTAAGGATGAGTCGAAGGAGGAGACCAGCTGCTAGGGAAGGCCATGATGTTAGGGAAGCTGTTGATTATGCTCCTATGTTTGAGGCCATGATGACTTCGATCATGAGAAGGATACCAGCTTCAGGTCCATCAGTGGATGTTGGAGTTCAAGTTCAAGCTCCAAGACCAGTGGATTTTGCTAAGCTTTGTAAGGACTATACTTCTCTTGGAGGAAAGGTTTTCTTGGGAACGGAATCGACCATTGAAGTGCAGAGATGGATAGATGCTTGTAGAAGGATTTTTGGTGACTTGGGAATTGATGATGCAACTAAGAGGAAGCTTGCATCGAGACAGCTTCAAGGAAGAGCTTCTGATTGGTGGAACTCTATCACCATTGATACTCCGGAGGAAGAAATTACTTGGGTATAGTTCCAAGCTAGATTTGAAGCTAAGTTTATTTCTACGGCTCAGAAATCTGTCTTGTTTAAGAAGTTTGTTGAGCTCAAGCAAGGTGGGAGATCGGTTCTTGAGTATGTTTCTGAGTTTGAGGCTTTGTCCAAGTATGCTCGATCGTATATTGATTCTCCCTATCAGAAGAATGAGAAGTTTGTGACCGGTTTGGACGCTCATCTTGGAAGGCAGTTGGTGGATCACTTGGACGATCCGTTTGAGAAGCTTGTGGAGAAAGCTCTCAGGCATGAGAGTTTGTTTCCTAGGGAGAGTTCTGTTGTTGCTGTAACCAAGGAAGGGTTTAAGTCGCAAAAGGGTGGAAACAAGAAGAGGAAGCAACAACAACAGAAGGGTAACGATAGCCAGAAGAAGCCGAGGGGCGAAATGACTTGCTACAATTGCCAGCAGAAGGGCCATCTCTCCAAGGATTGTAGGAATCCAAAGGCGCCGGCAAAATGCCACAACTGTGACAAGCCAGGGCATTTCAGGAAAGATTGTCCAGAACCGAGGAAGGACAGGCAGATTGTGCAAGCATATGCTTTGGGAGCTGTGCCGTCGTTTTCAAAAGCTCTCACTGCTGAAGAGAAGGGGAAGAGTGTGGTGGTTCAAGGTACTCTTTCCATTTGTGGTGTTCCAGTTAGAGTGTTGTTTGATACTGGAGCGTCTCATTCTTTTGTTTGTGATGATTTGGTGGGCCGGTTAGGTTTGAAACCGGATATTGTTGATAGGCCATTGGTTGTGACAAATCCAGTTGGGGGTTCGTCATGTTTGTGTATGATATGCCATGGTCTAGTTGTGTCGAGTCATGATTGCTCGTTTGTTTGTAATTGCTTTGTTCTGAACTTTGCGGGGTTCGGAATTATTTTGGGTATGGACTGGCTTAGGAAGTATGCGACAAGGATTGATTGTGAGAGGCTAGAGGTGACAGTCGGGAATGTGGAAGGGCGAAAGGTTGTGATACGATGTAAGCATGAGGAAGGCGTCTTCATGAGCTTCATGTATTCGCTGGTTGTTCCACGGGATGGACTGTCATCGGTGCCTATTGTGAATGGATTTGAGGATGTCTTTGACGAAGTCAAAGGATTACCGCCGCATAGGGAGATCGAGTTTCGTATCGATCTAGTTGAGGGAGCCAGACCTGTTGTGATGCCTCTTAGGCGGATGGCGCCTAGGGAGCAACAAGAGTTGAAGGTGCAAGTTGATGACCTTTTGCGGAAAGGATTCATTCGGCGTAGTGTGTCCGAATGGGGTGCACCAGTTGTGTTCGCAACCAAAGCGGATGGATCGTTGAGGTTGTGTGTGGATTATCGTGAGCTGAATAAGGGGACTAAGAAGAACAAGTATCCATTGCCGAGGATAGATGACTTGTTTGATCAGCTTCACGAGGCTAAGGTGTTTTCTCAGATGGATTTGGCAACGGGATTTCACCAGTTAAGAGTGGCGAAGGATAGTGTGCCGAAGACTGCTTTTAGGACACCATCCGGTTTTTATGAGTGGCTGGTAATGCCGTTTGGATTGACTAACGCACCAGCATATTTCGTGGATCTTATGAATAGAGTGTTCAGAGATCAGTTGAATAAGTTCGTACTTGTGTTCGTGGATGATATTCTGATTTATTCCAGAACTGAAGAAGAACACGAGACGCACTTGCGTATTGTTTTGGAAATCTTACGGAAACATCAGCTGAAGGCTAAGTTTTCAAAGTGTCACTTCTGGAAGAGTGAAGTGAGATTCTTAGGCCATGTTATTTCTGGAAATGGAATAGCGGTTGATCCCGCTAAGGTGGCAGCGATCCAGGATTGGGTTAGACCTAAGAATGCATCTGATGTGAGAAGTTTTTTTGGATTAGCAGGATATTATCGTCGGTTTATCAAGGACTTTTCCAAGATAGCTGCACCATTAACAGGATTGACGAAAAAGAATCAGGTATTCAGTTGGGATGCTAAGTGTGAGCAAGCTTTTGGAATCCTGAAAGAGCGACTGACGAGTACTCCTGTTTTGACTATTCCAAGTGGGAATGATGAGATAGTGGTTTACACCGATGCATGTGGTACTGGACTTGGAGCAGTGCTAATGCAAAAGGATAGAGTTGTTGCGTATGCAAGTCGACAACTAAAGCCGCATGAAAGGAATTACCCGACTCATGATTTGGAGTTGGCGGCGATTGTGTTTGCTCTGAAGATGTGGAGACATTATCTATTGAGAGTTCGATTCGAGTTATTTACGGATCATAAGTCGTTGAAGTATCTTTTCTCCCAAAAGGATTTGAATCTTCGGCAGCAACGATGGCTAGAGTTTTTAGCATCATATGATTTTGGTATAGCCTATACACCGGGAAAAGGTAACGCAGTAGCTGATGCGTTAAGTCGAAGACATGCAGGATTGGGAGCCATATTTTCGGAATGGAAGAGTCTCGAGTTTTTAGCTAGATTTGACTTCAGGACCAGATGTGAATTGGAACCTGAAATGTTGGCAAACTTATCGATAAGGCCTACTCTTATGGAAAGAATTGGCGAGAGCCAAAAGCGAGACGATAAGTTTGTCAAGATTATCCGTGATTTGGAATATGGATTGGACCCAGAGAAGGATAAAAGATTCGAAGTCGATCGAGAGGGTTGGCTTCGTAAGCAAGGACGACTGGTTGTTCCCGATATCGATGAGTTGAGAGATGAAGTTTTGAAGGAAAGTCATCACTCGAAGTTGACAATTCATCCAGGAGGAAATAAGATGTATCGGGACATGAAGAGAACCTATTACTGGGAAGGTATGAAGAAGGATGTTGGAAATTTTATTTCCAAGTGCATGAACTGTCAGTTGGTAAAAGCTGAACAGAAGAAGCCCAGTGGATTGCTTCAGCCGTTAGAAGTTCCTACATGGAAGTGGGAGCAAATATCGATGGATTTTATCGATGGTCTACCTAGGACAAGAGCGGGAAATGAAGGGATTTGGGTCATTATAGATCGTTTGACCAAGAGTGCAAGATTCATTCCTGTTCGATCAACTAGGACTGCATCGAAGTTGGCTGAATTGTATGTTAAGTGGATAGTTCGATTCCATGGTATTCCGAAGAGTATAGTGAGTGATCGAGACCCATTGTTCACTAGTGGATTTTGGAAGAGCTTCCAGGAAGTTTTGGGAACCGAGTTGTATTTGAGTACAGCTTATCACCCCCAAACAGATGGTCAGACTGAGAGAGTCAACCGAGTTTTGGAAGATCTTCTCAGAGCTTGTGTTTTGGATTTCGGAGGATCATGGGAGGATCATCTTCATTTGGTGGAATTTGCGTATAACAACAGTTATCAGTCGAGTATTGGTATGGCACCATTTGAGGCATTGTATGGAAGACCGTGTAACTCTCCGACATGTTGGTTGGAAACTAGAGAAAAACTGATACTTGGGCCAGAGATGATTCGACAGACTTCGGATTGTATAGGGATCATTCGGCAACGAATGAAGGCAGCCCAAGATCGTCAGAAAAGTTATGCCGATAATCGTCGTAAGAATTTGGAATTCGACGTAGGTGATATGGTTTTTGTGAAGATTTCTCCTCTGAAGAATGTTATTCGATTTGGAAAGAAAGGAAAGTTAACTCCGAGATTTGTTGGACCATTCCCGATTATCGAGCGAATTGGAAAGCTCGCTTATAGATTGGAGTTACCGGAAAAGATGGCGGGTGTACACAATGTGTTTCATGTATCTTATCTACGGAAGTATGTGCATGACTCGAATACGGTGGTTTCTGCTGATAGCTGTGAAGATTTAGAAGTTGATCCAGTTGTTTCGAGACCTCGTAAGCCGCTTCGTGTTGTTGAAACCGACACGAAACAGCTTAGGAGGAAGGCGATTACGTTGCTCAAGATACAATGGAGTGATGATGTTAACGACTGTACGTGGGAGGAGGAAGAGAGGATGAAGGCAGCTCATCCTGAACTCTTCGAGGTATGGCCCTAAGGTTTCGTGACATCTCATGAATTTGTACCTTGTTCTAGTCTTAGAATTCTGCATGCTAGGTTAGGAATTGGATGCATGGTTTGTTGATTGCTATGGATGGTAGGCATGCAGAATAGTTTTGATTGCTGTTGTTTGTTTGGAATTTCGGGGGCGGAATTCCTAAGGGGGAGAGAATGTAACGACCCGTATTTTACGTGTCGACTAATCGTAAAATAATGGCTACTAGGTTGTTAGTGTTGTTCAGAGCTTAAGTCATGAAAAGTTAACTCGTGTGGAAGCTAACTCGTGTGGGTGGATTTAGCTTAGGTCGTGTATTTTTAAGTCGTAGACGACTTAAGGGGTTTCGAGTTATAGGAATTACGACCTATAAAAGTTTCACGAGTTATTGTGTTAGAACGAGTTAAGGGGATAGGTCGGTTATACGACCTAAGGAAATGGTTTAGGACTTAGGATGGTTGCCGAGTTAAGGGTTAACGACCTAAGGAACTGGACGAGTTAGTAGCTTAGGCGAGTTATCGGTTTTAGGGGTTAAGCGACTTACTAGACAACGACTTAAGAGTGTTTATGACCTATGGAAGTTGAGTCGTGAACGAGTTATAGTAGTTGACCGACCTATGGGGTTTACGACTTATTCGATGAGCGACCTAAGGAAGTTAGTCATGTTAGTTAGGTCGTAGACGACCTAAGTTAGGATGCTGAGGAATTAGGTCGTGTGAGTTTAGGTCGGTGGGGTATTTAGGTCGTAGGTTGTAACTCGTGAAGGCATTAGGTCGCGTAGGAGCTTAAACCATTAAGCCGTTAGGTCGTGTGACCCTGGGTTTAGTTAGGTCGTTGAGCGACCTAAGGGTTAGTGTTAGGTCGCTAGGTAAGATAGGTCGTATCTCGTAACTCGTTTACGAGTTAGTAGTGATAGTTAGGTCGTTAGGGAGGATAGGTCGGCAGGCTTGATGAGTCGTGTCTCGTGTGCTTTGATAAGTCGTAGTATGATAGGTCGGCTTTGCTGATGAGTCGTTGGGGGCTTAGGTCGTTGTGTCGCGTGTGGGTTAGGTCGGAGATTTCTTAGGTCGGCAACGACCTAAAACCGAGAACGACCTAAGGTGTGATCTGCCTATAAATAGAGGGCTTTGGCTCACTTTTTGGCACCGGTTTTTGAAGCGACGAAGTGCTGCCATTTTGAGAGCTCGACTTCAACATTTCTTCATCTTCTTTTCTCCACTCCAATCTAATTCTAACATCCATCCAAGATCGAAGATCGAGATTGAAGATCCAAGAGCTAAAGTTGAAGATCTTCATCCAACCAAGCTAGATTTCATCGTTTCAAGCGGGATTTCGACGAATCAAGCTTGAAGCTTCGCTGTCCAGATCTGAAGTTGATAGTTTTTGAAGTGTTTGGGTGATTTGGTGAGTGGTGGTTATCTCTCACGCGGACCCAAAGGAGTATATTGGATTGGTGGTTTGTTGGAGTGTTGTAGATAGTGATTTTATGCATTTTTCCTTAGATCCAAGTGTAGATCCATTACTTACAAAGATGTTTACTTATGCAAGTTCATTTACCAAGTTGTAGAGATAAAAACCCATGATTTATATTTGTTAGATCTATGCTAAAAACCCATGATCCATGCATGTTAGACTTAGTTCATTTATTTACGAATTTGCCATTATAGTTAATATTGCTTATTAGATCTTGTTTGAATGCTTGATTGTTTGGATGTATGATTGATTTGATTGTTTCAAGTTAGCTAGTGGTTGATTTGGAACAAGATGGTTGAGGATGATTCAAATGCTAAATGGAAAGGCTCTTGAATGGTGAAAGCTGCTTGTGGCATATGAAGTGGATGTTGAAGCTCATATGTATGGATTAGATGATGTTGAGATCAGACTTTGCCATGATGCGATGAGGCAAGCCATGATGTTGAGATGAGACTTCGCAATGATGCGATAAAGCGAAGCATGATGTGAGATAGCCTTGGTTTAATCCAGACGGGATCATCCCAAGCATGTTGATAACTCGATGATGCGATGCGAGTTGGTTGATAATGGTTAGCTTGAGAGGCGCTTGAGCTAGTATGGAAATAGTCGTCGAGGAGGATGACTAGGAGGCTGAGATCTCATCGTTGTTGAAGGTTCTAGCATGCTCAAAGCAAGAGTACGTTGGAACGGGCTGCGACGACGTTCCAAGCACGGGCTGCGACGACGTGCTAGTACTCTGGGTAGTTGCGAAAATTCCTAGGCACAGGCTGCGACGACGTGCGGAGTTATGTCTAGAACCGGGGTTACCATTAGCCCTTGACAGATGGATAAAAGAATGAGTTGGTCATTCAATTAACGGTGAAATCAAGGCAATGATAACAGTGATAGCCAGAGTCATGGATGTTTGGACGTTTGATTGTATCATCATTCGGTCTCAAGAGCGGTGTTTTCTGGGTGCTTATCTGATCTTGGTTTAGGCCTTGGGGGTTGTATTTGGAAAACATCGACCTTGACTCGAATGGTTATTGCTTTACTTTAATTGTCTGCCATGTTATGCTTGCTTCTCCTTAGTGTGTGTCTGGGGGCTATCACTGTAGTAAGAGGCGGAGTGGGATGGTTTGGTTCCTATTCCTTTTATCCCTTATGCTCTTTTGGTATGTTTGATAGTTGATTTACTGCTCACTAAGACTTTGTCTGACTCAAGGTTTTATGTCTCCTCTTATTACCTTGGGCTGTTCATCCATGTCGGGATGGGCAGACTAGGTAACAGGTGGCAGGTGCTGATCTTAGCGGCTCACGTTGATGATGACGAAGGCGAGCAGGAGGCTTTACATATTATTTTCATATTCTATGTATTGGATATTCCGCTGTTTGTTGATTACTCTGAGTGCTATGTAGTGAGGCTTCTTGTATCCATGATTCAGACCATGTATAAAGCTATTATGATTAGATGATGATATTCTGTTCTATGGGAGCTTCACTATATTATATTTCTCTATTGTATTTTATCCATGCGCTGTGAGTTTTACGATAGAGTCTGAAATGTTTATTTTACCCTTGACGGTCACTCATGGTTGCCTGGCACACTTTCAGCGCACCATTCCCTTGTTTCCGTGCGGGAGTCATGGGCGGTCGTCACACAATGGATATGTACAACATCACCAGATTCCAAATAATTTTCCAAATTATTTATTTTCCAAAAATATCTTTACAAGATATATAATTTTCACACTTCAACCATTTGAAAACAATTTTCAAATCACTTTTCACATTTACCACTTTTGAAAACAAATTTCAATCATTTTCCTTACGCTGAAATAACTTTTATTTCAACATGGTTCATTTAAACCAATTAAATAAATCCTAAACGATTTACTTTATGTTTACGTTCCAAATTCGTAAATTTATTCCCACACTTCAAAAATAAATCAACGTTTATTTATAAACAAATTCCCCTTTTCATTTATAAATTCCATAGTGAATTTACATTCCAAAAAATATTTATGAATACACGATTTCAATTATTCATTTTCAATTTATCTTCAAGAAGATAAATTCTCAAAACGTTTCATTTCACATTGGAAAAACATTTCCATACTTATTTATTAATAAGTAATCCACAATCTGTTTATTTTTAACATTTGGAAAATATTCAATATACTTAAATCGAAATTAAGTATATATTTCATTCTTTAAGGAAATCATTCTCTTAAACATATTTATTTGGGCCAAAACGAATGTTGCGCAAAACATTGTTACGACAACCCAAAACCACTAGTATAGGGATCCGAAATTAAAATATATAAATCCCAATACTATACAAAACATTCCCTTTCGGAAATCATTTACTATAACAACAGTATTACAGTCCACCATTTCCTTCTATTTCTCGAAAACGTCTATTTCAACAATGAATGTTGAAATCTATGGTTTCGAATCTTAACACATTTTAAAAACATAGTTAGATCGTTTTAATTCTATTTAAAACATCACATCCAAAACATTTTCTTTAACATATTATTCACTATTCAAAAACGTGAATATACCTCGTTAACCAATTTCATCATTTCTATACATCTTATTTTAAAGGATTATTCACTGTCTAAAACGTGAATATAACTCCATTAATAAGTTATAACAATTTACTTATCAAAATAAGCCGTTTGCGGATTTATAAACCAATGTTTATAAATTCCATTTCTATTTATTTTATAACAACTTCCTTTTATAAATCTCCTTTATTAACCTATTTTCAACTTATAACTCAATTATATACCAAAAGTTCATATTATAAGTTAAATACTTACAATTTATTTGTTTACCAAATCGTTCTTTTAAACTTCCCAAATTATAAATCTTATAACTTATAGGATTCATTTATTTACCCAAATCTATTTTTTTAATAACTTTACAAATTTTATAAATCTACCGCTTATAAAATCCATTTATAACTTCACCGTTTATAATTCTATAAATTTCATTCATTTATGAAATTCATTTACAATTCATTCTAACACTTATAAAAACTCGTTTTATACTTCAAATATTTTAATTTATAAATATCAATTTATAAATCCTTTATATAATCAATTTATACTATTATTTTAAAACGTCTTTAAAGTCCTTTATAAATTTCACCATTTTCTTTGATTTATAAAATAATCAAATTTCATAAATCCTATATTTAAACTTTTTATAATAAATTCAAAAATCCCAGTTTAAACTATTTTATAAAATCATTAACCCCATATTCTCAAAAATCAACTTTTAACTATATTTCTCAAAAATCATAATTTTTATAAATTAAAATTATAACGTATATTTATTTAAAATGAATCAATTCCAAAAGTATTTTATAAACGTATACTTTCAAAAATCACTTTAAAATCCTTTTAAAATTCCAAAATTGGCCCAATGATGCTACATACCAAATAGTCAATAACGACAACAACGACATCATATATCGATATGATAATCAATCAAATATTAAATTATCTGAAATCAAATAAATAATGTCGAGGAATCTAGTTGGATCCCTCCAACCTGTTTTCCTGCATCCAAAGATGTTAGCACAATACCAATTCCGTTCCAGTACGGAATTATCGCGGTATACGGGATTTAAAATATTATCCGCTTAATAGACGACGCAATGGGGTCTCATCCGCTATATAATGCGGGAAATCAACTCCAAGTACATAAATAATACCAATTTCACTGTACTGTGAAATATTCGCGGTATATGTTTTTAATAAATAACCTCCGTTTACTAACGGCGCATAATGTCTATTTTAACAATCAATAGATAACAATCATCATTCAAACATACATTTAAGAATTTTAAATCTAACTATTTAAAATTAAAATCGAAACCGATTCGATTGAGTGAGAAGTTCTCGCCTTGATTTCAATTTCGTTTTCAGCTTTTATTTCGAATAACGTTTAATTTTACCCGAAATTTTCGCTAGCTCCAAACGAGTCCAATCCAATTCCATAACGTAGTGGTCGTCCATACGATTCCAACGTAACTTGTTTCGCGCGTTTTTGACCTCGTATGAAAAAGATATGAATTTTTAAAGTTACACGAATTTTTAATATAAAATTTACAACATAATTTCATTTCTAAACCTAGATTGCATCTCAGCCATTGATTCCTTCAACCTGCAGATCACCACCGTCCCTTGCTTCTTCCATCTCCCTCTCTCCAGTAAAACACACGCGTGTTTTCAAACCCATAGCCGCCATCTAGGGTTAAATTTCGAGCCTCCTCCGTTCACTTCTACATCGATCAAGCATTGCCAACACGTAGGCCTTCGACAACTCCACCTCCACCATCAATAGCCTGAAGCTCGCCCCCCTCCCCCCTTGAGCATGAAATTTGATGGTGAACGGCCACGAACGCAGCCCCCTAACTCCACCTCTGGTCAACTAAACAACATCTCGCCCGTATGGATTTAAAGCTCTCGTTGCACTTTATAATTTGTTAGTTGAAAGTTTCTTCAAATTATTCACGGATTGGAAGAGATTAAGAGGGGAAGAAGGCGAATTTCTGGCCATAGAAATTGATGGTGGCGGCTAGGGTTTGAGGTTGAGAGGGTTTGCAAATTTATGAAGAGGGAGGTCCTTTTATAGAAAAATACGCGACACTATTCATCCCGGATTTTTCGAACTCCAAACAAAGCGTGCCGATTTGCGTTTCTAAGGTTTACCCACGTTCCGAACACAATGAAACGCGTTTTGGGAGCTAATTCTGTCATCTGTGCGGGTTATGGTAATAAACGATCGATTTAAAATTAAATCGGTAAATCAAATTTCTAGGCGTTTTAGCTTGCCCCGGACAAACGGTAAATCCGATTGACATGAAATTTGAAACCATACAATAATATCACATTAAGGATCCGATGAAACTGGTTTCGTCGAAATCCGAGACTGTTTGAAAAATGGCTATTTTAACTCGTCAAATTAATATTAAAACAATTTCGATGCGTTTCGAGTTGCCACGGTCAAACGAAAACTCCAATTGCTACGAAAATTGAAATCCGATAATAACAAACTATTACAGATCCAATGGAACTAGTTTCGTCCAATTCTAAGACTGTTCGAAAAATGGCTAATTTCACTAGTCGATTTAAATATTAAAATATTCAATTTTCACAAATTAACTTAAAATTCAATTTTAAAAGTTCTATAATATCGTTCTAACTCCAACATGATAAAATAAAATTTTACAAATCATTTTCAATCATATTAAACCTAATTTTCAATTATTTCTGTATTTTAACATATCAAATTATCGATGTAATTATCCAATTAAATCCAATTATTCAAAATAAAATTTATTCGACTTTTAAATTTCACTTATTAATATCTAAAATTAATTAAAATACAAATTTTAATTAATAAAAATTCTGGGTCGTTACAAATTAACTCATGCTTTTTGCCTATTTGCACCATCCTTTTTGGAGAATTACGAGGACGCAATTTTCTTAAGCGGGGAAGTCTTTAACAACCTTTGGCTCGAGGCATACCTGGAAACAAATTAATTAATAGTTATTCCAAAAGAAAATATAATTTGAACAATTTTTTTAATATAAATGATAGTTGGGAATTTATCTTATTCCTTTCCAAATTCTGGGGGTTTAGTTTAATTGGCAAAGAGAATTAGTATAATGATTCTTTCATGTGGAATATTGTATTTGTGATCAAGCCCTTTTATTTAGATAGTAAAAAGGAATCTAAGAAATAAATTAGACGGGAAATATACATATTAAAAGGATTTAAATAAGATAATTAAAATAAATTACTCATTTTATTGAAATAAAACTGTGGTTTTGTAGAATGTGGAATAAATGAATGATAAGTTGTTTTAACAAATAATTTGGAAGCAATAATGATTGAAATATTTGTTTTAATTATTAATAAAAATTAATTAAAAATTCATAATATTATGGATTTTTGTAAAAATTTGATTTTTTAATGTAGGATGTCATTTCTAATTAATGGAAATAAGGAAAAAATATAACATGATGATTTCTTTTGTTAGAATTTGGATGTATATTGATATTTGTTACAAATAAATGTAATAAAATAAATTGGTGTTATTTTTTTAAAATATAACTAAGTTGTAATTTTGGAACCTAAATATATATAAATTATACTATTGAAAGAGGAGGTGAATAAAATTGTATTCTTACAAACTAAATGTAGTAAACAAATTCGTATTGATTGGATTAAAGAAAATAAATGTAATTTATAATGCTTAAAATCTTAAGTCTACATGTTTTATACTAAAGAAAATAGGGGAGAAAAATTGCCTTTTCTTTTGTTAATATAAAAGCTAGATTATTGGTTAAGTGGCATTTTATTTAGGCCCAAAGTAATCTAAGTGCTAATCAAGCTATTAGGAGGAGAAAGTAAGAAAATTATACGTTGTTTTCTCATTCACCCATTTCACTAACCAGTAAACCACTTTTCCTTTTCATTCAAAACCCTAGAAAATCAATCTCCAAATGGTAGTTAATTTTAGAGAGTATTGCTGTAATTTTTAAATTACAAAATTCAAGTATAAATCTCAAGCCGAATCACATCCCACTTGAATTTCTTTTTCGGTAATTCTTAGTCATTGGAAAATATTTGTCCTTTTCTTCTTGGATGAGCTTATCGATGTTGTGTCTAAGCAAATTAAGTTATAATCCATCTCTAAATCAACTACAAATCGAAGTAAAAAAGATGAGTAAAACTCACCTCTAATACTAATATCCATGGTTGGCAGAAATGAAAGAATATGCAAATTTCTCTCTGTTACTGATCTATTATTATCCATGCTTTGTACATTGGTTACTGTGTTTCATACTTCACTGTTATTCAATGTTTTGAATGCTAACCGAATCCTTATTGAATGCATTCTTTATTTCTTAGTCTATATTGCAATTTCATGTTGTCGAAAAGCGTAGGAATCGCACTGGAATAATTGTCGATCATCGGTGGGGAGAGAACAGAACCTGGAGTTCATGCTCCAGGTTCTACCGGTCGACTGGTGGCATATGACTAGTCGATCGATCAACACTGGGAGTGTGAGCTCCAGGCGCCTATCTCTCCTCCTCGGTCTTATGTTTTTGCCTAATTAGTTCTTTGTTTTGTTTTGTGATTTTTGCTTCCATTTTGACTTTGATTTCCTAAGTTTCGATGCTTTAATTTGGAATTTTAATTTAAGCTAAGGTTCATGAATTTCTGTAAATATTTACTTATTATATATATATATGTGGTTTTAAAACAAGCAATCAACATCAAAAATTTGTTTATAATCTATCTATTTCGAAATTCTTTTCAATCAATTTGATTTTAAACTAGTTTTAATTATATATTTATAATTTGAAAATCCTATTATTAATCTATTGTTAATCAATTTCAAAATAGGTATTTTTAGGAAAAATTTCTATGAACCAAAATTTAGTATATATATACACATTAATATTTCATTCCTATGAGGAATTTAATTAAACAATTCGATAAAAACAAATGGTATGGAACGTTTGTATTTACCTTTAGTTACTAGACTCACCCGGTTGAATATTTTATTGACATTGTTATTACTGTATTGCTCTTGAAGTGGGGTTTATGATCATTTAGTGAACAATTGAATTTCGTCAAGGTGTATGGGACGCTTCGGCGAAGTCCATTTGATTACTATGTGAAAGTATATTACACTTACCTTCAGGATAACCTTTGGGTTCATCTTTGTGCTCAGTAACCTTTTGGGTTCGTCTTTGTGTTCGGTGTAACCTTCAGGTTTATATTTGTGCTCGGAGTTACCTTCGGGTTTGCCTTTGTGTCAGTATAGCCTTTGTGTTCGTCTATCCGAGAAGGCACTGTACCTCTCTCCGGGAGAGGATCGTACCTCTGACCGAGAGGGGACTGTACCTCATGTTTCATGCATGACCGACAAGTATCGGCTCGTCCTTGTATGGTGCCAATTTTTGATATACTTTGTGTATTGAATCATGGTTTGATTTGTGATTCTTATTTCATGATATTATGATATTTCGCCCCTAAAAGGAAAATTTTTGGAAGAGTTTGGCATAGTGAATTCTTTGGGTTTCGTTGATACCATTTTGCTCATTTGTGATTTTTGGTGGATGGTGACTACCTTTTGGATTACATTTTTAAAAGTGGATAACACTTGATGTTCACACGATCATGTTGCCTATATATATGCATTTATGGATATCACCTTTTCATGCTATGCTACTCTTATTGATACATATCAGTACAAGGCTAACCCATTTATTATCGTGTATCATACTTAGGTCAGTTCGAGTTATTTCAGGTAACCCTCTTTGATCTTTAGAGATGTCTAGCTTGAAGCTTATCTTATGTAATAATATCTATCTTTATGTTTCAATATTTTGCCTAGATAATGATTTTGTATACTATGTATATGTTTTTCGAGCTTAAGACTCTTCTTCTACGTACATCATTTGGGTAGTTATGTATGTATATTGAGTGGACTTTCATATGCACTATTTTGTAGACTATCTTCTGTATATGTACATATGTATTCTTCGTAGATGTAACATATGTATATTTTGCTGTGCACTCGATGATTCTATGTATTGTGATATTTTACGTTGTTATAAGATATTATTACAGTCTCTATAGTACTGCCTTAAGCCTGGATTGTGTACGTTGAATCCACTTCGAAAAAAAATTATTGCCTAATTCGACGTGGAAATGCTTTCTTAATGCAATACTAAGGGATGGTTTCTCCTAATCAGCCTTATTCTCTTCAATAATAGACGATATTACTTAGTAATATCCTTTATTAGTGTGGGTCTAAAGGTTGGGCATTACAATATGTATGCTGAATAATTCTAAATTGGCGCTTCCTATATGAATGCATTCATCGAAACAATTTTGAAAATACGATGCAATTGACCTATATACACTACAGTTCTGTATGCATGTAAATTGTGAAAATCAAAATCCTTGTTTTCACATCCACATTTTTTCCACCCTTCTAAGAATATGGTATAGTTCAACCAATTTTTTCATCCAAATCCCAACCATCCAATACATAGTATATAATTTCCTAACATCCGAAAATTTGAAAATATAGTTTTCTAGACCTATATTCTTATGTCGGAAAATGGTTTAGACAAAGAACTCCATATTCCATCCTTCGCTTGTGCGTCCATTCCCCTGTATCTTAGAACCTTCTCTTTTGATCCTAATTCTTTTGTAACTTTTCCATGTATAGTTCACATAAGGAAGTTTACTTTTACCGGAGTTATTTTAAAACAAGTTTGGTTTACCCATCAACGAGGTATGAAAAAAGAAATCCTAAGGTTAAAACAGCTTTTCCTCTTACTAACTACCTTTTAAATTATTATCACTTCTGCTGCATAGAAAATTTTACTTGCTAACTCGTCAACTTTTCCCTATGCTAAGCATGTGGCTTTTCAAAAATCAAAATTTTCCTCTTTTCGTTAAACTTATTTTTCAACTAAACTTTAGAAATGGTTTGAAAATTTAAAATAAAAAATATATTTTTCAAACTTTTATAAAACATTTTCTATTAAAAATTATATATTTTTGAACAATTTTTTTCAGAAGTATTTCTTTTTGTCCTTCCAAAACAAACAATGCCAAATCCTACGCAGTCAAAATTTAGTTAATGAGATAACGCCGATGATTGCCTCTTTTCTACTACATGGTAAATTTTTAGTTCTTAAAAAAATCTTTTATTTTAAACTAACAACTAGCACATAAGTTCATTTATAAATTTAGCTTTTAAGTCGAAAGGATAATGACCCATGGTTTTGCAACAAGCTTTCTCTGTACTTTGCTTGCCAAAATTTATTTTCCAAAAATTCAACACTTTTTGGGACTTTAATTTACTTTTCATTTAGTAGCTAATTTAATAAATTTCTTAATTTATTTTATAAACTTATAGTCTTTTATTTATTTATCTTGCAATAGTTACGTGTCCTTTATGAGAATTTCTTATTTATACTATTTACCAATAAACATAGCGGTCAATCTAAAAAAAGGAACATTTATCATAAAATCATACGAGTTTTATACAATTTAAACCAATACTTAGAACCCAAACAAACTAAAGAAAACAATTGTTGGAAGCTATCTTTCAATGTCAACTAACTGACACTAATGATGTTTGGCCTATTAACAAGCCTTTGATCAGGCTGTATTCAGATGGATTTGGAAAAAGAAAATTGCCAAGCTGATGCAAGTTCACTTCCAAGAAAAATCAAGTCAAAAATTACTATGTGATGGGTAGGTACCGACTCATCATGGATAAGTACTGACCCATCATTGGCTAGGTACCAATCCATAGAAATTCATCGCTTTTGGTCCAAATTCCTAATAGTCACTAGTTATGATCTCGAAAAGAAAGTCCAACAAAGATTAAAAGATGGGATCAAGCCATCATCCAAAAAGCACAAAGCGATTTCTCTAAGTATATGGTTCGATATCGAACCATCTGTGGTTCTATACTGACCCATGTCACTTTGTGATCATTACACTATTCTTCTACTCCATGCTAGCTATGATCCCAGAAGCCTATTCCAAGCTCCATAGCACCGCTCGCATGAAGCTCTCCATCAATCTCCTCGGCATCTAAAACCATCAAATTCATTCCACCACTAATCCATCAATTGGACTCATAAACAAGGTAGAAATAATTCAAAGAAGTAAGGAATCACGTAGCTAATGGAAAGGCGACCAATCTCCAAAATTCCAAAAAGTCATGGTTGGCAAAATCTTATGGGTATGTACCGAATTGTCATGGGTAGGTACTGAACGGTCATGGTTAGGTATCGACCCATACCAATTGCTGAGCTAGCCACGCTTTCTTCTTTAGCAACCACTGGGAGAACATGGACAACGTGGGAAAGAAAATGTTTAAGGCTTTTCCATCGATCTACACCCATAAATAGAGCACAGAGTGCTTCATTTTGGGGATCCTTTTGCTCTTTTACCATTATTACACTTTTCTTGTAATTACTTACGGTTCATCCATGAACTATAAGAATTGTAATCTTACTTTCAGCAATAAAAGGAGAAAAACTTCAAGTAGATGTAGGTTAGAGTACACTAAACCACTGTAAATTTTATTTGTTCTATGATTACTCATTATTAGTTATTTTCATCACTTTTCTTCTCTTAAAATATCTTTTGGTTGTTTGTGCCATTTTTGATGCAAAATTTTTGGTGCTTCCACTGAGAATTACTTGAACTTGCTAATTTAAGATTTTGAGATAATTAATATGACATGACAATCTGCCAAGAAAGCTATTGAGGAAGGAAATCAATAAGGGGCAGCCAGAAGATGTCCTTAGAAGCCAAACCTCTACAAATCTACATAAGCAGAGATGAAATGGAGACCATAATGAATCCGATGTAGGAGAAGATGATAGCTCATCAAGAAGAGATGATGGAGAATTTCTTCATAACAATGGTGCAAACAGGTACGACCGGAGTTGCTGAAAACAAGAATCAAAGACCTGGAGCCAAATTAAGCATACTTGGAAATAAAACACGGGAGACGGAATGGTCGTCGAAAGAGTTAGACCAGTCAGGACCGATCTAGGGAAATTTGGGATTGAGCTATGTGAACTTGGGGGCATGGCTAGAGCTATTCTAGTAGAAGATGGTGCATATAAAAGGAATGCAGTTGAGCGTTTGAACGTGAATCAGAATATGGTTGCACAACCAAATGAGTATGTTTTAGAGTTCCCTCGCGGAAATGGAGGGTAAGCTTAAAATGCTAATTTGAGAATTCCTTTGAATGACTATGACGGAATAGCCGCGATTGTGAGATGAGAAATCAGAAGTGGAT
The DNA here is from genome assembly GCA_030765085.1 of Allium cepa. Lineage (NCBI taxonomy): Eukaryota > Viridiplantae > Streptophyta > Magnoliopsida > Asparagales > Amaryllidaceae > Allium > Allium cepa. The sequence continues at coordinate 215,256,029 of CM060946.1, forward strand.
TTCCTAATCGAAACCTAAAAGATAGGAACATGAGTCCGTTAACTTCAAACATTTGGTATGCTAGGAATCCGCCTGATTTCAAACTACCAGCATTGGAAACATACGATGGAAAGTCGGATCCTACAGTTCAATTGATGAGGTTCATCCAGCATATGGAGGTGTTGGGAGTATCTGAAGAAGTGAGGGGACGGTATTTTCTTTTGTATTTGACGAATTTGGCAACATTATTATTTAGGCAGTTGGAGAATGGTTACATTAGCTTATGGACCGAGTCAGTCCACTAATTCAAGAAGCAGTTTTGAGTCCACGTTCCATGACCCAAGAATGTAATGATGTTATTGAGTGTGAAGCAGATGCCTGGAGAGTCCCTTAGGAGTTTTTTGATGAGATTTAATGCGGCGGCTGCTACAGTAGATAGACCGGATCCATCAGTGGTGCTGATGTCGGCAGTTTCTGGAGTGGCTAGTAAGTCAGATTTTAAGGATGCCTTAGAGCGGATCCATCGATAAACCTCGTGGAATTTTATCATGAATCCAAAAGATATTTGCGTCAAAAGGACGCCGAATTAGGAGAGGGAGAAGTTAATGTTTTGGATGGTGAAGGACTGCCTGGAGAAGGATCCAGCAACAACAAGGAAAAAGAAAGATGAATGATGACTATGAAGGACCGAAGCGGTAAAGGGGGAAATCAGAATTCTTATTTTATATAGATTTGAATGAAACCCTAGAAAGGATTTACTTGGATACCAGGGAACAGTTCCCTTATCAAAAGCCGACAAGGAGAGAGCCATGGACCGTGAGAGGATGTTTGGAAAATATTGCCTATTCCATAAGCTGGATAGGCATAATACATATTATTGTAGGCATTTGCACGACCTGATCGAGGAACAGGTCAGGGGTAATCATTTAATACAGTATGTTAAAAATAGAGCTACGATGGTGGAACAAGAACAACCATCATCGCAGCGTGTGGAAACGGCCTTGAATCGAGATTGAAGATAGTCATCGCCTGATTGGAATGGCAAGGACTGAAGTTCATTTCCTCTATTTTTCTTTTCCATTCCCGATAAACAATGTGGCATTGTAGTTGAGCCGCTTACTCATGCATGGGATATCGATCAATCCCCAGGCATGCTCTAAGTTGGATGCAAGGCAGAAATGCTTGGATGGATGTTGTGATTGTGTTTGGTGTTTTTGTTTGAACCCTATAAATGAATGCTTTATAATATCCACTTAATTTTGTTGATTGATATTGATCATGGTAATCCCTTTTGGAAGGATGGGCCGGTGACCGCAAGGTGCAAGTCCTCTCATCAGAGAGTGAATGGACAGACTTGTACGATATTGATCGCGTTAAGTCCCGACCAGAGAGTCATAACCAGAGTGCAAGAAGTAAGTCCCCCCACCAAAGAGTGAGTCGATGGGCTTTCTTATCGCCGAGTCCCCTCATTGGAGAGGAAGAGGGCTAGGCTTAGTAAGGGTCCGGAGAAGCCATGGACTTGATTATTGGCTCTGAACAGCCATGGCTTTGATTAACGATCCAAATATTTCGCAGCATTGATTATCGGTACCAAATGGCCATGGATTTGATTAACGGTATGGAGAGACCATCGACTTGATTATCGATCTAAAGTGACCATGGATTTAATTATCGGCCCTGAATAGCTATGGCTTTGATTAACGATCCAAAGAGATTGTGGAATTGATGATTGGCTCCAAATGACCATGGATTTAATTAACGGTCCAGAGAGACCATCAATTTGATTATCGATTCGCAGAGACCATGGACCTGATTATCTATACTGAACGACCATGGCTTTAATTAACAATCCAGAGAGATCTCGAGTTTACTTATCGGCATTGAATGGCCATGGGTTTCAGCAAACGATCCAGAGATATTGGAATTCAGCTAACGATCCAAAGAGATCGGGATTTCATCTAATGATTCATAGCATTAGGGATCGAATTGGTCATCAAATGCATGAATCAGAGACCTCAAAATCTAGTTTTAAACACCTATGGACCTTAAAACGATTTATTGGCCATCATCGAATCGAAATACTGATTTCAACATGTAATTGCTAACTTTTGGATGAACATATGATGATTCTCAACAGCCTGATCGGCTAGCAACCAGAAAATTCAACTAATTATTAGCTATGAACTTTAATATCTGCTTCTAAACAAAGTACACCTTCCACTCGCAAGGTACATTTTGAGGGCAAGTGTTAATCCACCTTTGACTTGGTAGTATTTAGATGGATTTGAAAAACCAAAATGCCAAGCCAGTCCATGCTCATTCCCAAGAAAAATCAAGTCAAAAATTACTAAGTGATGGTTAGGTACTGACCCATTATGGATAGTACCACTCCATAGAACTTTATTGCTTTTGGTTCAAATTCCTCATACTCACTAGTTAGGATCCCAAAAAGCGAGTCCAACAAAGCTTAGAAGATGGGATCGAGCCATCATTCAAAAAGCACGAAGCGATTTCACTAAGTATGTGGTCGGTACCGAACCATCCATGGTTCGGTACCGACCCATGTTACTTTGTGATTATTACACCATTCTTCTATTCTCTGCTAACAATGGTCTCAAAAGCCCATTCCAAGCTCAATGGCATCGCTCGCATGAAGCTCTCAATCGATCTTGTCGACACCCAAAACCAGCAACTTCATTCCACCAGCGATCCATCAATAGGACTCAGAAATAAGCTAGAAACAATTCGAACAAGTCAGCAACTGCAAAGCTAGTGGCAAGGCGACCAATCCCCAAAATTCGAAATTCATGGTTAGCAAAGTCTTATGGGTAGGTGTTGAAAGGTCATGGGTAGGTGCCGAATGATCATAATTAGGTACTGGCCCATACCATTTGCTGAGCTAACCACGTCTTCTTCTTCAGCAACTGCCAGGAGAACGTGAAGAACATGGGGAAGAACATGCTTGAGGCTTTCCCACTGACCTACACTTATAAATAGAGCATAAGGAGCTTCATTCAAGGATCTTTTTTTCTCTTCCACCATTATTACACTTTTCTTGTAATTGCTTATAGTTCATCGACGAACCATAAGAACCATACTCATACTTTCAGTAATAAAATGAGAAAAATCTTCAAGAAGACGTAAGCTAGAGTACGCCGAACCACTATAAATCTTGTTTGTTCTGTGATTACTTGTTTTCATTTGTTTTCTTCACTTTTCTTCTCTTCTAATACCTTTTGGGTGTTTTTGCCATTTTTGATGCAAACATTTAGGTGCTTTCATTGAGTATTACTTGAACTTGCTAAGTTGAGATTTGGAGATAATTACGATGACGAGACAATATGCTAAGAAAGCTGTTGCGAAAGGAAATCAACATAGAAGCAGCCAGGAGGCATCCTCAGGAGCCAACCCTCCATCCAACTACTTAACCAAAGATGAGATGGAGACTATGATGAATCAGAAGTAGGAGATGATGATAGCCTATCAAGAAGAGATGGTGGATAATTTCTTTAAAAGAATGGGGCAAATAGGGACAGCCAGAGTTGTTGGAAACCAGAATCGAAGACCTAGAGCCAAAGTAAGCATACATGGAAATAGAATGCAGGATGATGGAACGGCCCATGAAAGAGTTACACTGGTCGGTACCGAATCAAAATTGTTTAATACCGAGCCATGTGGACTCGGGGGGGCATAGCTAGATCTATTCCAGTAAAATATGGTACACATCCAGGGAATGCTACAAAGCATTTGAATGTGAATAAGAATATGGATGCACGGCCAAAGGAGTACATGCAAGGGTTCCCTCATGGAAACGGGGGGCAAGTTGAGAATGCGAATTAAGAATTACTTTAAATGACGATGATAGAATAGCTGAGATTGTGAGTCGAGCAATCATAGGTAGATTGCCCAATCGAAACCTAAAAGACATGAACATGAGTCCATTCACTCCAAACATTTGGTATACTTGAAATCAGCCTGATTTCAAGCTACCAACGTTGGAAAATATATAATGGAAAGACGGATCCTACAGTTCATTTGATGAGGTACATTCCGCACATGGAGGTGTTAGCTGCACCTAAATAAGTAATGGGATGGTTTTTTCCCTTGTATTTGATGGATTTGGTAGATTATGGTTTAAACAGTTGGAGAATGGTTACATTAGACAATGGGCCGAGTTAGTCAGTTGATTCATGAAGCAGTTATGGGTCGACATTTCATGACCCAAGAATGCAATGACATTATCGAGTGTGAAGCAGAGGGCCAGAGAGTCACTCAAGAGTTTATTGAGAAGATTTAATGCAGCGGCTACTGCATTAGATAGGCCGGATCCATCAGCGGTTTTGACGACGGTAATTTCTGGAGTGGCTAGTAAGAAAGATTATAAGGTTCCTTTGGACCAAGATCCACTGATAGACCTCATAGAATTTTATCATGAAGCCAAAAGGAATTTGCGTTAGGAGGACGTCAAAGTTAAAGAAGGAAAAGTTGATTCTATAAATGGTGAAGTACCGCCCGGAGAAGGAACCGGAAAAGGCAAAGGAAAAAGAGAGATGGATGATGACTTTGAAGGATCGAAGCAGCAAAGAAGGGAACCAAAATTCTCTTCTTATATAGATTTGAATGAAACCGCAAAACGAATTTACTTGGATACCAGGGACAGATCCCTTACTAAAAACTGACAAGGAGAGAGCCCACGAATTATGAGAGGATGTCCAAAAAATACTACCTATTCGATTAGTTGAATAGGCCTAACAAAAATTATTGTAGGCACTTATGTGACCTGATCGAGCAACATGTCAGGAATACTCAAATATAACAGTATGTCAAAAACAGAGCTGCGGTGTGGCACATGAGCAACCATCTTCCACAGTGAATGGAAACAGCCTTGGATTGAGATCGAGGATAGTCAACTCTTGACTGGGATGGTAGGGTCTCAGATTTGTTCTTTTATTTTTATTTTCTATTCTCGATAAACAATGTGGTATTGCAGTTCAGCCGCTTACTTGCGCATAAGATATCGATTGTTCCGTAGTCATGCTCCAAGTTTGATGTAAGGCTGCAGTACCTAGTTTGAACCCTTTAAATGTATGCTTTATTTTATCCGCTTAATTGTGATGACAGATATTGATCGTGGTAGTCCAATCTGGAGGAATGAGGCAGTGACCGCAAAGTGCGAGTCCCCTCATCGGAGAGCAAACGGATGGTCTTATATGATATAAATCACGTTGAGTCTCGACCAGAGAGTTAGGACCGAAGTGCAAGAAGGAAATCCCCTTATCGAAGAGTGAGCGTATAGGCTTGCTTATCGCTAATCCCCTTACCAAAGAGCAAGCTGATTGGGCTTAGTAAGGGTTCGGAAAGAACAGGGACTTGATTATCGGCCCCGAGTGGCCATGGCTTTGATCAACGATTCAGATAGATCGTATAATTGATTATTGGTCCCGAACGGCCATGGATTTGATTAACGGTCAAGGGAAACCAATGACTTGATTATTGGTTCGGAGAGATCATGGACATGATTATCGGACTTGAACAACCATGGATTTGATTAACAATCTGAAGAAATCGCAAAATTTATTATCAGCCATGAACGGCCATGGATTTGATTAATGGTTCGGAGAGACCATCAATTTGATTATCGATCCGAAGAGACCATTGAACTGATTATCGATCCTAAATGGCCATGGCTTTTATTAATGATCTGGAGATCGTGAGTTTACTTATTGACCTTGAATGGCCATGGATTTCTGCTAACGATCAAGAGAGATTGGGATTTCAGTTAACAATCCGAAGTGATTGGGATTTCCACTAACGTTCTGGAGCGATTAGGGATCAAATTGGTCATCGAATGCATTACCCAAAGACCTCAAAATCAAGATTTTAGTTTTAAATGCCATTGACTTTGAAACGATTTGCTTGCTATTATCGAATTGAAATATTGATTTCAATATGTAGTTGCTAACTCTTGGACGAACACAGGACGATTCTCAATACCTTATTGGTTAATGACCAGAAAATTCAAATAATTATGAGCTACAAACTCAAATATTTGCTCTTGGACAAAGTAAACCTTCCATTCACAAGGCATACTTTCAGGCGCAAGTATTAGCTCGTCTTTGACCGGGCAGTATTCAGATGGATTCGAAAAACCAAAATCTCTAAGCCATTGCAAGTTCGCCCTTAAGAAAAATCAATTCAAAAATTACAAAATAATGGGTAGGTACCGACCCATCATGGATGGATACCGACCCATCACAGATAGGTACCAATCCATAGAAGTTCACTGCTTTTGATCCAAATTCCTATTCTCACTAATTATGGTCCTAGAAAGCAAGTCCAATGAAGCTTAGAAGATGGGATAGAGTTACCATCCAAAAAGCATGAAGCGATTCTACTAAGTATATGGTTTGGTACTGACCCATGTTACTTTTTGATTTTACGCCATTCTTCTACTCCATGCTAGCTACAGTCCCAGAGGCCTATTCAAAGCTCCATAGCACCGCTTGCATGAACTTCTCCATCGATCTCCTCAACACCTAATATTAGCAACTTCATTCCACCACTAATCCATCAATTAGACTTAGAAAAAAGCTAAAACAATTCAAACAAGTCAGGAACCACGAAGCTAACAGCAAGAAGACCAGTCACCAAAATCCTAATGTAATGGTTGGCAAAATCTTATGGGTAGGTACTGTAAGGTCATAGGTAGGTACCGAACGGTCAATGGTAGGTACCAAATGGTCATGGTTAGGTACTGACCTATACTAATTACTGAGTTGGCTACGTCTTCTCCTTCAGCAATCACCTGGAGAACATAGAGAATGTGGGGAAGAACGTGTTTTAGGATTTCCCGTCGACCTACACCTATACATAGAGCATATGGGGTTTCATTTGTTGGGACTTTTTGCTCTTCTACTGTATTACACTTTTCTTGTAATTACTTACGTTTCATCGACGAATCATAGGAACTGTACTCTTACTTGAAACAATAAAAAGAGAAAAACCTTCATGTGGACGTATGCCAGAATACGCGGAACCACTATAAATCTTGTTTGTTCTATGATTACTTGTTTTCAGTTGTTTGCTTCACTTTCCTTCTCTTCAAATATCTTTTGGGTATTTGCGCCATTTTTAATGCAAACATGAACCTATCACCCTACTAAAATTAAATGGACCTTTCGAACATATCAATCTACGGTAATCCACATACCTTAACTTTCCTTTTTGGCTTCTAATAATTAAGGTCTGTCCATTACTTCCATTATCACATTCAATTATGGGATAGATTGTGTATCCCCACACTGTAGTGGGTAAGAAATATAAACTATGCACATTTAGAATAATCCATTGGAAATTGACTTGAAGGTATAACTATTCCACCTTCTATCTTTGCTTCCATAATATTTGATCTACCAACGTCCTCTACGTGTGTTTTCCATCTCATTACCCTCTAGTACCATCTTCATTCAATCCAAATCTCTCAATAGTATTCCCAAATTTCGGTATTTACTTTTTTTATCCTTGATCTTTCATATGAGCATACTCTAGAATTCATAGAAGTGTAATTTCGTACCATTCATCATTCCTTTAGAGGGTTTTCTTATGACTTGCACACATGTCTAATAAAACAATCCTAGGTCTTCACCAATATTCTTGCATTCTACAGGGATTCCTTATTGATACTCTAGGGTACTCATCTTTATTTTACTCATAGCCTTAACTTCTACCCCATCATACCTAGGCAATCACCCCTGTCGACTCCCACTTTTTCTAAAATTAAAACTTCACAATCATGAAGTATTTAATCCTAAAACTTTTATCTTTAACAGTACAAACCTAGAACTTTTTGTTAAATTCAAAAATAACTTGGTGCTTTAACTTTTAAAACTATAATTTATGATTTTTTTTGAATTTACCTTACTCATCAAGTCCAAAAGAAATTGTTAGCAATTTAATTTAAAATGTTCCTTCACTTCTTCTTCAAATAAACATTTCCTTCAAAACCTTTTCACAACAAAGATTTTACTTTAAAAGAAATGAGATTTTTAACTCGAACCATTTATTAAGTATTTCTTTTAAAAACTTAATTGTAATACCAAACCATTTTTCTTAAAAATGAACTTTACAGTGTTTCCAAAACGTCTTTTTTAATTCTAGATAATAAAACTGGAGTAGACAAGGTTAACTTCCATCCTATTATTTCCTAATACTCATGCAACTTCCACTTTCAACCCTAGGGGAGGTTCCATTAGCACGTAAGGGGGACTTCTAAAAACGCATATGCAATTACTGCACATATTTGTGGAAACCGTCCACTTTTCTTTCTTTTAATTTCCAATATTGTTTCTAATTGGATTATTAACATTACTTTAATATAAACTACTAAACTTGTTTCTATTTAAATTTCTTAATATTGCCACTATCTAAATTTCTTCTACCTAAATTACTCTTATTTAAATGGCTTATCCTTGTATAGCTCTATTCTTAGTATATACCTATTTTAGATGTTTTCCTCTGTATTTTCATTGTTCAAGAATATTCTTCTTATCTTTACTATTGGTTGTTCCTACCTTTCCATTTTCTTTACCCCATTTAAAACTTGTAACACTTTATATTGTCCACCTCTAAAAATAATTTCACAACTTAAAAATCTTCATATTAGAAAAATTAATGAGCAATAAATACGCTCTATATATTATATTTTTCAAAATAAATAGCTTTTTATTAAAACCATATTAACTTTAATATTCGATCCAACAAATTTTAAATTTTCTACTAGAATTTTTTTCTCTAAATAAAATAAGGATATTTATTTTTTTGGAAATTTAATATTTACTTACTTTTCAAATAAAGGATTTTTTTTACTACTTTTAACAAATTCCTTAAAAACATTTCAAATATATTATTTCTATATTTTTCATCAATTTTTTTTAAATATTGTATTAAATTCTTTCATATAGATATGGATTCAAAGTAGATTTTGATTGTCCCTTATATTAGACTTTTCTCCTTTTCTACTTACTTTTCGACTTGTCTTCTTTTAGAATATTAAAATCCGGCTATCATCATGGAGTGATTACTACATACCTTCTGAGAACTTATTCAATTCTTACTTCAAGATATCTGCAACATACCTTCTTACTTTCCACTTATCTAGATTTAATGTACATCATCAATCGGCAATCCTGTAAGGATCTACAGCTAGAGGACAATATGCGCTTTACAAAGGAGTCAAGTATTATCTTGCTTCAGGGACTCTTCCATATGTCGCCTCAAGTCAACGTTTTCCAATACAACCTACTCCCCGTGGGACAATCAAAATAGGTGTACATATTCAACTTCATCTATGTTTCAACTCATGGTCGCATTATCCATCTTTTCAGAATATGTTACAACAACTTCTACAGCCAGAATTTATAGAGTTTGGCATATATTAATTATAGTACAATACAAATTTCACTCAATGTATCCTAATTTTCTATGCTTGATTAATCTAAGATCTGATAATAAATGTGACAACTCTCACCTCTGTGCGTCCGAATTTTCGCTAAATCAAAAACCTAAGTCCACCAAAGTACGGATCATTGGCATGTGGTATCCTACAAATAACAAAAGTATATCAGAGCACTATCGATATAAAATCACATCAAAATAGTAAAGTATAATAAAATATACGATTCCGACCAAAGCTGACACCTATAATCTTTAGTGTCTTTGTTATATCGAGCATGCATAAGGAAATCTTTAATGCTTTGTACCAGTACCTGTCCCTCAAAAGCTATCATGTGAGACATAAAGAGGAGGGGGTCAGCGCAACATTCTGATAACTGGTAAATTAAACGCTTTGTACATAGCACTAGTTTATGTCAATTGCCTTTCATTACATATTATGTCTATTTTTTTACTTAATAATCTTGATTTCACGTACATGTACGATATATCCCATTTACCCAGGTAGATTATAACTATGTGCTTATATATTTGTGTCTGTGTGTGTAAGTACCACAGTCTCCCTTTGGACCAAGAAACTTTTCCCGCTAGTGTCCATAACCTAGCACCTCATCAGGATCCATCATCAATGCAATACTACATCCTCATCGTCGTGCATACCAAGGAACTCCTATAGTACCTAACGACGACATCATGATAGTTTAGCCGTATCCTATTCGTATTTGAAAGACCTCCACAAAAGGGTTATCTAGCCTTAACTTTGAAAAATGAACAAACTAGCAAATAACTATGAGGCGGTGCATGTCCTAAACGAGATCTATACAAGTATGAAGTGTAGACTATTTAGGCTTAAACCTCATCTTTCCACTGATCGCTTAGGACTGATGACGTTCTCAAACTATGAAACAACTCCTACTCCTGTATGTGGTACCAATCTCATTGTCATGGCACCGAGCCTTGCTCACCATCCTATTTAAATGGCCTAATGCAATCTAGAAATACCCACTTGTTACTTAATACCCCGTACAAGGTTGAAGTAGGCTTTGCACGTCCTTTAAAAACTTCGATCGAGACAAACCATCCTATTTGGTATTCCCTTCACCTATATGTGAGCATATAGTTCCATGGATCCTACAGTTGGTGATTTCTCACATTAATGTAATGCATATACAACCAATGGTTGCCCTTTTAAGTGGGTAGACTTCAGTTGTGTAATCTTATTGACCTTGCATCCTAACCCATACTATGACTATGTCATTCTTATTCGATTTAAGTTATTAACTAGATTCAGTAATTCACAAATGTTATAACACATACTTGAGGCTACATAAATTTAGTTAATTACTACGCCTCTTATGTTTTACTGTTGTGTTCAGTTATCTTTACACAACTTACCTCTTGTTCAATTCACCCTTTTTTAGTTTCAATTACCGTTTACTTCTAATTTAATGGATTTTGATCACCGTTCACTACTTAACATCTACTAGTACTTATTAGATATAATCTAATATTCCTTTTTATATATTGCTATCTTATTTCAATTACTATAATCTTCTTGCTTGCTCATTTTGTTGTTTTACATATACTTCATCGCTTATTATTTATTTTCTATCTTATCACATATATTAGACTTAAAATTGTATTATTATTATTATCATCTCAACATACCCTACTTTGGTTATAATTAGAGATTTTTATGTTTTGATGCGTTTGAATTACATAGCCCATAAGAAAATGTTAAACACTGTAAATTTCCATAATTTACCTAAAATAGAACTTATATTATGTTTGAAATTACGAAGAATTATCTTTTCTGTTATTGAAACAGATAGTACAAAATATGATAAACATCCTTATTTTGGTATATCTCTTTCTTTTATGTGTATTCCTTATTATGTCTACCATTACACATTTGTTTAATTATATAACTAGATAATTTATAGAAATTCACACTGAAACAGGCTGCATTCCAATGAATTAAAATACTACTTAAATCTCAATCTAGTTTATAATTACTCTCAATTCACATTTATTACATATATAGCTTAACCAACAAATCTAGAATTATTAGAAAATATTATTATTTTATGGACTATTTTTACCCTTACTTTCCATATTCAAATATACACAATATTTGAATGAAATTAACCATTCACAGAATATGTAGGCATGATTTATCAATTCATTACATGTATATATTCAAGCCTATAACTCCTAAAATTACTAAATAGCATACATGAACTGATTTACAATGGTACACATCCAATATTATATAAATATGTATAATTTTCCACTCACCTCTAAGCCTCAAAATCTTTAGATCTAAACCCTGTTTTTTCTAGTTTGACTTCCTTTGCATTCTATCGAAATATGTACCCAAATAACACATATTTACTAGAGATTTAGATCATGAAAGAGATTTTGAATTTAACTTTAGGATTTATAGTTTTAACTTAACTTTGACGATTCAATTCAATCATATTCTTCTTCTCTATTTCTCCATTATTCTCCACCCACGTATACATTTATAGATTATAATTTTATTTAGATTTGAGAATTTGTGAATAAAAGGAAGTGGCATAGCTTTGCCGTGCTTCAAAAAATATGAGAAGAAAGTGAGGTGTTAGGCTAATATTATAGGGTTTCGAATCAATATCACCCGTTAGATAATATTCTTTTAAATCCAAGTCGTTGCCCTAGGTTAAATTTATGGCTAACACTGCACTACAGGTCGACCACTTAACATCTATCGATTGACGGGTTGATCTTAGGTGTCGACCAGTCATGTTTATTGGGTAAACATTCATCTATTTCCTTTTTTTATTTATTTTATACAGCTTTACACCGATATGGTTACCATTAAACTTTCTTTAATGCTAAGTAATTGTTAACATTAATGAATGTCAATTAATTTTATTTATTTACTTGATTACGTATAGATTTATTTACGATGTGAAATACTTAAACATTAATATTTTTTCGTTTGAATTCGATCATAACACTTTATATATGATAATTGATTAGATAATCGCCATGAATATAATGGTGTAAGTTCCGTAGCCAAATTTCGATGTTTGTAAAAAAATTATTTTCAGCGTTACTAATTACTAATTAATTTTTTTGATTAATTATTGTTAAATTTACGAAGTGTTACATTCTCCCATTTAAAAAAATTTCATCCCCAAAATTCCTCATGGACTGAATATTATAACCTAACATGCAACCATACTAAGCTGTCCATCTAACTAGGCGACTAATGTTTACATCAAATCTTATACAAGTGCATGATATATCGCAATACATATGATATATGTGTTAAATAATTTTGAATGGCTCCTTTTATATGAATGTATTATTTAAAACAAATTCGAAAATATGGTGTAATCAACCTATACATACAGGTAGTTCTACATGCATGTAAATTTTAGAAATCAAAATCCTTGTTTTTACATCCAATTTTTTTCACACTTCTACGAATAGAAGTATAGTTTAACCAATTTTTCATCCAGTCCCTATTATCTAATACTCAGCATACAATTTTCTAGCATCCAAAATTTTGAAAGTCTAGTTTTCTAAACTTATATTCTTAAGTTGGAAAAGGGTTTAGATTGAGAATTCCATATTTCCATCCTTCTTTGTGCACCCATTTTACTGTATCTTGAAATTTTTTCTTTTACCCTTAATTCTTTTTCAACTTTTCCAAGTACATCTCACATAAGAAATTTTATTTTTAAATTCCTTTAAAATAGAAATATTCCAAAAATAATTGTGTTATCCCACCTTTTGGCAAGGCCGAGATATCAAGAAATTAACTGAAAATCATCAATTACTTATACATGACAGGTTCATTATGGATATCGATGAATTTTTCCAGAGTTTGAATCAAGCTACAATTGACAAGACATGGCAAGCAAAGCAATAAAGGCCAATGTTTCAAATTTCAAGTCAATCGGAGTTCGTATGATCAAGATACGATCGATACAAATTGAGGAAGACACGCTGTTCGTATCCATCAAGAAAAGTCTGATTTCGAATCGATCATGTTCGAATCAATCAATGGACACTCTGTTCGAATCCATCGAGTTCGACTCGATGGAAGTGGCATCTCCCCATATCCATCGTGTCCACGTCGCTCCAGTGAAATCTTATCGTATCCATCGAAACTGACAATTCGTATCGGTCGCCCCCAGTTCGTAAATGCACTTCGTATCGATCAGACTGCAAGCCTTTTGAATCGATCGTTAGAGCGGTACAAAGCACATACAAAACAACTGATCGATACGAGTTCAGTGGCACGGTTGATTGGTACGAACGACACAAAATGCGACTGATGCGAATGATCCACTGACATCGATACGAACAAGACAAGATGATCGATGCGAACAAAGCTCCAATCTTGGGTACGAATAAGGCTCGGTCAACTCAGCGCGAAGAGTGGATCGTTCAAGAGTATTCGTACCACGTCACCTTATGCTCACGTGCTTGAGATCTAGTCGAACAAAACAGCCAACTGAAAATCCCAATTCGTATCGATTCTATCTCGCAATCCATAGGTCCAAAAGCTATGAAATTTCCACAGGAGCGTATGTACAAGCCAAAGAAGGTTCACGCCAAGTTTCTACTTCATTGGACAAAATCTTGATCGATATGAATTACGTTCGTATCGATCACGGATTGAGTCGAAACTTCATGGGATCAATTGTGTGGGCCCACTAACGTGTCAAAATCACGACTGCACCAAGACTCACTTGTTATACTCAAAATTTACTGTTGTAATCGACTGTAACTAGCAACTAATCAATAAAAACATTATCCTTCGAAGTGGACATAGGCCGGAGATAACCGAAACACTATAAATCTTGTGTTTTTTGTTTGTTAATTCTTAGTTGTTATTAGTAACTTTTCCTGGATCTGAGATTTGTTAGAATACTGCTGACCTATATTCACACACTGGTGCTTTCACGATAATTCTGGGTTTGTGACCAATTTTGTTGCAAACTCTTTGGTGTTCTCACTGAGAATGCAGGTTCAAAGATTCTACTGCTTAGTTGTTGGATTTAAAAGCATGAAGAATTCAAATTCGAAGGACAATTACGCGATAGTCAATAAGAAAGCAGAGAGGAGAAAGGAGCCAACAAGGAGGAAGTCAAAAGAAATCCTCTGGAGTTGGAGAAGAACAAGATTCGATCTACATCACCAGGGACGAGATGGAGGCTATGGAAGATTCAATACATAAAAGATTATTGAAGAGTGAACAAGATACGATGCAAAGCTTCATTGAGAAAATGAGAGCAGCTGGAGCACGGAACCTTGGACAGACTACAGAGATCGAAAATACAGGATAAGGAGCTGGAGTCACAGAAACCAACGAAGGTCAGATTCAAGATCAGAACGAAGAACATGAAGGCAGTCAACAAGAACTTGGGTGCAGACCCTCGGGATCTGGCATTAGAAGACCCATAGATGGAGCTCAGCGGGCTTGAGCCATTGACAACATGAATGAGACGCATGAAGAATATTACCCAGAATACCGGACGAGACCTGAGGGCAGGAGAGAAGCATGTTGAGGAGACAACCATCTGATGGAGACGAAAGGATGGCTGGATTAGTGCGATGAATTATGAGAGGACGATTTTCAAGCGGAGGATTAGAGGAAGTTAGTCGGAGTCTGTTTACTCCGAATATCAAAAATGCAAGGAATCCTTCAAAGTTCAAGTTACCCATACTGGAACCTTATGATGGAAAGTCAGATCCGACCATGCACATTACTAGATATATCAGGCATATGGAAGTGCGGAAGCATTTGAGGAAGTGATGGCATGATGCTTCCCTTTATTCTTACCAGATTTGGCTGCACTTTGGTTTAGGCAGCTAGAGAATGTATCGATTAGAACATGGGGCGAGCTAGTGGAATGCTTCATGAGGCAGTTTAAGGTCCACGTGACGCGGTCCAAGAGTGTGATGACCTTAGCTTCGATAAAGCAGAGGACCAGAGAGTCCACAAGAGATTTTCTACTGCGATTCAATGCAACGGTGGCTTCAGTAGATCGCCCGGATCCATTGATGATTTTGATGGCGGCGGTAGTAGGAGTTGCGGAAGGCACAAAATTTAAGAGGTCTTTGGCAAGATATCCACCAAAAGACCTCGGAGAATTGTATCATGAGGCTGAGAGATTTATTCGGCTGGAAGATTTACGCGCCGAGAGGTAAGAAACAAACGCAATGCAAGGCGAAGGAACCTCCAAAGAACAATCTGGGGAAGACAAAGGAAAGCGAAAGAAGGATGACCGATACGATGGTCATGACAAACTAAAGAAATTACGAGAGCCCAGATTCAGACAATACACGGACTTGACGCCAAACCTGGAACGGATTTACACGGAGACTCGGGGGCATCTCCCCTATTGAAACCACCCAAAAGAGATCCCTCAGAGAGGGAACGTAGGAGCGGAAAGTATTGCCTATTTCATGAGGTGGAAGGGCATACTACCGATGAATGCCGCCATCTGAAGGATGAAGTGGAAGAGTTTGTCAGAATTGGTAGATTGCCACAATACATAAGTGATCAGACAACGGCTGTAGGATCTGAGTAACTACCACCTTCGCCTAATAGAATTAATCCTAGATCGGTATCATGACTCGTCGCCAATTGATCATGATGGCAAGGGCCAAGTTCAGGATTTGAACTTTGGTCGAATAAACCCCTTAGTTTTGATTTTGAAATAAAATGGCTATTCCACTTACACATGTACAGGAACCGAAGCGATCCCCAGGCATGCTCTAAGATGGTAATAAACTGCTCTGCCCAGAGAGGAAATGTCTAATTTTTCCTGTTGTTTGAGATTAAACATCTAGAATTTGAATTTAATAAATAAACTTGAATTTCTCGAAATAAACCTTTGACCGGAGAGTTAAATGATAAATATTGGAGGCCGATTTGAAATTAATCGCTTTATGACCCTTTCCAGAGAGACGTGGTCCAGAGTGCAAGAAGTGGGTTACTTCACCGGAAAGCGATTGGATCAACTCACTTATCTTTGTCTCCCATTCACCGAAGAGTTATTGGATCGGAGTATGACAAGAGCCTGGAGTGGTTGTAATCGGCCTAGGATGTAGGCTATGACATCGCTTAATTTTCAGAGACACTGAACCAGAGTGCTGGGGGTGTTGCCGCTTCGTCAGAGAGCGACAGAATTGTCTTACTCGATGCTGTTTCCCCATCAACGGAGAGTGGCAAGATGGGATACAACAAGAGCTCGGAGAGGCTATGATCGGTCTAGGAAGACCAAGACATCGCTATGCCCTTGCTAGGGCCAGAGCGCAAGGGATAGAAAGCAACGCCGGAGCGCAACAGGATCTTTCTAATTGATCGTTGGGTCTGGAATGGACTTAGCAAGGGTCCAGAGTGACCATCGATAGTCCGGAGAGGCTATAGGATTTGATTACCGACCTCCACAAATTGAAATGGATACTGATTCGGTTTCCAACAGCTGTAAACTTGATTGAGAATGCTATAGCTATGGATGAAACATGAACTCACGACATTTGATTTGAAGCTATTCAAAACGCGCCTTTTACCAAAAGGCATGCTTTGGGGGCAAAGTGTTATCCCACCTTTTAGCAAGACCGTGATATCAAGAAATTAACTGTAAAATCAGTGATTAGTTATACGTCACAGGTCACTATGGATATCGATGAATTTTTCCCGAGTTTGGATCAAGCTACAATTGACAAGACATGGCTAGCAAAGCTATAAAAACCAACCTTTCAAATTTCAAGTCAATCAGAGTTCGTATGATCAAGATACAATCAATACAAATTGAGGAAGACACGCTGTTCGTATCCATCAGGAAAAGTCTGATTTCGAATCGATCATGTTCAAATCAATCCATGGCCACGCTATTTGAATCCGTCGAGTTCAACTCGATGGAAGTGGCATCGCCCCGTACCCACCGTGTTTGTGTCACTCCAGTGAAGTCTTATTCGTATCCATCGAAATCGGCAATTCATATCGATCGCCCCTCAGTTCGTAAATGCGCTTCGTATCGATCGTAAGAGCGATACAAAGCATATACAAAACAACTGATCGACACGAATGCAGTGGCACGGTTGATCGATACGAATGACATAAAACGCGACCGATGCGAATGATCCACTAACATCGATGCGAACAAGAAACTATGATCGTTGCGAACAAAGCTCCAATCTTGGGTACGAATAAGGCTCGGTCAACTTAGCGTGAAGAGTGGATCGATCCAGAGTATTCGCGATACGTCACCTTACACTCACATGCTTGAGATCGAGTCGAAGAGAGCGATATGGACATATAGAGTTGAACAAAACAGCCAACCGAAAATCCTAATTTGTATCAATCGTATCTTGCAATCCATAGGTCCAAACGCTATGAAACTTTCACAGGAGCTTGCATACAAGCCAAAGAAGGTTCATGCCAAGTTTCGACTCCATTGGACAAAATCTTGATCGATACGAATAACATTCGTATCGATCACGGATCGAGTCGAAACTTCTTAGGATTGATCGCGTGGGCCCACTCACGTGCCAGAAGGAGTCTCTCGAAGTTTGAGCGAGATATTTTCATGGAGCGCCTATAAATAGCACCCTAAAGCCTATAGAAAGAGGACTTTTTTGGATCCTACAATTTCCAGACTCTGCCAAAATCACGACTGCACCCAGACTCACTTGTTGTACTCAAAATTTACTGTTGTAATCGACTGTAACCAGCAAGTAAATCAATAAAAAGATTATCCTTCGAAGTGGACGTAGGCCGGAGATAGCCGAACCACTACAAATCTTGTGTTTCCTGTTTGTTAATTCTTGGCTATTATTAGTAACTTTTCCTGGATCTGAGATTTTTTTTAGAACACTGCTGACCTATATTCACACACTGGTGCTTTAACGATAATTTGGGGTCAGTGACCAATTTTGGCGCAAACAGACAGTCCGTCCCAAAGACCATTGTACATGCGTTTGTCATGGATACTAATGAATTCTGTCCAAGTCCGGATCGAGTTACAATCGATATGGTACAACAAGCAAAGCAATGAACACCAACATTCCAAATTTCAAGTCAATCGGAGTTCGTATGCTCAAGATATGAATCGATCAAAATCAAGAACTGCTCTCATTCGTATCCATCAGACCATCTCCTTCGTATCGATTCCATTCAAATCCATCCAGGAAACCTTGTTCATATCCATGCATGTTCATATTCATAAAGTCTCAAGTGAAGCATATCTGGTTCATATCCATCAAGAGAGCGCTAGTTTGTATCCATAGAAGAGGCACCACTTCGTATCCATCGCATCTACTCTGGTTCGTATCCATCACCTAGTGACATTTCGTATGTGACATTTCATATCGCTTCCACTAATGCACGGCTCATATCAATCACCAGCCACAAGTGATATGAGGCAATACCTAAAAGGTACCAATACGTAGTCAATGTCAATATCGATACAAATTGGGATAGAGGCCGTCGATAGGAAATGATCTCAAATATCGACATGAACAACTAGCAGTTGATGGATACGAACGTAGACATATCAATGGACACAAAAGGCATTGGTACGAAGCATCTTAATGAGAGCAATATGAAGGAGACACGTAAAGATGGAAGACTTGGTCAATCGGCATGAAAAGTGGTCAATCCTAAATGATAGCGCCACGCCATTGGCTGTCACATGCCTTCAACCGATACGAACGAGACCGATACGAATGTATCAATACGAGCTTGACTACACATTGGAAATCCAAATTTGCATCGATCATAACTCAAGATCTACAAGTCCAAATGCCACCAAATTTTCATAAGAGCTTGCTTACAACTCAAGAATGTACCTGACAAATTTCAGCCCCAAGAACCAATTATGGATTGATATGAACTCAATTCGTATTAGTTCCGGATCGAGTCGAAATCACACGAACTCAATCCCATGGGATCACTCACGTCAGAGAAGAAGTCTTTCGAGATCTGGGCGAGATATTTGTTGCCTACGCTTATAAATAGTAACCCTGGACCTACATAAAATGGACTTTTTGGCTTCTCTACGTTGACATTCTACCGGAATCACTTCTAGACTATTATTATACTATTGTAATTTCTTGTAATCAGCAAGTGAAACTCAATAATCATCAATCATTTCATAGTGGACGTAGGCAATTCACCGAACCACTCTAAATTCATGTGTTTCTACGTATTTTCTTATCTGTTGATTGGTGTGTTTGTTAGATCTACCTCATTTTACGTTTATTTTCTTCATTTTATCTCTTCAAACACATTCGAAGAGTGTTGTGCCCAATTTTGGTACAAACATTTTGGTTCTTTCACTAAGAAAATCTAGCTTTTCTCTTGCTCATTGGATCTACTGCCAATATCGGATTGCAAGAATCTAAGGAGGAGATCTAGATTTCAAGCCTAGAAGTTCTTCCATCCTATTCAGATTTGTACCAAGTCTAGGAGAGAACTTCATTATCCACCATGGTCAACACCAGGACCACTTTAACAGCTGCAGATCCGAAAGGATGGGATAGACAACCGCACAATTTTCTCCTACAGACCAGAATGATGCCGGACCTTCAGAACCGCAATGCCTTGTTACCAAGGAAGAGTTCCAACCACTGATGCAAGAGTTGATCAAAGCCGCCAGCAGCTTACTCAGCAACTCCGTGCCAACGCAGAGTTGACCAATTGACTGAACCATGAAAGATGAAGGAGATCCAGAAGGGATCAGGCTTCCTACTCATCCACTGAAAGTTTCGCTTCCTCCGATTACAATCATAGATCCACATGCCCACGGCTAGAAGGAAGCTATACACGGACTACTAGACATCAACGCACATTGAGTCTTGGGCAACTGAGAGCTGGCCCGTCAACCAGCCATCAGACCAAACCCTCCTCTCGAGGAGGTACTGTTCCTTATCATCTACTAACAACCGCTCTACTACTGAGTTAGGTGCCGACGTGTGAAACCGAACGGATTCGAATCGTTGCCAACATGAGTATACTTGTGAGCCTCATGTTCCTGAAAACCTAGAATTATGGATGCGAGATATGGACCGTCGACCATGACCGACCCATCCTCGCATTGTGGAACCGACTATACCTTGGCTCAACATGCCCAAAATGTCCAAATGCCAAACTTCTCGATAATGATCCATCAGATGATACATGAAAGTCAATGCCCCACCAATGACGATTGGGGAATCTCTTGGAGTCATACCCCTTTTACCAATGATATCCTTTACGCTAAACTGCCTCGGCGATTCAGAATGCCAACTCTACTTGTTTATGAAGGGAGGTCGGACCCTAACCAGCAAATTTTAAAGTATGAATGGTTAAAGAATGCTGCACGAGCTAATGATGTGGTCAAATGCCGAAGTTTCTCGATCTCCCTAGGGGGCATAGCGACTATGTGGTTACTCATCTACCACATCGCATCTCATGTTTCGACTAGTTGGCAACGAAGTTTGTTGAACAGTTCCACATGCATGTCATGAGGCCGGAATATGTTCAAACCTTGTCCAGTGTCACTCAAGCTCCTGGAGAGACACTCAGACGTTATTTGGAAAGGTTTCATGCTACATGTGCTGAGATCAGTAATCCGAATGACAACTCAATTCCGATGGCATGAATAAAGGGGATCGATCTCGATTCTGAATTTGGTAACTGGTTGGCCGGAAAACCCCCTGCGTCATTGGACCGTTTCTATTCCAAGGCGGCTCAGTTCTTGAGAAGAGAGGATGCAAAACAGTCTAGGAAAAAGAATGATGCAGGGCCTAGTATGGAAGGAATCCAAAGCAATGTCACTGTTAAATAAACCAGGGAAATTTTAGAAAAGGTGTAGTTAAATATATAGAATAAACATAATCAACAGAAAGGCAAATGGAAATCAAAACAGGAAACGAGATCAGAATTGTGGGCCGCGATGTAGGGCTCCTATGTTTGACAATTATAACCCTTTAAATACATCTCTGGAAAATGTGTACTCGCAAACCTGTAATACTATTCAATACAAGAAACCTGCTCTGAAGCAATCGTAGGAAAAACAGATTCAAATGTGGAAATTTTGTAGATTTCATGATAATTATGGCCACAACACGAACGAATGTCATCATTTACAGGATATTATCGAAAGTTGATCCAAGAAAAAAGTTGAAGCAATTTGTTTGGCTGCCACAGTTTGGAGGTACAGGCCCATCGAATCAAAACCAAATAACAAATCAGGCGAGACCGGAGGAACCCGCTCGTACCGACGGGAGGTTGGTGATTAATACTGTCAATGGTGGTCCTCATCTAGCAGAACGGAGCTGGAGGGAAATGGAGTCGTATGCCAGCTCTTTTAGGCATGCAAGATTCAAACGTTGTAGTAATTTGGAAGACCGGGCTCCGTCCAAACAACAGAAAACGATGACAGACGGCATCGTATTCTGGAACAGGAATGCCGACAGAGTTAAACCCTCAACCATTGATCCACTAGTCATTTCATCTCAGACAGGTCCTGCTTGGATGAAGAGGATCTTAGTGGACAGTGGAAGCTCAGTAAACATACTATTTGATCAAATAAAGATGGAAGCGAAAGGTTTGAAGCCTTGTTCGTTATGTATTCTGGTTTTAATGGAAGTGTGACTATACCCACTGGGATAGTGAGCTACCAGTGGTGTTGGAGTTGGAGAACATCAGAGAGTCTGGATATTACAGTTAATTATGTTGGATATAGACTCCCCGTACAATGCTTTCTTGGGTCGACCGGCCCTAGTTGAGTTCAGGGCTGCTATTGCCCCTTGGCGTCTTACTTTGAAATTCCTACCGACAATGGTGATGGAGTCGGTAGGGAGACTAGGCTGCTGGATGAGCCTGTTATGTTGTTGAGCAGTGGAAGCGCAATGAAAAGAAAAGGGAAAGGGTTTAGAGGAATCTCTCTACGTCCTCTTTATGGAAAATTGACAATTAACGCTTGGGCCAAGGCCTGGGAACCCCAACCAATTCCCAAGGAATTTTGACCCGAGAGACAACAAAAGTGTAGACGAAGTTAAAGATGTCAAGATTCCCCGACAGAGCTGACGATCGATGTGATTGATGATAATGACGATTCTAAAATGATAAAGATCGGATCTCAACTAAGCCAGCATATGAAGGAGGAATTGGTTGAATTTCTCCGGGCAAATCTCGACGTGTTATCCTGGATGCATTCAAACATGTTTCATGGACACATTCAGACATGTATGGGATCTCCCCAGAAATCCCGAGCCACACATTGAATATTGACCCTCGGCATGTCCCAATCAAGCAAAAAAGGCGTGGTATGGATCTAGAGAGATCCGCCGCCCTTAAGGAAGAGGAAGATAAAATCAGGTCGAACGGGTTTATTCGAGATGTGTTATAACCAGAATGGGTGTCCAATCCTGTACTTGTCAAGAAACCCAACGGCAAATGGAGAACATGCATTGACTTCTCAGGCTTGAATAAAGCTTGCCCTAAAGACAGTTTTCCACTTTCCCAAATCGATCAGCTCGTAGATTCAACGGCTGGACATGAACTCTTATCCTTTGTGGATGCGTATTCTGGCTACAACCAAATACCAATGCACTTGCCCGACCAGCAGCATACCCGCTTCGTCATCGATTTGGGACTTTACTGCTACAAAGTTATGCCATTTGGACTCAAGAATGCTGGAGAAACCTACCAACGGCTAGGTAGTCGAATGTTCATTAACCAGATCGGAAAAACCATGGAGGTAATGTGGACGAGATGCTTGTAAAGTCATGATTTTCCACCAATCATATCAATGACCTGGAAATGATGTTCAACATCCATCTAGAATACAAAATGAAACTCAACCCATTGAAATGTTTCACCTTAGGGTCGCATTTGGAAAATTTCTTGATTCATTGTTAATGCTCTAGGAATCGAAGCCAATCCTAAGAAGGTCTGGGCAATCAGAAATCTTGAGACTCCACGGACTATAAAGCAAGTTCAGAGCCTCAACGGAAAAGTAGCAGCACCGAGCAGGTTCATTTCAAAACCCTTTGACAAATGCATCCCCTTCTTCGATCTAATCAGAAAAGGTAAATAGAATTTTGAATGGACTACGGAATATGAGGGCTCAGTTCAAGCACTGGTTCAATATCTGTCCATACCACCCATTCTTTCAAAGCCAATTGATAAGGAATGATTGTACATCTACTTGGCGGTGTCAAAAAGCGCAATCAGTGCTGCCTTAATTCGCGAGGAGGATCGAATACAACAACCAGGCTATTACATTTGCAAATGACTGACCGGAGTAGAGAGAAATTATCCGAAGTTGGAAAAGTTGGCTTACTGTCATGTTATTTCCTCGAAGAAGCTCCGTCCGTATTTTCAAGCTCATCCTATCACTGTATACACCGACCAGCCGTTACGACAGGTCCTTACGCGGCTTGAGATGTTTGGAAGGTAACTCAAGTGGAATATCGAGCTGAGTCAGTTCGACATCACTTACACCCCAAGATAAGCTATTAAAGAATAAGTACTGGCAGACTTCATCGCTGAATTCACTTTCCCAGAGGACTTGCTCGAAAACAGTGAATCTCCCAAATATGTCTGGAATCTACATACTGATGGTGCATCAAATGACCGTCAATCAGGCGTCGAAGTTGAACTTGGAACTCCACGAGGTCGATTCATAAGCTATGCTTTAAAGTTTGATTTCCACACGACTAACAATGAGGCCGAATACGAAGCCCTGTTCACCAGATTAACGCTTGCCAGAGATTTAAGAAATGTTGCTGTAGAGATTTACTACGATTCACTAGATGAAGGCTGGCTGCTTATCTTGCTCTAGTTTAGGAAATATTGAATCAGTTCGATTATTATGCCATCTATTGTATACCCCGAGAACACAATCAGAAAGCCAATTCATTGGCAAAGTTAGCCAGTACCGGTGAGGCATAACAAATGGGACTCATGCCCGTAGAAACATTATCTTCATCAAGCATCGTTAAGGTGGAGACATTTTGGGTATTTAAAGTCATTCCCAATAATGAGTTATGGATGATTCCATTTAGAAATTACCTCGAGCATGGGACTCTACCAGAGCATAGGAATGAAAAAAGACAAGTTCTTCGAAAGGCTTCGCGGTTCACCATTCAGAATGTAGTCATGTATAGGAGAGGATACTCTATTTCTTTACTCCGATATATCTCCCACGATGAGATCAAATGAGTATTGCATGATGTACACGAGGGGGAATGTGGCGATCACACCAGAGGCAAGCTCTTGCCAAGAAAGTGCTGAGGTATGGATATTATTGGCCGACCGTAAATCGCGACGCATCAGATTACGCCAGGAAATGTGACAGGTGTCAGAAGCATGCTCGGATTCCAAGAGCCCCGCCTACCGTAATAACTCAGATGATCAGTGCCCGGCCGTTCGTAGTATGGGGCATCGACATTATTGGTTCTCTGCCTCTAGCTAAAGGTGGTGCAAAGTACGCCATCATTGCAGTTGATTACTTTACCAAATGGACGGAAGCTGAGCCCCTTTCTACTATCACAATGAAGAAAGTGATCAAATTTATTGTACGCAACATTGTCTGTCTATTTGATCTTCCACATACCATCATCGCTGACAACGGAGCCCAATTGCGCTGAATTTAAGAATTTTTGTCAACGATTCCACATCCAGAAGAAGTTCTCTGCTGTTGCACACCCTCAAGAAAATGGGTAGGTTGAAGCCATTAAATATGTTATAAAGTCCATTCTGAAGAAAAAACTAGAAAAGGCCAAGGGAAAATGGGTCGATGAACTTCCTATCATCCTATGGGCTTATCGGACAACCCACAAGTCCATGACCGGCCACACTCCATTTTCTCTTTTCTATGGTTCAGAAGTTGTTATTTCAGTCGATATGGAAGCACCTACTCATCGTGTGACATATTATGATCCCAAGACGAATGCTATACTACTTGCCAAATCTGTAGACTTATTTGATGAAAAGCGAGAAGAGGCTATTTGAGGGCAGTTGCGTACCGAAGTCAAGTCGCCCGATTGTACAATACTAAGGTCCGACCCTGAACCTTTGATCTTGTACTTAAGAGAATTTACACGGTTCCTTCACATATGAAACCAATGTGGGAAGTGCCGTATGTTATCGAACGAAGACTCAGAGACGGCACATTTAAATTATCGACCGTTGATGGTATCACTTTGCCGAGAGCCTGGAACAACGAGAGTCTTCGTCGTTACTACACATAACAGGCTTTATTTATTCATTTAGTCTTCTTTTCAATTACAATTTGTTTATGCATTTCAAAATTTGAATATATAATAAGGCAATTGACTTTGCCGTATTTTCTAATTTCAGCAATAAAATGCAATCTCTTTGAGCCAGAGCAGTGGTTTTTCAAAATGCATCATACGACTATCACAATGCATGGATAGCTAGGTTCCACTCTATGGTGGGATTTATTCAAATAAAGAGTGACTTTGATATGACCGGTCACTCGCTAAGTGAAACCCAAGCTCGGGGTCAAGCCATCACACTGAAGCCAAAAAAGATTGATACATGAGATCCTCTAACTAACTTAGATTCCCAGAGTGCGAGCTGGAGTATAAACTTACAAATGCAGTTTCGAAGAGGGTGGATCCATCCACCAAAAAACTTCGCTCGTATTTAAACTAGGTTCGACAAGGATGGACTCGTCCATCTGACGTCCTTGCTTGTTCACTCAGGATGGATGTGATCCGACCATCCACGTTCCTGATACATCTACCGTTCTCAGAGTGCAAACAGAATCCTAAATCTCACATAAGATGTGATCGACCGTCTGTTAACCAACTCCAGATTCCCAGAGTGTGAACTGGAGTATAAATGTCAACTTGGGTGTAACCAACCACCCACCGACTAACTCCAAATTACCAAAGTGTGAACTGGAGCATAAACAAAACAGGGTGTAAAATGACCACCTATGAGATAACTCCGAGTCCCCACAGTGTGGGTCGGAGTAAACACAAATGGGGTATGACTGACCACCCATGAATCAATTAAGGTCCCCAGAGTGCGGACGAAACTCTAAATATCAAACGAGTGTAACTAACCCCTCGTGAAGTGCTTAAGTCCCCAGAGCGTGGACATATTTCTAAACCGTTAGCTAGCATAACTGACCACACGTACAAGTACTACCCCCAGAGTGCGGATGCAATTAACAATAAATGAGCGAGTGTGACCCAACCACTCGAACTTGTCTCGTTTCCACTTCATTTCAACAAAGTTAAGCTCGACGTATTGAAGGCGAAGAGCAACTGCTGACCGAACATGTCAATTTATCCTTGGGACTGGGAGAAAAACTTAAGTACCAGTTATTGATCAAGATAGTGTAGAATTGGAACCCGACTTAACATTTGATCATGACCCGAGGCCATGATTTCATGATTTAAGACAGAACTCAGGTCCGATTCAGAAACTTAAACCTCACAAGTACAGTGAATGGAAATTCAAGCGCTGAAATACTTAAGCAAATAAACGCAAAACTATGTTAAGACCAAATGAAATTTTATTTCAACTATACTTTGAAAAAGAAATATAAGTGCAAAAGTACCCTACATAATCCTACTAGTAGGGGCTGAACCCGCATCTATACACGGCCTATAGGAAACAAAAAGAAAATCCTATCTGTCTAACAAAAATCGAGCAATAAGACATGTTTATTCTCTTGTCATCTTCTTCTTCTTCAGCGTTGACCCACTGGAACTACCACTCGAATTCTTCTTCGAGCCCTTCATTTTTGGCGGTAGATCTCCAGTTAAGGAATTATGGTAACCTCTTCCTCCAAACTCACATGAATAGGTGTGCTTTCTAAATGGGAGTCAGAGGAATGGGATCGATGTTAGAAGATGAGAAAGGCACACAGGTGTCAACCATAGTACCACTGGGAGAAATAATTTGGAGAGGAAGTAGACTAGGACCCGCCATCCTACCTCCAATATCGCTGGCCTGCATGGCTGCTTCCATCTCAGCATTGTTCTCAGCTACTATCTCGTTTTCATGGATTGTTTGGGTGGGAGTGCCGGCAGTTGGACTCGAGGAGCCGACCACAGGTGCACCTCCACCCATGACAAATGGTAAGGTCGAAAAAGGGTCACTTTGATAGCCAAGAAGTTCCTCCATCATCTATTCATCGAAAGTAAAAGTGCTCCCTACGCTCCATTGGTTGGTGCAGTGGCGGTTGTAGTGGTCGCTTCTGTTATAAGAGCCTCCCGTTTGTGATGCGGCTCTTTGGTTGCAGGGGGCACGGCCGGAGCAGCTCCTGTCGCTGAATTAATATGAGGAAAAGAGTGTTAGTAATCACTTCAAACGACACTCTCCGTCTTTAAATAAGCACAATAAATGTTCAGTATACCTTCCTTAGAATGACTTGCAGGAGAAATCGGAACTACTTCAGTGATGTGCTCACGAGCTGGGGACAACTGTGGTTGATTAGGATTGTATGTAGACATAGATTGTGGATCAACCACAGGAGTAGATTCGAGCAGAGTTATCATAAGGATTTCCTAATCCGCATCATGGTGCTCAATGCCAGAACCCTCTCCAGCCTCTAGATGTTGAGTACCGAGTCTCTCCTTCTCATACGTGATTGTGAGTCATGGAGAACTCTTCTCTCATCCTTACTCAGCACCCTATTCTCCAATTCAAATTCATTGATAGATTTGGCTTGATGCTCTACTTCTTCATCTTCCACCAAGCGGCACCAAGCTTTCTGTAGGCGGGATGGATAGTTTTAAAGCCAGATTAAATTTCGATGCTTCAGAACAATAGCGTTGTATGTAATAAGAAGATCTTTGAAGTCAGCCTCCAATGTGGTCTCCGTCGCCTTCACTTCATTCTCAACCCTGGCTTTCCTAAAATTTAAGCATTACTGCATCCCTTTCATCCTTAAGCACCATATCCTGCTCACGTTCTTCCTGGACGGCTTTGTTTGTATCATCTTTCTCTTTGACGATTTCAGCGAGTTTGGCTTTAAGCTCTTCAAGCTCTTTAAGCGCCCCATCTCTTCCGACCTTAACTATGGTGGTTCGAAGTCCCATCTCCTCCACCAGGGAAAGGTGTGTTCTCCTCATTTCTTCCATCCTCCAAGTTGCCTCATCATCCCTTTTATTAAGCACCTAGATTATGCGGTCCTTTTGGCACGAGACCAGTTTCTAATTTTTAGATTTTCTTCGCCCGCTTAAAGGCCACTGCTGATACTTTGTCTGCGGTCTTCATCCATTTTCGGTATTGGCCATAAACATCATGAATATAGTCATGCATTGTTTGTTCTGCCTCAACAGGAATTCTCTTTAAGTGCAAGGGGGAAGACGAAGCCCTCAAAAAAGATATTTGGAAAATCTTTTTTCAGCATAGCGATTCTAATTGCTCCCACCCTGGTGGGCTCTGTGATAGCTTATTCAGTAACGACAGGAATTTCGGTTTTAGTCCTCCGACGCTGTGGGGTCGGACCTTGGTTCTTGAGAAGGTGGTATTTGACGCGAATGTTCCAAGGGTTATTTAACAGTACCACGGGCTTGCGCTGGACCTCGAGGTGGTGGAGAGTGTGACCGGGAACGACACTATATTCTCTCTCTCTCTCTCTTTGTCCCTTTCCCTTTCGTAACGTTCCCTCTCCTGGCTAGAGTAGCCACGATCACGGTCTCTAACGGTCTCCCATTTGCGAGACTCGTGATATGAACTTGATGAGTGGTGTGCCGAGCAAAGGCTACAAAGCATGGTTTTCCGCCTTGTCATCATATCTATAAAATAAAAAGAGAAACAAAATTGGTAATTTTCAGAAATGAATAGCTTATGATTGGAAATTATGTAGTGTTGGGAAATGTATATATGCATGTGCAAACACCCCGACCAACCAGTTATATCAGCCATACTTGAAGGAAGCAACTCGCCTAAATCTAGAGCGCTTTGAAGTCCTAGTCCGATATCTTGTTGAAGCGACACATAGTCCGGAATTGGAATATCAACGAGTCCTTCGAAGAGATTCTCCATTTGTGATGGAGAAGCCTCTGAGATTCTAAGACCGGTGGCTGGTAGGGACAGGACCACAGACTTCCACCTTGAAGACTTGTGAAGCTTATAGGAAACCGCTTTGCCTTTTCTCTTTCCCTCTGAATCTCGAGGACTATTTGAGGTCTCGACTATAGGTTCGTCTTCAGTGGGCGTAACCTCTTCGTCGCCCTACTCAGCTATTACAATCCTAGGCGCCTACGCCTAGCCTGTCTTGTCGCCCTAAGAGTTCCTTCAAGCCCTATGCTCTAGTCTTAGTCGATTAGCCCAACAGCTCTTAAATTTTCGTCCGTAAGCACCGAGTCGGTCTCTCTAATCCCGCTAGGCACCTCTTGAAGAGTTCACACTATTTCCTTAAATCAAGCACCTTCGGGTCGTGGAATTGCAGTTGCAAAAGAAAGAAGATGTTAGACCCGACGTCTATTACAACTATCTAATTAATCGCCAGAGAAAATGCAACTTTCACGTCTAACTAGCCACCATCTAGTAAATCCTAGGGGGCACCGAACATAGAACCACTCAGTTTTGAAATAGCTAAGTTTGGTCCAAGTTCCAAGCACTATTTGAAAGTTCTTGGCTCCCTCTAAGAATGTGAAAGAAGGATTATCTCCCTGACTCTTTACATTGACCAAGAATCTGACTTCCTCTACAGTTGAGGGTCGAAAAAGGTGTTCCATGAAGATGATGATTAAGCTGTTCAAAAGAGCGTACCCGTTCGGATGTAATTATGATAGGGCAATCCCTATATAAGACAACACCTCCCGCATATACTGGCTGAACAGCGGGAGCGTCCCTGCTGTGCAGCAAAATGGATTGAAAGCGGTATACCCTTATGTAGGAGTATGTTCCCTATCGGTCGGCCCTGGTAGAAGGACATCATCCAATGGTAGCCCATGCCTCAAGTAAATTCTCCCTAACGTATCTTCTAAGACATTAGATGGTATAGAATCTTGTGGATTCCTAATAAATATTGCTCCTGGAAGCTCGCCCGGAGCTGGACTTATGACTTCGGCCGCAATGACTGGTGTCTCTGTTATCAAAGGAGGTGGACTCTGAACCTCCTGTTGCGATGAACTCTCAGGTCCCATAACTAATCAACTCATCAAAAACCATCGTTAGGCGACAATAATCCCGTGTTACCCCCAGTGTGAAGTGCATGAATGTAATGCAGTGCAATGATGTATATAATTAATGAAATACTGCAAGATATAGAAGGTGTTTGAACGACAAGACTTTGAAATTCTATCGAGTGACCGTCATCGCTAACCGTCACAGCCGTGCCATCCCGACTTCAAAAACCGATCTAAGTTAAAATTTGTTAAATTTTGTCAAGTTGCAAGTTCCATCGACGAGCTTCGAAAGGAAGTTAAATATACAGTGACATTTTCAAGTCCAGTTATGCAAGGCCAAAGTTCGCTGGAGTCAAATGTTCAAGTAGGCAAATGGGAACTAGTTCATATCCATCAAGGTTCAACTTAGATCGTTCCTCCAAAGCCTTTCTTCATATCGCTAGGGGTTAGATTTCCTATTGGTTGACCCGCAGGTCACCGCACTTCGTATCGATACTGAAGCTTTGGCTTCGTATCGATCACCCTAGACCGATGCTCTTCGTATCGATCCCGAAGGCTTGGCTTCATAATAATCACTTCAAACCGATCCACTTTGTAATGATCTAAGGCAAGCAATTTGTATCGATCATTCCATATCGATACGAACTCCCACCTTTCAGATTGACAAAAAATAGCCGTCATCCCTGCCTCGTATCGATACGAAAGGCTTCACCACCTCGATTGATATCTCTTCTTCTTCCTCAACCCTCCATGAATTCCATTATTACTTCCTCAACTTCACTCCAGCCTAATTCCAACATCCATGATGCCGAAATCGATCACGGCCTTGGATGACATGGCATCGAGTTCAAAGTCTCATGATTTTTTAGATGGATTAAACTAATTAATTACCTAATTCGAACGAATTGGATTAAGGATTATAACTATTTGTTTTGGACGCAAAGACTTCTGTGGTTCTTATTTCTCTCTAATTTTCAGTGGAAACGAAGCAAAGGTGAAAAGCAAGAGGAAGTAAGGAAATTTGGCTAAGTACAAACGATATATATATATATATATAACTTCGTAACCAAGGTAGAAAACGCTTCATATCCCAGTAGCCAAAACCGATTGAAACGGTCAAAATTTTATCGATACGAAAGACGCTGTGCAAACAAACCTAGGACAATCACTTACATCAATATGAAGACACTGATTTGTAACCATCAGCCTAGAGCGATCCATAGTCAAACACTTTGGAATCATCGATGGGCAAATCTTTACTTCATGTACATCGATACGAAATACGCCATCCAAGATCATACCATCATTTATTGGTAACCATCGATACGAAAGTCACTACAAGATCATGTTAAAGCCACTCAACTTCATCGATATGAAATGGCTATTTCCTATCCATCAGCTTCAAGATCCAAAACCTTGTGTCCATCGATACAATGCATCTCCAAGGACTATATATTTCGTATCGATAGCCATTGATATAGAGCATGCATTCCAATATCTCAAATCGATCCAAGAGAGGTTCGATATGAAGGAGTGGCCTAAAACAACCATCAATCATTGTTACAACTCGAATTTCACATTGATCTAGGAGAGGATCGATACGAAACTCGATCCAAAAAAGAATAAAAGAACTAACAATGAATCGTAAATGTGCGAACGTTAACGAGAGTCAGGTTAACATAAGTTCATGTATGACGGACTAACAGTCTATTTTCAAAATTGATAGGAATTGAATACTCATCTAGTGACAATCACAATGGTGAACAACAATTTTCTATCATTCAACACTCAGTTACAACAGTGCAAAGTACACAATTGGCGGTTAAGCATTCATTATTTGTATTACTGAAGACCAATCAAAGGTTACGTCTTTGGACGAACATATAAAGGCTATACAATGAATCAGATAGAACTTTTTCAAAATAAAGAATGCATCTTTTCAAAGCACGTCATGTTGTCATAGAACATACTTTGGGGGGAAAATGTTATCCTACCTTTTGGCAAGGTCGTGACACCAAGAACTTAACTGGGAACCAAACACAGTCCAACCCAAAGATCGGTTGTACATGCGTTTTCCATGGATACTAGTGAATTCTGTCCATGTCTGGATCGAACTACAATCGATATGATACAACAAGCAAAGCCATGAAAGCCAACGTTCCAATTTTCAAGTCAATCGGAGTTCATATGCTCAAGATATGGATCGATCATAATCAAGAAATGCTCTCATTCGTATCCATCAGACCATCTCCTTCGTATTGATTCCATTCGAATCCATCTAGGAAACCTCTTTCGAATCCACGCAAGTTCGTATCCATAATGTCTCAAATGAAGCATATCTGGTTCGTATCCATCAAGAGAGCGCTAGTTCGTATCCATCGCATCTACTCCGGTTCGTATCCTTACCTAGTGACATTTCATATCGCTTCTAATAATGCACGGCTTTTATCGATCACCACCCACAAGCGATACGAGGGAACACCTAAATGGTATCAGTGCGAAGTCGATGTCTATATCGATACGAATTAGGGTAGAGGCCGTCGATACGAAATGATCTCAAATGTCGATACGAACAACGTAGTAGTTGATGGATACAAACGAAGCCATATCAATGGACACAAACGGCATGGGTACAAAGCAACTGAATGAGAGCGATACGAAGGAGCCACGTAAAGATGGAAGACTTGGTCACTTGGCATGAAAAGTGGGTCAATCCTAAATGATAATGCCACGCCATTGGCCGTCACGTGACTTCAACTGATACGAATGAGAGCGATACGAACGTATTGATACGAGCTCGAATACAACTTGGAAATCCAAACTTGCGTCGTTCATAACTCAAGATCTACGTGTTCAAATGCCACCAAATTTTCACAGGAGCTTGCGTACAACCTCAAGAATGAACCTGACAAATTTAAGCCCCAAAGGACAATTTATGGATCGATATGAATTCAATTCGTATAGCTCCCGAATCGAGTCAAAATCACCTGAACTCAATCCCGTGGGCCCGCACACGTGAGAGAAGAAGCCTTTCATGATCTGGGTGAGATATTTGCTGCATATGCCTATGAATATTGACCTTGGACCTATAGAAAATGGACTTTTGGCCTCTCTACGCTGACATTCTTTCGGAGTCACTTCTAGACTATTGGTTTACTGTTGTAACTTCTTGTAATCAGTGAGTGAAACTCAATAAACGTCAATCATTTCATAGTGTATATAGGAAATTCGCCGAAGCACTCTAAATTCGTGAGTTTCTGCGCATTTTCTTATTTGTTGATTTATATGTTTGTTAGATCTACCTCATTTTACATTTACTTTTTTTTTTTTATCTCTTTAAACACACCCGAAGAGTGTTATGCCCATTTTTTGTACAAATAGTTTGGTTGACCTGTCGATAAGGTATGGAAAAAGGAATCTCAAGGCTAAAAATGCTTTTTGCCTTATCACCAACTATCTTTTACTTTATTATCACTTCCACTGCATAGTATAAATTTTACTTGCTAACTCATCAACTTTTTCCATATGTTAAGCATATGGCACTTCAAAAATCAAAGATTCCCTCTTTTTTATTTAAAATCTTTTCGAACTGAATTTTAGAAATGGTTAGAAAATTTAAAAATAAAACTTTTCTCTATACTTTTACAAACACATTTTCTATTAAAAATCAACGATCTTGAATAATTTTTTTTCAAAAGTATTTATTTTTATCTTTTCAAAACAATAAGCCATATCTTACGCAGTCGAAATTTAGTTAATGAGATAACGTCCATGGCTGTCTCTTTTCTACTATATGGTAAAAAATTAATTCTAATTTTTTTATTTTATTGTAAACTAGCAAATATGACACAAGTTCATTGATAAATTTCAGCTTTTAAGGCGCAGGGATAGTGACCCACAGTTTCGTAACCACTTTTCCCTATCCTTCGCTTCTATAATGATATGCCATTTCAATCCCTAGAAGCCGACACTATTACATCCACGGTATTCATGTGCCGAGCATCTAATTATTGGAAAGACAGAATGTTTTAGGAAAAGAAAATGGAAACAATAAAACTAAATCCCACAACGTGTTGAATAATATGTAATATCCTAAATTCATCATTACAAAGAAAATCCTTTAATACACAACCAATATTAGAGTCTAACCTATCATCAGCCTAGAAACTTATAACAGCTTGTCATTGCAAATACTGATAAATACATGCAAGAAAAGTAGAATGGAATTAAAATACAGAAATACATCTTAGGATTCAAACTCGATTCTAGTAGCTCCAAAAGCATTCAAAGCTAATCCTAGGAAAACGACTTGGGTGTGACCCGAGCATTCAAGAATAATAACATCTGAATCAGTTTGGTAAAACCAGCATGAGAAACTCAAATCTCAAGGGATTTTTATTCTATCTTGTAAAACCCTTTAAAACAGAAGGTTTCTCGTAAGGTCGTGCCTCATATAAACATAGATGGCTTTTTACCTACGATAAACAACCAATTTTTAAAGAAATTCCAGTGATATTATAATAATGTCCAGGGTTTAAAATAAATTTTCAATATAGCTGGAATGCTTGCATATCTCGTTCCAGCATAGTTGGGCACAGCTAAGTCTATACGGTGCTTATTGGAGAATGGATTCCGTTAATGGCATGGCTACTGGGTACCGCCCATCATAGTACATTTCTAGATAAAATGTACCAAGGTCGAACCTACTGACCTTTGCATGGCAAGGTTAGCCTACCCCTTACAGGATAGTATCGAAATTCATCACCCCGGTTGCTTTGCAACCTATTTTAGAGTGCTCTCATGCACAACCAAATCCATAAATAATAATCTACAAGGGTGATGATTGTTATCCCGCTTTTTGGCAAAGCCGTGATACCAAGAGATTGATCGAAAACAAACGACAGTTCGTCTCAGAGATTGGTTGTACTTTGCTTCGCTATGGATATCGATGAATTTTGTCCGAGTCCGAATCGGGCCACAATTGACAAGACATGATGACCAAAGCTGCAGAAGCCAGCGTTTCAAATCTCAAGTCAATTGGAGCTCGTATACGCAAGTTATGATCGATTCAATCTAAGGAAAGAACATGCCATTCGAATCCATCAGGTTCGAATCCATCAGGAGTTAGTCACTTCGAACCGATCTTGTTCATATTGATCGAGTTCGAACCCATTGGGATGCCTCAGTTCGAATCGGTCAAGCTCGAATCCACGAACAATCACTTGTTCGTATTCCACCAAGTCAACTAGCGTGGATGACGTGTCACTCCATGATACGAAGTCGGCGAGATCTAAGGGATCGAAGCGTTCAAACCGGAGAGAAGACCGGATCGACTCGAAGGACGCATGCCACCTCATCATGGAACCACATGAGCCGATGGAGTCGAAGACATCGATTCGAAGGAATTGGTTGGAAGCAAACAGCAACCGAGAGACTTCATTTCGAATCCACGATAACTCGAGATCTAATGATCCAAATACAATGAAATTTTCACAGTAGCTTCCATACAAGGTAAAGATTGTTCCAGCCAAGTTTCAGCTCGATTGGATCATTTTTTGATGGATTCGAAATGACTTCGAATCGATCTCAGATCGAGATGAAACTTGGTAGGGTCGGTCGCGTGGGCCCACTCACGTGCCAGAAAAATTCTCTCGAAGTATGAACGAGATCTGGGCCTCCAATGCCTATAAATAGCACCCTGAAGCCTTTAGAAAAGGGGATCTTCTGCCATTCAACGTCCAGACCCTGTCGGATTCAATTCTAGTCTTCATTATCGCTGTTGTATTCAGATATGAAAGCTATCATCAATTGTAATTCGCTGTAATCGATTGATATCATCAAGTGAATCAATAAAGACAAAGCTTCAGAGTGGACGTAGGCAAGATCGCCGAACCACTATAAATCCTGTATTTGCGATTGTTATTTGTGAATTATTGTGATTGTTATTGCTTAGATCTGAGTTTTATATTGATTGTTGCTGATTTGTGTTCATAAACGGGTGCTTTCACGATATTGGGTGTTTGTGACCAATTTTGGCGCAAACATTTCGGTGCTTTCACCGAGAACAGCTGATTCAGGATAATTTGAATTTGAAGACTTAAGAATTTAGACCTAAGAACCATGACGAGACAAGCAAGTAGAAACAAAGGCCAGAGAGAAGTGAACACCAAGGAAATCAAAAGGCTTCTTCAGGAGCGAATCAACCGTCGATCTTCATCACTAGAGACGAGATGGAGACAATGATGAAGAAACAAGAGGAGTTGATCCAGAGTTTATTTCAACAGATATGACAGCTTGGAGCACAGAATAGAGAAGCAGATGGAGTTCGAAACAGAGCAGGACCATCCGGCATAGCACTTGAGCTAGGAGGCACACCCATAGAGAACATTGACCTAATCTCGGAGAGAGAGAGAGAGAGGAACATCTGCGTAACCCGGGAGTAGCAGAGGAGTGAACGCTCAGTCAAAGATCCCAGAGTTCCCTCGTGAACTCGGGGGGCAGGTTGAAAGTAATGAATGAAGATTGCATCTCGGAGACAATGACAAATTGGCGGAGATGATTAGAAGAGCTATGAGAGGCGGTTTGGTAAACAAAAATTTGGAGGATGTTAATAGGAGTCCTTTTACTCCAGCAATCAGACGAGCTAGGAACCCACCGGATTTTAAGTTACCATCGTTGGACATGTATAATGAGAGAACGGACCCCACGGTTCATCTGACTAAGTATATGAGGCATATGGAAGTGCTGGGGGCATCGGAGGAGGTTATGGCCCGGTGCTTTCCATTGTACTTGGCGGATGTTGCAGCGTAATGGTTTAGACAACTAGAGAGTAGATCTATCGGAACATGGAATGATTTAACTGAAAGATTTATGAGGCAATTCAGGGTTCACATTACAAGACCCAAGAATGTGATGATTTTGGCAACCCTAAAGCAGAAAACCGGAAAGACTTTGAGGAGTTATCTAACACGATTCAATGCAGCAGCAGCTTCGGTGGATCGAGCAGATCCATCTATGGTTGTGATGGCAGCTGTGTCCGGAGTAGCTGACGACAAAGAGTTCAAAAATTCATTGACTAAGATCCACCTGTGGATCTAGGGGAATTCTACGATGAGGCAGAAAAGTTTTTACGATTAGAGGATGCGAATGCAGAAAGAGAAGAAGGAGAAGGAATAGAGGTTTGTGTGCTTAAAGACAAAAAGCCTCTCGAAAAGGAATCAGGCAAGGATAGAGGAAAACGAAAGGCTGAGGATAGTGGTAACGGGCCAAAGCGACTGCGGAGAGAGGCACGATTCACCACCTATTCAGAGCTGAATGAGAGTCTGGAACGAATTTATCAAGATACCAAGGAGCTGATTCCATATCATGGACCGATGCGAAGGGATCCAACTTCTGACGAAAGAAAATCAGATAAGTTTTGTGTATTTCATGAATTGAATGTCATAACACTAACGATCGTAGGCATCAGAAGGACGAGGTGGAAGGGCATATCAGGAACGGTATGCTCCTTCAGTATGTGAGGAGGCGAACTCTAGCAGTGGAACCAGAGCGACCACCGTCTACATCAGCTAGAGGCGACCCTGAATCAAGGTACCGTTTGATTATCAATTGATTGACATAACGATGGACAAGTCGTAAGCTTCCCACTAACACAATTAAATCATTTACACATGTATGAGATTGCGAACGATCCCCAGGCATGCTCTGAATGATCCTTGACCGTTTCGTAGTGGGAACTTACACTTTGACATCCTTGCTTTGCTTTTATTTCATTTTGATTTGGACATTTAGACTTGGTTTGTTTGGACATTTCTATTTTAAAGCTCCTCTGTTGAATAGATATTTGGTTCTGATAATTCGAAAATGGCTAAGCTATTTACACATGTACGGGGTCGCGAACGGTCCTTAGGGATGCTCTGAGATGGCGATATGCCCTGACAAATGATCCAGGGACCCACTCGAACGTGAACCTGGTATCAACAATACCAAGCCCCCCCGGGCACACTTATTCGCCTCCAATAAACACACAAATGATCCAGGAACTCACCCGAACATGACCCTGGCATCGATAACACCAAGCCCCCCCTCCCGGGCACACTTATTCGCCTCGAACGGCACCCGACCTCGAACGTTCACAAACTCGCCTCGAACGGAACCCGACCGCGAACGGTCACAAACTCGCCTCGAACGGCACCCGACCGCGAACGATCATAGTTCGCCTCGAACGACACCCGACTGCGAACGGTCACGATTCGCCTTGAACGGCACCCGACCCCGAACGGTCACAACTCGCCTCGAACGGCACAACTTCCCTCGAACGGCACAAGATCGCGAACGATCACAACTCGCCCCGAACGGCACAACTCACCTCTCCTCAAATGGCTCGATCGCGAACGATCGCCATTTGAGGTCCGCCACTAGACCGCGCACGGTCGCACTTCACCTCAAATGACTCGATCCCGAACGATCGTCATTTGAAGTTAGGCGCTTGACCATGAACGGCCGCACTTCATCTCAAGTATCTCGATCTCGAACGGTCGTTATTTGAGGTCATATAACTGTAACTTCCTTTGCAGGACATCAATAGGATATGAACATCCAGCTCATGGCATTACAAAACACGCCTTCCTACCGCAAGGCATATTTTGGGGGGCAAATGTTATCCCGCTTTTTGGCAAAGCCGTGATACCAAGAGATTGATCGAAAACAAACGACGGTTCGTCTCAGAGATTGGTTGTACTTCGCTTCGCTATGGATATCGATGAATTTTGTTCGAGTCTGGATCGGGCCACAATTGACAAGACATGATGACCAAAGTTGCAGAAGCCAGCGTTTCAAATCTCAAGTCAATCGGAGCTCGTATGTGCAAGTTATGATCGATTCAATCTAAGGAAAGAGCATGCCATTCGAATCCATCAGGTTCGAATCCATCAGGAGTTAGTCACTTCGAACCGATCTTGTTCGTATCGATCGAGTTCGAACCCATTGGGATGCCTCAGTTCGAATCGGTCACGCTCGAATCCACGAACAATCACTTGTTCGTATTCCACCAAGTCAACTAACATGGATGACGTGTCATTCCACGATACGAAGTCGGCGAGATCTAAGGGATCGAAGCGTTCAAACCGGAGATAAGACCGGATCGATTCGAAGGACGCGCGCCACTTCATCACGTAACCACGTGAGCCAATGGAGTCGAAGACATCGATTCGAAGGAATCGGTTTGAAGCGAACAACAACCGAGAGACTTCATTTCGAATCCACAATAACTCGAGATCTATTGATCCAAATACAATGAAATTTTCACAGTAGCTTCCATACAAGGTAAAGATTGTTTCTTCCAAGTTTCA
Source organism: Allium cepa (assembly GCA_030765085.1). Lineage (NCBI taxonomy): Eukaryota > Viridiplantae > Streptophyta > Magnoliopsida > Asparagales > Amaryllidaceae > Allium > Allium cepa. Next base: position 215,295,928 of record CM060946.1, read on the forward strand.
GCTCGATTAGATCATTTTTTGATGGATTTGAAATCACTTCGAATCGACCTCAGATCGAGCCGAAACTTGGTGGGGTCGGTCGCGTGGGCCCACTCATGTGCCAGAAAAAGTCTCTCGAAGTTTGAGCGAGATCTGGGCCTCCAACGCCTATAAATAGCACCCTGAAGCCTTCAGAAAAGGGGATCTTCCGCCATTCAACGTCCAGACCCTGCTGGATTCAATTCTAGTCTTCATTATCGCTGTTGTATTCAGATTTGAAAGCTATCATCAATTGTAATTCGCTATAATCGATTGATATCATCAAGTGAATCAATAAAGACATAAGCTTCAGAGTGGACGTAGGCAAGATCGCGAACCACTATAAATCCTGTGTTTGCTATTGTTATTTGTGAATTATTGTGATTGTTATTGCTTACATCTGAGTTGTATATTGATTGTTGCTGATTTGTGTTCATAAACGGGTGCTTTCATGATATTGGGTGTTTGTGACCCATTATGGCGCAAATAATGATAATATTCTAATAGGTGCGACCTACATAGCCTTGCAGCATATCTCCTATTTTAGTCATTCCTGGTTGGTGAGGCTAGAGGCTACGTTTTACCTTTTATATAGCAATCCCGATTGGATTGCTAACACTGTCCTCCAGGCAACAATGCAACTAACATTCATCAATACATGTTGTTTGGGATATGAACCAATCGAGCGCACTACTTCTACTATATCTACTTTAGAATCACCCTTAGAATTAGTAGCGACCGCCCCATGCACGTTAAAGAACACCGTCTTCAATCATCTTCATGATGTCTCCAATTTGAATGCTCAATCTGGTTCAAAGTGGTTTTCGAATAATATGTATATGATCTTAGTCTCTGTTAACCGACAATGATAGTTTTAAAACTGGCCAAGATTTGATAATTCATTATTTAACTATCAAATAACAAACAAATCATCCAAATATAGGTTTATCCTTATGGGGCAACAATTAAATACTTTAATTGTTTATAGAAATATTCATATACTTATTTCATCGTTATAAGTATATTCTCAAACCATTTGCTTTTAAATACTTGGGAACTTTTCTATATACTTATACAATACTATAAGAATTTGTACAAAATTATTTGAGAACGACTTCTTATCCTAAAATCATATTAAATGGTTCAAACAATGTCCATTGAAACACTAAATATTATGAATCTAAATCGCTAAGCCTTCAGTGTTAAGTAGGAAAGGGACCTCTATACCATCAACGGTAAGAAGGATTACTATTTAGATTCAAAATCTTAAAGCTTTGTAACTGATCCAATCCATTTAGACCCAAGTTTAATAATCCAAAACTCCTTATCAGATTCCAAAATCTTTACAAATTTATTTCATAAACAACCCTTTACAGTTTCAAATAATTCCCTTTATTAAACACTTTATTATTTTAAAAAATTGTAATAAGATAAAATAATTACCTTTACAAAATTCCACAATTAATCATTGACTAAGGTTCAAAACAATATAAGTAAATAAAACAACTTATCTTAAATCATTATTGATAGATAATTAATACACTTAATCACTATTAAATAAATGATTAATTAACTTAAAACCTTTTAAAAAAAGTAATTAATTAACATAAATCATTAATGATAAATAATTAATAAATTTATAAACCACCAATATTAAATAATTAACTAACTTAAAATGTCATGTATAAAATAATTAATTAGCTTTAAGATAACTTAAATAAAATAATTAATTTTAAAACAACTTAAATAAAATAATTAGCTTTTAAATAACGTAAATAAAATAATCAATTTAACCCTCTCAAAAATAGAAAATATTTTAATTCAAAAAATATTTTAGAGGTCAAAGTAAATCCAAATCCATTTCTTTCCAAATTTTGGAAAAAGGCTTAGCGACCCATATTAGCACTTAGACAAGTTACCGCTATTTCAATACAACAATTCAGATCATACCACTGATATTTACATAAACAAAAAATTTGTAAATATAATTCATAATTAAAAAAAAGTAGATAACACGTCATTTGTCCGAGTCAGTTAACAAAGCAATAAATGTTTAAATCAATAAAACAGTAGAATGAGGTTTATTCTGCTAACTAGATATCCAATATAATCTATCAAATTTAAATATAGCAGAACGGGTTTTGTTTTGCTATCATAATAAGAGTGGAATAATACAAATTACTTATCAATGTAATTATTTTATTAAGACTACAATTTAATAGTATTTTAAACTTCTATAAAATTGCCAAATGATTGTTCAAATGCGTTCTATTCAATGATACGAATCCATCGTCAAAGTACGTGGGCTAAACAACTCCGAATGGATGAGTACAAATGTTATTTGAGTTTTAAAGTTTCTAAAAACTTAAAATTTTAATTAACTATATCCTTAACTAACCTGGGGCCAAAGCCCATCTCCGTACTCATCCCAAACTAAGCTTCTTCCCTCACTAAGCTTCCAAACTCCATACTCTCAAATTCTCAAAACCAGGGTAAAGGGAGTGCACAAACTTGCACCTGAGCACGTGCCATGACACCCCACGCCACAGATCGTCGTGCTACTACCTACAACGAGTGCCCCAGCCGTCATATAGCCTCTCTGTACCCATGGCCATGCCTCTATCCTCGCCGAGTTTAAATCATCTTATAACCCAAAATTTCAAAGAATAGAAATATGCGCACATCCCAAACCGACCTCTCCCTACCGACTTCATCCACCTGGACATATACCACCATCACCAGTAGGTCCGCCGACCTTATCTTCACCTCCTACCACAATCTTGTCGAGTCTGGTCCTTCCATTACCGTGCACGATGCCTAAAACCAAATGCTAAAATCCCAAGCACTTAAACCGTAAGTCGAGCTCGAGCTCGACACCTCAAACCGCTGCACCCTTCGCGATAACACCAAAGCTCTGCCACGCCCAAGCAAGCTCTAGCTCCAAACGACTCGACCCAAGCTAGTCCGATCGTCAGAAATTGAATTTTAACCATAACTGGTCAAATCAACATTACAAACAAATTACGGCACTAAAAATCAGTCGAAAAACTCCTAAAAGCTTGCTTTGTCGATACAAACACAATGATATAGGCCATTCGTCGATTCGTGATCAATGAAAACATGACAACTTTTAACCCTTTATTGTTATTTACACTTTTCTCTAAACCAACTCGATAAAAAAATCTAAAACTATTATTGAAAATAACTAGACTTGATGACGAACAACTTTCCAGTTAGTCGTACAACGTAATTCTCAATGTTTTGGGTACTACCGATTTTTGAAATCTTGAAATGGAAACGTTTTCTTTTGTTTCTACAATAATAGTAAGTATATATTGTTCCAGTAACTAACAATAAGCATATTTTCCTCTTTCTAATTCAAAGTTTGGTTTTTAAACCATCGTTTGACTTAAATGAGATTTGCAATTAATTCAAACAACTATATTTACATTTTCCAAACTTTTATCACATATTAAAATCAAAACAAATAATATAGAAATTACAGAACCTCACCTTCCATATTCGAAACCTAAGCATGACTTTTAAAATTTTGGTTTTTGAATTATTTAAAAAAATGATTTTGTAAATCTTAGAAAGAAATATCAAGTATGAAGACAAAAAGGTAGGATAAGAGAGCATATATAAAATAAAGAAGGCAACTTTTCAATACTACCCGTAAATCAAATTTCTAAACCTATCATTATGTTCAAATCTTATCAAAGTACGAATCCTTGATAATATATTGGATAAAAGGGTATTTTATGTACCCTAATCCACATACATGATTAAGGGATCACTATGAGTTAACTCATTTCACATCCATCTTTTCCCATCTTGATTTTAAATAAAATAATAATTTTTTATTTCTTTTTATTATATTACTTTGTTTATACATTATTAAATAAAATGTTTGAAATACATAAGCGTTATTTTTAGTTCATACAGAGGTATTACAACATTTTAATAACTTGTCATTCAAATAAAAGTTGAAAAATCCAAAAATCGGAATTTAGTCACATTTTTAGTTTTCCACCGAACTGTCTTTTTATGTAAACAAAACTTAAAAATGAATTTTTCAATACTAGTTATCAATTCAAAGAGGATTATTTACTTATTAAAACCGTTAGTTGGAAATTAAATATTCATAGATTAAAGCAATTAATTTCTGAGTCATTACATCTTCCAAAATTTATCTTCCAAAATTTTTTACGTTGTTTGAGACTTAACTTTACTTTCTTTTAGTAGCTAATTTAAAAAATTTCTAAATATATTTTATAAACTTCCAATCTTTTATTTATTTATTTTGCATTAGTTAATTATCCATTATAAGATTTCTTTATTTGTACCATTTTTCAATAAATATAGTGGTCAATCCAGACAAAAATAAAAAGAAACATTTTTCATAACATCGTACACGTTTTGTACAACAGAAACAACCAATGGCTTCAACCTAACTGACCTAAAGAAAACAATTTTTAGAAGTTGTCATTCAACATCAACTGACATTAATGATGTTGTAGCTCTATCACCCTATTTAAATTAAAAAAGCCTTTCTAACATGTTATTCAATAACCCACATATCTTAACATTCCTTTTTGGCTCCTGGCTCCTAATAAATAAAGTCTATTCATTGCTTCAATTATCATACTTAACTATGGTATAAACTGTGCATCCGCACACTGTTGTGGGTAAGAAATATAAACTATGCATATATGGAATAACCCGTTGACAAATTAGCTTGGGGAATAACTGTTTCACCATCTATCTTGTCTTCCTTGATATTGAGTCTACCAACATCCTCTATGTGTGATTTTTGTCTCACTTCCCTTTGTTACCATCTTCTTTTAATCAAAATCTCTTAATAGTAATCCTAAATTTCGGTATTTACTTTCTTTATCCTTGATCTTTCATGCGAATGTACACTAAAACTCGCAAAAGTGTACTTTGATACCATGGCATTCATCATTGCTCTATGGGTTCTACTTATGGCTTGCACACATGTCTAATAAAACATTCCTAGGTTTTCACCAATATTTCTTACACTTTAGCTTCTTATTGTTACTTTACGAGCATTCATCGCTGTTTTACTCATAGCTTTAACTTCTACCCATCTTAGCTAGACAATCATCCCTATCTACTTTCACTTTAAACCTTAGCATATGTTCTATTAGCACTTAAAAGGGACTTATAAAAAGGTATATGCAATTACTGGACATATGTATGGAAACTATCTATTTTTCATTCGTTTAGTTTCCAATATTTTTTCTAATTGGATTACTAATATTACTTTAATATAAACTACTAATGTTGTTTTTATTTAAATTTATTAATCTTGTTACTGCCTAAATTTTTTCTACCTAAATGACTTATTCTTATGTAGCCCTTTTTTTAATATACACTTATCTCAGATGTTTTTTTCTATATTTTTCTTATATGAGAATATTCTTCTTATCATTACTATTGGGTGTTCTTACCCATGCATTTTCTTTACCCATTTCAAATATACTATTTATGTATCTTCTTCAAACCTTTTTCAAATATTTTATTAAATTCTTTCAAATGGAGTCGGACATAGAGTGGATTTTAACTATCCCTTCTATTAGACTTTTCTCCTTTTCTACTTACTTACTTATCTTCTTTCAGAATATTAAAGTCTGGTTGTTATCTTAGTGATTAACACACGTTTTCTTTTCGGAATTTATTCAATTCTTACTTCCAAATACCTGCAACATATAGATTCTTACTTTCCTCTTATTTGGGTCTAATATACATCATTAATCGACAATCCCGTAGGGATCTATGATTCTTCTAGCTACTTCTTCAATTCTTCCGCCTCCCTGGGCAGTATTCTTCCAGGTGGTCTACTAGTAGGTTATTCCCTCAACATCAAATATGGTTGGAGTTCAATCGCCCTTCTTAGAGTTAGTCCCGTCACTGGTTCAAAAACATTTGTGAACTCTCAAACTACCAGGAATCTTCTTATCCCATCATCATATTCCATGGCACATTACATCAAGTTCGACGTCTCTTTCATTACGTCAAGGCTATCATAATTCTTTCTCCAGCTCTTGGATTCCACAAAGCGATAACTCTATCCGCACATTAGATTCATACGTCATTACACACTAACCAATCCATATACATAATACCACATACCCTATGAAGTCAAACACATATGGATCACAAACAAATAATTGTCCACAAAAATTGAACTTAATGTTAGTGCACCTTAATCTGGAAGTGGCATATCCACTAATCAGATTAACCACTATAAGGATGTAATAAAGTAGGTGGTATTTAGTTCTAACCTAATACCAAATCATTTAGAATGAAAAAGCGCATAGCACGAGTATCAAACAGAACCCTAACTGACATGTTGAGAATCAAAATCATATCTCCAACCTCACCCTTTCCCTTATCCTCAACAGTTGTTCCAGACGAAGTTCCTTCCAAAGAAAAACCTTCAGCTTCTTCAACTTAGGATAATCTTTATTCTTGTGCCTGGAATTTTCATAGAAAAGCACTTAACCTTTAAAACTCCAACCGGCTCTGGGAACTTATTTTCATAGTGCCCCCTCTACCTATAACTATAGTAGGTTTCATTAACAACCTCTTTCCATTCTCCACAACTCGATCCTTTCCCTTTTGCTACACGTCCTTCTTGCCTTTCTAATATAGGGAAAATTTCATTTTCTTCTCAACCTAAGCCTTCTGCCTACACCTATCTTTCAACATACATCATTTTGTAACTCCTTTTCATATCTACAACCTCGTTGAATGGAATTACTAGAAGGGCCATCAGTTTATCCTTCAATCCCAGCCTCAATGCCAAGGTGAATTTCTCCACCTTCTTTCTTGGGGTCCTAATCAAATTGGCTCCACGTTTCGATGAGGCATTGAACTTATGCATATACTATGGTACGTCTAAACTTTCTTGCCTCGACTTCATAAACACTTAGAAAATCATAGATAAATTTTTGATCCAAGAACATATTGTTCTTCAAACATCTCTTTGAAACTATCATAAGTAATTTCTTGCTCTGGAATCTTCGCTCTAAGTGTCCTTCATAAGTTACCTACCAGTCCTTAAAACTGCCTAGACAACAACTTAAATTTTTGGGCATCTGTTAATTCTGAATCCTTAACATATCCTTATATACATTAATTGTCAATCACTTGCCTCCAGTGCTAGCTACATTTCTTCAAATAATTCTCCTCCCAGGCTCCGAAAAACCATATTCATCTTAGTAATATCCGTCCTAATTAGGTGCATAGGGCCTTTGGTGCATTTTGGGCCTGGGGTAGCTCTTGTTATTGCACTAAATTTGCCAAGAACTGTTGGAAAAGTGTATTAATAACCAAATTCACTATAGTCCATGTAAGCATTTCATTACCAGCTTCTAGATGAATTTCCATGGCCGCCTCCCCTCCTTCGTCGTTGGTTTGCATACTATCATCTCCTCTACTAGGATATACTTTCGTACTCTCTAAGGTCAAACAGATCCATTCTTGCTTTCTATATAAGTAAGGGTTCATCAGGAACGAAAATAAAGAAAGCATAAGCAATAGCAGAGAGGTAGGTATATGATCCTATATATCGATAACAAAATACAAATACGTTATATTTACAATGTATACCCTCCCCCAAGGTGTTCATTTCCGTCTCTTAATTTCTATTTAACTCTGATTTACTTAGGTGTACCCTAACCTAAGCTTTTATACTAAGTTGTAACATCCCCCACTCCGAGATTCGAAAATGGACGTCGATCATGTTGAAGCAATCACCGTAATAATTTTCAAATAACAATGTAAGTTCAATATTATTTTGCAAAACATTAAGTAAATAGAATAGCTAAATAAATATTTCATCACATCAAATGATTTTACATAAGTCTTTACATTAGCATTTACCCATATCATTTTCCACATAGGGGTAAATAAAATAAAGTATAAATAGAGTACCATGCTGACATATAAGGATGCCACTATGGATATAAACAAGTTATAAACTCTGGTTTACATGGCGGAATTTTCAAAACAATTTTTATTTACAAAATAAGCCTCTTGCTTCATCTTCTGCAACTTTATTCGTCTTTCCAAAAGATAACCATCTAAACCATAAGCTCAGCCTATTCGAATAGGTACCCATGAGTTTATGAGAAATAATAAAAACATGTAGACTTAAAACCTTGTACGAGTAATATTTTACCCTAAATAAACAACCATATGGTGAGATCATGCTGCTAAAGCACGGAGCTACTTTTCACTCACTATTCCAATCATCATAAATTGTATCAGATGAGGTAAAACATCGTGTCATGAGCTAACATAAAACATTAATTCATCATAAGTGTGAGATTCCATGAAAACATATTCGACTAGTTTCTTTAGTCAATTCATTTCAAATTGCCACTCAGGCCTTGCTCTTTCCAGTTCAATAATGATACCTGACATTTAAGGTTTTCACTTACGTGTTTCATCACATTTTCTCCCATTTTTATCTTGAACTGATAATAGTCATATTCTCGTACTTTGTCGTGAATAGACAGTTGGATGCTATGTGTGACGACCCGCAAATCTGTACCATTTGAATCGAAAATAAACCATACATGCCCGACCCAAAAAGCATAGACTAACAGAAAGTCATCATAAAGAAAAAAAGAGAGAAGAAGAGAAAAAAACTAAAAAGAATAATACAAAATCTCACATCGTAGAGGAAGACATATAATATCGTATTAATGATCTTTACAAAATAGAAATTGTATATACATACATACATCAATCAGAGTACATGAATATATAATTATTAGCTTGGACAGTTATACCAACTTGTCCTCACAAATGCTGGTAATATACAACAACAATGTAGCGGAAAAATAAACATATATAGGAATATGATATGAAGACCTCCAGCTCTCCTGTTGGAGCTTCAAAAGCACCAAACCTGAACCTGTGAATATACTCGGTCTGACCCGAGCATTGAAAGGGAAGAACATCCGGATCAGTCTAGTAAACCAGTATGAAAAACATACTCAACTGAATTTATTACATTACCAAACTTTTCCTTTCAAAACAAAAGTATCTCGTAAGACACAACCACACATAAACACAGACATGTTTTTATCTTACGATAAATAAAACATTTCATATCAAATTCTCTTATATTATACAACTGCCTAGTATAAAAATAATATTAATCATAGCCGAAACAGTTAACCATATAGCATTTCGGGGCTATTCATTACGCCAATACAAACCAAAGTGCAAGCTCATAGTGGAGTTTTATATTTCCATACAATGACAAGGTGAAGGGGCTACCTTCCGACAGTACATCTCTAGAGAAATGTACCAAGGAACATCACAAAGTAACTTCTACCAACACAAGACCGGCTTATCTCTATAACTAGATAGTACCGAATATATCATCCCCCAGTCGTTACTGACCTTTTCGACGTCCCTTATAGCATACAAACCACATCCTAAATATCATAGCAGGAAGAAACATATCTAAAAGAGGATGATCATATCCTAACTGGGAATGACCCACTTAGCGCTGTTGCATCTAACCTTGTTTCGGTCATTTTCGGTTGACGAAGCCTGAAGTAACGATTACCTTTCATATATCACATATCATATAACTTTGAATGCCAAATTTCCATTTTCGTTGACTACTAATTGCCTTCCACAAAAATACAACCCTTAAGCTCGTACGTCTCAAGGAGGGTGTTAAGCTAAAAGAAGTTGCCTTCTCCATCATCACTGATGTACGTTTGCAAAAAGAAATGTATGTAATCTTAGAAATGCAATGTCAAACACTCGTCCATACAAGTTGTCCAGGAACAGGACAAACCGAAGGTACTCTCTAACCACATCCTATCGGCAAATCCCTAGAATTAGTAACGATAGCCCTATAATGGATATTTCACAATGAAGAGACTACTGCTACTATACGTATATTAGGATTTTAACCCCAAACGATCAATAAGCAGTCCTTCACTATGAAAATGCTAAACATCAGTGTCATCACAACCAGCACAATCGAATGCATATACGTTGGTCCGAAGTGGTTTCTGATAAATCTGATCCCGGTCTCGTCGCACCAACAACGCAAAAGCATTTCTCAACCTTATATAGAAATTAAGTCTCATAGACTTATCGCGTCTCCAACTTTGAACTTGCTAACCTTCTACCAAGAAGGAAGCTCGATAGATTGGAGTAATGCTTCGCACTACACGAATCAACATCCTCAACATAAACAATAATCAAGCCTACATAGATGGCTACGTACTAAGTGTATGACTAAATAGTTCCCGCATCAAGTCGACGAACAAAAATGGCTAAATTTGATAGTCAGTTATTTAACTATCAAAACAAACAAACATTTATCTAGCATCATATGCAATCACTTAGCCCTTTTAATTAATCATTAATAAATTAAATCACTTTCCAAATACTTCAAATTATCTTTAAAAATATATATTCTGAAAACCATTCCAATATTTCAATACTAGAAAACATTTCCATATGCTTATATCAAAGGTATAAGCATATTCAAAATTCTCTTTTGAAAAGCCTAATATTTTTCAACATACGCTTTGTTGGGTCAACACGAATGTTAGGTAAAACATCGTTACGACAAACCAAAATCATTAGTATAGGGATTCGATAGTTAGATATATATATAAATCCTATATACTATACAAAACATTTCCTTTTTAAAATCATTTACTATAACAATAGTGTTATAGTCCATACTTTCCTTACTTCTCGAAAACGTCTATTTCAACGGTGAATGTTGACATCTATGTTTTTGATGCTCACACCAAAAACATCTTCAAATCATTTGACCAGTTTAAAAGATTACTTTTCAAAATATACATTCAATTTAGAAGATTATCCACTGTCTAAAATCGTGAATATAATTCCTAAGAAAATTCATTACTTCTACATATTTGATTAAAAGGATTATCCAATGTCCAAAATCATGAATATAATTCCTTTAATCAGCTTTCAAAATTAACTTATCAAAATAAGTTGATTTCATCTTTATAAAACAATGTTTACAAATTCCATTTATATTTTATAAAAACTCCCATATACAAAATTCCTTTACAAACAAATTCCCTTTATGTCTCATTTATAGGCCAAAATCAAATTATAAGTAAATTTACTTATAATTCTCTTATTTACTAATTCATTCCTTTCAAATCTTATCAATTTACTTATAAGATTTATTTATACTTCATTTTTACACTTATAAAACTCGTTTGTAATTCCTTTACTTTTATTTATAAAATATCAATTTTATAGATCTTATATATAACCATTTATAATAAGTTCAAAATATCATTTAACTTATTTTACAAAATAGTTAACTCTATATTTTAAAAATCACATTTTGATATATTTCAAAAAAACCATAATTTTTGTAACATAAAAATTATATCTTTTTATTTAATAAAATAAATCCATTCCTTAACAATTCAAAAATATATTTTTAAAAAATCACTTACAAATCCTTTTAAATTGAAATCATCACTTTAATCTTTTTAAAATTCCAAAATTTGGTTCAATGCTGCAAAAATGCTAAACAAAGTGATTCACATCAATCGCATCAATCTTGGCATCCAAAACATCGTATATCATATGATAACAGCATATATCACAATATATATAAATACAATTAGCATTGGTGAGGAATCCAGTTGGATCCCTCCAACCTGTCACCTGCAACATATATACATATGAGAAAATATGTACAATACATGCTTAGGGGCAGACGCGCGTACAAAGGGTCATCCGCTCATACACGGGAACGTGTAGGGTCCCATCTGCTCCAATAGCAGGAATATATCCAAACAACAATCAATATATATAATATATCATATATCACCCGAACAATTATCAATCAATATAAAATAAATTTATTCTCACTTATATACAAAATATAAGCGAGTCAGAAAGAGTGAGTTGTACTCACTTTGATTCCATAGATGTTGTAGCTTTTTATTTCGAATAAAATTAAACAGGCGTTTAATTTTAACAAAAAATTTCATTAGGTCCAATCAACTTCAAACCAACTCCATCGCGTAGTGTTTCCAATAATGAGTGCAACGCAACTTGTATCATGCGAATCCGACCTCGTATGACAAAGTTATACAATTTTAAAGATCACACGAATTATAATATAAATTAATTTACAATTTTTTTAAAATTTAATCTTTAATCAAATTTGGCCGTTCGTTTCCAAACATCAGATCACGTCCGCGTGATTCTTTTCTCCTTCACCATCATTCATGTTTGAATCTTAAAACCCATAGCCGCCACTTCCATTTGTTTGCCGATCCAATCACGAAGCCCTAGAGATCTATTAGAGAGTGCCAAATTAAACCCCATCCCTCAACGCACTACCACCCACAACTCGGTCAAGCTCGGCCTCCCTATCATCTTAGAAATCATGTCTAAAGAACGAACGCACACGACCCCTTTTCGCCTCCAATCGACGACAAAAACTGACCGTTGGATTTTTAGAGCTCACCAAGCTCTACAATTTTGTAATTGAAGGTTTTGTGTAATTATTTATGAATTGATCAGAAATTGAGGAGGAAGGATAGGAGTTTCTGGCCATTGAAACAAAAATGACAGCTATAACCCTAGTTAATTAAGGTTTGTGAAAAAAGAAAGGAATGAAGTCCTTTTAGATAAAATTTCGTGACACTATTCATCTGAGTATTTTTCGAACTCCAATCGAAGCGTACCGCTAGGCGTTTAAATGTTTATCCCTATTCCGAACACGATGGAATATATATTGGAGGCTAATTCGATCATATTTGGAAGATAAGTTTCTGAATCGACTTATTTTAGTTATAATTCACTTAAATAAATTTCTACGCGTTTCAGCTTCGCACGACCAAACCGTAAGTCCGATTGACATGAAATTTGAAATCCTACAATAATATAACATAAAGGATCCAATAAAACTAGTTTTGTCGAAACCATAGACTGTGTCAAAATGATTATTTTTACACGTTAATTAAATATTAAAATTTCCAAATTTTTATAAATTAACTTTTAATTCAATTTCAAAAATTCCCTAACTCTATTCTAATTCAAATAGAATTTATATCAACTTTATAAATCATTTTCGTTCTCATTAAATTCAAATTTCAATTTTTTCTACAATTTCAAATAGTAAATCAATAATTTAATTATCAAATTAAATCATCATATTCGTAATATAAGTTATTCAACTTATAACATTAACTTGTGAATATTTAAAATCAATTAAATATTCGAATTTCGACTGACTGAAATTATTGGTCGTTACATTCTCCCCTACTTAAAAGAACTTCGTCCTTGAAATTACTAAGTAAGAAAAAGCGAAAAAATCCATTAACTTTTCAAAAGAATTGGTTCAAATCAGATTTACCAAATCCATTTAAACCTTTAAACTTTCCCAAAATCCATTAGTTAAACTTCTTATAAAACCTTTCTAAGTTTTCAAGTCATTTATAGTTATCTTTTCAAAACCAACTAATATCATTTAACCTTTAACTCAAAATCAAAATTTTAGTTACAAAAATTTCCTATGTTCTCAAAAAATTTCTAACACCTTAAATTTTCAAAAAATTTCGCCATAGCCTCCTTTGCATGGTTCGATCAAAAAAAAATGACGATATATATCACAAATATACATATCATCTTCGAGGATGAGGCATTCCGTTGGGAAAATAATATATATTAGAGTACAATATCTAATCCGAGATATGTACCTTATATATTATTAGCGAGCATATACGGCTAACATAAAGTGAAAGCAAGCTCCAAATGCGAAGCATACGCCATCCACACCTACTAAACACTCAACAAATAAATGAGAAACGCGTATATATGAAAGTAAGTTGCCGAATTGCCTATTTCCTACGCGTAATCAGTATACAACATATACCAATATAACAACTATATATGCCAATATAGCAAATGTAGTATAAAGTAACAACTTCAACCATCAAACAACTATCATCCAACTAACGTCTAACAAACCAATATCTATCTAATCAATCCATAACCAAATCAATATAAATTCGTTTCTCGTTAATATTTATTGAATTGGTTTTCAATTTAATCACATTGATTCATTAACACTTGATTTTTACTAACATTGATTTATTCGTAGTTAAGTTAGTTTACATTCACTAATTCACATTCAAGTAAGTTTACTTTCAAATTAAATCAAATTCAATTTAGATTTATTTACTACCAGTTTGAATTCAGTTATTTAGCTTTCAATTTTATTAATTCACTTTTACAACTAAAGTTGAATTTCATTTATATAACTCAAGTTCATATTCATTTAATGACTTCACTTCATTATTCATTTTATTAATTCATTTTGATATCAAATTTAACTTTATTCAAAATTACTTAAGTTACGTTTCATTTCATTCTCGCTTACATTTATTTTCACTATACAACTTAAGTTCACTTCTAATTTAATTCAAATTCTATTTTTTAGCTCATTTCATTAGCTCATTTCTTATTCCTTACTTGAGTTAAATTTCATTTTCAAAGATCATTTCCTTGAAACTTAGCTTAGAATTCATTTCTAAAGTCATTTTATTTAACTTTACTTAAGTCAAATTTCATATCACTATTCAAATTAAAAAAAATTGCTTAACAAAATTGTTTAACCATTTTAACATTTGGTTTTACTAACATATTCTCATTTTATAAGTTATACAACTTGTAATTGTTTAAACTCCCAAATTTATATTATATAATCACTTACCCCTTAAGTTTAATTTCCATTTCAATAACTTATCGAATCCCGTTCAAATTCGATTCACTTTATTTAACTTTACTAAAATTAAAGTTTTATTTCATATTATAAGTCCAAAACTCATTTTACTTATATTTATCAATTCCAAACTGGATTTTAAATTCAAATTTGTTTATCACAACAAAAATTCAATTTTCAATTTACTAATGGTAGCAAATCAATCACACAGAAACTCGAAAATGATACCGATTATGTTGCATTCATCACCCTTATTATTTCGCAGCAACGATAGAGAATTCAATGCTTGTATTCTTTTTAATCCTTTTTATTATTTGTAAATCACATTTAATAATTAATACTTATGTAATTTCACTATTTCACTTCACTTAAATAAGATTCATTCCAAATTTATTTATCTTATTTAGATTTATGTGTGGGTCATCTTGGTTACTTAATGGGTTGTCGTAAACATGTATACATGTATTTATTAGGACAAAACGAATGATGCATAAAACATGGTTACGACAACCAAAATGATTACTGCAGAGATTGATAATTAGATAGATATATAAATTCCATATGATATACAACATATCTCTTTTTGAAAATCATTTACTATAACAACAGCGTTATGGTCCATGATTTCCTTACTTCTCGAAAACGTCTATTTCAACAATGAATGCTGAAATCTATGTTTCTGATACTCACACCTTTTAAAATATCTTCAAATCATTTAACTCCATTTAAAATATCACTTTTCAAAACATTAATTTAATTTAAAAGATTATTCACTGTCCAACATCGTGAATATAATTCCTAACCAAATTCATTACCTCTACATATTTAATTAAAAGGATTATCCACTCTCCAAAATCGTGAATATAATTCCTTTATAAGCGTCCATAATTAACTTATCAAAATAAGTTGATTTCACCTTTATAAAACAATGTTTATAAATTCCATTTATATTTTATAAAAACTCCCATATACAAAATTCCTTTACTAACAAATTCCATATATATCTCATTTATATGCCAAAATATAATTATAAGTAAATTTACTTATAATTCTCTTATTTACAAATTCATTCCTTTCAAATCTTATCAATTCATTAATCTTATCAATTCACTTATGTGATTTATTTATACTTCATTTTAACACTTATAAAACTCATTTATAATTCCCTTACTTTTATTTGTAAAATATCAATTTTATAAATCTTATATATAAACTAATTATAATAAGTTCAAAATCTCAATTTAACTTATTTTACAAAATAGTTAACTCTATATTATAAATATCACATTTTGATATATTTCACAAAAATCATAATTTTTATAACATAAAAATTATAACTTTTTATTTATTTAAATAAATCCATTGCCTAACAACTCAAAAATATATATTTTCAAAATCGCTTCGAAATCCTTTTAAATTGAAATCATCACTTTAATATTTTTAAAATTCAAAAATATGGCCCAATGCTGCAAAAATGCTAAACTAGGTGATTCACATCAATCGTATCAATCCTGGCATCCAAAACATCATATATCATATGATAACAACATATATCACAACATCTGTAAATAAAATCAACACTGGTAAGGAATCCAGTTGGAACCCTCTAACCTCTTACCTACAACAAATATACAAATGAGAAAATATGTACAATGTTCACTTCGAGGCAGACGCACGTACAAAGGATCATTCGCTCATACACGGGAACGTATATGGTGTCATATGCTCCAATAGATAGGAATATATACAAATACCAATAATATATCAAATATATCATATATCACCCAAACAATCATCAATCATCATAAAATAATTTTATTCCCACTTATATAAAAATATAAGCGAGTTAGAAAAAGTGAGTTAGACTCATTTTTATTCCAATAGATGATGTAGCTTTTTATTTCGAATAAAATTAAACAGGCGTTTAATATTATCTGAAATTTTCACTAGCTCCAAACAATTCCAAACTAGCTCCATCGCATAGTGTTTTCATCAACGTGTGCAACGTAACTTGTTTCGTGCGAATCCGACCTCGTATGACAAATTTATACAATTTTAAATATCACACGAATTAAATATAAATTAATTTACAAATTCTTTTTTTTAATTTAACCTTTAATAAAATCTAGCCATTCATTTCCAAACACCAGATCATGGCCGTGTGATTCTTTTCTCCTTCACCATCATTCATATTCGAATCGTGAAACCCATAGCTGCCACCTCCATTTGTTTACCGCTTCAACCACAAAGCCCTAGAGATCGATCAGAGAGTGCCAAATTGAAACCCATCCCTCAATGCATCACCACCCACAACACGGTCAAGCTCGGTCTCCCTATCGTCTTGGAAATCGTGTCCAAAAAATGAACGCATGTGGCTCCTTTTCGCCTCCAATTGATGACGATAAAGAAAACTGACTGTTGGATTTATAGAGCTCACCAAGCTCTCCAATATTGTAGTTGAAGGTTCTACGTAATTGTTTACAGATTGATCAAAAATTAAGGAGGAAGATGGGAGTTTCTAGCCATTTAAACAAAAATGGTGGCTGTACCCTAGTTAATTAGCATATGTGAAAAAAGAAAGAAATGAAGTCCATTTATGTAAAATTTTATGACACTATTCATCCGAAATTTTTTCGAACTCCAATTGAAATGTGTCGCCAGGCGTTTATAATGTTTTATCCCTATTTTGAACACAATGAATATATAACAGATGCCAATTCGATCATATTTGGAAGATAGGTTTTCAAATCGACTTATTTTAACTAAAATTCACTTGAATAAATTTCTACCCATTTCAGCTTCGTACGACCAAACCGTAAGTCCGATTGACACGAAATTTGAAATCCTACCATAATATAACATTACGGATCCAATGAAAATAGTTTCATCGAAATCTGAGACTGTGTCAATAATGTTATTTTTTACATGTTAATTAAATATTAAAATTTCCAATTTTTACAAATTAACTTTTAATTCAATGTCAAAAATTCCCTAACTCCATTCTAATTCAAATAGAATTTATATCAACTTTATAAATCATTTTCATTCTCATTAAATTCAAATTACAATTTTTTCTGCAATTTCAAATATCAAATCAACAATTTAATTATCCAATTAAATCATCATATTCAAAATATAAGTTATTCAGCTTATAATATTAACTTGTGAATATTTAAAATCAATTAAATATACGAATTCCGAATGGCTGAAATTCTAGATCGTTACAATATGCAAGCCTTACACTACCATTCCCATATATTATCATGAATAGACAAGAGTTTGCCACTAAGCCTTCTATCAAAGTTACCAATATAATGTCATATTTTAGACATGTGGTAGCTACATAGGACTTTCATCTATATTACCAAATATAACATCTTGTTTTAGACTTTTGGTAGCCATATAAGCCTTCCATCAAAGTTAGCAAATACAATGCCCTGTTTTAGACAATTGGTATCCACATAGGTCTTCCACCAATGTTACCAAATATAACATCCTGTTTTAGACTTTTTGTAGCCACACAAGCCTTCCATCGACTTTACCAAATATAATGCCCTGTTTAGATAATTGGTAGCCATATAGGCCTTTAATTAAGGTTACCAAATATAATGTTGTGTTTAGACATATTATTATCACCAAGACATTATATTCCCACTTCCATTTTTTCTCCAATGATTCCATTATCATCATGTAGCTATTAAGCTAAATCTCAATTTTCATTCTTTGAATAACTTAATTAGCCTTAACTTATTATTTTTTATGGCCAATTTATTCCCTATGAAATTTTGAACCATCGCCTTGGAAGATGGATTCCAATGTGTTGTAAAAGTTCATTCATTTACTTAGAATTTCTTAGCTTCATTAGCTATCTGATAGTTACATTGCATGGCTATCGCATGTTGACGCTAGGTTATCGCACATTGGGGTTTACCTAGCCATTACATCTTAATCTTCTAAGCCATCATAAGTTGAGTGTTCAAGAACCATCGGATGTTGAAACGCTTCAAAGCTATCACAAGTTGGCACATCCTAGTCTATCACTTATTGACATTACTCTATCTACCGCAAGTTGATACATATATGAGTTATTGCTAGTTGATCCTAATGTAGCTGTCCCATGTTGACTCCATCCTATCCATTGTAACTTGATCCCAACATATCTTATATGGACTTCAACTTAGCTATCGTAGGTTGATCCCAAATATAATTTTCGTATGTTCACTTCAACTTAGCTATCTCAATTTGATCCCATACATAGCTATTGAATGTTGACTTCCACTTAGTTATCGCAAGTTCATCCCAAACATATCTATCACGTATGTTGACTTCCGCTTAGCCATCGTAAGTTGATATGGTAGTTTTGTAATTGATTTGAAAATTGTTTTATTCCCATTCCAATTAAAATCTTTTCACATAACCCATATATATATATGGTGAATTCTCATTGGTTCTCCTAAAATTTGACAGTTTTCTTTTTAGAATTTATTAATTCATTCTATAATTAATTGGATAATTACCTTTATGTAATTAGCCTTTTTTCTTTACCAATCAATTCATATGTAACAACC
The DNA here is from genome assembly GCA_030765085.1 of Allium cepa. Classification (NCBI taxonomy): domain Eukaryota; kingdom Viridiplantae; phylum Streptophyta; class Magnoliopsida; order Asparagales; family Amaryllidaceae; genus Allium; species Allium cepa. The sequence continues at coordinate 215,315,311 of CM060946.1, forward strand.
CAGTATTGAGTAGCAATTAATTAAAATTAATAACAGAGTTTTAAATAATTAAAATGGATTTTAAAGATTCAATGTGAATGAATTTGGAATTTGATTGGATATAATAGGAATTTAATAACAAATCGCTTTTGAGATAAAAAATTTAAAATTGTGAATTATTGACAAAATGGTAAGGAACATTAATATTTTGAATTTGAGATTACATTAATTTGTATTAAAAGAGAACGAAATATTTTTTATAATGATTAGTGTTGATAATAAATAAGATTAAAAATTTATTTTTAAAGAAAAGGAAATTTTATTCAATTAAATAAGGGGTCTTTGAGTTTACTTAATAAATGGGCTTAAAGGTGTAAAAATGAAATAATTATTTAAAAGAGTTGATTATGGGAAAATAATTATTGTAAAATTTTATATTGCAATTAAAACACATAAGAAAATAAAAATAAATTTCAGCTGATGCTTTTAACTAATTTAATGTGAATTAATTAGAAACAAATAGAAGAAGAAATGAGATGGAAATTGTGTATGAATCCAAGCCTAAACATATAAGCCCAAACCTACTGTTTTGTATCTAGCCAAGTCTAGATATCTCTATTTCTTCGTGAATTATCTTCATCTATACTCCTTATTATTTTTAAATTATAGCTTTCGAAAAAAATTTGAAATTACCCTTCCTTTTAAAAATAAAAATAAAATCAAATAAATTGTTATATATTCTCAAATTTGAATATGTACATTTTAACACATTACTACACCTTTAGCTATGAAGAAGTTGGAGTTTTGATGATCATTTAAAGTTCTGGAAGTTGGTGATATGTTGTGAAAGAAGATGATGAAGTAGCAGGTTTTTAGTGAGTATTTCTTCAGTAGCTATGTCTAAATCTTGTAATTCAATTCATATATGTGCTTGGTTAGATTGGTTATAGATGAATATTTTGCTTAATTGTGTATATGCACCAAATTTTATAAGAATTGTGTTTGTATTGAAGCAGTACGACCAATTTTTGCTTTAGAAACTTGCATGGCAACCAGTCGACCGACAACCGGTCAACATAGCCATTGATTGGTGGTGCATACAGTTGCCCAAATCGATTTTAAACAACAACAATAATATATAATATATAAGTTTAGTTGTTATTTAAAAGTTTAAAAATATTATTATATTTAAGTTATGTACTTTAAATAAAGGGAACACTTTGAATAAATATTTTATGTAAATTTTATATTAATTGTATTATTAAATATTTGTTTATCAAAGAAAAATTAGATTTAATATTAAAAGTTATTTATAAATCTTATAAAATTCTAGAAAATTATGACATGATAGTTATGAGTAATATTTGGTTTTGTATAAGTTATTTATAAGGATTTTAATATAGAAATGGGATTTTTAGAAGTAACATAGTGATATTAGAATTCTATTTGAAATTTATAAAAGGTTGAGAAATTAGCATTTTAACTATTTAAAATATGCAAACGTTTTTATTAATTATGAATATGTTTTATAAATAAATATATCTATATCTCTTTTTAAACAAATATGCATGGCTTATTTTTATTAATTCTGCGTAACGAGAAATCTAAATAATTGGATTACTAATACCATTTAGGATGAGACATTCAATAATATTTTTCGATTATTCATTGTACTATTTATATAGAATATTATTGTGTTGAGTAACATGCGAGTGTAATTTACAAGTATCAAGTAAACATTCAAGTAACACTGAGTGGTATGGGACGTCTGAGCTGATACTTATCCAATTACTCTCTGTAAGTAGATGTCATTTAATAGGGCCATCTCTATGGGGTGCTCATAGTGACGAAAATTGAGAGTAAACGGGCTGAGAGCCATCAGAGTGTTTATTTATTGTGTATACTCTTATTAAATGTCTTGGAGTAAACCAGATTGGCTAGTATCCGTCTAAGCAGCTTGATTGCGGGGTCATTCCCCGTATCTGTGACATTGCCTTGATGTATATATGGTTGAGAGCCACTGCCCTATACCACTTAGCTTAGCAGTCAGTTACCATTAGGCACCTGCAATGTCGTGACCATTGCATAGTGTTGTCTCGCACTAGATGGATATTGGATCACGATGGCTACCGAGGTCACCGATGAATGTAGGAGTGGTGTTGAGAGCGAGTGAGGAAGGATCCTGGAGCATGCTGAGAGCTATCAGTCTCTCGTTAGGTTATTATTGACATAGGTACTACTTATTCACCTATATGAGATCGTCACAGATGCGACTATGAGCTGTTCAGATCATTTATTGAGACTGATGCTGATGTAGTTATTATGGAGCTGAGACCCCATCGGACTGAGAGTCAATTGATTATATGATACTGAGAATTGAGTAGATAGTAGAGGTCTGAGTGACTACATGATTATTTCTTTGGTTGAGAGCCAAGACAATTACTATGAGGCTAAAAGTTTGGATGATCCTTTTGTTATCATAGATCTCCTTGATTGTGTATTGGAATGTGTATCCATATAGTTGTGTAACCTCATATCCATTGATTTTATTACTATTGAGGATAACTAGAGATGCTAAGAGCATGGTATAAGATCTTGTACCTATCTTTTGTGAACATCTTAGAGATGACCTTGGCTACCAAGGGTATTTCATATTTGTATTTCTTTACTCTTATTTGGATGATTGTTTGTGTATATTTTCATATTGGGCTGATTATGACGGACCTTGGGTATGTCTACTCTACGATTATCTTAGAGATAATCTGGGGCAATACTGAGAGCATGTTCTATGTTGTTGAGTTTTCACACTTGATGATAGTTAAGTTATGGTTGCTTCACCCAATTGATTATAATCGTGTTTGATGTGTGGATAGACTTTACCTAAAGATGGGTTATCTCTTATGTGCATGGTCTTGAGATATGTTGGCATTTGGGATATGCACATACCACTTATGTTGCACTTATTTATACCATGATAGTTGTTATTTTATATTGACATCTACATTCTAGAAATAGCCTTACCATTTTTTTACTTATATAATACTTGGGTCAGTCCAAGAAATTTCCAGTTTAGGGAGAAGTTAACTAGTTTGTGGATGTTGGGCATAGATGGAGGATAGAGTATTTGTACATAGATTGTATATATGTATCTACATGTGTTCAAGTGTTGTCGATATGTGTATATATATTGGAGATGTTATGTATATTTTTGATGTTAGTGGGCATTTGACTATTTTAGAAGACCCACTGTATATTTTATATTATATGTTATCATTGTGTTGATGACTCTGTGATCTCTATGATTTATTTCATACCGTGTTTGTTCTATCCTAAAAACGCACTTGTTTATTGCTTTGTGCCGATACTGTGTACATATAAGTGAGATGTTTATTCAATTTTTGAATTCGTACCATTGTTAACCCAATGGAGTATTCATGTGTGACAGCCTCATTCTCCATATTTTCAGACAATATTACCTAGTAATACTCTCTGGTAGTGTGGGCATAGAGATGCGGTGTTACATAATATAAATTGGAACATACATGGGAAAAATCCCGTAAAATTCGCCAAAAACTTAAATTTTCTTATTTTTACATCATATAAAATTTTCGGGCCAAAATAATTAAATTTAATATTTAATATAATTAATTTTATAAATTAGGCATTCTCCTATGTAGAAAAATTTATATTAATCTCAATTAATTATAGAAAATTCCAAAATTAAAAACCCATCTTTATAATATATTCTACACATCGTTTAAAAGTTCCGAATAATTCAAAGTTAGATTCGTGTTTTGCCCTAAACACATCACATCATCTTTAAATCCCAAACGTGAACAAATATTATTTGCATTTGTTTATTATCATTCAAAACATCATAAACACATATAATCCTAACCCATACAGTTTAAAATGTTTTACAGAAATGATTACTCACCTTTAGTTTGGTTAAACTTGATTAGTTTGCTTTAGAATGAATGCTACATTTCTTTTTCCTTAGATTTTCCTTTTTCTTCCCTTGAGAAATATGGTCGGCCTAAGCTCTTTGTCTCTTTCTTTTAGTTTATGGGAAATGAGAGAATGAATAAGGGGTTCAAGTGTAAGGGTAAAGTAATTTGGGCTTTGGGCTACAATCTCATTCTGCCCTATTCTTAATAAGTCCCTAACTCCTTATCCTACATTTAATCACTCTCTATTAATTCATCTATCTTTAATCTATCCTATAATTTAATTTGATTAATCATTTATTCAATTATTTCCACATATTATAGTGCTCCAAAATATGGAGTGTTACATACACATACTAACTACTAACTAGATAAGAGATAATTGAGTAAACAAAGATCTTTATGTTATATTATAAAACATATATTTGTAACTATAAAATGAATGTTAAATTTTAAACAATAACATTTATAGTCCAACTAATTTCTCATTGAGAATAAAACATTTGAAAAATCAACACACGCATATTAATTGTAAGGGTATTTAGGATGCTATTTTTATTTCTAATTTAGAAACAAGATTTTCCTTAACTAAACTAATAAAAGATTTTATTTTCTAAGATATTCATTGAAACTATTATTGTTATCTTTTCTATAACTAGGGTTTGAAATCTAGTTAAAAAAATAATGCAATAATATATATTAAATTTTTTATAAGTATATTTATGTTTTTAACAATTCTTTAATTTGAATAGTAATATATTATAAAAACAGAGTATAGAAAATTAATCTATGAAATCTAGTACAATAAATCTAAGCCTATTCCTAAACGTTCATAGCTAAAATCAATATTTGTTATATTAATATCCATAATATTAAGACAATTTATAAGAATAGAGTTAGTGATATGACATTTAAGATATAATTCGAAATATCTTTCATTACCATACTTAGAAATATCATTTATTATTGATAACTATATTTTCTTTTTTCTAAGTTCCATAGTATTTAATTTCCCATGTAAAATTAATTATATATGTACTTTATTCTTTGGCAGAGTATTACCATTCAAATATATTCAAGAATATTTGACATTTTTCTTGAAAAAACTAGAAATTTATAAAAAGAGTGAGACGTATGCATTATACTCCTATCCTAGCACCATATTTTAATGTCATTTTCATGATCAAAATTGTATAGTTGCAGTTTACCATAAAGCAAAGCACAATGGGATAAAATATTTCCAACTAATGTGCGATTAAACTAAATTCCCACGGAAATTTAATTTTGGTCTATATATTTCTAAAATCAACACATTTTTCAAATTACGAATGTCATAAAGTTCTCTAAATTCTATTTTAAAGGGAATAACCGATATTTGACAATCATGCCAGAACAACATATTATTGCTCGATGTACCACATTATTGGTTCCTAATTTATAAATATCGTTACTTTCATTTATTTATTTCCAAAAGTGAGAAAAATTATTTGTATTACTAGTAGAAATATAATGTATATTATATGTACCCATATACTATTGATTCAATGTTATTTCTTTTCAAATTAAATTTTATAATTATCAGTAAATTTCGATATATCTATTTTCTTAAAAAAGACGTATCTGAATTTTGTAAATTTATAATAGCTAACCCTCCCTCTTTAGATTTACATACCATTTTTATTTAACTAAATACTTAAAACTATTATTGGGTTATCCCTACTCCATAAAATGCCAATCCTAATTTTATCTGTTTTACCTATGCCAATTCTAGAAAGTGATAAAACGACGTCCAATGTATGGGTAGTGCTGATAAAATTTAGTTAATTAGAACTATCCTACCCGTCCTCGATAAAAAATTACCATTCCATTTAAAGAGCCTTTTGTTAAAATTATCAATTACTATTAACCAGTCGTCATGTTTGAGTTTAGTTGTCCTTATTAAAAATCCTAAGTATTCTATAGGAAATTTCAAAATTTTACAATTCAGTGGACATGCTACTTGATTCTCTATCTTATCTATATCGTTCAATACAAGTACAGAACACTTATCAAAATTAATTTTTAGTCCAAAAAGTAACTCAACACTATATAAAATATACTTAGGTGATATAATATGCCTAGGCAATGAGATGTAAAGAGCATAATGTCACCTGCAAATAGAAGAACAGAGAGGTCATTACACGTAATCTCATTTCCAATATTATTTAAAATCCCATTACTAGTGTATAGCTTAATAATCCTAGAAAAATTGCCAACAGCTAAATTAAACATAAGAGGTGATAAAAGGTCACCTTGCCTAAGTCCATGTTTTGATTGGATTTTATTTCTTGATATATCATTAACCATAATGCTTGAATTTCAAGTTGAAGTACAGACATAATCTAGCCCATCTGACACTGAAACCCCTAGCCAGTAATAATTCTTTAAGAAAATCCCAATCAATTGATCCAAAAGCTCTTGCAAAATTAGATATTAGGATAGCATAAGTGATATCATTATTACAGTAATAATTAATAAATTATGGAACCACGATTGCCCATCTATAATATTTCTACCTTTGATAAAAAGATGTTTTAGTATTTTCAATTAATTCATTCATTTTAGTATTTAACTTATTAGCTAAAACCTTATAAATGATTTTAAAAGAACAATTTAATAATGAAATAGGTTTGAAATCTTTTAACTCATTTGCTCCTACTTTCGTCTGTACACATTAGCGAAATTAAACATATCTATGTGTAAAGTACCATCATAAAATTCATTAAACATTTTAATTATATCGTATTTTAAAACGTTCCAAAAAATTTCAGAAAGTAAAATAGAAAAATCATTGGACCAAGATATTTATCACTAGGCATATCCCTTATAGACCTTAAAATCTACTCTTTTGTAATCAGGCTATCCAGACCATCTAAACCAGTCCTGATGTTAATAGAAAATAAATAATCCTAATTAGCACTAATTCTATACCCATTTTTTGAACCAAGGTTTTCCTTATAATAATTAGTAAAGACTCGTTTATTTATTTTTTAATCAAAAATATTAACGTTATTAAATTAAAATAGAATAAATGGTATTACTGCATTTTCTACCATTTACTACTTTATTAAAAGTTTGGTATTCTTATCCCTCATACATCCATTGGACCATAGATCTTTGTTTCCACTTTACTTCTTTCTGTGTTAGAATTTTATTTAATTATTAAAAAGCATGTTTTTTTCAGAAATATTTAAATTTGTGGATTATTCTAATATATTAAACTTCAAAATTCACTGTTGAAACAAGGTAATTTACTGATGTCAAAAATGCGTCGGGAGAGTATTGATCAAAGCCCTACCGAAGGCGCATTGACGCGTTATGAGGCGTTTGTAAAAAGTAGGAAAGAAAATGCATTCCAGGGCTTGGAAGATGCCTTGCATAGGGTGGTTATCGATGCTATAGACGCCTTTTTCCAATTACTTCCTACACCATATTTCCAACGTCATTGCGATGCCCTACTGACTGCGATTAAAATTGTGTAACTTAGACTTTCCGAACTTATTTCAATAACGACTTGCCGATGCACAGTTAAATAGTTAAAATTGGATTTTTCGATGCCTTTTAGATACCCTGTCGATGCTATTGTTGAAACATATTTGGAGCATTAGTGACGACACGGGATTTGAACTCCTTCCCTCGAAATGTAACACCATGCACTAACCACTGCATTAAAAATAGTTGTACAAACTTTTCGAAAGGGATGTTATAGGCTTTCCCTAAAGAGCCCAATGTCTTTATTGGCTCATCACCACACACTACTCGAGTGTTGTGCTTATAACCTACATTAGTACTACACCAATTAACATCCGTAGCATTACAACATACAATTCTGGCTGGATATTGGCTCTATTACCAAGTGTGACGACTGTGAGATTCGAACATCTGATGTCCCAAAAAGCAACATCGTGCACTAATCACTATGCTGATAATTTTTGTGTTAACTTTCTGAAAGGGGTGTTACAACATTTTCTACAGCATTTGTAACCTCAATCATACTTCAAATATATACAATATATATTCACCTCAACAAATCATATTAATATCACAAATTATTATACATACTATCACATACCACCAAATTCATATATCAAAACATATTACCGAACATAATAATATCATAAATATTATCTGACATCGTAATACCCAAACAATGCCATAATAATACAAACCAAATATCCAAACAATACCATCACAATATAAACCAAATATCCAAGAAATATCATCATTTATGCTATATTTTACGTACCTTAGAATATTTCCATAGTTAGGGTTATGATCCCGTTCTTTAGCGATGTAAGTCATCTCCTGCATAGGATCACCATTCGAAATTATATCCCCTCACTCCTCAAGCTCATATTCCTAAAAAACTCAAACACCCCCACTAGTTACACAGCATAACAGTGTGGTAATATTGATAGAATGAGGCATCGGATGACTTGTGTGGTAGTGTTGTTATAACTGGTAGTGGTGGTTAGGGTGGTGCTAGTGGCAGTACTGTTACCACTGGCGACAATAACCACCATCACTGACAGTCAACAACTCTAGTATTAACAGCATCCCTTCGATTACTATCACAACCAACCACCACCGGTTATAACAACACTACTACGCAAGCCCTATCTTTTCCTCTGTTAATACTACTATGTCGCCATGTTATGCAATCCAAGGGGTGACCGGAGACATGTGTAGTAGTGACGTTATAACTAGTGATAGTGGATGGTGAGTACTAGTGGAGATACTGCTATCAATGAGGGTGACAACCACCATCACTGATGGTCAATGAATCCACAGTTAAAAGTATTCCTTTAGCACTTTCACAATCCACCGTCAACATTTATAATAGAATTATTATGCATGCTCAGTCACCACCACTATGACTTTAGACCATCTTTTTATTTCACCATCTAATAGTGTGATATCTTTTTCCTAATGATGGCCATCGCTCGTTTTTGCAGATTCTATCAATCTTCCGGTTATATTCATACTATCATCAAATGGATATGATCGAAACATTGGTAGAATCTGCAAAAAAGGAGCGATGCTCATCATCAGAAAAAACTATCAATGTATTAGATGGTGAAGAACCATCTAAACCTTCAAGTGTAACACATTCAAGTGAAATGGAATCATTCCTACATATAAAAAAAGTTACATTATCTTTCACATGCTAGTATTATTAGTTCAAAGTGTGTAATCTAAGTAAATATCGATTTACAATATCTAAACCTTTAAGTGTAACACTTTCAAGGCTAAATCATGTATAATCTAAGTAAATATTGATTTCTTTTCTCAAATTAAATACTTTCAAAACAAAATGCATGCATCACTAGTACTACAATCATCTAAAACACATCATATACATCTATTCATTTAAAACTATAAGAAATTTAAACTCAGAATATATATATTAATAAATGTATTAATTATTTTGGAGATAAACACCAAAATTGAAAATTTAATCAACTTCTTAATTAACATCTCAAATGCTAGGCTTAAGGTGAACAGCCTGAATATATGGCCGATGAATTCTACTTATAACCATCGTTTTCCTAGTTATTAAACTCCAAGAATAATTTTTGTTTTGGTTAAATATAAATATTTCAAAATTTTCAAAACACACATACCTCTACATGTAAACAAAATTTACAATATCTTTCAAATAATCCATCTTTTGTACTCTGCACGTAAACAAAATTTACATTATCTTCCACACGGTAGTAATATTAATTTAAATTAAATGACATTATTAATTTTATTATTACTTTAAGTAAAAATATTAATTTTATTATTACTTTAAGTAAAAATATTAATTTTATTAACAATTTAAATAAGATTATTAATTTTGTTCTTAATTTAAAAAAACTTAATTTACGAATAATTTAAATAACATTATTCATTTTGTTCTTAATTTAAAATAAGATTATTAATTTTAATATTACATTCAATAACATTATTAATGTTAATAACATTATTAATTTTATTATAAACAATGGAATTCACAAACAATTTCAAAGCTACACAACCGAGGAATTTCTACACTTTTTTATATGGCTGGTCATCCTACTTTCTAGTACAAAGGCAATGATATTTATATGTCAGATGAATATCGAATTTTTTTTGTTCAAAAATTTCACTATAGAATGCTTAATATAAATATAGAGGCAAACCTGTAAATTTTAACTTTAACTATCAAACTATATTTATTGTTATATCAATTTATGTAACTATAATAAATGCATAATATGCTTTTGTATACAATGGAAATAGCTTTTAAATGGCTAACTTGTAAAAATTTATATTTTCGACAAATCTATTTAACATCTAATTCATATTAAAATATATGTAAATTATTAAAAATACCTTTGTAAATAGAAATAATATGCATATATTCCAAATTAATGATGTAAGAAATCATCCAACAATTTTTATGTGAAAATTGATATAAAATTTATAATTATATCCCCTAATATATGTGTATGTACATATATATACACACACATACATATATATATATATATATATATGAATATATGTATGTATATGTATGTATATATGTATGTGTGTGTACATGTATATATATCTTGCAATGATTTTACCAACTATTAATACGTAAATACAAATTGCCATATATGAATTGAAAAAGAAATAATTTCCCTCACCTAATTTGTCAAAAGCTATAGATGTGAAATCTCCAATATGCAGTCATGCGATATAGTCTTCATGGTGATTGAAGGAAGCGGGCATTAAGTCGAGGAAGGAGGAGGTGTTCGAAGTCGACGTTGGTTGTGGGTGGTGGGCTTCACTGATGATTTGGCCTTTAGAGTCGAGCGAATACATAGGGTAATCAATGGCTTGCAGCGACTGGGGCTTGCGGCGCCTAAGGCTTGCGGCGAATTAGGACTGAGGTGGCGACTTTGAAGTAAAGAAGGGATACGGTGAATTGGGTATTTTGTTTTTTTTATTTCGATTGCAATGTGGAAGAAAGACGTCGGTTGGTGGGTTATGGAGAGGAGTGATGCCATACCAATGCCCCGTCGATGCCTAAATAGCGGCATCGGTACGGCATCCGTAATTATGCGTAGGTAATATTTCCATATGACTTACCGACATCCCATCGATGCCCTTTCTCATGGCGTCGGTATGACATCGGTAATGTTAAGTAAGTAAAAAAAATGTTCTAGTAGTGATTTCATTAATTAGTTTATCCTTTTTAATTCTAAAGTTACCAAAAACATCTTTATTCCAGTTCCTAAGGAAAATCCTTAAATCTATAAGATTACTTACAAATAGTTTTGCTATATTTCCTAGATATTTATAAGTATAATTACTTAAAGAATGCCATTTATTTGCAATTAGATTGGCAAAATTATTTTCTAACATTTAGAACTTTTCGACTCTGAAAAATATTACTCCTTACATTTTGTTTATTGCACGATAAGATAATTGGACAATGGTCTGAGTAAAATACTTGACAATCGAACAACTTTTCAAACATGATATTTATCTTCCACTACATCAATAATAAAAAATCTATCTAAAATTGCTTTCGATGGGTCATCCATGTTATTTGACCAAATGAATCAGCTATTGCTTAGGTGTAATTCAGTTAAGTTATTATCAATAATTAACTGATCAAATTCTTCTATAGCCGAAAAATATCCTTCTCCAGAAGTTCGTTCCCCTCAGAATCTAGTAATATTGAAATCACCACCCCTCACCCAAGGATGTGGAGCGAGTAATCTAAACTCCAGACACTTGTCCTGAAGAACCCTTTAATCTAACTTGAAATTTGGTCCATAAACATTGGTAACATTCAAAAATGAGTCATCGTTAAGATCACAAAAAGTTAAGTGCATCGAATGAGATGTAGCAATAGATTGTAAAAGTTTAACACGGTTATGTTTCCAACCCACCACTAATCCCCTAAACTACTCCTAAGATGAACCCAATGACTTATATATAAACCACCTAGACTCCTATAAAATTGATAATTAGGAAAATTTATTTATATTTCTTGTAATATCATAGCATTTATTATCTTTAAAAATTATTCTAATTTTACTACATTTTCCTAAATCATATAAACCTCTCACGTTCCAACTAATATACCTTATGGTCCAAATGTAGTATGTAACAATCTGGGATTTTGGAGATTACTGTTAATATTAATCTGTAATGCACATTATAATTTAATATTGTGTTTAAAAACTAATTGGATAATAAAATGAGGGATTATACTATTTATTTTATATAAACAATATATTGATGAATATAATTTGGGATTTGAAATTTAAATAAGTCATATTATTTTATTTGAAGCCTGTTTCAATGTTTAATTGTTGAAAATAAAGTGTAAATGAATGAAATAAAGTTTTAAAAACTTTATGTGTGGATTTGGATTGAAAATAAATAATTGTGATGGTTTAATTTTAGTTAATTGGTAATATTGAAAATTATTCCAATGTCAGACTTCTATTGTGAAATAAAAGGAATAATATGATGAAAATAAAATTTTAGAAGTGTAATTAGGCTTGGAATGATGTATTAATGTTATAAAAATGTTAAAACATTTTAATACACTTCATTAGACTTAAAAAATAAATTTTATTTGGTGGAAATGGATGAAAACAGTGATTTTTCACTAAAAAGGAAATATTGGTAAATATTGTTAAAAAAAATTTATATGGAGAAGATAATATTTTAATTGGAAAATTAATGTTTTGATGTCATGTTACCTTTATTAAAACATGAACAATGCAACTTATTTCATGTGATTTGGATATTTTATGCAAAAGTTATGTGTAAATTACTATAACATATATGCGTATTTACTCTAAATATTTTCTAATGTGAGAATCGGGCTTATAGGGTTATTTTGTGTCCACAAACCCAATTTCTAGAATATTCAAAGAGATATAGTTTTCATTTCTTCTGACTATTTTTTCATTTAAACACTTTTCTTCTAAAAACTTCAATATTCTAATCAATGGCCTCCATAAAAAGAGAAAATCAATGGTTTCCTTCTTATAAATCAGTTTCACTAAAAATCTCTGCAAATTAAGGAATTAAATCAATCAAATAAAGAGATAAGTGAAAGGTAATCTCCAATCTAATCTATCTTAGAATCTATGTAAACCCTAGAATGGTTTTCTACAAATTTTGTTTTGATCTATTGCTTCTTTGCATGTATTGTATTTTTCTATTTTCAGATGTTTAGGGCTCTAATTTTGTGTTAAAGTTCAATCTTGGTTGCATATCCTCGCTTATTCACTGCAAATCAAAAGGTAAGTGTAAAAGCTTACAAATTCTAGCCAAAATCAAAGTTTTGAGTTGAATTTTCGTATTGATAAGGTTATGTTTCGTCTTTGTTATTTTCTGTTTTCTATCGCTACATTATTTTGGTCATAACTTTCTTTTTACCTATCGGAATTTAGAAAATTTTGAAGTTCTGGAAACCTTATGATTTAGGCTATGACTTTGAAGTTTTGAGTTTTAGTATTTTTGACGTTTATATGGTGAAAAATCAATATCTTTGTGACTGTCCTGTCATTGACAGAGAGTGTTTTTATATTCACCTAGAAAGTAATTTGATCATAACTTTCTTGTTACCTATTGGAATTTTGAAATTTTTGAAGTTCAGGAAACCTTTTGATTTAGGATATAATTTTGGTGTTTTGAGTTTTCTGTATTTTGAAGTTAGATATGTCAAAATCAAAATTTTCTACTTCTAATCCGAGAGCAAAACCAATATTTGCTCTGTCCTTGAAGCTGAAACGAAAATGGCCATAACTTTTTCGTTTCTTAATCGATTTTGATAAATTTAGATGTTTCGGAAAGAATAAATCATGTGTTACAACTTTCATGTTTTGAGTTTTCTTTAATTTTCAGGTTAGCTATGTCAAAATCTAATTTTTCTACTACTAACCCGAGAACAAAATCAATATTTGCTCTGTGTTTGAAACCGAAACAAATTTGACCATTACTTCTTCGTTTCTTAACCGAATTTGATAATTTTAGATGTTTCGGAAAGCTTAGGTCATGTCCTACATGTTTTATTCATTGTACTTCTAGAATTTTGAACTTTTCTTGGTCATAATTATGGTTGTATGTTGCTGTCCTGAGAGCAAAATGACAACAACAACAATCGTTGACCTTAGATTGTATTAGTTCGTTTTTGCTCTCATTCTCTTCAGTTTAGATGATATTTTTGAGATATTTTGAGTGCTATGATAGATACCAGTAGGCTAGCTATATTTGGAGAATTTTAAATTCAAATTTAAATGGAATTTGAATTGATTTTGGGTTAAATTTGAATTGAATTCGTATTTAATTCAAGTTATCGGTTTTGAGATCTCCCTCTTAATTTTCATTGCTTTCGAGAATGGTTGTCACTAAACCATTTTTGAAATACATGGACATTTCAAATCATTATTACATAGTTATTTTTTAATTAGTTTTCTAAATAAAGATTGATTTATTTCTTATAATAAAGGAATTTCAAATATTGGTTTTAATAATCGTTTTCGGAAAATCCTTTTAAATTTCTATTTCTCTAATATAATTATTTTATAAATAAAATTACTTATTTTTTTTGAATTTTGGATGTATAAGAAGGACAATTAAACGGTAAAGTGTAACATGTGGTATGTGATACATCGATTTGCTTTATCGCTTAATATCAGACTTACACGATCGAAACCCTTTCGATGAACTATTTGAGATGATTTAAGACATTATTAAATTTTGGGTAGATTATATGGTCTGAGAACTCCAATTTAGGAGTATATTCGATGAAGGACCATTTTAAAATGTGTTTCTTAATCGTCGATGAAATGAGATGAATTAAGAGCTAGAAATTCCTATTTGGAATTGTGGTTATAAATAACCATCTAGATGTTATTTTACTTGCCAATGAGATAAGGTAAGCTTCTATATGATGAATATACGATATTGAGATGTATTAAGATAGTTTCCACTTGTCGATGAGAAGAGACAAGTCACGATGCCTCTAGTACTCGTCAATGAGATGAGACGAGCATAGTATTGTATTTACTCGCCAATGAGATGAGGTCGAGTATATTTTCTTGATGTTTATGATGTTTTCTAGTGTGGTACCAACTAACGGCTAGTAAACCATTAGAGGCGAACGTATGGTATGGGACGTACGTTAACACCTATTAGGTTCCTATTCGACAAGTTGAGACACATTCACGATGTTTACTAGTACTACAGACCACAAGTACTCGATTGGAGTCATCACGATGTAGTTGCTACTCCAATCATCACGATGTTTTTAACTTGGGTCTTTGTGACTGGGAGTCATTATGATGTTGTAGACTATAGTCATTCAGGATGTTAAGATTTTATTTGACTCCAGTCATCACGATGTTTATGGTGCCAAATAGTAGTACTAGTCACGATGAAGCGCGTGTAACATTGCTTCGGCATGCAATCGAGGATTTGGCCAATCCAGGATTTCTTTGAGTTTTGATGTTTTAGACTTCATCATCTTTAGATGATTATTATATTGATAGCCTAGTGCTAGATGTGATGTATACATATATGTTGAAATCATTTATGATGTTACTCTTTGATTGATTTATTTGCATTATGGATCGATGATTTGATGATTTTATAGACTACTTGATGTTAAGATGGAGTTGATATGTATTTATAAATTTATACCAATGAGATGAGGTATAAATGATTATGAAGAATCTTTTACGATGAGTTTTAGTGATGGATTTGAGATGTATCTATATTCATGCCGATGAGATGTGGTATGAATAAGTATAATTCTTCTTTTATGATTGGGTTTTATATTTCCTTGAATGATCGTTGGGATGTGCCAATGAGATGAAGCACATTCATATGTGTTTTATTCTATGTATGAAGGATATGTACCTTTGATGTATTTTTATATTGACAATCACTTCTAAGAAGATAGTTGAATCATTTGAAGTCATTATCCATATTCTTTTATACCGCCGATGATATATGGAAAAAGCGATATTTATTGAATCTTATCTTTAAAACTTTGCTCGTCTGTGTTCCATTTGCTTAAGTGTTAGTTATGCCACTTCAGTATGACTTTATCATCATTATCTCTTATACTTGCCAAGAAGAGATGTTGTCCTTTCTATGATGTTGAAACCATGTTTAGGGCCTGGCATCCTTTAAGAAAAAAAGATACCATAGCTTTCACCTACTTATCCTTATCGATTATTCTGCTTAACTAATGATTTTAGCTAGCCTGACCCGAGTGTTTTCACTCGGGTCAGACTGAGTTGTTTCAGGTATCATCTATTGGACTTAGCTTGTTGGATATCAGCTCTTCTTTCACTTGATTAGTTTATTTCTTCCGCATACTCTGATGTTTTTACATTTGATTTGATGTATATGGTGTGGTCGTGTACCACATTTATTGTATTCATATTGTATTGTACTGAAAGTGTATCAGTGTATATGTATATATATGATGTTGATTAATATTCTGTGATGTGATTTACATTTAGTTATTGTATTTTGTTTTGATAGATCCGTTAGCCACTTGTAGTTTTGGATTAAGCATTTATTGGGTATATCGATCCACTTGAGTTGAAAAAATTATATTGCATTTATCGACATATTCAGTAGATGTTTAAGACAAAATTATTGATGGTCGCCCTTAACTAGCCATATTCTCCGCTTTAGTAGATAGAATTACTTATTAATTCTCTTTGCTAAGGTGGGTCTCGGGGTGGGGCGTTACATAGTCGGTGCAAATTGTTGAAGCATTTAGTGCCAAATATGGTTAGGATTCATTTGCACCAATATGGTTTCGTAACCAATTATTTGGTGTGGGATCATCATGGAGAAATTATAACACGTAACGAAGAACAGTCAATAGAGGTCATTAATGATGAAGTTAGTATGACGAATCTCATAGAACATATGGTTGAAGATGCAGCACGATTAATATTCCCTACTGTTGAAATTAATAATGACGATGTTAACGTCGAAGAGGAACCAAATGTTGGAGCGAAAAATATATATGATTTATTGGATGCTGCTAAGAAACCTCTTTGGAATGGATGTACTAGCGGCACTCAATTATCAGCAACTGCAGAGTACATTGCAATGAAATCAAAGTACAACCTCACAAAAGCCGGATTTACGGCTGTTGTAGAAGCTGCTAAACGCCATATGCCATCAGATAATTTAATGTGTGAAAATTATTATGAAGTGAAAAAACTAATGTCATCTTTCGGTTTGCCATGTCAAAAAATTGATACATGTCTAAATGGTTGCATGTTGTTTTGGAAAGATGATCTCTGTCTTCAGAATTATAAAATATGTAATCAAGAAAGATACAAACCAAGGAAAAAAGGAAAAAGAAGTTCCATACAAGCGTATGCATTATTTACCTATCACTCCTAGACTTCAAAGGTTATATGCATCATCTGTAACAGCACGTCATATGAGATGGTACAGTGTGAGAACACCCGAAGAAGTTACGTTAACACACCCATCTAATGGAGAAGCATGGAAGTATTTTGATAAGAAATATCCCGATTTCACAGCGGAGAGCCGTAACGTAAGACTAGGTTTGTGTACTGATGGATTTTCACCGTTTTCTCAGTTTAGTTCTAAATATTCATCTTGGCCTATGATCATTACACCTTACAATCTACCCATGTGGATGTGTATGAAAAATCCATATATGTTTCTCACAATTGTCGTCCCTGGCCCTGATAATCTGACACAGGGTATCGATATTTACTTACAATCACTAACCGAAGAGTTGAAAACATTATGGTATGAAGGAGTTGAAACATACAACGTATCGAAAAAAAAATTTCGGATGTTCGCTTCTTTGTTGTGGACTACTAGCGATTTTCCTGCATTTGCAATGCTTTCAGGTTGGAGTACGTCCGGTCGTTTTGCTTGTCCTTACTGTATGGAAGAAACAAGAGCATTTTCTTTACGGCATGGGAAGAAAATTTCATGGTTTGATTTTCATCGACGTTTTCTCCATATTAATCATACTTTTAGAAGGGACAAAAAAACTTCATAGCTAATAGACATGAGACTTTACAACCACCAACGATTTGGTCTAGTGAAGATATATATGAACTTGTAAAAGATTATCCAAAGATACATGAAACCGGGCAGCAAACTGAAATCCAAGGTAAATCGACGTTTTATAATTGGTGCAAACAGAGTAAATTTTGGGAGTTGCCGTATTGGAAAAATCTGTTAATTCGTCATAACATTGACGTGATGCATAACAAGAAAACATATTCAATAATGTGTTTAATATACTTTTGAATGTTAAGGGCAAGACTAAGGATAATCTGAAATCAAGACGTGACATAGAAGAAATATGTAATCATCCTGAGCTTCATATGAAGCCAAATGACACTAAAAAAACCCAAAGCATGTTATGAACTAGATAACAACCTAGTTAAAGTACTGTTAAAATGGGTGGAAGGATTACAATTTCTTGATGGAATTTCGTCTAATCTTCGTAGATGTGTTGACTATAATAGAAGACTGAATGGGATGAAAAGCCATGATTGTCATGTAATGATGCAAAATTTATTACCCGTCGCTTTCAAAGAATTGGTGCCCGTAAAAGCTTAGAAGGTTATAACAGAACCTAGTTTATTTTATAAGGAGTTTTGTTCAACTACGTTAAAAGTTGACCATCTTCGTAAACTTAAGGTAGAAATCCCTATACTGCTCTGCAAACTGGAGAAAATATTTTCTCCAGCTTTTTTCAATATAATGGAGCATTTACCTGTTCATCTTCCATTTGAAGCACGTCCTTGAGGTCATGTGCAATATGGATGGATATATCCATTCGAGAGGTATGTTATTAATACTGAGTATGTAAATGTTAATTTAACTATAAATAAAAATCAATATTGATATGAAACATTTTTTATTAGGCACTTAAATCATTTAAAGAAAAAAGTGAGACAAAAAGCTCGAGTTGAAGGTTCGATTTGCAAATCATATATCGAAGAAGAAGCATCGTTCTTTTTCTCTCATTATTTCAATGACCATATGAATTTATCATTTCAAAGTGTTGCGCGTAATGATGAGGCTGTTGAACAAGATTCTTCTTCTGAAGCAATGTTATCTATTTTTAAACAACATGGTCGACATGTTGGAAAATGTGTAGAAGTATGGTTAGATGATAGAGATTACCATGTAGCACACACATATATTCTTCTTAATTGTCCAGAAGTTGCACCATTTATTAGGTAATTACCAGATTACAAGTTTTGATAAATTTAATTTAATACTGCATGTGTAAATTAATAATAAAGCAATATACTACGTTTTTGTTTGCAGTGTTTATGAATCACAAAATTCAAACGGCGATTTAAGAAAAAAATTTGCTACTTGGTTTTCGAACTACGTTTGTAATCCTACAAATGATGTGGTCGATGAAGCATTAAAACATTTGGCGTTAGGACTGAAAAGGAAAGTTAAAACGTATCCAATATTTTTTGTTAATGGATATAAATTCAACACCAAGGAATACGGTGCTGAAAAATTAACAAACAATACCAGTGTATTGTTAAAGGCAGTGATGATCCCAATAATCATATACATGATTTTTATGTGTGTTATCCCAGATTTTGCAATTGACATATTTTATAAGACCCGCAGAGGAAGTTTTTTTGTTTAGATACAACTGGTTCAGCAATGTTCCAGGTTCTGGTATTAACTGCATCCAAATTATAATCTTATAGAAATAAAACATACCTCCCATTATCAGCAGTACGATACCTTTGTACTAGCCAAACAAGCCCTACAAGTTTATTACCCCCCTTATCCATCTCTAAAAAGAGATAAAGCGGATTGGTCTATGGTTTTTAAAACTAAGGCGAGATTTACATTCGATGAAAAAAATATTCCAGAAGAACAATCCTATCAACCAGATATCGAGGAAAATGTTGAAATCACAATTACAAACGATCAAACTGATTTTGGACAATTAAATGATGAAACAAACGTATTAATCGAAGCATTTGAGAGTGTAGAGGAAAACGATATAGAACACGAGACCGAGTCTGGATCAGAAAACGACGATGACCGAGTAATATCTGGTAGTTTTTACAATTATTCACGCACACGCATCACATATCATCATCGTCATTACATGCACTGCCAATTAAAAATGACTTTATTACATGCACCACATATCATCATCATTTTATCTATGTCTATAGTTAAAAATGAAACTTTCAACAGGTATTATGTCAGGCTTCAGACGTCGTAGCTCTTCGGCCGGCGAGAGTAGTGGTGAGCCTCCGGCTCGACCACTTGTATATTTGCAGCCGAAGGCTGATGGAGCGTAAGTATCAAAATTAAAATGATAATAATATAAATTTGTTCATACATACATACATACATACATATATATATATATATATACACACACACACACACACACACACACACATTTGTCTAAAGCTTTGTTTTATATTTATCATAGGGGATTTGATTTGGAGCCCTCGGGAGTTGTGCTTGGCATTTCCAAGCAATCATATATGAGCAGGATGACAGATTGCTGGCCTAAGTGGGGTAAGATCCCTGACCAAGTCAAGGAGGCCATATGGCATGATTTTCTGGTGAGTTTATACCACTTTACTATATGAATAAGTATAAATGAACAATTAGTAATATTTTCTCTTTGTACAGGGGCAAGTGGATTTGGCGGAACCCAATTTCGCCATGGTTCAGCGCCACTGGAATTCGAAAGTCGCCAAAAATTACAAGGAGGTAATGTTAGCTCTTAAAAAATCGAGAAAGAAACCGAACTGGATGGGCACTTTCGTATGGGATTTTTGGATGAGTTGGTGGGAGACCGACGAGTTCAAGGTAAATCTACCAAATATATAGTTAATTATTTCGCAATTAGCAAATATAATATTCAATTTAAATTGCAGGTTGAGTCGGAGAGGAACTCCGCCAATAGAAGTAGGAATCCTGTAATGCATCGTGGCGGATCCAAGTCTTTTCAGCATCACCGTGAGGACTTAGTAAATTTATCAATTACGAATCTAAACCGTTATTACATTTTTTATATTCGTCAGTTCAGTAATTAGCTATGAAAAATTAAAATATATAAATTATTTATTGTAGGAAAGATCGTTTGGACGTCCCGTGTCTATGATGGAGGTATTTACCCACACCCACGCATCAAGACAAGTAGACAATGCTGGCAATATTACATATCAGTGGGACGATGATGATAAGGTGACGGCTGCATATGTATACATAGTTTAAATCCTATCCTACAACTTTTAACCTCTAATTGTTTTTTATTTTAGGCAAAGTTTCTGTAACGACCCATAATTCCTGTCATTTGAAATTCAGATATTTAATTGATTTTAAATATCAACAAGTAAAATTTGTAAGTCGAATAATTTATTTTTCGAATATCTGGATTTAATTGGATAATTAAATCGATAATTTAATATTTGAAATTGCGTAAATAATTGAAAATTGGGTTTAATGTGATTAAGAATGATTTATAAAGTTATATTAAATCATATTGGAGTTAGAACAATGTTTGTGAACTTTTAAAATTGAATTAAAAGTTAATTAGTGAAAATTGAATATTTTTAATATTTAATCGACTAGTGAAATTAGTCAATTTTCAAACAGTCTCGGTTTTCGACGAAACAAGGTTCATCGGATCCGTAATGTTAAATTATTGTATGGTTTCAAATTTCTTGTCAATCAGATTTACCGTTTGTCGGGGGCAAGCGAAAACGCATAGAAATTTGTTTAATCGATTTAATTTAAATTTGATCGTTTATTTCCGTAACTCGCACATATGATCGAATTAGCTTCCGAAACATATTTCATTATCTCCGGAACGTGGGGTAAACCCTAGAAATGCCGGTCACTGCACGAGATTTGGAGTTCGGAAATTTTTGGGTGAATAGTGTTTTGGCGAATTTTCTATAAAGGCCATCACTTTCACCAAATTGCAAACAAGCTAGGGTTAAGTTCAGCAGCCGCCACCATTAACTTCAATGGCCAAAATTTTTTATCCTTCTTCCTCTATTTTCTTCAAATCTATCAGCTTTTAGCAAAAATCATAAATGCAAACTTGTATAAGGCGTCGAGATCTTGAAGATCAACGGTGGAGATTGGATTTGGAGCGTCGAGGTGGTCGCTAGGGGGCTACGTCCTCCTGCCGTTCATGCATGGATTTCAAGGCGCAGGGTAGGCCGAGCTTCACCATACTCTAGCCGTGGGTAGCTCGCGTGATGGATATTCTAATGGAGGTCGCTGATCGTTGTCAGGTGGCTCGAGTTGGTCGCAAAAATTGATCAAAAAGTGGCGGCTATGGGTTAGGGTGCACGGCTTTGAACGATGGAGAAGAAGCAAATAGCAATGACCTGGATTCTATTTCCCAAAACGTGCGGCCCTGATGAATTAGGTTTTAAAATATAAAAAGAAATTGTAAAATTTATATATTATAATTCGTTCAATGTTTAAAACATCATAACTCTTTCATACGAGGTCGGAATCGCACAAAACGAATCACGTTGGCTTCATTTTGTCGAGCACTATGCAACGGAGCTGGTTTGGATTTGTTTGGAGTTTGTGATAATTTCGGGTAAAATTAAACGCACATTTAATTTTATTCGAAACAAAACGCTACAACTATTACCGGAAACTCAAGGCGAGAACTTCTCACTCAATCGAATTGCGTTTCGATTTAAATTTTAAGTAGCTAAATTTAAAATTGCTTGATTATGTTGATTATATGCTTAGATGATAAATTGCTATCTGTTGTATTGAAATAGACCCTATACGCCGTATATTAAGCGGATGTAATTCATTAAACACATATACCGCGATAATTCCAACTTGAATGGAATTGGTAGTATATATGTACTTGGAGTTGATTTTCCCGCATTATATAGTGGATGAGACCCTATTGCGCCGCATAATAGCGGATAATATTTTATAAATCCTATATACCACGATATTCCGTCTCGAAGTGGAATTGGTATTGTGCTAACATCTTTGGATGTAGGGAAACAGGTTGGATCTCTCCAGCTGGATTCCTCAAAAGATTGGATTTGTTTCAATGTTGTGTGTTGATCTATTTATAATCTGCATGATTATCTTTGTGATTGAAATCGTTAAAGGCTAAATTTTAGCCGAATATATTTTTGGTATCGTTAGATGCCGAAAATAAATAAAATTTGATTTTTGAAAATTTAAGTTGAGAATTCATAATAAAATTTAATTTTGGAGTTGATTCATTTTAAATAAATAAACATCGTAATTTTTATGTTATAAAAATTATGATTTTTGTGAAATATAACCAAAATGTGATTTTTGAAATAAGTAGTTGATTAATTTATAAAATGGTTTAAATTGGGGTTTTTGAATTATTATAAATGATTTATATAAAAGATTTATAAAATTGATGTTTATAAATTAAAATATTGGAATTATAAAACGAATTTTTGTAAGTGTTAAAATGAAGTATAAATGGATTTCATAAGTGGATGAAATCTATAAATTTATCAATTGTGAAGTTATAAAATGAATGGATTTTTTGTAAAATAAAAGATTTATACGTAATTAACTTATAAATTGGATTTTGGCATGTAAATGGGATATGGATAGAACTTTTTAATAAAGTGATTTTATAAGTCGAAGTTGTTATAAAGTATAAACGGAATTTATAAACGTTGCTTTATAAATCCAAAATCGACTTATTTTGATAAGTTTAATTATTATAGCTTATTAAAGGAGATGTATCCACGATTTTGGGACAGTGGATAATCCTTTAAATAAAATATGTAGAAATTGAATTTGGTTAACGAAGTATATTCACGATTTTGGACAGTGAATAATCCTTTAAATAAAATATGTAGAAATGATGAATTTGGTAAATGAAGTATATTCACGATTTTGGACAGCGAATAATATAGTAAAGAAATATTTTGGGAAAGCAATATTTTAAATAGAATTTAAAATGATCTAAAGATGTTTTAAAATGTATTAAGTATCGAAACCATAGATTTCAACATTCAATGTTGAAATAGACGTTTTCGAGAAATAGAAGGAAATGGTGGACTATGACACCGTTGTTAACGTAAATGATTTTCGAAAGTTAATGTTTTATATAGTATTGAGATTTATATATCTACCTTAATTTTGAATCCCTATACTAGCGATTTTGGGTTGTCGTAACGATGTTTTACGCAACATTCGTTTTGACTCAAATGAATGCGTTTAAGAGGATGTTTTCCTTAAAGAATAAAATATATACTTAATTTGGATTTAAGTATATTGAATATTTTCCAAATATTAAAAATAAATAGATTGGTGAATTACTTATTATTAAATAAGTATGGAAATGTTTTCCAATATGAAGTGAATGTTTTGAGATTATATCTTTTAAAGATAAATTGAAAGTGAATGATTGAAATCGATTTGAAAAATCGTATAAAAAGTGAATATCTGGAAATGTAAATTCACAATGAAAATTTATAAGGGAAATTTGTTTTAAAAATAAACATTGATTTATTTTTAAAAGTGTGGAAATAAATTTACGAATTTGGGACGTAAATTTAAAGTAAATCGGTAAGGATTTATTTAATTGGTTTAAATGAACCATTTTGAAATGAAAGTTGTAAAGGAGAAAAATGATTTGAAATTTGTTTTCAAATGGTTGAATGTGGAAAATATATCTTGTAAAGATATTTTAAAAATAAATAATTTGGGAAGATTATTTGGAATCGGGTAATGTTGTGAATATTGATTGATAGTTAAATAACCGGCTGTCAATATTGACCCTTAAATGGCTATTTGTTGTGAATTGGTTGAAATTGAATGCTACACTTATTTTTAAATTATTGCGCTTGTTATTCGGATTACCCATTCCGAATAGTGATACGACGTAATGGATAGCATTGAAGACCGGTGTTGAAGACCGGGTATTTGTGAAATTGATAGGATGACCTATCGATTGTCTATGCACCGTTAGCTACGGTATAAAGATTTCCTTTGTGATGGAAAATTCGATCGAGATTGTGAATACCCGGATTGCAAGGGCTTCTTTGGAAGTGCCTTCGGTTCTGTTCAAACCAGGAAAAGACTTGTATGGTTACGTGTCTGACATTACATTTTGAGATATAAAGCAGATTCTTTTCAAATACATTCCTGTTGGTGTAGAGAATTTATTCTCTTAGCTTAACACCCTTCTCAGAGACGTACGAGCTCAGAGGTTTTGTAGTTGAAGGTTATCAGAGATATACTCCTAATTTGGTAATGTGACATGCTGAGTGTTGCTGTGTGATGATTATTTATTGATCATTTGCTGATTAAAGCATGACTTTGTGGACGAGACTTCGTCAGACCTCACACCCCGAAAATGGTCGAAACAGGAATATGCGGCAAGGTTATGAGGGTCTCTCCCTTTAGGGTATGTCATTTCCTTCTGGAAAAGGGTGGTATCAGGTATGGAAACCTGATGCTTAATCTATGTGGTTGCTCCAATCTCATTTTCTGTGTGGTTGTTGCTTGGTGATAGAGGGCCCTCAGATAAAGGTCCCAAAGGACCGGGGAGTGGCATACTTGAGTAGTAGTTACCTAGTTACAGAGGTAATCCGGCCTTGTGTTGGCAGAGATCCGGTTAGGTTCTCGGGACGTCCCGCTAGAGGCCATCCCCTGTGGCAGTAGTAAGTTCCTTAGCCTGACCATTTGTTAAAAAAATCCAAAGAAACAATACGAGCCATGTACGGTTTTAGTTGTATTACCTGCCATGGAATGTGGCGGTAACCTGCTATTGAACATGGTAGCTATAGTAGGCATACGATAATGGTCATATGTTGGCTAAGATTTATATTCTATTTTCGAAATGTTTTCATCACTATGCACTAATAAAAATATCAAAAAGGATTTGTTTTACGTAGTAAGCATTTTTGACTATCATAAGAAGAAATCTCCTCCGATTCTGCGTTTGTATTGTGTGTGTGCGGGTAGGCCTTATGGTAGTTTCATTTTAAGCATTGCGGATATTTTTCACTTCCCTTGTTGTTGTTGTTGTTTTAAAAGTTAAATAACTATTTTAAGTTCTCACACCGGTCTCATGACTGACCTGGAGTTTATTGTTCTCTTCCTAAACTCTGGGTGCCATAATTTTCCACACGGGCAGTCTAGAGTCAGGTTATCGGGTCATTCTGGATTCAGGAGTGCTATGGAGCTCAAGTGGCGAGCTGGATGACGAGACGTATTACTTGTATATGATATTATCTTTTCGCTGTAAATTCAATTGTAAGGACACGTTTGTATAACTGTCCATTGTCCAGTTGTGTTGTATATTGTTGTTGTATACTCTGATGATGATGTGATGTAATGTAATAACTGAGACAGTTCTTTATTTTAAAGATTATTCATTTATCTATTATATGTTGTTCCGCTGCGATATGTGAGATTCTGATATTGTTTCTGTTCTGTTTCCTTACTTCTTCTATCTTTTTCTTCTACCTCTTCTTTTTAACCCTAACAATTCGGTTTTCCGGCATTCGATTATGCGGCATTTGATACAGTGGACGTAAGAATGCCGATCTTCGGATCCCGAAATATCGATACGTTACGGTTTCAGGAGACACGGGCAGAGCTGCTTTCAGAATTGGATTGCTATGAGTTGACGGTAGAGGGGCAAGATAATATTTTCGACGTTATCATGGATCTGACACAGCGGAATAGGCGCTATGGCTATGGAAACCAAGCGGTAATCTTATAAACATTGCAATATTATATTTAATATATTAACCTATATATACACTATACATATGATGATTTCTACCTGAGTTAAATTTAACATATACGTGATTTACCATCCTTTACCATTATCATTTAATAAAATATACATTTCCTTGTGGTATATACATTGCTTAAGATCACGTCATTTACGTTTCTATATTTTAAAATATGCATTGCTTAAGAAAATGATTATAATACAAATGTGAACATCTCACATTCTATTTGCAGGCTCAGACAGCTCAAAAGGCGTGTGACAAAGCAGAAATAAAAGAGCTTAGAGCCATGGTTGAGCAGCTGTAAGAGCAGGACCGTCTTTGCGCTATACAAATGGAGCAGCTGAATCAATGTTTAGCAGAGTACACGCATAGTCATGGTTCCTTCCCTTCGTCGTCTGGTGCTTTCGGAGGTGAAGATGATGCTTGAGAGGTGTGATGATTATTGTCTTTGTGGTTGGTTATTGTATATATTGACTTTGAGGTGGTGAGGATTTTGTTTGATGGTTATTGTGTATAAATTGACTTTGAGATGGTGAGGTTTAACTGTTTGCATTGTATATTTTGACTTGAATATGGATTGGAGTTGATGTTGGTGAAGGTTTTGTTGTTTATGTACATATTCACTTAGAGTTTGGTTTGAAAATGTAATGTTTGATGTTAATTTTTAGTTGTTTATATTGTTTGTGGTATAATGTGTTGGATATGTGATGTGTGTGTGTGTGAAATGCAGTAGAAATGAAGTGGAAATAGATATATATTGATTATGTGTGGCTGTAAGGTGAATGACTCGCTGGTATAAAAAAATTTCATCCAGATTAGCAACGGCTACCAACGGCTACAAACGGCTATCTGGTCATTTTATTACAACGGCCTCCATCGGCTAGTTGCCGTTGGTAGCCATTAAAAATGCCGTTGGAATAACCCGTAGCTTCCGTTGCAAGCCGTTGGAAAGCGTGAACGCTATTCCAACGGCTACCGACGGCCACTAACGGTTGAAAACCGTTGGAATAGCTGGTCTCTCTTGTAGTGATATATTCAGTATCTAACTGAACATCGTCAAAAGTTCTTACTTTCTAACAAGAAAATGTAGTAGTTAATCAACTCAAAACACTAGAAGTATAGGTGCTATGAAAATCAATACCTCGGTTAGAGTCATTGGAGACTCTAGTACGAACACTCCTTTACACCTATTTAATTGAACTAGAACGAGAGTCAGCTTTGCATTTTCAACCTCTATGCCTAGAAGAACCAACACTGCTCCTGAATTAGCCATGCTTCTGTTGTCCTTTCAGCCACTGAGATGAAATCTGAAATATAATTTCCCTCTCCCACCTGATCTAAATACATCATCATTTTCACAATCAACAACGCTCTGCTCTTGTATGCCATCATCATTTAAAGCACCCATTTCCATGATTCAAAGCACCCATTTCCAATTTCTTACTTTTTTTTCCATTGTTTACTGAACTTCTCATGCAGATTGATCCCAATCTTCACGTTCATAAGCCCAATCTTGTACGCTATCATCATTTAAAGCACCTCATACTGATTTTCCATAAAATCATTATAAAAAGCATAAGCCCAATCTTCATATCCGCCTTATTGTGGCATGCATTACTAAATGTGATGCCATCTAGACGTTCACATGCAGATTGATCCCATACTGATTTAAATATATCATCATCTTCACAATCAATAGCAGACTGATCTTGTACACCATCATCATTTAAAGCACCCGTTTTCCAGTTTTTTCTATTTTTCAATTGTCTACCGCACTTTTCATGGGTCATAAACCCATTTTCCATAAAATTATTATACAAAGCGTAAGCCTAATCTTCACCACCTCATTGCATCATGCATTACCAGATGTGACACGTCTTCACATTTTAATGCAGATTTATCCCCCACCGAAGTACCATTAAAAGATTTTGAGAAAACTGATTTTATTGAAACTTTTGTATATGATTTACAATGCTAAATTTAATCGAATACAATATCTTCTCATATACACATTGTATTTATAATGATATAAAGGCCCAAGATGTTGATATCTGCATGCTCACTGAAGAATAACACCGCTTCACATATGTCACCACTTCGTTTATGCTCATTTTACCACTTCGTATATGCTCATTTCATTCGTTACCCCCTCAAACCTAACTTAGGGTTAGGTTTTGCGATGTTTCTAAATCGCAGCCGTCATCAAAAAAAATTATTGCCGCTTGAACCTGATGAGATTTTTCTTCAATAGATAGTGACAACTTTACTGCTTTGCAGTTATTACTTTACATCAAGCGAAGTTTCACTTGATCGCCAAGTGGAATTTCACTTTGATTGTTGTTCTCAACTTTGATATTCTCTTACTTTGTTTGAGTTGTGGGAGACTACGCTTTGATAATTGATGTCGAGTTCATTGACCTAAGGCTCTTGCTTCAGTCGGGTGAAGTTTCCTTTTTATAGTGGCTTCGTTATGATATCCGCGACTTGGTAAGTTGCTGGTAAGTGATTTACATTGATTTTTTCCTTTGTTACTTGCACTCGTACAAAATAAAGATCAAGTTTCATATGTTTTGTTCTGGAGTGTAGAAGTGGATTAGCTGAAACTAATACAGTACTTAACTTGTCACTGTTATTCCGCCTTTTGACAAAGCCGTGACAGCAACTACTTGACTAAAGACTGAAGGCAATCCATAACAGCTTTGGTTTTGGCGATTACCTATTAATAACGATAATAATGAATTATGATGAGATTATAATTTATTAATCAGGAAATAAATATAATTTGGGATAAATAATTTAAATGAATTATCTAAGTAAAATCTAAAATTTGGGTTTTGGAATTTACTGGGGGAAAATTTGAGATAAGAGATTTTATGTTAATGAAAATTATTTAAATATGGAGTTTTGGATAAAATACCTTTATTTTGGGGAAAATAGATTTAAACTATGAGTTAGGTTGAATTTGAAGTAAAATAAAATATTGCGAATAAATTGAGTTTCAAATTTTATATTTGATAAAGAAATAAAATAAATTTGGGATGGATTTTTTTTAAAATTGTTTATTATAAATAAACAATGGATTTTCAATAAATAAAATAGAATTTAGATAGTTTGGATGGAAATAAATGATGAATAATGATATTTTGTTAACTTGGTGATTAATAAATTAATTAAGTGAGATAAAAGAATTTAATTCAACATTAATTGGTTGAAATAAATATAAAATATTGGAAATAAAGTTTTAAAAACTTTATTATGTTTGTTTGGGAAAAAAATGAACATTATATGTATTAGTTAGATAAAATGCAATAATTTCGCAAATTATTGCCAAATGTTGATTTTGTTAATTTTAGTGAAGTGTTAAAAATTTAATATGATAAATATTGAAAATAAAAAAGTGGCATTTTGTTTAAAAATAATATTTGGATGTAAAAATTATGTTAATAAAGTTTGTTACATTTAATTGTATAAGGAAATGATTTTTGTATAAATTTTAGTGTTCAAAATACTGTTTATGTAATTAAAAATGTAATTGAAGCATTTAACTTAAAATAAGAATTTTAATGATGAAAAATAATTTTAAATGGATAAATAAATTTTTGTGTATAAATAAATTTTTGTGTGTCGATAAAACAATTTTGCAATATAAACATTTGTTCTACAAAATTTATTTGGTTAAATATGTGCAATAGGGTGAATTAAAGTGTAACATTAAATAACTCAGTCAACTTTTAACTAAGTATGGATGCAAAGCTTCATTGGGTAATGGGTTCAAACCAAACCCATTTCTAGAATGAGCAGGAAGCTTTAGAAATGAACTGTACGTTCTTTTCTCCTTCCTCATTCTTGCTTCTTCTATCAAAAACAAACCAGTAAAGAGAAATGACCTCCTCTTCAAATTCTTTGATTTAAATCTCTTCAATTTAGATCAAATCCAAGTCAGAAATTAAGCGAATTATAATCTAATACAGGTAATCTCATCAAAACCTTTATTTTATCCTCTATTTGTTTTATTTGAGAGAAATTTTTGTTTGTAACTTCTATTTTCTATGCTGCATATACGTTCTTTTCAAGCTACAAGCTTCTACAACTAATTCAAGGCAAAATATCCTAGCTTGCATGTTTAATCGCTCAAAATCATGCTAAAATGAGTATAAAACTCACAATTTCTAGCTTAAGTAAGTTTGTATGCTGAAAATGGCTTGAATCTGCTTATTGTAAACGAAAGTTTATTGCTTAAATATTTACAGTGAAAACTATTCTTAGTTGCTTCTTTTTATGTTCATATCTCCTTGTACTTGTCATGAAATCATGTCAGAAATTTTTTAGATTGTTGTCTAAGTATTGATGTAAGTACATGTCAATTTTCATCGCTTAATTCATCTTGTAACTATCAGAAACAATGGCTCAGAAACTAGATCGAACAAGGCAAAAACCACCTGTACAAATTCACAACCATTAGGTCGACCATAAATTATCAAGGGTCGGCGTTAGGGTCGACCTAGAGAGTGTATAGGTCGACCTTAGGGTCGACCTGAGCATGGTGAAGGCAGACCAGCATGGTGAAGGCAGACCTAGGCTTTGGAAATTTTGGAAATTGTTTTCTTTTGTTCATTTTGCTTCTTTTGCTTATTCCAGCAACTACTGTGATCTACTTTATGGTATTTTGGAGTGTTTCCGAAGGGATTAAAACCTATCAATAGGTAAGCCAATATCTTGGGTTGATCCATACTTCAGATTGATGAGTTTTTGATATGGTTTCATATGTTGATTTTCAGTATTTTCAATCGTTTCTGTTGTTTTCGAGCACAAGTTTCCTAAACGATTTTGAAATGGTTTGTAGAATAAAATAGCTTTCGAATGAATGTATTGCAATATTTTTAAAGCTATTAAAATTAAATATTCTATATAATAAAGAGAATTTCAAAGGTTTGTTTTCAAAACGATTTCGAAAATTGGTTTTAAAACTAGTTTTCTCGAACAAAGTATTTTGCGTATAAAATACACAATTTAGTAAAACATGTGGTATGTGACACATGCGTTAAACTTTTTCGGTTAATTCCGGACTTATTTGTGTGATGCTAATTTTGCACACTCTTCGAGTCTATGAGAAAGTAAATTAAACGATTTAGTAAAACATATGGTATGTGACACATGCGTTTACATTTTCGGTTAATTCCAGACTCGTTCGTTTGAAGCTATTTTCATGGACCTTCGGATTGATTGCCAGTACTGGACCTTCGGGTCATTTGTCCTCGGGGATGTTGTCCTTTGTGATGTTTTTTCCTTGGGGATGTTTTGTCCTTGGGGATGTTGTCCTTCGGGACGTATTTGGCGCCTTATTTTGAGATACTATACTTGATGGGCTTCGACCGTTTTCATTAAGCACGTCCTATCTTTTGTAATGCTTTCATGATTTATTTGTGATTTTTCAAATGTATCGCCATTTCGAGATTATTTGGCCTTTTGATCCGTTTGAGACATTATTATGCGGGATTAAATTTTGGAGTTTGAACTCTTAATCGAGTTCTACATATTATGGTTTGTATTTGCCATCATTTGGCATTTAATTTATATTTGTAATGTCTTTTTAGGGAGCTATTTATGATTGCCATCTTTTGGCATATTTTTGAGATTTGGGATTTCCTATTTTAGGATTTATTTGTGATTGTTTGTACCAAAATTGGGCACAACACTCTTCGGAAGTATTTGAAGAGATAAAATGAAGAAAATAAATGGAAAATGAGGATTATATAACAAACACTTCCAAAAAAGATCAGAGAAACGCGCAAAACACAGGGATTTAGAGTGGTTTGGCATATGGCCTATGACCACTATGAAATTGATGACTTATTAACTTTTACTTATTGGTTACAGCGGGTTACAACCGCGAATTTCGAGTACAACAATGATCTTTGAGTACAAAAATGATTTTGGCAAAATCTAGTCGTAGGAGAGCAAAAGTCCCTTTTTTGTAGGTCCCAAGCTGCTACTTATAGGCGTAGGCTGTAAATACCTCTCTTGGATCTCGTGAGACCCCTTCTCTCACGTGGGAGGCCCACACAATCTATCCCATGTGATTTGCACTCGGTCCGTGATCGATACGAACGAATTTCGTATCGATCAAGATTTGGCCCAATCGACTCGAAATTGAGCATGAACATTCTTGGGTTGTATGCAAGCTCCTGTAAAAATTTGGTGGCATTTGGACTTGTACATCGTGAGTTATGATCGATGCAAGTTAGGGTTTTTGACTGCTGTTTCCTTCTCATCGATTCTCTTCGTATCGATGGTTTCACATCGATGTGAGCACGTGCTTGCTTGTTGACATGGCGCTTCTTTTTTGGATCACTTAATGTTCACTTCGCATTCATAGATGGGTGGCTTCTTCGTATTGACTACAGAGTGGTCCGTTTCGTATCGATGGGAGATATTCATTTCATATCGATTTATGGTTGATCGATACGAAGAATGTCTGAAACTCAATCGATATGAAATAGTACTTGCGTTGTAGTCCATGGATACGAAGTAGGTGGATCTGGATGGATACGAAGCGGACTCACTTGCTACTGATCGATACGAAACTGTGCACAGTAGGTGGATTCGAACAGGATCGATGTGAAGGAGGCCGATTCCCTGGATGGATACGAATTGAGGCATGCAAATCGATGGATACGAACAGCGAATAATATGATGGACACGAAATGACGCTTATTGAGGGATATGAAATGTATGGATACGAAGTAAGCATGTTTTCCATGAATCTTGAGTGATCCTTAACTTGAGCATACAAACTTCAATTGACTTGAAATTTGGAACACTGGCTTTTATAGCTTTATTTGTCTCATCATATCAATTGTAGCTTGTTCCGAACTCAGATTAAATTCATTGACCTTCATAGTGAACCTGTGTATAACCGATCTTCGGGACGAACTGTCCTTGGTTTCTAGTCAATTCCTTGGTGTCACGGCCTTACCAAAAGGCGGGATAATAGTGATTGCCTTTCTTTGGTGAATTTTGAGTTTTGTGGTCTCCAATTTAGGAGTTACGGTTTATGAAAACTATTGTATGTTTTTTGGATATGCCGATGATATAAGGCGATTAAATGTGTTAAACTGATATTATTGTCGATCTTGCCTCTTTCGAGATATCCTCTTATGATACTTAGTAGTTGTTGTTGTGATATTATCTCATATGAAGTGTTAACATACATTATTGTAACTTCTTCTCATTTGAGAATAAACATTATCCTTTACCCTTATACTTCATCCATCACATACTAATCAGTTTATTTAAGCTAGACTGACCCGTGTACTTTTATATATATTCGGGTCAGATCGAGTTGTTTCAGGCTAGACACCTGTTGTAGAATAAACATTAGATGGTCTTTTGGATATCCACTTATGCTGTTTCAAGTTAGACATCTATTGCTGAGGATTTAATTTTGACCAAATTCTTGAAATCTTCAAACAAGTTCGAATCAATATTACACTTCTTGATACAATTGAGCAAATTCCTCAATATGCCAAATGTCTAAAAGAGCTATGTACTCAAAAACACGCCACTAACGTTCCTAAGACTGCATTTCTAACTGCAAACACTAGCTCCGTTCTTTCAGATCCCTCCCAAATCAAGTATAATGACCATGGTTGTCCTACAATCGGCTGTAAAATCGGTAACACTCACATTAGTCATGCCTTACTTGATCTTAGAGCAAGTGTGAATCTTTTGCCTCATACTGTGTACTGTCAACTTAGAGTAGGGGAATTAAAACCTACGAACATCACAATTCAACTAGCTGATCGATCTGTCAAAAACCATTGGGCACAATTGAAGATGTTTTTATACAAATTGAGCAAATTTATTTTCTGATTTCATTAATGACCTGTTATTTCGAACCATTTACATCCGAACATGTTGGACTTGAATTGCTCAAAATATCAGATTGTTAATTTATATTTGGCAAAAATTAGCATATACAATAAATAAATAAATCACATAATCATAGACACAGAGTAATATAACAATAAGTAGCGGAATAGATAAATAGTAGTTCATGAAGCTACTATGTAAACAACAGAGTTTGAAATAAAATACAACAGAATATCTTGAATACAATGCAGTCTCAAGTACAAAAATATGACAAGTCTAAACAAAACCACTAGATAATTGAAAGTTGAATAGATAAGACAGATCTTCAAGCAAAGCTCCAATTTCCAAAGGCGAGTCTCAATTACTGTGACACTCATTCTGAAACGAGCGTAAAGAAAAAAAACACTTGAGTCAGGATTAACATTCTTATATTAATAAATTCAACTCAAGTGAAATGTCAACCGAAATACAAGTAACTTAGAGGATGTTTGGGATGCCCATCCTCTAAGGATCCACGGAACTAACTACTATGTAGTAATAAACACTATTATAATATGTCTATAGTAATGTAAAGTATTAAAATAGCGTTAAGGCATTGCCCATATCCCCCTTAACACATTTTATATAACGCAGTAGTCTATACAGATACTGTAAACTCCACTCGCAAGTGGGCTATCAGGCAGCACTCCATAGGTACGACACAAAACAAACTCGTAGAAAGCGCGATAGGGCATGTGACAGGCACTCGAGGTAATGCCATGGTAGATATACCATTTGCGTATTCGGACTGGTGGTAACACATAGCAACTACTACCGTCCACCTTATATCACACTCCTAAATTAAATGTGCATCCAATAAATCACAAAAGCAATAGAATGGTATCAAAGGAATGTGCCCGATCGGAGGAATGACCTCACTTAGCCCGGCGTGGCTCCATTTTTAGCTGCATCAATCTGACTCACGGGAGTCAGGGCTACGTAAATGCCATATCGAATCGATCGAGTCTTTCCAATGTTTATGCCTCGTTCGTATTGATCTAACTTGGTCTTGTTCGCATCGATCGACTATGTCCCATGTCGTATCGATTTTACATATTCCATTCGCATCGATACTTTGTGTTCTGCTTCGTATCGTATCGATTTTACATATTCCATTCGCATCGATACTTTGTGTTCTGCTTCGTATCGATGAAAAGCATTGACGTTGTATCGATCAACTACTGTTCACTTCGCATCCATAGATGGGCGGCTTCTTCGTATCGACCATAGAGTGGTCCGTTTTGTATCGATGGGAGATATTCATTTCGTATCGATCTGTGGTTGATCGATACAAAGCATGTCTAAAGCTCAATCAATACGAAATAGATACTTGCGTTACAGTCCATGGATGCGAAGTAGGTGGATCTGGATGGATGAAGCGGACTCACTTGCTGCTGGTCGATACGAAACTGTGCACCAGTAGGTGGATTCGAACAGGATTGATACGAAGGAGGCTGATTCCCTGGATGGATAGGAATTAAGGCATGCGAACCGATGGATAGGAACAACAAATAAATGATGGATATGAACAATGAATAATTTGATGGATACGAAATGACGCTTATTGAGGCATACAAAATGTAATCCATAAATCTTGAGCGATCCATAACTCGATTATATGAACTTCAATTGACTTGAAATTTGGAACACTGGCTTCTATAGCTTTGTTTGTCTCGTCATATGAATTGTAGCTCATTTCTGACTCAGATAAAATTCATTGACATCCATAGTGAACCTGTGTATAACCGATCTTCGGTACAAACTGTCCTTGATTTCTAGTCAATTCCTTGGTGTCATGGCCTTGCCAAATGGCGGGATAACATTTACCCCTCAAAGTACGTCTTGTGTGAAAATGACATGCTTTGTAAAGTTGTCGTCTTTATTTTGAAAAGATCTATCTGACTTGTTGAATGATTATTGTCTTCTTGTCGAAAGTTGTAATTTTTGATTGATCTTTAGTAACATGAACTATTGACCGCCAATTTTTGTACTATGCACTATTGTAACTGAGTATTGAATGATAGCCAAATGTTGTTCTTTGTTGTAACTCTCACCAGGTGGGCATTCGACCCCTGTGAATTTTGAAAATTGAATATTAGTTTGGCATACATGTATTTATGTTAACCTGACTCTCGTTGACATTTGTACGTTCACGTGTCGTTGTCAGTTTTTTTTGTGTCGAATTCTTTATCGATCCTCTCCTTATTTGATGTGAAATACATGTTGTAACAATGCTTTATGGGATTTTTATATATCTCTTTGTATCAATTCTCTCTTGGATTGGTTCGAAGAATTGAAAATTGGTTTTTTGTATTGACGACGATTAATACGAATCAGTTGGCCCTTTAGGATATCTCGCATCAATGGACATGAATTTGCTTAGAGTCTCGATGCTATTCGTATCGATCGATACAAATCTCAAGGTCTTTGAATAGAGGGATACGAAACTGGTATTTCTTATCGATGGGATGTCGATGGATATGAACAGTCTCATCTTGGACTGAAAGCGGATGGATACGAAGATGTCCCTTCGCATCGATAACACGAGAAATCGCCTCCATCGTTCATTTAACACCGGGAGATGAAGTGTTTTTCCTTCTTAATTTCATGTCCATATAAATACGTTTTACACTTAGCCAATTTTTTATCTCATTTTACTCTCTAGCTTGTCTTCATATCAATCAAGAAACCGCGAAATAGAAATTGCCTCCGTCCAAACTAATACACCTCCTTAATCCCTCGAATCTACTTTTCAATCTAGGTAATTAGCCAATGAATTCATGCTAGAAACAATAATACTCAAGTTTCAATGCTAATTCATTCAATGTCACGGCCTATTCCGGCGTTGTTGATGCTGGAGTTAGGTCGGAGCGAGGTTAAGGAGAGAATAATGGCGTTTAGGCTACTCGAAGGGGAAGAAGTGTGGAGGAACATGAGGGCGGCGTTCATGTCGATGAAGGATGGAATAAGAATTTGTTTCGACCTGGGTTGAGAACATTCGTACCGATTTAGGTGATGGCACTTCGTAACGAAGAATTAAAGGCCTTCGCATCGATCGATGATGGACTTCCGTGTCGAGACGATCGACACGAAGGATTTGGGTTGATTGATACGAATGCTTGGACCTATTGACCGGTACAAGGATGGTGTGCATGATCGATGCAAAATTGATATAGTCGATCAATACGAATCGCCTATCAGGGGACCGATACAAATGGATCTCTGATGGTCGATTCAAACTCACTTATTCTATGGATACCATTTGACTACTTGATCGATACGAATCGGAATTTTGGCGATCGATCTGAGTCGAATCTTAATGAATTCGAAGCACTTTGTACACTTGAACATATGACTCCGACAAGCTTCTGCTTTGCATAATTGGACTTCACAATTTCACTGCATATTTGACTTCCTACCAAAGCTTGTAAATGGAACCGTACTCAACCAATATAACGAACTTTAACTTTGATCGATCTCGTAAGTCTGAATGGTACGGTTGTGATGGTCAACGATGACAAATGCTCCAGTCGAATCTTGAAGTCTTGTCGTTTGAGTATTTCTCTTTTATTTTCATGAAGTTTCTTGAGTAATATGTAGCACTGCACTGCAGAGCACATTCACACACTTCACACCGAGGAATACACGGACATATTGTCACCTAACGATGGTTTTTGATAAGTTGATTAGCTATGGAATCCATAAGTTCCCCACTGTAGGAAACTCAAAGTCTGTCTTCTCCAATAATAGAGTTGACCGCCATCGCAGCCAAAGTAATTGATTCGGCTCCAGATGAGCTGCCAAGAGCAACTTTTATTGCAAATCCATAAGATTCTACGCCGTCCAATGTCTCCAAAGATATGCTAGGATGAATATGTTTAAGGCACGGTCTATCATTAGACGATGTTTTGTTGCCTGGACCAAATGAAAGGCCACATGCTCCTCCAGAAGGATATACAGCCTTCAATTGCCATTCATGCACCGCGGGAACACTTCCCCCGTTCAACCGGTATATTCGGGAAGTATTGCCTTTCTTTGGCATTGTTCCATCGCAACTAAATCCGAATGGATACGCATTGCTGAGCAGATTGTTCAGTGTATTCATGGAGCATCTTTTCCGATCCCTGAATCCAATCGAAATCAAATACCTTTTTAATTTTAAGAGTCGGAGAGATAGCCCTTCTTTCACGTTCTTAGAGGCGGTTAGGAACTACCAAGTTGTGATTGGTGCGTGGAGCAGATTGAGCTACTTCAAAACTGAGTGGTTCACGTTCTATGCCCTTCAGGGTTTGCCAGTCGATGGCTAGTCAGAGTAAGTGCTCCAACTTTTCTGTTAGTTAACAAGATGGTTGCAAGTGGCATTGATATTAATACCTTCTTTCTCTTACATGCAATATCCCATGACCTGAAGGCACACATTTTGAAGAATTAGTAAGGGTCCTTCAAGAAGTACCAAGCGAAATGAGAGATATAGACTCGACGCTAACAGACAAAAACATGAGGACCATTGGGCTAATTGAGCAAAATCAAAGCATTAGACTTAAAGGAACGCTGGGCGCAACCCCGACGAGGCAGGTGAAATGTAAAGTGCCCAGGGTCTTAATAGCCGAGGAGGGCGACAAAGAGGATACACCTACTGATAATGAGCCCGTTGTCGGACCTTCAGGCAGTTTTTAGGATTTGGATGGAAGGAGAAAAGGCAAGGCAGCTGCTTATAAGTGTCATAAGCCTCTGAGGTGGAAATCCATAGTTGTGTCTTTGTCAGTCTCTGGTGTTTGAATCACGGAGACTCCTCCCCCTCAAGTTGAGAATCCCTTGAAGGGTTTGCCGATATCCCAATCCCGGGCTATGTGTCACTTCAACATGACACTGGATTGGAGGAGCTTCAAAGTTCTCTGGACTTAAGCGAGTCTCTTCCCACAAGCATGGCCGACATTGCCGGTTGGTCGGAGGTTGCACATACATATACACTTCACAGCACTATGCAGTTTCCAATCATAAGTTGCCTACTTCGGGAGGTTACTAACTCTGTTTTTCCTTCCTCTTTTCAGATACAATGGCCAAAAGTGAATCTATGTTAGGAAGTCTTCGTTCAGCACGTCAATCATCTAGCTCCTACTATGTGTCTTGTAGGAGGTAGGCTGAAAGAGACAGCGATCGCGTTTACTCTAGTCAGGAATGTCACAAGAGGGAGAGGGACAGAGATTATAGACATCGATCCCGATCGCCTTCTCATCCTCAAGCCCCCATACAACCTTCAGGCATTGGAAAACAATTAGCGGAGCCTCCTCGCCAAAAATCATCTTCTCAAACCTCTAGGCCTGAATCCATGAGGCTGAAACTCCCATTGTTGCTGAACAAGCTATC
This sequence comes from Allium cepa, assembly GCA_030765085.1. Taxonomy (NCBI): domain Eukaryota; kingdom Viridiplantae; phylum Streptophyta; class Magnoliopsida; order Asparagales; family Amaryllidaceae; genus Allium; species Allium cepa. The sequence goes on from CM060946.1 coordinate 215,355,353, forward strand.
GCCGAGTCTACTGGAGAAGGGGCTATTAGAATTACCCAGTTGAAGAAAGATTTTCCAAATATATGCTTTGATGGCTACATCTTCCCCCCTCATTTAAAGAAAATTCCCCGAAAGCTGAAAACACAATGCATGATTACATTCACGACATCTATACGCAGTACAAGGAGTGATTGAAAGCTGTAGAAAAAGCATCGAAGGTGGCCTTCGAGCGCGCAAAGACAGTTGAGAAACTAGAAACTGAACTCGCTCAAAAAGATCGGATAATTAAAGTGCTCAATAACGAAGCCGAGTCTTCTCGAAAATTCAAAATTGAGGCCACCCAAAAGGCCGATGATGCGAACTTGGCAATAGAGATGATGCAGAAAACACATTTCACTTTGGTGGAGGAGAAGGGCCATCGGAACACTACCGTCACAGCTGAAAGTGGCACTGCCTTAAAGGAGCTCAACGAACTCAAAGCTAAATTTTCTGAAATTAACAAAGAAAAAGATGATGCGAACAAGGCCGCGTAGGAGGCGTGTGAATAGGCTGTGGTGCTCCAGGGCAAGCGGGATGCGGCATCGGCTTGGATCAGGGAGATGGAAGCTAGGGTTGAACAAGAGGTTAAAATAGCCAAGTCCAGGCTAGAGGCGGATATTGAAGATTTGCTCATTACTTACAACGTTAACGCCCTGAAATGCAAAAACCTAGCCTGGCTTGAGAACTATTCGACACATCTGCACAATGCTTGGAGCCGACTAGTTGAAGATGAAAAGACCGAGCACCATGGTGAATCTGTTGATGAATTTGAGCTTAAAAACCGAGTGTTGAATGAAGATGAACGAAAAATTCTCCACAACACAATGATATCATACGAAAAGGAGAAACTTGTCATCCAGCGCTCGAAGGTTGGAGAGGGTTTAGGTGTTGAGCGTCGTGACACAAGTTATGAAATTCCTGTGCCAACCTAGCCTGAATCTTCATCTATGGTTGATCCTCAATCTATTCCATCTTATAATCCGGATCAACCGCGATTGTCTCCGGCTCACGATCAAGATTTTAAAGCTGCTTCGGCGCCTGTGAGCCAAACTGAGGAAGGTACTCCAAACACTTCTCATACTTGTTCAAAACTGTAAGCACTACTTGAAGTAATTATTAACAACTTTTCTTTTGTCTCTTTCCAACGATTGGAGCCACATCGGTTTTGCCTCCTACAACTCAAGAGTCGCATCATGCGCAGGAGGCGATTGTTACGAAAGTGATCACGACATCGGCTACTGCACCTACAGATGATGTACAAGAAAGAACACTTTTATTTGATGAACATATGATGGAGGAACTTCTCAGTCATCATAGTGACCCTTTTTCGGATTTACCATTGTCATGAGTGGAAGCGCACCTACAACCAGCTCTTCAGGCCCAACCGTAAGCATTTTCGGCGATGCACAAACACTTCATGAGGAAGAAATTATAGCCGAGATTAACGCTGAAATGGAAGCAACTACACGGACCAGCAGCTTTGGAGGTGGAATGGAGAGCACTGGTCTGGCCCCGTTACAAATGATATCTCCTGGTCGCATTGTTGTCGACACCAACGTGCCTATTCTGCCTCCTGTAGTGGACCCGACCCCTTCGACTTCATTTGTTAGAAGTATTCCCATACACTTGAGTTCGGAGGATGAAATCGATATAATGCCCCTCATTAGAGATCAGTCGCCGAAAGGCAAAGGCTCAAAGAGGAAACTTAGTGGCAGCTCCACCGGATCTATGCCGAAGAAGAAACTAAGAAAAAAGAAATAGTAGATATGCTTCTTCGGCTCATTTTTGGTAGCCACATAGGAATATGCTTTTGTTTTTCATTTATAGGCCGCGTATAGATGCGGGTTCAGGCCCTGCTAGTGGGACTTTTAGCATAATTTTGTACTTAGCCTTTTTCTTCCAAAAAATGATTGGAATAAGATTTCATTTTGCCTTCTGTTCAACTTGCGTTATGTTACTTAATTGTTCCATCGCTTGAAGTTCTGTGAAGTTTTATCTTTCAGTTCGGACCCGAATTTGATTGCTAAGTCTCGGAGCTACGTTCTCGGGACGCAATTTAGTGTTGAGTAGAATTCCGACATCGCACTGTCTCAATCAGTGGTCGATGCTTTAGTTATGTCCTCAGATTCGGGGATATATTTGAAATATCGGTCAGCGGTTGCTGTTTGCCTTTAACATATCGATCTCGATCTTTGTGAAACGAAGCCGATACATGACGAATTCGAGTACTCGAACCACACATGCTTATCAATTGGCGATTGTATCCACACTCTGGGGATTGCGCTAGTTCGTCGTCGGTCAACTATGTCCGCTTAAGTTTTAGTGATACGTCCACGCTCCGAGGACTTAGGTTATTTCCACAGGCGGTCAGTCACACCTATTTAATATTTACAAGTGCATCCACACTCTAGGGACTTTAGATTAATTCATGGGCGATTAGTTATACCCAATCTGTTTTTATACCCTGACCGCACTTCGGGGACTCAGAGTTGTCTTACAGATAATCGGTTCATATCCAGTTTGTGCTTAAACTCTAATTCGCTCTCTGGGGACCTAAAGTTAGTCGATGCTTATATTCCAGTACACACTTTAGGGACTTAGATGTTTTATACACCAGTTCACACTATGGGAATTTGAAGTTAGTGTTTATTCTCCAATTCGCACTCTGGGAATTTGGAATTCATGTTTATACTCCAATTCGCACTCAGGGAATTCTGAGTTGGCCGACAGACGGGTTGTCATGTCTGTTTAGGCATTTGAATTTCATTCGCACTATAGGAACGATGGATTTATCAGATCATGGATGTTCAATTCACATCCACCTTGAGTTAACAAGTGAGATCGTTAGATGGATGGATCCATGCTCCTCGAACTTGGTTCTGATATGTGTAAGGTCGTTAGGTGGACGGATCCACCCTCCTCGAAACCGCTTCTGTAAATTTATACTCCAGTTCGTACTCTAGGAACCTGGAGTTAGTTAGAGGATTGTCATGTATCAATCCTACTTATACTTTAGTATCATGGCTTGCTCCCCATGCTTAGATTTCAGTGGCCGATTGTATCATAGTCACTCCCTATTTGAATAAACTCCGTCGTATGATGGAACTTAGCTCTTCGTGCATTGTGATGGTTATATGACACATTCAATAAGTCACAGCTCTGGCTTGAAGAGATTGCACTTTATTGCTGAAATAAGAAAATATGGAAAAATCAGTTGTCTTATTAAAAACTCAAATTTCGAAATGCAGAAATAAACTGCAGATGAAAAATAGACTAAATAAATAAAGCCTGTCATGTGTAGTAGCGACGAAGACTCTCGCTATTCCAGGCTCTTAGCAAAGTAAGACCGTCAACGGGCGATGACTAAAACATGCCATCTCCAAGCTTTCGTTCAGTCACTCACGACCCTACCCATGTTGGTTTCATGTGCGAAGGAACCGAATAGATTCTTTTGAGGACGAGGTCGTCGAGTTCGAAGGTTTGGGGCCAGACCTTGACGCTGTACAATCGGACGACTCGACTTTGGCATGTGAATGCCCTCAAGTCAGTCTCTTCTTGCTTCTTATCCAATAAATCCAGGGATTCGACAAATAATATAGAATTTATCTTCAGATCAAAGTAAATCACATGATGAGAAGGTACTTCCATCTCGATTGGAGTAACAGCTTCAGAACCATAAGAAAGAGAGAATGGAGTGTGGCCGGTCGCGGACTTGTGAGTCGTCCGGTAAGCCCATAAAGCCATAGGAAATTCGTCGACCCATTTGGCCCCGTCCTTTTCCAGTCATTTCTTAAAAATAGACTAGATAAATTTATTAACAGCCTCAACTTGTCCATTTGACTGAGGGTGTGCAACTGTAGATAATTTCTTTTGAATGTGGAATCATTGATAGAAATCCATGAACTCAACGCTATCGAATTGGGTTCCTTATCGGTGATGATGGTATGCAGGAGACCAAATTGACAAATAAGGTTGCATACCACGAAGTTGATCACCTTCTTCGTCGTGATTGTAGCAAGGGGTTCGGCTTTTGCCTACTTAGTAAAGTAATCAACTGCGGCGATGGCGTACTTCGCACCACCTTTGCCCAGATGTAGAGAACCAATAACATCAATACCCTAGACTGCAAACGGCCATGGACTTACCATCTGGGTTATTTTGGTAGGAGGGGCACTAGGAATCCGAGCGTGTTTTTGACATCTATCATATTTTCTGGCATAGCCCGATGCATCATGATTCACGGTCGGCCAATAGTATCCATATCGGAGTACTTTCTTAGCTAAAGCTTGCCCCCGGTGTGATCGCCACATTCTCCTTCGTGTACATTATGTAACACTCATTTAATTTCATCGTGAGCGATACGCCAGAGTAGAGGAATGGAGTACCCTCTTCTATACATGACTCCATTCTGAATAGTGAACTGCGAAGCTTTTCGAAGAATCTACGTCTTTTCACTCCTGCGCTTCGGCAGGGTTCCATGCTCAAGACAATTTCTAAACGGAGTCATCCATGACACCCTATCAGGGGTAAACTCAAATACCCAATCCGCCTCCATTAGATCGATGCTTGGGGAAGACAATGTTTCCATAGGAACGAGTCCTATTTGTTTTGCTTCACTTGTGCTGCCCAGTTTTATTAATGAATCGGTTTTTTAATTGCGCTCTCGGGGTATGCAGTAGATGGCATAATATTCGAATTGATCTAACATTTCTTGAACCCGAGCTAGGTAAGCATCCAGTCTCCGGTCCTTAGCCTGGTACATCCCCCGAACTTGACACACGATCAGTTGCGAATCACAATAAATCTCCACGGCAATGACTTTTATATATCGGGCAAGTCTCAATCCGGCAGGTAGGGCTTCATACTCGGCTTCGTTGTTGGTCGCACGAAAATTAAACTTTAAAGCATAGCATATAGATCGATCTTCATGAGTTTCAAGTACAACCCCGGTACCTGTACAACGGTCATTTGATGCACCATCAATATGCAGCTTCCAGATATATTTGGGAGATTCACTGGTTTCAGGCAAGTCTTTTGGGATGGTAAATTCAGCTATGAAATCTACTAGGACTTGTCCTTGAATGTCTCACCTTGGAGTGTAGGTAATATCAAACTAGCTTAGCTCGATATTCCACCTGAGTAACCTACCAAAATCTCAAGCCGCGTAAGAACCTGTTGTAACGGTTGGTCGGTGTAATTGGTAATAGAATAAGCCTAGAAATATGGAAGGAGCTTCCTTGAGTCATTAACGAGACAATAAGCCAACTTCTATAGCTTCGGATAATTTCTCTCAGGCTTCGGTTAGTCGTTTGCTAATATAGTAGACTAGTTTTTTACTCGGTCTTCCTCCCGAATTAGGGCAACACTGATTGTGTTTTCTGATACAACCAAGTAAAGGAACAATTTATTGTGATCGATAGGGTTTGACAAAATAGACGGTGTGGAGAGATGTTGAATTAGTGCTCGAAATGCGCCCTCACATTCCACGGTCCATACAAAGTTTTGTTTCCCTTTTTGAATCAAATCGAAGAAGGAAATGCATTTGTCAGTGGGTTTTGAAATGAACCTGCTTAGTGCTGCTACTTTCTCATCGAGGATCTGGACTTGCTTTGTAGTTCTTGGAATCCCATGATTTCTAATCGCCTAGATCTTTTCGTGATTGGCTTCGATTCCTTGAGCGTTGATGATAAATCCAAGGAATTTTCCAGATGCGACCCTAAAGTGACATTTCAAGGGATTGAACTTCATTCTGTATTCTCGAAGGATATCAAACATTGACTCCAGGTCTTTAATATGATCAGTGGAGAATCGTGATTTCACTAGCATGTCGTCCATGTATACCTCCATGGTTTTTCCAATCTGGTTGGCGAACATCCGATTAACCAATCGTTGGTAAGTTGCGTCGGCGTTCTTGAGTCCAAAAGGCTTAACTTTGTAGCAGTAGAGTACCAGATTGGTCATAAAGCTAGTATTTTCTTGGTCGGGCAAGTGCTTGGGTATCTCGTTGTAGCCTGAATACGCATCCACGAAAGATAGGAGTTCATGTCCAGCCGTTGAATCTACGAGCTAATCGATTCAAGGAAGCGGAAAACTGTCTTTAGGGTAGGCTTTATTCAAGTCTGAGCAGTCGACACACATTCTCCATTTCCCATTTTGCTTTCGGACAAGTACATGGTTGGATACCCATTCCGGGTACAATGTATTTCAAATAAATCCATTCGATTTAAGCTTATCTACCTCTTCCTTAAGGGCGGCAGATCTCTCTGGATCCTTACCTGCCTTTTTTGTTTGACCGGGACGTACCGCGAGTCAATGTTCAATGTGTGGCTCACGATGTCCGGGGAGATTCCATGAATGTTAGAATGTGTCGTTGGGACATCGATCGTCAGTTCGACTGGAGAAGCTTGACTATCTTTACTTTCATCTTCACTTTCATTATCTCTTGGTCAAGATCTCTTTGGAATTGGTCGGGGTGCCTGGGCGTGGGCCCAGGCACCAATTGTCAATTTTCAACAAATCAGACGTAGAAAGATTCCTCTACGCCTGTTTCCTTTCTCCTTTCGATGTGCCTCGTGCGGCTCAGCAACATAACAGGATGGTCCAACGGCCTGATCTCCTTGAATGACTCCGACTCCACGATCAGTGGGAAACTTTAGAGTCAATCTATAGGGCAATGGTAGCCCTGTACTAAGCTAGGGCCGATCGGCCCAAGAAACATTGTACGGCAAATATATATCCAGCACAATGAATTGTAATATCTGAACTCTACGGCGTTCTCCGGTTCCTAACTCCACTGGCAATTCCACCATTCCAGTAAGTATGGTTGCACTTCGGTTGAAGCCATGAATGTGAGACTGACAAGGCTTCAAATTTTTAGCTTCTATTTTCATTTGGTCATAGGCTCGCTTAAAAAATATATTCACAGAACTTCCACTGTCTACCAAGCTCCTCTTCATCCAAGCAGGACCTACTTGAGCTGATATGATAAGTGGATCGATGGTTAGGATTTCGACCTTGTCGGCGTCTCTGTCTCGAAAGGCGACATCGTCAGTCATCGTCTTCTGTTGCTTGGCCGGAGCCCCATCTTCCAAATTATTACAACACTCAAAACTCCCATTCCTGATAGAACTGGAATACGACTCCATTTCCTTCCAGCTTCGGTTTGCTGGATGAGGATTACCACTGAAAGTATTTATCACTACCTCCTGCCAGTATGAGTGGGTTCCTCCTATCTTGCCTGATTCGGTACATGATTTTAATTTGATGGGCCTGCACCTCCAGATAGTGGTGCCCGCACAAATTGCTCTAACTTCCTTTCTCTTATCAACTTTTCAATGAGGTCTTGCAAATGATGACATTCATTGGTGTTATGACTATAACTTTCATGGAATCTACATATTCATACCAAAATTGGGCACAACACACTTCGGATGTGTTTAAAGAGATAAAATGAAGAGAATAAATGTAAAATGAAGAAGATCCAACAAATATACCAATAATGATATAAGAAAATGCATAGAAACACATGGATTTAGAGTGGTTCGATGAATTGCCTATGTCCACTATGAAATAACTGATGTTTATTGAACTTTACTCGCCGATTACAAAAGATTACAACAGTACAACTGAAGTTTGATAATGATTTCGGCAGTGTTTCAACATAGAGAGGACAAAAGACCCTTTTTTGGATGCATATAGCTGCTATTTATAGGCGTAGGCTGAAAATATCTCGCCCGGATCTCGAGGGACTTCTTCTCTCATATGGACGGGCCCACAAGATCGATCCCATGTCATCTGCACTCGGTCCTTTATCGATACGAACCAATTTCGTTTCGATTAAGATTTGATCCAATTGATTCAAAATTTATCATGACATTCCTTAGGTTGTACGTAAGCTCCTATGAAAATTGGTGGCATTTGGACTTGTAGATCTCGAGTTATGATCGATGCAAGTTTGGATTTCTCAATCGTGATCGATCAATATCTTGAGCATACAAACTTCGATTGACTTGAAATTTGGAACATTGGCTTTCATAGCTTTACTGGTCCTATCATATCAATTGTAGCTCGATGCAAACTTGGAATTTTTTTTACCAATATCCAATGTAGACCTATGTATTAACGATCTCCAAGACGAACTATCCTTGGTTTCTTGTCAAGTTCTTGGTGTCACGGCCTTGCCAAAAGGTGCGATAACGTTTGCCTCCCATAGTACGTCTTGTGTGAACATGAAATGCTTTGAAAAGCTACCATCTTCATTTTGAAAAGTTCAATTCGATTCGTTGAGTAGATACTATCTTTTCGTCAAAAGATGTAGTCCTTTGGTTGATCTTCAGTATTATAGATGTCAATCAAACTGTTGATTGCCAATAATCATGTAGTGTTTTTGTTGTAACTGAGTGTTAAGCACTTGCGATTTATTGTTCATTATTATAATCATCACCGGGTAAGCAATCAATTCCTGTTAACTTTGAAAATTGAGTGTTAGTTTAGCATGCATGTACATATGTTAAGCTGAATCATGTTCGTGTTTGCACATTTGCGGGTCGTTATCAGGTTCTTTAGTTTTTGTTTGGATTGAGTTTCGTATCGATCCTCTCCTGGATCGAAGTGAAATTCTAGTTGTAACAATGTTCGATGGTTATTAATAAGTCCTTTCTTTGTATCGATTCTCTCTTGGATCAATTAGAGATGTTAGAATGTATGCTTCATATGGATGGATACGTAATATTGGGTCTCGGATTGATGGATACAGGAGTAATGCTTTGTGTCGATGGAGTTGAACGATCCAGATATAATCATGCAGTGATGCTTCATGGTTGATATGCCATCTCTCATTCCTCTATTCAAGGAGAACTTCCCACAGTAGATAGTCTTCGATAGGAGTCATCCATGACCCTTTTTCTAGATCCATCTCTAAGATCAAGTTGATTTTCATATGTCAATGCTTGGAATAATAAATATTTCAACTGGAACAGAGTCTATTTATCGCGCATCCCCAGAACTGGCTAGCTTGGCTAATGATTCGGCCTTTTCATTTTGTTCTTTGAGGATTTGTGTAGTGGTGTAATACTCGAAGTCGGCGAGTAACCCTAGGATCCAACTGAGATAAGGAACAAGACGTTGCCTCTAGTCAGATAGTCTTCCCTGACTTCATACAAGATATGTAAAGTTTCCATTCCTAGTAATCTTGCAAGTCTCGGCGTGGTGACCCAGGCTTCATACTTAGCTTCGTTATGTTTTGCAGGGAAGTTGAGTTTCAGGGCATAGTAGATCGATTGTTCCTCATGAGTTATTAACGCAACTTCAATGTTAAAAAGCCGATTATCGGAAGTTCCATCTACGTATGCTCTCCATCGGTTGGACGGCCCTCCACTGTTCTTCGGATAATCGTCTGATGTGGTGAATTCTGATATGAAGTATGCTAATGTTTGACCTTGGATAGCTCTCTAAAAGAGATAAGTGATATCAAACTGGCTTAGCTCGATATTTCATTTGAGTAACCTTCCAAACTTCTAAGGTTGCCATAGGACCTACCGTAACGGCTGGTCGATATAGACGCTAATGGGGTAAGCTTGTCAATAGCTAGCTTTCATCATATACTAGTCTTTGGATACATTTCTCTTTATATAGCAATGTGATGCTTATGGCATGTGTTAACACAGCTCGACTAATATGTGAATCTTCGCTATCCAACAGCTCAGATAAAATTCATTAAGCGATTTATTAGAGCTAGAACTGCATCAACGTAGTTTTTAGTCAATTCAAAAGCTTTCTTCCCACCCTTGGTTAGGTTGAAGAAGAGAATACACTCGTAGATGGCCCTAGAGTTGAATTAGTTTGGGATAATCTTCTGACTTAGCTCCATACCTGCTTGGTTTTTGTGGGTACATGGATGACCCTAATCTCCAGAATTTTCTGACAATAGCCTCAATCCCACGAGAATCGATGACGGAACCCAAGAATTCTTCTTATACAACACTAAAAGTTCATTTCAAAGGATCAAGTTTCATTCTGTAGTTGTTGGAGGGCACTGAATATCTTTGCCAAGTCATCGATGTGATCGTTTGATGGTCATGATCTCATGAGTATATTAACCATATATACTTTCATTGATCGGCCGATCTGATTTTTAAATGATCTGTTAATCATCCTTTGATAAGTAGCATAAGCATTCTCAAGTTTGAATCCAAGGACTGTAGCATAGCGTATAAGCCCAGGTCAGAAATGAATCGGTTATTTTCTAGGTTTGGGACATGCTTCAATATCTGATTGTATCTGGAGTTTTCGTCCATGGATGAGATTAATTCATGTCTGATGGTCGAGTCCATTAGTTGTTTGATCATTGGAAGTGGAAAGTTATGCTTTGGCTCGCCCCATGTAAATCTGGGTAATTGACGTATATCCACCATTCTTTGTTCGTTTTTTATAAGTAAAGGATTGGATACTCAATTTGGGTAGAGGTACCCATCGGTTTTGAATAGATTCACCTCCTTTTTAAGTGCTGCAGACTTCTTCGGACCCACGTCGCTTCATGTTTATTCACCGAGACATGCCTCGAGTTGACATTTAATGCAGGGTTCTCAATGGTTGGTGAGAGTCCATGTATATGTGTGTGTGTGTGTGTATATATATGAGGTTGAATACAAGCAAACATATCAAATTCACCTGGAGCAAAGCAGTTAACTCTTTCATCATTACGCTGAGTTGTGATCTGATCTACAATACTCGTGGTGGGTTGTAGGCGCTTCATGTGCTTATTTGCAATGGTAAATGATCAGGCTTGTATGGGCGTCGAATCAAAAGCTCGGTAGAGTTTAGCCTTGTATCGCACATGCAGCATAGTAATTTACTTATGTTTCTGAGCAATGCACTTTCCATCAATGTACTTGAGATCCGTTGTTCATTGGAAGGGTTAGAATGATGATCAGTTACCCATAAGTCCAGGCGTCATCTGATGATTCTATCCCTAAGCATCCTTTCGGTCATAAATTAAAGTTGTTATAAATACTAGGCATGAGCTATAGGATTGAGTAGTCGTATCCAACTCTTGGATGATCACACTCATGCCCCCAGTCTTGGGTTGATGGATGTATTGTGTGAATGATCAAGCCTAGCTTCTGCTGTGTTTATACTGTAGTCCAAGCTGTAAGAGCTAGAGTTGTTTGATGAACGATCAAATTATATTCGTCTTATTTCTCGTGCGTTCCCTAAGCCTGGGTAACATCTCGACAAGTGGCAAGGTGGATAATGTTTGCTTCAATTTCGCATTCTATCCCAATGAACCATGGGATCGAGTTAATTGATGGAAGGCTGAGTTGTGCCTTATCATGCATTCTATCCTACTTCTTTCCTCTAGGCAGAATACTATATTGCCTTAACGATATTCGCTTTGCTGCTTATGTCGTCATACTCTGGGAAAAAACTTAAGAGTGAATCGTCCATTTGGATCCAATGCAGAATTAATGCTTCCCCTGTCGAATCGAGGGTAAGAATCGGGGCGCAGACATTTAGATTGCACTTATTGTGAATTGCTCATTTAGTTGGATCGAGGTAAGAGTCAAAGAATGAATGGTCGCATTGCATTCTTTTAGAGTTTGGCGACCAACTTCATTTATTTCGGTTCACATTCTCCTATCAGAAGTAGGGATGAAGTCAGCTCAAATGCAATCATGTCATGCTCATTCAGTCTCTTGCTCTTCCTAACGGATCGAAGGAAGGCGATGGAGAATGAATGGTCAAGTCATACACATTCATGGTTTATTCTTCTATCCATGCTCTGTTGGTCAAAATTATTCGATGGACGTTCGAGTTACATCGATTTGTAGTCGAAGAGGATCGATATTGACCATTGATTTAATGGCATGATGTTGAATGCTTGGACCTCATTTCCTGTCGATCAAATGGTATGATGTGAAAGGTGCAGATCGATATTGTTCGTCGATCTGGCGGTACAATATAATTGGTTGCTCGTAACTTCGGGCATCATTCTAATTGGTTAGCATTAAGGCCTCCTTGTAGTCATTGCATTAAATTGTAAAGGATGCTAAGCAGAAGATGTAGCGAGTCACCTTTCTTTATTTCGGTGATTTATGCCTCTGTCCCCAGTCTTGGGTTAGCAGAGTGAGTTTGTGGATGGTTTAATTGTATCTGTAGCAAGTTTATACCCCTCCTGTCGAGTTTAGGTCAGAGTTGGTGAATGAATGCTTAAATCACATTCATTCGTCTGTCTATACTCGTATTCGCATGCTGTGGATCAGAGTCAGCTAAAGAGCCATTCGCCGCACCTATTAGATTTTTATACCCCTATCCACACTGTAGGGACTAAGATTTTATAGAAAAAGGTCGAATGGAATTTTCCTCGGTCAATTCCTCAACCCTAGTCAAGGGAAAAAGTCAAAGTTTGGTCGGTCACATTATAATAACTTTAATTTGATGCTTCTCGCATTGAACTATAGGAAGGAATTTATTGGCGGATGGTTGGCTCACATCTGTCCATGTTGAACGCACAACCCGTCGGATCATAGGCGAGAGTTAGCGGATGAACGGGCTTGTCATGTTCATTTGCAGTAAGATGGGTCATCACATCCATTTAGAATAGGACATTCAGCTAGGTCCATTTTATGAATCTGCGTCTCTCTGTCAAATCAAGGAAGAAATTTTGTCTTGTAGGGTTGGAGCGCATCCCTATAAAATTATGTTATGAGTCCCATGTCGGGGACAAGAGTTGATGCATAGGTGGTCGTGTCATGCCCGCTTAGTGCTAGATGGTCGTATCACATCCAATTTTTTGTGATAAGTGTACCCCTATGTTAGGGGAAGAGTCGGAAAGCAAGCAGTCAAACCACATCCGGTTTTTTGTACTACATAACTTGCTGAGGAATTAGAGTTGATAAATAGACGGTCGAATTGCATCCCTTCTGGTATTTATATTCCAATCCATGCTGTGAGGACCGGAGGTGGTTAATGGGTGATTTGCCACACCCATTAGATCTTTATACTCCAGACTGCGCTCTCGGGACCAGAGTTAGCTAATGTTTATAATCCAGTTTGCACTTTGGGAATCTGGAGTTAGTTGATGGGTGGTCAATCACACCCATTTGGCATTTGTGCTCCAGTCCACGCTCTTGGGACTAGAGTGAATCGGTGTTTTATATTCCATTTTGCACTCTAGGAATCTGGAGTTAGTTGATGGGTGGTCATTCACACCCATTTGGTATTTTAGGATTACGTCCGCACTCCGAGGACTTTAGTTGTTTTACGGGTGGTCGGTCAGACCCGTTTTGATGTTTATACTCCAGCTCGCACTTCAGGAATCTGGAGTTAGTTGATCGGTGGTCAGTCACACCCATTTTAGTGTTTATACTCTAGTCCACGCTCTAGGGACTTAGATTCAGTTAATGTTTATACTCCAGTTCGCACTCTTGGAATCTAGATTTGGTTGATGGGTGGTCAATCACAACCGTTGTAGTGTTTATACTCCAGTCCACGCTCTGAGGACTTAGAGTTAGTTAATGTTTATACTCTATTTTGCACTCTAGGAATCTGGATTTAGTTGGTGGGCGATCAGTCACATCCATTATAGTGTTTATACCCCAGTCCATGCTTTGGGGACTTAGTGTTAGTTAATGTTTATACTCCCGTTCGCACTCTGAGAATCTGGAGTTAGTTGATGGGTGGTCAGTCACATCCATTGTAGTGTTTATACTCCGGTCCATGCTCTGGGGACTTAGAGTTAGTTAATGTTTATACTCCAATTTGCACTTTAGGAATCTGGAGTTAGTTGATGGGTGGTCAGTCACACCCATTGTAGTGTTTATACTCCGGTCCACGCTCTGGGGACTCAGAGTTAGTTAATGTTTATACTCCAGTTCGCACTCTGGGAATCTGGAGTTAGTTGATGGGTGGTCAGTCACACCCATTGTAGTGTTTATACTCCAGTCCATGCTATGGGGACTTAGAGTTAGTTAATGTTTATACTCCAGTTCACACTCTAGGAATCTAGACTTAGTTAATGTTTATACTCCGGTTCGCACTCTGCGAATTTGGAGTTGGCCGACAAATGGTCAGTCACATCTGTTTAGGCATTTGAATCCCGTTCGCACTCTGAGAATAGGAGGTCGATTAAGGTTGTGGATGGTCGGATCACATCTAACTTGAGTAGGCAAGCGAAGTCGTTAGATGGATGGATCCACCCTCCTCGAGCTTGTAAATATGGAAGGCGAGGTCATTAGATGGACTGATCCATCCTCCTTAGGTTTAGGTTGAACACGGGCAAAGTCGTTAGACGGACAGATTCATCCTCCTTAGGCCCATGTCCGTACGTTTATACTCTAGTTCACACTCTAGAAGCCGGAGTTAGTTAGAGGATTATTGTGTTTGAATCCCTTTTGATTTAAGCGTGTCAGCCCCCGAGCTTGGGTTTCACTTAATAAGTGATTGGTCGGATCTCGATCACTTTCCACTTATCAGCCCTCAACGAAGGATGAGATTTAGTTGATGGACGGTCGAATCACGTACATGTTCATTTGGATTCTGCTTCTCCAAGCCTAAGGAGTAAGATTAGTGTTCTGGCAAGATTTGAGCTCGAGGAGAGGGGAGGGTGGTCGAACTACATCCACTTTGAGCTGTGTATTTTCCCTTTAGTCAGGGACAAGAATTAGAGAGGGGACAGACAAGTCACATCCACTTTATACTTTGCGTTCTTCCAATTAGGCTGAGGAAGGGAGTTGAAATGATGGCACATGATGGTTGGTGAATAGGCAGTCAGTCGTTGATGATTTCAAATTGAGGGTTGGCCCCTGATGAAGTCGTTTTAAGGCACTATTGTTTCGCGGAACCACATATGCTAACTGGGAAGTGAATGGTCAAATCATATCCACTTTAAACATGTGTTCTTAAATAATCCAAAGTGTCCAATGCAGGATTGGATGTATAGATGGTCACATCATGTCCACCCCTGGTGTGGTTCTGATCTTACAGGGCATCAGAAGAGCCATAAGTATTTTGGCAAGCTTCAAGTACGAGATAGTGAGTGCATAGATAGGACATATCACTTCAAGTCTTTCTTAGATCTCTAATTAAATTGCATATGCGGATGAGTGGATGGATGGTAGTATCCATGGCGTACTGGAGTCCTGACCTTGTCAGTCTCTTCTACTTTGATGCCCTGCCCCCTAGTCAGGTGGATGCACCAGCTGATGAGTGGTTGAATCATGCTCATCATGATGACACCTTAATGATTTGATCATAGTCCACAGAGGTTTTTTTGCACCTATCCTTAAGTACTTGGTTACCTGCATCATTTGCAAGTAGTTTAATTCAAGTCGGTCATAATTCGCAACATAAACAAAATTGAAACAGAAATAATTCAAAAGAGATCAGATTAAATCTCATTGATAAGTGAAGCGACGTCGTATGCTCGCTATTGCACTTCGGTCAAACATTCGCAGTTGGAAGTCTAACGCAAATGGTTCGGTTGATCAAAGTTCTTGATTGATTGGGATCGGGGGTTCCCGACCCTTCGTTTTATGGGGCTTGAACATATTGTCAGAGCTATTCTTTCCAGAGCAGCCTTATGGCATTGGCGTCCACGGTAGCCATCAAAAGAAGAGGATTTTTTCGATCTAGAGTATGGAGAGGTTCCCTCCTTATCTCACCAAGTTGATCCTTCATCCGATTCATCAACTCAATACTTGATACGATATGTTGGTTTGTACTTGTTGGCCTCTATCCACCAGTTCTCCTATCAAAGTTTGGAAATAAGCTCTTGTGATGAATTCATTTATGGGTATTGGCAGCAACTGGTTGTGGACTTTGGATAAATTCATTGGCTTCCAGCTTCTTTATTCCCTTTAGCAATATGAGAAGTACAACTGGTATGTCTAATCATGACTGATAGTGTTCTTTGAGGAATGGGGGGAAGACATCTGCATTTGATGGCCTTCATCACTCTTGGTGGAGTCCATGTGCCATTCTCACTTGATAAGGTAATGTCGGGTGTTGTATTTCCATAGTATACTGACATAGTCAACATATTGAATTTTCATTGGAAATTTTGCAGGTAGGATGGTTTCAATGAATAAGTTTCCACTGGGGTAGATTCTCCACATTATGACTAGGTCTATTTTATGGCAACAGGGTCTTGTAATACTGATGAATGATGTATGGCTGATTACATGATGTTCGAGTGGTTGGTACTGCCGATTGGATGGTGTGTAGATTAAGATGGGCTCATAGATTGGTGATTATTTCTAATTTTTACCAGGAAGGAGGCCCTTATAAGGTAGTAAGGACGTCCTCTTAAGGTTGTATGTCATGCTTCTAGTCATATTTCCACGGTATGATTAAGATGTAGGCTTTAGAAGATGGTTCAGCGGTGACCTGCTATGTTTTGAGTTGGTAGAGCAGACAGTGTAGGGCAGTCGTCATATTAGCCATTATACCATAGTTGTCAATTCAGGAGTTGAAAAGCTGGTTAATCGGGGAAAGTTGCAGTCCACCTTAGAAGCATGATATATTAATCAACTCTTGTTCTTAGCATATTAGCTAGGTTCTCCAGCCTCTTGGAGCACGGTTGATTGGTATTTCTTTACCCATTCCTTGCTACAACTCAAAAATTGCTACTGTAATCCCCTATGTCCCGTCAGGTCATGGAATGATTAGGATGTTTCTTTATTAAGTTGAATTTTGAATTTACTATGAGGGAGCTCTGCGCTGCGGCTAGGGTTCGGAAATTTGGGTCGTACCCGATTTTCTTTAAATTTGGGTCGTACCCAATTTATTTACATTTCATATCATTCTTCGCAACATTTGAATGATATAAAATGTTATCTGAGCATCGATATGAAATGCACATGGCTAGACGATACGAAGTGATATATGAGGATTGATACAAAATGCACACTTCTGAATCGATACGAACTGTATGAGTATCAATACGAATTGGATGCAGATGGATCGATACGAACAACATGCGAGTATCGATATGAATTGGATGCAGATGGATCAATACGAACTTCATGTGAGTATCGATACGAATTGGACGTAGATGGATCGATACAAAATGCATGTGAGTATCGATACGAATTGGATGCACATGGATCGATAAGAACTGCTTGTGAGTATTGATATGAATTGGTGCAGATGGATCAATACGAACTGCAGATCGATGCGAAAATAAATCGATATGAAAACAGATAGATACGGAAAGTGATCGATACGAATTTCAATTGATACGAATGTTGTCATATTTTCTAGATACAAAAACATGGATATGAAAATCACCATATTTTCTAGATATGAGAACATGGATACGAAAAGCACCATATTTTCTAGATACGAAAACATGGATACGAAAAGCACCATATTTTCTGGATACGAAAACATGCATATGAAAATCACCATATTTTCATGGATATGAAAACATTGACACGAAAAATAGCATATTTCTGGATATGAAAAAATGGATACGAAAACATCATATTTTCTGGATATGAAAATATGGGTACGAAATTCATGATGGATGTAGTTCCTTTAAGATCTAGAGCAATCTGAATAGAATAGAAGGAACCACTAATTGACAGTTCTGGATCTTCTCCTTAGAGTTTTGCAATCCAACGATGGTAGTAGATCCATAAAGCAGGGCTTTCTCGGTGAAAGCACCAAAATGTTTGTACCATAATTGGGCACAACACTCTTTGAATGTGTTTAAAGAGATAAAATGAAGAGAATAGATGTAAAATGAAGCAAATCTAACAAGCACACCAATAAACATATAAGAAAATGCACAAAACACACAGATTTAGATTGGTTCGACGAATTGCCTACGTCCATTATGAAATGACAAATGTTTATTGAACTTTATCGCTGATTACAAAAGATTACCTTAGTACAACTAAAGTTTGATAATGATTTCGGCAGAGTTTAAGCATAGAGAGGACAAAAGTCCCTTTTTTGATGCTTATAACTGCTATTTATAGGCGTAGGCTGAACATATCTCGCCCAGATCTCGGGGGACTTCTTCTCTTACGTGGGCGGGCCTACACGATCGATCCCATGTCATCTGCACTTGGCCCTTGATTGATACGAACGAATTTCATATCGATCAAGATTTGATCCAATTGAGTTGAAATTTATCATGAATGTTCCTTAGGTTGTACGTAAGCTCCTGTGAAATTTGGTGGCATTTGGACTTGTAGATCTCAAGTTATGATCGATGCAAATTTGGATTTCTCAACCGTGATCGATCAATATCTTGATCATACTAACTCCGATTGGCTTGAAATTTACAACGTTGGCTTTCATAGCTTTACTATTCCTGTCATATCAATTGTAGCTCGATTGGGACTTGGACAAAATTTACCGATATCCAAAGTAGACTTATGTATTAACGATCTCCAGGACGAACTATCCTTGGTTTCTAGTCAACTTCTTGGTGACGCGGCCTTGCCAAAAAGCGGGATAACACTACAAAACTTTCATGCCTTGATTTGTTTCTCTGATTATGGTTTCAGGGCATGTTTCTTATATTGAATGGTATTACGAGTTTGTAAGTACACATTCTCCAATGACGTATTCAGAGGAGTATAATTATCAAGCATGGGAACCCTACGCCCGGGACTGCGACTCTGATCCCGTTTCTTATTTCGATCCCCATTACCTCTCTGCTAATTCTGTTTATTTTTTTATTCAATTGCACATTTTATAAACTCTTCCCGGTTTGATTAACAGCTACATTGCTTTGAATTCCTTCCATACTGGGCCCCACCTCATCTTTTTCCTAGACTTTTTCGCATCCTCCCTTCTCAAGAATTGGGCTGCTTTGGAATAGAAACAGTCCAACGATGCAGGAGGCTTTTCGGCCAACCAGTTGTCGAAATCGAAATCAAGATCAATCCCCTAAGTTAGTGCCATCAGAATAGAGTTATCATTAGGATTGCTAATCTCACACACGCAACATGAAATCTTTCTAGATAACGACTGAGTGTCTCTCCGAGAGCCTGAGTGACACTGGACAAAATGTTAACATCCTTCGGCCTTGTTACATGCATTAAGAACTGCGCCACAAATTCGTCGCCAACTGATCAAAACATGAGATAGAACGAGCTGGCAAACGGGTAAACCGCATAGTAGCTATGCCCCTAAGAGAGATTGCAAAAATACGGCATGTAACTGCATCGTCAGCTTATGCAGCATTCATCAACCATTCGTACTTTAGAATATGATGATTAGGACCCGAGCTCCCTTCATAGATGGGAAGACTTGGCATCCTGAATCGTCGAGGTAGTTCAGCATAGAGTATATCATCAGTGAAAGGGGTACAACTCCGGGAGATTCCTAGTCGTCGTTAGTGAGACCCTGACTTCTATGGATACATTTAAAAGGAACGTTTTTTATTCTTTTAAAAGGAAGATTTTGGAATCATTTTGAAAACAAGATATAATTTTGTAAAAAAACATTTTGAATAAAACGTTAGTGGATACAAAACAATGTTCCACTAGATTTTTCGTAGGTTCCATCCTACTTAGGGTTCCAACCCTTTAACAGGCTCGAAGTGTATTCCATTCCACGAATAAATTGGATTTTAAGATGCCAGTGCTTTTCTAGGAGTTTTAACAAAATTCCTAATTAAATTAATTATTATTGAAATCTTGAACTCTTGATATTCTTGATACCCATGAGTCTTCAATCTCGATATTTTGAATCTCTATACTGTACAGTCTTCATTCTTGGTACCTGCATGGTTAAATCCTGCATATACATATATATCTAAACTATAATGTTAGTATTTATATTTTATAATCTTATTCTAGGGGTGTCATCAAAACCATTATCTCAACGACTAATAATCTCCCCCTTTTTAATGATGACAACCTTTGTTTATAAAATATTACTTCTATCCTAATAACTCCCCCGAAAACTAATAATTCACCCTTAATCTATGCCTAATTATCCTATTTTACACTTCTCCCCCTTTGTCATCAACAAAAACTAACTCCAACTGTATAGCTCCCCTTTATTCTTGTACTAAAATACCTGTATTAATATAATATTCAATAGAGTATATAATAGATAGATAAAGGATAATTATACTGATAACTAGTCAAAGATCATGTAAATATCAATGTGTTTTTATACATTTTTTGCACACTAAACATCAATCCACACCAAATATCTATCCATACCAAACAAAATCAAAACAAATCAAATCAATCCAAGCAATTAATTAAAATCAAACAAAGCAATCAAATAAAATCAAACATTACGAGAAACTTCCACCCATCCTTCTTCTCCAAATATAGGGTCTGCTTTATTGGCATCCCAATTTTCATTATCATTGGTGAGAGATATAGAAGGATGTGCTTCATTATCATCTTTGTGCAGGGAGGAAATCGTCCATCATATCGCATCGAAATGCTTTTCTTGCTTCTTGATCATCTGCATTTTACTCAACTCTAAGTGTCACTGGTTACAAAGAATGAAAGAGAGAATATTCTTGAAAGAAATATTCTCGGTTAAATTATGAATTGGATTGGCCATTTTTGAGTTTGTGAGAAGAAATGTACATAAAGTAGATAAGAAATGATTTTGAGTGATGAATTCTGGAAGAAATAGGTATTTATAGGCATAGAAATTCGTTTGAAATGAATAGACATAAGGTAGTTATTCAAATTTCAAATTTAAAATGAAAAGTCATTTCTGACCAATATATGTCGACATGGTCAAGGGGGGTTGTCAACATGGTTCAGTGAATTTTGATGACTTATTTTGATTTTGTGAATAATTGTGTCGATATATTTATATAATATACTAGCATTTATTCTGGAGATAAGATAAGATAGATAATAGAAAAGTAATTCAATTTCATTTTAGAATAGAACGATACAATGATTAAACATTAAGAACTACACGAACATTCAAATCAAAACAAAATAAAACAAATACAACAAGACATGAAAAGGTAGAACTAGTTAGAGGATGGCGAAGATAATAATAATCCAAGCTTCTTGCTGACTTTGGAGAAAAACTTGTTAATCTTCGATGACATTTTATCCAATTTCTTACTAACGGACCGTTTAAGACTCCGTTGATTCTCGACAATAGTCTTTTGATTTTTGAGTAAGGTTTTTTCAGTTGGATTAGGAGGATAGTCAATGCTTTCCAAAGAGGTTTCACCATCTTCTTCTTCTTCTATTTCCATTTCATCCCCTTCTTCTTCTTCCTCTTCCATCTCCTCATGAGCCAAACGCTCTTCCTTTTCGGCAAGAGTCTCATAAGGTTAAAAAACAAATGGAATTTTCATAAGGGAAATGTTTGAGTGATTAAAAACATTTCTTGAAACAAATTCTTCTCCTTTGAAATCTACTCCAAAATAGTTAACAATCCGAGTGAGATAGATTCCATGATACAAAGTGTTTTCACCCATTTCAAGATTTTTGGGACGAAATTCATCCAAAATAACTTACGCCCAATTAATATCATAATTTCCAAAAATAGAAAAAAGTTCTATGCAAACTTTTGAAGTTGGATTGTTAAAATTCCCCAATCTTGACGTCAAAGTATGTTGTAAAAGAAGATTAACAATTCTACCTTTTGGCCAAAAATTTTGATTTTTGAATTCAAAATTATCGTTTCCTTCGAAAATGCGATGAAATGTCTCATGAACATTTTCATCGATATTAAAACTAGAAAGATCCATTCCCGTGTTTTTGCAATTGAGAATGGTACCCAAAAGATCACAATTTAAAATGGTTCTAGCGCCTTTGACACTCCAAATTTCATCATCATTTCCGTCATAAAATCCGCGGTTAAGATTTGCATTGAAAATTTTAACAAGACTTGGATAACAAACAAAATCATTTTGAGAAGCATCAACAAGACTAAGAACTTGGTTACTTGCAAAAAGAGAATCGATTTCATAAGTAGAGAAATCTTGAAATAAAGCAAACTTCTCGGGATGGACTTTTCCATAGATAGCATAGTTGATATATGCTTTTATAGCATCTAGATCATTTAGAGTTGCTCTTTTATCTTTCTGGAAATTCTCATTGTGGAAGGGTTGCTTGAAGAAGCCATTAGAGTAGAGAGTAGAGGGCTTGAAGTTTTGAGATAAGAGTTTGAATTTGAAAATGAGAGTGAAAAGTTGTGATAAGAAATAGTGAATGAATAGAATCTCAAAGGACATATTCTCTGGTCAAAAGGTAGCTTTTCAGAGAATTGAATGAAGTGAAAAGATGGAGGAAAATTCGATATTTGAATTCAAATTTTGAATTTCAAATTTCTGTACCCATGTCGACATCATGAAGGGGACCATGTCAACATGTGTGTTTGAATTTCCATGATTGTTTTTCTTAAGTATTCTAATATATATATATTATTTTTAACGTATATATATATATATATATATATGAAATATTACTAGAATTATAGTACATTCCCTAAAACATTATGATACTATTAAAAATAAAAATAAAAATAAAAATAAAAATAATAAATAAAATAATATTAAAAAAAATTCAAACAACACACCAATTCAAAATCAATCAATCAAATATCCAATTCTAAGCATGCAATTTCAACCAATTGTATTGTAAATGTGTACGTTTTTCTGAGTCTGTTTCTCTGAAGTTGTCAGAGTCGTGAACTGCCATGAAACACATATTTGAATTTTCTATCTTCTGATCATCATCACTTGAGGATGAGTCCGAGTCATCTAGAGTAGCGGTAAATGCACATTTTCGTTTCATTACAGAATCATTGTTTATAGGAAGATTTTGCCTACCTGGATATAGACAGTCTCTTTTGATATGGCCCGGTTCGTCACAATTGAAACATTTGATACTGTCTGGCACTACATTCTGATTTCTAGAGTTCTTATAGTTGTTTCTCTTGAGATTGTTCATCTTTCTGTATTTCAGGAATTTCCAAAAATTCTTGGTCATAAGGGCTATCTCTTCATCATTATCGCTGTTTGAATTTGATCCATCGGTCAATGCATTGAACGCCATTGATTTCTTTTCAGATGCTTTGCTTTCACTTCTCTCAATCATTTGGACTTCAAAAGACATTAGATTTCCAATTAATTCTTCTATCTTTAAGGTACTGGTGTTATATGCCTTTTCGATCGCAAGTGTCTTTTGATCCCATTCTGGAGTAAGAGAATTTAAGATTTTTCTGACTTGATCTTCTTCCGAAAATTCCTTTCCCAAGGATATTAGAGAATGCACAATGTTATGAAATCTACTATACATATCTGAAATAGACTCAATAGAATTCATTTTAAATAATTGAAACTGGTTTGTGAGCATGGAAATTTTGGTCTGTTTAACTTTGCTTGTTCCTTTATGAGTAGCTTGCAAAGTTTTCCAGATTTTATATGCAGACTTACAAACTGACACTCTATTAAATTCATTTCTATCAAGTGAACAAAACAGAATATTCATAAATTTAGAGTTATTTTGTGCAACAGTCTTTTGCTCAGCAGTCCGCTATGCAAAATCAGTTGTGGGTTCAGATATTCAGTCTATGTGACATTCCAAGTGTCTAGTCCTATATATTGTAAATATATTTTCATCCTACATGCCTAATATGCATAGCTACTGCCATTAAAAAGTGGTGGTCTGACAGTAGACTGACCTTCTACAAATGAACTAGTGATAGGGATAATAGAACCGGTGTTGGTAGTGTTAACAGTACCAGTGTTGGTAGCCATTTTGAAAATTTTTCAAAATTTAGATTATGAAAACGTTGAAAACCTTGCTATGATTCCAAATGTGAGAAATGCGGATTACAGATCTTAAGGCTAGAATAAACACTAGAGGGGGTGAATAGTGTTTTATGGAATTACTAAATCTTTTTGAGTTTATGTTAATTTGAATACAAATATATGCAATATTCAGACACAGATATGATCACAGAATCAACACAGATGCAGAAATAAAGTAAAAGCAATAAAGGAAAGAACACGCCTTATACTGGTTCGGAGTTACCCTACACCCAGTCCCATACACAAGTACGGATTTCCTTTCAAAAGCAATTGTACAATTACACCCTCGATTTCAAGACCACGAGGTACACCACTCCAGATTCACAATCCTCTGGGTAGAGATACTTAATTTTACAGGCAAAAGTACACCCAATTGATTTTAAAGACTACAATCACACCTTTTCTTGCTTGATTTCACGGGCTACAATCACACCTTTTCTTGCTTAGTTTATTACAAAGAACCCTATAACCATGAATAGCACTGAGATCTTGTTGAGATAGTGATAGAGAATCAAACCAGAAATGATCTAGTTAGATTCAATGTTGATTTCGGCAGAGTAATGGTAAAAATATGTATAGAAATGTGGAAGAAGAAGAGGAGTGAAATCAGAGAAATATGAATCTAAATTCGTTCAAAACTACCCCTATTTACAGTAGAACAACAGCCATGTCCATTGTGAAAGGATATGACGAATAGACACTTCTTTTGAAATTTAAATTTTTGAACTAAACTGCTACCATGTCGACAGGAGGTACTTGAGGATGTTGACATGCCTAAGGTATTTTTGGTAATTTTCTTTTCTTTGAAAATAACTTCTATCTTGTATTAAAACTATTTTAAACTTTGTAAATATACTTAACTATAGTTAAAATACATAAGTAAATATAGAGAATAATATTTTGGTGTATATATATATATAATTTTACTATAATTTTATATTTAAATCTAAATTAAAAGTTAAATATATTATTATTAAAAGATAGTTTAAAAACAAGGATAATTTGATTTTGAAAATAAAGATTATTTTGAGGTAAAAGTATTAAAACCAGGATAGATGTTTTTGATTCTTTTAAAAGGAAGGTTTTGAAATCATTTTGAAAACAAGATACAATTTTGTAAAAAAACATTTTGAGTAAAAGGTTAGCGGATACAAAACATGTTCCACTAGATTTTTCATAGGTTCCATCCTACTTAGGGTTCCAACCCTTTAACAGGCTCAAGTGGATTCCATTCCACGAATAAATTGGATTTTAAGATGCTAGTGCTTTTCTAAGAGTTTTAACAAAATTCCTAATTAAATTACTTATTATTGAAATCTTGAACTCTTGATATTCTTGATACTCATGAGTCTTCAATCTTGATATCTTGAATCTCTATACTGTACAGTCTTCATTCTTGGTACCTGCATGGTTAAATCCTGCATATACATACATACATGCATATATATATCTAAACTATAATGTTAGTATTTATATTTTATAATCTTATTCTAAGGTTGTTGTCATCAAAACCATCATCTCAAGGACTAACAATAAGGTTCGAGAGTATGTTGGCGATGGTTAGGATCTGTCCTATTTTGTCTGTAACATTATGAGGAACGGTACCTTCCCGGGAAGATGGTTCAGTCTGGTAACTGGTTAATGAGCCAACTCTCGGTTTCCCAATAGTCAATGTATGCTCATGTCCAGTAGCTTGGTATAACTCCCATCTAGACGTAGGCACTTGGATCTTTGATGATAGTATGAAGAAGCTGAGCTCTCAGTAGATGAATAGGAAGCCTGATCCCTCCTGGATCTCCTACACCTTTGGCGATTCAGCTGATTGGTCAATTCTGCATTGGCACGTAGTTGTTGAGTAAGTTGCTGACGGCTCTGTTTGAGCTCTTGCATTCGCATCCAAAACTCTTCCTTGGTGACAGGGCCTTGTGGACCTGATTGCCCAGTAGCATTATCAGTCGAAGGTAATTGCATGAGATTCTGTCGATCCCGCCCTTCTGGATCTGCAGCAGTAGAAGTGGTCCTTGTGTTAACCATGATGAATAGCGAAGCTCTTTCCTAGACTTGATGCAAATCTAAATAGGATGGAAGAACTTTTAACTTGAGATCTAGATCTTCTTCTTAGATTTATGCAATCCAATATTGATAGTAGATCCAAAGAATTGGAGAAAAAACTAGGTTTTTCTCTGTGAAAGCACTAAAGTGTTTATACCAAAATTGGACACAACACTCTTTAGAAGTATTTGAAGAGTAAAATGAAGAAAATAAACGGAAAAAGAGGATTATCTAACAAACACTTCTAAAACAAATCAGAGAAACATGCAGAAACATAGGGACTTAGATCGGTTAGGCGAATGGCCCACATCCACTGTGAAATTGATGACTTTTACTAACTTTTACCTGCTGGTTACAGCGGATTACAATACTGAATTTCGAGTAAAACAATGATCTTTGAGTACAAAAATGATTTTGGCAGAGTCTGGTCGTAGGAGAGCAAAAGTCCTTTTTCTATAGGTCCCAGGTTGCTATTTATAGGCATAGGCTGCAAATACCTCGCTCAGATCTCGGGAGACCGGTTCCCTCACGTGGGCGGACCTACATGATCGATCCCATGTTATTTGCACTCAGTCCATGATCGATACGAATGAATTTCGTATCGACCAAGATTTGGCACAATCGAGTCGAAATTGAGCATGAGGGTTGTACGTAAGCTCCTATAAAATTTTTGGGCATTTGGACTTGTAGATTGTGAGTTATGATCGATGCAAGTTCGGGTATTTCGACTGCAGTTTCCTTTGCATCAATCCTCTTTGTATCGATGGTTTCGCATCGATGTCAGCATGTGCTTGCCTGTTGGCGTGGCACTTGTTTTTTGGATCACTTAGCGTTCACTTCGCATCCATTGATGGGCAGCTTCTTTGTATCGACAACAGAGTGGTCCATTTCATATTGATGGGAGATATTCATTTCGTATCAATCTGTGGTTGATCGATATGAAGCTTATCTGAAACTCAATTGATACGAAGTAGATACTTGTGTTATAATCCATGGATACGAAGTAAGTGGATCTGGATGGATACGAAGAGGACTCACTTGCTACTGATTGATACGAAAATGTGCACAGCAGGTGGATTCGAATAGGATTGATGCGAAGGAGGCCGATTCCCTAGATGGATACGAATTGAGGTATGCAAACCGATGGATACGAACAACGAATAATATGAATGATACGAAGTTACGCTTATTTAGGGATACGAAATGTATGGATACGAAGTAAGCATGTTTTCTATATCCGTAACTTGAGCATACGAATTTCAATTGACTTGAAATTTGAAACACTGGCTTCTATAGCTTTGTCTGTCTTGTCATATCAATTGTAGTTCGTTCTGGGCTTAGATAAAATTCATTGGCATCCATAGTGAACCTGTGTATAACCGATCTTCGGGATGAACTGTCCTTGATTTCTAGTCAATTCCTTGGTGTCACGGCCTTGCCAAAAGGCGGGATAACAATGACTGCCATTCTTTTGGCGAATTTTGAGTTTTATGGTCTCCTATTTAGGAGTTATGGTCTAAAAAAGCCATTGTATGGTCTTTTGAATATGCCGATGATATGAGGTGATTAAATATGTTAAATTGATATTATTGTCGATCTTGCCTCTTTCGAGATATCCTTTTATGATACTTAGTAGTTGATATATTGTTGTGATATTATCTCACATGAAGTGTTAACATACATTATTGTAACTTCTTCTCATTCAAGAATAAACATTATCCTTTACCCTTATACTTCATTTATCACATACTAATCAATTTATTTAAGCTGGACTGACCCGTGTACTTTTATATATACTCGGGTCAGATCGAGTTGTTTCAGGTTAGACACCTATTATAGAATAAACATTAAATGGTCTTTTGAATATCCTCGTATGTTGTTTCAGGTTAGACATC
This sequence comes from Allium cepa, assembly GCA_030765085.1. Taxonomy (NCBI): domain Eukaryota; kingdom Viridiplantae; phylum Streptophyta; class Magnoliopsida; order Asparagales; family Amaryllidaceae; genus Allium; species Allium cepa. The sequence continues at coordinate 215,383,085 of CM060946.1, forward strand.
TATTACTGGGGATTTAATTTTGACTAAATTCTGTAAATCTTCAAACAAGTTCGAATCAGTATTCCACTTCTTGGCACAATCGAGCAAACTCCTCAATATGCCAAATGTCTAAAAGAGCTATGTACTCAAAAACGTGCCACTAACGTTCCTAAGACTGCATTTCTAACTACAAACACTAGCTCCGCTCTTTCAAATTCCTCCCGAATCAATACAAGGACCTCGGTTGTCCTACAATAGGCTGTAAAATCGGTAACACTCACATTAGTCACGCCTTACTTGGTCTTGGAGCGAGTGTGAATCTTTTTCCTCATACTGTGTACTATCAACTTGGACTAGGGGAATTAAAAACTACAAACATCACAATTCAACTAGTTGATCGATCTTTCAAAAAACCATTGGGCACAGTTAAAGATGTTTTTATACAAATCGAGTAATTCTATTCCCCAATCGATTTCATTGTAACGACCCGCTATTTCGAACCATTCGCATCCATACATGTCGGACTTGAATTTCTCAAAATATCAGATTGTTAATTTATATTTGGCAAAACTCAGCATATACAATAAATCAATCAATCACAGAATCATAGACATATAGTAATATAACAATAAGCAGCGGAATAAATAAGTAGTAGTTCATGAAGCTACTATATAAACAACAGAGTTTGAAATAAAATGCAACAGAATATCTTGAATAAATGTAGTCTCAAATACAAACAGATGACAAGTTTAAACAAAACCACTGGATAGCTGAAAGCGGAATAGACAACACAGATCTTCAAGCAAAGCTCCAATCTCCAAAGGTGAGTCTCAATTACTATGACACTCAGTCTGAACCGAGCGTAAAGCAAAACACAAAACACTCGAGTTAGGATTAACATTCTTATATTAAAAATTCAACTCAAGTGAAATTTCAACTGAAATACAAGTAACTTAGTGGATGTTTGGGATGCCCATCCTCTAAGGATCCACGAAACTATCTACTATGTAGTAATAAACGCTATTATAATATGTCTACAGTAAAGTAAAGTATTAAAATAGCGTTAAGACGTTACCCATATCCCCCTTAACGCATTTTATATAATACTGTAGTCTATACAGATACTGTAAACTCCACTCGCAAGTGGGCTATCAGGGAGCACTCCATAGGTACGACACAAAACAAACTTGTAGAATGCGCGATAGGGCATGCGACGAGGCACTTGAGGCAATGCCAGGGTAGATATACCATTTGCATATCCGGACTAGTGGTAACGCATAGCAGCTATTATCACCCACCTCGTAACACACTCCCAAATCAAAGGTGCACCCAATCAAATCACAAAAGAAATAGAATGGTATCGACGGAATTTGCCCGATCAGAGAAATGACCTCACTTGGCCCGGCGTGGCTCTTGTTTTAGCCACATCAAGCTGACTCACGGGAGTTAGGGCTATGTAAATACCATACAGAATCGTTCGCCAAACCAACGTACTTCATTATGAAATTTCCACCATGTACACAGTTGTTAAAGTGGTTTTCGATATTGGCAGAGAGTATGACAATATCCGATCCCGGTCTCTTTAACGACTAAACGCTTACTTCACACCGTGGTCATTTCATTGCAAATAATTCATACTTCATATCAAAATATCATGTTCATTTCAAAACCATATCCATTTGATATCATCATTTACTTTAAATAATATTCTTCTCCAAAATCATAATACTTTCAAATTTATAACACTTTTGAAATCATAACACCTTTAAAATAATATCAATTCCAGCTTACACAGTTTAGATATTAAAAATCGTATATATATTAAAATAGTTATAGATTAAAATAATAAATATATTAAAATAATATATATATATATATATATATACTTTTTATCTATTAAAAATACTTTATACAATAAAATAGTTTCCTCAAATTTCACAAATTGATTCAAATCACCTTAAATTCCAAAAATACAACTTAAATCTATTCCAATTCAGCCATTTTGATTTAAAGTTCAAAATTCAAGTTTCAATATTCAAAAATTAACAATATAAATTTCACTTATATTTAAACATTTAACTTTAATTTTTATTCAAATTGGAAAGTATTCACTTAATCATTTTAATAACAATTAAATAAAATCTCATTTATAAATTTAAATCAGTATTAAATACTCAGTCTCAATTTTATCTAACATTGAGAATATTCATTTAATCACCTTTTTTATCAAATCAAGTTATAAACCAAGTTACAATCGTATCTTTTCAAAATCTCAAAACTTGTAAGTTGGAATCAATTCTTTCTTAAATTCAATTATTAACCAATTTAAATTCTAATTCAACATTAATTTATCTTTCCAACCTTTATTATTAAAGTTATAAATCTATTTTAAAATATTAATATAAATTTTTAAATAAATATTTTAAAACATATTGTATACTAATGAAATTAAATTTTATTAAATTAAATCTCATTATTAATTATATTTTGTATTTAATTTTGTTTTATATATTTTTAAAATAATAACTATAATAAAATCTTAACATTTATATTTTTCAAAACTTAACTATAAATTAAAATTTCCAAAACATATAAATTTAAAAATCTAAATTTTTATACATATACAGGAATTACATTATAAATATTATATAAAACAATATTTATTAAAATGCATATATTTCCTTTCAAACTTATGTAATCATTTTTAAAATATAAACCAACGGTGTCCGTATATAATTTTCTATCCTATGGTCAAGTGATACAGATATTTATCATTTCAATCCGCAATTTAAATATTTACGGGTATATATCATTTCTACCCATAATCCCAAATTCAAAGTCAATGAAAATCGCATGGGTTTATCATTTCAACCCTTAACGATTTTCTCTTATTCTACAAGATCGTTCGGTTATGTATCATTTCAACCCATAAGGAATTCTAAACTAACAGGGAACTTCCAAAGTGAGAACATATATGATAATAATATAACATACTAACAACATTTATATATCATTAGCAATGAATTAAATAAAATATAACAACAGGATATGGTGTCATATCTCACAGGTGAACAATTACCAATAATAGCATATCATATATAACAATTAACTAATTAACAGTTCAATTTAGCAGCATATTTCAATTGTCGTTTCGAACGCAATCAAATTTAATAAATATAAGAATGTTAATCGTGAGTGATTGCTCGCCTTTCGAGACTAGAGAGATTCGACAACGAACTAAGCTGTGAATCCGAGCAACGAGTTCCAAAGTAAAGTACGATGAACACGAATTTGACGATCAAAGCAAAGCTGGGAGTTTGGAATTGATGGAAAATAATCAGACTAGCCTAATATAAACAGAGCAAAATTTATGATGTATATATATTTCAAGATCATTATTAAATTTAACACTTATATTTAAAATACGTACATATTATAATTTGAAAAACAATATTTATTAGATAAATCAGTGTAAACTTATTTTATCATAACTCAAAAAAATCATATATATAAGCTTATAAAAAAACAGATATGTTATATATGACTTATATAACCTTATTTACAAAACGACGGATTATATACTACTATATAACTTTATATATACAACAACTTATTTAACCTTCATATATAACCAGATCTTTAAGTTTTATATACTTTTATATATATAACGAACAAGCCTTAAACATTACAACCCAATATATAAACACATTATATTTTAAAATTCTATATATATTAAAAGAATCAAATATCAATATATATGTATATGTATATGTAAACTGAACATATCTATATTTATATCTTAAAGTCGAATAATTCTCCATAAAATACATATATGATGTGCACGTAAATGTGCACATTTTTATCGCCATATTTATTCTATTTAAATTAAATAAATGATCATATTGGGTATTTTAACTTGTTTTAACCAAAATTCATATTAATTCAAAATTGCCACACATTCATCTTCATACAAGGGTGAAATGGTCATTTTGTGCATTTATTAATTTACTTAGAATTTTCTATGTTTTTTGTAGGAAATTTGGTGACATTTACAAGTGGTTTCATGAAGATGTGCATGCACAAAATCAATACAAAGGAATGAAGATGAAAATAATTCAAAGTGAAGATCATGGAGGACCCCACCTACCCACCTACCTTAATGTACAAATTAAAGGCTAAAGCACATGCTTATGTATTTAATGGCTTCATGTACATTTAAGTGGGGATTAAAACATGCTAATGATAACTTGGCCTCCACACTTTCTCATGGGCATTTTGGGCATTCCCCAAAAATAGGAATTAGGGTTTTAAACTTGTATATATACCCCTTATGTTTCATGTAACATAATCTCTTCTCTTAGGCCCCCTTCTCTTTAGCTAGTTTAGATCAAATAAAAGAAAGCTCTCTTTCTTTTTTAATGGCTACTTAGCCAATTTTTATTTTATGTAATTTTCTTTTCTTTTTATGCAATTCAATATATGCTCTTTACATTTACATGCTCTCTTTCTTATGTTGTAGTGTAGATTTACTTTCATGCAAGTAGAATAGTTTTGTTTCTTTGCTTTACTCTCTTTTTCCTCTTCTTTTTCATTCATGTTGCAAGCTATATTTGTTCACATGATAACAAATATGAGAGGCTAAACCCCTTCAATTTAGGGGTAATGAAGCTCTCTAATCATGCAGCTTCAACTTGATTTGATGTTTATGCTCTTTTTTTGTGCTTAATGAGAAAGATTGAAGTGGTTTAATGATGTTGTTTAGCTTTGAATTTGATAGTCTATGTTGTTCATAACAAATAGGCTATGCTTAAAAACACAAAACACAAATTGCCTCTTCATCTGCATATGATTATGACAAAGAAGTGATTGTTGAAATTGAATTTTGATGGCTTATATTTCTAATTAATAGTTAATAGGCCATGCTTAAAATAGGTTTTGCTTTCAACTTTGTTGTCATATTTTATGGGATTTAAAAGTGTATTAGTGGTTGTGTTAAAGTTTGATGGTTTATGTTGAGCTAATTAATAGCACAAATATACCATACTTATGATAAGCACATCAACTAATTCACTAATGACAAGAAAAGAGAGATCATAACTTCATTTTGTTGATTTATGTGATTTAGAGAGTGAAAATTGCCTCTAAATTGTCTCAACACTTTCATATTTTTATCTATTTTTCTTTTGCTAGTTTTTGTTAGTTAGTTCATTTTCTCATTTTCTAGCTAAACACACTCTCGACTTCGGTATAATTTGATTGAGTAGAATTTTAAAATCAACAATTCCCTGCGGATCGACCCGTATTCGCCGCGTGCTACATTCGTACACCGTGCGCTTGCGGTTATTTTTAAATTTAAATTCATTCGACGGTTTTCTAAACCGATAGAATTCGGTAAAATTAAAACAAAGATTCTACTGAAAACAAAACAAAGGACCTAAATAAAACACTAAAGCAAACAAAAAAAACAAAAAGAAAAAGAAAAGGAAAGAAAGAAAAAAAAATCAATTTCCCTTTTGAAAAATAAATTCTATTTGTAAATATTTTTCCTTTATAAAGAAAAAAACCAAAAAAAAAAAGAAATTTCTTGAAAATGTCTGAATTTCCATATTCACATGAATTTTACGATAGTTGTGAAAATCAATATAATCCATATGAGTTCACTCCAAATTCATATGGATATTTTAACAACGACTTTTGTTTAAACAATTCAAATTTCGGACAACAAAGTTTTCAAAACAATGATCAACCCTCAAATCTCGGCAATAGCATTTCAACTTTACTTGAACTCTCTACACAACAAAATTAAAGTGTAAACGATTTGTGTAACTCATATTTGTGTAATAGTTCAAGTCAAAATAATCAAAATTTGAATTCACTTCAAAATTCAAATGATTTCGAGTATAACCCATGCCAATTCAATTTCGAGCTTCAAAATGAATTTCGAAATCAAGATGAAAATGTGAACCAATTTTCAAATAATTTTGGCAATGGAAATAGTTTCAATAAAGATACAATTGAAAACTTTGGTTATCAACAAATTCAAAACAAATATTTTCAAACTAATAATCATGAATTTGATTTTGTTGACCAAATGGAAAAAGATAACGGGGATTTATTACTTGAGAAATACATAAACTTTCATGAAAATCATAATCAATTCTCAACTTGCGAAGAATCAAATAATAATCTACCGTTTATCGAAATTGACAATTTTTGTTCTCAACAAATCCAAACTGAAAATTCTCAAGTCAGTAACTATAAATTGGATTTTGTTGAGAAAATGAATGAAGTTTACGATGATCACACAGATTTGTTGTTTGAAACATATATGAAACAACGTGAAAAACAAAATCAAATTTCAACGTGTGACGAGTTAAGTAATAATCCATCTTTTACCCAAATCGATGATTTTCAAACAACAACTTTTGAAACTGAAAATGATGATCGTAACGAAGTTGTTGAAAAGACGGTAATTGTATTGGATCTCAATTGTTTTGAGGATGAGAAACTCGATTTAAATTTCGATCTTCCTTTTTCTGAAAATTTGAATACAACAACTTTGGATTTTGAAATGGATATATGCAATGAAGTTGTTGGTAATCCAATGAAGGAAGATGAATTTAACAAACACGAGTTTTATGGACTTTTCGAAAATGAGTCATTAAATTCTGATGGGGAAGATTTCGATCATCATTTTGACTTTGAAATCGATAATTTCGATAATTTGGAAGAAGTTTTCAGTGACAAACTTGAATTTCAATTTGGTGAAAATAAATGTGAATTTCAATCAATTGTTTTATCAACCCCAAAAATCATTGAAAACAAAACAACTTGTTCAATTTTCAATAAAACAAAATTCGTTTTTCCAAATCGACAATCAACTTCAAAATCTTTTACGATTTGGTTTTTCGTGCATAAGTCGTGTCTCACACATTCGACGAGACAGATGAATCGGTTTTTGGAAGACCGTTTCATTTACTTTTTGACAATATACTTTCTGATCTCGTGTAAATACCGTTCGTTTTCATGTAAATAACAATAAACATCCCTTTCACTTGGGTTGACTGTGGGGACACAGTCAAAATTAAGTGTGGGGGGGGAGACTCGTCTTCATTTTTTTTTATGGTTTATTTTTGGTTTAAAATCACAAAAACAAAAAAACAAAAAAACAAAAAACCAAAAACAAATTTTCTTTTGATTTAGTTTTAAAAGAAACATTATAAGACAAATATATGGCTTTGGTTTGTTAAATTGAAATTTTTGGAAATTTATTTGTCTAAACAAAAATAAAAATGAAATTTGATTACAAATAATAATGGTTTAACTAGTATATAGGAAGATTCATACGTGTTAATTATGAAATATATCCTAATTGAAAATCTTTGTTTTAAAAAGTGGTTGATTTAAAGTAAAGGATATAACATTTTTTTTGTCTTCTTAGTTAAATGGTGCTAAGATGATTTGCAAAACTCTCTCTCTTAAAAAATAATATAAAAAAATAAAAAATAATAATAACATCCAAGTATTCACTCTCATTTAAAAGTCCTCACGGTTATGCATGGGTAAATTACTTGGAATCTTTGATTATGTGCTTTCATACTCATTTAAAAGTCCTCACGGTTATGCATGTATGGAACACATGTTAAAAAAAAGACTTAATAAAAACCACCTACGGTCGATAAGTGTATGCACGAAAGTGTGTACACTCGCCATGCTTTGTACTCCCCTCACATAAGCCCGAAAGGCAGTGCATGGGTGGTATATCTGGCCCCAGTTTACCTGAGCTAGGTGTGTAATTTTTCTTGCAAATAATGAGAGAGCAAGCAATTGAAATCCTAGCACTATTTTTACTTATTTGATTTGATTTGTTATTGAAAAGAAATGAAAATACCACTTTGATAAACTTTGATAATCAACTAAGGATCCATTTTATAATTACACTTATCAACCGAAACAACAAGTTAAACTATTATATATTTGTTATGATAACTTGATTTTTGTTGGAAATTTTGACGAGTAAATGACATAAATTTTCAAGATAATAACCAAAACCTATATTTAACTTATTCGTGTCAATTTAAAAATAAATCCTTCATTTGTAAATATTTTCAAAAATTTGCATTCATCTCTTTGTAAATAAATCTTGCATTTTGTAAATATTTTCATCATGCATTTGGATTTTGTGGGTAGTATCCGCTGAAAACCCTCACGAGACAACACTCGTCCTACTGGGGACACCCAGAGGTTTAACGGCTTGTTGCATACGCTCAATGCAATCGTGCTTCCTACAAAAATGGATTTATCTTAGTTTCCCTTTATTCGAGGACGAATAAAAAGATAAGTGTGGGGGCATTTGATGTGCACGTAAATGTGCACATTTTTATCGCCATATTTAATCTATTTAAATTAAATAAATGATCATATTGGGTATTTTAACTTGTTTTAACCAAAATTCATATTAATTCAAAATTGCCACACATTCATCTTCATACAAGGGTGAAATGGTAATTTTTGTGCATTTATTAATTTACTTAGAATTTTCTATGTTTTTTGTAGGAAATTTGGTGACATTTACAAGTGGTTTCATGAAGATGTGCATGCACAAAATCAAAACAAAGGAATGAAGATGAAAATAATTCAAAGAGAAGATCATGGAGGACCCCACCTACCCACCTACCTTAATGTACAAATTAAAGGCTAAAGCACATGCTTATGTATTTAATGGCTTCATGTACATTTAAGTGGGGATTAAAACATGCTAATGATAACTTGGCCTCCACACTTTCTCATGGGCATTTTGGGCATTCCCCAAAAATAGGAATTAGGGTTTTAAACTTGTATATATACCCCTTATGTTTCATGTAACATAATCTCTTCTCTTAGGCCTCCTTCTCTTTAGTTAGTTTAGATCAAATAAAAGAAAGCTCTCTTTCTTTTTTAATGGCTACTTAGCCAATTTTTATTTTATGTAATTTTCTTTTCTTTTTATGCAATTCAATATATGCTCTTTACATTTACATGCTCTCTTTCTTATGTTGTAGTGTAGATTTACTTTCATGCAAGTAGAATAGTTTTGTTTCTTTGCTTTACTCTCATTTTCCTCTTCTTTTTCATTCATGTTGCAAGCTATATTTGTTCACATGATAACAAATATGAGAGGCTAAACCCTTCAATTTAGGGGTAATGAAGCTCTCTAATCATGTAGCTTCAACTTAATTTGATGTTTATGCTCTCTTTTTGTGCTTAATGAGAAAGATCGATGTGGTTTAATGATGTTGTTTAGCTTTGAATTTGATAGTCTATGTTGTTCATAACAAAAAGGCTATGCTTAAACAAACAAAACACAAATTGCCTCTTCATCTACATATGATTATGGCAAAGAAGTGATTGTTGAAATTGAAATTTGATGGCTTATATTTCTAATTAATAGTTAATAGGCCATGCTTAAAATAGATTTTGCTTTCAACTTTGTTGTCATATTTTATGAGATTTAAAAGTGTATTAGTGGTTGTGTTAAAGTTTGATGGTTTATGTTGAGCTAATTAATAGCACAAATATACCATACTTATGATAAGCACATCAACTAATTCACTAATGACAAGAAAAGAGAGATCATAACTTCATTTTGTTGATTTATGTGATCTAGAGAGTGAAAATTGCCTCTAAATTGTCTCAACACTTTCATATTTTTATCTATTTTTCTTTTGCTAGTTTTTGTTAGTTAGTTCATTTTCTCATTTTCTAGCTAAACACACTCTCGACTTCGGTATAATTTGATTGAGTAGAATTTTAAAATCAACAATTCCCTACGGATCGACCCGTATTCGCCGCGTGCTACATTCGTACACCGTGCGCTTGCGGTTATTTTTAAATTTAAATTCATTCGACGGTTTATCTTTCGTATTCATATACTTTAATCAAGACTAAAATAGCAACTTTATAACATAATATTTATAATACTTCTTGTATAATATATAATGTAACATATATATAGTAGCACATATAATATCTTTAAGATCTAATATATTATAACCTATATATATTATAAACGTGTGTGTGTGTGTTTAAAACAAGATATCTATATGCACAAGGAGCATACAGGCTTGATATTGAATAACAATTATATAGCTTCGGCCGACAAATGTAAATTAAACATTAAAACAAAGAATTGTAACCTACTGAGCAATAGGAAAAAGAGATTGATATGCTATGGCTACATATATAACGCCTATATATTTTTTCGTATATCATTATTTAATAAAACCCATGTATCGAAATTACAAGTTCTATATATTATATATATAAAAAGAATCTACTTCATATTATATATCAAAACCCAAGCTAGCAGGAGGAAGGAAAAGATGTACGACAAGCAGTGGGTTTGGGTGGTCGGTCGAGGTTCGCGGGTTAGGTTTCTAGTGAAGCAAAGGTGGTGGGAAGGGGACCAGTGGAGGACATGCGGTGTCAGTGGGACGATGAGCAGGTGCCCACGGTTTGGAGGTAGAGGTTTCTGGAATGAAGGGGAAGAATGGTGGTAGCGGGCTGTTATGTTACTGTTGCAAGGTTCAGGTGCATGGAAAAGCAAGGGCGAAGGTGGACGAGGTAGGTCCTGACGTGGAGAGGCTAGGGTAATGTGGTCGGGTTGGGGTCGAGTGGAGCAAGGCCAAGGAGGTGCAGTTGGTCTCGACTTTGAGGATTGGCTGCATGGTGAGGAGGGGATGACTTGGTAGGTTCGTGGGTTAATGAGGATAACGGGAGGATGGCTGAGCTGATGAGTTTGAGAAGAATATATATATATATATACATATATATATATATGAGCAGAATGCAAATTGAAAGAGGAGAGAAAATAAATGGCAGCAAGGCAAATTCGAACAAATCAGCACTGTTATAAAGTGACAGTGGGAATAGTGAAGGCCGGGGCATGAGAATTCAAGTAGTATTAAAGCCAATGACTGTTTTATTTTTCGCCATTGGAAAATTTGAATGGACATAGGAATCAAAAAGTTAAAACGGATATCGATATGGTTAGCTGTTTCGTAGATATCTCCACGTACCGGACACCAAAATTCATAGATGAATATATTGCGGAGATCAATACGATGAGGCGAACAGAATGGTACATAGATATCGGCGATACGACCATCCTATCAAAAGTCGATATTCGGTACCAAAAATGCTGCTAAAACGCCGAAAATAAGATAGGCGGAGCAATAGTAGTTCAAATTTGAAGAAACGAATTATGACGTCACACTCAAAAAGTGATAAACATTTCTTATTATATAAAAATATTCAGATTTCGAAAACATTTTAACTTCATCAAATTAACTGAATTTAAATTGAAATTGAAAATTACACAATAGAATTAACTTTCATATTTTGCAATGAAAATTTTCCATTTTCTATGTTTAAATAAACGTATTTCAAATATCGAATTTTCATTGCTGAATTTTATAGTTTTAAATTTCACAAAAATTCAGTTAATTACGTTATATAACCATTAAGAATCTACAGGTCATTACATTCATAGTCCTAGATATTGCACCTGTCTCAAATCCTAATGCTCATATTTCTTTGATATTAGGTCGTCCATTTTTAGCAATATCAAATGCTATAATAAATTGTAGGAATGGCCAACTTCGACTTTCCTTTGGGCACCTAACCATTGAACTAAATATCTTAACTTAACAAACAACCAAGGGATCTTGAAATAAAAGAAGTTGGCATGATCCAAACAATTGTAGAAAATGATTTTATTGATTTTACCGAATCGCTTGACATGTGCCTGGATCATTTTAATACCAACTTCAATGAAGATGAATACATTTATGAATTAAATGATATTCACTACTCTTTTCATAACTCGCTAGAATTCAATCAGTTGATGTCTATTGAAGCCTCAAAAGAAGAACGCCTTAAATTAGACCTTAAACCTCTTCCAAATGGTCTTAAGTACGCATACTTAGATTCTTCGAAAAATTCCTCTATAATCTTGGCCTCCGATCTCACTAAGGACCAAGAAGAACAACTTTTGAAAATTTTAATGGAAAATAATGAGGCGCTAGGATGAGTAATCGCTGATATTAAGGGAATTAGTCCATCAATCATTGAACATCGAACTCAGTTAATCGATGAGGCTAAATCCACTCACGAAGAATAAAGATGACTAAACCCTAATATGAGAGAAGTGGTAAAGGAAGAAGTTATCAAATGTTTAGACAATGACATTATCTACCCTATATTTGATAGTACTTGGGTAAGTTCGGTACAAGTTGTACTAAAGAAGTCTGGAATCACTGTGACCACGAATGAGAATAACGAACTTGTTGCCACAAAAGTCAAACAAAATGGCGTGTTTGCATCGACATCGCAAACTCAATGCAGCGATAAGAAATGATCGTTTCCCCCACCCTTTCATTGATCAAATGCTCGAACGCTTTTCCGGTCATGAATATTATTGTTTTCTTGATGGTTGCTCCGGCTATCATCAAATTCCCATTGCACTAGAGGACCAACACAAAACGACAGTCACTACCCCTTCGGAACTTTTGCTTATCGTCACATGCCCTTCGGTCTTTGTAATGCTCTCGCTACCTTCCAGAGATGTATGATGAGTATATTTTATGATATGGTAGAGAATTTCTTAGAGATATTCATGGACGATTTTTTCAATCTATGGATCATCTTTCGATCAATGCCTCCTTCATTTAGAACGTGTCTTAAAGCGATGTAAGGAGAAATCTCTTGTGCTTAATTGGGAAAAGTGTTATTTTATGGTTAAGCGAGGAATAGTCTTAGGTCATGTTGTCTTCAAAAGTGGCCTAGAAGTTGACAAATCTTAAGTTGATCTTATTGTTGACCTTCCCCCTCCAAGGTCCATTAAGGACATTCACTCATTTCTCGACCATGCATAATTTTATAGGAGGTTCATTAAAGATTTTTCAAAAATTCCAAAACCTCTTTCAAATATTCTGGCTAAAGACGTTAAATTTGAATTTTCCAATGAATGTAAAACATCTTTTGAAACCCTTACAATTGATCTTCACCATTGCACCTATCATCCAACCTTAAAATTGGACTTTGCATTAAAAATTAATGTATGATGCTTCTTATTATGCCATTGGAGCCATCTTAGGTCAATGAATCGATAAACTTCCTCGAGACATCTATTATTCTAGCAAAACGCTTAACGAAGCTCAATTAAATTACTCAACCATAGAAAAAGATTTTTTAGTAGTTATCTTTGCCCTCAATTAGTTTAGATCATATCTCGTAGGTTCTAAGGTCATAGTTTACACCGATCATGCCGCATTGCGGTATTTACTCACGAAAAAGATGCCAAACCGGGCTTAATCCGTTGGATTCTCCTTCTTCAAGAGTTTGACCCAGAAATACAGGATAAAAAGGGTTCTGAAAATGTCGTAGCTGATCATCTTTCTCGTATTGTTTATGAAAACATCGATAACTCTCAAATCAACGATCATTTTCCATATGAACAAATTCTTTCCATCTCCCTGGACCATGGTATGCGGACATCGTAAATTATCTTGTCGCAAATGAAACACCTTCCCATCGGTCAAAACAAGATAAACAAAAATTCTCTCTAATGTTCAAAACTCTTACTGGGACGATCCTTATCGTTTCAAATATTGCACCGATCAAATCAGTCCTCGAATATTAATTCCGTAGCATCCTCTCTTTTTCACATAAACAAGCATGTGGAGGACATTTTGGGGCAAAGAAAACTGCTGCCAAAGTGTTACGGTGTGCTTTTTATTGGCCTTCTCATTTTCATGACGCCCACCAATTTTGTTTCAATTGCGTTAGATGTCAACAAACATGTCGTATTTCCAAACATAACATGATGTCCCTAAACCCAATTCTTGTCACCAAATTTTTTGATGTTTGGGGCATTGATTTCATGGGTCCATTTCCTAATTCTTTTGGAAATCTCTACATCCTTTTTGCAGTAGATTACATGTCTAAATGGGTTGAGGCTATTCCCACCAGAACGAATGATAATAAAATTATTGTCAAATTTTTGAAAGAAAACATATTTTCCCATTTTGGCATACATCGAGCCATTATAAATGATAACGGTTCTCATTTTTGTAATCATGCTTTTGAATCTATTCTTAAGAAATACTCTATCACTCATAAACTATCTACTCTATATCATCCACAGACTAGCGATCATGTCGAGATTTCTAATAGAAAAATTAAACAAATTCTTGAAAAGGTAGTTAACTCCAACAGAAAAGATTGGTCATCTAAATTGATAGATGCCCTTTGGGCATTTTGCACAGCTTATAAAACCAATCTAGGAATGTCACCATACCGATTAGTCTTTGGAAAAGCATGCTATTTACCCATTGAGCTCGAGCACCGTGCACTTTAGGCAATCAAATACCTTAATTTTGACATAGAAAAAGCCGGATTGCATCATAAATTACAATTGTCAGAATTAAAAGAACTAAGAAATGAAGCTTATGAAAATGCAAAGATTTATAAAGAGAAAACTAAGTTTTATCATGATAAATCCATACTTCGTAAGACATCCGAAGTAGGTCGAAAAGTTCTCCTATATAATTCCAGACTTCATTTATTTTCGGGTAAATTGATATCTCGATGGACAGGTCCATATATTGTGAAAACAGTGAACCCTTGTGGTGTAGTTGAAATTGAAAATCCTAGGGACGGTTCGATTTCAAAGGTCAATGGACAACGCTTGAAGCCATTTCTAGAGTTTAAGCAACATGAGGACAATGGATTCATGGATCTCTACGAACCTTGCTATTCGGATGAGCCACTCACTATCTTGTACATATCAGGCTGCATTTATTTCTTTCCTGTTTTGCATTTGCATTCCATTTGATAGTTGGGACACTTCTCATTCCAGTGTGGGGGGAACACGTATCTCATACTGTTTGTTCATATTTCACAGTGTGGCATCACTTAAAAAATCATCCCATTATTTTTTCAATTTTTTTCAAGCTTCATTTCAGTTTCCATTATTTTAGGACTTTGATTTATTTTTAATTAGTCAAGACAAAGTAATTAACAGTTCAAGTCAATTGATGAATTTTTTTTGTGAATCACTAATTTCAAATATAAAATATAATGGAAAGTTGAATTACAAGCAATAATGTAAAGTAATGCATTAACATTTCAAATCATTGAAGTTAACTGGTGCTGTGTCAATTCGCAGAACTCTCTTTAGTTAATTTCAAAAAAAAAAACTAATAAGAAACACCCAGAGTCAATAGGTGTGTACATTTATGAAAGTGTGTACACTCGCCACGCTCTGCGCTCTTCTCACATAATCCCGCAAGGCATTGCAAGGATGGTATATCTGGCCTCAGCATCCTGAGTTAGGTGTAGAAAGAAATTAAATAAATAATCATCTAAGGATTACCGACCTTTTCTAACATAGTTAGTATCGATTTCCAAAATCCGCCAAGCTCTGTCCCAACACTCTTGTAAGCCCGCGAGGCAGTGCATGGGTGGTATACCTTGGTCCAAAAGTTAGGTGTATATAAAAAAAATATTTTTAATAAAGGGAGATTAAGCTATTGAGACCTAAACACTTCTTGACTTTATTGATTTGGCTTGTTATACAAATGGAAAATACCATTTTGAAAAAACTATGATTAATAACGAAAAATTTATTTCATGGCTGCACTATGTTATCGACCGAAAAAACCGGCTAAACTAGAATCTAATGCATGAAAACTTGAGTTATATTGAAATTTATGATTAGTGAGGAACCAAAAATTTATAGAAGCTGACTTTAACTGATGTACATTATTTTTTTGTAATTATTCTGAAGTGAATCGAGTCTCCATTTATTTAACATTTTGCCTTTATGTAGTACATGAGAATCATCACGTACTACATTTGGATTTTGTGGGCAATATCCGTTGAAAACCCTCACGAGACACTACTCGTCCTGCTAGGGATACCTAGAGGTTTAACGGCTTATTACATATGCTCAATGCAATCGTGTTTCCTACGAAAAAGGATTTATTTAGTTTTTATTTTCATGCTTATTAGAGGACAAATAAAGTTATAGTGTAGGGGTATTTGATGAATATTTTTTTGCATTTTAAACCATTTGTTTCACATATTTTTATTTTAATAAAACAGTACTATACGGTTAATTTGTTGAGGTTATGCAGATTATAGATTCTGAAGTGCAACGTTGAAGTTAATCGGTTGTGCCGTCCATTGGTTCAAATGACACGCAGAAAAGAGTGCAACATTTTGAGCACCGAATAATTTGAAGAGAAAGCACATATCGTTCATGAAGAAATTCATCTCATGTCACCAACATGTGTACTGTTCATGCAAGAAATCAAATGCAAGTATTGAAAGTGTTGTACACTTCAAAAAAAATCAAAACTTGGTCATGTTTTAATCAAGCAACCTGGGACCTATTTCATCGTAACAGCACGCGTTTTTCTTTTATTCCCATTTCAAAGTTTGTAATATCCCGGTATTTCGTGCCATTTGCATCCGCATATGTCGAACTTGAATTGCTCAAAATATCATATTGTTAATTTATATTTGGCAAAACTCAACATATATAATAAACAAAATAATCACAGAATCACAGACACAGAGTAATATAAAAATAACTAGCGGAAAAAACTGAATAGTAGTTCATGAAGCTACTATATATATATAATAGAGTTAAAAAAAGATAAAACAGAAGTCTCGAATACATAGAAGTCTCAATACAATAGTCAAATAACAAAATCTGAATATATCACTAGAGAGCTGAATAACTGAAAGTTGAATAGATTTAGATGGATCACCAAGCAAAGCTCCAACTCTAAAGGTGAGTCTCAAATGCTGTGACACTAAGTCTGACCCGAGCATAAGCAAAGCACAAAAAAAGTCGAGTCGGGATTAACATTCTTATATCAATAAATCCAACTCAAGTGAAACATCAACTGAAATGCAAGTAACTCAAAAGATGTTTGGGATAACCGTCCTCTAAGGATCCATAGAACTATCTACGATGTACTATAATATGCTATTATAATATGTCTATAGTAAAGCAAAATATTAAAATAGTGTTAAGGCGTTACCCATATCCCCCTTGACACATTTTCATATATTCCCATAGTCTATATAGTACCGTAACCTCCCCCGTAAACTAGAGGATTATCAAAGGGCAGTCCATAGGTATGGTACAAAACAAACTCGTAGTGGGCTCGATATGGTATGTGACACGGCACAACTAGGCAATGCCCGGGTAGGTATACCAATTACACTTCCGGGTTGGTGGTAACACATAGCCGCAGCTACCGTCCACCTTAATCCACATTCCCAAAAATTCGAGGGTGCAACCAATCAATCATCAAGTAATAGAATGGTATCGAAGAGGTGTGTCAGATCGGAGGAGCTACCTCACTTGGCCCGTCAATCGCTCCTATTTTAGCCACCTTAAGCTAACTTATTAGAGTTGGGTCCACGTATATACCTCATATAGAATCGTCGTCAACCATCCTACTTCATTCTGGAATCTCCACCGCATATACAGTTGTTAAAGTGGTTTTCAGTATTGGCAGAGAGTATGACAATAACCGATCCCGGTCTCTTTAACAACCAAACGTTATTATAACACCGTGGTCATTTTATTTCAAATAACTTATATTTCAAAACCAAAATATCATATCATTTCAAACCATATAAATCCGATATCATTACTCATTTGAATAATATTCATTTCAAAATTATAACACTTTCCAAAATTATATCTCTTCTAAAATTATAACACTTTTAAAACCATAAGACTTTGGAAACCATAACATTTTGAAAATCATAATACTTTCAAATCATAATACTTCCCACTTAAACAGTTTTAGATATAGAAAATAGTATGTATATAATAAAATGGTTTACAAAATAAAATAGTTTATGTGTTAAAAGAATTTGAAAAAAAATAGTTATAAATTAAATGTTTATGTTAAAATAATTAGTATATTAAAAATAATTTTATATTAGAAATAGTTTTATATTAAAAATAATTTATATTAAAATAATTTTACATTAAAATTAGTTTATATTGTAAAAAAATAGTTTCCTCAAAGTTCGCAAATCGATTTGAATCAACTCGAATTCCAAAATTCCATTTAAATCAAATCTCAGTTCATCCATTTCAATCCAATTCAAGTTTCAATAAAAAAAATTATATCAATTTCAAATACAGATATATACTACAATTTAAACCATTTCAATTCCAATAGATTTCAAAGCTTAAATTCATTTATATCTCAAATTCAACCTTACCATTATTTAATATTGAAATATTCACTTAGTAAATCTAATATCATTTAAATAAAATCTTAAATTATGATTTAAATAAACTAAATATTCCCTTAAATTTATTTACTTGAAATATTAATTTAATCACTTTAAATCAAAATCAAGTTATAAAATCATATCTTTAAAAATCTCAAATTCAATAAGTTCCAAATCAAATCTTATTTAAGTATAATTATTAAATAAATAAAATTTCAAATCAATTTCAAATTTATCTTTCCAACCTCAATTTATTAAAATTATTATAAAATATATCTTTTGAAATAAAAATTTAAATAAATACTTAAAACACATAATATACTAATTAATTTAACTTATATTAAATTAAATATTATTATCAAATTTATTATATTAAACTTATTTTATATATTTAAAAATAGTAAAATTATAAGAAAATATAAAAAATTATAATTTAAAAACTAACTTATAAAATTTCTAAACATTTAATTTCAAAACAAAAATCTAATTTTTAAACCATTATAAAATAACATATATATATATATATAATATCTTAAAATCAATATTAAATAAAAACATATATTCCCTTTCAAACTTTGGAAATCATTTCAATATATATATATATATATATATATATATATATATATACATACATACATACATATATATATATATAGACCAAAGGTGTGTGTATATAATTTTCTATCCTATGGTCAAGTGATACAGATATTTATCATTTCAATCCGCATTTTAAATATCTACGGGTACATATCTTTTCAACCCGCAAATCCCAAATTCAATTCAATGAAAATCGCTTGGGTTTATCATTTTAACCCATAATGATTTTCTCCTATTCTACAAGATCGTTAGGGTATGTATCATTTTAACCCGTAGGATATTCTATACTAAAAGAGAACTTGCAGAGTGAGAACAGTGATGATAATAATATAACATATCAGTAGCAGGCATATATCATCAATAACAGATAAAATACAAATAACAGATCATAGTGTTAGATGTCACATGTGAACTTTTACAGATAATGGCATATCATATATATAGAAATTAAATAACTAGCAATAGCATCTTTCAATTGTCGTTTCAAATAAAATCAAATTTAATAAATATAAGAATGTTAATCGTGAGTGATTGCTCACCTTTCGAGGCTAAAGAGATTCGACAATGAAATGAGTTATGAATCTAAGCACGAATTCCAAAGAAAAGAAAGATTGGCACGAATTCGATGAACAAGGCTGAAAGCTTGGAATTGACTAAATCAAATTAAAACTGGATTGATGAAGATAAACGGTATAAGTGAACTTATATATATACATATATATATATATATATATATGAATATATATAACTATGTATAACTATTTACATATATAAAATCATATTCTGAATTAAAACACGTTTTTAATTTTTTAAATATATATATGTCTTTCAAAATCATTATTTTAAATAAAACACATAAAATAAAACAAACATATCTACATAATATAATTTGAAATAAATACACATATACACACATATACATAATAAAATGCAAAATACTTGCATATATTGTATGTTCATTTAAGAATATATATATATATATATATATATATTTAAAAATCAATTTAAACATAAATTTCAGATTAATATTTAATTCAAATACATAAAAACAAAGTCTCCATATATAAACTTGAAAACCAAACTATTGTATATAAAGTTGAGTATGTTTGAACATATATAGAACTGTAAATAACAAATAAAACTGCAACTAGAACTTACACAAAATGGACATATATATATATACATAGATCCATCTTCACCATACGTTATATATACCTTGTTAAAAACTTTCATAAACTAACATATATAACTTATTTATAAGATTATATATATACATATATATATATATATATAGAAACACTTATATATAGTAACCTGATGTAAGATATATATATGTATGTATGTATGTATGTATGTATGTATGTATATGTATATATACAGAAACGAAAACAATATATATAAAAGAAAACATATATATATATATATATATTATAAGAATCAAAAGATTAAAATACAAATAAAACAAAAGAAATATATTCTGTAAACTAATATAGAATAAAGACTTAGAACTTAAAATCTATATATATGTAACAACAAGAGGCTACAGCAAATATAACTAATGTATTTATTCCTATATTATAAATATAACAGACATATATACATACATATATATATAAGTTTTTTTACTAACTATAAAAGATTATAAATATAACTACTATTATATACTAACTATAAAAGATTATAAATATAATAGATTATACATTGTAACCAAATCTTATTATATAAACATATTATACAATATATAACATGAGACAAATTATTTTAAACTTATATGTAAACAGGCTTATATACATCCATAAACAAACAGCTTCTATATAAATAAACTTGCATAACAAAATATATAAACTTACATAACAAAATATATAAACATTTGTATATATATATATATATATTAATATAAGCAGTCAAAAGAATATATATAGCTAACATCTTCCGACCACAAACTTCTGTCAAGAAACTATACATACATATATGTATATACACACTAACAAAAATATACTAAAAAATAAACTGTGCTACATATATGTAACTACTCACTCATATATAGGCTGTGCACATAAGGTCGACCAGATGAGATGATTGTTGGGTGAGGAAGCTTTCAGCCGATAGAGGGAAGGAAGAGTGGTTTGGCGCCAGATCTGGGAAGAGGAGGGATAGTGGGTGAAGGTTAGGCCATGGGAAGTGGTGAAAGGTGCGGTGGTGGGTGGCAACACACGGGGAGCACAAGTTGGAGGCGGTTGTTCGAGTGGAAGAGAGAGGGGGAACATGTAGTGTAGTGGTCGGCTTTTGTGGTGATGGGTGTCGGAGTGACGCTTGGCTGATGGGTTGCGAAAGTAAAGCATGAGCGGGCTTTATGGAAAGAAGTTTCAAGAGTGGAGAAGGACGTTCCATGTTCTCTGTTATATTACTTTTCTTTGATAGTTTTTTTACTTCTTTATTATGGTAGAATAAATAGAAATGAAAAGATGAAATGGAAGAGAAAAAGTGGAAATATAGAATACAAACGAAATGGTGGAATAATAAAAGCCTGTTGATTATTTCATAGAATAATTTATGGCTAGTGGCTATTGGGAAATAGACAGTAGGATATGAAATGGTAGGAAACCAAAAGACTCAGTTGCAGAACCGATATGCTAAGCATTTTGCATACTGCACTACACACTGGATTCTGAAATTGACAATTGAACATATCTTAGAGATCAGCACGAGGAGACGATCAAAACGGTATACAGATATCAGTGGTACGACCATCCTACCAAAAGTCGATAATCGATATCGAAATGCTGCTAAAATGCCAGAATTAAGATAAACGGGGAATAGCAGTCCAAATTTGACGAAACGAAATATGATGCCTCACTCAGGAGATGATTTACTAATTTATTATATACAAATATTAAGGTTTGATAAATATTTTATTATCATCAAATACAAACTGATTTAAATAGAAATAAATTTACATAAAAAATAAACTTACATATTTACTGATGAAAATTTACCATTGGCTATGTTTACATAGACGTATTCCAAATATCAAATTTTATTTTCAAATTCAGTTATTTATAATTTCACAAAATTTCAGTTAATTACGTTATTAAAACCACTAAAGTTTACGGATCGTTATAAAGTTCAGCCGGAAGATCTCCCAAAGTTTGGCCAAGTGACTACATTATTTGTTTCAAAGTGTGGCCACACGAAAATAAAAGTTTAGCAAACATTAGTTCCAAGCCAAAGTCACAAGAATATCTCTCAAAAGCAATGATGTGGACATATATATTTTCTTTCATGGATTGAAAGTTTCAAAAAAAATCCAAGTGAGAACAAGTGAGTACATATTTCTCTACAAATTCACGTGGACTCGTTCTTTTGGGCATAGTTGGACTGATATTTTCAAAGCTGAAAATTCTATAAATAAAGAATCGATAGCAACATAGAGATCATCTCTTACCCCATCACGTTTTCTCCTAGTTTATTTTTATTTTCAGCAATGTTTTTATTCGGACAGAGTGGATAGAACTATTAATTAGTTTTAGCAGTTTATTTATTTTTGTTCTCATTTCTTTTTTATACTCATTTCAGTTAGTTAATAAATTCAGCGCTTCTCTATTTCAGTTGCTTACTCTGTCATTTCCTTTCCCCTATTTTAGTTTCTACTCTGATTTCTACAATTTTATATTTTGATTGCAATTTCGATTAGATTCGAAATCGATTTGGAGTATATTATTTTTTTATTTCCTATTCAAGAACCATCATTGAATTTGTTCAACATACCCAAGATTTAAATATGGATTTCAAATATTTTAAAACACAATTCTCTATGTTCGACCTGCATACTACATGCCTTGCGCTTGCAGAATTTATTAAAATTTTTGCTTTTTTAATCAATAGAGAAGTCACAACAGTCACTTTTTGTGTAGTTTTGTAGTATTTTGTAAACTCTAATATGTATCTATTCGTTTTAACTCGATGTATATATTGTGGTCCATGTATCATCACTTTTGTATCACTATATAGTGTACTGGGATGTATCTGTGTATATTAATATACATGTTTGACTACTATTCTATTATCTATTGTGTTCGTTGTTATATTTTTTTCTAATAGATCCTTCAGCCACTGTAGTTTTGTATTAAGCATATATTGAGTATGTCGATCCACTTGAAAAAGAAATAAATTTAGAGCACCCAATCGACGTATTCAATATATGTTTAAGACAAAGCTATAGATGGTCGCCCCTAACCAACCCTATTCTCTACATTAGCAGACAGTATTACTCAGTAATACTCTTTGTTAATGTGGGTCTCGGGGTGGGGCATCATAGCTTGGTATCAATGCTGAGTTCAAAAGAAAATATGATAAACACGGAATAGAACATATATTACGATACATCAAAGTATAGTATTAGTGCTACATATTCCTTAATCACCATGCCCTTAACCTTTTCGTGTCCTTTGGAGTAGATATATGTTGGGAATACATCTAGGAATGCCCTTTTTTCGTAGTATTCCATAATTGAATCGTGATATATAACCCTATGAATAATCCTTATCGTGACCATTCTATTTTAGTTCTCTTCGATACGGGTGCTTAACCCTCATTCGTATCGCAAGAGCTTGTTGATGCTATACCATTGTATGTTTCTTGTCTTGTTACTGCTTTGAGGATTGTGAATCCTATTAGGGGAATCCGCAACACTTAGCTTGTTGTGTGAGGATGTTGAGATTATTCTTTGTAGTTTTTCTTTTCGTGCGAATCTGCACATTACTCACTATCTTGGGTTTAGTTTGATTTTGAGGATGGATCAGCTTGCTTGTTATCCAGCTCGAATTCTATGTTTTGAAAGGCTTCTATATCTTAGGTATCCTAATTCGACTGATCTGTTGTCTCTTATTCTTTAGAATGTTTATGCTGATTTTGGGGCACCTTTATTTGCCCTTGAGTCTCGAGATGGTGATGTATCTCAAATTCCAGTCATTTGTGATTTTGTTGATGTTTTTGAGTCCGTTTTGGGCTTTCCACCCAAACGGGCAATTAAGTTTCATATTGACCTCATTTCGTGTGCACAGCCTATTAGTTGTTCTCCCATGAGGATGCCCACTAAGGAAAATGAGGGACTCAAAAGGATTTGCTGGAGCTTGAAGCCAAGCAATTCATTCAGTCCAATTCTTCACCGTGGGGTGGCGCCTCGTCTTTGTTAAGGAATCTGTTGGTACTCTTAGGCTTTGCATCGATTATCACAAACTTAACAAGTTAATCATAAAGAATAAATATCCATTGCCTATGATCAATGACATGTTCGATCAATTGAGTGGTGCTAGGGTCTTTTCTTAACTTGACCTTGCCATCGGTTTCCATCATCTTTGAGTTGCGGAGGACAATACTCCTCTCACTGTATCGATATTGATCTTATGAGTTGCTCATTATGTCATTCGGTTTAACGAACAGTCCAGCTTATTTCGTCGATCTTATGAATTGAGTATTTTAGTAATATCTCGATGAGTTCATCCTTGTATTCATTGATGATGAGTAAAAGCAATAATTTAAACTGCAATTCTTTATAATAGAAGATATACTTATAAGTTTAATTGGATCCTATTTATTGAGATAAGCTAAGAGTATTTTCTAAAATCATATAAGAGGCATATTTATCATATAGAAAACGATTTTGTGTTGGATTGTCCATCAAGTGCTTTAAGATTTTTGGTCGATGCGCCTGATCAACTTTATCAATAGGAATTTCCTAAATGCTTTGATGAGAAAGTCGGACAAGGTAAATTGAGTTGTAAGAAGTAAAAATTTGAAAATAAATAAATATGGGATTGAGTATTAATTTTACTATAGAAGATAAATGTAGCCATTGAACCATAGTGACTGTTGGATACGTGGCAAGGCTGTTTTGATAATTTAGTTAACTCTGCAGCCACTAATTGGGTCATTCACTATAAACCAATGGTGAGGCAATGCCATTATCTTATTTGAAATTTGTGAAATTAAATATGATTATGCTTTTAATTGGTTATGTAAGTATAACCAATAGGAATCTAAATAATGATATCATATGGGAATTTGAGTAAGTAAAGTAAATAGTTCTAATTAAAGAGATATTTCAATTGGAAGAAAATATCATGTAATGATTTGATTAATAAAATGATGTATTCAAGATAAGAAAATGCATTGGGTAGAAAAACTAAAACATCAATTGGATATTTTAGCGCAAAGTTATAAATGTTGACTATAAAAATTTGTTTTGACAATTAGTTATTTGAATAATAGTAGATAGTAAGATATAAAACTCTATCTTAAGGGAAAATAAAGAAATGCTAACTTAAGAATTTTAGTATAAATTTGTGAGCAAGCCTTTGCTTTAAATTTTGATAGTACTAAAACTTGTTGGTATGAATTTGTAAAATTCTTTTGAAAATAAGTTTGAGTTAATTATCAACCTTAGTTAATTTCATGTTGATAATAAGATGAAATTATTTTTGTAACAAGAAGAAATAAAAATTTGAATTGTTCATTTATTATAAAATGCTATATTAAGAAGTACAAGGTATAATAAATGAATAAGTCATGAGATTCAATCATTTGAAGTTGTGATTTTTATTAAAATTTATGTGTAAATCCAAAATTTATTTTGGATGGATAATTATCTTTTGACAATGAAAGAAATTAGCCATCTCTTCCAAAATGAGCCATCAAGGTTAATTGTTCAAAAAAAAATTTGTTTGGGTAAAGCGAAGAAAGTATTTCCAATTAATGAATTGTTTATTTTAAAAGATAATTACATGAAGTTAATCATAATTTTGAATGTCTTAGCGTTCCAGAAAAGATGATCATGTAATAAATGATTTAGCATAAAAAGCTTGTTTTGAAAATGAAGTTTGAAATTAGAATGGACTGGGGAAATTCAAATTTTAAATTGATTTTAAAAGCTGAAATTTTATTCGGAAAATTTTGTACTAAAATAGCGATGACTTGAGATTTATAACTCCAAATAAGCTCAATCTTTTTGGAAATAAAAGTTCTTTCAGTAAGCTATAAATATTATTTTTTACCACTTTGGAAGGTTTTGCATTTTATTCAGTCTAAAATGGATTTGAATATGGATGGACATTTCTGTCCTATTATATAAATTTTCTATGATTTAAGCTAAATGTAAATTTAGCATAATTTTCAAACCATGAGTCCAATTTTAATGATCTTTATATTACTGAAAAGCTTAAACTTAGTATAATAACTTTGATTATATAAGCATTCTCATATTTTGAAGTTTGCTATGTCAAAACTTGAGTCTTTACAGTAGGTCTGAAATTAAATAAAATGGTTTATTTCCCTTAATAATCAAATGTAATGCTTCCTATTTTGTGAATGTAACTGCATTGATTATTAGTATGGGATAAAAATATGTTTCAAACTAATATATATTTGTGGTAGAATTTAAAGATGAAACAACTTAAATTTTATTTTACTCTAAATAAAGAGTAATGGGCTTAAATTAAAAAATTTAGTAGAAGCTTTGAGAATTTTCAAGTGTTGAAAATTGAGAATTTGATTATGAAGATAATGGGTTTGAAAACTCTAAGGATATTTGATTAGTAAAAGAAAGTATAAAATTTATTCCTTGTGGTTGTTTGCCTTTTTGCAATTATCTAATGACTTGCATTTTTGCATTCGTATGATCTTGGTGGTATTTGAGAGACCACCTACATCTTGTTGAGTTTTCTTACCCCAACGGTCATCAATCCAATATTCGTATGGCTTCTTTCGTTGTATTATACGGAAGGTCATGGCGAACTTCATCTTGTTGGTTGGAGTCCGGGATAAAGTTATGCCAAGTCATGAATCTATTTGTGAGGCTTCTGAAAGATCGTTCTTACCTGATTTATCTATTGTGTGACATCCTATCCGTGTTCTTGTTTCGAAGGTGAAACACCTTCGAAATAGGGATGTTCTGCTCGTAAAGATTTAGTGGTCTTCTAATCCCAATAACTACACTTGGGAAGCCATAGAATTAATCGAGCAATCTTATTCGGTTATCTATCTTCTTGTGTTGAGGGTGAGAAATTTTAAACTCAAGCTTATCCATCTTTTCTAGATGAAATAAATTGGGTTGAATAGTGCTCTTCTTTAGAAGTTGCGAGGATGCAATTTATATAAGGGAGAAGTCTGTAACAACCCTGGTTTTAGCGATTAGCTGTTAATAACAATAATAATAAATTATGATGAGATTATAATTTATTAACCAAGAGATAAATATAATTTGGGATAGATAATTTAAATGAATTATCTAAGTAAAATATAAAATTTGGGTTTCAGAATTTACTCGGGGAAAATTTGAGATAAGGGATGTTAAATTAATGAAAATGATTCAAATATGGATTTTTGGAGAAAATACCTTTATTTTGGAGAAAAAATGAGGAAAATAGATTTAAACTATAAGTTAGGTTGAATTTGAAGTAAAATAAAATGTTGGGAATAAACTGAGTTTCAAATTTTATATTTGAAAGTGAATAAAATAAATTTGGGATGGAAAATTTGTTAAAATTGTTTATTATAAATAAACAATGGATTTTGAACAAATATAATAGAATTTAGATAGTTTAGTTGGAAATAAATGGTGAATAATGATATTTTGTTAACTTGGTGATTAATAAATAAATTAAGTGAGACAAAGAATTTAATTCAACATTAATTGGTTGAAATAAATGTAAAACGTTGGAAATAAAGTTTTAAAAATCTATTATTTTTGTTTGTGAAAAAAATGAACATTATATGTATTAATTAGATAAAATGTAATAATTTTGCAAATCATTGCCAAGTGTTGATTTGGTTAATTTTAATGGATTGTTAAAAATTTAATATGATAAATATTGAAAATAAAACGGTGGGATTTTGTTTAAAAATAATATTTGGATGTAAAAATGATGTTATAAGGTTTGTTACATTTAATTGTACCAAGAAATGATTTTTGTATAAATTTTAGTGTTAAAAATAATGTTTATGTAATTAAAAATGTAACCGAAGCATTTAACTAAAAATAAAAAAATTAATGATGAAAAATATTTTTAAATGGCTAAATTAATTTTGTGTGTTGATAAAACATTTTTGTAATACAAACATTTGTTGCAAAAAATTTATTTGGTTAAATATGTGTAGATACGGTGAATTAAAGTGTAACATTGAACGAATTAGTCAAATTTTAACTATGTATGGATGCATAGCCTTATTGATTAATGGGTTTAAGCCCAAACCAATTTCTAGAATGAGCAGGAAAATTGGGAAATGAGTTGTACGTTCTTTTCTCCTTCCTCATTCTTGCTTCTTCTATCTAAAACAAACCAATAAAGAGAAATGGCCTCCTCTTCAAATTCTTTGAATTAAATCTCTTCAATTTAGATTAATTCCAAGTCAGAATTTAAGTAAATTCTAATCTATATAGGTAATCTCATCAAAACCTTTATTTCATTCTCTGTTTGTTTTATTTGAGAGAAATTTTTGTTTGTAACTTCTATTTTCTTTGCTACATGTCTGTTCTTTTCGAGTTACATGCATCTACAACTAATTTAAGGCAAAAGATCCTAGCTTGCAAGTTTAATCGCTCAAAATCGTGCTAAAGTGAGTATACAACTCACAATTTCTACCTTAAGTAAGTTTGTACGCTGAAAATGGCTTGAAACTGCTTAATGTAAACAAAAGTTTACTGCTTAAATATTTACAGTGGAAAATATTTTGAGTTGCTTCTTTTTGTGTTTATATCTCCTTGTACTTGCCATGAAATCATGCCAGAATTATTTTGAATTGTTGTCTAAGTTTTGATGTAATTGCTTATCAATTTTCATCGCCTAATTCATCGTGTAACTAGCAGAAATAATGGCTCAAAAACTAGATCAAACAAGGCAAAAATCATCTACACAAATTCACAATCAATAGGTCGACCATAAATTATCATGGGTTGACCTTAGGGTCAACCCAGAGAGTGTATAGTTCGACCTTAGGGTCGACCTAAGCATGGTGAAGGTCAACCTATAGGTCGATTCTGGCTTTGGAAATTTTGGAAATTGTTTTCTTTTGTTCTTTTTGCTTCTTCTGCTTATTCCAGCAACTATTGTGATCTGTTTTGTGGTATTTTGGAGTGTTTCCGAAGGGCTTAAAACCTATCAATAGATAAGCCAATAGTTTGGGTTGATCCATATTCCAGATTGATGAGTTTTTGAGATGGTTTCATATGCTTAATTTCAATGTTTACAATGATTTCTGTTGTTTTCGAGCACGGGTTTTCTAAACGGTTTTGAAATGGTTTTTATAACAAAATAGCTTTCGAACTAAATATTTTACAATAATTTTAAAGCTATTAAAATTATAATTATCTATAATAAAGAGAATTTCAAATATTTATTTTCCAAACGATTTTTGATTTTTTATAACTAGTTTTCTCGAACAAAGTATTTTCTATATAAAATACACATTTTTGCACTCTTTGAGCATATGAGAAAGTGAATTAAAAGATTTAGTAAAACATGTGGCATGTGACACATGCGTTTACTTTTTCGATTAGTTCAGGAATTGTTCGTTTGATGCTAGTTTTGCACACTCTTCGAGCGTATGAGAAAGTTAATTAAACGATTTAGTAAAACACGTGGTATGTGACACATGCATTTACTTTTTCGGTTAATTCTAGACTTTTTCATTTGAAGCAATTTTCATGGACCTTCGGATTGATTGCCAGTAATGGACCTTCGAGTCATTTGCCATTCGGGATGTTGTCCTTAGGGATGTTTGTCCTTAGGGACATATTTTGCGCCTTATTTTGAGATACGATACTTGGGGGCTTCGGACATTTTTATTAAGAATGTGCTATCTTTTGTGATGTTCTCATGATTTATTTATGATTTTTCAAATGTATTGTCATTTCGAGATTATTTGGCCTTTTGAACTGTTTGATACATTATTATGTGGCAATTACATTATGGAGTTTGAACTCTTAATCGAGTTCTACATATTATGGTTTGTGATTGCCATCTTTCAACGGTTTATTTGAGATTTATAATCTCCTTTTAGGGAACTATTTGTGATTGCCATCTTTTGGCGTATTTTCGAGATTTGGATTTCCTATTTTAGGATTTATTTGTGATTGCCATCCTTTGGAATTCTTTTAGTTTTGTGGTCTCCTATTTAGGAGTTATGGTTTATGAAAACCATTATATGGTCTTTTGAATATGCCGATGATATGAGGCGATAAAATGTGTTAAATTGGTATTATTGTCGATCTTGCCTCTTTCGAGATATCCTCTTACGATACTTAGTAATTTATATATTATTGTGATATTATCTCACATGAAGTGTTAACATACATTATTTTTACTTCCTTTCATTCGAGAAGAAACATTATCCTTTACACTTATGCTTCATCTATCACATACTAATTACTTTATTTAAGCTAGACTGACCTGTGTATTTTTATACATACTCAGGTCTCACCGAATTATTTCAGGTTAGACGTCTGTTGTAGATATCTGCTATGTTTCTTCCGCTTTGGACTTTCTGCTAGTTACTTTTTGTGTAGTTTTTTAGTGTTTTGTGAACTCTGATATGTATTTATTCGTTTTGACTCGATGTATATATTCTGGTCCTTGTATCACCATTTTTGTATCACTATGTAGTGTACGGGGATGTATTTGTGTATATGAATATACATGTTTGACTGCTGTTCTATGATCTTTTGTGTTCATTATTATATTTTGTTCTGATAGATCTGTCAGCCACTGTATTTTGTATTAAGCATATATTGAGTATGTCGATCGACTCGAGAAAGGTAAAAAATTAGAGCACCCAATCGACATACTGATGTTTAAGACGAAGCTATGGATGATCACTCCTAACCAGCCCTATTCTCCGCATTACCAGATAGTATTACTCAGTAATGCTCTTTTTTAATGTGGGTCTCGGGATGGGGCATCACACAATCTGCCTCGGAGATCAGTTACCTACAGGTCCTTGATGGATACCGGCAAACTTGGTCCAAGTCCAGATTGAGCTACATTTAGCATGGTATGACAAGCAAGCTATAAAAGGAAAAATTCTAAATTTCAGGTCAATCGAAGTTCGTATGCTAAAGTTATGAATTGATCAAGATCCATGTGAGACATGTCCATTTTGTTTCCATCCATCTATCATGCCGTATCCATCACCATCGATACGAGGCGAGCGTAACTCCGTCACTCGGCATCCACCATTCGTATCCATAAGATTCGAACCTCTATCGATAGACTTCAATGCTCCCTGGATTGATCACATTTCATTCAACCAACTTCTGCATTTTTCATATCAATCGTCTGATCGATACGAAGGACATGACCTACGATCGATACGAAAACAAAGGCAAAGCATCGATATGGGAAGCGAAGCAAAGGGTGGATACAAAATGATGTGGTCAACCCAAAACAAGCGGTCCTTATGCATGAATTTTGGATCTCCACAAAGCAAGCGCGCCATGTCATCGATACGAAGATGGTCGATATGAAGACCTTAAGCAGTCCATGTTTGCAACTTCGATCGATCATGTCTCTATAACCATAAATCCAAATGCTATGAAATTTTCACAAAAGCTTGCATATCAACTCAAAACCCTCCACGACTGATCGCAGCTCAAATGGAGTCATTCTTGATCGATACGAAACCAACAAGGATCGATCCCAAATGACTCCAGATTGATTGTGTGGGCTCACCTATGCATAAGAAAGGGTATTCCGAGATTCGGGGTAGACATTTCCAGCTCTATGCCTATAAATAGAACATCCACTGCAGCTAAAAAAGGACTTTTGATGTTGCTCCTCTGATAAAACTCCATTGTAACTCGAGTGTTAGCCATTGTATTATTGTAATTCAGTTTATAATCAGTAATAAATAGCGAATCTTTTAAAGTGGACGTAGGCTACAATGCCGAACCACTATAAATTCTTATCTTCTTGTACTACTGTTCATTTTTCTTAGTGTGATTGTTAGATTAGCTTCATTTTTCATTTTATTTCTTTATTTCAATTATATCCGAAGAGTGTTGTACCCATTTTTGGTATAAATATTTGGTGCTTTCATTGAGAGAGCACTGCTTTTCTCTAATTTTATGGATCCCCTGCCATTGTTGGATTACTAAAACCTAAGGAGGAGATCTAGATCCATCTTCTTGAGGTTCTTTCTATTCTTTTTACACTGTTCTTGATCTATGAAGAACTACAATCAACATGGTGCATACTACCAGAACTGATGCCACCAATGCTGCTGATCTAGAAGGAAGGGATAGGCAAAATCCCCATAGCCGACCAAAGCAGACCAATCATCAATTGGAGTTCCAACCACTGGCTGTTAGTCCGTGAGATGATGGTTTTGATGACAACAACCTTTGAATAGATTATAAAATATAAATACTAACATTATAAGTTTAGATATATATGTATATGCAGGATTTAACCATGTAGGTACCAAGAATAAAGATTGTACAGTATAGAGATTCAAGATATCAAGATTGAAGACTCATGAGTATCAATATTATCAAGAGTTCAAGACTTTAAGAATAAGTATTTTAATTAGGAATTTTGTTAAAACTCCTAGAAAAGAACTGACACCATAAAATCCAATTTATTCGTGGAATGGAATCCACTTCAAGCCCGTTAAAGGGATGGAACCCTAAGTCGGATGGAACCTACGAAAAATCTAGTGGAACATTGTTGTATCCGCTAATTTTTATTCAAATGATTTTACAAAAATATCTTGTTTTCAAAATGATTTCAAAACTTTCCTTTTAAAAAATTCAAAAACCTCAATCCTGATTTTAAATAATTTTAGCCTCAAAATCATCTTTAATTTCAAAGTCAAATTACTCCTGATTTTAAACTATCTTTTAATATAATATATTTAACTTTTAAATATTTATACTTAGATTTAAATATAAAATTATAAGTTAAATTTTATATATATTATACTCTATATTTACTTATGAATTTTAACTATAGTCAAGTATATTTATAAAGTTTAAAATAGTTTTAATATAAGATAAAGGTTATTTTCAAAGAAAATCAAATCATCAAAAATTGTCTTGGGATGTCGACATACTCATGGTGACCATGTCGACATAGTGTCAGTTGAGTTCAAAATTTAAATTTCAAAAGAAGTGTCTATTCGCCATAACTCTTCACGAATGGACATGGCTGTTGTTCTTCTATAAATAGGGGTTAGTTTCAACGAATTTTATATTAGATTTTCTGGTTTCTCACTCTTCTTCTTCCACTTTTCTTAATACATATTCTTACCAATACTCTGCCGAAATCAACATTGAATCGAACTCGATCATTCGTAGTTTGATTCTCTATCACTATCTCAACAAGATCCTCAGTGCTATTCAGTGTTATAGGCTTTTTGTAATCAACTTAGCGAGAAAGGTGTGATTGTAGCCTTGAAAACTAATCAAGCGAGATAAGGTGTGATTGCAGCCTTGGGAAATCAATTGGGTGAACTTATTGCCCGTAAAATCAAGTGGGTAAACTTGTTGTCCGGAAAATCAAGTATCTCTACCTAGAGGATTGTGATTCTGGAGGGTGTACCTCATAGCCTTGAAATGGAGGGTGTAATTGTAAAGATTGCTTTTGAAAGGAAATCCATACTTGTGTTACGGGACTGGATGCAGGGTAACTCCGAACCAGTATAAAATCCGGTGTGTTCTTTCCTTTACTGCTTTTACTTTATATTTGCATTTGTGTTTGATTCTGTGATTATATCTGTGTCTGAATATTGCATACATTTGTGTTTAAATTAACAAAAACTCAAAAAGATTTAACAATTCTCTAAAACACTATTCACCCCCTCTAGTGTTTGTCCTTAGCCTTAAGATCCATGATCCGCATTTCTCACAATTGGTATCAGAGCAAGGTTTTCAAAGTTTCATAATCTGATTTTTGAAAAAGCTTTTAAAATGGCTATATTTGTTAATACTAGTTTAGAAATATTCAAATCATCATTTTTTCATGAGTCTGCGTATAATCAATATTCAAATTCAAGTTATCTACCAAAATTGTTAGATGTGAAAGAATCATGCTTTATGGCTGTTGAGGAATCAATCCACAACGGACAAATTATGCTGATCAGAAAGAACAAATGGATACTTGATAGTGGATGTTCTAGACACATGACTGGCAATCCAGATATACTGAATGATATTATATACAAAGGTGGAGGACTGGTTAATTTTAAAGACAATTCAAAAGGATATGTGATTGGCATCGGCAAAGTCGGTAATTCTAAAACTCCTACTATTACTAATGTTTTGCTAGTTAAGAATATGAAACATAATCTGCTAAGTATAAGTCAACTATGCGATAAAGGATATAAAATTAAATTTGAAAAAGATAAATGTCACATTGAAGATAATAATTCAACCATTATATTTAAGGGAGTCGGGAAAAAGAATATTTATATTCTTAGTATGAAAGTTTCAAATGATAACTTGTGTCTATTGGCAAATACAAGTGAACCTTGGATTTGGCATAAGAAATTTGGGCATTTGAATTTCAAACTCTTATCTAGTCTGTTAAAACATGATCTAGTAAGAGGTCTTCCCAAAATGAATTTTAAAGTAGATAGTCTATGTGATGCTTGTCAAATAGGAAAACTTATAAAAAGTTCTTTTAAATTAAAAGATATGATTTCAACTTCAAAACCTCTTGAATTACTTCATCTTGATTTATTTGGTTCATCTCAAATTCTTTCAATAAATCATAGTAAATATGTTTTTGTAATTGTAGATGATTATTCTAGATTTATGTGGACAATATTTTTGAAACATAAAAGTGATACTTTGAATGTTTTAAGAATTTTTCAAAAAAAATCAATTTTCTTTAAAAATTATAACTATTCGTAGTGATCACGGTGGTGAATTTGAAAATGAAAAGTTTGAGGAATTCTGCAATAAAAAAGGAATAACTCATAAGTTTTTATTTCCGAGAACTCCACAACAAAACGGAGTAGTAGAACGTAAAAATAGGATGATTCAAGAGTGTGCGAAAACTATGCTTTCAGATAGTAATTTACCACAGAATTTTTGGGCAGAAGCAGTTGCTACCGCCTGTAATATTTTAAATAGAATTTTAATTAGACCTTTAACTGATAAGACATCTTATGAACTTCTTTATTCAAAGAAACCTAAGGTATCTTATTTCATAAATTTTGGAAGTAAATGCTTTATTTTAAATACAAAAGATAATTTAGATAAATTTGATCCTAAATCCGAAAAAGGAATCTTTATCGAATACTCTAATAGAAGTAAAGCATACAGAGTGTTTAATTTAAAAACTAACACCATCGAAGAAACAATGCATGTTTCATTTGATGAAAATTTCAAAATTTTTGAAGATACGAATGATGAAGAGGATTTAATCACTCAAAATCAAGAATCAATTGAAACTAATAATGAAATTAATCATCCTAATAAAAGGACTAAACTTTTAAAAGATCATCCTATAAAAAATATACTGGGAGATATGCAATTTGTTGTTAAAACTAGAACTTCTAAATCAAATGAGTAATGTAGCTTTTATATCAACTATTGAACCCAAAAATCCAAAAGAAGCATCAACTGATGATTCATGGATTTTGGCTATGCAAGAAGAATTAAATCAATTTACTAGAAATGATGTTTGGGAACTTGTTCCTAGACTTGAAAATAAAACTATAATTGGAACTAAATGGGTTTATAAAAATAAAATAAATGAACAAGGAGAGGTAGTTAGAAATAAAGCTCGATTAGTCGCTCAAGGTTATTGTCAAGAAAAAGGAATAGATTTTGATGAAACCTTTGCTCACGTAGCAAGATTGGAAGCCATTAGGATTCTACTTGCTTTCACAAATCATAATAATTTCAAATTATTTCAAATGGATGTTAAAAGTGCATTTTTAAATGGATTTGTAAAAGAAGAAGTATATGTTGAACAACCACCATTTTTTGAAAATGATAAATTACCAAATCATGTTTACAAGCTTAAGAAAGCTTTATATGGTCTAAAACAAGCTCCAAGAGCCTTGTATGATAGACTAAGATCTTATTTATTACAATCAAATTTTGAAATTGGTAAAGTAGATAATACTCTTTTTATTAAAAGAAATAAAAATGATATTGAACTAGTACAAGTTTACGTAGATGATGTCATTTTTAGATCAACTAATTTTGGAATGAATAAAGAATTTTATGAAATAATGACAAAAGAGTTTGAGATGAGTCATATGGGTGAAGTAAATTTCTTTTTTGGATTACAAATAAAACAATTAGATAATGGTATCTTTATTAGTCAAGAAAAATATGCTAAAGACCTAATTAGTAAATTTGGTTTGACTACTGCAGTGGAAAACCCACTCCCATGGCAACCAATGAGTACCTTAGTAAAGAAGATCTCTCGAAAAATGTAGATCAAAAATTATATAGAGGAATGATTGGATCACTACTCTATATTACTGCTAGTAGACCTGATATCATGCATAGTGTTTGTCTATGTGCCAGATATCAATCCCAACCTAAAGAGACCCACTTAAAAGCCGTAAAACGTATCATAAGATATGTTAAACAAACATCTGATTATGGTTTATTTTAACCTAAAAATGATTCTTTTGACTTAATATCTTATTGTGATGCTGATTATGCTAGTTGTAAATCAGACCAAAAAAGTTCAAGTGGGACTTGTCACTTTTTGGGGCATTCTCTTGTTTCCTGGTTTAGTAAAAAGCAAAACACATCTTTTTATCAACAACTAAAGAAGAGTATATTTTTGCTGCTTTGGCTTGTTCTTAAGTAATATATATGCAACAAACTTTAAAATATTATGGTATAAATATCTCGAAATCACCAATTTATTGTGATAATACTAGTGCAATAAATTTATCCAGAAATACTACTCAACATGCTCGAACTAAACATATTGATATCTGACATCATTTTCTCAGAGATAATTTAAGTAAGGAAGTAGTTATTCTCGATTATATCAATTCTGAGAATCAAATTGCTGACATTTTAACAAAACCCTTAAATGAATCAGTATTTACTAAATTAAGAAGAGAAGTAGGTATTTGTTCAATAATTGAAATATAAAATATAAATATCCATTATAATAAATAATTAATACTAAGATAAATCAAATAGTAAAAATATAAAGGAGAGTGTCGACATCCCCTATATACCCATGTCGACATATAACATTTTTATTTTTTAAAAAAAATTTCCCATCAAAATTCAAAAAATTGGTTATATATTCTTCTTATTTTCGAATTTTTGATCATTCTCTCTGTTTTCTTTCTATTCTATCTTCTGAATTAAATAAAATCATGGCATCATCTTCCAAATCAAACATAAAATCAACATTTTCGTTCCCCTCTCCTACTTCTGGTCTGTTTCAACGTACTACTCTCGCTCGTGTAACAAAAATGGAGGAGTCTCTGAAGGATGCACTTCAGATGATGACTGAAATTCAAGTGATTCAACTCCGTATGGCAAAGGAACAAGAGAGGTAAGGTAAGATTCTTAGGAATTTGCAAAAATTTCTAATGGATAATCAAGCCAACCCTATCTTGATTGATGAATATTGTTCACACAATCAAGAACAAGAGGCCAGCGAAGAATAAGGAGAAGAAGAACCCATGAAAGAAGCGCAAGCGGAAGATGACGATAAAGTCGTTTGCGTTGGAGAAGTGTGCTTTGATAAAGATGGGAATCTTGTTGACCAACGTGGAAATTTCTGTTTCCACTATCCGCATTGTTCGATTCATAGATCTCCTATTTAGTTTCTTTTCTTTCTTCTCCGTTGTTGTTTGTGTGTCTTTATGTTCTCTAAACGCTTATGTAAATACAACTTTGTACGTAATGTGTGTTCTTATATGTTTTAATTACAAGTATTATCATGGATTTTAGTTAGAATAGTTAGTAGTAAGTTTTAGTTTTAGATCTAAGTGTTGATTACTTATGATAACACTATCATTATAATCACATATCATAGGGTATTAGATTTAGAGGGAGTAATATATTTTGGAGTTATAAAGTTTAGAGATTGTTTTTGTTGATGACAAAGGGGGAGAAGTATAAAATTGGGTAATTAGGGCATAGTTTTAGTGGGAGTTATTAGGTTAGAAGTAATATTTTATAAACAAAGGTTGTCATCATCAAAAGGGGGGAGATTGTTAGTCCGTGAGATGATGGTTTTGATGACAACAACCTTAGAATAAATTAAGGGGGAGTTATTAGTTTTAGGGGGGGTTTTTAGGTTAAAAGTAATATTTTATAAACAAAGGTTGTCATCATCAAAAAGCGGGAGATCGTTAGTCCATGAGATGATGGTTTTGATGACAACAACCTTAGAATAGATTGTAAAATATAAATACTAACATTATAAGTTTAGATATATATATGTAGGATTTAACCATGCAGGTACCAAGAATGAAGACTGTATAGTATAGAGATTCAAGATATCAGGATTGAAGACTCATGAGTATCAAGATTATCAAGAGTTCAAGACTTCAAGAATAAGTATTTTAATTAGTAATTTTGTTAAAACTCCTAGAAAAGCACTGGCACCTTAAAATCCAATTTATTCGTGGAATGGAATCCACTTCGAGCCCGTTAAAGGGATAGAACCTTGAGTAGGATGGAACCTACGAAAAATCTATTGGAACATTGTTTTGTATCCGCTAATTTTTATTCAAATGATTTTACAAAAAATTATCCCGTTTTCAAAATGATTTCAAAACTTTCCCTTTAAAAGATTCAAAAACCTCTATCCTGATTTTAAATAATTTTAGCCTCAAAATCATTTTTAATTTCAAAGTCAAATTACTCCTGACTTTAAACTATCTTTTAATATAATATATTTAACTTTTAAATATTTATACTTTGATTAAATATAAAATTATAATTTAAATTCTATATATATTATACTCTATATTTACTTATGAATTTTAACTATAGTCAAGTATATTTATAAAGTTTAAAATAGTTTTAATATAAGATAAAGGTTATTTTCAAAGAAAATCAAATCATCAAAAATTGCATTGGGATGTCGACATACTCATGGTGACCATGTCGACATAGTGTCAGTTGAGTTCAAAATTTAAATTTCAAAAGAAGTGTCTATTCGCCATAACTCTTCAGAAATTGACATGGCTGTTGTTCTTCTCTAAATAGGGGTTAGTTTCAACGAATTTTATATCAGATTTTCTGGTTTTTCACTCCTCTTCTTCTTCCACTTTTCTTAATACATATTCTTACCATTACTCTACCAAAATCAACATTGAATCGAACTCGATCATTCGTAGTTTGATTCTCTATCACTATCTTAACAAGATCCTTGGTGCTATTCAGAGTTATAGGCTTTTTGTAATCAACTTAGCAAGAAAAGGTGTGATTGTAGCCTTGAAAATCAATCAAGCGAGATAAGGTGTGATTGTAGCCTTGGGAAATCAATTGGGTTAACTTGTTGCCCGTAAAATCAAGTGGGTGAACTTGTTGCCCAAAAAATCAAGTATCTCTACCTAGAGGATTGTGATTCTAGAGGGTGTACCTCGTAGCCTTGAAATCGAGGGTGTAATTGAAATGATTGGTTTTGAATGGAAATCCGTACTTGTGTTGCGGGACTGGATGTAGGGTAACTCTGAACCAGTATAACATCCGGTGTGTTCTTTGCTTTACTTCTTTTACTTTATATTTGCATTTGTGTTTGATTCTGCGATCATATCTGTGTCTGAATATTGCATACATTTGTGTTTAAATTAACAAAAACTCAAAAAGATTTAACAATTCTCTAAAACACTATTCACCCCCCTCTAATGTTTTTCCTTAGCCTTAAGATCCTTAATCCGCATTTCTCATACTTGCTTCGGTAACTAGAGAGGAATTCTAGACCCTTTTGCAGGAGCTCACTCAAAGTTGTCAATAGCACACTCAACAGATCCGTGCCAACATGGAACTTGTGAACCAGCTGAATGAAGAAAGGCAAAGGAGATCTAGAAGGAAGCATGCCTCTTATTCCTTGTCTGAAAGCTCATCGTCATCTGACTTCAATCATAGATCTACACTTCGCCGATTAGATGGGAATTATGCGGAAGCCTCCGGGCACCCGTATGTTGCGAATCTCGAATAGGTCGGGATAGGTACTTCCACAGGGCATCGACTATGCCCTCCTCCCAAGGAGGGACATTCCCTTACAACACTACTCATGACCACGCAGCTGTTGCTATAGCTCTAGGTTCCAAGATCCATAACCAACCAGATCCAGCCCCTTGTTCCTATATTCATGCCTAGGATCCTCACTTCCACGAAGACCGGGAGCCAAGGAGGCGTAGAACGGACTGTACATAGTGATTGGACCATCATCGTGACATGGAACCGACCATGTCTTAGCCTCGAATCCCTAGATGATTAGAGAAAGTCAGGGCCTCACAAATGACGACTGGGGAATTTCTAGAAGTCACACCCCGTTGACTAATGACATTCTCTATGTGGAGCCGCCACGTCGATTCAGGACGCCGACCTTGTTGATGTATGAAGGAAATTCGGATCCCAACCAACACATTCTAAAATATAAATGGCTCATGAATGCCGCTCAATTTGACGATGTGGTAAGTGTAGAAGCTTTCCTATATCCTTGGGAGGCACTGCAACTATGTGGTTCACCCATCTACCACACAAATCCATCTCATGTTTTGACCTGTTAGCTACTAAGTTTGTTGAGCAGTTTCATATGCATGTTGCAAGATCGAAGGATGTCAATATCTTATCCAGTGTTACTCAAGCTCTAGGAGAGACTCTAAGGCATTATTTGAAAAGATTTCACGCTACTTGTGTCGAAGTTAGCAATCCTAATGGAAACTCTATTCTGATGGCACTGACCAAAGGGATTAATCCTGATTTTGAATTCGTTGATTGGTTGGCTGGGAAACACCCCACTTCGTTGGACCATTTCTATGCAAAGGAAGCCCGGTTTTTGAGGAGAGAAGATGCTAGATAGTCTAGAAAGCAGGACATCGTGGGGCTCAGTAGTGAAGGTATCCAGAGTAATGTTGTAGTGAAACCGACCGGATAGAGTTCCAGTAAAGTACAATTGAATAATCAGAACAAGCAAAGTCAGCAGAAGGGTGATGGAGGTCAAGGAAAGAAGAGGGACCCTCATTATCGTCGGTATCGCTACAACATCGAAGTCCACATGCCTACTCGAACTAGAATATGACTCCGTTTCCTTCCAACTTCGATCAGCTGGATGAGAACCACCACTCACAGTATTAATCACTAGCCTCCCGCTAGCATGTATGGGTTCTTCGGGCCGAGCCTAGGCTTGGCCCTAGTTGGGATTAGGTGGGCCTGCTCTGCCATCCTGTGGAGCTCGAACAAATTGCTCTAACTTTCTTTCTCGAATCAACTTTCAATAATATCTTGCAGAAGACGGCATTCATTAGTTTTATGGCCGTAGTAATAATGGAATCTACAGAACTTCCCGGTCTAAATCTGCTTCTTTGACGATGGTTTCGGAGCTGGATTCTTGTACTGCCTTATATTACAGGTTTGAAGATAAACATTCTTTAGTGACATATTCAGAGTAGTATATTGATCGAACATAGGAGCTTTGGGTCTCCTATGATGAGATTAAACGAGTGTTGCATGATGTGCATGAGGGAGAGTGTGGCGATCACACCGAGGGACAAGCCTTTTCTAAAAAGATACTCAGGTATGGGTATTCCTAGCTAAATACGAAATCGAGATGCATAGAATTATTCTGAGAGATGTGATAGGTGCCAGAAAAATGCCAGAATTCTAAGAGCCCCGCCAACCGAAATTACTCAAATGGTCAGCCCATGGGGCATTGATATAATAGGATCTTTACCTCTAGCCAAAGGTAGTGCGAAGTACGCCATTGTTGCAATTGACTACTTTACTAAATGGGCGGAAGCTGAGCCCCTTACTACTATCGCGACGAAGAAAGTAATCAATTTTGTTGTGCGCAACATCATCTGTCGTTTTGGCCTTCCACAAACAAATATAACTGACAATGTTACCCAATTTGATAGTGCCAAGTTTAAGAATTTCTGCCAAGGCTATTGCATCCAAAAGAAATTCTCAGCAGTAGATCACCCTTAAGCGAAGGGATAAGTCGAAGCTATTAACAAAGTCATCAAGTCCATTCTAAAAAAACGACTGGAGAAGGCTAAAGGTAAGTGGGTCAATGAGCTCCCCATCGCCTTATGGGCATATCGAACCACCCACAAGTCTATGACCGACCATACTCCATTTGCGCTTTCTTGCGGCTATGAAGTTGTTATTCCAGTAGATCTAAAGATACCTTCACTATGTGAATTATTATGATCCAAAGATGAATGCCATCCTACTCGTAGAATCTCTAGGTTTACTGGATGAGAAGCATGAAGAGGCTGACTTGAGTGCAGCCACACATCGTAATCGAGTCGCCCGATTACACAATGCTAAGGTCCAACCCAGAACCTTTGAAGTTGGCGATCTCGTACTTAAGCGGGTCTATCCAGTCCCTTCACACATGAAACCGACATTGGAAGGACCGTATATCATCGAACGGAGACTTGGAGACGGGACATTCAAGCTATCGACTATTGATGGCCTCACTCTACCGAGAGCGTGGAACAGCGAGAGTCTCCATCACTATCACATATGACTGGCTTTCATTTATTTAGTCTGCTTTCCTTTTCAAGTCTGTTTATGCAATTTGAGAATTTGTAATAAGGCATCTGATTTTGCCATGATTTCTTATTTCAACAATAAAGCGCAGACCCACCAATTTAATGATTCCTAGATGCATCATGCAACCACTACGATGCACGAAGAGTTGAGTTCCATCTTACGGTGGGACTCGTTCAAATAGAGAGTGATCGTGACCCGACTAGTCACTTGATAGATGAAAGCCAAAGTTCGAGGGGCAAACAACAATTAATCAAAGAGAATTGACACACAACAACTCTTCAACAGACTCTAGCTCCCAAAGTGCGAGCTGAAGTGCAAACTCCAAAATTAGGACCTAAATCTACCATCCAAGCTCAAGGAGGATGGATCCATCCATCCATAACCTTGCTTTTCTCCAAGCTCCAGGAGGATGGATCCGTCCATCCACAACCTCGCTTATTTCCAAAGCTCGAGGAGGATGGATCCTTCCATCCACGACCTTGCTTATTTCCAAAGCTCGAGGAGGATGGATCCGTCCATCCACGACCTCACTCATTCTCAAAGTTCGAGGAGGGTGGACTAGTCCACCCATGACCTCACCTTCTTTATTCAAGCTCGAAGAAGATGGATCCGTACATCTATGACTTCTCTTACCAAGGAGGATGTGATTTGGCCATCCATAACCTTGATCAACTCCTTATTCCCAGAGTGCGAATAAGATCCTAATACTAAAGGATGCGACCGACCGCTCATAAAATAACTTATGTCCCTGAAGTATGGATATGATTCTAAAGAATAAGCGGGCGTGACCGACCGCCGGCATACAAGTCTAAATCCCCGGAGTGTGGATGCAAATAGTTGATAGCGAATGAGTGTGATCCGCGCTCAAACTCATGTCATTTTACCTTTATTCCAACTAAGTTAAATCAAAGTTAGTGAAGGCGAAGGACGACCGCCAACTAACTACTTCAATTCTCCCTAGAACTGGGGGCATAACTCATGTTCTAGTCGTTGACCGAGACAGCGCAATGTTGGAACTCGACTCAATGTTTGGTTATGACCAGAGGCCATGACCTTAGGACTTAAAGACCGGACTCGAGTTCAACTCAGAGACTAAAGCTTCACGAGTACATCGAATGGAAATGTGAGTGCTAAAGTGCTTAGACAAATAACATAGAGTTATGGTAAAAACAAAGGAGAAATTTTATTCACACTATTCTTTGAGAAAGGAAGTACAAAATCTGTTCAAAGTATTTCTATAAGAGGGGAGGCAAGCCCGCATCTATACATGGCCTACGAAAAGAAAAAGAGAAGCTTATTCTAGCCATCTACAAAAGAGGAAGAAAAATGCAAATCTATGCCTTTGGTTTCTTCTTGACTTTCTGTGGCGTAGATCCACTCGAGCTATCACCGAAGCTCTCTTTGAACCCTTGCCTCCCCAGCTTGTTCCAGCCAGCTTGTCTTTGGTCGGGGGAATCGACACGGTCTCCTCTTGGGAGCCTACTTGGACGAAGTATCCTCTATGTGTAGAACCGAGGGAAAGGTGGTGCTTTCAATACTAGAAGAATGAGGTGCTCCAGTTTCAACTATGGTGCCAAGTAGAGAGAGCATAAGGATTGGGGTAGGACCAGGGCCCGCCATACATCCACTGGTTCTATAAGCCTGCTCAGTCTTAGCTTAATCTCCTCCATTATTTGTTCCTCTTGGTCCATGAGCATACCCATAGAGAGATTGTTGGTCAGACCAGAGGAGCCCGTGATAATAACAACTTCATCCACATTTAAGGGAATCTCGATGCTCGGGTCACTTTGGCGGCTGAGAAGTGCTTCCATCAATTGGTCATCAAACATATAGCCACTATAATGTGCCTCCCCAGCTAAAGAAGTAATTGTCATAGTTGTGGCCTCTGTTGTGAATGCCCCCTACTAGTGATGAACTTTTTGAGTTACAGGAAGGTCGACCGGTGCAGAATCTAAGACTGAATGAAGATAAGATAATATATTAGTAA
The DNA here is from genome assembly GCA_030765085.1 of Allium cepa. NCBI lineage: Eukaryota > Viridiplantae > Streptophyta > Magnoliopsida > Asparagales > Amaryllidaceae > Allium > Allium cepa. The sequence goes on from CM060946.1 coordinate 215,427,679, forward strand.
TATCATCCGATAGTGTTCCTACATTTTGAGGAATAGGAGAAGTGTCCAGAAAACCTTCCTCCAGTTGGCTCCTAGGTTGAGCCAATGGGCCTTCCGAGCTGTGCTTGATGATTGGAGAGAGATGCGGCCTGTCAGGACCATACCCCAGGACGACCGAAGGATTAACATAAGAAGTGGGCATAGTTTGAGAACCTGGGCGCGTTTCAGAAGAAACGACATGGTGTTCGCTCCCAAATCCTTCTCCAGCCTTCGGGTATTTAGCAACTAGATCTTCTCTCTGAAGCATGATCATCGTGTCATGTCGGACCTTAGGCTATCTCCAACCAACACTTGAGTTTCTAATTCAAACTTATCGATAGTTGCAACTCCGTGGATTGCCTTTTCATCCTCAATCAAGTGGTTTTGGGGCTTATATAACTTAAAGGGATAGTCCTCGCCAAGCCAGTTCAGGTTGTGATTTTTCAAGACATTTGCGTTATAAGTGGCCAGGAGATCTTCAAACTCACTCTTTATATTGGCCTCAACGACTTTTATTTCTGTTTTAATCCTAGTGTCGGCTACTTTGTCCTTTCGATTCGCTACTCTAAGTTTCACTGCCTCCTCACACGCTTCCTCGGAAACTTTGTTGGATTCATCTTTTTCTTTAATCGCCTTAGTCTACTTTGCCTTTAATTTGAAAACTTCTCTCAGCGAGGCATCCCTTTCTAGAATGACAACAGTGTTACAGTGACCTATCTCCTGCACTAAGTCTATATGAGACTTTCTCATTTCCTCCATGGATTTTCTAGCCACCTCGGCTCTCTATCCAGCTTCTAACTCTGTTTGTCTAGAGGACTCGAGTTCATTAGAGAGCATCCCTCTTATCTTATCCATATGAGACTGATCGCCTTCCAGTTTCTCAATAGCCTTGGCCCGCTCAAAGGACACAGCCAAAACCGTTCTGTCGTTTTAACCCATTCGCGATATTGGCTATATGCATCATGCACATAGTCCTGCAACTAATTTCTCTATGTCAATTGGGATTCTCTTCAAGTTAGGAAGATTGTGGAAAACATCGAAACATATGTTCGAAAAGTCTTTTTTCAGTTTGGTGATGTGAATGGCTCCTTCTCCCGTTGACTCTACGGCAGTTTGTTCTACGAAAGTAGGAGTTTCTATTTCGCTTCAATGGCGCTGACCGCCAGTTTCTGGTGCGTGAGGCGGCGCTAATCGATGTAAAGATTCAAAAGAAGGCTAACTGGATCTAGAGGGTTTAGAAGGTCCTCTCAGTGGCGGAGATATCGACCTAGAACTACACCTACTTTGATATGATTTTTATATCTCTCTGTCGTAGCGCTCGTGTTCTTGGCTAGAATGGTAACCACGGTCGTAATCCATTTCGCACTCATGACGATGTGACCCGGAATGTGATCCAGACGAATGGCGCAAAGAGCGGAGCTTGCTAAGCATGGATCCTTGCTTCACCATTGTATCAGCAAATATGAAAAGAGGAATAAATTAGTCATCACAAGAGGTTAAGAAGCGTGTGATGGAATGTCGTATCGTGCCGTGAAGTGTGTGTATGCATGTGCAAACTCCTCAACCGACCGGTTGTAGCAGCTTTGCTTACTGGAATCGGCTCCCCTATGTCTATTAAGGTTAGGTCTGTGCTGGTTCTTGAAGGAGAGTGAATCCCCTCTAGCTCGAAATCATAGAATGGTGATATCTCCTCCGGGATAGGAATATCCGACGGCCATTTCAGTGAAATTTTTATATGTGGTGAAGTGATCTCTAGACCTATGGAAGTAGTAATAAGTTGGATTGCTTCAACGCCCTTTTGCCTCTTGGTTTATAGGCAAGAGTTTTTCCTTTTCTCTTTCATATAGATGATTGAGGGCTATGTAGAGGGACGACCGCAGGCTCTTGACTAGCTTCTGCACCCTTATCGTTGGTTCGACAACTATTATATTGGGCGCAGTCTGAGCTCCCTCGACTGGGGACATGACATGAGCCCATCTTCCACTTTGTCTTATTGGGACCATTCTTGGTATCCCCGTCATCCTTATGCTCTGTCCTCTTCCTATAAGCCTGGCGGTAATCATGTTGTCGTTGATGAGAACTTCGTCTATTTCTTTTAACACAGCAGGCACCGCCTGGAATTTCCTCACTAATTCTTTATATTAGGCTACATCGGGCCGTAGAAAACGGCTGTAAGAGAAATACAACATGAATTAGCTTTAATCCACATTATCCAGCCACAATTAGCAACGAAACAAGTAATAGAACTTATGTCTGACCAGCCACTGCCCGACGAATCTAGTTGGGCATCTCACATAGAATCACTCTATTTTGAAGTAGCTTAACTTGCTCCATGCACCTGCCACCACTTGGAAGTTCCTGACGGCATTCAGGACAAGAAAATGATGGATTATCCCCCCGACTCCTAACATTGAATAAAAATCTGATCTCATCGACAGTCGGGGGACGGAGAAGATGCTCCATAACTATAATGTGTAGGCATTGAGAAGTGCGGATCTGTTAGGATAATGCTGCGAAGGTGCGATCCTAAAAAAAATAGCATGTCCCAAATAAATTGGTTAAATAGGGGTAATGTTTCAGCCAAGCGCGAAAATCTATTGCGTGCGGTGAACCCTCTCAGAGGATTATGTGCTCCATATTCTGGATTTGGTAATCGAACTTCCTCCAAAGAAAGTCTATGCCTAAGACAAGTTTTGCCCAGCATTTTTTCTGAAATCTTGGACCGAATGGAATCTTTCGGATTCATAATTACCACTACATCCGGCAATTCATCCGGAGTAGGATATGCTCTATCTGCCGCGACATCCGGCCTTTATATTCTAGGAAATGGAGGACTTTGGACTTCTTGCCGCTCTAAACTTCTAGGATCCATAGCTATTGAACTCAATAAAAAACCGTTGTAAGATGGTGAGAAACCCATGTTCCCTCGGTACAAAGCGAGTGATCGTGTTGTGTGGTGAAGTGCTACACAATACTCTAAATCTCTGTAAGTTTAAAAGATGGTAAAAAGATAAGACTTCAAGATTCGATCGAAGCGACCGTCGTCGCTGACCATCTTAACCTTGCCATTCTAACTTCGGAGAACGATCCATGTTAAAATTAGTTATGAATAACAAGTTATAGTTCCATCGACGAGCTTTAAAGGATAGTCATATATGCAATTTATGATCAAGCCCGAATATGCAAGGCTAAAGCTCATCGGGATTAAGTGTTTGAGTATGCAAGAAGTAATGGAATTTATATTCATCGTATTTCACTCTGGATCATTCCCCTGAAGCCAAAGTTCATATCATCCATGACTTAGACCGATAACCTTTTTGTATCGATAAAGCTTTCATATCGATCACTCGTTCATATTGATCACTCCATGTATCAACCACTTCGTATCGATCCAAAGACTCTAGTTGCAAATCGATCACACTGCCTCCTATCCCCATCAATACGAACTGCCCCAAACTTCTCGAATCGATCATGAAAGCCGCCTTTTATCATCTACAGATTATTTAGATCGATCCCATCTCGCATCGGTATGAGTTCGAGATGGACTTCGGGTCAATAACTCCATCGACTCCTTCCAGTTGCTCTCCTTCTTCCCTAAACCTCCAAGTCGCCTTTGGCCATACTCCCAAACTTTCCCTAGTCATGCTTCGGCACCAACAACACCAGAGTTCGCCGTTTCCATGGAAGAAATGGCACGAAACTCGAATCTCATCACTTTAAGAATGGTTCTATCAATTGATTACCTAGCTCAAAGAATCTGGGCTTAAGATCAATGGTTTGTTATTTGAAGATGAGATATACAGTTTCTTTTCTCTTATATTAGATATGAAATAGCAATAGAAACAAGTGAAAAAAATTTCTAAGTCCATAACATATTTATACTCACTCGTATCGACCTTAAAAACGATTCGTATCCCAATCTCAAAACCATTTGAAGCGGTCAACATGCCAATCGATAAGAAGCGCATCTGAAATTCAAATTTTCATATCCATCAACACGAGGCAATCCGGAGCCTAGCATCTCCTTTCCATCGTGTGAAACCCAGCACTTTGTATCCATCGATGCAAATCGATCCGAGACCCAATATTTCATGTCCATCGATACAAAGCCTTTCCGTGAGTTAACATTTTTAAATCTCATATCCATCGATACGAAATGCATATTGTACTACAACTCAAGCAATATCATATCCATTTCGTATCAATCGCCATCGAACTAAGTCCATCTTGATGCACCCTAAATCGATCCAGGAGAGGATCAATACGAAAAAGGGGACCAAGACAGCCATCGATAGTTGTTGCAACTTGTATTTCACATCGATCCAAGAGACGATCGAACTCGATTCTAAAGAAATCATCAATCGATGGCAAGAGCCTCTTCTCACCAAGATCCATTTAAAAAAAGAACTTCGTAGTGACCCATGAACGTGCAAGCATGAATGAGGGTCAGGTTAAAATACGTGCATGTATGCCATATTAGCATTTGATTTTCAAATTTAAAGGAGTTGGATGCTTACCTGATGTTGACCAAGGCAATAAAAAATGAATTGCTACCACTCAACCTTCAGTCACAACAAAAACTACATGATCATTAACAATCAACAACTTAACATTTATACTACTGGAATTCTACCAAAGGTCACATCACTTGATGAAAGGGAAACGATTATTCAGCAAATCAGATAGAACCTTTTCAGAATGAAGATTGCAGCTTTTCAAAGCACGTAATGTTCATATAGGACAAACTTTGAGAGGAAAATGTTATCCCGCCTTTTGTCAAGGCCGTGACACCAAGGACTTGACTAAAGACTGAACACAATCCGCCTTGGAGATCAGTTATCTACAGGTTCACGATAGATATAGGCAAATTTGGTCCGAGTCTGGATCGAGCTACATTAGCATGGAAGGACAAGCAAAGCTATGAAAGGCAATATTCCAAAATTCAGGTCAATCGGAGTTCGTATGCTCGAGTTATGAATTGATCAAGATCCATGTGAGACATGTCCATTTCGTATCCATCCATCCAATATTTCATATCCATCACCATCGATACGAAGTGAGCTTAACTCCATCACTCGGCATCCACCATTCGTATCCATAAGATTCGAACCTATATCGATAGGCTTCAACACTACCTGGATCGATCACATTTCGTTCAACCAACGGCTACATGTTTCGTATCGATCATCTTATCGATATGAAGGATAGGGCCTACGATCGATATGAAAACAAAGGCAAAGGATCGATACGAGAATCAAAGTATAGGATGGATACGAAATGAAGAGATCAACCATAAAAAAAGCAGTCCTTATGCATGAATTTGGATCTCCACAAAGCAAGCGTGCCATATCATCGATACGAAGATGATCGATACGAAGGCCTCAGCTAGTCCATGCTTGCAACTTTGATCATCATATCTCTCAAACCACAAATCCATATGCCATGGAATTTTCACAGAAGCTTGCATATCAACTCAAGAGCCTCCATGATCGATTGCAGCTTAAATGGTGCCATTCTTGATCAATACGAAACTAACATGGATCGATCAGAGATCGATCCCAAATTAATCCAAATCGATTATGTGGGCCCACCTACGCATGAGAAAGGGTATTCCGAGATTTGGGGCAGATATTCCAACTCTACGCCTATAAATAGCACCTCCACTGCAACTAAAAAAGACTTTTAATGTTGCTTCTCTGCTAAAACTCCATTGTAACTCGAGTATTAGCCATTGTATTGTTGTAATTCAGTTTATAATTAGCAATATCCTTAAAAGTGGACGTAGGCCACAATGCTGAACCACTATAAATTCTTGTCTTCTTTTACTACTGTTCATTTTTCTTGCTGTGATTATTGGATTAGCCTCATTTTTTATTTTATTTCTTCATTCTAATCTCTTCAATTTCATTCCAAATGTGTTGTACTCATTTTTGGTACAAACAGTCACACCAAATTGTTGGTTTGCTATCTGTTTTAACTTGAAATTCACTTAGTAATGATTTAATCCAGATTATTCAGCAGTAGCATTAGCAGCACTTCTATATTATGCTTATTTGCTTAACCTTAACATAGTATGCTGCTTTTCGAACACCATGAAATGGGATTGTTACTTAACAACATGTAGTATCCAGTTGTGGGTATTCTATCATCAATGTCTGTAGCCTAGTCTGCATCTGCATACCCTTTGATACTTATAGTTTGCATGATTGTAGTGTCAGTCCATGGTTTATATCCCTTTAAGGTATCTCAATATCTGTTTAACCGCTTCCAATGCTCATCAAGTGGATTTTATATGAATTTGCTTACTTTATTTACACTAAAAGATATTTTTGGTCTGGTTATGGTAGCATACTATAATACTCCTACTGCATTTCTATATTGTTTGTCATTTGAGATTGATTCATCGTTATGTCTTGACAAATGTAGGTTACTGGCCATAGAAGTAGATAGTTTATTTGCTTGATGCATTCTTGCTCTTGATAGAATTTTAGAGATATATTTTCTTTGATTCAAGTGAATTATTCTATCTTCAATTCTTTTTACATCAATGCCCAGAAAGTAGTTTAGGTAACAAAGATCTTTAATTAAGAACTCCTTGTTCAAGTGCTGTGTAAGGTTGTTGATTTTTGTCTCATTGTTTCCTATAATAATAAAATCATTAATATAAATTAGTGTATAAGTGATTGTATTTATTCCAAATTTTGTAAATAAGGAGTTGTCTGATTTTGTTGAGTTGAAACCAAGTTAGATCAAAGTTGATTTTAGTTTGGCAAACCAAACCCTTAGAGCTTGTTTCAGTCCATAGATTGCTTTCTTTAATTTGCATACATATTACTCTTTTCCTTATTGTTTGTACCCTTGTGGTTGCTCCATGTATACTTCTTCCAGTAGAATGTCATTTAAAAATACATTGTTTGCATCTAATTGCTTGATGCCCCAGTTTCTACGTAAGGCAATAGTTAGAATGATTCTAATAGTGGAAGGTTTCACAACAGCTAAAACAGTTTTAGTAAAGTTAAAACCAATTTTTCTGAATATCCTTTTGCTACAAGTCTTGCTTTATATTTAAACTGAACCATTAGCATTTTTCTTTATTCTATATGTCCACTTACAACTTATAACACTCTTGTTGCTTGGTAGTGGAGTTAGATCCTATGTTTTGTTTTGTTTTTCAGTGCATCATACTCCTCTTTCATAGTAGTTCTTCACTTTTCACTTTGAATGGCTTGATGATATGTATTTGGCTCTTCAGTTTCTATCACTACATTGTATATTTTTGGTTTAAATATACCATTCTTTGCTCTTGTTATCATGTGATGTCCAGTCTTTGCAGGATGAGAAGTTGACTTAACCCATCAGCCGTAGTCTCTTATTGATCATTAGATGGTTGCGAATCATATAATGGTTGATGAGGAACTGACTGAGAATTGTTTCGTTAATGAGATGTTTTTATTAAACTTTCAAATGATTCCAACCATTCATGACTTATCTCAGGACTGGACATAGTGAGTTATAAATTGAAATCATTTATGTCTCGCATTTGTGACTTTGGACTGTTCAAAACTCTTTTTTCCTGAGCTTGTGGAATAACACCAGGTTGCTCGGGTATAGGTGGTATAGAGAATTTTGGATTATATACCTTTTAAGATGTTCTTCATCTTGCTTGTTGAATGGAAATACTTTTTTATTAAATACTACATGTATAGATATAAAAAAATTCCATTGCCATCCAAACATTTATATCCATTCTTATTGGCTGCATAGCTTAAGAAAGTGTAAGGAGACGATCCAAAATTTAACTTATAAGCATTGTATGGTTTTAAATAAGGAAAACATAGACATCCAAACACTCTTAAACTTTGATAGTCAGGTTTAATTTTGTAGAGCACTTCCATTGGAATTTTAAATTGTTACACCTTTATGAGTAATCTGTTAATTAGAAACACGGTTGTAGCAAAGGCATCAGGCCAAAATTCTAAAGGTAGTGATGCCTGAGCAAGTAAAGTGAGTCCAATTTCTACAATATGTTTATGTGTTCTTTCAATAAGTCCATTCTATTTTGAAGTGCATGGACAAGTTGTTCTATGAATAATTTCTCTTTTTTGAAAGTATTTTTTAATAGTTAAAACTCTATTCCACAATCAGTTTGCATGACTTTTAATTGATAGTTTGTTTGCTTTTCAGCTTGTGCTATAAATTATAATATTGCACTATGAGTTTTAGATTTTGATCTCAAAAAATATATCCATACATATCTGGAATAAGCATCAATAAATGATATGTAATATTTATAACCATAATTAGTGTGTATTGGTGCTAGCCCCCATAAATCACTAGCAACTAGTTCCTAAGGTTTAGTGTATTTAGTTTCAAAATCTGGAAATGCAATTTTATGACTCTACCCATTTGACAATATGTATAGATATAAGGCATTGAAATTTTCTTAAAAGAAATACTACTATTATTCAATACATTCTTTACAATACCCACGTTTGCATGGCTATGTTTGAATGCCAGATATCAAAATCCTTAAAGTTATCTTCTTGCTCAATTTCAGAAACGTTACACGAATTTCTTCTAAATTCAGATTTTCTTGCAATGGCAACAGTGAATTTGTACAATACTCTAAATTCTTTACCCCGTAAAATAGTTCCCTTAGTTAGAATATCTTTGACTAATAATATTTTGGACAAAATTCAAAGTACATATTGTTAGCCTTTTCAAATTATGATACTCTTAAAAGATTTTTTTGACTGAGGGAACTCTTAGCAAATTGTCAAGAAAATTTTGTTTCTTGCCTGCCAAAAATGCATTTCCAGTTTGTGTGATTTTGATGGACTTACCATTACCCATATGTATCAATTGCATACCTCTATGTTTTTTATTCCTAGATTTAAGTTGCTTAGATTGCTTGTTACATGATTAGTAGTCCCTGGGTCTAAATACCAGCTTTCATCTTGAATATCATCAATCTTTGTTGCATCAATATTGGCGTTTTTCGATTATCCTGTAGAATCTGGATGTGCATTGATCGTGTTAGCACTTGGGTTCGAATCACAATTTTGGTTAGTAAACAAATCTATAGCTTGTGTATATACTCTTAAGATGTAAAAGAGTGTTATATGGATATAAACTTAAGTAATGAATTCATGAAATTTTTTATAAATAAATTTTTGTATTAAATGAAATACTATTGTTGCAATCAATTGTAATTTAACAAGAAAGTAAATAAAAAATAACTAGTATAGTTCAGAAACCATCGGAATAAATACATAAGTTGGACGTAGATCATTTTGTCTACATGGCTGTTTTGATCCAGATTCGAGTACACAATTTCAAGGTGTTTCACACCAATCAGGACAATGGATTTTTCACTCGATTCTTGACGGTAAACACTTAATACATATTTTTGATCCGATTCGAAGTTTTCTATCATAGTATAAAGCTATGCAATGAGAACGGAGGTTTCTAATCAAGGAACTGGATCGAAGTCTGCACTAGAATAGTCGAGTAAGCGATACTACTTCATAAATGAAATTTATGTGATCGAGCAAGCAATCGGGTGCATATTGTATATGGATGGAATATGTACATCATACAAGCTTTAAATAAATTGAATGCTTTTTGTTCCATAAGTAGAGTTGGTTTGCACGACTAATAGGTACATGTTTATGTGATTATTGTTGATGATTTTATGCCCTAGATATGCGAGGCCACTTAGGGCATTTGTTTTCTTTTGTTGGTTTGGGCCCATTGGGACAAGTTGTAGTTTTTTGAATCGAGCCGCGCAAAGGAGGTACTGCCGAATTAACTGTAACGTTAAGAGACATGGAAATTTAACTATCCATTTCAACTTATTGATTGTGAAAGCTTAAGGGATTGGAGACATTTATCTTCCTTAGGAAATTTTAGGGACGAGTTTCTTTTAGGTGGGAAGAATGTAACAACTCGGAATTTTATCATTTGATTTTGAATACCACAATAACAACTAAGCCATTATTTCCAAACAAGTTGGGGTCGGCTAGAGATGGAACCCCAAACTAAAAACCAAAGTGAATTTAAAAGTCATAATAATAATAACAATGATAATATAATAACCATAATATTAATACTAAAATAAAGTCAACTTAGTAGACAAATAATAACAACAACAACAACCAGGTAAGATAAAAATAAAATAAAAATGTATTAAAAAATCATGATGATAATGATAATAATACTAATAGTAATAATGGTACTAATAGTAATATTGACCGAAGATCAAACACTACGTCATAGGCTAGTAGCACTAGCCCTACGCCAACCTTAAGAAAAAACTCTTTGGATATATTTCACTCGCTACTATCCAACACCAGCTCTTTAGATATATTTCATTCGTTCAACTCCCTTTTTACCAATTCCTCCCATGTCAACTTCCGTTGACCTTTACCTATCTTTGAGCATTCGACGCGACCTATAATTCTAACGCGCACTGGTGCCTTGGGAGGCCTCCGTTGGAGATGTTCAAACCATCTTAAGCGGTATTGGGCTAGCTTCTCATCAATTGGTGCTACTCCAAGTTTATCACATATATCATCAATTCTAATTCGATCTCCTTTTGTTTGACTGCAGTTTCATCGTAGCATACGCATCTCTACAACAATTATCTTCTATATGTGTTGGATTTTAGTAAGCCAACATTCTGCACCATAAAACATCGCAGGCCTGATTGTTGTTCTGTTGAACTTTCCTTTAAGCTTTTATGGGAATTTTCTATCGCAGAGAATGTCTGACCCTTGTTGCCATTTCATCCATCCCGCTTGAATTCTAAAATTAACATCTTCATCAGTTTCACCATCATACTGCAACATTGATCTTAAATATCGAAAGGATTCATTTTTAGGCACGACTTGTCAGGCCAAAGTGACATCTCCATCCTCTGATCGGAAATCGCAGAATTCGCACTTTATATACTCTATTTTAGTTTTGCTAAGCCTAAATCCCTTTAATTCTAAAGTCTGTCTCCATAGCTCCAGTTGTCCATCAACCACAATCCTACTTTCATCAATTAGCACAACATCATCATCAAAGAGCAAACACCAATGAATCTCACCTTGCATACCCTTCGTAACCTCATCCACCACAAGGGCAAAAATATAGGAGCTCAAAGCTGGCCTTTGATGTAATCCTATATTAGTGGAAAAGTGATTTGTTTCACCCTCGCATGCTCTAACACTAGTCACAACATCATCGTACATATCCTTGATAAGGGCAATGTAGTTTGTTGGGACTCTTTTCTTTTCCAGAGCCCACTGCATAACTTTTCTTGGTACTTTATCGTATGCTTTCTCAAATTGATAAATACCATGTGTAGATCCTACTTTTACTCCCTAAACCTCTCCATAAGTTTTCTTATCAAGAAAATTGCCTCTGTGGTCGACCTCCCAGGCATGAAACCAAATTGGTTTTTTGAAACACTTGTCATCCTTCTTAATCGATGTTCAATGACCCTCTCTCAAAGCTTCATTGTAGGACACATAAGCTTAATTCCTCTATAGTTTGTGCAACTTGAATACCTCATTTATTCTTAAAAATAAAAACTAATATGCTTCTCCTCCACTCATCCGACATCTTGTTTTATTTGAAAATACTATTGAACAACTTATTTAGCCAGGCAATCCCTGCATCTCCAAGGCATCTCTACACCTTAATGGGGATGACATCAGGCTCCAATATCTTTCCTGCTTTCATCCATTTTAGTGCCTCCTTTACCTCTGACTCTTGAATTCCCCGAACAAAATGTCATATGGTGTCATCAAAAGAGTCATCCTACTCGATCATAGTGCTATCACCTTCTTTACTGAATAGCTTGTTGAAGTAATCTCTTCATCTATTTTTTATCTCATCATCCTTTACCGAAAGTCTGTTATTTTCATCCTTGATGCATTTAACTTGGTTGAAGTCTCTCCACTTCCTCTTAAAGAGGTTAATAATCCTATAGATGTTTTTCACCCTCCTTCGTACTTAGCTTTTGATATAGATCTTCATACACCGATCCCTTGCTTCACTCACCGCTCTCTTTGCATTCTTCTTTGCCACTTTGTACTTTTGCATGATGTCCTCGCTCCGGCGATGATGCAAACACTTATAGCATTCCTTCTTCTCTTTAATAGCCTTTCGCACATCACTTTTCCACTACAATGAATCTTTAGGTTCGTGTATATTTCCTTTCGTTAACCCAAACACCTCAGTAGCCACTTTTCAAATGTGCATTGTTATCTCATCCCACATGTCATTTGCTTCTCCTTCCATATTTCACGCCCTTATCCTATTACTCTATCCTTAAACACCCGTGAGGTGTCTCCTTTGAGCTTCCACCATTTCATCCGACTAATCATGGCTCCTTTATCCTGTTGAACATATATTCAAAAATGAAACTCAAATATCAAAAGCTAATGTTGTGAGACAATACATTCTTCAGGTATGACTTTGCAATTTACACAAGCTCGTTTGTCGTCTCTTTTAGTGAGAACAAAGTCAATCTGGCTAGAGTGTTGGCCACTATTGAAAGTAAATAAGTGTGATTTTCTCTTTCTAAAGAATGTATTAGCCATCATAAGGTTATAAGAAATTACGAAATTCAATATTTCTTCTCCTTCTTGGCTCCTATCGTCATATCCAAAATCACCATGCACTCTCTCAAAACCCCCACATGTTGTACCAACATGACCGTTGAAATATCCTCCTATGAAAAGTTTCTTACTACTAGGCATATCTCTAACCATGAAATCTAACTCTTCCTAGAAATTCCTCTTGATAGCATCACTTAAGGCTACTTAAGGGACATATGCACTAATGATGCTCAGAACCATATCACCAACTACCAGCTTAACTAGGATGATCTTGTCCCTTTGTCTCCTAATGTCGACCACTCCGCTTTTAAGGTTCTTGTCAATTAAGATGCCTATCCCGTTCTTATTACATTCTTTTCCCATGTACCATAACTTGAAGCCAATGTGCTCCACCTCCTTTGCCTTTTGGGCCATCCATTTGGTCTCCTGAATGCATAAGATAGTTACACGTCTCCTAGTTATAGTATCAACTATCTCTCTTAATTTTCCTTTTAAGGATCTTCCAACAACCTATCCGAATCCTAATTTCAACGACTAGCTTCCTTACCCCTCGTACCTACCGAGTAAAGTGCAAAGACCCTTGCTTACTTATCACTACATTAGGGCATAGACATAGCACGCCATTAAGGGAGTGATGACCCAACGCTTGCATATTTATCATTCGTTTGCTTTTGAATATTTGATAAATTTTAAATATTGAAATAATTGATTTTTTTAGAATTTAATAACTTGAATTTAAATATTGGGATTATTTAAATATTTGAATAATGATTTAAATATTCGAATTTTGAATTGAATATTAATTAGATGGATTTAATGGTCTTATTTAACTACTTTTAATTAATAAATAAAACCATGAATTCATTTTGTGAATTTATTTACAATAATAAATAATAAGAAAAATCAATCATTAATATAGCGACTCAATTTTTAATGACGTATTTTAAATTTGTTTATTCAATTTTTGATAATTTTTAATTTGGAAATTATTTAAATTATCATTTGATGAATTTTCAGGAAACGACGGTGTTTTTGTGATTTTATAGAATCAGATAACTAGAGTATATTATTATTATTATTTGATCGCATCACTAAGCGCGACCTTATTTTTATTTTTGCATTTGCAGTTTGTACACGAACAAAAATCTATGCAGCGAAATTCTTAATGTTCAATATAAAACTAACTCAACACTTAGCTTAGAAAATACACTTACCCTCTCTTTCCTCATTTTCACTGTTCCATCAAAATCATTCTAGTAAGTTAAAAAATCAAAAACAAGAAAATAGCAAAAACTTCAAAATTAATAAATCAAAATCCACTCTATGAAAAGTTTAAAACAAGGATCTGTATCATAGAGATCTACGAATTGATATGGGCTTGGTAGTGTTCGGTGAAGATTTGGTGAGTGTAGCTGTTGAACAGTGGATGTCGTGACGAAAAAAGGTTAGGTTTTGGTTTTGCTAGCAATCTAGGAAACGAGAGGCAAAATAGAGGTTAGTTTCATATTCATGGGGATAGAAGAGCATTGAAGGCCAGGATATGGTGAGGTGCTACTTAGATTTTGGGTGCGACCTTTTACTATAGCGGATGGAGATATATGTCACGACCGTGGAAGAAATGCTAAGCTCGGGGTTTTGGTGCAGCACGAAGAAGAGGAGCGGAACGCATTAGTGAAGACCGTTCGACGAGCGAAAGACTCGATTTCCATGTCGAGGTGGAGATGATGCCCAAATTTGGGTATGTAGGTTCATGCAAGCTTAAGGTATTAGCAACTAGGAGGGAAATGTTTAAAATGGTACTTATTTGTAATAGGGGTAATTAGTTTGAATATTTTATATTTAATTAATCTCAAATTTATTAAATCATTAACTTTCTCATACAAGATCTAATCGAGACACGACCTTTTGCATTGCCTTGTAATGATAATAACTACGCGATGGAGCTAGTTTCGTTGAATTTGGAGTAAGTGAAATTTTACACTAAAATCGGACGTCGTTCGATTTTATTTCAAAGTTGGAATACCTAAGCCTTCGCTGAAATTTTGGTGAGCAAAACTCACCTTTATGGATAGTATATAAAAGTTACTATTTAGGTTTGAATGAAATATTTGTTGGTTTGGTGAAATATTCGCTTTGGAAAGCGATTGACATTCAAAATGAAAAAGAGGAAATTTTATAGAGAAATCTAGATTTGTTGTTATGAATTTTTAATCCTAATTATATGTCTGTTTATTTTATTCAGTCATATACCTGTTATATAGATTGTTAAAAGGTAAAATTTGATAGTTTGACCATGTTGGATGTGTGTGATGCCCTACCTCTATACCCACTCTAGCCAAGGACACTACGGTGTAATGCCGTCAACTAGTGCGGACAATAAGGCTGTTGAGGAGCGACCATCCATGTAATTGCTTTGTGCGAGCACCGATATGTCAGATCGTACAACATGCATTTGGTTTCAGGAGGAAATCCGACATACCGATACAAAATCAAAGCTACTACACAGTGGCTATATATATTCTTCGGAAACAAACATAGAAATAAACATAACACAAATCAGTCTCAGACATCCATATCACAAAGGCGGAAATAGATGTGAATATAACACTTGAAAAGTGTGTATCAGAGTAGTGGTCAATTAAGATCCACAATATCACAAAAGAATAGCTACAAGTGCTAGACAAAAGAATATGGATACATCAATGAGTCTATATCTCAAATGTATACAACAAAAACTACTAATCTAAGTAGTTAGCCAAAAGTCAGGGTAATAATCCCAGATGTGAAGTTAAGAAGAAGCACCTGTAACATCTCGCTCTGACCCGAATATTATTTAATAAGAAAATAATAAACGGATCAGTATAACTATAAATATCATATGAAATGATATAGAATAAGAGATATGACAAAAACATATGATAACCATAAAACCATACTGTGATAAGTATGTAATTGAAAATCAACAAGAGATTAATCAATATCACAAGAATCTTCTCAAAGATCATAAGGAATGTCATACTCTTTACTTTTATTCATTAAAACCAGATCAGAAAGAATGTCATACTCTTTATTTTTATTCATTAAAACCATAAGTATTGATCATTATATCAATGCCAACCACAAAAGTTAATGACACACAAATTCACCAATGCACAAATATTGATAAGACTTATCAATGTAAATCACGAAAATTGGTGAAACACAAATTCTAGAAATCATCAATGGAAATCCAAAAATCACAAAAAGGGGGAGGCCTATCACAAAACGGGAGCATGAAAACTCACCAGCACGTGTATCACAAAATGGAACACTATTCCATGGTTGCTAACCATTAATTTTGAGCCGAAGCTCCACAAAATGGCCCGAAGACCATGGGTCGCTACCCCACCAATTGAGCCGAAGCTCCACAGAAACGGGGTTTAGTCTCCCTCGTAGACAAAGAGACATCGCACATTTGCTAGTCTAAATCACAAAAATGATCATCAACGATCATCAAGAAGTGTCAATTACAGTAAGCTAGTAAAAATACAAGCTTGGCTTCATGTCCCATAACCATTAGCTTAACTTAAATATTTACGAAAAAAATTGTAGATCTCCGCTCGAAAATGGTCACAAGAGATTCAATCGAACAAGTCCAAGAATTAACCGGCGAAGTAAACGCAAGCGTTTCATACCACTTGTCTTACTAAGCCGTTTAATTAGATTTCTCATACGAGTGAGGTAAAGGTTCATATATATTAGTAGACTGGAAAACGGCTTAAGAAACAAGCTTTGTAGTAAAATAGGGTTGAAATTGTTTTGATGAAAGAGTTTTGATATTTACTACCAGTATTGAAACCTTTATATTTTTAAAGTGACAAATCACAAAAATGATTGTAGAAACAAACAATCACAAAAATTCACATTCGATGACGTGAATAAAATCCAAAGAATTCGATTCCAAATCCATCAAAATGGAAATACCCTTGGGACTTAACAGCCACGACTTACGACTTAACACACTACAACATAAGAAATCAGCGGCTCAACTCATACGACCCCACGGCATACGACACAAGGGATCAGCGACTTAAGAAATAGCATGCGGCCTGACAGAGTATCTTGACATAGCGCGACCTATAGCATGGCGCGACCTAATTGGTGCGAGATATAGCAGCAGGCCGAGTGACCTATATGGTTGCGACTTAAACCATGATGCGACCCATAGCAGCAGGCCGAGCGACCTAAGTGGTGCGAGCAAGCCGAGCGACCTAAGTGGTCCGACCTAAGGGGTGAGAGTAAGCCGAGCGACTTAAGTAATGGAACGACCTAAGAGATGCGTCTTAACATGGCGTGACCTATAGCAGGTGCGACTTAATGGCCGAGCGATTTAACACATGGCCGAGCGACTTAAGTAATGGAACGACCTAATGGCCGAACGACTTAAGTAATGGAACGACCTAATGGCCGAGCGACTTAAGTAATGGAACAACCTATCCCATGGCGCGACCTAAGCGTGGTGCGACCTATGTTGGTGTGACATATATGCAGGCTGAGTGACTTAAATGTGCAGATCGAGCGACCTAGGAGATAGAAGTGCAAAACTCCCTCAAATTAGAAACCGGTCGAGCACGGACGCTAGGGGATTACGCCCATCGGCTACCCGGTCCTATTGGCTCCTCGATGCATCACCAAAAACGTGTTTAAACTTCAAAGTTAGGATTTTTAAAGATTTGAACCCAAAACACTAAAAATTGGGATATTCACCAATCCAATCCAAACCAAAAGCTAATGCACATGAATAAGTGTTAGGAATTCATACCCAACAATCAATGATAGTTATAGACCAAAATGTGAGATAAAAATCTCACCTTTTCATAAAATCAATGAAGGAGAAGCTTAAAAGCAAAGGAAGAATCAACCACACTTCAATCTCAACACAAGAAGCTTGAATCAATGGCTTCTCTTTGGATTTGGAGTTAGATGTTGGATTTGCAAATGATCTAGGGCTTGGAGTTTTAATTTCCTATTCCTCTCTCCATTTTTGATGAAGCTTGAGTGTTAGGAAATGAAAGTGAAGTAATGAAGGGGAGAGGGGGTTGAGCTAGAGTTAATAGTTTAGGCTAATGGGCTGAACCAAACCCAAAGCCCAAAGTGAAAAGGTGGAAAAATTTCACTAACTCCAAACATATCAAAGTTTATACTCAAAAAGATCGCAAATGGCGTTTTGAACTCAATGGAAGTGGTCCCGAGTCCTAATTCGACCGTATGCAAAAAGTAACTTTTCGAACTAATCCGACTAACGATAAAATATTTAAATACTCAGTCGTAAAATATGCGGGTTGTTACAGACTCCCCTCCTTAAAGAAATTGCATCCTCGCAATACTTAAGAAGAAAATATATGGTAACAACCATGAAAGCATATTCAACACAAAAGAAATTTGAAATAAGAAATTCACCTCAAAGAGCACGGGAAAGTAAGTCCGGATGTGTTCGCTCGATGAACTCTCTAGATTCCCAAGAGCAATCCTTAGGATTTGAGGACCATTGAACTTTAACAAGCGGAGCATCTTTATCTCGAAGGCGTTTGACCTCCGAAGCAATAATACGAATAGGATGTTGCTCGTAAGTTAAACTAGGTGAAACTTCAATTTCTTCCACAACACCGGGTACAAGAATAGAATCGGAATCTCGAAGGCATTTCCGTAATTGAGAAACGTGAAACACGTCATGAATAATAGAAAATTGAGCCGGTAATAAAAGGCGATAAGCCACGGAACCAATACGTTCGATGATAAGAAATGACCCAATATATCGAGGCGCTAATTTTCCCGATCGACTGAAACATACAACACCCATCATAGGTGAAACACGAATAAACACAAGATCTCCCACAAAAAATTCTAATTTCCTTCTCCGGTTATCGGCATAGGATTTTTGTCTACTCTGGGCTTCTTTCATCCTATGACGAATAAGGTCAATCTTCTCTGTGGAATCTCGAATAAAATCTGGACCCAAAACCTGCTTCTCACCGGCCTCAAGCCAACAAGAAGGAGATCGGCATGGTCTTCCATAAAGTGCCTCAAAAGGTGCCATACCAATATTAGATTGGAAGCTATTATTATAGGAAAACTCAACAAGAGAAATATGATCTTTCCAACTTCCAACAAAATCAAGAACACATGCACGAAGAAGATCTTCAAAAGTTTGATTCACACGCTTGGTTTGTCCATCGGACTGAGGATGATAAGCGGTGCTAAAATTAAGCTTCGTCCCCAAAGCTTTTTGAAGACTCTTCCAAAATCCACTGGTAAACAATGGATCACGATCACTAACAATAGAAGAAGGAACTCCATGCAATTTTACAATTTCTTTAATAAAGAGTTTAGCCAAGAGAGGAAAGGTTCGATTAGACCGAAAGGGAATAAAATGAGCGGATTTAGTAAGTCTATCGACTATCACCCATAAGCTATCATGACCTGAATGAGAACGGGGAAGGCCGTCTATAAAATCCATGGAAATTTGGTCCCACTTCCAAATTGGAATTTCTAAAGGTTGCAATAACCCACCGGGCCTTTGGTGCTCGGCCTTAATGAGTTGGCAAGTCATGCAACACTTAACAAAGTTAGCAATATCAGATTTCATTCCCTCCCAATAATAAAGTCGCTTCATGTCCGCGTACATTTTACTACTACCTGGATGAATGGTAAATTTAGAACGATGAGAAACTTCTAAAACGTCTTTACGAAGATTACTAATATTTGGCATGATAAGTCTACCAAATTTTCGAATACCGCCACGAGAATCAATATCAAAGTCTTTCAAACCTTCAATATCAGTTTTATCCCTAAAATTTTGGCCAAGAAGAGCCAATTCGGGATCTAGTTTTTGAGCTTCAATAATGCGGACTAAAAGAGAAGGATGAGCCTCAAGACTACATAAAACAAGAGATGAACACAAATTGAATACATGATCTTGAATCTCACAAGTGGATAAAATCTCGAGATCACTCCATTCGGATATCATCATAGAAACAACCGCTTGTTGCTTACGACTAAGTGCGTCCGCAACACGATTTCCCTTTCGAGGAGTATAAAGAATATCAAGATCATAAGCTGCAAGAAATTCGAGCCAACGTTGTTGACGCAAATTAAGTTCCTTTTGAGAAAATAGATACTTCAAAGATTTATGATCGGTGTAAAGAATAATTTTTTCTCCCAAAAGATAATGACGCCAAATACGAAGGGCGAAAATAATAGCCACGAGCTCTAAATCATGAGTGGCATATCTAGTCTCGGCTGGCTTCAACTACCTAGAAGCATAAGCAATAACACGTTCTCTTTGCATAAGAACGGCACCCAAACCAACGCGACTAGCATCGGTATAAACAATAAAATCTTGGTTTCCCTCGGGAATCACAAGAATAGGAGCATCAGAAAGGAGTTCTTTTAATTTCTAAAAAGAATTTTCACATTTGTCCGACCAAATGTATTTCACACCTTTCTTTGTAAAGCTAATAAGAGGCATGGCAATTTTTAAAAGTCTTTTATAAAACGACGGTAATAGCCCGCCAATCCAAGTAAGCTATGGATTTCCGTCACAATCTCCGGTCTCTTCCAATTTTGAATCGCTTCAATCTTTGAAGGATCCATAGAAATTCTGGATTAGGAAATAATATGACCGAGAAACTTCACACGAGGTTGCCAAAAGTGGCATTTAGAAAATTTTGCTTTTAATTAAATTACTCCTAAGAGTTTCCAACAAATTCCGAAGATTCTTTTCATGCTCCTCCTCGGTTTTTGAATACACAAGAATATCATCAATGAAGATGATAACGAATTGATCGAGGAAATCTTTGAAAACTCGGTTCATAAGGTCAACGAAATAAGCCAGAGCATTCGTTAAACCAAATGGCATAACAAGCCATTCATAAGATCCATAACGAGTACGGAACGATGTCAAATGAATGCTATCCTCTGCGATACGAAGCTGATGAAAACCGGTAGCTAAGTCTAATTGTGAAAAGACTCTAGCACACTAAGTTGATCGAGTAGATCATCAATCCGAGGTAAAGGATATTTATTCTTGATAGTAAGATCATTAACTTGCGGTAGTCAACGCAAAGCCTAAGTGTACCATCGGATTTCTTCACAAAAATAGCCGAAGCTCCCCAAGGCGAGGAACTAGAGCGAATAATTGCTTCGTCTCCAATTCGGATAATTGTTTGCGCATCTCCTCATTTTCTTTATTGGACGTATGATAAGGAGGACGAGTAATAGGTTGAGCTCCAGGGATGAGATTAATTCTGAACTCAATTGCTCGCTTATGTGGTAATCCTAAAACGGGCCCAAATATGTCGGAGAATTCACGAACAACATGAATAAGAGAAATGACATCTTCCTCATCGTCATTATCATCATCATGAGGATTTTAAGAATATAAAGATGCTTCCTAGCTGGAATCCGAATCTTTAAGATCAATAGAAATCTGCTTAACAGATTGAGGATGTCGAAGATGAATAGTCCGCTCAGGACATTGGATTTGGGCCTCATAGCGGTTAAGCCAATCCATTCCCAAAATCATTCCAAAGCCTAAGTAGCGCATAACATGCAAATCGGCTCGGAAAGAAAAATCACACAAACTAATCTCGACATCTTTACACAATAAACTGATTGTTGTGAATCCACCAACCGGATTCGCAATTCTCAAAGAAGTCACTAAACACAAAACATCCAAACAAAAAGTATCGACAAGTTCTTTTGATATAAAAGAATGGGACGCACCCGTATCAAAAAGAACTCGAATATGGTGATCACGAAATAAAATAATGCCATCAAGGATAGAATGAGAAATACCTTGACCACGAGATGTGTTGCCAAGGGCTTGAGCAACATTAAGCTTTCCCTCCTTCTTGCTTTGAAGTTTGGGACAAGAAGGTAAATAATGATCCAGGCTTTTGCAATAGTGACAAGCACGAGGCTTTGAACACTTGTTCGCATAATGGTCCCTAGAACCACAATTGTAGCATTGTCCACTACTAGAGGTAGAAGTCTTTGCCACCGAAGCTGCTTGCTTCCTTTTCTTATTAGGATAAGGACCTCTGAACTTATTAGGCCTTTTCTTGTTGTTGAAGTATGGTTTGGCACCCATAACTTCAACATCACTCTCCTTATCTGCCTCTTCAAGTTGAAGAGCGATATTAATGAGTTGATCAAAAGAAACTTCTAATTTTAGAAGTAATGGCTTCTTGAGATTTTTATTCAAGCCATAGACAAATCTTTGGTTCTTCTTCAATGGGGTGTTTATGTATTCAACCCCGTATTTAGAAAGTGACTCTAAGGATGCAACATAATCTACCACAGAGAATTCACCTTGAACAAGGTCAACGAAACGACGAGCCAATGTCACTTTCTCAACTTCTGGCACAAACTTTAATTCGAATCGTTCTCGGAATTTCTCCCAAGTAAGATCCACTTCATTTATTTTAGAAATAAGAAGCTCATACCAATCTAATGCTCTTTCTTGGAGCATACTAGAGGCCACCTGAACACGGTGAAGATCAATAAGATTCATGCGAGAAAAGATTCGATCGCACGTTCTCAGCCAATCCTCGACTTCAATAATAGTTTCAGAACCTTTGAATGGCTTCCCACCCAAATTGGTATAATCGTTGCACAAACGTGCAAATCCAGACTTAGGGTGAGTTGACTCCGGATTAGAACCGGCTGCCTGAGCATTCTTTAAGAGATCAAGAAGTTGCTGGGCAGACATAAATACTCCATCTTGGGGAGTAGCTCTAGATTGACCGGCGCTGGGACGGCCAGGTCTAACCATTTCTCTTCCTTAAGAAGGAAGAAGGAAGAAGAAAATGGTTATTCACAAATTGAATATCAAACGTTAATGATTGTTAAAACAAGGAATCACAAAAGAAAATAGGATAGAACTTTAAGAAGACTCGAATTAAATCCTAAAGCACGACTCCTAAGATGGACTTAGGACGATGATCCTTGCTAGATTATTCTACAATGTTCCGAAGTTTGGCTTCGATACCAAGCTGTGACGCCCCACCTCTATACCCACTCTAGCCAAGGACAGTACGGTATAATGCCGTCAACTAGCGCAGAGAATAAGGTTGTTGAGGAGCGACCATCCGTGTAATTGCTTTGTGCGAGCACCGATATGTCAGATAGTACAACATGCATTTGGTTTCAGGAGGAAATCCGACATACCGATACAAACTCAAAGCTACTACACAGTGGCTATATATATTCTTTGGAAACAAATATAGAAATAAATATAACATAAATCAGTCATAGACATCCATATCACAAAGGCGGAAATAGATATGAATATAACACTTAAAAGTGTGTATCAGAGTAGTGGTCAAACAAGATCCACAATAACATAAAAGAATAGCTACAAGTGCTAGACAAAAGAATATGGATACATCAATGAGTCTATATCTCAAATGTATACAACAAAAACTACTAATCTAAGTAGTTAGCCAAAAGTCAGGGTGATAACCCTAGATGTGAAGTCAAGCAGAAGCACCTGTAACATCTCGTTCTGACCCGAGTATTATTTAATAAGAAAATAATAAACGGATCAGTCTAACTATAAATATCTGATGAAATGACATAGAATAAGAGATATGACAAAAATGTATGATAACCATAAAACCATACTGTGATAAGTATGTAATTGAAAATCAACAAGAGATTAATCAATATCACAAGAATCTTCTCAAAGATCAAAAAGAATGTCATACTCTTTATTTTTATTCATTAAAACCATAAGTATTGATCATTATATCAATGCCAACCACAAAAGTTAACGACATACAAATTCACCAATGCACAAATATTGATAAGACTTATCAATGTAAATCACGAAAATTGGTGAAACACACATTGTAGAAATCATCAATGGAAATCCAGAAATCACAAAAAGGGGGAGGCCTATCACAAAACGGGAGCATGAAAACTCACCAACACGTGTATCACAAAATGAAACTCTATTCCATGGTTGCAAACCATTAATTTTGAGCTGAAGCTCCACAAAACGGCCCGAAGACCATGGGTCGATACCCCACCAAATTGAGCCAAAGCTCCACAGAAACGGGGTTTAGTCTCCCTCGTAGACAAAGAGACATCGCACATTTGCTAGTCTAAATCACAAAAATGATCATCAATGATCATCAAGAAGTGTCAATTACAGTAAGCTAGTAAATATATAAGCTTAGCTTCATGTCCCATAAACACTAGCTTAACTTAAATATTTACGAACAAATTGTAGATCTCCACTCGAAAATTGTCACAAGAGATTCAATCGAACAAGTCCAAGAATTAACCGGCGAAGTAAATGCAAGCGTTTCATACCACTTGCTAAGCCGTTTAATTAGATTTCTCGTACGAGTGAGGTAAAGGTTTATATATATTAGTAGATTGGAAAACGGCTTAAGAAACAAGCTTTGTAGTAAAATAGGGTTGAAATTGTTTTGATGAAAGAGTTTTTATATTTACTACTAGTATTGAAACCTTTATATTTTTAAAGTGACAAATCACAAAAATGATTGTAGAAACAAACAATCACTAAAATTCACATTCGATGACGTGAATAAAATCCAAAGAATTCGATTCCAAATCCATTAAAATGGAAATACCCTTGCGACTTAACAGCCACGACTTACGACTTAACACACTACAACACAAGAAATCAGCGGCTCAACTCATACGACCCCACGGCAAACAACACAAGGGATCAGCGACTTAAGAAATAGCATGCGGCCTAACAGAGCAACTTAACATGGCGCGACCTATAGCATGGCGCGAACTAAGTTGGTGCGAGATATAGCAGCAGGCCGAGCGACCTATATGGTTGCGACTTAAACCATGACGCAACCCATAGCAGCAGGCCGAGCGACCTAAGTGGTGCGAGCAAGCCGAGTAACCTAAGTGGTACGACTTAAGGGGTGAGTAGGCCGAGCGACTTAAGTAATGGAACGACCTAAGAGATGCGGCTTAACATGGCGCGACCTATAGCAGGTGCGACTTAATGGCCGAGCGACTTAACACATGGCCGAGCGACTTAAGTAATGTAGCGACCTAATGGCCGAGCAACTTAAGTAATGGAAAGACCTATCCCATGGTGCGACCTAAGCATGGTGCGACCTATGTTGGTGCGACCTATATGCAGGACGAGTGACCTAAATGTGCAGGCCGAGCGACCTAGGGGATAGAAGTGCAAAACTCCCTCAAATTAGCAACCGGTCGAGCACGGACACTAGGGATTACGCCCATCGGCTACCCGGTCCTATTGGCTCCTCGATGCATCACCAAAAATGTGTTTAAACTTCAATGTTAGGATTTTTAAAGATTTGAACCCAAAACACTAAAAATTGGGATATTCACCAATCCACTCCAAACCAAAAGCAAATGCACATGAATAAGTGTTAGGAATTCTTACCCAACAATCAAAGATAGTTATAGACCAAGATGTGAGATAAAAATCTCACCTTTTCACAAAATCAATGAAGGAGAAGCTTAAAAGCAAAGGAAGAATCAACCACACTTCAATCTCAACACAAGAAGCTTGAATCAATGGCTTCTCTTTGGATTTGGAGTTAGATGTTGGATTTGCAAATGATCTAGGACTTGGAGTTTTATTTTCCCATTGCTCTCTCCATTTTTGATGAAGCTTAAGTGTTAGGAAATGAAAGTGAAGTAATGAAGGGAAGAGGGGGTTGAGCTAGAGTTAATAGTTTAGGCTAATGGGCTGAACCAAACCCAAAGCCCAAAGTGAAAAGGTGGAAAAATTCCGCTAACTCCAAACATATCAAAGTTTATACTCAAAAAGATCGCAAACGGCGTTTTGAACTCAATGGAAGTGGTCCCGAGTGCTAATTCGACCGTATGCAAAAAGTATCTTTTCGGATTATAATCTGACTAACGATAAAATATTTAAATAAAATATTTAAATACTCAGTCGTAAAATATGCGGGTTGTTACAATGTGACACCAACATATATTGAAAATTGAACCTTTATAGAGAAAAATAGTAGTAATAACATTGGTTAAGTGCTATAGTAACTATTGGTTGTGATATAGTATTTTGAAAGATACTATTAGTTGCTGTTTGATTCGAAAATGATTTTGATTTGGAAAATATAATTCTAAAATCCACCTTTTTGGATTTTTCGAGATATTTTATTTAAAAATAGGTTGTGTACTTCTCTACTTCGTTTCAACCTTTTATTTTTCTTTTCTTAATGTTTGTAAATGTTTTTAATTATTTTTTAAAAGTATGTATTTTATAGAAAAGTTATTAAAATAATGAATGTTTATTTAAAAACAAAATAAAAAGGAGTTATCTTTTATTTTAAGGAGATTTTGTGTTTAAGAGAAGATGGAAATATTTTAGAATAAAATATTGTAATATATTTATATAAAATGTTATATAAAAGGGTAGATTTATAAGTATTTTTTGAGTAAAAGATAGTTTCACAAATTGTGTTTTATGAATAAAAGATTGGTTTTATAAACGATATTCTATAAAAAAGGAAGTTAATATCGTTTAATAAATTGAAATAATTAATTCAATTTGTGGAATTATGGTGTTATAGTAAATTATCATTTTATAGAAGTATTTGCTTATTTTTTAGAAACAAAGATTTGTGTTAAGAATATGAGTTTTATAATTTTATTTGGAGTTTGGTTTTATATTTGAAGTTTTATTTCACACAAAGGAATTTTGTAATTATATTTAGAAATTTATAAAAGGAGTTATGTAAATGAATTTAGAGTTTTATAAAAAGAGTTACAAATAAATTTAGGGACTTATATACGAGTTTTACAAATGATATTTTATACAAAGTAGTTTTATAAAAGAATTTATAAGTAGTTTATAAATAGTTTATAAGGGTGCTTATTAAATAATTTTAGAGATAAAAAAGGGTTTTTAATTATGTTTAGATATGTATAAAGGACATATTATAATTTATAAATAATATTTTTATAAAAGGAGTATGTAAATAAAAAGAGTTATATAAAGGAATTTACAAAAGGGATTTATAAAAAGACTAACACCCAATTTCCATAAATGTTTGTTTCTAAATACGGTGAAATGGAAAATGTTTTTTTTTCCATACTTAACACCAACTTTCGAGGTATGAAAACTCGTCCTTGTCTTGAGAACTAAGAATGTGTATCGAAACAAGGTTGGTTTCCTACGTTGCCTGATTTCATTATTGATCCAAAGATAGTACTATTTGAAATCGAGAAATTGTGATAAGTATATTTGATCTAGTTTCCATACGACTCGTTTATGTACACCAAAAGTGGTTTAAGTTTATTTTTATAAATATTTAAATTACATTTATTTAACCCAATTTTGGAAATAAAATCTTTCTTAAGATCTGTGAATATATTTATACCATTACGATAATTATATTGATACATTTCCTAAGTATTAGAAATGTAGTGTTTTGTGAATATACTTATATTGTAAATATAAGTATATGGAAAAGTTTTTTAAGCTTTGAGAGTAAAAATTTTGTGAATATATTTATATAGTTGAGATAAGTATATCATTTTTCAAATATTGGAAACAACAGAGGAGACTTGTGAACATATCTTTGTAAAAGTAGTTTGATACAAGTATTTAAAAAGTGGTTTTAATTAATGAAAGATTAATTAAAGAGGGTTAGTGGTTACTTTGGGCTTAACCGTGCTTGGATATTTCTGTGGTTGAATTGTTTATTATTTGATAATTAAATAATCGACTATCAAATCTTGGCTAGTTTAAAAATTATCGTTGTCGATTTGCAGAGACCAGTATCAGTTATATTATCAAAAACCACTTTGAACCGGCATAAGCATATCGAATTGGGGCATCTTGAAGACGATCGAAGACAAAGATCTTTGTAGGGCAAGGACTACTTGCTACTAATCCTGAGGGTGATTCCAAAATGGATATTGTAGAAGTAGTTTCTTCAGTGGTTCTTATCCTAAATAACTTGTATGGATGAATGCTAGCATTTCATTTTTTTCCTAGAAGGCATGTTAGCATTCCAAGTGAGATTTTCTAAAAAGGTAAAACATAGCTTCAAGCCCCATCAAGTACGAATGACTAAAACAAGGAATATGTCGTAAGGCTATGTGGGTCACACCTATTAGTGTATTGTCATCACCCTTTCTAGATTATTATTTATGGATTTGGTTGTGCATAAGAGCTCTCGAAAAAGGTTCCAAAGCAACCGGGGCAATAAAATATTCGGTACTATCTAATAAAGGGTAGGCAGTTCTTACCATGCAAGGGTCAAAAGGTTTTCAACCGCGGTACATTTTATCTAAAGGTGTACTGTGGCAGGCGGTACCACATTAGCCCTGTCATTGATGGAACCCATTTCCAATAAGTGCCTTATAGACTTAGTTGTATACCTATTATGTTGGAATTTAATTAATGTAACAATTTTGGTTTAATATTTACTATAAACCCTTTTGGCATTATTATAATATCACTGGATTTTGTATAAAAATTGTTTTGGTTATCGTGTGGTAAAAATCCATCCGTGTTCATGTGCGGCATGGTCTTTCGAGATACCTTTATTTTAAAAGGTTCTATAACATTAAAACTCATTTGAGGTGTGCTTCTTATGCTGGTTTACCAGACCGATCCGAGTGTTATTCTCTTGTAATGCTCGGGTCAGACCGAGCATATTTTCAGATTCAGTTTGGATGCTTTGGAGCTTTATTAGAGGAGCTGAATGCCTCCCAGATGCATTCATGTATATTTGGTTTTCGCTACATTTATTGTTTATATATATCAGCATTTGTAAGGACTGGTTATTGTAACTGTCCAGGCTAATGATTGTTCATTGTACTCTAATTTTATTTATGTATGTTACAATTTCCTTTTGGAAAGATCTATTGTATATTACATATTACTCGTCACGATGTGAGATTCTGTTTTATCTTTTCTTTCTTTTTCCTCCAACAATCTGTCTTTCCGGCATTTAAATGTTCGGCATGTGAATACTGTGGATGTATTAATGTCGACCTTTAAGGGTCAAAAAGGCGAGTTGTTACATAAGATATTTTAAAGGGACAACAAACCAAGGACTAATCCTTGAAACATGCAGATCAATTAATAATGACCATGCTGATGCAAATTGGGCAACAAATCATAACGACGGAGGATCAACCACAAGATTCTATATATTTTTAGGCAAAAACTCGATCTTATAGTGCTTAAAAAGACAGTTTATTGTATCCAGATCAAGCATCGAAGCTGAATATAGGAGTGTTGTTAGTGCTACAACAGAAATCATATGGATTGAATCATTACTAAGTGAACTATAAGTTAAAACTAATAGCAAAGCAACAATTTGGTGTAATAATCTCAGTACAATTTCACTCACAGAAAATCCAGTGTTACATTCAAGAACAAAGCATATAAGATTAGACTTTTACTTCATTAGAGAACAAGTTATGAGAGGAAAGCTTAATGTAAATCACATACCAGTGACTTACCAGAGAGCAGACATACTTAAAAAACAACTATTCACAAAGAACTTTGTTAGAGTAAAGCAAGAATTGAAGAATGAAGATATCAATAGTGACTTGAAAGTAAATAGAAAACCTAATTTTCAAATTGAAGCAGCAAAATTAAAGATTGAAGATATTAGCTGCAATTTGAGAACGAACCACAAGCCCTAGATGTCAGCAATGACTTTAAAGTAAACCGCAAGCATAATTCTCTGATTGAAACAGGAAAAATTAAAGAGTTTGATGATGTCGGTTGTAATTCGGGAGCGAATCACAAACCCTTACCTTAGTTAGGTTTGGTGGGTTTGGAATGAAATGTTAAAGTGAGAATGAAACAATTATGTATTAAGTGTAATAAGCCGATATATAGGCCAGTACTCAAGCCCACTACAAATCTGCATTCTCACTATAACTAATGTACAAACAACCATTGTATTATCATCAATTTTCCACCGTATCACAAAAATAAAACAAAAGCAATTTTACTCAATTTCTATCAAATATATTATCAAAAAGATAATCTCCTTCTTCACTCTTTTCTTGACTTCCAGAAAATCCTTCTAGAAAAAACTTTTTCAATTTCAAGAATTCTAACACAAAATAAAACCCATGTTTCTTTTTTGCTTAGAATTTTTGGTTATGGAAGAATAGAAGAAAAAGCACATGACGTTTTCTTCTAGCTAAACTTTCCACATTAAAAATAGTAGATTGGTTCTCGGTAGTTCTTAGCCAAGCAAGAATCGTCCCTATATCTGAAATAGAAGGAACCCCTATTCCTACGATCAATCCATGATTTTGGAAATTATGATTGGTGTTGCAACAAACTTATAGGGCATTGTGAAGTTTTGGAGAATTGAGTAGTGAATTTTCGAACCAGTTAAGCGTATGACTAATTTGGAAAGGAGAAAGAATTTTCCTAAGAGAAGACAGAAGAGAAACGAAGGAAGTTGTCGTTTAAGCAAGAGAAATTAAAAAATATAGACGCTATCTTCGTGGAACAGGAGAGAGCCGTAATTTTGGGATAATCGAAGTAATTACACAGACATGCACACGAAGGGAACTGGAGAAAAGTAAAAACATAACAATTTTTTTAGATCTAGGCCCACTAGTTTTAATAATGAGAAAGAAGGACTAAATCCAAATTCCTTCAAACTCATCGCCGCCGCCTCAAACACCATGCCACATCATCAACGTAGCCATCCACCACTGCACCAAATTAGGAATGCACCATCAGTTCGTACGCATCTCATCCACCTCCTACCTAAAACTCCTCTGATCTATATGGCTAGCATAATTGTTAATATCTCATAGCAGGAACCTTTTTATCTGCACAAAATTTCATTAGTTATTTAACAATATTTAGTTGAAATGGGATACACAATCATTTACGATAATACAACTTAAAGAAAAAGTAGTTATAAATTAATATTTACAAATGTTGACGAAAAAAGTTATTAAGAATATTATTACAACTTACATAAAATGAAGTTGTAAAAAACAATGTTTTTACAACGTCTTAAAGGGTTATTTTAAAATGTTGACTAGTGGAACATTGTAAACGAAACATTGCAATAAGGTTATTTTGTGGGAGTGGTTAACCAAAGATTTAATGTTGCATATGGATTAGTGAAACATCTTTCTAACATTGTTGTTATTTTTATCGGGTAAACAAATGGCATCGCAATGGCATCATTGTTTTCGACGCCTTTTTTTCTATTTTACGACTTTTAAGTGTCATTTCGACGCCCCTTCTTTATTGTGTCGCAATTGCATTGGATCTATGTGTATGTGCAGGCAGGGGGAAAGAGGGTATCACATACAATTATACATGGCATATAAGCATGTCTAATGACCTCGAAGTCAACCATATTTTTATATGGATATTTAATCAATCTTAAAAATAAAATAAATAAAATAAAATATATATCCTTTGAAAACTCGATCGCAAATCGAAGATTTTTAATATTTACTTGAACGCAATATTTTTTGGATATCATCGGTTCGATTTTTGATTAAGGAGGAGATTTTCTTGCCACACACACATAACAACCCCAAAATTTCATATATACATAAGATACGTATTTGACGAATGATTTGACATATTCTATGTTCGGTATATTTCAAATATTTTGGTTTATTTAAATTATTGAAATATTATGCTGTGAGCACCAAATACTCTATCTATATGTTTATTCATCACAATAGTAATAATTTTACTTCCTTAATCATGATAAGGAGCACACAAATATCATTTTTTAGCTATTTTATGTCAACAAATATGGGTTTAGGCTATGATAAGTCATCCACTTATATAGGCTTCAGCAAAATAACAGGCAATGATTCATTGTCCTATAAAATCTCAAAAGCAGAGAAATTTCTCAATGAATGGTAAACTCAAAAATTGTACTAAGGCTCTATAAATTGAACTGTCGTGCATCCAATTTCCTTCATCTCTTCTCATCCTCCATTCAATCCACTTTTCACAACCACGACAGTCTTTTTGAAAGAAAAAAGAACAGTGAGTGCTCTTTGCCTTAAATTGCTGTAAATCATATTACAATGAAATGCATTATTCATGTATAGATGAATTTTTAAAATGATTGTACATTCTTTAGGAAATATGATATTGTTGATAACAAGGTATATAGAGAAGAATAGTTCATATTGCCTCAATAACGTTCACAGTAAGTTGAATATGCATATTTTTACCCTTTCAAAAAAAATATCAACCTAAGTAATCGAAATTAGCCTTGATCATCTAAATGAAAGTTGTTTGTATTCTCCTGTAGTATTTTTAGAAACTTATGGCACTGATTTTCATTGAGTATCGACGGAGAAATCTTCGAAGAACTGGAATGGAAAAAAATAGCACTGAAACTTTGAAAAATGTTTTCTCTCAATTCAATGCAAATCACTCGATGCCATTTGCGCCAACTTCATATTGGATAAAGAATGTTTTCATGTAATTTCGACAATGATTGGCAATCTTCAAAACTAGGGCTTGAGATGGTTTTTGACTCGGCCATCAATGCTCGAATCGGAGAATAGACGAGTGATCAAGATGGAGAGATGTGCGTGTAGTGAATTTTTTATGGATTTTGGAAACAAAAATTGTCGCAGCATGTAGCATGGCGATCAAAGTGAAACAGTAGGGGAGGCGATCGGTCGAGTGGCGACTAGGAAAAATGGATGAGCATGGAGAAAAAAACTCGATGGTGGAGAGAAGTGCAGAGTTTGTGGAGCAATTGGGTTGTGTATGCGCACGGTGTGTGCAGCCATGGCGTGTGCACCGAGGTAAGAACGAAAGAGGGAGGGAGAAGAAGAAGGGGGAGGTTTTGGGTTGGCAGGATTTTGGGCTCAGCCCATTATCAATAATTAGAAAAAGGGGGAGAAATAAAGTTTTGAATTTTAAATCGAAAACTTTAAATCAAAATAACGGGTTCGTTTTAAATCCGATCGACATGCGAATTTTTGCGTTGCGATCGTACTGACGAGTATTATGACTTCATGTAAGTTGTTGGTTGATTTGGACCATCAGAATTTTATGACATATTAAAATAAACTTATTTTGGAGTATGTTACTTATGTTATAACCCTATTTCAAATTTTATACCTTAATCGGAGATGTTCATTCGGCCAAATAAAACACTATTAAGTTAATTTGAATTATATAGATCATTATGGATATCTATGGAGCAGAATAAAACCCTATTCTACGCTTGCTAAGTAAATTGTTGATTTGTGCACTAATTACATATGGATAAATCGGTATGGATTTAATGGTAAATTAACTACGGATTGTTAATTATTTAGTGCCAAAAGCTTGGTAGCCGGGCCGCATTGAATATGACACCGACATATAAACCACTTGTGATATGAAAATAAATGTTATCTTACTTAAGTACCCTTGTAGTTGCTGAGCCTCGAATTTGATCAATGTTTAAAATTTCTAATTTCATAACTAAAATTTGCTTAAGGTTAATTATGTTTCATTTAAAATATTTTAAGTTGATTATATTTTATTTACATTATTTAAAGTTAATTTTTATTTTTGATATTTTAATGTTAATTATTTTAAGCTATTAATTTTTTTTAATATACAAGTTTTGGGTTGATTAATTGTATTATTAATGTTGTTTAACTTAATGTATTAATTTATTTAATTATTTATTTAAGATATTTCAAATTAATATGGATTAAGGTTGATTGTTTAAATAAATCAAAGTGACTTATGTAAATTTCTAAATTAATGAAGTTAAGTTGATTTGTGTTAATGAATGAGGTTAAAGTTAATTTACAAATGAAGTTTAAGTTAATCAACCGTTTAATTAGTGGTGCTTAAGTTAATTAAATATTATTTTATTGATAAATAAGAATTATTAATTAATCATTTATGATATTCGTAGTTGACTGATTATTTAATTAAGGGTGTCAAAAAAATAGTTAACCATTATAATTAATAATGTTTAAGTTAATTAATGATTTAGTTAGTTGTATTTAAGTTTACGAAATGACTTGTCAAAGGTGTTTATAAATAATATTTTATAATTAAAAGAGATGATTTGTAAAGGATGTTTTATAAAAAAAGAATGGAGGTTTACATTAAATAGTAGGATTTTTATAAGGAAATAATAAAAGGGATTTATAACTGGAAAGGTATATAAAAAGGGATAAGTGTAGGGTTTATCATGAAAATGTTGTTTTGAGCCGATCTAATATGTTTTGAAAAATACGATATCTTCCTTGGTTTTGTGAATATACTTATGAGATAAGTATATGGAAATGATTTCCCAAGTATTTATAAATTTTTAATTAATAAAAATATTAATTCAGGAGGTTTAGTCGATGTGATGGGCTTAAGCGAGTTTAGTTTCCTATGAAATTAATTTTGTGATTGTTTGTTGTTTATTTGATAGTTAAATAATCAACTATCAAATCTTGGCCTAAATAACCCTTCTTAATTTTGGGGATAGGAAGGCAATTCCCTAATTAATACTAAAGGATGTAACTTTGAAAATATCTAGGGGAAACACGTAAGTTATATGGCACCGTCATCTGATGCTGAACTGTGCGAATAAATCTCGTTTCGTTCTTATAGAACTAATGATAAGGAAATCCATTCATTCAATGGTTACGAGGTAAACTCCGCACTTATTTACTTTTCTTTTTTACTTCCTAAAGAACCCGGGTTGAGTTTACTAAAACTATCGAAAGTTGTTTTCAAGAGACCGGGATCGGGTATGTTATTTTGAAACCACTTTGACCCAATGAATGCATTTCGAAGTGAAGACATCTTGAAGATTAAAGATGATACTCTTTGAAGTGCAAGGGCTACTGTTACTAATCCTAAAAGTGATCTCTAAATGGATGTAGTATAATAGTGCCTTCAGTTTCGTTCTGACCCAGAATGAACCTGTATGGATAAATTATGGCATTGCACTGATGCTTGGAGGACCGTGTTAGCATTCCAAGATGTATTGCTATTCAGAAAGGTAAAACGTAACCTCAAGCCTCATCAACCGGGAATGACTAAAACAGGGGATATGCAGTAGGGCTATATGGTTTCACCCATTAAGGTATATCATTACCCTTTTAGATATATACACAACCATCAATGAATTCTAGTATACGAGAGAGGTCGGTTAAAGGTTGCAAAGCAACCAGGGTGTTGATATATTTGATACTATCCCGCAAGGGGTAGGACGGTTCGGTTTTGGCAGAGGTCGTTAGGTAGAACCTCGGTATATTTTTCTAGATGTGTACTGTGGCGGGCGGTACCCTAGTAGGCCAGTCATTAGTTTGAATACATTCTTCAATACATGCCTTACATTTTCGAATGTAGAGCCTAATAAGCTAAAATGTGAGATGCAAGCATTTCAGCTATCTTATCTATTTACTTTAAACCTAGACACTATGATAATATCACTAGATTTTGATATAAAGTATCTTGGTCATTGTAAGGTAAAAACCATCCATTTTTATGTGCGGCGTGGTATTACGAGATACCCTTTGTCTGATAAGTTTTCGAATGTATAATTCAGTTTAGTTGTTACCTATTATTGAATTTTACTTACTCTGGTTTACCAGACTGACCGGGGCATTATTCCATGTAATGCTCAGGTCAGACCAAGCACGTTTTCCCAAGTTTAGTTGGATACATTGGAGTTGGAGAGGAGCTAGAGGTCCATTATTCCATGTTTATTTTTACTTTTGTTGTATTATAGAGTCTGTATGTTTGTCAATGTGAAGATAGGTTTTTATAACTGTCCAAATTTAGGATAAGTCTAATGTACTCTGATGTTGTATATATGAAAAAAGATGTTTCCTTTATGTAAAGATCATGGTTTTACTATATATTATTCGCTGCGTTATCAGATTCTATGTTGTTAGTTTTCTTTTATCTTCTACCTTCTTCTTTCAGCCTAACAAATCGGTATTTCCAACACTTGAATGTTCGGTATATGATACAGTGGACGTATTAGTGTCGAATTTAGAAGGGCCGAAATCTGGTTCGTTACAACATGCATGTACAAATGAGACATAAGGAGTATATGTGTCTTTCATAAGGTACACTGTCCAAAGAGATAATCAACATTATTATGTAAATAAATAAAATAAGTGAGCCTAATGAAAATGTACAACCACTATTTAGGAATGCACTGCTTCCCACTAGCATTCTTTCTTGCACAAGAAGAAACTACACCTTTCACATTTTGTATAAGCTATATTCACATTTGTGAGATAATAATTTTCTACCATATCATCATCTTCCACCCCAACTGTGTCAACTATTAATTTATTACGGTGTCTACTACTTTGAAGATTACTATTAGGATTGTGAGCAAGAACATGAAAAATACGAAATATGTCTCTATCTGTTTTCGAAATATAAAAAATTATCGACTTCGAAAAAAGGACACGAATGTGGATATAGGCATATTCGCATCCCATAATTCTTTGTTTGATTTTTATCAAGATTATAGTTATATTTTTATGTAATTTTAGTACGTAAAATGATTTGTTATTTGCTATTTTATCGTGGTAAAAACATTAATATGTGTATACAAATCAATATTTTCCACTTAATTTTTTTAAGTATTGAAATGGATTTAGACCTATCATAAGCTAAGTACGAAGTGTGAAATAATCTCTATAGGATAGCTAAGCTTCATGAGAGGAAGACAAGAGAATTAAACCATGTTAAATGCATCAAAGATGACAATAATAGACTTTGGTGAAGGACGATGAGATAAAAAATAGATGGAGAGATTACTTCGACAAGCTATTTAATAAAGAAGGTGGTAGCACTATGATCGAGATAGACGACTCTTTTGATGACACCTGGAGACGTTTCTTTTAAGTATTCAAAAATTCGAGGTAAGGGAGGCACTAAAACGGATGAAAGCAGGCAAGGCATTAGGGCCTGATGACATCCCCATTCAGGTGTAGAGATGCCCTAGAGATGCAGGGATAGCCTGGCTAACTAAGTTGTTCAATAATATTTTCAAATCAAACAAGATGCCAAATGAGTGGAAGAGAAGCATATAAGTTTCAATTTTTAAGAATAAAGGAGATATCCAAAGTTGCACAAACTACATAGGAATTAAGCTTATGAGTCATACAATGAAGCTTTGGGAGAGATTTATTGAACAATGACTAAGAAGAATGATAAGCGTTTCAAAAAATCAATTTGGTTTCATGCCTAGGAGGTCGACCATAGAGGCGATTTTCTTGATAAGACAACTTATGGAGAGGTTTAAGGAGCAAAAGAAGGACCCACACATGATATTTATTGATTTGGAGAAAGCTTATGACAAAGTAGCATGAAAGGTGATGCGGTGGGCTTTGGAAAAGAAGAGAGTCTGAACAAAGTATAGTACCCTAATCAAGGATATGTACGATGATGTTGTGACTAGTGTTAGAGCATGTGATGGTGAAACCAGTGGCTTTTCCATTAATATAGGATTGCATCAAGGGTCATCTTTGAGCTCCTACATTTTTGCCTTAGTGATGGATGATGTTACGAAGGGTATACAAGGTGAGATTTCTTGGTGTGTACTATTTGCTGATGATATTGAGCTAATTGATGAATGTAATGGGGGTTGATAGACAACTGGAGCTATGGAGACAGACTTTAGAATCAAAGCGATTTAGGCTTAGCAGAACAAAAACAGAGTATATGAAGTGCGAGTTCAGTGATGTCAGGTCAATGGATGGAGATGTCAATCTGGTCAGACAAATAGTTCCCAAGAAGGAATTCTTTCGATATTTAGGATCAAATGTTGCATTATAATGGTGAGATTGATGAAGATGTTAGTTTTAAAACTCGAGCAGGATGGGTGAAATAGAGATAAGTGTATGACATTATTTGCGACAGGAAAGTCCCATAGAAGCTTAAAGGAATGTTCTACAGAACAACAATAAGGCCTACGATGTTGTATTGTGCAGAATGTTGGCCTACAAAAAGCCAACACGTCCAAAAGATATGTGTAGCAGAGATGCATATGCTACGATGGAGCTGAGGTCATACAAGAAGAGAACGAATTAGAAATGATGATATACGTGATAAACTTGGGGTAGCACAAATTGAGGAGAAGCTAATTCAACATTGCTTAAGATGGTTTGAACATCTTCAAAGGAGGCCGCTCGAGGCACCTGTGCACGTTGGAATTATAAGTCGCGTCGAATGCTCAAAGAGAGGTAGAGATCGACCAAGGTTGACATGAGAGGAAGTAGTAAAAATAGACTTGAAGGATTAGAGTATATCCGAAGAGCTGGAGATGGACATGAGGCATGGAAGTTAGCGATCCACATATTAGAACCATGAGCTATGAGTTTTATAAGTTTTAGATTATAGGATTAAGGAACAGGAGCCTAAGGCCTTGCATTTGGTCTTTGACCAATATTTCTATTAGTACCATTATCACTATTAGTATTATTATCATCATTTTTTCTTTATACACACACACATATTTATCTTTATTTTTATTTTACTTAGTTATTATCATTATTAATTTACTTATTTGACTTTATTTTATTACTGTTATTATTATGACTATTAAATTGACTTTGTCATTTAGTTCTAGGTTCCATCTCTAGCCAACCCCAACTTGGTTGGGAATAATGGCTTAGTTGTTGTTGTATCAAAATGGATTTAGAATGAATCAAAATATTCTTTTTATTTATTTAGATTTATTGCTTGTGAATTGATCAAAGAATATGCGACATTCGTCCATATTTATAGATAAAGATATTCAAAGATTATTTTTGATATGGATACGAATAGGTACTTACCCAAATCCATATTCGACCATTTACGAACCTAATTATCGCACTATTTATGATACCACGGGCAACTACAAATCAAGAGTGATTGGTAGTGCATTTGGCCAAAGTAACAGCTTCGAATGGAGATTTTTGGAACTTAATTAGTGGCAGTAGGAGGAAGTGAAAATAATAAAAGAAGGTATATATATGCCTTGTAGTAGGGAAGTAAGAGGTAGTATCATGAAATCTCAGGGATGGTTTTTGGTATAAAGGAAATCCATCTGAAAAAATCCAGTTGGGGTTCATGCAATGATTGTAGGAGTTAAAATAGATTTTTAACTATAATAGTCAAAGAGAAGTAATGATTGTCGAAGTGTAGTTGGGGTAATTCATGCAATGAAAGTGTAGTTGGGGTTCGTGCAATGTGTAGTAAGGAAGCAATGATTGCGGAGTGAAAATCGTAGGAGTCAAAATTTTGAAAATCTCCTATAAACAAAACAGAATTTAAACCATATTTTTTTAATTGAGTATTTATTTTATATGTAATTTAAAGAATGTGCTATAAATTTGTAATAGATTAAATATTATTTGCATATTTAGCAATTTAAGCAGAAAACATATCAGAATTAGAAAACCAAATTAAAGTGGAACTTTAGAAATTTTTGGAACGAAACTAATTTTTTTTAAATTACCCTATTGTGGTGGTAATTCATGATCAATAGTGATCAGGATGATGTTTTAACATATGGGAGGGTCACTAGAGGGTGCAATTTTGGTATTGGATAATACATCTATTGGAGGTGGTGGGTTTAGTAATGGTATTGACTAATTTAGAGCATGGTGATGGCATGAGGTGCCTAGACATGGATTTCCATTTTCTTGCACGGGAAGATAAGAAGATTTTTTTTTATATATGTCCCAGGTAAATTATGTATGGGCATGCAACATGATATGGCTAAAATGTATTAGCACTTATATTTTATTCCATTAATATTTATTTCCTTGATCTTTACTTATGCAACACTGACTGCGTCTAAGATTCAATTGAGAATATTATGATGTCTTGGTAGGGCCTGTTTGAGCGTAGTATATCTTTCATTTTTCATATGGAATAATATTAGTAAATCATCCCTTAATTTTTAAAGACCCCAGACATTGGTAGGCTTATGATTTTGGAGAATCTTGTAGTTCGAGTTTGTAAATGGTATATGCAGTTCCTTTAAAGATCTTACGATATCCCTTTTATTTGAAAAATAACGTGGTCCATGGCTTTTGTGAACAGTCTGTCTGTATTCCATGCATAAGTAAAACCGTGACAACTTATTTTTAAAGTTATGATGATTCAACAGTTGAGTCATCGATTTTTAAAAAAAATTATAGGCTTAACTACTAGCTATATGCAGAAATATTAAAATAAAAATGCTAGGTATGCAAGTTGTAGAGGATCTTCAAGATCTGTAATAAACTTTGTATACTGTTGTAGCACACAACTGCCCTGACGCAAAAACAGTATTGTGTACACAATACTAATGCAAAATGATAAAAATTTAGTAATGACGAACTTGACGAAATTTGTAGTGGTTTGGAGGTTGTAGTGTCGAAGGACAAAGTGATGGAGCTTACTATAGAGATTTCGCCATGAAAATATATAGAAAAATCATAGATCAACCAAGTATAATGAATGGTTGTACCACCGAGTCGAAGATCTGATCTACATTTGTGTATGATTCAGGTCTGATTGAGTTTTGGACTAAAAGTTATGACGCCTCACCCCAGGACCCACATTAACAAAGAGTATTACTGGGTAATATCGTCCGCTAATGCGGAGAATAAGGTTGGTTTGGAGTGACCATCTATAGCTTCTCTCAAATTTCTATTGAATACGTCGATAAATGCCCTATATTTTTTTTTAATTCGATTGGATCGACATATTCAATAAATACTTAATACAAAGCCATAGGTGGCTATAGGATCTATCAGAACAAAATACAACAACTCAAATGCATAACACATCATAGAACATCAAACATATGTATATTTACATATATACTGATACATCCTAATACAATACAAATAGTACATCATAAGTGGTATGACGACCATAATACACACACGAGTCAAAACAATATATATGTGTAAGAGTAGCGACAAAAGGAGCTAGCAGATAAGTCCATGCGGAAGCAGAATAGGCTAAGTCGATAAAGGTACCTAACCTAAAACACCTCGATCTAACCCGAGTATAAAATACACGGGTCAGTCTAGCTAAACAAATCAGTTGAATGGAATATACGATAACATCTCTACTACTAATAAAGAAAATTCTTTGAATTAATTTACTCGACTTCTTTTTAAAATTCCAAAAATGCCATTGCTTTCTGTTTACAATAATATAAACAGCCCATATGCGAACCACGGGCCAATTCTTGCATATTTTAAGTAAATAGATTGGCAATAAAACATATGATAGATATCCTGTAATCCTGATCTTATCAACAGAAAGCATCAGCTAAAGAAATTTGGCTTGCGAATTCCTTCATGGACCCACTACAAACAAAGCGGGAATTTAATTCCTACCCTTTCAGATACAAAGCGATCGCCCTCTAGTAAAACATACAATTCAATACACTGCGGGCACATGTACTACTGCTCTCTTACTAAGTTGTCCCTACGGGCACCACACGACACTTCTCCTCTTCCAACTGAACTAAGTCGAGAATCAGTTCACATTCCTGTTCCCTAAATTCTACGGTGAACAGACGTTTATCTAAGATCAATTGCAATAAGGATGAGGATTCTGAAAAGGCATGTTACTTCCTTCTGCTTCTCAGCCTTCGCTGCCGATAAAATTACCGTATTTCCCTCTCGATCTCCCATATATATAACTTCTCTGCCATTCTTCACTTCTTTGTTCTTCTTCTCAAAACCTAGTAAGTATAGGATAAAGGTGATGTTCTTCTTAAACAAGAAGTAACAATAATAAGTATAAGCATGAGCATAAGTATGGTATGGTCACTTTAAGTGATGATGATATCATTTACACAAACATATAATCTCAAAAGAGATAAGAAAATTCATAAAATGCTAAATATAGCAAGCCTCGTATCGTCGGCATATCACAAATCATCAATAGTGGTTTAGGGAAAATATGAATCCTAAAAAGGAGAAATCTCAAACCCTCCATATAGGCAAACTAAAAGAAATCTCAAAAAAATCGCCATCTTAAAAATACACCACAAGGCCATCAAATATAATTATCCAATATAGGGGAATATAATCTCAAATAAATGCCAAAAGGCAAATCTCACGTAATAACGCCAATAGGAAAATCTCAATAATGACGTCAAAAGGAGAATCTCAAATAATGCTAGTATAGACAACTCAAATCTCAAAAATAGAAATCCCAAGAGTTCAAATTTCCAAAAGGTAATTGCCACAAATATATATCGAATAGTTCAAATGATCAATTCCGAAAAGGGGCGATACACTAGGGAAAATAATCAAAGAAATTATCTCAAAAGTGTTTGCACATGCATGTGGCCGAAGCCTTGCCAAGTATTGTTATCTCAAATAGATACCTTGCCCGAAGGCAAAACATCAGAGTGACAAATACACCGCAATGGAAAATACGTCATAATGGAAAATATGCCGCAATGGTAAACGTCTCGAAGGCAAATACGCCGCAATGGAAAACTCCGTGATGGCAATGACCTAAAGGTCCAGTACTGGCACACCGCAATAGAAAATGTGTCACAAACTCTCAAACAGGAACCGGAACAGTGTTAACGAGTGTCCTATACCACACGTTCGCACTAAACAGTTTACTAACCGCTAGTAAATTTCACACCAAAGAAGTAAAAAGTTTACCTCATCTCATTGGTAAACTCGACCCAAATGTCAAAACGATCAAACAGACAAATGGGGAATTAAACGATAAGATAAATGCATATGTCCCATACCACGTATTTTACCAAACCATTTAACTCTCCTTCTCGTTCGCTCGAATAGTACAAAAACATGTATTATATATATACAAAATAATTTACTTGAGCAAACAAGTTTTTAAACCAATTTTCGAATTCAATTTAGAAAACCGTAATTGAAAATTCCTTATTATAGAGAATAAATAGATTTTTTATTTGAAAGTTGTTTAAAAATATCATATAATAATAATTTTAAATGCTCATTAGTTTTAAAAATTATTCCAAAGAAGTTTGGAAAAGTCCGTGCTCGAAAACGAAAAAAAACAAGGAAAAACACTCAAACCGATATTTGAATTTAAATCCAAATTTAATTCAAAACAATTCAAAATTTGAATTTCAAATTATCAAAATTTGATTAGCCTATTGAGAGGCATCATAGCATCTCGAACATCAAGAAAACATCATTAAAATTGAACAAGAAAGAGAGTAAAATAAGCTAGAATTAACCCAAAACAAAAGAGCAACACACCAGAAAAAAAAATGAAATGCAGCTTAGGTCGACCATACGGTCAACCTTAAGGGTAGGTACGGTCGACCCCTAAGCCTTCTCTCACGCGAATTGATTCCAGGCATTTTCCTTGTGACAAACTGATTTTTAAGCTAAATTTTAACATAGAAAATGAAGATGAAATGCTATGAAAT
Source organism: Allium cepa (assembly GCA_030765085.1). Lineage (NCBI taxonomy): Eukaryota > Viridiplantae > Streptophyta > Magnoliopsida > Asparagales > Amaryllidaceae > Allium > Allium cepa. Next base: position 215,470,721 of record CM060946.1, read on the forward strand.
TTGGCATGCATGTAATACAACATTATAGCTACCAAACTAAAGAAATCCGACAGCATTTGATTGTCGGAACTACAAGTTACGATCATTCAAAGAAGCAATAATAAACTGTTTTCACAGGGAAGAAATTTATAAGCAGAAATCGATACAGTAACTTGTTTCTTACAAAATCAAGCAATTTGGCGCTTTGATTTTCTAAAGATGTGAGTTAACAAACTCATCTTGTTGTAGAGAAGATAAAATCTTGATAACTTGAAGAAAGATTGAAGCTTTTAGGAGGAAATGACTTCAAAAACCTGTAAAACTTCAATATACAAACATGCAACAGGAATACCTAGTAAATTAGAAAAATCTCTCTATATAAATTAGAATTTTGATGAAATAGTGAGGTTTGGAGTGAGACTACCTTATAGTTTCATACTAGATTTGATAAAATTCTCGGTTTGCTGAAGCAATTTGAAGATTTTAGCTTGGAAATTGAAAATAGAGGGAGTTGGATTTTATTTTTCCTTTTTCTGGTTAGAAGGAGAAGAGGAGATAAAATGAATGTACTAGAAAACTCTCTTCTCACTATCTCTGTTGGCACCAAAATTGGTCACTAACACTCAAGAACAGATTTGTATAGAGAGATTAATCAAGATAATAAATTAAAATAGAGGAATGTATGCAAAACTAACCAGAGTTATAGTGGTTCAGTGTAACTTCCTACGTCCACTGTTTATGTAATTTTTATTGCTTTTCTCAATGACTTGAGTATAGATACAATCCACCAACAAATAACTCGAATACAAGTTCGAACTGAAAGAAGCGAGTACCCAAAAGTGGCAGAGTATCCCTGGAGTTTCCCAAAAAAAGGTCCCTTCCGCTGTACCTCTAAAACCTCTATTTATAGACGAAGAAAGGTTAAATATCCTGTGCGGGCCCAAAACAAAGGTATCTAGGCCCATAAATGGCAGTCTCGAGTTGACCAAACCAGGCATACCGAGCGACTTTCGGCCGATCGACAAATGCCAACCCATTAAGGCCGATCGGTGGTCATTGAGCAATTGACTCAAAGTGAACTCTTAAAGGACTCGGAGTAACTCGCCGTGGTTCTCGAAGTAAAGCCGCGTTGGCTTCTTCACTCCGTTGTTGATCCCACGTATAGGCTAACATCCTTATTTTGCACCAAACTAGACATACCGACCATATGTGACGAACCACTTCTGACCGAACGAGACCAACTCCCCTTCATGGCCGAGCGATGAGTGACTGGTCCACTTAGTCTTCCCTTCATGGTCGAGCGATGAGTGAGCGGTGCACCTTGACATTCTCTCTATGACCGAGCGACGACTGACCGATCCATCTTGACCGAAGGACTAGGGAAAATATGCTTTCTTGGCCAAACCTCCCACACTGATCCATATGTGCCAAACCATGCTTTAAGGCTGATCCACTTGAATATACCGAGCCACTCAAATAGGCCGAACCATACACTTATGTCGAACCATGTATACAGGCCGAACGATATATATATATATATATATATATATATATATATATATATATATATCCTAAACTACTCAAATCGGGTCAATCTTTTATATTCCCAACCTCTCATCGACTCGAATTTTATCTTTATTCAATCAAAGCCTCTGTAATTATCGCCTTGTAGCCGGGTCAGGCAGCCGGGTAACATTTGCCCCCCAAAATGCGTCGTGTGAAATAACACGACATGCTTTGAATTGGTGATCAGTTCCTGCTTTCAAAAGTCAAACGTATACAATTTCACGTAGGCCGAAACATTACGGAGCTTCCTAGCATGTTGTACATTTTTGATTTTATTTATTATTTATCTTTTTTTAAGCGAGTGGATGGGTAGGTGAGTGATCGAACCACTCATCGGGTATGCCCGGTACAAGGCGACTTGGCATGCCATAACCGACCTACTCTGCCTGCCTGAACTATGACTTACTCCCCAAGGCACACCCAAAGTGCATGGATCAGTTCTAAAGGCACCAACCTGTTCGCCTTCCCTTCGCTGCACATATAAAAGCTCTCTCTTCTTTCCTTCACTTTTACTTTACCTCTAGAAAACCTTCTAATTTACCTCCCCTCGAACCTCGGCTACTACTTCAGCTTTCCTTTCTCATCCTGAATCCAGTACATTTAATCTACAACTCCCTCTATTAACAAACCTAAATGAACTTCGGCTCTTAATCTAATGGCTCCCTAAGCTTTGTTTCATTCCTATAGGTATGAATCTCTCATTCGATCCACTTTCCTAAATTAGGAGTTTTGTACGAACTCGAGTTCATGAGTTTTCTTTAAATTACGGATAGTAGGAGTCTTTGTAGATAAGGGAGACGAATCAGAGATAGGAACACGCCTTACGGTTGGAACTTGGTATGGTTTTAACTGATCTCGAGGCCGGTGAGTTGGAGTGAAGAAAAGAAAAGGATATCGGTGATCTCTAGGATATAGGTTCCTGTTGGGCCACCGAGCAAGGGAGTGTGGTTGTTAGGTTATTGAAGTAGGGCTGAATTGGTGATCTGGTACGAAGTCCTTTGGCGATTAGGGAACGAGGGAGAAGGGAGTGTGAGTGGGTTGGTAGGAGTTTGTAAGTTTAGAAGGCATAGGCTGAGTGACAACACCGGATCAGTATTTTTGGTGGAAGTCTGCTAGTTGGTAAGTCTCTTGTGGGAGTAGTGACAGAGTAAGAGCATCGTTCGGCCGATAATAAGATAGTGGACCGGCCAACATGTGTTCAGGAATGTGGCAGCTCGATTTTTAGGGAGTGTGTGTTGGTGAGGAGAGTGAGTGGGTCAGTGTCGTTAGTCAAGGGGGTCATTTGGTAGCTTGTAGATAGGCGGTTCAGCATGTAGATTCAGAAAGATAACCGGCCTTGGATCTTGGGATCGGCATTGAAAATCAAAATCATCTCCACTTAAGCACAGCATATTCCAAGATCACATACTTCCACGCCTGACCATAGAACAATGAACAATGGCAAAAATTTAGGCACACGAGCATATAGAACTAGTTTAGACTGGTAACACCTTAGTTCTAACAACTATAAACGCAAGTTCAACTTAACAAAAGCAAATAATTGCCTTCAACATATAATGCCAACGTCCGATTTCAAGACTCCCACTATCGAATATAGTACAAGCGGTCGGGGACGGTCAGCGATGACGGTCTTCGAGGATAACAGCTTACCACTCAATCAAATTTCATCGGTCTTAAAATCCTTAATTCTTTTATATTCGTGCTTAAATGATTGCACTAGTTCGCACGCCGCACAGGGGGAATATTATCATTGTTATATCTGATATCGATTATCTTTCAAGTATAGTTTAAACAGGTATCTACCCATATCCATTGCTCTTTAAAGATTTCTAGAAAATCGAGCTCTACTACACTTTCTCATAAGCTCGATCCAGGTTCTCAACCGGAGGTAGTAGGAACTTCGAACCCGTCGATAACCTCCACACAAGGTATCCAAAAATCTACTGTAGTTATTGGCCCAACTCCTGATGTTATAGACGGAGCAGTCATTCCGGATAATCTTATTGATTCACAAGCTTCAAAAATCGAGGAAACTGCTCTTCTTCGGTTGTGCACAATTCATGGGATCCCTTTCGACGACGTTATAGTTCCATCGGGGCAAGATTAACCTCACCTTCCCCCAGCTGAATATACATCGTGCAATAAATTTTAAGTGCTGGGTTGGTAGCATGCCACCTTTCAATGCCTTTCTTCGTGAAGTGTTACAGTATATCGGGATCGCCCCGGCACAGCTACATCCCAATAGTCACGTGTTTATCTATAGCACTTGCATTCTCTTCATGAGCATCTTATTCAGGCTCCCCACTCCCGGTGATATCCACTACATTTATCACTTCAAAAGACGGTCTAATAGTCCATCCTTTATATTTCTTGAGTCACACTCCAAAAGTCAGATCCTAACGGGGGCATGAAGTAAATTCTTCCAATATAAGCAGGAATGGTTTTATGTACGTTGTCCCCTGGCTTTGCGATAATATGGATGGAAGGGAGTGAATTTCATTTTCAGATCAATATTTGTCTACAACACAAAGTCCATTCTTTCTAACTCTTTTTTGACTTTTACAGGTGTTAGCCTACGTCCTGAAGTTACTGGGTATTCTGAGGCCATCGAGGCCATCCAAGCTATTCACGTGAAAGACCATAAGATCAAATCCATCATTTACAATGAATCGCTTTTAAAGTTTGGATTGCTAGCATAAGGTCGTCGAACTAATCCCCAACTAGCACCGCTGCAACTGGATCTACAACGGAAAAAGGCCAAGGGCAAGCTGGTCCTTCGATGCCCTCTACAGGAGGAACCCCTGATAGATCAGAGGAAGGCAAAATAAAGGAGGCCGAGGGTTCTAAAAACTACCTACGAGAACTTAGGTTCTGATATTGCACCAATAACAGACGCGCCGGGCATCGCCAAGTCACTTCCTCCTTTGAAGAGGCAAAAAAGCTTAGCCTATAAACTGAAAAAGAAAACAGTAGGCGGGACTTCTAAAATCACAATCACTCCGATTGAGAAAAAGTCATCTCCCCAACATCCAAAGGGTTCACTAAAAGGTCTTTCAGACTTGACCATCCCCGATGACTTACTGAATTACGGCTTTAACGACTCAGGAGATATGGGACTTAATTCGCCCATGAGAGGCGATGTAGGCGATCCAGCTGGCCAACACGAAGAGATAATCCCAATAAATAAAGCAAAAGAAACTGGTCTGTTGGGGAGAAACACTAGGACACACACGAATACTCACACTTCACCTTGCACTTAAATTTTATCCATCATATTATTCTAGCTAACTCGTCCTCACTTGATTCCTATGTAGGTGATATGGGGCGCACTCACGGATTTGACCGCCTTGGTGGGTTCTCCATCTTCAACCACTCCGGTCGGGATTCGGGGTCAGGTAGACGCCAAGAAGAGATGATAGTGGTGATAGGGACTACCGTCCCAAAGACTCGTCATCTTCTCGAAGAAAAACATATAGCAATTCTTCATACCCCAACGATTCTCCCCCTCACTCAGAGCAAGGTAGGGAACAATCTGCTCAAATAGGGTCTCAGTCTGAAGCTCCCTACGACCAACACTCTAGTTCATCCAGCACAAAGTGATCTCGTAAGGCTAATAAAAAGTTTGTGGCTCCAGCTAAGCAAATCCCTCCAATCTCTGCACATGATCCGTCAGTAGCCGAAAGATTAACTGAGCTTAAAGCCACATTTCCAAAAATGCGCTTGGACGGACTGAAATTTCTTCCTGCTATTCACCTAATTCCAAGGCATGTCAAACAAAGCACCATCGCTTGTAATAAAAATGTCAATGTTCAACGTGATTGTTTGTTCACTTCGTAGAAAAAGTTTCAGAAGTTTCTATGGAACGCCAATATGAGATCGATTGCTTGAAATTTGAAGTCATCCATGATAAAGACATTATCAAAGCCCTGGATGAAGAGCTTTCCTCGTAAAAATATCAACTTGAAGCGGCCCAACAAAACACTAAAGATACAGCCGAGGCAGTCAGTCATCTAGAAGCTACTCACAAAAGGAAAATTGATGAGGCGGTTCAACGCCGTGGCGCTTTAGCCTTAGAAAAAGAATCCCTTCAAAAAGAGAAGGATGTCCTCGCTTAACGAGTCAAAGAATTGGAGGAGCTACTCCTCAAAGAAAAGGAAGAAAAAACTGCTGCTCAAGAGGAGTCACAATGATATTGTGACGAGTTATCGCCACACGACTTCAAAAAACAAAGCTTGATGAGGAGCTCTCCAAAGCTAAAGTGTTAAAGGATACAGCCCGTGAAGAGGGAGAAAGAATGGAATTGACAGAAATTGACTCTCGCCTTGAGGCAGCTGCTGAAGCCGGGATAGAAGAAGTTAAATGCCTATTTGATCTGCTTATTGCTGAATACAACGCTCATGTTCTCATGCATCGAGATCTATCTTTTTTGGGTGAGGGCTACCTCGAATCATTAGCCGTGGAGTGAGATACCTTGATAAAAATCAAACGAGTAGAGGTGTGCACCGAGGAGGTTGATGAGGGTTCTCTTGTGAGGGAAGTGCTTCGAGGAAACGAGCCTTTCGACTTATCTGTAGCCAAAGCCCTTTATGGAAGAGATTCCTCCTCATCAAAAGAGAAGGATGAAGTTGCTGGTCCATCTGGAACTGAATCTCCAGTTCTTCCTTCCATTCAGCCGACTAGTCGCTCTCTACTCAATCCTTTCAAATAGCCTATTGGCTACGATCTAGAGAAGCCTAGGCTTGATGTCCACATTCTATCCCTTATTCCAGAGGGTGAGACTCCCAAAACAGCTGAGAATCAGCTAGAGACTGGTACTTAACCTTTCTTTCTAGAGTTCTAATAACCATTGCTTCTTGGCGAGCAATAGATGTATTCTAAAATTTGTCTTTTATGACTTCGTGTAGGCCATTCTAATCCTCAACCAACTCCAAGAAGCGATGCCGCCATGGAGAAGGAAGAGAAATTGGAAGAGACATCTCACACTGGAAATGCTTCCGGACCCGATGCTCAAATGATGGGGGCGCTCAACGAGGAAAAACTCAAGAACCCCTCGCCTACAGAAGAACATGATGAAGTTGAAATCACGGGCGTCTCCAAACACACTTTGAAACTGAGCATGAAGGAATAAATCATGATAGAGGGGAAGAAGAAAGTTGGAATTAAGGCTAAGCCTCAAGTGGTGGAGCTAGATAATCCCTTAAACAGGCCCCTAAAGGTCATTCTCCTTTTTGGTACCACGCCACTGGAAGTTCCTCCTCCGAGCACCACCTCACTAGGAAGCAAGGCATCCAAGAGAAAATGCTCGGGTGAGGAACCTTCGAAGAGGCCGAAGAGGGGGCAAAAATCAGAAAGGTAGCTATCTGTCCGCGCCTTGTTCAGCCTGAATGAACTCGGATCCTGTAGTTATTTCTATTTATTTTATAGTCTTTGTGAAAAAACTTTTGCTCCAAACTCCAGAAAAGTTGCAATGGAACTTTATTTTGGATTAGTAAATAAAATTTTGTTTCTTTGTCTTCCACGATTCTCACTATTTAGCTTACTGTCTAACTTGTAGTCGAAATTGGAAATCTTTTGAGTTACACAAGTTTCGATCCACTTCCACATGACTTGGAGATTTTTTGAATCGTAAAACCTCTAGTCCACGCTCTAGGGACTTAGAGTACTTTAGTCCGTGCTCCAAGGACTTAGAGATTTTTTCAATCGTTCACACTCTAGTCCATTCTCCGAGGACTCAGAGTACTCTAGTCCACACTTCGGGGACTTAGAAATTTTTAAGTCGTTTAAACTCTAGTCCGCACTCAGGGACTCAGTGTACCCTAGTTCGTGCTCCGGGGACTCAGAGATTTTTTGAGTCGTTTATACTCTAGTCCGCACTCTGGGGACTCGAAGTAATCTAGTCCACGCTCCGGGGACCTAGAGATCTTTTAAGTCATTTATACTCTAGTCCGCACTCCGAAGACTCAGAGTACTCTAGTCCACACTTCGGGGACTTTGAGATTTTTATGTCGTTTATACTCTAGTCTGCACTCCGGGGACTCAGAGTACCCTAGACCACGCTCTAGGGACTTAGAGATTTTTTTAGTCGTTTATACTCTAGTCCGCACTCCAGGGACTCAGAGACTCTAGTACGCACTCTGGGGACTTAGAAATATTTTAATTCATTTATACTCTAGTCCACACTCTGGGGACTTAGAGTACTCTAGTATGTGCTCCAGGGACTTAAAGATGTTTTGATTTGTTTATACTCTGGTCTGAACTTTGGGGACTCAGAGTACTCTAGTTCGCGCTCTGAGGAGTTAGGGCTTTTCAAGTCGTTTATACTCTAGTCTGCACTTCGAGGACTCAGAGTACTCTAATCCACACCCTGGGGACTTTGAGATTTTTTTAAGTCATTTATACTATAGTTCGCACCCTGGGGATTCAAAGTACTCTAGTCCGCGCTTCGAGGACTTAGAGATTCTTTGATTCGTTTATACTCTAGTCCGCACTCTGGGGACTCATATTACTCTAGTCCGTGCTTCGAGGACTTAGAGATTTTCAAAATCGTTTATACTCTAGCCTACACTCTGGGGACTTAGAGATTTTTTAAGTCGTTTATACTCTAATCCATACTCTAGGGACTCAAAGTACTCTAGTCCGCACTCTAGTGACTTAGAGGTTATTTTTAGTCGTTTATACTCTAGGCCGCACTCTAGAGACCCAGAGTACTCTAGTCCGCACTCTGGGGACTTAGAGATTTTTTTAAGTTTTATTGATTGACTTTTAATTTTATGTGCACATTCGTACGTCGGAAAGAATAATGTGATTTAATTTTTTCCATGGAATTATAACACACGGAAACATTAATAGTTCATAGAAAAGCGGTTTCAAGCCTTTATTGATCATAACAAATAGGAACAAGCAAAATTGTCTTATTACATGCCAAAAACAAAGAACAACAAAAGGAAACATACATTGGAAACAACTACTACTAAAATGCAAAGTAAATAACTAAGTGTAATAACGACGCAAGTGCTCGTTATTTCATGCTCTGGGGAGTGTCACCATCGACAGTCGCTAGCTTGAAGGTTCCTCCTCTAAGCTTTCGTTTGATGATGTATGGACCTTCCCATATGAGATTCATATGTGATGGGTTGGAAAAATTCGCTTCAAAACAAGATCACCCACATCAAAGATTCTCGATCAAACTTTTTCATTATAGTATCGAGCGACTCGATGCCTACACGCAGCTACCCTTAAATCGACTTCTTCACGTTTTTCACCGACAAAGTCCAGTGATTCCAGTAGAGATCTTGATTCGTCTTATGATCATAATGAATTATCCGATGAGAAGGAACTTCAAGTTCCACAGGTATAACAACTTCAGCGTCGTGTGCCAAAGTGAATGGAGTGTGGCCAGTCACGGACTTATGGATGATTCTGTAAGCCCAGTGCTATCGGAAGCTCATCCACCCACTTGCCTCTAGCCTTCTCTAATCGTTTATTCAATATTGATTTGATTATTTTATTTATGGATTTGACTTGTCCATTGTCTATATGGTGAGCAACTGCTGCAAACCTTTTCTCAATGCATATTTTTGGTAGAATTCTTTGAACTCCCTACTTTCAAATTGAGTTCCGTTGTCCGTAATGGTAGTTCATGGGAGGCAAAAATGACGTGTGATGTTTCGCACAACAAAATTAATGACCTTTTTGGTGGTGATTGTAGCTAAGGTCTCTGATTTCGCCTACTTGGTAAAGTAATCGATCGCAACAATTGCATATTTTGCACCACCTCTAGAGATTAGTAAGGAGCTGATTATATCAATACCCTATATTGCAAATGTGCAGGGACTAACCATTTGTGTGAATTCCGTTGGAGGAGCTCTCGGGATTTTCGCATACTTTTGACATTTGTCGCACCTTCTTGCATAGTCCGCGGCATCCTGATTCATGGTCGGCCAATAGTATCCATAGCGGAGGATCTTTTTCGCTAATGTCTGCCCCCCAATATGGTCGTTACATTCTCCTTCATGAACCTTTTTCAAGACCCGCTTTATCTCGTCATGGGTAATGCACCAAAGTAAGGGAAATGAGAATCCTTTCCGGTACATTATTCCATCATGCATTATGTATCGCGAAGCTTTGCAAATGACTTATCGTCTTTCATTCCTTTTCTTGGGCAGAGTCCCATGTAACTTTTATTGTTTGAATGGGGTTATCCACGACTCCCTCTCAGCTTCCGTTCCCAACACAAAATCAACTTCCATCTTGTTTATACTCGGAGCATGTAATATTTCAACGGGAACCAAGCCTATCTGCTTTGCATCACCAGTACTTGCAAATTTTTCCAATTAATCAACTTTCCCATTTTGTTCACGTGGGATGTATAAAATATCATAATATTCATGGTCTGCCAACAGCTCTTGAATCCGAGCAAGGTATGGGGCAAGTCTCTACCCCTTTTCTTGATAGCTACCCGCACTTGGTACACCACCAATTGTGAGTCACAAAAGATTTCAAATGATTTTACTCCAAATTCACTGCTAAATTTTAAGCCAGCAATCAACGCTTCATACTTGGCTTCATCATTCGTAACTGGGAATTTGAGCTTCAAAGCATAACAAATTGATCGATTTTCGAGGGTTACAAGAATTACACCAGCCCTAGAACAACGGTCATTGGATGCCCCATCGATGTATAGTTTCTATCAAATGAGAGGAATAACATCATCATTGCTTGGCTCGTCAGACATGGTGAATTCTGCAATGAAGTCTGCTAGCGCTTGGCCTTGGATAGACCTTCGTGGCAGGTAAGTGATATTGAATTGACTCAACTCAATGTTGCACTTTAACAACTTCCAAAGGTTTCGGGTCGTTGGAGCACCTGTCATAGAGGTTGATCAGTATAAAAACTGATTGGGTGTGCCTAAAAATGTGGACGACCCTTGCGTGACGCAATCACCAAACAATAGGCTAGCTTCTCAATTTTAGGATAATTTCTCTCTGCCTCCGTTAGAAGTTTACTGACATAATACACTGGCTTTTGAATTTGGTCCTCCTCACGAACCAAGGCCATACTCATGGAATGTAGAGACATGACCAAATATACATATAACACTTCATGGTTTACAAGATTTGATAGAATTGGGGGACTTTCCAAATGTCCTACCAGAGATCGAAACGCATCCCCACAATCGGGTGTCCATTCAAAAAAATTCTTCCCTTTCTTTATCACATCGATGAAGGGAATACATTTTTCGATCGCTCTGGATATGAATCGACTCAACGTGGCGACCTTTCCATTCAGGATTTGTACTTACTTTATAGTTCTGGGCGCTTATATGTCTCGAATAGCCTGAATCTTTTCTGGATTAGCTTCAATTCCCCGTGCATTGACAATAAAGGCCAAAAAATTTCCCAACGCAACACCAAAGGAACATTTCAGTGGATTGATTTTCATTCCGTGGTATCTAATATATCAAACATCTCCACTAAGTCTCGAATGTGGTCGTTTGACTGTTGTGACTTCACGAGCATGTCATCCACATAGACTTTCATTGTTCTACCAATTTGGACTTTAAACGTATGATTTACCAAGTGCCCATAAGTCTCTCCTGCGTTCTTTAACCCAAAAGGCATCACCACATAACAATACAGCTCGGCATCCGTGACAAAACTAGTGTATTCCTGATCTGGAATGTGCATCGGGATTTGGTGTATCTTGAATATGCGTCCATAAATAACAATAACTCATGTCCGGCTGTTGAGTCAACCAGCTGGTCAATTCTGGGTAAGGGAAAACTATCCTTTTGGCATGCCTTTTTCAGGTCTAAATAATCAATACAGGTCCTCCATTACATATTTGCTTTTCTCACTAGTAACTGGTTAGAAACCCATTCAGGGTAGAGGGCATAGTGGACGAACCCGTTGGCTTTGAGTTTGTCCACCTCTTCTCGAAGAGCAGCAGACCTCTTCGGGTCCATAGCTCTCCTTTTCTGTTTCATTGGTACATATTTTTGGTCAATGTTCAACGTGTGACTTGCGATGGCAGGAGAAATCCCACACATATCAGTGTGAGTCCAAGCGAAAACATCCAAGTTCGCTCAGAGTAAATCAGTTAGGTCCTCAGTCATCGAAGGAGTGAGTTTTGATTTAATCTTAAGCACCCATGATGGATCATTGTGGCTGACTGAAATGTCAATTGTTAGTTCAGCCGGTGCAGCTTTAGGCTCCTTAGGTTCTTCATCATCATCTCTTAAATCTTTGTCTCTGTAGATCTGACCCTGCTGCCCGAGCCAATGCTCGGGCGCTACTTGGCAATTTTCTCTACCTGAATGCGGACAGAGTAGTCCACAACCTTTCCATTCTCACTCAGCTAGGCCTCTCTCAGCTCAGCAATATAACATGCACGACCTGTTGCCTGATCACCATGTACAACCCCAACTCTTCTATCCGTTGGAAACTTCGAAGTCAAACACCACGGGGCCAAAGCTGCCCGAAACTCCGCCAAGGCCTGTCGGCCTAGAAAAGCATTATATGGGGAATCAACATCCAACATAATGAACGGTAGGATCCGTACCTTCCTACGTTTACCTTTCTCCTAATCTAGCTGGTAATTCAAAAAACCTATCGCGTGAGTGGCTTCACCATTAAAACTGTTAATGTGGGCTTTAGATGGTTTCATATCCTTTTCCTCCATCTTCATTTGGTCGTACGCCATTTTGAATATAATTTTAACAGAACTCCCACAATCATTCAATATCCTTCTCACGGATGCTGGCCCAATGGTGGCCGAGATGACCATGGGTCAATGGTAGGTGCCTCCACCTGACTGGCATCTCTACTTCTGAACACTATATCATCCGTCATCATTCGCTGCTGTTTTGTTGGAATCCCATCTTCCGAGTTCGAGAAGCATTCAAAGTCCGCATGTTTCAAGGAACTAGAGCAGCGCTCCATTTCTTGCCAACTCTTATCCGCTGGATGAGGCCCACCGAATATCGTGTTTATGATTAGTCTACCTACGGTCCGAGCAGGTCCCTCAGGATGGCATGGAGCCTGCCCGGGACCGGGGTCTGACCTTTCTTGTCCGCCTTCCTGTGGATTCTTAACAAACTGTTGTAACTTCTTTTGACGAATCAGTTTTTCTGTAGCATCATGGAGGTGTCTTCATTCCTCAGTGTTGTGCCGGTAGGTCTCTTGAAACCGACAGTACTTTCCAGTCTGCTTTTGTTCCTCAGTGGATTCTTTTGGGCGCGGCTTCCGGTATTAGAAGGTGTTACAAGTTGACAAATAAATATTCTCTAGAGATGTGTTCAGAGGAGTGTATTTGTTATAGGTCGAGTTCCTTGGTTTCCACTTTCCGACTTCCCTCTTCCTTCTGGAATTTCCCCCGACGGATCCTTTAGACTGCTCGGGCTTGTTTTGAAAATTAACCTGGACCTTTCTAGAGTTATCGCCAGCCCGTATCACCGCAATGTTGCTTTGCACAGCCTCTTTACCAAACTCTGGTGCACCGCCTCGCCTCGTCCACCTGGCTTCCTCCCTTCTCATGAACTGGTACGCCTTTGAATAAAAACGTTCAAGGGTTACCGGAGGTTTCCTATCAGCCAATCACTAAACTCTGAGTCCAGATCTACCCCTCTCATCACGGCCATGAGAATAACGTGGTCATTGGGGTTGCTAACTTTAGTAGTAGCAACGTGAATTTTTTGCAAACATTCCTTTAAGGACGCCCTTAGAGCCTAAATTACACTAAATAAAGACATTAGTCCTTTGGATGAGTGGTGTGGATTCTGAACTTCTCCACATATTTCATCGCTAACTCATCAAATATGAAGATCGATCGTGGAGGAAGTCTGGTGAACCATATGGTAGCGATTCCAGATAGGGATATTGGGAAACATCTGCATTTAGTCGCATCATTTTCCCTAGCCGAGTCCATATCCACTCGTATCCCATCAAATGCTATTGGGGATTAGTCTTCCCCTCATAGGCTGGAATAGTCGGCATACTAAACTTCTGGGGGTATTCAGGCTGTAGGATAGCATCTGTGAATGGCGTATGACTTCTATCTATGCCCCAATCATCGTTGGATAAGCCCTGATTTTCCCTCATCAGGTGTCTGACCATGGCTGACAAATACAAGGTCTGGATGGGACGTGGCAAGTCGGATTCCATCCTGCATGATCATCTCGGCTGGTGCCTCCTCGATTGATGATCTCCCAAACGAGTGTCTTGGGGACCTTTTTCATTGCATCCCTGGTGAGCCGGTCGGTCCTCTTCTACTTGCTCTCTAGATCCGAAGTTTCCCATTCCAATTTGAAAGCGGTTTCCTAGATGCAAGTGAGGGGCCATGGCTCCAGGTAGGGAACCTGGACCTTTCCTGTTGGAATGATCTACTGCACCTGTTTACACCGTTTCAATTCTACAACGTCTACGCCTGTGATGTTCACCAGATGAAGCAGAGCTGTCAGATGATGAGTAGGTAGCGGGACATCCTCCAGCTTTCTGGTGTTGTTGTTGAGTAAGCTGTATCATGAGATTGTCGTTAACTTGAATCTGCTCATTAAGCTGTCTCCTTCTTTCAACGAGTTCTCTCATTAGCTCGTTGAACTCTGTTCTAGTGACAACATCTGTTTGGTTTAGGACGGTGTTGATCCCTGCACCTATATTAGCTTGTTGATTGTTAGATCCTACTTGTTAGACGCTAGCGGCCTCATTGACATCCGCATTGTGGGAGGCCGATCTGGTACGCGGTCTTCCCATTATAGAGTTATCGGTTGGAACTCTGAGTAAAATCTGTGAACTTCTTGTGAACGAACTTGGATCTTCTTTGGGGATTTCCTCAATCCATTAGCGACAATGTAGATCCTAACAGCCTGAGAATTCTATTCTCAGTGAAAGCACCAAAATGTTAGCACCAAAATTGGTCACTAACACTCAAGAAACAATTTGTGTAGAGAGATTAATGAAGATAATAAATTAAAACAGCGGAATGTATGCAAAACTAACTGTAGAAACAAGAACACCAGAATTATAGTGGCTCAGCGTAACTTTCTATGTCCACTGTTTATGTAATCTTTATTGCTTAGCTCAAAGACTTGAATACAGATACAATCGTCAACAAATAACTCGAATACGGGTTTGAACTGAATGAAGCGAGTACCCAAAAATGGCAGAGTATGCCTGGAGTTTCCAAAAAGGTCCCTTCCACTGTGCCTCTGCCCCTCTATTTATAGACGAAGATAGGTAAGATATCCTATGTGGGCCTAAAACCAAGGTATCTCAGCCCATATATGGGAATCTTGAGTTGACCGAACCAGGCATACCGAGCGACTTTTGGCCGATCGACAAATGCCGACCCATTATGGCCGCTCGATGGTCATTGAGCAATAGACTCGAAGTGAATTCTTAAAGGAATCATAGTAACTCACAGTGGCTCTCGATGTTAAGAAGCGTTGGCTTCCTCACTCCGTTGTTGATGCCACATACAGGCTCACTCCCTCATTGTGCATCGAACTAGACATAGCGACCATACGTGCCAAACCACTTCTAACTGAACGACACCAACTTCCCTTCATGGCCGAGCGATGAGTGACCGGTCCAATTAGTCTTCCCTTCTTCGCTTAGCGATGAGTGAACGGTCCACCTTGACATTTTTCTATGACCGAGCGATGAGTGAACGATCCATCTTGACCAAATGACTAAGGCTAATCAAGCTTTCTTGGCGGAACCTCTTACACCAAGCCGTATGCACCGAACCATGCTTTGAGGCTGATCCGCTTGAATATACCGTTCCACTCAAATAGGCCAAACCACACACTTATGCAGAACCATGATACAGGCCGAACAATATATATATATATATATATATATATGCTGAACTACTCAAATCAGGTCAATCTTTTATATTTCCAACCTCTCACTGACACGAATTTCATCTTGATTCAATCAAAACCTCTACAAATATAGCCTTATAGATGGGCCAAACAGCTGGGTAACAATCTCATTACTAGGTTAAGAGCTAATGATCCCAAGGACCCAAAATTAAAAGAAAAGATAAATTAGCCTAAGGTTAAATTCAACATTTAACACAAAATGCGCACACACATACTATATTATAAAATAAAGACATTTTCTTTCAAATTTTCACTCAATGAAACATTTAAATTTACATACATACCGAATAAAATATTTTTCATCGTATAAAAAGATTAATTTATATTTTAAAACATTTTTATTATTAAATTCCTTTATTTAACAAAAATGCATTATTTACTCAAATAATGAATAAAACATTGTTTTTAACTTCTAAAATTCTACAAATTTTATTTTCTCACTTAGAAAATATTTCAAACCATTTCAAAACATTACTTATAGCCAAAAATTATTTTTAAACCAATTTCTACCTTTTTTATTCAATAAACCACCTTTAAAAATAAAATATTTCTCTTAAAAAATTATTAAAAGAAGTAAATGGGCAATAATTAATATAATTCAACCTATTAATTTCATCAATCAAAAGAAAGATATACAAGCTCGAGTTAAAAAAACTCCCTCACTCTCCAAATAGAATGGTAGAAAACCAAGATAAAGCTTGCTCGATTAATTCTATGGTTTCCAAAGTGCTAATATTGGAATTAGCGATCCATTGAATTTTCTTAGCAACACACAAGATTTCGAAGGCGTCTCACCTTCGAATGAGAACACAACAGGACTCTACACAAAGGATCAATCAAATGAGATTGATTTCTCATAAGCTTCTCGCATAGGATTGGGATTTAGCATAATTCCAACCCGAACCTAACCAACAAAATGATTACCGATATGATTTTCCGTATAACACTACGGAAGGAACCACACCGACAAGATAAACACAAAAGAGGCAAGAGAGATTAACCAAAAGGTGGTTTCTTCAAAGGCCACCATACGCAAATGACCGCATAAATGCACATCGTTAGAAATTAACATGAGAGTAAGATAAACACAAGGAACTAAAATATATGTTTAAACTCTCAATCAAAAAATTCTTAGAGTTTCAACGTTCAATATTTTTATAATTATAACCACAATTTTCAACACTTGAAAATTTTCAAAACTTCTTACTTAGATTTTAAATTTAAATTCATTACTCTTCATTAGAGTAAATAAAGTTTAAGTTGTTTATTCTCTAATTCTTCCATAGGTATTCTCTAGTTTGCAACATATATTATTTTTTATTTTTAGTTTCAATTTGTTTCTCAAATTTACCAAGTGTTAGCAATTTTCGGAAAAAACAGCGGAGTCTCCTTTGTACGGAAGGCCGTATACAATATCACAAAAATGATTTATATAATATACATCGACCATTAGGTCAAAAATACAAAATATACCATCATTTAATCTCTTAAAATTAATCCAAAAACATACATTTCTATTTATCATTTTAAAGCGAGTTTGCACAATCTTATACAAATATAATATTTTTGCTCAAAATATAGTCCAACTATCCTCTTTTCACCTGCAATCAAATAGATGATATTTGTTCATATTCATAAATAAGAAGTGCTACACTTAATTACTAAGGGGAAATAGAACAATTTTATTTCTGACCTGCTGTAAATAAGACATGTTTTGACCAAGAAAACAACCAAATCTAAATTTTTTAATAAAATGAAAGTTATTCTACTAAGTCTACTCTTTCCAGTAATATAAAGATCATCAAAATTGGATTTACGTTTTAAAAGTTATGCTAAATTTACTTTCATCTTAAATTTAGAAAATTTCATGAGAGGATAGAAATGTCTATCCACTTTCATATCCATTCTAAACTCAGTAAAAAACAAAATCTTATAAAGTGGTAAAGGAAACTTTATAGCTTACTCAAGCTCTTTAATTTAAAAAAATATTGAACTCTTTTGAAGTTATAAATCTCAAGTTATCGCTGTTTTATTACTGCACTTTTCCAAACAAAATTTCAGCTTTGAAATCAATTTAAAATTTGAAATTTACCCAAATCATTTTGGGCTCAAACTTCATTTTGAAACAATCTTTTTGCTAAATCATTCATTAAATGATTTCTTTTTCCTCGAAAAGCTAAGAGATACAAAATTATGATCAACTTATGTAAACATCAAAAAAATAATTCATTAAGTGGAAATGTTTTCATTACTTTCCAAAATCCAGCTTTAAAACAATTAACTATGAAAACTCATATTGGAAGTGATAACTAGTCTCTTTCAATATCAAGAGATGATTATGATTATCCACCAAAATAAATTTTTGAGCTATGTATAAAGTTTAAAAATGTTCTCACGATCTAAAAGGATTATACTACATGAATTGTTCATTTAACAAAACAATCCAAATTCACATTTCCACTTGTCATAAAAATTAAATTCCATCTAATTGTCAACAAAAGTTGATAATTAATTCAAACTTGTTTTCAAAAGAATTTTGCAATTTCGAAACCACAAGTTTTAATAACATTTAAGTTTGAAACAAGAACTAGCTCACAAATTTATACTCAATGTTCTAGACTAACACTTCTTTATTTTCTCTTAAGATAGAGTTTCATATCTATCCTCTACTATTACTCAAATAAATAAGCGTTAAAATAAATTTTATAGTCATCATTAATAACCTGTACTAAACTATTCAATTAATATTTTACCTTTTCAAACCAAAGTATTCTTTTACCTTAAATACATCGTTTTGTTAATCAAAGCATCAAATTATATATTCTTCTAATTAAGATGTCCCCTTACTTAGAATTATTCACTTTACTTACCCAAATTATCATACTCAATTTCTCAAATTTCAAATAATATAAGGGTATTACCTCGCCATTGATTTATAGTGAACGACCTCATTGACTGGCTGTAGAGTTGATCAAACGATCAAAACTACCATGCCACTCCTCCAACACTCACTATGGTTCAATGGCTTCATTAAAAATTTAAGATAAAAATTAATACCCTACCATATTAATTATTTCCTAAATTTACTTATTATAACTCAATATTGTGTCTGACTATCTCATCGCAGCGTTTAGGAAATTCCTATCGATAATGTTGGCCAAACACATCGACCAAAATTTTCAAAGCACTAAACAGACAACCCAACATAAGAATTCATTTTCTTTAAAAAGAAATACCTTATATATAATACTCAAAATATTCTTTGTTTTTCCCAAAACAAAATCCAATTTCTCTTAGAAACATATCTTTAATTTTTGAAAAATTTGAAAACACAATTTATTACTTATTCTTAAAATCAAGGAACACAAATAGAGCTCATCGAGATATTCCCAGAACACTCGATCCTCAAGATTGATGGAATAGACTGGAGTGTTCATTATTACGAATGGTATAATGAACCACTCACAAGGCTCATAACTAAATTGGAATGCGGTAAGAGCAACGCTATCCTCCGTGACTCATAGCTCATGAAAATCAGTGTAGGGTCAAGCTGAAGAATGACCCTAGCGAATGACTTTAGCGCCACTCAATAGATTAAAAAGAGAGAAATGAGATAGAAAACAAGGAAAAATATCTTCTCAAATGAGGAAAAGTAACATTAATAGCAAATCATTACTTCGAGTGAAGTAATACCACAAATTATACCAACAATTGAGTATCCAAAGAGGATATCTCAAAAGGGGTAAGAATGGAAATATCAAATAAATTCAACGAATCACCTCATTTACCTAGTTGGCATCCTCGTGGGAGGATGATGGAAAGGCTAAGAACGGGGAATGAAGTCAATACAATATTCGATTGCCTGATTGGGTGTCGTACCGGAAACGGACTCACAGAAATCAACAGAGTCACAATGACTGGAATTCAAGATATATCATCAACATCTTGAAACTTAAGAGTGAATATGGAGACTTTGGAATCATCATCAACATTCTAAAGGACAAGAAGCAACAAATCAGTCGAATAAGGATACCTAATATAGGATTCTTTGAATCACATAATGTGGCTTGATAATAAGAAGCCACTTCATCTCAAACACTCCAAACTTTAGATAGAAAATGGCATGCTAATTCGCACGAAAAGATAAGCTACAAGCAATAATTCTAAATGCTCATACATCATGTCAATATTATGGATCCACTCAATAAGATTCGCAATCCTCATAAAAGAACAAGACAAGAACATCCAAAAACATCAACAAACTTCTCTGATACGGATATATGTCAAACACCTGCATTGAAGAGGACTCGAATAAAACAATCACAATTAGGATTACTCCTAAGATAGGATGTCATCAATTCTTTTTTTGGAATTGTACGGAATAAAAATATTCCTGGACATATTCCAAACTTTAATCTCAAAGGACACGATAAGATAAAGGATACGATGATTAATGGATTTGTAAAACTTGTACTATACTTGGATATATCGTAATATATGCTTATGTTCTGTGTTTATCCTATTTTGTTATGAACTCAGCTCTGATACCATGCTGTGACTCCCCACCCAGAGACCCATATTAACAAAGAGTATTACTAGGTAATACCATCTGCTATTGCGGAGAATAGGGCTAGTTAGGAGTGACTGTCTATAGCCTTGTCTTAAATTTCTAGTGAATACTTCGATAAATGCTCTATATTATTTATTTTTTAATTCGAGTGGATCGACATATCCAATAAATACTTAATACAAAGCCATGTGTGGCTATAGGATCTATCAGAACAAAATACAATACTCAAATACATAACACATCATAGAATAGCAAACAGATATATGTATATATACATATATACTGATATATCCCAATACAATACAAACAATACATCATAAGTGGTATGATGACCACAATATACACATGAGTCAAAAAAATATGCATATCAAAGTAGCAAAAAAGGATTACAACAAAAATGGCTAGCAGATAAGTCTAGGAGGAAGCAGAATATGCTAAATCCATAAGGGGTGCCTAACCTGAAACACCTAGGTCTGACCCGAGTATAAAATACATGGGTTAGTCTATCTAAACAGGATAAATGTGATGTTCTTCTTAAATAAGAAGAAACAATAATAAGTATAAGCATGAGGATAAGTATGGTATGGTTACTTTAAGTGATGAGATGATATCACTTACGAAAACATATAATCTTAAAAGTGATAAGACAATCCATAAAACGCTTATTGTAGCAAGCCTCGTATCATCGACATATCACAAATCATCAATAGTGGTTTAGAAAAAATATGACTTTTAAAAAGGAGAAATCCCAAACCCGCCATATCGGCAAACTAAAAGAAATCTCAAAGAAATCACCATCTCAAAAACACGCCACAAGGAAATCAAATATAAACCTCCTACATAGGAGAATATAATCCCAAATAAACGCAAAAAGGCAAATCTCATGTAATAACATCAATAAGCAAATCTCAATAATAACGCCAAAAGGAAAATCTCAAATAATGCTAGTGTATTAACTAAAACCTCAAAATAGAACTCCCAAGAGTTCAAATTACCGAAAGGTAATCGCCACAAATATATATCGAATGTTTCAAAGGACCAATTTTAGAAAGGTGTGATACAAAGAAATTATCTCAAAGTGTTTGCACGTGCATGCCGAAGCCTTGCTTGTAACTGTTATCTCAAATAGGTACCGAGCCCGAAGGCAAAACGTCATAATGACAAATACGCCGCAATGGAAAATACGCCGCATTGGAAAATACGCCGCAATGGAAAACGTCTCGAAGTCAAATACGCTGCAATGGCAATGACCCGAATGTTCAATACCGGCACGCCATAATGGAAAATGTGTCACAAACTCTCGAATAGGAACCCGAACAGTGTTAACGTGTGTCTCATACAACACGTTCGCACTAAACAGTTTATTAATGCTAGGAAATTTCATACTCAAAGCAGTAAAAAGTTTAGCTCGTCTCATTGGTAAACTCGACCAAAATGTCAAAACGATCAAACAGATAAGTTGGGAATTAACCGAAGAGATAAACGCATATGTCTCATACCACATATTTTACCAAATCGTTTAATTCTCATTCTCATTCGCTCGAATAGTGCAAAAACATGTATTATATATATATAAAATAACTTAATTGAGAAAATAAGTTTCTAAAACCATTTTTGAAATCAATTTAGAAAACAGTATTTGAAAATTCCCTTATTATAGAGAATAAATAGATTTTCATTTGAAATTTCTTTAAAAATATCGTATAATAATAATTTTAAATGCTTATAATTTTAAAAATTATTCCAAACAAGTTTGGAAAAATCCATGGTCGAAAAGGAATAAAAACAAGTAAAGTCGCTCAAACCGATATTCAAATTTAATTCAAAACAGTTCAAATTATAAAAATTTAACTAGCCTATTGATAGGCGTCATAGCATCTCAAACATCATGAAAACATCATCAAAATTGAACAAGAAAGAGAGTAAAATAAGCTAGAATTATTGTTGAATATACGCTTATATGATTTTTGTTTGATGATAATAAACATATATACATTCGTTTAAATGTATTGAATGTACTATTTTATTTTTCACAGATTAAGTAAATATTTGCTGAATAAAATAAATAACACGGAATTTGAATTCAAACGAATATTTTATTCAAACAAATATTTTTTACAATTTTGATAGTACAAATTCAAGCTCTCACTATACATATACAATTTTGATTACAAATTCATCACATTTCAATTTCATTAATAACCTCACTACATATCTCTCACACTCGTATCTTGTCTTCAACTGCATTCCAGTTTGAATCCAGCATCTGAGCAATCTGCAAAAATATTCGCTAACGCAGTAAAATTGAAAAAGAAATATTTTTGCAATACAAAATAAAATATAAATTTTTAAAATATTAATTGCCTCAGTTATTTGGGTTGTTCGACATCATTCATATTTGAATTCGTCATACACGAACAACTTGTGACATACACAGTGTATCATTGTATATGCCACAAGGCCATGCACACCGATATACACATGATAATGCTACAGGGACAGGTGAGCACAAGGTCAAACCCAAATAAAAGACGGGTTCAACTCACGTGCAATACATTGAAAATCACGACATGAGCACAAGGTCAAACCCGAGTTTTTAAAACTGGATTCAACACAAGGGTACAAAATGAATGCAAAGCTTAGACAAATTCCAAATGCATCAAAACAATGTCGAAGTTATTCCAGCAAAATGATAGTACAAACAAGTGCACATTGGAAGTACAAGATAATAGCAGCAATGTACATGCACCAGTGATGAAAGTTACAAGAACACAAGGCATAGCAACTGTATAGGACTGCAACAACCAAATGGATGGAAGCAAAGACCAGAAGAACAACAACCCAACAGAACATGGACAGCAACAATCAAGCAAATGTAGAGAACAAGCTACATGAAGGCAACATGAAGCAATGTTGAGCTCAGTACAACACAGTGTACATAAATACTGCAACTACACAGACCAACAATGGAACAGCAGTTAATATGAACAAGTATGGCAGCAGGCAAGTACACAACTTCAACAGTCTCAAGGCTACAACACCAAGTATACATGGATGCAGATTATAAGACAGTTTGCAAGTAAATTCAAAGGGGAAGCATCACCAAAGACTCAACAGGGAACACATGCCACCAAGATCAACAATATCAAGTCGACCAGGCAGCAATGATTGTAATGCAACACAGTGCAGACACCAATGATACAAGGCGACATGTACAACAAGTCCAAATACAACAATATGCAGAAGCAAGATCAACACAGTGGTGAGGCAGTGCAACATCTACGACAGCAAGTAAGTGAATGCAACATGTACAACAATACCACACTGCCTCTGCCATCAAGCCAAAATGATCAAGTCAAAACAAAGTGATCATAATGCACAGTGAATTCCAAACAAATGCTCAGTTAAAATGGCCAGAGACAAAAGCTCACAGAGGCCAGAAAATTAAAGAAAACTAGTGCAGTGATGCAAGTTCAAATATAATGAAACAACAGGGTACAGGCAGTGACAATGCAAGCCGAGCATCAAGACACTAAGCAAGATCAACACTGCAGATGCAAGTAAGGGAAGAATACACATGAATGGATTGCACAGGTCAGGGAAGCAACGAATGTACAGAGACATTAACTACTTCACGGAATCAAGTTCAACAACAGTTTCTTTTAAGTAACAAAAGTCAAACAATGTTCTAAGCAAAAATAAATGCCGTATTGATAAAGAAATGAAATTCACGTAACAAGTTAAAAGTCAATCAGTGATACAAGACCGAAGTCAGATATCATGAGGAATAATGACTTAACAAAGTTAATGTCAGAGTTCAAATGCTAGAAATTCACAGCCGTGTGGCCAAGGTGATAGATCACAGCACGAAATCAAAACATGGCCGAAGTCAAAGAAAATAAAGAACGAAATCAACATCGTCAAATCAAATCAATGCCGTGATGACCAAGTTTCGAAACCGTGTTATTCAAGCAATTTGAATAAGTCACAAATCAATCCCAAGCATCCAAGCATAATCAAGCGGCCGATCAAAAGAATTTGACAAATTCAAATATAATTATACGACGAAAATACAGGGGGGTCGAACCCTATAAAAGTGATTAACATCATCGGCAATTGAGGTATTCGAGTTCAAGCTAAACTGAGAATAATAATCATTCATCTCGAATCAAATCGAGTTCAAAGTTCAAGCAAGTTAACAAGAAAAGTGAAAAGCATAAATTACATACCGGATTCTTTGAACCGAACTCGACGAAATAGAAGCAGCCACATGCGAAATCGAAGAGACGATTATTCGACAAAGCAAGCATCCAAGATAGAAACTCGAATCATCGAAGCGGCGCTTCAATTTCAGAAAAGCCTAATTTAAGAGAAAAGAGGAATAAGATCGAAGGAGGCCATTATTTTCACAGCAAAGTCGCGTGATAAATTAAATGAAGAAAAGGGACGGCGCATTTTGTTCTCGTGATTATTTGGGCCGGCTAAGAAGTTTGGGCTAACCTTTTATAATTAGGGTTTTATTATTTAAATTGTTTTAAACTTGCAATTTCTTTATTAAACGATTTTAATTTTCTAGTCGTGTGACTAGGGGACAAGCTACGTGGCGTAGCTTGAGAATTCGCAACTCAGTGGCTGAGTTGTGGCAGGGTTTTGAGCGTAGAGTTAGATTTAGTCGATAGCGGGTGTCGCGAGTTTACGTGTGTAAGCGAGGGACTATCTAATTTCTAGTAGAAACCTTAGGGGCAGCACGTAGGCAGGGTTTTGCTGAAGTTGGGTAAATTCTGTGTCGTTCTATTTTTGCATTTATTATTCTGCTATTATCTGTGCTGCTATTATTCTGTGATCTGTGTTGAAAATATTTTATAAGCTTCCGCAATTAATTTTTATAATTTATACCATCACCCTATTTACCCCCCTGTAGGGTGAAATCGATCCTACAAGTGGTATCAGAGCTAGGAATAGAAGTCAACATTTGTTTTAAAAATTCGATTTTTAAAAAAAAATCAATTTTTGTTTTAAAATTTTGAATTTTTAAAATGGCTTCTTTTAATAATGCTTTTGCAGAGGGTCAATCCATAGTTAGACCACCAATGTTCAATGGTGAATATGCTTACTGGAAAAATAGGATGAAATTTTTTCTGAAATCAATTGACGCATGGAATATTGTTGAGACATGTTATAGAATACCAACTATAACTATAGATAATCAGGAAATAGAGAAACCAAAAGATCAATGGACAGAGCTAGAAAATAGATTACAAAATGCTAATGCTAGAGCTATGAATTCTATTATCCGTTCATTGGATCAATTTGAATTTAATCGTGTCTCACATTGTCTAACTGCACAGGAAATATGGCACACACTAGAAGTGACTCACGAAGGAACATCTCAAGTCAAAGAATCTCGCCTTGCCATGCTAAGCAGCGAATATGAGAACTTCACAATGGCGAAGGAAGAAAATGTTAAAAAGATGCATGGACGACTTTCCAATATCGTATACAAATCAAAAGCTCTCGGAAAAACATACACCGAATTGGAAATAGTCCGGAAAATCCTCAGAGTCCTTCCACGAAGCTTTGAAGTGAAAGTAACTGCCATTCAAGAATCGAAAGATTTAAAACAACTCAAAGTTGAAGAACTCATCGGAAATCTCACCATATATGAGCTAGAGATAAAATTCAATGAAGAGCGTGAAGGAGGAGATACTCCAAAGAAATCGATAGCTCTCAAAGGAACAACTAAAAGTGATGACGATGACGATGACGATGACGATGGTGCAGAAGAACTAGAGCTGTTAATAAGGAAATTCAAAAAATGGAATTAGAAACATGGAAATTCAGCTCGAATTCAAAAAGCAAAAAACAAAATAGCCAAAGCACTAGACTACTCAGAAGAACAAAAGATTATTTGTTACAATTGCAACAAACCTGGCCATATCAAGCCCAATTGTCCACAAATTAAATTCAGCCACGGAAAGAAACAGAAAAAGAAAAGTTTTGTAGCCACTTCGGATGAAATAGACGAGAATGATCAAAACACTGGCAGTGAAAGCGAAAAGGCAGAAATGTGTCTTCGAGGTGATACAACTGACAGTGACGATGACGAGCCAAGTGAGGTATCAAAACTTACCCATTCTGAGTTGCTTATATATTTTCATGAAATAAATGGCTGTTATGAACAACTTAGGGAAAAATATGCTAAACTTGAATCTCAAAAGGATACTTTGATAGAATGCAATGAACAACTTGATCAATTAGTTAAGAACTATCAACGTAGGATCCCTAAGTGTGATAAGTGTCCAACATTCGAAGAAGAAATTAAAAAATCGGAAATCAATATAAAATCACTTGAAAATGAAATTCTGATTTTAAGAAAATACTAGGAGAGAGAATTCTATTAAAAAGTGCACACAATTGTTAAACGAAAATGAATCTCTCAAATCACAAGTCCAACAAATGTCTACTACTTTAGATAAATTTTCCAAAAGTGAAAAATCGTTGAATATGCTACTAGAAAAGCAAACTGTTAATACGATTAGCCAATGACTTGGATATAATAAATTGAAAATTGTTGAAAGCAATAATAATCAAGTTAATTCTATGTGCACAATTTGTAGAAAATATGGACACAATCACAAAAATTGTTGGTATAGACCCAAACATGTGAAAACTATATCGATTTGGGTTCCAAAAGGCACAAATATAAAAAATCTCAAAGTTAAACAAATTTGGGTGCCGAAGGGAACAATTATAAATAGTTTTGGGTCTCCACAAAATTGTTTTTCAAAATTTTCTGCCACTAACAACCATGGACCTATAAAAACAAATAGGTCACATAAATCTTTTCCCATGTAGGTGTGGTGGCAGGCTAAGGAACAACAACAGTGTTCTCTGGATTTTTGGCTGTTCCAGAAACACAACGGACGACGAAGCAAAGTTCCTTAGCCTAGTATAAAGGTAACAGAATCACAACGGACAACAACGAAAAATTTCGTAAAGGTAAAACAGGTAATGGTATGTTTTAAACGATATATTAAATGTGATAATCTGCACCGTATTCTGAATTAAAATCAGCCAATATTGAGATGATGAAAAGATGATGATTCTGACTAATTCAAAATAGTTGGCCAATTATATTCTTATGCCAAAAACACTATAAAAATCTCTAGATTCTTTGAATTACTTCATATATATCAGTTTGGATTAAAAATAGTGTTTTGTTGGATAATAATACAACTGGTTATAATTCGGCTAACTCTATATTCAAGTTTTTGATTATATACACGGTTTCATTTAAAATTCAAGAGAATATCATTTAAATTGCTGTTAAAATTGATTTTGAAATTTTTGGTGCACACTTCATGTTTGGTCAATCAAATTCAATTAATGATAATTTTGAGTGAAAAAGAAATTCAGATGCAGATTACACTGGTAATCTGGTTGATAGAAAAATTACTAGTTGAACGTGATTTTTGAGACATGTAGTAACTGCATCGTTTTTCAAAGAAAATATCTGCATATTTTTCATTTCAAATAATTTTCAAATAGCAGAAAATTTTCTTATAAAACCCCCTCGAGAAAATCATTTTTGACCATAGTTTCAGACTAGTCATTTTTGAAAAATTAATTTCATAATTATTTTTGAATTTGATTTTAAATGACTATTTTGACTAATCTAACTCCCTAATGTTTATCGAAAAGAAAATTAGTGATTGAAAAAGTGATGAGTGTTGATATTGATCATATATTATAACTCGAGAAAGTATAATTAGAAAATTTCTTTAGAAATTTAAACAAGAGTTATAAAACTTTTTGTTGGTAAAAAATTCCATGACCTTCTCTATATCTATCATATATCTAACGGCCATCACTCATCAAAATTCTATATAATTTGTCGATATGTGGTACTTTAAGCAGGAATCGTTCGTTTTCATTTTCACATTTTTTTAAAAAAAAAAGAAAAGAAAAAAAGGATAATAAAATAAATAAATAAATTAATAAATACCAAAGTATTCACTCTCATTTAAAAGTCCTCACGGTTATGCATGGGTGAATTACTTGGAATTTGTTATGTGCTTCCATGCTCATTTAAAAGTCCTCGCGGTTATGCATGTATGGAACGCATATCAAAAGTTGATTTTTAAAATAAAAAAGTTGATTCTAATCCCATTTAAAAGTCCTCACGGTTATGCGTGGTTAGAAGATACTTGAGTTCATTTTTTTAATAAAATTGGAATACTACTAATCTCATTTAAAAGTCCTAACGGTTATGCATGGTTAGTAGATATTCAAATTCCTGATATAAATATACCACAAATAGACACAACTGTATGGATTTATATGATGACATCGTTCCCATCATTCTAAAAGTGGAATATGCGCCTAACAAAATATTTATGATTTTTGTTTGACTTTTTATCGAAATTTAATATTTATATTCAATTGAGTTTTAACGTTGGATTGATATCGATTACTTTATCTCTATTTTCTCTAACACTATTACTCTTTTGCTGATAACAAAAGGGGGAGAGAAAAGTTAAGATTTTGTCAAATAAAATCAAGCAATGGTCAAATAATTTTCTATTTGCATATAGGCTCATTTGCATATTATTTAATTGTATGCATATATGTAGGGGGAGCGTTGTGTAGAGAGGAAGCATTTAAATAGGGGGAGCAATTAGAGCATATCAATGATCAAATACATTTAATATACTCAAAATCTAAAATATATGTTTGTTATCATCAAACGGGGGAGATTGTTGAATATACGCTTATATGATTTTTGTTTGATGATAATAAACATATATACATTCGTTTAAATGTATTTGATAATGTACTATTTTATTTTTCACAGATTAAGTAAATATTTGCTGAATAAAATAAATAATACGGAATTTGAATTCAAACGAATATTTTATTCAAACAAATATTTATTACAATTTTGATAGTACAAATTCAAGCTCTCACTATACATATACAATTTTGATTACAAATTCATCACATTTCAATTTACATTAATAACCTCACTACATATCACTCACACTCGTATTTTGTCTTCAACTGCATTCTAGTATGAATCCAGCATCTGAGCAATCTGCAAAAATATTCACTAACGCAGTAAAATTGAAAAAGAAATATTTTTGCAATACAAAATAAAATATAAATTTTGAAAATATTATTTGCCTCAGTTATTTGGGTTGTTCGACATCATTCATATTTGAATTCGTCATACACGAACAACTTGTGACATACACAGTGTATCACTGTATATGCCACAAGGCCGTGCACACCGATATACACATGATAATGCTACAGGGACAGGTGAGCACAAGGTCAAACCCAAATAAAAGACAGGTTCAACTCACGTGCAATACATTGAAAATCACGACATGAGCACAAGGTCAAACCCGAGTTTTTAAAACTGGATTCAACACAAGGCTACAAAAAGAATGCAAAGCTTAGACAAATTCCATATGCATCAAAACAATGTCGAAGTTATTCCAGCAAAATGACAGTACAAACAAGTGCACATTGGAAGTACAAGATAATAGCAGCAATGTACATGCACCAGTGATGAAAGTTACAACAACACAAGGCATAGCAACTGTATAGGACTGCAACAACCAAATGGATGGAAGCAAAGACCAGAAGAACAACAACTCAACAGAACATGGACTGCAACAATCAAGCAAATGTAGAGAATAAGCTACATGAAGGCAACATGAAGCAATGTCGAGCTCAGTACAACACAGTGTACATAAATACTGCAACTACACAGACCAACAATGCAACAGCAGTTCATATGAACAAGTATGGCAGCAGGCAAGTACACAATTTCAACAGTCTCAAGGCTACAACTCAAAGTATACATGGATGTAGATTACAAGATAGTTTGCAAGTAAATTCAAAGGGGAAGCATCACCAAAGACTCAACAGGGAACACATGCCACCAAGATCAACAATATCAAGTCGACCATGCAGCAATGATTGTAATGCAACATAGTGCAGACACCAATGATACAAGGTAACATGTACAAAAAGTCCAAATACAACACTATGCAGAAGCAAGATCAACACAGTGGTGATGCAGTGCAACATCTACGACAGCAAGTAAGTCAATGCAACATGTACAACAATACTACACTGCCTCTGCCATCAAGCCAAAATGATCAAGTCAAAACAAAGTGATCATAATGCACAGTGAAGTCCAAACAAATGCTCAGTTAAAATGGCCAGAGACAAAAGCTCACAGAGGCCAGAAAATTAAAGAAAACTAGTGCAGTGATGCAAGTTCAAATATAATGAAACAACAGGGTACAGGCAGTGACAATGCAAGCCGAGCATCAAGACACTAAGCAAGATCAACACTGCAGATGCAAATAAGGGAAGAATACACATGAATGGATTGCACAAGTCAGGAAGCAACGAATGTGCAGAGACATTAACCACTTCACGGAATCAAGTTCAACAGCAGTTTCTTTTAAGTAACAAAAGTCAAACAATGTTCCAAGCAAAAATAAATGCCGTATTGACAAAGAAATGAAATTCACGCAACAAGTTAAAAGTCAATCAGTGATACAAGACCGAAGTCACATGTCATGAGGAACAATGAATTAACAAAGTTAATGTCAGAGTTCAAATGCTAGAAATTCACAGCCGTGTGGCCAAGGTGATAGATCACAGCACGAAATCAAAACATGGCCGAAGTCAAAGAAAATAAAGAACGAAATCAACATCGTCAAATCAAATCAATGCTGTGATGACCAAGTTTCGAAACCGTGTTATTCAAGCAATTTGAACAAGTCACAAATCAATCCCAAGCATCCAAGCATAATCAAACGGCCGATCAAAAGAATTTGACAAATTCAAAAATAATTATACGACGAAAATACTGGGGGGTCGAACCCTATAAAAGTGATTAACATCATCGGCAATTAAGGTATTCGAGTTCAAGCTAAACTGAGAATAATAATCATTCATCTCGAATCAAATCGAGTTCAAAGTTCAAGCAAGTTAACAAGAAAAGCGAAAAGCATAAATTATGTACTGGATTCTTTGAACCGAACTTGACGAAATAGAAGCAGCCACATGCGAAATCGAAGAGACGATTATTCGACAAAGCAAGCATCCAAGATCAGAAACTCGAATCACCGAAGCGGCGCTTCAATTTCAGAAAAGCCCTAATTTAAGAGAAAAGAGGAATAAGATCGAAGGAGGCCATTATTTTCACAGCAAAGTCGCGTGATATATTAAAAGAAGAAAAGGGACGGCGCATTTTGTTCTCGTGATTATTTGGGCCAGCTAAGAAGTTTGGGCTAACCTTTTATAATTAGGGTTTTATTATTTAAATTGTTTTAAACTTGCAATTTATTTATTAAACGATTTTAATTTTCTAGTCGTGTGACTAGGGTACAAGCTACGTGGCGTAGCTTGAGAATTCGCAACTCAGTGGCTGAGTTGTGGCAGGTTTTTGAGCGTAGAGTTAGATTTAGTCGATAGCGGGTGTCGCGAGTTTACGTGTGTAAGCGAGGGACTATCTAATTTCTAGTAGAAACCTTGGGGGCAGCACGTAGGCAGGGTTTTGCCGAAGCTGGGTAAATTCTGTGTCGTTCTATTTCTGCATTTATTATTCTGCTATTATCTGTGCTGCTATTATTCTGTGATCTGTGTTGAAAATATTTTATAAGCTTCCGCAATTAATTTTTATAATTTATACCATCACCCTATTCACCCCTCCCCCCTCTAGGGTGAAATCGATCCTACAGAATTAACCCGGAATAACAGAGCAACACGTCAAAAAAAAACAAAGTGAAATGCTCCCTGGGTCGATGGCCAGGTCGACCCCTCTGGACCCTAGGTCGACCATACAGTCGGTCTAAGGGTAGTCGGCCTAAGGGTAGGCACGGTCGACCCCTGAGCCTTCTCTAACACGAATTGATTCCAGGCGTTTTACTTTAAGACGAACTGATTTTTAAGCTAAATTTTAACGTCGCAAATGAAGATAAAATGCTATGAAATTTGGCATGCATGTAATAAAACATCTATGTTACCAAATAAAAGAAAGCGGCGTCATTTCTTTGCTAGAATCACAAATTAGTCATTCAAAGAAGCAACAATAAACTATTTTCACGGGGAAGAAATTTATAAACAGAAATCGATACAATAATTTTTTTTTCACAGAATCAAGGAATTTGGCGCTTTGATTTGCTAGAGATGTGAGTAACAAGCTCACCTTGCTATGGAGAAGATCAAACCTTGATAAATTGAAGAAAGATTGAAGCTTTCAGGAGGAAATGACTTCAAAAACTGTAAAACTTCAATATACAGACATGCAACAGAAACAAATAGTAAATTAGAAAAACTTCTCTTCACAAATAAGAATTTTGATGAAATAGTGAGGTTTGGAGTGAGATTACCTTTTAGTTTCATACTGATTTGATAAAATTCTCAATTTGTTGAGGCAAATTGAAGATTTTAGCTTGGAAATTGAAAATAGAGGGAATTGGGCTTCATTTTTCCTTTTTCTAGTTAGAAGGAGAGAAGTAAAATGAACGTACCAGAAAACTCTCTTCTCACTATCTCATTAAGAGGCTAACAACTAATGGGCGCAAGGACCCAAAATTGAAAGAAAAGATAAATTAGCCTAAGGTTAAATTCAACACTTAACACAAAATGCACATACACATATTATATTATAAAACAAAGACATTTTCTTTCAAGTTTTCGCTCAATGAAATATGTAAATTTATATACATGCTGAATAAAATATTTCTCATCGTATAAAAAGATTAATTTATATTTTTAAAACATTTTTATTATTAAATTCTTTTATTTAACAAAAAATCACTATTTACTCAAATAAACGAATAAACATTGTTTTTAACTTCTAAAATTCTACAAAATTTATTTTCTCAAGTAGAAAACATTTCAAACCATTTCAAAACACTATTTATAGCCAAAACTTATTTTTAAACCAATTTCTACTTTTTTATTTCAGTAAACCACTTAAGAGTAAATTACTTCTCTTAAAAAATTATTAAAAGAAGTAAATGGACAATAATTAATATAATTATTGCATTTTCTCTAAAATAAAGACATTTTCTTTATTTAAAGCCAATATTCCATTTATTATCACTCCAATAAAATAAAATAAAGTTCTAAACTTTATTTTCACCATTTAATTCCAATTTTATTTTTTATTCCAAATAAAAAATTTAATTTCTCTAATTTTAATTTAATTTACAATATTAAATCATAATTACCATTATGATTTAGTATTGATAGGTAATCTCCAAACCAGGGTTGTTACAAAAGTCCAGGGTTATTCAAGGTGAGACCACAGTTGGGTTAGTTCATAAAAACATTGTTTAGGTCTTTGATTATTAATTAAAGGGATGTAAAGATGGATAGTTATATATAAGTGTAAAGGACTCTATGTTCCATACAAACTTTTAATTACGGAGGCTATTATTATACTCTACGATAGCAACCTTCCCACTAGTGTAGCTCTAATCGTCATAAATTCTTCATAATAGAAATCAACCCACTTGTGTGAATTTAGAATTCATGAATACTTCATCCTTTATAGCTACAACATACTTAGATATTAGTGGATTATCCGCATAGAGCATAATACAATCCACTTGTCAACTGAATTATGGATCTTAGAAGGATGTCTAGACATAGTATATTATTATTTATTACGTTAATAGGTAGAACCGTGTATGATATACGATATGCATAGCCACTCTTGAGTTACCCTTATGTCGTTGATTTGTATGGTAGGTATGAAATTGTGGTATGTTACTGGTAGAACTAAAGATGTTCCACATGTTCAATTACGTAATTTGATTCTATAACTCAACTCTTATTGTGAATCATGTTCAAAATGAAGTTAGGTTTGCATTTTATTTCCTATTGTATAACCTTTTTATACTTGATTGTAATTAACTTTTAAATACATTAAATATATATTAGTAGAAAATTCTTAAAAAAAAGTATTTAATCAACTGCAGTTAGAAATTAATTCATAACCATGAGTGTGACTATCGCCCTACACCTCCGGTACTCAGTACACCTATAGAGTGTGTTGTGGAGATAACCAACTGATTTATAGCAATAGTAGTGGGTGTACAATAACAAAAATCAAAACACATAACCTGTAGTACTTCTCACAATACATAGACAAAATGTGATAACATAGATGTAAAATAGGCGAGACACTAATATGATCAAATGAACCACAAACAAGAGCACCAATGTGTAACAAGTTCATAGATTATTAAATACAAAAATAAAAGGGTTTATACATCCAAAATATCCAAAATAAACTCTTTAGTTGTCTCTAAAGTAATACAAGTACTAGTATAGCTCCATAATACCGTACAACATAATATAAGTGATAATAAGCTTCAAAATATAGATATATGAAACCGTATCCTTCTATTCATACTCTATACAACTTCATGTGCTATGTAAACTTGTTTTCCCTATCTTATTTTTTAAGAGTACCTAAGAAAATAAAAGGTAAAGCATAAAACCTTGGGTCAGACTATAGTTTGGTGTGAGCAATACATCATCTAAAAAATACTATAAAAATGGTGCATATTAATAAGTACATATGGTATGTAGAATCATACATAACATGCACCTACATCCAAAAAGTTAACACATAACAATCGACATATGCTGCTCTACTATTATCATCATAAGAATGTACAACAAAAATTATAATATCCAATGTTTAGGTATATGGTTGAAATTACCGACACCGTGTGACACCATAAAGTGATAAACAACCATTGAAGGATGATATCCATCAAAGAATCCTCACCATCACTCGTGTGTGTTAGATATATGATAAACCATATGGAACTATTGCAAACCAGAGACTCAACCAAATTCCAGTGACTTGATGCTCAAATCTATGCCACTTCCTAAGGCTAGGAACCAAACTCATAGTTGCAAAAGCCCAGGGTAATCCACAGTCGTAGGATCTGGATGCAATCGTAATCCAGATGGGCATCCCCCACATACTCATTCAGTATGATTGCACGAGAAACTTATTAGTTATCAACGATCCATTTGCACGTGCTTTGATAGTTAAACTCAATTGTTATTTCATTCCGACTATCTCCATTGTAGAACACAGTCGCAAATTCTACTCACAAACCCTCATCGTTGAACTTATCTGTATGGATCATCGTCTCAACTTCCATCGTTGAGTTATCATCATTAGAATGCCTCTAGACACCCATCGTAAGTCATAGAGCCATCATACCATAGTTTTGAAACCATTGTTGTGTCAAAGCGTCACGCTATAGCTTTACCCTTCGCCATGCGAACCCTAAAGTCGCCTTGAGTCATCCCAAAGTTGTATGCCTTGGTCCCAAGAACGAACTCCTAAAGTCCAAATTTTACTCGGGACGTTCAATACCAAAGCTGAAGCCACTCCATTGAAAACCCACAGTAGTAACCCTTTAGACCCAAAGCAACCAAAAATTCCTACCACACCATTAATGCTTGAAAATTTATTTGTCTACTCCCGAAGCAACACCCCTTCTATCCCAAAGCCGAGCTTGAAGCAATACACCACTACCCTGAATAAGAATGTCTAACTGACCCTCGAACGACAACCCCATCAGACAACATTTGTTATCCGATCCTTCCTCAATACCAAGCCGCAGTACACCCCGAGCAGATCATACCTAAACCTGAAGCATACCTCGAGCATCCTACCATCGAACAAGTGCTACCGAGCAGAAATGATGTAGTTTCTCCAAACTTAAATTTCGCATGGATTTCATCGCTATGCTCCATTCATCGAGCTATGTGTATTCCCTATGCATCGATAAAACTCTTACCATCCTAAAGGTTATCCATCATGGTTCTGTTCCATGGTTCCCATCTCTAATTCGCTCCGATGAACATTTTCAGCCGTTAAAGTAACACATAGACACCATATGCACATCAAACGACATCCAAGCATGCAGAACATACAGCAAAATCATTGCAATCATCATATAATATATCTATAATACAGCCTAACATCTATAGAGACAACCACACTTTCACATAACCTGATTAGAATACCAAAAATAATTTTATTCATATTTTTACTCCAGGTAGGGCTTCAAAATAGCAATAAAACATAGTTTTGACTTTAAAATTGATCCAAAACATTTTAAAACCTAAATATACATAAATAATAAGATATGAGATGATAAATCACACATCAAACGCCCAAAAATCCAAGTTTTGCAAATAAATCAAGGTGAATCCAAGAGTGAACAGCAAAGGCCAAAATTTTCTTCTCGTAAAATTTTGGATTTGAAGGTGTCTAGATAATTCTCTTACCGATCTACCCTTATTATATTTTTAAGCCTAATTTGGAAGGGAAAGGAGGGGATTTTTGGCAAAGAAGGGGTTAATGGAGGCTTAGATCTATTTTGGAGACAAGAAACTGATTTGGGGAAGCTTACTTCTGCCTTTAATAGCCTAAAGCTTGAAATGGGTTAGTGTGCCTGTCCTTACTGTCACTATACCCATTAAGCTACTCCAAAAACTATCAAATTTCAAACAACCATATCTAGTAGCAAGAAAGTCTAAATCATAATTATGACCACTCTATGGAAATGGAAACTATCACGTCTTTCCAATGGAAGTGGTTTTAGACCGTAATTCACTTCTTTATAGTTGTTACAAGTTTTCAAGGATAAAATAGTCCAACAAAATTTCTCGAGTTTAAAAATTTCACTTCTCAACAGCCCCGAAAGTATAGTATCATACGACTCAATATGAATTTAAAAATAATATTTTACGACACTTCGATACGTAAAACATGGCTCGTTACCCTCTCCTCCTTTACGAATTTAACCTTCGAAATTCCCAGTATAACCAACGCAAAGTCAAACATAGATATCCTACATGTCTGATAACCATGAGCAATCGTATCAAGCATATCAAATATGCACACATGGGCAAGAAATATAATCTACGCCTAACCTAGCATGTAGGAACTAAACTACTCTATATGATATTTAAAGTGAAAGGAAATGCGATAAACAGAAAGTCTCACTAAGTAAAGAGCTGCAGATAAGCAGTCCTCATGCTCTCCTCTGTTTTCCAAATACAATCTCCGCCACTTTCACTCCACTAAAACTTTACCAACTTCACCATCTTCCTCCTAAGCCTCTTCGTATCACGTCCGACTATATGAATAGGCCTACAAAGCCACGAAGCTTCCGGTCTAGTCTCGATATCATCAACCTGATTCGGTTCAACTATCATGCCTTAGCTATGCAAAAACTTCCACAAGTGAGAGATGTGAATCACGTGCACATTTTCCATCATTTGAACAAACTCCATTTTGTAGGCTAGGCCCCCAATCCACTTGAGTATCGAAAAAGGACCAGCGAATCTCCATATCAACTTTTCCTTAGGACCTAATTGAACAAAATTCACAACAAAGAGACCTTGAAAAACACTATATCCCTGATAGAAAACTCCAAATCGCATCTTCTCTTATCAACATAGCTCTTCTATCAATCTTGAGGAGCTTTAATTCATTGCAGAATGATCTCGATATTCACCAAAGTCTATCTAACCGTATCTGGCCCAAGTATTGGTTTCTCGCCCGCTTCCCAACAGCATGAAGAAGCGTCTCACGACTGGCCATATAACACCTTAAATGTTTCCATACCGATGTTGAACTGATAACTATTGTTGTACGAAAACTCTACAAAATGCAAATAATCATCCACGAGCCATTAAAATCGAGAATGCAAGCTTGCAAGAAATCCTCCAAGATACGATTCACTATCTCGATCTATCCTAAGTTTGTGGATGATAAGCTATACACAGATGCAGTTCTATTCCCAGTACCTCTTGTAAGATCTTTCAAAATTCGCCAATGAACAAAGGGTTTCGGTTGCTCACAATGCTCTTCAACACATCGTGGAATCGCACAACCCACTTCACATACAACTTAGCCAGTTTGGATGTCGTTCTACTAAACTTTACATGTATAAATTTAGATTTCTTAATTAATCTACCAACTATAATCCAGATGCTATCGATCCCTTCTTTGGTCATTGAAAATCCATCGAAACTTATTCTCATTTCCATTCGGGAATGTCGAGTTATTGCAACAAATCATTCAGGCTCTTTTGTTCTACCTTTACCAACTGACAGTTTGTGCACTTTGAGATAAATTCCCCACATCCTTCTTCATCCCCACCTAATAAAAATGTCTTCTTCATATCATGGTCGCCTGGATTTATAGTTAATCTCAAATGATGACACTCTTGTAGCTTCTCATCTCTCAACCCATCGACATCAGGCACAAACAATCTTCCATCCTTAGGGAGCCAACCATCACGGTCGACCCAATGCTGCTTCATCTCTCATACTCTACTCCATCCTCTACCTTCACCATAATCTCCGCTAGTCTAGTGTCTTGCCTTTGACTAGTACCAATCCACTTAATAAAAGCAGGTCTACTCGTCAAGCTAGCCAACACTTCTGGCTCTAGCTCACATCGAGGTCTGAAGTTATAGCCAATAATAAAGTCCAACTGCTTCCATTCGAGAAACATTTTCCCCAATCTGGCATGTCTCCTACTCAAAGCATCAGTGGTTGCATTTCCCTTACTAGGTGTGGGAAATGTAAAAGTCGTAAGAGGCTAGGAACTCCAACCTTACTGTTAACGAAGGTTAAGATCTTCTTGGGAGAAGAGGCACCTCAATAATTTATGGTCTGTATAAAAATCAAACCTCTTTTCAAGTAATCATTATCTCCATATCTTTGAAGCAAACACTATCACCACCAACTCCAAACCATGATTGGATACTTCCACTTATGCGATTTCACAAATCGACTAGCATATGTGGAAGCCTTTCCCCACTACATCAACACCGCACCTAGTTCAATACCATAGGCATCTGTATATACCATCAACTCTTTATTCCCACTTGAAATGAATAATAATGATGCACTCATTAACCTCTCCTTCGGACTCATGAATGAATGTTTGCACCTCGCGTCCCAAACAAAAGTCTGATTCTTCTTCGTCAAGATGGTTAACGATGTTGCTAGCTTAGAGAAATCCTTAATAAAATGTCTATGGTATCCCGCTATTCTAAGCAAACTTCTCATGTCTATAGTGGCATGGGTCATTCCAATCTTTTATCGCTACCATCTTCGCAGGATCTACAACAATGCTTGACTTCGAAACAATGTGACCTAAAAATCACAGATCCTTCCTCCAAAAATGACACTTTGAAAATTTTAACTTCAACCGGTGTCTTCTCAATACCTTAAGCACAATCCTTAAGTGCTCGCTGCGTTCTTCCTCCATCCTTGAATAGACAAGGATATCATCCATGAACATAAGTCCAAACTTATTTATTCGATCCTTGAAGACACAGTTCACAAGATCAACAAAGTATGTTGGCACGTTAGTTAGGTAGAACGACATAACAGATCACTTACAAAATCCAAATGGCATATGAACCGCTACAATCGACATACTCTCCTTCGCCACTCTCAATAGATGAAACCCCATTGCAAGGTCCAACTAAGAGAACATCCTAGCACAATGGAGCTGATCAAGCAATTTATCAATATGTGGGAGTGGATACTAATTCTTCTTTGTCACCTTGTTCAGCTCACGGTAATCAACACATAATCTCAAAGAGACGTCCGCCTTAGTTGCAATCACTACAAGTGCTCCCCACTCTGATATAATCCGTCAAACGAACCTTTATCCTAATAGGCCATTCACATGAACCTTTAGTTTCTTCTATTCTTTTGGCACCATTCGTCCTATTGGAATAACAGTCAGTCTGGCCTCCTTTACTAAATTTACATGGAAATTTATCTCCCTGTATGATGGTAACTCGGTCATCTCCTCGAACATATCTAGATAATCCCTAGCTTTAGGCATAGATGATAACTTGTTGTGCGAGATCTCGAACGAATACAGAAAGCTGACCATCACCTCATCGTTGGGTAGGCAACCTATCTTCAATCTATGCCCATCATCCTTCCCTATCATCACCAACGACCTCTCATAATCCACTACTACACCATATTTCTATAGCCAAACCCCATAAAACTCAATACAATGCAACCGCAAATAAAGGAACATCCCTGATTTGATATGGCTAAGTTTCGACAAACCATGCAAAGGTTGGTCGATCCTCCAATAGGGTTTGTAATAATCAAAGGTCGGTCGACTATCTCAGGTTTTAATCCTAATCTATCCACAAAATCACGAGATATGTAGGAATGTGAAGCCTCGGTATCGAATAAAACATGTATGGGTGTATTTGAAATAGAAAGCGCAACCTGTATAACGATGCTCTTCCCTTTCTCCTTCACTGATAGTGCCCTTGACGAAGCTGGAACAACATTCAATGTGTAAGAAGACACAACCTGCTTGTTCCTAGGTGGTTCTAAACACTACTTTTTACATGCCCAGGCTTGCTACAGTTGTAGAGCTCTTGCCTTCTGATTTATAGACTTTGACAAGACGATCCTTCTTACCACAACTATAACAAGTAGGCTCCTAATTTCCCTTCTCCTGGCCACCCTTATTCTACAGCTGCTTCCTCTTATTATTGTTGTTGTTCCACTTCTTCTTACCTTCCTCACCTACTTACGGCTCTGGCCTATCTTTAGAATCAACCACTGGCCTAGACTTCAAATACAGACTCAATCATATTGAAGAGCTTTCTCCACTAGCTTCTCAAAGGAGTCATCAATGTGTCCCACCAACTTCTCTCCCACATAATTATCTAAAGCCATAATAAACTTTTCATTCTTCTTGAGAAGAATATTGATAAAAGATAGGCCATACTTCAACAGCTTATCGAATTCGGCTACATGCTCCGACGAAATGTATCTCCATGTATCAAATCAGCAAACTTCCGAAAGAGCATCGATTTCTAAGTAGCCAGTACATACTTCTCTTCAAACCTTACCTTGAACTACTCCTAAGTAATTTGATCCTCAGGAGTGGTAGCCTTAATGGTGTTCCACCACCCCATAGCTTACCTCTTAAGATATATATAGGCCAACTTCATCTTCATCGCATCCTCCAACTCAATATCCTCAAAGATGCATTCGTTGGTATCCAATCAATCCTACACTTCAATGGCTGATATTATTCCAATAAATAATTTTCCTGCTAGAATAGAATAATCTTTGTTTAGTTTGGAAAAATCAATCCTTGATGCTTGCACTAGAGCACAACCACTAACAGCCACCGTGGGAGCAACTCCTTTGGCATTCTATGTTCCTCATTATGTTGCTGAACATGGTCTGCATATCGGGATTCGCGGTTGCCCCATCGCTCGCTCCATGCTCTATGCCAGATGTAGAAATCCTAGCATCATTTCTTGTTAGCCACCTCGTTCTTACAAGTTGTAATAAGAATGATCGGTCTCTCAAAAAGGAATAAGTGGTGTTTGTGAATGCAATGCGAACTATATACCATATATACTATTATATAGTTTAAAAACCAAAATATAAGAAGTACGCTCTCTCATATATTGTAAGATTATTTTAGTGCAATAAATCCTATCTAATCTATAATGGACCAAGTATGAACTTAGGTTGTCTATGCAACCTATGGTCTGATATAAAATATAACTATCACCCTACACGATGGTACCCAATATACCTATAGAGTGTGATGTTGAGGTATCCGACCAATGTAAGGCAATAGTCAAGGATGTAAAATAATAAAAATCTAAACATAGATACTATAGAATATCTCACAGCGCATAGAAAAGCATAGTAATAAGATAGATGTAAAATAGGCGAGATAGTAATATAATCAAATGACCCACAAATAAGAACATCAAAGTGCAACTTGTCCAAAGATTATAGAAAATCGAAACATTAAAGAGTTTATAAATCTAAAATATCCAAAATAAACTCTATAACCATCTCAAAAGTATGCAGTATCGGTATAGCTCCATAGCACTACACATCAGAATATAGGTAATAGTAAGGTCTAAATAATAGATATACGAAAGCGTAGCCTCCTGTTCATATTCTATAAAGCTCCATGCGCTATTTGGATCTATTATCCCTAATATGCTAATTTAAGAGTACCGGAGATGATAAGAAATAAAACATAAAACCTTAGGTCAAACAACAATCTAGTGTGGGTGACGCATCATGTCAAAAATACTATAAAAATCGTGTATAATAAGGATATAGTGTATGAAGAATTATACCTCTCCCTACATCTAAAGAGTTAGCACATAACAATAATTTTATGCTAGTCTAAGAGAGTACTAAAATACAAGTATAATACCGAACGTCTAGGTATATGGTCAAAAATACCTACATTGTGTGACACCCTAGAGTGATAAATATGTCAAAAGCATCCATCAAACAATACTCATTATCACTTATTTGCATTAGATACATGGTAACTCGTATGGGACAATTATAAACCAGAGACTCAATTGAATCCTGGCTTCTTGGTGCTTAAATCCATGCCACTTCATAAGGCTAGGAACCAGACTCAAATTCGCAAAAGTCTAGGGTAATCTACAATAGTAAGATCTGGATGTAGTCGTAATCCAGGTGGGCATCCCCACGTACCCCTTCTATACAAGCACACTAGAAACCTCTGAGGTATCAACGATCCCTTTTCCCATGTCTCCATAGTGCCAATCGTTATTCCATCTCGACTATCTCTATAGTAGACCTACAATCATAAATTTTACTCATAAGCCCTCATCGTTGAACTTGTCTTTGTGGATCACCTCACAACTCCATTGTTGAGTTGTCATCATTGGAACACCTCTAAACACCCATCATAAGTTGTAAAGTCATCATACCAAAGTTTCAAAATCAATGTTATGTTGAATATCATGCCATCACTTCACTAGTCGCGAGGTGAACCCTAATGTTGCCTTGAGTCATCCTAAAGTCCTACGACGTTGCCCTAAGAACGAACTCCCAAAGTCCAATTTTGTTCGGGTCACTTCATGGCCAAGCCCAAAGCCAACCCACTAAAACCCAAAACAGCAACTCTTCAAACTCGAAGCAACCGAAAAATCCTATCATACCATTCCTGCTCGAAAATTTCTCTTTTAGGTCCTAAAGCAATGCCCATTCTGTCTCGAAGCCAAACCCAAATCAATATGCCACTATTCCAAACAATATTCTCTAATCGGCCCCTGAACAACAACACCACCGGGCACAATTTATTGTCCAGTCCTTCCTTAATGCCCACCCAGAGGACACCTCAGGCAGATCATCCCCGAACCCAAAGTGCACCCTAAGTAGAAATGTTGAGTTTCTCCAAACTCTAATTTCCTGGAATTCATCGTTACGTTCCAATATTCGACTTGTGTGCATTCCCTATGCATTGATACGACTTCTAGCATCCTAGAGCATATCCTTCGAGTTTCGGTTCCATAGTTTCCTACCTCTAATTCGCTCGGATGTGCATTTTCAACCATTCAAGCGTACAAACAAACACCATGCACAAACATCAAACAACATCAAAGCATGCAAAACATATTATACATCATCGCAATCATCATGTAATATATCTATAATATAGCCTAAAATCTATATAAGCAATCAGACATCCAAATAATATGATTAAACACAAAAATCATTCTATTCACGTTTTTACTTCAAGTAGGGTTTTAAAAGAAAATTAAAACATATTTGTGACTTTTGAAATGGATCTAAAACATGTTAAAACCTATAGATTCATATCTAGTAAGGAGTAAGATTATAAATCACATAATAAACGTCCAAAAATCCAAATTTTGCATGCAAATCGAGTTGAATCTAAGAATGAACAACAAAGAACAAATTTTTCTCTCCCTAAAAATGTAGATTTGAATGTCTTTAGTTGATCCCCTTGCTAATCTACCCTTAATCAACATTTTAAGCTTGATTTGGAAGGGAAAAGGGAAGGTTTTGGCAAAGATAGGGTTAACGGAGGTTTAGATCTATTTGGGAGATGGTAAAATTGATTTAGGGATGTTTATTTCT
The DNA here is from genome assembly GCA_030765085.1 of Allium cepa. Classification (NCBI taxonomy): domain Eukaryota; kingdom Viridiplantae; phylum Streptophyta; class Magnoliopsida; order Asparagales; family Amaryllidaceae; genus Allium; species Allium cepa. The sequence continues at coordinate 215,514,751 of CM060946.1, forward strand.
GTCTCTAATAGCATAAACCAAAATGGGTTAATAGGTCTGTCCCCAATCTCACTATTTACCCATTAAGCTGCTCCAGAAACTATTGTTACAACGCAAATTTTCATTATCTTAGAATAAAGTCAAAAGGATGGATTGGATTTCAGAATGATGAAGGAATAACTCTAGAGATTTAGAGAAACATCAAGAACAATGAAGAAAAGAATCACGAAAAGATTGGACGAGTTTGGACGAATCATATCATGTTGGTATCGACATGAACTAGTTGATTGGCATGAACTAGTTGATATTGAGATGATTTTGGGCATGACATGGCAACGCTTGAGAAAACAGGACTCAAACCATGAAGAAAGATGTGGAAAAAGTGGCAAGAAAATAGGTTGGTACAGACATGATCAGTTTAGTACCTAGTTTTTTTGTCCCTTCAGAAACATGGAGTTTGACTCGATCTTCATGCTTGAATGCTAAAACCTTAGAGATGGGATGTATTCAAACATGGAAGGCGAGATCTATGCTAGAAATTGCTTCCAAATAGCAAGCAACCTACAACTATGAAGGGACTTTATGGAGGGGGACTTTTGCAACTTTGAATTTTCTTCTATCTTCTTCCACGAGACCCTTACAAAACTTTGTTAACTCGGAGATCTACTAGTTTGTGGTTGGATTTGAGTTGTAATATTTGTATTCCAAAGAGAATCAACAAAATAATAAAATTAAAATAGATGTAAGTCGAAGAATTTGTCGAACCACTATAAAAATCATGTACTTCCCTTTTTTGCTTTGTTAGATCTATATTAATGGTACTTTCATCTAATATTGAGGTGTTTTGCCACTTTTGGGCTCAACATTTTTCATGCTTTCACCGAGAGTAGAACTCAGGATTTAAAAATTAAACCTTAGGTCTGAATTTTCATCAAAAGCGTGGGGCAGTTAGGAGGTGTCCTCAAGTTTTAATCCATCAATCTAAGTGACCAGAGAAGAGATAGGGAGAATGATGAAAGAGATGCAAGACAAGATGATAGCTTGATGGCAGGAAATGCTAGATGGATTTAAGAAGTATAGGAAAATAAGGAATAGCCGATGTAGCTAGAACTCAAAGCAAGAAGCTAGAAACCAATGGCGAGTATCAGGAGTCAAAAAAGAGCAAGTTAGAACCGAGTCCGTACAACCAGTTCATATCGGTATTGACCAGATTCAAGTAAGTACTACCATGAATGTATAAGGAGCATAGTTGATCTAAACATAGGAAAAGCTAGGATACCAAGAGCGGATGATGCTGGAGCCAAAACTGAAGATAAGAATGCAAATGCACAACAACAAGATTTGGAACTAGAAGCTCATTGCAGGAATGGAGGGAAGAAAAAAGCCATTGATTAGAGACTTCCATTAGATTACAATGACTGAGTAGTTGAAATGATCATAAGAATAGAAAGGGATGGACCTCCAGACTAGAGTTTGGACGACGTGAACATAAATCCATTCACCCCTAAAATCTAGTATGCAAGGAACCCATACCTCTGTGATGACTCGCCCTTCATAATACCCTTAACCAACGTCTAATGACAATATTTGACTCCTAAATACCACAAAGATAGTAAGTCGAGGTTAATAAACAAAAAAGGATCATTCCAAGGTGCAATGATAGAATCTCATAGCAGAATGATAATATATATTATATTGAATGTACAAGAACATAACAGGACATTGTCATTTTACTGTAATGGCTTCCTTCTGGCGGTTCTCGCTCGAGGCGTCTGTTTTATCTTCTCCATGATTTCCCCTCCCCCCATCTTTCCACGTCAGCCATTTCATGTCCTCTTCTACTTCTCGTCCCTCTCCTCCACCCCTTCCCTCTCCCTCTTCGACTAGGTCTGGCCGCCCCTTCAAATCCATGTCAGCTTTAAAACCTAAAATTCATTCGCTCACTGATTTTCCTCCTCTTCGTGCTTCCAACCTTTCAACTGCAGTCCCGTGTGAAAGTATTCAAGTTGCGACTTCTGGTTTTGTCCCATATGGCGCTGTTTTGCCTTCCCCTGGATCCATTGAATGTTTGCCTGTGAACTCTAACCATGGTTCGCCTGCGATGTTCTTTGAGTGTGGTGTTGGTGGTCACGGTTCGTCTGCATTGAACAATGAGTGTGGTGTTGGTGGCCTGATTAGAAGTGAAGTGGGGTTGGTTGAAGCTACTAGCTCTGAACTATGCACGTCAACTGTTTGCTTAAATGCTACTGAGGATCTTGGTCCATTAAATAGTGATGTTTGTTTGAATGCGTCCAAGGGTGTTGTTCAACCTGTTTTGCCCTTTGATGTGGTAGGATCTATTCCTTCTGCAACTATGCCAGCATGCCCTAAGTCTTGGACTTCTTTATTCAATCCGCTTCCTCGAAACGCTGGTGATTATATTCCTATTGATTTTGAAATTGTTGAAGAGAATGGAGTGAAGATCCCCCCATCCTCATGTAATCCAAGCCGGAGTTGATTTTTGGTTTGATTATTTGGTTGGTTTCTTCCTGGAACCAAATCACTGTCTTCGTGATCCGTCCTTGTTATTACGAAAGGTTTGGAAGCTGCGTGGTAATTTGAATGTGAAACTGATTAACTCCCTGTATTATCTCAAGTTTACTTCCGCTGAGGATCGTCGGTTAGTTCTTAGTGCCGAGCCTTCTTTTTTTGCTGGAAGGCCCTTTATTATCACCCCCTGGTCTCCTACTGTGGCGAGTGCTCGTGAGCAAGTGCTATACATCCCCGTTTAGGTGTACTTTCCCAGATTCCCTCTGCGCTTTAGCCTTTGCTTGATTTGAACTGGTTAGCCTGCAACATTGGAAAATTGAAGTGTTTTGACACTAATACGGTTGCTCGAGATAAATTGATGTTTGCTAAGGCTCTTATTGAGATTTCTCCCTTCAAGCCTCTCCCTGCTTCTATTCCGGTTCAGCTTGTTGTTGGGCATGTTGAGGAGGTCCGTGTTCGCTATGGCTGGGTTCCAGATATTTGTTCCTCCTGTCAGTCTTTTGGCCACCTGGCCATCTCCTGCCTGCATTCCAAATCCTCCACGACTGCTCTAAAGATTCCTCTGCCTCGCCCTCCGCTCCGGAAATGGATGCCTAAAGTACCTCTTCCTACGTCTGATCTGGCTCCGCCTCTATCTGGGGATACGTCTGTCTCTCCTATTGTTGTTGTGGTACCTGTTGCCTCAGCTTCTGCTGTTGCTGTTCCAGATTCCTCCCGGGTTTTTGGGATGAGTCTGAGAGGTGTTGGGTTGACTGCATTTCTGATGTGAGATTTAGCCCGGAGAATTTTTCATTTTTCAGATTTGTTTCCGATGATCAGAAGGACCTTCAATGCCTTTATTATCGTGAGCGTGGTGATTCTCTTCTTCTTGATTTGGATGGAGTGTATGCAAGTACAAATTCAGTCATGCTGGCTGATCTTTCTTGGGATCGTTCATTTATTTATTCTCTTGATGCTACGGATTATGATCCTTGTCTTGCTACCCTTTTCAGGCCCTTTGCTAGTCTTCGTGGGAATGTGCCTTTGGTTATTGATGATGATGGTGATTCTTCCTCTTCGGAGGAGTCCTAGTCTTGGTGTTTTATTTAGTTACTGTGGCTTCTCTGCCACATACCTGTGCTGTATTTTTCCAGTTTTTTTAGTAGTGTAGGTGCTTTTGCCTTACTCCTATACTTCAACTTTATTATTTTCGTAATAAAAGTGAACGGCCCACTATAAAACTGGCTTGCTTTGCAAAAAAAAAAAGAACATAACAGGACAACAATATATAAGAGACTATACCGATGGAAGTAATTGATAAAAACATATATTTCAATACAGAAAGTTAGAATACAATATCTTTTACACAACAAGTCACATATTAAATAGCATATCTGTCATGTTTATATATCCAAGGTATTGACTTCGCCTCCAAAGTGCTCGAACTGTCCAAAAAGCGTATCCCCAAAAGCATATGACTCCCAAACCAGTCATTTGAGTACTCGAGAGTTGCAATAACATAAATAGACAATGACAAAATGTGGGTCACCCATAAGGCCTAGTGTGAGAGGAGCTAATTCAAAATACCATACATCAAAATCATATACAAATAAAAAAGGAAACTCTAACGCGTAGCCGGTCCTCTCCACAAACGTGGTTCAGGGATAATCTGAACTACCTATAAACAAGTAAAGTTAACCCAACTTAAAGGTAGCAAATTATACCATAACCTACTCCTCTCCTGTCATTAATGAGTTAACATAACTAATATAGTGTGACTGGTGTGTAATAATATATCATGATAAAGGTAACCCAATGCAGGAGTAATATAAACATCACAATATAAGTCTAACGCGCAAGTTCAACATTAATAATTAATTAGAAAATATAGCATGCATAATCATAATGATAAGAGACCTATAGAGAATAAGTTGATATCCATCATTGCTAATAGGTAGAGTGTGCCACTATAGACACCAATTGATTCAGTGATCCTTATCGAAGCATTTGAAATGCAAAACAATTACAGTGATATAATGATGCTGCTAACGTAGCATCTCCACATTCAAAACTAAAATACAAATATTTTTAACTAATACCTCTCCTGAATTCCCATTAGATACCAAAGAGATATATCGAGCCACAACTATATTGTGGACTCCCCTAAAAACCAACACCTCAAAATAAGTTGGGATTAGATCTTATCACAATACCCGTCCATACAACGCAACAGTTTATGACCTACTCTAGATTGGCATCCTAGTCTCTCTTCGCAACTACTTTGAAACAATGTCTGCAGGTCGTGTGTCTCAATGACGTAATAGATTCCTTTTCTCAAAACCGATATCACACGATTGTCTATCCATTGTCTATGGATTTACAATCCAAATTCAGGCTACCCGTGTACACCCTTCCCACATGTATACACAACATCGAATTATTATCGTCCCCATATGGATCGTGATTTGTTCTTGGAGAGCCTCGCACTACTCGGTTGCCTCAAGTCAGGCTACCAAACCAATGTATATAAATCGTCCAAACCGTGCACCTGTGTGTGTGTGTGTGTGTGTGTGTATATATATATATATATATATATATATATATATATATCACTTCAACCATATATTTATGTATCGCCATAATATATTTCATCCACTATTTGGCAACCCAAGTCAGGCATACTAAAACTATACATACGCATAAATTATATATTAATAAATCAAGTCGAATTTCCATTAGCTACCAAAGAGACATACAGAGAGCCACAACAATATTGTGGACTCCTTTGAAAACCAACACCTCAAAAGAAGTTAGCCTATAGGTTCTGTCGCAGCACCCGTCCGTACAACGCAATTGTATATGACCTACTTTAGATTGGCATCCTAATCTCTCTCTCGCCCTGCTTCGAAACTGCGTCTACAGGTTTTGCGTCTCAATGGTACAATGGTTTCCTTGCACCAATCGGTAGCCCCAAGTCATACATATCCAAATTATCTATAAATAGTTTAAAAAGCCTATCAATAAATATATATAATGTTCCTTGTATCTTCCATAGCCCCAACTCAGACATATAAGAACTATATTTATACATATAGACATACATAAATCACATAAACTATGTGTGTGTGTTCCTACATATATAACCAGTCTAACTATATGGAACTAATAAACACATATAATGCATATTTATATACATGAAGGAAATACACAACAAAGTAACAAACCTATCATCTTAATATCAATAATAATTCACATATACAACCGTATAAACAATTCAACAAAATGCATTTTACTTATGTAACCAATCTAACAGTTATATATTCTTCATATTACTTAATAAAACTCTCAAACTTATTATTATAAAATAATGCACTTGCCTATCAATTATACTATTGCTTAATTTCACTTAAATCTTCTATTTAAATTAGGTTTAGCTATCAGTAAGACCTCAAAATATTTAGTGGCTCATATATATAATTTCATACATACGTACACACATCTCAAATAATTTCTTAGTCTAAAGTTAATAAATCATATTATTACAATATTCGAGATTCAATAAAATTTATCAAGCTCTATAAATAATACAATGATTCTTTCTAATTTTTAACTTCTCAAATCACCTTAATAGAAATTCACTAGTTAGTTAATTTTTGATTTACACTATAATAAACCAATATAAAGACCAGATAAACTTCAAAAACATTTCTAATACAAGTTTAACATGCCTAAACCATTGTTTTAGCCTTATAACTTATTTTAAAGGCCATACTTATAATTTTCAATTAGTAATAAAATATTTAATAATATTTCTATCACCGATATGATTACAAATTAGAATTCAGTTATTTTAAAACCATGTTATAAATTAATCTTAACTATATCTAACTCTATTCAATACGAATATAACACAATATTTATATAAATTGAATTTTAATTTATTATCCTAAATATCTATGATAAAATATATAATCATATTTCTATCACTGCAATAAATTAGAGTTTAATTTGCTTATAACCGTGTTCTAAAATAATATCAACTTAATATATGGGATCTTAATCAATTGTCCTTAATATCTACTCAAACCAATCCAATCAAATGGGAGGAAATAATTACTTATATATTCATATATCATTCTACCCCTCCTAGCTAATAATTTTCAATATATAAAATTAAGAGAATTTATACTGAAATATAAATTCAGAGTTATAATTATGCTCACATAAACTGAAAATTCCCAATTGTTAGAATCCAATCCAAGCCTATACTATGATATAGATAGCCTCACTACGAGTGCAATGGCCAAGACCGTATCTTGATTGGGCCTCGTATGCAAGGGATATTAGTTAAATATAAATTGAAGTAATTGATTTCATTAATTAACTTGAAGTTAATAATAAATTGCCTTTCTCTCTTAATCCTTCTTCTCCCCTATCCTCTTGTACATGCACACATAAACTACAATGCATAGCCACGCACACCCCTTCCCCAAATTCTCCTCTTCCTTGCCATGAAACGCTAAACTAACAATTCCAAGGTGTTCCTTTTTGTACGCACACCATGACACAACCCTAAACCTAAAGTCTTATCCCTCCTCATCAATCGTGCCTCGCATCTCCAAGCCACCATGAAATGCCACGAACCCCAATGGAAATTGGACCCTAACCGAATGATGTAGGAAGTTGCACTTCGACGAACACAATGGCACTCTCTGCTTAGCCTAACTCCACCTATATCACCATCAAACTACGGCCCTAGTTGACGGCTCCAAAAGTCAAGCATGGCCAAGACATGCCACACCAACCATTGGCCACATAGTATCAGAGCTCTCTATTCCTCGAGTCTAATAGGTCTAGTCCCATTGAAACTCATGGCCTATAGCTTATGATTTATTCAAAAAGTGGTAGTAGCATTTTCATACCAAAAAATAAAAGTGAAAATGATCTCTAATTTAGGTAACTAATGTAAATGTATATATAATCAAGCTAGATAATACTAAAGTAAAAAAGAGATTACATCGAAATTTTTATACTCGTTCGGTCCTCTCGTCCTATGTCAATTCCCAAATCTTCCCTTCGGTTTTCCACTAATCAATCACCCATACTTAAGCTCGAAGGAACAGGCATTACAAGAGTTTGCTGACTTGACAATATTGAGTTCTATCAACATGGGTTTTGACTTCTATTATGGACCTCCTATAATCTCCTTTGAGAGTTATAATCTCCTTTGAGAGTGGTATGAGTGTATTATTAAAGGTATATAAATGGAAAAGCTTTTGGATTTAAGAATAAAACTATAGAGATTTAGAAAAGGAAGGAGAATGGAATTCGGTAATTTTTCTTGATTCAAAGCATATTTATAGACGTTGAAAGTAGTATCTGTTGATGAAAAGTAATTGTAATGACCAATAATTTTTATCATTTCTAATAGGAATATTTAGTCTATTTAAATATTAATAGTTGATTCAAATATTAAATAATAAGAAAATCAATTGTTAATAAAACAACTTGATTTTAATGCTGTATTTTTAAATGAATTTATATGGATTTTCCATAGTTTTTAATTTGAAAAATAATTAAATTTTTGTTCGACGCATATTGTGGAAAATATTGGTATTTTTAGGAAACTTCATTGAATAAGTCAACCATCGTATTTTTTGTGATTATGTCACATTATTGTGTATGACTGTATTTTTATTTATGTCATTTAGGGTTTGTACACGAACATAATACAGTGTAGCGAAGTACTAGAAATCAAAACATGTCCACTTTTCATTTCTAAACCAAGCATGTGTGCAGTGACCAAACTTTATATTTTCTTATGCAGCGTGGTCCTTGTTTTATGCCATGAATAATGGATCTTGGTTTGATTTTTTAGAGTTATATCATTGCTTTTGAATTTTGTTGTTTTCTTATTTGTCTATATATAAACTCCTTAATACAACAACACACAGACACTCCAACTCCCTTATTCTTCTTCTTTTTCTTCTTTCTCCGTAAATGAAAAACACTTCTCCACTCAACTTACAAAATCGATATCTCCTAATCCATATCAATTAGCCAAAAGTGTAAACATGAAAGTTGTTTGTCATCGTCCCTAGTTGTGTAAAAAAAGTCGCTCACTGTTTCGTCGAGAGTAGAGGCAAAAATCGTTTTATAACCAAGTCTGTATCAATGATGATGGGTTTTCGACGAACACAAAATAGAGACTGTGGAGTAGGATTGTTTTCAGATCAAAAAGACAAGATTTTTAGTGATAGTCTCATGATTTTTAGTGGTCGATGGTGCTCATTGTAGGTGCGGCGATGGTTGATCTTAGATGGTCGAACTAGGATTGGAGTTCATCAGAGCTAAAGGTAGTTTTAGGCAAAAAATTGTGTTGCATTTGGTTTGTCATACAAAAACAATTTATTTTGGAGCTCGATCTGGAAAGTGGCACTGCCAAAAATAATGTAACATTTCTTTGTCGTGACGTGGAGGTACAGGTCTCAAATCATGAGGAGGCACTGGAGGTGAAATTGGTTGCATGGTTAAACTCGAGGTGGCAAGAGAAGAAGGTTGGTGATGGTCAGTGGTGCTTTGGTGCACTATGTCGACATGCGAGGTTTGGGTAGAAAATGGAGGCGTCGAGTCGAAAAATGGAGGAGGGAAGCGGACCTTAGGTGGATGGGTAAGTTGCAGAGTAGACGTTTATTGTGACGCGTAGGAACAACCGGTTTGAGATTTTGTACACTAAAGAGGGAGAAATTGAGGGAGGAAGGATTCAGCCATCGGGTTCGTGCACATATCAATGCATAGGCATTCAGAAGAATTGGATTAGTGATTAGGGAAGAAGATGAGGAGTTAATTAATTTAATTACTAATTATTTAATTAATTAAATTATTTAATCCAAGTTCTTATTAAATTCATAACTCTTTCATAAGAGGTCTAAAATTAAATGTGGGCTTTTGCGTTGCACTTGGAAGAGTGTTATCTACGCACTAGAGCTAATTTTGTTAAATTTTGAAGCAAGTAGAATTTTGAGCTAAAATTGAATGCCATTTGACTTTGGATCGAGCAAGAACGCATAAGCGTTGGTTGGAATTTTGTTGAGTTAACTCACCTTTGAATGAATACTACATGATATATGTATTGACATAAATTATTATTTATATGCTCAAATGACTTCTTTATTTGGTTTGACTGAATTTCCGCTTTGGAAAGCAGATGGCACATGGGTGAATTATAGGGATCAAAAGGAATTTTTAGGGAGACCCTAAGGGGTTTCTTGCCACAGTTGATGTTTATTATATTTATACTTGTAATTATATATGAAATAAAATATAAGGAACTCAAGGAATTTTGCAAAAGGATCCTAACGGATTCCTTGCCACCGTTGACTTTAGTTTCATTTATATACTTGTATAAATTGTCGAATGCCAAAAGCTTGGTAGCTTGGCTATATTGGATATGACTTTGATATGTCGTAAAAGTTGAACTCCTTTAATATGAACCAATGATAGCACTTGTTAAGTGCTATGGTAGCTTTAGACCTCATTATGATATTTTGAATTACTATGATCTGTTGTTTTTGATTTGAAAATGGTTTTGATTTGGAAAATGATTTTAAATCCAACTTTGGAATTTTTTATTGCATTTTATTTAGAAATGTTTTCTTGAACTTCTCTATTTTACTTCAACTCTTTTTAGCCTCTTCTAATTCATATGGAAATGTTTTAAAAGTATTTGAAAAGTATTTATTATAGAGAAAAGTTAATATAATAACGAATGTTTATTATTAAGAAAAATAAAAGGGTTTATCTTTTATAGTAAAATGATTTTGTTTAAAAGAAGATTGAAATATTTTGGAATAAACATTTGTGAATGGCTTTATATAAAATATTATATAAAAAGATAGATTTATAAGTGGTTTTTTATTATATGCATAATTTATAAAAAGGAATTTTGTAAAAGGAAATGAGTTTTGATTTCTATAAATAATTATTTGAAAATTTTTAGTGGTATGCAAAGCATTCATTTCATAATTAACACCAAATTTCGAGGTAGGGAAACCCACCTCTATCTGTGAGAATTAAAATGCATGTTGAGGCAAGAATAGTTTCCTGATATGTTCGACTTCATTATAAATCGAGGCATAGTACAAGTTTGAAATCGAAAAATGGTGCTAAATATATTTGGTCTATTTTCATATGATCCATTTATGTACACCAAAAGGTAAGTGGTTTGGGTTCATAGTAAACAATGTTTCTAAATGACATTTTTTTGTCCAATTTTAATTTGATTTTGGAAAAAGGAAAATCTTCCTTAAGATTTGTAAATGTAGTTATACCATTGATGTAAGTATATGGAAACATTTTCTAAGTATTGAAAGTGAAATTGTTTTTTGGTTATACTAGTACAAATGAGATAAGTATATTAATACTTTTTCAAGTACCAAAAGGAGTAGAGAGAATTCGTGAACATATCATTGGTAAAGGAAGTTTAATATAAATAATTGGAAGGATATTATAATTAATGAAAGGATTAATTAAAGAGTGTTATTTATTGCTTATTGGTCTTAATGATGTTTGGTTTCCATATGAAATTAAATCTCTAATTTGAATGCTTGCTTATTTGATAGTTAAATCACTAAATATCAAATCTTGGTCAGTTTTGACTTAAGAACTATATATAAGCTTCACGGATTTATATAGTTTGAGACCCCTTGGGAGAACTCACTCTAGTGAAACGTTTCTTTCTTTAAGGGTGTATATACGAGATCCCCTTGGGACACTTATATCATCCATTTAGTTATGGAAGAACCGAGATTAAGTTAACAAGAAACTGTCGATTGTTAGTTCGGAGAGACCAGGATCAAATAAGCATGAGTTATCCGAAAACTGCTTCAAACTGGCATAAGCATTCAAATTGAAGACATCTTGAAGATGAGAGAAATAGAAGATAGAGTTCTTTGTAGTACAAGGGCTACTTGTTACTAATCTTAAGGGTAATTCTAAAAACAATATAGAAGAAGTAGTGCCTTTGGTTTGTTCATATCCAGAATGACCTGTATCAATGAATGCTGGCGTTACACTGTTGCTTGCAGGGTAGTGTTAGCATTCTAAGTGGGATTTGATAAAAAGGTAAAATGTAGCCTCAAGCCTCACATCTGGTAATCACTAAAACGTAGGATATACGCATAGCTATGTGGTTCGCTATCATAAGGTTATGATCATCACTTGTATCTCGATCGATATTTATAGATTATTGTGGGCCCAGAAACGGTTGTCAAGTAGGCAGTCGGGGTGATGATATTCGGTACTATCAGTTAGAGGGGTAGGCCAGTCTTTTCATGCAGGGGTTGCAAGGTTTATAACCTTGGTACATTTTATCTAGAGGCATACTGTGACAGGAAGTACCCTAGTAGCTCTGTCATTGATGGAATTCAATTTCCAATATGTGCCATATGGACTTAGTTGTGTACTAAATATACTATTGAATGTAATTAACGTAGCCATTCCAGCTATATTATATATTTATTTTCTACCCTAGATTTTATCTATAATATCATAAGATTTTCATATAAAATGGTTTGGTTATCGTAAGGTAAAAAGCCATCCATGTTTATTCACGACGTGGTCTTACGAGATACCTTTATTGTTAAATGGTTTTATAAATATAAACGTCCATATGATTTGAGTTTCTCGCACTGGTTTACCAAACTGATCGGGGTGTTAATTTTATTTTCGCTACATTTCTTTTTTTGTATCTATCAGCATTTGTGAGGACAAGCTGTTATAACTATCTAAGATGATGACAGGTTAGTTTACTTTTATTGTTTTATAAATATTTATGTTTTCTTTTTGTAAAGATCCATTGTACATTATATTACTCAATATGATGTGAGGTTATGTTCTGTCTTTTATTTTTCTTTCACTATAACAAATCTGTCTTTCTAGCACATGGATGCTCGACACGTGAATACCATGAATGTAGTCAACATTTTATGGTCGAAAGGGCAGGTCATTACACATGGTATCAGAGGTTAGGTTAAGCAAACATTTAGGTCTTAGTGGGGTAAACTCATTAGAGATAGGGTTAGTACATTAGAGTTAGTGAGTGACACCCTAGAATGAGTTTGAGTCGTTGTGTATATATACACACATATGAGTGCATATTTGTTATTGTTATAAAAAGATTTTATGTTGTGTCGATTGGTTTGTTGAGTTGTTTATGGATTTCGGTCAACATGAATTGCAAACATTATTGATAGGGATCTCTAAACACTTGAACAAGACAAACCGGCACATTATTATGTTGAAATTGGTAAATGAAATAATTTTACCTAGGATTATAATATATATATATATATAAAAGAATAATTTTCACAGAAATAATATAGTTATTTATGATATGTTTTGTTAGGAAATGATAATAATTAATTATTATCATTTATTGTTTGATTAGTCTAACTCATCCATTTAGTTATACTGGCTATTGTGTAGTTAATTGCTGTGCTCAGCTAATTTATGACCATTTATTGATTTGATTTGGATTAAATACGAACACATTGTGAATTAAGTTTCACAATTTGGGAATAAAGTATTCGGTAGTAATGTTGTTATAAAGTTTATTTAGGAATGATTTTACATAAAGATGATTTTATAAATTAGGTAAAGTATGTTTTAAAACGAAAAGGATTTTTTTAAGAATTTAAATCTTGGAGACTTTGAAAAAAGATTTCAAATAATTTTTGGAAAAGGTAATAAAAGTACTACTTGAAAGTATTTATAAGTATAGATATTTCAAAGAGAACTTTAAGTAAGGTACATTTTCTTGAATAGTTCGGGGAATGAATCTCGATTAGTTTTGTAGTAATATGAATAATTTTCTAAGTGATGATGAATGTTTACTTAGGAAAACGTTGTGGTACACTTAGCAAATTATTCCCTTTATCATTATACGATTGAATGAATTCCAATCTGAATGAACCTAACAACAAGTAATAGAAGATATTTTGTTAAAAACTATTTATGTTACTAGGCCGACTAATAAACATCTTTACCTTAGAGGCATCTAAGGAAAAGTAGACTCTAACATTGAGTTTGGAAACGAGCATCCTACTCTTCTTAGCAACTTACCAGACTGGAAAGGTAATGGGGTCGAAGTGGTCGATTCAGTTTTAAGACTCGGTTTTATTTTAGGCCTACATATGAATTTAAGAAAAAGGAAAAGATAAAAGATTAAATTAGATAATTATATATACTCTTAGGATGTAGTAAGGTATTATACAAGTTTAAAACATAAGTTATAATTTTACGAAATATTTCCATAAATAATTTTGGAAAGTAAAATGGAATTGATATTTTGTATATACCCTTAGGATGTAGAAGAGCATTATATGAGTAAATGGAGTGCAATAAGTTTTTGAAATGTTTTATAAATAAAGGGGTATTTTTATAAAATGGTTATTTTGCAGTGTAGTCTAGATTCATTATATTTTCATCCATGGAATTTCTAGGATGAAATTCTTTTAAGGGGGAGAATGTAATGATCCGTAATTTTTAAAGTTTCGTAAAGGAATATTTAATTTATTTAAATTCTCAAATTTGATTCAAATATTGAATAATAAGAAAACCAATTATTAATAACACAACTTTATTGCGATAACATATTTTTTACGAATTATAGGATTTTTCCATAATTTTTAATTTGAAAAAATAATTAAATTTTCTTTGGACGCATATTGTTGTTGGTATTTCTGGAAAACTTCACAGAATAAGTTAACCGGTGTATTTGTTTGTTGTTTTGTGATCATGTCGCATTGTTATGCACGATCGTATTTTTATTTTTGTCGTGGCTCATACATAAATGTAATATTGTGTAGCGAAGTACTAGAAATTAATAGGTGTCCACTTTCCATTTTTAAACCAAGCATGCACGCAACCGCCAACATTATATTTACTTGTGTAGCGTGATTCTTGTTTTGTGCCATGAATAATTGATCTTGGTTTGATTTTGTGGAATCATATCATCGCTTTTGAATTTGGTTGCTTTCTTATTTGTCTATATATCAACTCAAGACTTGACATAGCAGCACACAAATAATCCAACTCCCCTCTTCTTCTTTTTCTTCTTTCTTTTAAATGAAAAATACTCCTCCATTCAACTTCAAAAATACGTATCTCCCAATCCATCATCAATTACCCAAAAGTGTAAAGGTGAAAGTTGTTTTTCATCATCCTAAGTATTTTATAAAAATGATGGTTCATCATTTTGACGAGTGTAGAGGCAGAAATTATTCGATAATTAGAACTATGACGATGATGATGGATTTTCGACGGCTGTGAAACGGAGATCGAAGCGTAGGATTGTGTTCGGATCGAAAATACAATATATTTAGGGGTGATCTCAAGATTTTTAATGGCCGATGGCGGTCCTTATAGGTGCGGCGATGGTTGATCTTTGAGGCCCAAACTAGGGCTGGAGTTCATCGGAGCTAGAGGCGGTTTTAGGAAAAACAAAATGTGACATTGTGTTTGTCGTGTGAAGACGAGTTGGTTGGGAGGCTCATTGTGTTTGTCGTGTGACGTTTGTATGTCGCGACATGGAGCTACAGGTTGCAAATCACGAGGGGAAATCAGAGGAGAAATTGGATGCATGGTTGAACTCCGGTGGCAAGATAAAAAGGTTGGCGGTGGTTAGTGGTGCTCAGATGCATTATAGCGACAAGCGACATTTAGGCAGAAAATGGAGAGTCGGGTTGGAAAATGGAGGAGGGAGGCGGACCTTAGGTGGATGGATCAGTTATGAAGTAGATGCATAGTGTGACATGTAGAAGCAATCAGTTCGAGATTTCATGCACTAGAGAGGCGCAATCATAGGATGAAGGATTCGGCCATTGGGTTCTTGCAAGTATCAATGCATATGCGTGCAAAGGAATTGAATTATTGATTGGGGAAGAAGATGAGGAGGTAATTAATTTAATTACTAATTAGTTAGTTAATTAAATTATTTAATCTAGGTTCTTATTAAATCCATAACTCATGCATAAGAGATCCAAAATGAACGCGGTCTTTTGTGTTGTGCTTATAGGAGTGCTATCTATACATTAGAGCTTATTTTATCAAGTTTGAAGCAAGTAGAATTTTAAACTAAAATTGAACGCCATTAGATTTTAGATCAAATAGGAACGCATAGGTGTTGACTGGAGTTTTAGTGAGTTAACTCATCTTTGAATGAACAATGTATGATATATATGTTGGCTAAATTATTATTTATATGCTTGAATGATTATTGTATTTGGTTTGGAAGATTTCATGCTTTGAAATGCCAATGGAACATATGTGAATTACGTGGATCTTAGGGAATTTTATAGAGAGACCCTAAGGGGTTTCCCGCCACCGAAGATTTTTATTATATTTATTCGTGCTATTGTATATAAAATTAGATACAGGGAATTCAAGGAATTTTGTAGAGGAATTCTAAGGGATACCCCGCAATTATTGGCTTTAATTTGGCTTATATACTTGTTATATAAACTATTAAATTTCAAAAGCTTAACAGCTTGGCTATATTGGATATGACTTTGATATGTCGCAAAAGTTGAACTCTTTTCATGTAGATTAATGATAGCACCTATTAAGTGCTATGGTAGCTTTAGCCTGATTATAGTATTTTGAAATACTATGATCTGTTGTTTTTTATTTGAAAATGGTTTCGATTCAAGAATGATTTTAAGCATGAAATTTGAAATTTCCATGGCATTTTATTTAGAATTTTGTTTGAAATTGTCTATTTTACTTTGACTTTTCCAGCCGCTCTAATTTATATAAAATGTTTCAAAAGTATTTCGGGGTGTAATTATTATACGGGATAGTTAATATAATAATGAATGTTTATTATTAAGAAAAACAAAAGCGGTTTATCTTTTATAATAAAGTGATTTTGTTTTAAAAATAGGAATATTTTAAAATAAATATCTGTGAAAGGCTTTATATAAATTATTATATAGAAAGATAGGTCTATAAATGTTTTTATATATAAGAATAGATTTATAAAAAGGAATTGTTATCTAGCATTATGATCCGGCTATATCCGAACTGACTGGACAAGTTAGACTCGACGTCATCAAAGCCAGTAGCCTAGGGCGATGATTATGGGGTTCAAAAATCAAGCATAAACGATAATATGAAGCAGAAGCATGAAAGCTTACTACTCCTCGAAGATGGATGGTTATGATCCATATTCAACACTATGCATCGTATCGTATTGATTCCACAATTTAATTTTGCAGTGATGATTATTCAATAACTCAAAATCTACATATGCTATCAACATGAAACTTGGAGTACAAGATTTAGAACACCCCTGAGGTATATCATTCCAATTGAAGGAAGTTGGAGGGATCGGCACGACTCTCTTTGGAGGGATTGGGATAAATCAGAATTTAAGAAATACTACTTAACGGAAAATTCAATATCTCACAAACAGTATGTCAGAAGTACATGAAATTTGGGAAGCAAGTAGCTAACATCATGGGGCATCCCTCATAGGGGTTGCAGCACATTTGAATGCATTAATAGGGATCGGTACCGATCCCTATTATGGGCTCCGATGGGCCTGCAAATTTTAGGTAGCCTCATCCTAGTTTCTTGAACCTTCTGCCAAAATTTCAGTCCGATCCGTGCACGTATTCCTCTATAAATACATCAGGCACGTCATTAGAAAAGGGATCCTACTTTCTCTATCAAGGCTCTGCCATTTTTATTCTTCACTTTTGTACTAATAGATCCCAGTTGATCCAAACATTCTTGTAATCATAATCAAGTGGAAGATCAATGTAAATGTGAAAGTGTACGTAGGCCAAGATTACCGAACCATTATGAAAATTTGTGTGTTCCTTACGATTTTTTCTTTGTTTTAATTTCATTCTTCATTTAACCTCTACTAGATTCTATTAGGTGTTGATTTCCATTTTAGGCGTCAACATTTTGGTGCTTTCACTGAGAATTGAACTCTCGCCTTGATTGGATCTCATCATCTACATGTGGGTTCCCATATTCATGAGATAGTTCCATCTTTAAACCGATAAACTTCATATTCTACTCAAATTTGAAGGAAATCTAAAGTAGTCAAGGCTAGAGGAACTAAATCTACTTCCTGTGTTGTTGGAGAAACTGATGATGATATTGTTTGACAAAATGAGCAGAATGTTTAAATAGCTTTCACGTCGATGGTTGTGGATTCTACATAGGCTCCGGGATTGGTATTCGACATATTGAAGTATGAAGTTCACAGTTAAGTCCATATGAAAATTTATAATTCATACTCAAATTTCAAGAAAAAGAGTGACTGTTTGATTTCAAGTTGAATATAGAGTATGCAACTTACATTGCACATGGTGGTCCATATGTTCAATTATTGTAAGATAGGGTTAGTCGTGATTAAATGGATTGGTTGTATGAAATTTACAAGTCTTGAAGTTATATGTGCTCTGGCCGATCCCTCGGTTAAGTTCTCATAGCCATCCCTCGTCCACTTGCATGACTGATCCTTCCTCTATCCAGTACATTCCGATCCCTCACCATTTCATTGTGACTAACCCTATATATGCTTTGTCCTCTCCAACTCATCACAACTGACATTGCAACTAATTCCTCATCGATCCCTCCAGCTTATACACCGACCCCTCTGCGAAGTATATATACCGATCCCTCTTCAAAGTATATATACCGACCCTTCTACAATGTATATACACCGATCCCTCTGCAAGATATATATGCCGATCCCTCTGCTAGGTGTATATATCGATCCCTCTTCACTGTATATATGTCGATCCCTCTACAAGATTTATATATATATATATATATATATATATATATATATATATATCGAATCCTTTGCTAGGTGTATATACCGATCCCTCTTCAAAGTCTATATACCAACCCCTCTATAATGTATATAAATTGAAACCTCTGCAAGGTATATATGTCGAACCCTCTGGTAAGGGTATATATCGATCCCTATTCAATGTATATATATAGATCCCTCCATAAGATATATATGTTGATCCCTCTACTAGGTGTATACACCAATTCCTCTTCAATGTATATGTACCAATCCTTATACTGCCGATCCCTATGTCGCATTCGTCCAGAACCGAACCCTCGTTTAACTGATCCCTATTACAGAAAAAATATGGATAGGGTACAATCCTATTCCAGAACCGAACCCATGTCGCAGCGCAGTGTCCTTGTATTTTGGATTTAGAACTCAACTTAAAGATGGCACATTATATCCACTTTCCTTACGTCCTATGACTGACCGGGACATAGAGGATCAAGCGACAGTTTCTAAATTGCAGCCAAAGAATGGACAAGGAACTGCTACTCAAACGGTACTCTAGAGGCAGGAGAACTAAAAAGGTGTGACATAAACAAGGATCGGTAACTAGGTCAAGCTCCTAGGGCAAATTGCGACTGTCCTCAACTTACCAGCTTCCAAACACCTGACTTGGTGGCTATGGTATGAAAGCTTGTTAAAGAGAGCCAAGACGCCAAGATAAAACCAACGATGATCGAAGCATCTCTCTCCACGGAACCCAATTACTAAAGTCGTTCTATGAGCAAAATATCCAAGGATGCAATGTCACTATCCAACTTAGTCCAAATGCCATGCAAGCTGCTTAAAGACTTCTTGCATGAATTCAATGCCTCCATCACTGAAGTGAGCACTCCCTATAAGGATATCAAACTAATGGCATTGATAAGGAGAATCGACCCCAAGTCAGATTTCAACGATTGGTTAGCTAGAAAGCCTCCCATGACTTTGGATCACTTCTATTACAAAGCAAATCAATGTTTACACAAGGAGGATGTGAGGCTACCATTGAAAATAAATAATGTAGGCCCGATGGATGAAGGGGTTCAAAAAAGAGAAATGTGATGCCCTAAATGAGGACTCAATTTTTAGGAGATAACCCAAAATCTTAAAATTCGACTCATAAACTCCTTTGAACGATTCAATTGAAAATGTTTGCTTAGAGACTCGGGACTCGAAGTAGTACTGGAAACCATCCTAGGGAGAGTCCATCAAAACCCAGAATAAATATGGGAACTGTTGTATATTTCAAGATACATACAGTCATAACAACAGCGATTGCAGACACCTCCGACATGTGATCCAAAAAGGAAAGCTTCAACAATATGTGCAAGCCCGATGGAATGGATGGTAGGGAACATCTGATAGATAAAGAACATTGATTATCAATAAGACCACTTATGGTCGACTTCCAGTTGAGAAAGGTTGGGGCAAATTAGAATAGCAAGCATACGATGCTGCTTCACTTATCAGTAAGATTTATTTCAATAATATTTACTTCAATTTCAATTATGTTATGAACTATGACCAACTTGAACTAAACTACTTCCAAACAATGCAGGTGACCAAGTACTTAGAATTGAGCGCCAACCAACCTCCACGGACCATGATCGGACCTTTGGATGTTCATCAGGACGAGCGTGATTTAACTACTCATCAGCTACCATATGCCCTTGACTTAGGGTCAAGGACTCGAAAAGGAAAAGCCTGACAAGGTAAAAATCCAATACAAAGTGGACATGACTGACTATCCACTCATCACCTTCACACTTGACTTAGAGGCCAAAGAAAGACTTGGAGCTGATGTGACCTAATCATCTACTCCTCTGATCATACTTGAATTTCACCAAATATATATGTTTCTCCTGAATCTCTACGATGCCGAGATCCAATTAATTTGGACGTAATTTGATCGTCTGCACATCCACTCCTACCCTAGACATAGGGTTGGTTTCGAAGCTCGACTTAAAGTAGGCGTGAAAGATTTCCTACTCATCAACCACTACCCTTAATACGTGCATGACTGTAGCTTGAGGTGGATGTGACTTGATCGTCAACCTGACAACTCTCTCCATCGATTTTCTAAGAGGCGTACTAAGAAAATTAGACGAGACCTGACTGCCCAACATAGGCATGAATGTGATCTAGCCATCCATCGCTTACTCCCTTCCTCGACTTAGTTAGAGGAGCTACAATCACTAAATGAAAGTGACTCGACCGTTCATTTGTCAAGATTTGTCCTTAACGTTGGGGGTAGAATTCCATTCCATGGATGAATGTGTTTCGACCATTCATTCGACAACCCTTACCTCAACTTGACAACTAGAGTATAAACACCAGATAGGTGTGACTGACAACTCATTGACCAACTTTGGTCTCAAGAGCATGTACTAGAGTATAAACACCAGTTATGTGTAACTGACCACCCATCGACCAACTCTGGTGCCCGGAGTGTGGACTGAATTATAAACACTAAACGGGTGTGGCTGACCGCCCAACATAAAACTCTGGTCCCCATAGTGCGGATTAGAGTATAAACATAAAAATATGGACGTGGTTCGACCATCCATTGATCAACTTTGGTTCTCAGAGCACAAATTGGAGCATAAACATGAAACGGATGTGACTGACCATCCATCATAAAACTCCACCACCCAGAGTAGGGAATGGAGTATAAACACAAAAAGATGGATGCGGTTTGACCAGCCATCGATCAACTTTGGTTAGCAGAGTGCAGGCAGGAGTGTAAACATCAAACAGGTGTGAATGACCACCCATCATAAAAGTCTGCTCCCTAGAGTGCGGATCGAAGTATAAACACAAAAGGATGGACGTGG
Organism: Allium cepa; assembly: GCA_030765085.1. Lineage (NCBI taxonomy): Eukaryota > Viridiplantae > Streptophyta > Magnoliopsida > Asparagales > Amaryllidaceae > Allium > Allium cepa. Next base: position 215,535,937 of record CM060946.1, read on the forward strand.
TTCGACCGTCCATCGATCAACTCTGGTTCCCAAAGCGTGGACCAGAGTATAAACATCAAACAGGTGTGACTGGGCACCCATCATAAAACTCTACTTTCCAAAGTGTGGACTGGAGTATAAACACAAAAAGTGGATGCGGTTCGACCATCCGCTCTTCACCTTTCCCTTCACTTGGGGGCAAACACATGACTCAGAGTGTATGTGATCTGTCCACCTCCTCCCTTGCTCGAGCTCGAAGTTCTTCAAAATACTCATCTTAGTCTCAAGGCTCGGCAGAACTAGATTTAAGTGGACGTGGTATGACCGTCCACGCATCGACTCATGCCCTGGATGCAAAGGGTAGTTTAAGAGCCCAAGCCTATAATGGACATGGTTCGGCCATCCAATCCAAAAAGGATGTGGTACGTCCATCCATGACCCGGTTTGAGCCTGAGGTATGACGAACTATCCAAGCCTTGGCCGAACATCGATAAGCCCAATGTCCAAACCAAGACATGAACGCGGTTCAACCATCCAGTAAATAACTACGGGCCCCCAATGTGAATTGGAGTATAAACATAAATTGGGTGCGGTTTGACCATCCACCAACAAACTCTTATGCCCAGAGTGCGGATATGAGTATAAATAAATAGATGAGTGCAGTTTGACCACTCCATATTCCATAAATTCCGACCTAAAATCGACAAGAGTGTAAACTCACTATGGATGGAATTGGATCATCCACGAACTAATTCTGCAAACCCAAGAATGGGAACGAGAGTACAAACTACTACAAGCTGAATACGACATCTTACTACTGCTTCATATGGGTGATCTTTACAACTTAAGGCAACAACGGCAAGAAGGTCTCAATAAAAAAACTAATCGAAATAACGTCCGAAGTTACGAGCGACCGACTATATCGTACCATCGGGTCGACATGCAATGTCGATCCAAGCTTACCATATTATCCAACTGGGTCGACGTCAATATCGATCCACATTAAACACAAATGGATGTGACCTAGATGTCCTCCAAAAAAATTCCATCACCGGAGTGTGGATAGGATAATAAACCATGAATGAGTGTGACTAGATCATTAATTCTCTAGCGCCCTCCTTCGATCCATCAGGAGGAGTATGAAACTGGATGAGCAAGACCCGGTTGCACCCGAGCCAACTCTATCCCTAGATTGGCGGAAGTACATGAATTAAAATGGACACAACTGACCGTCCAGCTCCAAAATGAATGCGATGCGACCGTTCATTCGTTGACTCTTACCATGATCCGACTAGAAGAGCAATATGAAATAGACGTGACTCGACTGTTCACACACTGATCCTTGCCCTTGGTCCAACAGTGAGAGTATCAATCACTGATTGGACATGACTTGCCTCCCAATTTATCGATGTATGCCCCAGACTTGGAGGCAAGAGCGAGAAACGAGATGAATATGAGCCGAACATTCATCGATCAACTCTAAGTCCTTAAAGCTTAGGTATTAGTATAAACACAACTAGGACGAGACTCGATCGTCCATGCAGTACATTTATCAACTTGAGACTGGGAGTAGAAGTGTGATCATCCAAAGACTTGCTGTGATAACTCAATACTGTGACTCATACCTAGTGTTTACGATGACTCAAGGTCGCGACTGAAAGGATGCCTAGAGATAGAATTGTTAAATCAATGCCCAAGCTCATTAGCAACTGACCATCACTTCAACCCGAACAACGGGTAACATATCGTGGGTACATTGAATGGAAAGCGCATTACTCGAATATACAAGATTAAACTCAAGTTGTTGTTTGATTTGGCACTCCTTTAAGGATGATCTTTATCCATTGCACATAATCACTAAAAGCATCTAAAATTCATCACTATCAGACTCAATAGTTCATGACAAGATTTTGAGATTTAACCGGAGTGACCGTCATCATTAACCGTCCTAACTGAATTTCAAGTTTAATGTTACGCAAAACAATCACGTTTGAACTCAAGGATTGGCTATTGGCATATAGGAATCTGACATTCGTATTCAAGTTCACTCAAAGCACATATTACAATCCGTACAAGTACAAATATGCTAATCTATTCAAGTGTGAAGTGATGAATATCTGGTTTAACGCCATATGCTAGTTCAAGTATGCAAGTCATATATGGCATGTCCCATTATCTGATTTTAAGTTCACACGGTCTAATAAGTTCATGTCAAATCAAAAACTAAAAATTTCCTTAAAAGAAGGGATCGAAACCAATCATGTTGGTTAGGCAAATCCATTTAAGCGTTTTTCAGCTTACAACATAAGGCCAATATCAAGCAACAACGGCACAGTCGATTTTGTAAAGACATGGACCACAAAGATGAAGAAGAGGAGCTTAAAAAATCTAAGGCTACACCCGTTGAGCTAACTATCAACATACAGTCGGCCATAATGATCCATCACCGGTCCAGGAGATCGGATCACGTCTCAGTGCGATGATGATGAAGGAATTAGCTGGTTTTCTCTGAACGAATCTTGATGTATTCATTTGGACCCAATTTGACATATGTGGCATCTTGCCAACTATCATGAGTCATGCATTGAATATTGACCTGAGGCGTTTCTCGATGAAACAAAAGCAACACGTCATAGATCTAGAGAGATTTGCTGCACCTAAAGAGGAAGTTGATAAACTCAAAAACATTAGGTTTACCCATGACACCCTCTACCTAAAATGGGTATCCAATCTAGTTCCTATGAGAAAAGTTGATTCAAAGCAGCATACATACATCGAACACTCTTACCTGAACAAGGCATACCCAAAAGACAGCTTTCCACTTTCAAGTATCGATCAGCCGGTAGACACAACCGTTGGATATGAACTGCTTTCATTTATTGATATGTATTATGGATACAACTAGATCCTGAGCACGTCCTCGACCAGGAGCACACCAACTTCATTACTGATCTAGGGCTATACCGTTATGTTGTGATGTCGTTTGAACTAAACAATGCTGAAGCTACTTACTAGAGACTGGTCAACAAGATGTTCAAAGATAAGATCGGGCGATCGACGGAAGTATATATGGATGATATGCTTGTGAAATCATGACGATTGAACAACCACATCAATGACTTAGCGGAGATGTTCAGTGTTCTATGAAAATATGGAATGAAACTAAATCCCTTGAAATGCTCTTTCAGCATTGCATTAGGGAAATTTCAAGGTTTCATCGTCAACTCTCGCGGAATCGAAGCCTATCCTAAGAAGATTCAAGCAATTTGAAATATCCAATTTTCAAAAACGATTAAGCATATACAGAGCTTAAATGAGAATATTGCCGCCCTAAATCGCTTCATCTCCAAGGCCACCGATAAGTGTATTCCCTCTTCAACTTGATCGAGAGAGGGAAGGGGAACTTTGAATGGATGTAGGATTTCATAGATGCATTTTAAGCTCCTATAGATCACTTAAGGAGACCTTCTATCCTATTCGAGTCACTAGATTATGAAGACTTATACATCTATTTAGCGGTGTCAGTACAAGCCATGAGTGCCACATTGTTACATGAAGAGAATCAGATCTAGAGGCCAGTATATTATGTTAACAGGCGATTAAGAAGTGCTGGGAGAAACTTCCCAATGCTGTAAAAGCTCGTGTGCTGCCTGTTGATTGTGTCATGAAAGCTTCGCCCTTACTTCTAGGCTCACCCCATCAACGTCTACACTGACTTGCCATTATGAAATGTATTATAGCAACCTTAGACGTATGGAAGGTTGCTCAAATGGAATGTCGAGATAAGTCAATTCAATATCACTTATCGGCCTCGGTGAGCTATCCAGCAAAAGACAACAACAAACTTCATAGCTGAATTCACTGCATCGGACGACTATCCGAAGAGCAGTGGAGAACCGATTAACCGATGGAAAATGTAGACAGATGGAACATCCAATGATCGGTGTTTTAGTGTCTGAGGTGTATTAATGACTCTCGAGGAACGATCATTCTGCTACGCCATGAAACTCGACTTCACTGCAACAAATAACGAAGATAAGAATGGAGCCTTGATCGCTATGCTCAAACTTGCTAGAGAACCGAGAGTGGAAACTTTATATATATTGTGATTTCTGGTTAGTAGTATGTCAAGTCAGGGAAGATTATATTGGTAGGGGCAAATTCTTGCTCCTTATCTTGACCGGTCCAAAAGCTACTAGCCGACATCGAGTATTACACCATTACACACATCCTCAGAGAATAAAATGAAAAAGCCGAGTCACTAGCCATGCTATCTAGTTCTAGGGATGCGCAACAAATAGACTTTGCCCCGGTTGAAGTCTTTAACATTCCAAGCGTTAACAGATAGAGATCGACTAGATCTTGGAGATGGAGCCAGAAAAGAAGTCATGGATGACTCCTATCAAAGACTATTTACAATAGATAATTCTTCCTAAATGGAGGAACGAAAAACGATAGATCCTCCTCAAAGCTTCACGCTGCATCATCCAAGGAGGAGTCATGTATAGATAAGGCTTTCTCCATTCCTCTGCTTTGGTGTATCACCCATGATGAAATCAAATGAGTCTTTAGAGAAGTCCATGAAGAAGAATGCAGTCATGACACTAAGGGAAAACCTTGACAAATAAAATACTTCGCTATGGGTATTACTGGCCAACTGTAAATTGAGATGCAGTCGATCACACTAGACAATGCGACAAATGCTAGATGTTTGAAAAAATTCCAAGAGCCCCTTTGACGAAAATTACTCAAATGGTCAATCCATAGCCGTTTGCTACTTGGGGGTATTGACATCATCTGCTCCTTGATGATTTATAAAGGCGATGCGAAATACGCCATTATTGTAGTGATTACTACACCAAATAGGTTGAAGCTGAACTTTTAGCCACGATCACAACGAAAAATAGTAATCAACTTCATTGTTTGGAATATCATCTTTCGTTTTGGCCTTCCATAAACCATTTGTAACTGATAATAGAACCCAATTCGACAGCGTTAAATCCAAAAAATTCTACCGACGGCATCATATTAAAAAGAGATTTGTGACAGTTGCTCACCCTCAAACTAATGGACAAGTCAAAGCTACTAACAAAATTATAAAGTCCATTCCAAAGAAGCATTTGGAAAAGGATAGAGGCAAGTGGATCGACGAACTCTCATCGGCATTATGGGCATACAAAACCACCGACAACTCCATGACTGGTCATACTTCATTCACCCTTGATTATGTCCCCGAGGCCGTCATCCTTAGAACTTGAAGTCCCCTCTCATCGAATGACTTATTACAATCCCTATTTCATTTTAAAATAATATATGATGAAGGAATTACAATCCAATTGCAATTAAACTAGAAGAAATTAGTGTCGACTCATGAGCATACAAACGCATTCGGGAGCCAATGACAAGAATGTATACCTGAACGTGCACATGTATATTCAAAATGTTTTGATTTCTTGAAATCGATAGAAATTGAATTTTTACCTAGAGTTATTAATGAAAAGACTAGATTAGATAGTCAAATCTTACTAGCTCCATAGAACCCGACACATATAGCAACTAATGGAATACAACCAAGAATTTATACTATTCGAAATCGACCAAGCATCATGATGATCAAAGAGAGATACAACGCTTTGGGAAGATAATTCAATGGAAGGATGGTAACTATTCAAGAAACTAGATGGATTTCTTTTCATTGACTCTAGCTTGCTTCGATTCAAAGCACGTCATGTATGCAACAAGTCGTACCTTGGGAGGCAAATGTTATCTGACATTTAGACCCGGCTATATCCGAACTGAATGGACAAGTTAGACTCGATTATCATCAAGGCCAGTAGCCATTAGCGATGGTTGTGGGTTCCAAAAATCAAGCATATATGATAGTATGAAGTAGAAGCATAAAAGCCCTCTACTCCTCAAAGATGGATTAGGTACGATCCATATTCAACACTATGAATCGTATCGTATCGGAGATGATCGATCACTAACTCAAAATCTACGCATGCTATCAACATGAAACTTAGAGTACAAGATTATTAAAAGATGTGGAACACCCCTAGGGATATCATTCCAATTGGAGGAAGTTGGAGGGATCGACATAACTCCCTTTGGAGGGATCGGCAGAAATCAGAATTCAAGCATCACTTGACGAAAAATGCGATATCTTACAAACCGTAAGTCAGAATTGCACGAAATTCGGGGAGCAAGTAGCTAACATCATGGGGCATCCCTCATTGGGATCACATCCCATTTGGATGCATTAATAGGGATCAGAAAAGATCCCTATTGTGGGCTCTAATGGGCCTACAAATTTTTGGGTACCTCGTCATGGTCTCCTAAATGTTCTGCCAAAATTTCAGTCCAATCTATGCATGTCTTCCCTTATAAATACAGCTGGCATGGCATCAAAAAAGGATCCTGCTTTCTCTAACGAGGTTCTACCGTTTTTATTCTTCACTTTTTTACTAATGGATCCCAACTGATCCAAACATTCTTGTAATCATAATCAAGTGAAAGATCAATAAAAATATGAAGTGGATGTAGGCTAAGATTGACGAACACTATAAAAATATGTGTTTTCCTTTATGATTTTTGCTTTGTTTTAATTTCAGTCTTCATTTAATCTCTACTAGATTCTATTGGGTGTTGATGACCATATTGGGCGTCATCGAGAATTTTATAAATGGAAATGAGATTTGATATTTATAAATAATCTTTTTGAAATTTTTTGGTGGCATGGAAAGCATTCTTTGAAGCTTAATACCAAATTCCCAGGTAGGGAAACTCATCTCTATCTATGAGATTAAGAATGTATGTCGAGGTAAGAGGTAGTCCTCTAACCTGTCCGACTTCATTATTAATCGAGGATTAATAAAAGTTTGAAATCAAAAAGTTATCGTAAGTATATTTGGTCTAATTTTCATATGATTCATTTACTTACACCAAAAGGTAAGTGGTTTAGGGTTATAATAAACAAAGTTTTTAAATGACATTTATTTTGGTCCATTTACATATGATTTTGGAAAAAAGAAAATCTTCCTTAAGATTTGCGAATAAACGTTTACCTTTGATATAAGTATATGGGAATGTTTTCTAAGTATTGAAAGTGAAATGTTTTATGGGTATACTTATATAGACGAGATAAGTATATTAATATTTTTCAAGTATTGAAAGGAGTAGATAGGATTTGTGAATATATCTTTGGTAAAGGAAGTTTAATACAAATAATTAAAAGGAGATTTTAAATAATGAAAGGATTGATTAAAGAGGATTAGTGGCTTTTTATGTGCTTAATCATGCTTAGTTTCCATATGAAATTAAATCTCTGATTCGAATGTTTGCTTATTTGATAATTAAATTGCCAACCATCAAATCTTGGTTAGGTTTGACTTAGGAAGTGTTCATAAGCTTCACGTATTTATACGGTATGATATCCCCTAGGAGAACTCATTCCGGTGAAACATCTCTTGCTTTAAGTGTTTATATTCAAGCTCCCCTTGGGACTCTTATATCATCGCTTACTTCTAAAAGAACAAGGATTGTGTAAACCAAAAACCATCGATTGTTGGTTTGAAGAGACCGGGATCGGACAGGCATGAGTTATCCGAAAACCACTTTATATTGGCATAAGCGTTAAAATTGAAGACATCTTGAAAATTATGGAAATCAAAGATGTTGTTCTTTGAAGTACAAGGGCTACTTGCTACTAATCCCAAGGATGATTTCAAAAAGGATGTAGTATAAGTTGTGCCTCCGGTTTACTCATATCATGAACAACTTGTATGGATGAATGCTGGTATGGCATTGTTGTCTAGAGGATAGTGTTAGCATTCCAAGTGGGAGTTGCTAAAATGGTAAAAGTTAGCCTCAAGCCTCACATCCGGTAATGACTAAAACATGGGATATTCCGCAAGGCTATGTGGTTTGCTACAATTAGGGTATGATCATCACTCGTATCTAGATCGATATTTACGGACCATGTATGCCGTGGGCCTAAAAATGGTTGTCAAGTTGGTAGCCGGGATGATGATCATATTTGATACTATCTAGTAGAGGGGCTGGTCAGTATTTCCTTGTAGGGTTACAAGGTTTGTAAACTCGGTGCATTTTATTTAGAGATATACTGTAACGGACGATACGCCAGTAGCCTTGTCATTGATGGAATCAATTTTCTAATACATGCCTTATGGACTTAGTTATATATTAAATATGCTGTAACATCCTATAATTTAATGAGCCTAAATTTCAAAAAAAATCGAAACCTAAGTCCATCAAAGCACGGATTGTCGGATTCGATTCCTACAAATACGCATGAGCCTATTAGAGATTAATAAAATATAAACTCACAGCGGAAATAATAATAAGATATAAATCTGACTAAGGCTACTATCTCGTAATTAATTGTATTCCTTAAATATCAAATCTCTACATCATTACCGAGCATGAGAGATAAGAAGACTTCTCCAACAACCAATCACGTCCAGCTTCAGCGACCTGTTTCTTTAAATCTATCATGTGGGTTGTAATAAGGAGGGGCTCAGAACAATTTCTGGTGACTGGAAAATCTATATAATGTCCATAACATAACTTTATACCAATTGGTTTCCATTTAATTGTTATGTCTACTATTTTAAGGTTAACCAAATTAACCTAATATTGCACACACGATATTCCTACTTAGCATGATTCACATACCTACCCTTCCCAAGGTATAAATACTAACGTAAGTCTATCGGCCATTTAATACTTTCAAATATGAAGCTAATTCCTAGCATCGTCATTAGGCAGACTTTCATTGTGTAACTTTACTGACCTCACACCCTAACCTACTAAGTCAAATAGATTATTCGAGGCTTTACCAACTTAAGCTATATTATCCTAGGCTTTATTATTACTAAGCTTTATCATCCTAAATTGAACATTGGACTTAGCTTACTAACCACCTTTTATTTATTTAAGGCTATATAATTTACCTTAAGTATTCAATTACCCATAAATCCATTTTATTTGCTTGTTCCGTAAATATCAATTTGTCCTTAATAAAGAATATCATCCTAACGGGATTTTCCTAAGACATTTATGTATATTTACTAATTTCCAATTAGTAACTTTTCCTAGCTATTCCATAGTTATTAATCTAACTTCTTTATTTATCGGTGTCATTGATCCACTTACCCTATTAATTACATGTAACTCTCAAATTCATTTTAATTTATTACCCATTAATTGGAATTAGAACCTCTCCAAACTTTCTTCCTATTTCCTATCTGTTATTCAACCGTATCTATGCTATATTATGATTAGTGAGTTTGATTTCAAGAGTGCATAGGCATTCTTGCTATTTTAGGAAATGACTGGCTGCATTTATTCCTTTCTATTCGTGCCGACCTCTCCGCTTATTCATTTATGATAATTCTTCCTTTCTTTTTGTCGTTTCTTTCTTCTAATCGAAGCCTGAATTTCATTTCCCCGTATTTTGAGCCAAAAATCAATTTCCTTTTTTTCATTCATGCAGGATGGATGAGTGGAGGGATCTTTGGGTTGAATCTTATTGAAGTAGAGATTGCGGTGTTGAAAAGAGTTTATAGCTGTAGATAGGATCACGATTTAATCGTCGATCCGACAATGATCTGACTTCATCAATCCTATTTCTGGTAACAATCCAAGCTTTTTTTGTTTATACCATTCGATTTGTTATGCATTAAAGCTTGGTTCTTTCTGGATTTGCTGTGTTGTTTTGCAATAGTGAAAAGAGTTTATGGCCAGTGATAGGATTGCAATTTAATCATCGATTCGTGAATGAACTGTCTTCATCTATTCTATTTCAGATAACAATCTAAGCTTTTGTTTGTTTATACCATTCGATTTGTTCATCTATCGGATAACTTGATTGTTTCTACCCAAAAGTCTTTATATTCTTTGCAACGAGGTGTTAATATTGTTTGTTTGGGTTGTTAGACGAGGTAAACAAGAATTCCCTTACCTTACTTTTTATGTTGTTCGTTGAATTCATAATGAATTCATTAGCTACTGTACTTAGAAACTTTCTTCTTTGATATTATATTTATTAAGTAATGGTAGCCACTTTAGGTAATTAATATGTACAATATATAAATATATCCTTTTGATGTTATTACCTCTTTTCACTTGTATATATTTTATTACGACTAATTTTTTTTTGAAGAATTCGAAGACATGATTTCTTATTTTAGTTCACGTATTTAATTCGGTCTATATATCTAAATAATAAAAAGAAAATATCAATGTTTCTTCCATTAGTAGTTCTTCTGATCTTCAATCTCAACTTTTGAGAGAATTATTTCTAAAGAGAAACTATTTTTTTAGTTGTTTCATTCTCTTCCATGTAGAAATACATATTTAGTTGCATGCTTTAAGGAAAAATAATGGCTATGATTCATCTAACAAAAACTGGAAGCATTGTTGTGTGAATATTATTTGGGATAAGATTGATTTCAACAACAATATGTCTTGAAAATAGATGTATATATGTTATTGCCATGTAATAAAGGTTACCTTGGTGAAATCTGTAGAAAACAATTTGCACTCTGTACCATTTTACACATACCAAGTTACTGACATACTAAACCAGTGTAATAATTTGATATGAACCAAGTGCATCTCGATTAGGTCATTGCCAAAGTGGTACTTATATTATTACAGTTCACCATAAACATATATATATATATGTCAGCTACTATAAAATAGCACAAATTTATAGTAGTTGTAATTGTCTATGAATATTTTGTAAAAGGCCTATTAGAATTTAAAGGTTGATCATTGCTCTGTCAGATTATTTCTCCTTAGCTAATTAAAATTACATCCAGGTTGGACCATACTGTTGATCAATGAAATATGATTAACAAAACATGTTTTATTGTTCTGTTGCGTCTCTTCGTTCATTATGCTCTACACATGCCATCTCTTTTAAAAATATCATATTCAAACTTCAAAACTTCTTCGTAGATTACAATAAATACATATGGGAATCATATTAATTAGTTGCATAGTGGATACAATAGTTTTGCATGACACAAACTGAGAAGTAATTCATTATTTTTTTAGTGTGTTTCATAGGTTGATGAAAATAGGAAATTGAATATATATAATAGTCCACTAAATTATGGATGATCGCTCTTCACAAAAAAGAATGATTGATATTGTTGTCATCTGTAACATGTTGCATGAATATGAATAATACTTGATGCACATCTGATTCCATGACTGTAAACTTTTTATTAATGAAGTTAACTATCATTTACTTCACAAAAAATGCTTTGATATAACTAATTTTGGTTATATATTCTTGGTGTCCTAAAACTAAAGAGAGATTTGAAGACTGACATCACAATTTAGCCTTCTTTATTATTTTGCTATATTGGCCAAGTAAGACAACACAATATTTGACTTGACTCTTGACATGCTTTGTAACAACCCGATATTTTCAGCCATTCGCATCCACACATGCCGGACTTGAATTGCTCAAAATACCGCGTTGTAAATACATTTGGAGCAAATGAAATACAATCACAGAATCACAGACACAGAACAATCAGAATAACTCGCAGCGGAATATAAAAATACCATAGTAGTTCATGAAGCTACTATAACAAAGTCTCAAACCAAATGCATAATACAGTCTGAAAACAACATAATATAAATCCCAAATACATAGTAGTTCACTAATACATGAGATAAACTAGAATAGCTAAAACAGAAGTAGATATAAATGTAGATAAGCAGAAACTCCAGCAAAGACCAGCTCCAGAAAGAGAATCCAAAGCTGTGAATACTCAGGCTGACCCGAGCATAATGTAAAACACAAAACACTCGAATCAGGACATATATACTTATATAATGTAAACCAACTCAAGTGAATTGTAGTAATGTACAATAACTTAAACTATAAATTAAATACATCATGTGGTTAAAATTTCAAAATGGTATTTTATACTTCGAAATCAAATATCATTTCACAATTCAATATCATTCAAAAATCCATTTCAAAATGTCAAAATATCGTATTTTCCAAACCACATTCATTTATTTAAAATACCATTTCAACACACATTCAAAATAGTTTATATTTCAGAACAAATTACTTCATTTATATCATAAATTGAAGTTATTATATTTAATAATTAAAGTATTGAATTTCAAAAATTTTAATCTTTCAAAATTCACTTATTCACTTAAATTTATTAAAACAATGAAAATTCAACTTTCGCGGCATTTAGAAAAAATGCTACGGAAAGTTACTTTAAAACACTTCAATTTAAAAAAAGACAGCATTCAAAAATGCTGTAATAGGGTTACATTAATTCAAATAAAACCTTAGTTAAATTCAACAATTATAGCACTTACAAAATGCTATAATAGCCTTTTATTAAATTTAGCCATTTAGTTCATTTCTATCCTACAGCATTTACCAATGCGGTAATATACTTTACATTAAAAATACTAACATTTCAAAAATGCTGTTAATTAAATTCCAAATATTCAATATAATTTCACAAATAATTAAATTTTTATTCAAACCATTTAAACTTATAAAATCATATATTTTACCTTTATAATTATCATTTAATTTTCCTTAAATTCATGATTTTGTAAAGTTAAATTTCCATTCAAAAATCAAGATTTATTAATAATTCACTTATTAAATTTCAACATTCAATTTGAATTCATTAAATTAAATTTCAACTTAACACTTAAGTTTAAATTTTCAAATATAACTTAATTTCATTTTTATTTACATAACTCAAAATTAACTTTTAATCCAAATTCATAAATTTCCAATTTAGTTATATTCAAAATTTCAACTTAAATATTCATTCATTTCACATTTTAACTTTATTTAAAAATCATTAATATATTATAAAATCATTTTAAATTCATTTTAATCCAAATTATCATAAATTTATCATAATTTCATATTTAATTTAAATTCCAATTATCACCAAATTAAAATTTTCAAAATAATTTATATTCAGATTTTCTAGCTTTTTCATTGATTTATCTCACTTATAAATTTTCAGAAAATCAATAATACTTTACAAAAATAATTTTTAATTAAGTTTAAATCAAAATATTATTATATTTACATTTCTAAAATATTTAGAAAATTTTAGAAAAACATATTTTAACTACAGGTCTGTATATAATTTTCTACGCTAGGTAAAGTGATGCGGGTAATATATCATTTCAACCCGTAATTTACAAAGAAAACCAAGGTTTTATCATTTCAAACCCGCAGTCCCAAGTAAATTAAATAAATTGAAAATCGCTCAAGCCTATCGTTTCATCCCATACGATTTTCTCCTATTCTAAAGTCCGTTTGGGTATGTATCATTTCAACTCATAGTGAATCTAATCTAAATGGAACTTGCAGTGTAATAAACTGATATAAATAACAGAACTGCAAAATATAACAGTAACATATGATATAACCGGTGTTTAATCATGGGTGAACATTATATAATCATAACATAGCAGATGTGGTATGGTTTTGCATTTTACAGATTCACAAGTGGTCAATTCACTGGTTATATATGTATACATTGTCAGGTGAGAATAACTCGTTGTTTTGAGCTGGAGACACAACAATGAATACACAAATGAGATACAAATAAGTACGATAGCATGACATAAAAATGAATGAGAGAGCCAAAGTATCAATTCCCTTGAATACAAGTCAAACAAAAATAATATAACGAATATAAGCTTTCAATTCAAAAATACAATAAATTTAGCTAGAAATAACTGCACAAATCAAAGCAGAATTGCTTTGCACTTGCTTCCAACTCTCATTGGGCTCGGCCATTGGTGTAGTACAAGGCTAAAGCAAGGTTTTTGGGTCAGGTTTGGGTTGGATATGGTCGGACTAACATAGTTTGAAGATGGTGCAAAAGTGGTGATGGGAAAACAACACAACAATCAAGCTACACATGGTTTTCAGGACAGTACAAGGCTCGATCAAGGCCACTATGGGCACGGCCTTCTCTGGTGGTCCAAGTGTTGACGTGGAAAAGGGTCTAGGTGGAGCTGAAGGTGGTGGAGGTGGAGATGGTGGCGGCTATCGGGTGTGGAAGGTGGTGGATGTGGATGTAGTGCTCGGTTATGACAAGTGGATGGAGTTTGGTGCATTTAGGTGATGGATCATCAACAAGAGGCACGGATTGTGGTTTGGCCAGAGAGGAGGTGGTGATGGTGATGTTCTCAGTTGGTGGTGGAGGCGGCAGGGCATGGAGAGGAGGTGGTCGAACCTAAATAGAGGAAGAACAAGTGCAAAATCCATGAAATCAAGCAATAAAACTAAGGAAAAGAAATGAATATTTTTACCAATTCCTTGAACAAGATAAGGCCGATTATTTTCTTTTAGAAATGAGAAAAATATTGTACGTGAATAAGGAAAGATGGTGGTCGGCTGAAAGAAATGGGAAGTAATGGCCAATTGAATGAAGAGTTGGGTTAAAATGTGAAAAGGTGGAATATAAAAGGCCTTAGGAAAATGAAAAGTCATAACCTTTTCAAATTTCTTTTATTTTCTTTATATAAGTTTAAATAACTAAAAATAATAATAAATTCAGTTAAAAAATTCGAAAATTTAACAAAAATATAAAATATAAATAAATAATTATTAATTATATATGATTAAAATAAGAAAATAGCACAAAAATGAAAACTGGTCTAGAAAATTTGAAAATAAATAGAATAAATTTTTGAAAATTTATACGGACTTGGAAAATATTTATAAATAAAGATAGTAACATAAAATAAAAATGCATTCACAAAAATGAATAAATAAATTTAATTAAATATAATTTAAATGAAGAAAATGACAGAAAAATAGGAAATAGCCTTTAAAATAGAAAATAATTGCAGTAAATTTTGGAAAAAAATTTATTATCACTTTAAAAATATTTAGAAATGATATCTCACAAATAAAACAAATTTTAAATAATTTCAAACAAAAATAAAGTCAAATTTAAATCTATGTTCAAAATCTTGAGTTGTTACATGCTTCATATGTTATGAATGCCTTTGTTATTTATTTTTGCATTAATGAAAATATGATTGTTTATCGTTTCAAACTGTTTTAGCTGACTACTACTATTTTTTCGAAAATGTGGTTATAGTTCCCTTTGGCACAAAGTTAGTAATGCATTTTAGTTAGACCCAACTCTCATCTAGTATGCACCTATGAGTGTGAAAAGAAAAGTTCCCTAATCTACAATGCACATATTTTAAATATATTAAAGTCAAAAAGTATACGGCATTGGGGTGGCACTGAAATCGCTGCAAGCCTGGAAACAGGCTAAAAAATGCTCAAGGAGGACAAGTGTCTTCTTGATGGTGGTGTAGCAGCTTGCATGCTCATGTAAGATGGCTACAACAATGGCCTCAATGCTTCTTTGCTCCCATTGGTAATGTGCATGTTTACAAGTTTGGTTTTGGCTTAGGCCGTCATCCCTCCTTATGTTGGAAAATATATATTTTCTCTTCATAGGTTTTTATTATTGTCTAATAAGCCAAAAAAATCCATTCGTGTTCAACAAATTCCCAAGACGCTGGCAATGGAGGAACGTTTTCAGAAGTCAAAAACATGGATTAAAAATGATGGTTGTTCAAAATTTCAAGCCGACCCTTACACCACACGAATAGACAACTGAAGATATGTTGGCTATAAACTATCCACAATCCGTTTGTCAGTGCTGCTGGATACCTGACAGTGTCAATTGGTGATCTTTACAACAATGAACTCCACAACATCATGTTGAACCTATTCCTATATGCTTTTATCGCTCAAAAGGTTTATGAATTTCTTCTTTACACATACTCTTCAGGTAATCTACATGCAACTCGAAAAATAGGTACTTATTTGTTTACTTTTTCTTTATTTTTTTGTACCAGTTCTTTTAAACCGATGAACAAACATGAGTACAGATATGTAGGCTTGACTATTAATGACGTTTGAAACTATCAAAAATTGTGTAATTCATAACTCTAGTCATGTTAGTCATGATTTTTGGGTTATACCCAGCCTCAAGATGAAATTTTGACTTCATTTACATAAATCTTATATATTTTGTAACTAAGTTAATCTTAAGGAATCCCTTGAATTCTCTGCATTAATTGCTAGCATTATTTGAGATTGTAAAAATCAAAAGAAATGATGCAATCATTTGGGTCTAAGTAGTGAAAAAAGCATTGACTTACATGTATCAATCATTGTTATCCTATTAACTCTACATTTTTTAGTAAATTTCATATTGAATACACTTTGCACTATTTATTAAATCTCGGTCTCCATTTTATTCTTTATTGAAGTATCTTAATAACCACATGTTCATCCACTGCATCAAATATCCAACAGTTCTTTTGTAGACACCTCATGTGGTATACCGGTTTACTCATGCCACTAACATGAGCAAAAAGAATATTTAAATCTATTCTATATCATCAAATGAAAAACAATTCAATATCTTTTTCTAGAAAAAATTTCACAAACAAAAGAAGATTAACTAGAGTTCTGGAAGCTCTTTCCTATGAATGAGTCAAATAAAATTCTCAGCTCCACTATCATCGAAGTAATATTTCATAGGATAATAACTACCATTTATTGACAACTAACTGGAAAAATATTTGCACCACTATATCATAGTAAATCTTAGTAAATAGTATTCTCCTAATTCACTTTGAATGAATAAGTCTTCTCTTTATGTAGCCATTGTTACGTTGTGTCGTATATTTAATAGAAATTATGAACTATTTTTTAGTTTTTGATACATAAGATAAATAATGACAGTTTTTTAAATTATAGTTTGTGGCTTAATGTTAGTAGTTGTTCTAAATAAGTTGTGGTTCTTGACTGTTGTTTCCCTATAGGATTTCTTTTGAGAGCATATTTTTTTGGTTCTAATTATAACATTTTTTACACCATATTTACTGAAGTTGTTGTTTTTTGCCTCATTAACACACATTTAGGTAATATGTCAATTTTATAATATACCGAATTTACTATATGAAAGATGGTACATTTTTGGTTTTTGTGTGTTTCTTCGGTCCATCGGGTTAAGATTACAGCTCAAAGCATCTGTAGATGCAACCATATCTCTCCATTACTATTTTCATAGAAAAAAATTTCTCTGGACCCTACAAGAGAAATCCTATCATGATATAGTCAAAGTAATAGCAACAAAAGTTAAGTTGTTTGAATTTGTTTAGTTTTTTTAAATGCATATTTCCTACTACATAGTTAAGCTAAAAAGATTGGTTTAAATTCATGTATTATGTCACTTTTACAATAATTTATTTGCACTATTGGTTATTGAGCATGGTAATTACATTAATATGTGCTACCTAATATCCTTATTAAAACACTAATAAATTATTACTCTTCTCTTTATATAGCCATTGTTATGTTGTGTTGTACATTTAATAGAAATTATGAATTATTTCTAATTTTTTAATACATAAGGTAAATAATGGTTGTTTCTTACATTATAGTTTGTGGCTTAATGTTAGTAGTTGTTCTAAATAAGTTGTGGTTCTTGACTGCTGTTTCCTAGGATTTCTTTTGAGAGTGTATTTCTTTGGTTCTAATTACAAAATATTTTACATCATATGTACTAAAGCTATTGTTTTTTGCCTCATTAACACACTTTCAGATACATTTTTACTGTTTTTGTGTGTTTCGTTGGTTCATTGGATTAGGATTACACCTCAAAGCATTTGTAGATGAAACCATTTCTTTCCATTACTATTTGCATAGAAAAAACATTCTCAAGGCCTTGCAAAAGGATCATATCAGGATATATCCAAAGAAATAGCAACAAAAAGTAAAGCTGTTTGAATTTCTTTAGTTTTTTTAAATGCATATTTCCTACTATATAGTTAAGATAAAAAGATTGATGCAAGTTCATGTATTATGCCACTATTACAATGGTCTATTTTCACTATTGGTTATTGAGCATGGTAATCGCATTAATATATGCTACATGATATCCCCAATGAAACAATTATAAATTATTCGTATTTCATAAATTGCTCTATGTTGAAAGCCGTTTTTTATGTCTTTACTATATTACTTGTCATAATTTTCCACCGGCCTCCCAAGTGCTTTCAGTTGTAGTTTTTTCCTTTTTTGTAATTTTTTTGCTTCTTCTCATTAAAATTTATATTTTTTCACAGTTTGGGAATACACATTTTAAGGTTTTGAAGTTAAGTCAATTTTACGTTTTGAAGCTTTGAATTCGTTTTTAATTTCTTGCTATAGCAGTAATTCTTGAAGTGCACTAATATCATCAGGTGTTGACCCTTTCCCTTTGATCGGTATTTTGAATGCATAACATTTAATGCTAACTCTTTATTTCCTTTTTTGGGCCTATCCGCTTCCTTCCTAATTTTTATACTTTATTTGCTGCCCTACAGGCAATATAGTTTCAGTAACCGCTTGCAGCCTGTATTATTTCATGTACTCATTTTATTAATTGCCACTAAATTGGAATAGAATAATCAGAAGCTCAATGGTTTACATTGTCTTTAAACTGAATTACATTACTCCAAATTAAAGATCATAAGTTACCACTACCTAATTCCTATAAAACCAGACTATTCATCTGACTTCCCACTAGCTAACTTACTTCATTCCTATTATCTACAGCGCTTTCAACAATGGATATTGTACATTCACCGCTCGACTCACTTACCATTCACACTATAAGTGTAACGACCCGTTAAATTCAATGATATTAAATGAATCAATTTGATATGTTTTCTAATCTAATTTAAATTGAAATAGAAGTCTTAGGATTTTTAATGGAGTAAATGTAGGGGTTAGCTAGTAACTGTAATTAAAAGTAAATAATTTAAAATGTTTATATGACATAGATTGAAATAACGAAAATTTGTGTTTGTGGTTATAAGTCATAATTAGTTGATTAAAATAGTATTAATGAAATAATAACTGAATTTAATTGCAATATATAAACATCAGAAAGATTTAATTGGTGGATTAAATTTGTTAAAGTTCATAAGTTTTGTAATTTAGTTTAGTAGAACTTTAAATTATAAATGAAGATTGAAATAAACGATAAATTTAATTATGTCAATGGTGACTCAAGACCTAGGTTATAGGAATTGGAACATAATCCAATTTGAATTAAGTAGAAGAAGGATTTGGTTAATATGTAAGTTATTGTTCAAGGTATTGAATAAAAACTTGGAATTCAATCATAATTTAATGATAATAACGTTAGTATTAGAGAATAAAAATATTTCAATGCAGTACCCGAATGAACGGAATAAAATGAATATATATTGAATGGAAATGAAATGTAAATTGGCACATTTGGTTGAAAGTTAATTTTAAGAAACATATAAATGTTGAATTTGTGAATATTAATATAAATATTTACTTGAATGGGATTCATTAATACAAAGATGTAATAAGTGTAGATAGTAAAAATTTAATGGCTGTAGTGGATAAAAAAAAAATCTAGTAGTAACATAAAATTTATTTATATGGAAAAAGAGTATAGATTTGAACAAATTTATGAAAATTTGATAAGAACAGTGGTTGTAATCAGTTTGGTTATTTAATATTTGGAAGATAGAGATTTGTAAATCCGTTAATGAATTTATAATCGGAAGGAATGGTAAGAATGTAAAAATTATAAGCATTTGATTCAATTAAGGGAATTAAATTATAATAAATGGTCATTTAATAAATTCAACGTTCTGTGAGAAATCATAATAGTTGTGTAAAATGTGTACAAACTTCGATTTGGAAATTTATTGGATTTATAACGGTTTTGGTATTACATTTATGAGTTTAAAAGTTATTCCATTTTGTAAAGTAATAAAAGCTTATTTAGGTGACTAGAATTTAGCGTAACGACTATTGTGTGTTACCTATTCTTGTTGCTTGTTAATTTAAATTTTGGGAATCAAATTCAATTTATCCGCCAATTTACCGCAGTTAAAGTGAAATGAATTGGTGAATGAGTAATGTTAAATACAAATAAGATGTAACCAAGAAATCCCATTTATAATAATTTATGTAGAATATAGTAAAGAAACCAGGAAATGAAAATGTGAAAATGTGGATGCAATGAGATCTTAAGTAATAATAACTTTGTTAGGTAAGTGATAACGGATTTTTTTTGTATAACCAAACAAAGATCCAAATTTATTTGGAAATTAATTGCAATCAATTGAATTTATTGCAATTAAATGGATTTAATATTTAATAGTTATGTAATTATTATTTGGAAGAAATTGGAGTTATTTGTAATAAGTATGAACCTAATGTTAATTTTTCTTATAGGATTGACAATTGATATGGAATGAAAAGAAGAAAATTTGGGTCAGTAAAATTTGGAATTTATGCATAATAAAATGGATTCTAACGTTAAATACTACGTTATTGAGATTTAAATTAGACTTAAAGAATTATGATGTGAATCA
Organism: Allium cepa; assembly: GCA_030765085.1. NCBI lineage: Eukaryota > Viridiplantae > Streptophyta > Magnoliopsida > Asparagales > Amaryllidaceae > Allium > Allium cepa. Next base: position 215,556,403 of record CM060946.1, read on the forward strand.
GGAACTAAGGTTTATGGCATCTTTATTTTAGGTGAAAGTTGAGAATATAAAGATTTAAAATCTAAAGTATGGGTTTTGAGAATATAATTTATAAAATTCTTAAATATAAGAAAGTGTAGAAATTAACATTGCAATTAATATACTGTCAACTTTTAATTCACAACTAAGCCTGTTAAATCTTTTCAATTGATTACGAATCATATAAGAAATAAAATTTGGCCAAATTTAGAATTTAATATAAAATTTGGATTTTTATAATTTATTTAATTTATTTAATGAATATTAAAAATAGCCATTTTGGCCACGGACTCGGATTTCGACGAAACCAGTTTCATCGGATCCGTATCGGTGAATTATTATAGGGTTTCAAGTTTCGTATCGATCGGACTTGTCGTTTGATCGTACGGGCGTGAAACGCCTTGAAATCAATTTTAATAAAATCAATTTGAAATCAATTTGGAAATTTTGTTTTCAACATAACTTCTTCATACGATCGAATTTGGTCGTGAAACTTTTTCCATCGCGTTCAGAATATTTTAAAATACCTATTTGGATATATGGGTTTAATAAATTTTGTTCCGGAGGCTAAACGGGCTTTTTGGGCCATAGTTTGTGGCGTACGTTCATCCTTCTAGTCTATACGCTCTAAGCCAACCCTAACTATAAATATACAGTTATAAACCCTAGCCACTCCTTATTTTCATTTTCTATACATACATCTCCTTCTCACCTCCTCATTCTAATGGCAGAAACAAAAACCTAATTCCCAAATTCCAAAAAAAAAAAAAAAAATTCAAATTTAAAAAAAAAAATTGGGGATCTGCAGCAGCTTCTGGTCGCGCTTCGGGTTTCAGGGGAGAAAACCCTAGAGCAACTTCGGGTCAGGAAGAAAATGACTCGGTTCGCTCCGGGTCGTTTTGGCGAAAACTCCAAGCAGGCACCGGGGAATTGAGGCGGCGCACCGAAGTCGAACCCGAAATCGACTCAGGACCAGAATTTTCCATTTTTCAAATTTTCATAACTTTTGCATACGAGCTCGGATTCACGCGCGGTTTGTTTTGCTGGGATCGTATCGGAATTTCTGACGTTTTGACGCTTGTTTGGACAAATTCTGAGACCGTCAAAATTTTGAGTTTAAATTGAATTTAAATTCGATTTAAATTCCAAAGGTGAGTGTTTTAACCCACTCACAACTACTAGAAGCTTTTATGTTTGTTTAAATTAATTTTAGAAATGAATAAATATTTATTTATGAGTATTTGGCATGTTTATTTTATTCATATCTGTTGAATTGCATTTAATTAATTTAACTGTTAATTTAATTAATTTATTGCGTATGAATTTACAGTTAAAATTTATTTGTTTGTATATGAACTGCTAGTTAACAGTTATATAATTTATTACTGAATATAGACTGTAGATTAATAGCTGTTAAATTTAATTTGAATAAAATTGTCAGTATTACCTGTTATGTAGTACCAAAAATAATATTGTTATTGGTTGATATTGATTGATGATTGCGATTTGGATGATGGATGATGTTGATGAATGGATGTTTATTGTATATCATTAAATTGCAAATTATCATGCATATTTCATTTCATTCGGGATTGTGGTTTGAAATGATATATAACCGCAAAATTTTATATTTTTTTAAATTGCGGATTGAAATGATAAATATCCATATCACTTGACCATAGGATAGAAAATTTTATACAGGCACCACGGTCTATATATAACTATTTTAATGTGATTTCTATGGTTTGGATGGAATACGGTTTATAATAATCTTAAATTTTATATTGTATAAATATTATTCTTCCATATATATACATATGAAGTTGAAAATTTTGAAATTAAAAGGTGTATAAATCTCTTTATTAAAAATGGAAAAATTAAGAAAATGGAGTTGATAATTTATATCATATGTTTAAATGTTAAGTTTGGAAATTTTAAGATATGATATTTATAATTGGATTTTTCCCAAAATAAATTGAAATGAATATTCTAGTATAATTTGAATTGGGAAAATATATATATTTTATTACTAGAAATTGAAGTCTTATTATTTATGGATTTTATGTGAATATTCAAGACTAATTAATAGAACAATTGATCTGTTGAAAGAATAAAATCCAATTTTAGTTTGAAATATTGTTACTCAAAATGGATATACGTATATATAAATAAATTGAAGTGGTTTTGGAACTTGAGAGAGATAATATAAATTTTGGTTTAGACTTTAATAAAGAAATGTATTTGTAAATCCATGAGAACTATTTTCTTTACAAAGTAACATTTAAGTTAAACCATTTAATTCATATACCGTTGAATGTCCAAACCATTCAAGTTTTTTTATAGAAGTCATGGTTTTAAATTATGATTTTCAAAATATTATGATTTGAAAATATTTGATTTTCAGACGTTATGAAGTTAAAGCATTATGATTTTGGAAAAGAATTATATTTGGGATAAGTGATAAAATATGGTTTTGGGTTTTGAAATGATATCGTATTCATGGTTATGAAATGGAATGTTTATTCTGATTTTTAAAGTATAACCTATTTTTAAATGACCGCGGTGTTATAATAACGATGGGTTGGCAAAGAGACCGGGATCGGATATCTGACATACTCTCTGTCGATACCGAAAACCACTTTGACTAACCGTGTACGCGGTGGAGATTCCAGAATGAAGTAGGTGGTGGCGACGTTTCCTGTAAGGTAAATACGTGGACCCGACTCCCGTGAGTTGGCATAAGGTGGCTAAAACAGGAGCGATTCTCAGGCCAATGAGGTCATTCCTCTGATCGGACCCTCCTCTTCGATATTATACTTTGATTTTGGATTGATTCAGTGGCCACTTCTATATTTTGATTTTGGGGAGTTAGTCCGAGGTGGGCGGTAACTGCGGCTACGCGTTTCCACCAGCCTGGATAGCAATTGGTATATCTACCCTGGCATTGCCTAGTTGTGCCGTGTCACCTACCATACCGAGCCTTTACTACGAGTTTCTATTTGTGTCGTACCTATGGAGTATCCTCTGGTAGCTTCCCGATGAGGAGGTATTACGGTACTGTATAGACTATTGGCATTATTTGTGTTAAGGGCTATATGGGTAACCCCTTAACGCTATTAAAAAGTAAGTTTACTTTATAAATAGACACTATTATAAAAGCGCAATATACTACATAGTAAATAGTTTAACGGATCCTTAGGAGATGTAAATCCCGAACATATCTTGAGTTACTGTACTCATATTTATTTCTGTTAATTTAACTCACATAAGATCTTTTAGTTCTGACTCGAGCGTTTTTGTCTTTTCCAATTTCGCTCGGGTCAGTCCGAGCGTTTCAGGATCGAAGACTTTAGCTTTGAAGGACGAAGACGAAGGAGTCGTATTATTATTATCTATAGTATTGCACCACACTCATACTGTTCCGCTGCATTGATTGTATTGGTATGTGTAACTCTGATATTTATTGTATAAAGCAAATCAAGTGTTTGTAAACTGTTTTGAACTGTATATTTATTATTATATTTTATCCTTCCGCTGTGAGATTCTGTTTTGTTTTTATTTCTTCTCTGTTTTTCTTATTTACCCCATAACAATCCGCCCTTGCGTATGCTTTGAATTGGCACGTGTGTCGGTTTAAAGTGTGCGAAAAGGCTGGATGTTACAGTTGGTATCAGAGCCAGGTTTAGCGATAAACTTTGGCTTTGTGGGGTTTGACTCTTTGTTAATAGGGTAATAATACCCTATGGGAGTCGCTGAGAGTATATATATGAGAGAGCGTATTTGTTAGTTTTATAAAAAGATTTTGATAGTGTGTTAATCTGTTCCACTTTGTATTTATAAATTCTGGTTGATGCATGGGACGCTATGTCATCAATAGGGATTTCTAAACACTTAATAGGACAGACCGACATAATATTTGTTTTTAATATAGGTGAATGAAATAACTTTGCCTATTATATTTTCTATATTTAAAAATATTTTTATAAAGATATATTTTGGTTGCTATAGTTGGGTGTTAGGTAATAAAAATATTTGTAATGAATTAAAGCTAAGTTGAATTTTAATAAATCAAATTGGAGATTTTAGAACTTAAGTCCGGGATTTTAAAAATTTGCTTTCAAAGGATTTATGAAATATAATGATTTGGTTTATAAATATTTTCTTATATAAATATTTAGTATAATTCGATAGAATTGGTTTAAAGAGGATTTTGAAGAAAATAAATTTTGTACTTTCCTCTCTGTCGCTGGAAAATAATTTCGGTGATGACGGCCGCATCATCGACTTTCATTTTCGAGTCTCGAAGGGGAAAGGCCACTGTAGTAAATTCTACTGCAGATTTGTTTTGAAATTATTTAAAATTTTAATTGTTTAAAGGTAATTAGAGATATAAAAGTTGTAAGAAATTAATTATCTATTATTTTAAAGAAATTTTGGAATTTGACCCGGTATTAATTCTTGAATTTCCATTAATTAGTTGTAAAATTTTTAGGTTAGTGAGATAAAGGTTAAGTAATCAATGAATTAAAAGAATTGAGATTAAACTTGTATAAGTTCTTTTGCTTTTTCTTTAACATAAATAACTTACCAAGTATAAAAAGTTGAAATGTAAATTAAGAGTGGAATAGAACATTATGCAAGTAGAATTTTTGGAAATAATGAAGTATTCAATAAATTACTGTTATAAATAAGAATTTAATGGTATAAACTTAAGTATATAAAGTGAAATTCTAAACAAAAATTTATTGCAGGATTATTAACTTAAGTATGTTTTAATTTCCACTATTCTAATATAATAGAAAGTAAGTAATATATAAATGACTGTAAACCCTAAGTAATTAATTAATAAAATTCCTTATTTTTAAGAATGAAGGTTAAAGGGTTAATAAATTAAGTGAAAGTAGAGGGTTACTGTAATTAAATATAATGGAAACTTCAACATTAAATAAATGAATGAGATTAAAGGTAAGTTGAAATTGTAATTTATAAAACAAATATATATTAATTAAAGGAATGGAGAAGAAACTTGTAAATTTTCACTTACATTCTTAAAACATACATAACTTACCATATAATAAAAAGTTGCAATGTTAGTAGGAAAATGTAAGGGGAAATCTTACAAGTGAAGAGTAAGGTAATAAAGGTATTCTATTAATTTGCTATTGTTAATGAGAATTAATTGTATAAGCATAAGAAATTGGAAATTTTACTAAGTAAAAGTAAGAAGTATAAATAGATGATAGAAACTTTAGTAAATAAATTGGAATACAAATATAATGAATTTTGTGATAAATGGAAATTGAAAATTTGTAAGAAATAAAGAAATCACTCCATAAATGAAAGAAATAAAATCAACCCACTGAAGCATGAAATAAATGTATAATAAGTTAATTTGGTTGTTGGTTTGAATTGTTATTGTTGATTTATGTTTGTTGGGTAAGGAATTTGAAGTTGTTGGATGAATAAATAATCTATCCTTGTTCCATCTAAGACTGTTGAGTAAATGATGCACTTGATAGTTAATTTCATTTCATACAAATTTCGAGTTTGAACCCAAACAACTAGTTGTTTGATGGATTAAATGGTTGCTTTGTTTGTGTATGTATGTTGTTTGTAAGGTTGATGGTTGTTGAATTGTTTGGTTGATTAATGATTGAATCCACTTGAATAGTTCACTTTAATATAAATATTTAACCTTTTAGATTATATATGTGTATACAGGTGATGGAAGCAACTGCTACTGCTTTTGGTTCCAAAATAATAAGCGTATATTGCCCGACAAATAGGTACGTTTCCGGATTACGTTTTAGCGTTATTTTATATAATTTTCCCGTGTTGGGATGTAATATTTTGATAATATATGTAATATATTTGTATATTTTGATTTTCTCCAGAGTCTCTCCGTACAAAGGAGACTCTGCCAAAATTTTCCGTAAATTTTGGACTTAGAATTTTGTTGAATATTTTCCAAACTTTAATGATTTAAGTATAAAAGGTTGTAACGATTATAAACGGGTATATTTCATTAAAGGAAATTAATCCAGTAAATTATTGTTTATAAGTTAATATTTGAAATAAGATGTACTGTTTATTCTTCCTTCTCCCTTCTTTTTCCTTTTCGGGGACAAAAAGTTTTGAGTGGGGGAGAGTGTAACGACCCGTTAAATTCAATGATATTAAATGAATCAATTTGATATGTTTTCTAATCTAATTTAAATTGAAATAGAAGTCTTAGGATTTTTAATGGAGTAAATGTAGGGGTTAGCTAGTAACTGTAATTAAAAGTAAATAATTTAAAATGTTTATATGACATAGATTGAAATAACGAAAATTTGTGTTTATGGTTATAAGTCATAATTAGTTGATTAAAATAGTATTAATGAAATAATAACTGAATTTAATTGCAATATATAAACATCAGAAAGATTTAATTGGTGAATTAAATTTGTTAAAGTTCATAAGTTTTGTAATTTAGTTTAGTAGAACTTTAAATTATAAATGAAGATTGAAATAAACGATAAATTTAATTATGTCAATGGTGACTCAAGACCTAGGTTATAGGAATTGGAACATAATCCAATTTGAATTAAGTAGAAGAAGGATTTGGTTAATATGTAAGTTATTGTTCAAGGTATTGAATAAAAACTTGGAATCCAATCATAATTTAATGATAATAACGTTAGTATTAGAGAATAAAAATATTTCAATGCAGTACCCGAATGAACGGAATAAAATGAATATATATTGAATGGAAATGAAATGTAAATTGGCACATTTGGTTGAAAGTTAATTTTAAGAAACATATAAATGTTGAATTTGTGAATATTAATATAAATATTTACTTGAATGGGATTCATTAATACAAAGATGTAATAAGTGTAGATAGTAAAAATTTAATGGCTGTAGTGGATAAAAAAAAAAATCTAGTAGTAACATAAAATTTATTTATATGGAAAAAGAGTATAGATTTGAACAAATTTATGAAAATTTGATAAGAACAGTGGTTGTAATAAGTTTGGTTATTTAATATTTGGAAGATAGAGATTTGTAAATCCGTTAATGAATTTATAATGGGAAGGAATGGTAAGAATGTAAAAATTATAAGCATTTGATTCAATTAAGGGAATTAAGTTATAATAAATGGTCATTTAATAAATTCAACGTTCTGTGAGAAATCATAATAGTTGTGTAAAATGTGTACAAACTTCGATTTGGAAATTTATTGGATTTATAACGGTTTTGGTATTACATTTATGAGTTTAAAAGTTATTCCATTTTGTAAAGTAATAAAAGCTTATTTAGATGACTAGAATTTAGCGTAACGACTATTGTGTGTTACCTATTCTTGTTGCTTGTTAATTTAAATTTTGGGAATCAAATTCAATTTATCCGCCAATTTACCGCAGTTAAAGTGAAATGAATTGGTGAATGAGTAATGTTAAATACAAATAAGATGTAACCAAGAAATCCCATTTATAATAATTTATGTAGAATATAGTAAAGAAACCAGGAAATGAAAATGTGAAAATGTGGATGCAATGAGATCTTAAGTAATAATAACTTTGTTAGGTAAGTGATAACGGATTTTTTTTGTATAACCAAACAAAGATCCAAATTTATTTGGAAATTAATTGCAATCAATTGAATTTATTGCAATTAAATGGATTTAATATTTAATAGTTATGTAATTATTATTTGGAAGAAATTGGAGTTATTTGTAATAAGTATGAACCTAATGTTAATTTTTCTTATAGGATTGACAATTGATATGGAATGAAAAGAAGAAAATTTGGGTCAGTAAAATTTGGAATTTATGCATAATAAAATGGATTCTAACGTTAAATACTACGTTATTGAGATTTAAATTAGACTTAAAGAATAATGATGTGAATCAGGAACTAAGGTTTGTGGCATCTTTATTTTAGGTGAAAGTTGAGAATATAAAGATTTAAAATCTAAAGTATGGGTTTTGAGAATATAATTTATAAAATTCTTAAATATAAGAAAGTGTAGAAATTAACATTGCAATTAATATACTGTCAACTTTTAATTCACAACTAAGCCTGTTAAATCTTTTCAATTGATTACGAATCATATAAGAAATAAAATTTGGCCAAATTTAGAATTTAATATAAAATTTGGATTTTTATAATTTATTTAATTTATTTAATGAATATTAAAAATAGCCATTTTGGCCACGGACTCGGATTTCGACGAAACCAGTTTCATCGGATCCGTATCGGTGAATTATTATAGGGTTTCAAGTTTCGTATCGATCGGACTTGTCGTTTGATCGTACGGGCGTGAAACGCCTTGAAATCAATTTTAATAAAATCAATTTGAAATCAATTTGGAAATTTTGTTTTCAACATAACTTCTTCATACGATCGAATTTGGTCGTGAAACTTTTTCCATCGCGTTCAGAATATTTTAAAATACCTATTTGGATATATGGGTTTAATAAATTTTGTTCCGGAGGCTAAACGGGCCTTTTGGGCCATAGTTTGTGGCGTACGTTCATCCTTCTAGTCTATACGCTCTAAGCCAACCCTAACTATAAATATACAGTTATAAACCCTAGCCACTCCTTATTTTCATTTTCTATACATACATCTCCTTCTCACCTCCTCATTCTAATGGCAGAAAAAAAAACCTAATTTCCAAATTCCAAAAAAAAAAAAAAATTCAAATTAAAAAAAAAAATTGGGGATCTGCAGCTGCTTCTGGTCGTGCTTCGGGTTTCAGGGGAGAAAACCCTAGAGCAACTTCGGGTCAGGAAGAAAATGACTCGGGTTGCTCCGGGTCGTTTTGGCGAAAACTCCAAGCAGGCACCGGGGAATTGAGGCGGCGCACCGAAGTCGAACCCGAAGTCGACTCAGGACCAGAATTTTCCATTTTTCAAATTTTCATAACTTTTGCATACGAGCTCGGATTCACGCACGGTTTGTTTTGCTGGGATCGTATCGGAATTTCTGACGTTTTGACGCTAGTTTGGACAAATTCTGAGACCGTCAAAATTTTGAGTTTAAATTGAATTTAAATTCGATTTAAATTCCAAAGGTGAGTGTTTTAACCCACTCACAACTACTAGAAGCTTTTATGTTTGTTTAAATTAATTTTAGAAATGAATAAAAATTTATTTATGAGTATTTGGCATGTTTATTTTATTCATATCTGTTGAATTGCATTTAATTAATTTAACTGTTAATTTAATTAATTTATTGCGTATGAATTTACAGTTAAAATTTATTTGTTTGTATATGAACTGCTAGTTAACAGTTATATAATTTATTACTGAATATAGACTGTAGATTAATAGCTGTTAAATTTAATTTGAATAAAATTGCCAGTATTACCTGTTATGTAGTACCAAAAATAATATTGTTATTGGTTGATATTGATTGATGATTGCGATTTGGATGATGGATGATGTTGATGAATGGATGTTTATTGTATATCATTAAATTGCAAATTATCATGCATATTTCATTTCATTCGGGATTGTGGTTTGAAATGATATATAACCGCAAAATTTTATATTTTTTTAAATTGCGGATTGAAATGATAAATATCCGTATCACTTGACCATAGGATAGAAAATTTTATACAGGCACCACGGTCTATATATAACTATTTTAATGTGATTTCTATGGTTTGGATGGAATACGGTTTATAATAATCTTAAATTTTATATTGTATAAATATTATTCTTCCATATATATACATATGAAGTTGAAAATTTTGAAATTAAAAGGTGTATAAATCTCTTTATTAAAAATGGAAAAATTAAGAAAATGGAGTTGATAATTTATATCATGTGTTTAGATGTTAAGTTTGGAAATTTTAAGATATGATACTTATAATTGGATTTTTCCCAAAATAAATTGAAATGAATATTCTAGTATAATTTGAATTGAGAAAATATATATATATTATTACTAGAAATTGAAGTCTTATTATTTATGGATTTTATGTGAATATTCAAGACTAATTAATAGAACAATTGATCTGTTGAAAGAATAAAATCCAATTTTAGTTTGAAATATTGTTACTCAAAATGGATATACGTACATATAAATAAATTGAAGTGGTTTTGGAACTTGAGAGAGATAATATAAATTTTGGTTTAGACTTTAATAAAGAAATGTATTTGTAAATCCATGAGAACTATTTTCTTTACAAAGTAACATTTAAGTTAAACCATTTAGTTCATATACCGTTGAATGTCCAAACCATTCAAGTTTTTTTTATAGAAGTCATGGTTTTAAATTATGATTTTCAAAATATTATGATTTGAAAATATTTGATTTTCAGACGTTATGAAGTTAAAGCATTATGATTTTGGAAAAGAATTATATTTGGGATAAGTGATAAAATATGGTTTTGGGTTTTGAAATGATATCGTATTCATGGTTATGAAATGGAATGTTTATTCTGATTTTTAAAGTATAACCTATTTTTAAATGACCGCGGTGTTATAATAACGATGGGTTGGCAAAGAGACCGGGATCGGATATCTGACATACTCTCTGTCGATACCGAAAACCACTTTGACTAACCGTGTACGCGGTGGAGATTCCAGAATGAAGTAGGTGGTGGCGACGTTTCCTGTAAGGTAAATACGTGGACCCGACTCCCGTGAGTTGGCATAAGGTGGCTAAAACAGGAGCGATTCTCAGGCCAATGAGGTCATTCCTCTGATCGGACCCTCCTCTTCGATATTATACTTTGATTTTGGATTGATTCAGTGGCCACTTCTATATTTTGATTTTGGGGAGTTAGTCCGAGGTGGGCGGTAACTGCGGCTACGCGTTTCCACCAGCCTGGATAGCAATTGGTATATCTACCCTGGCATTGCCTAGTTGTGCCGTGTCACCTACCATACCGAGCCTTTACTACGAGTTTCTATTTGTGTCGTACCTATGGAGTATCCTCTAGTAGCTTCCCGATCAGGAGGTATTACGGTACTGTATAGATTATTGGCATTATTTGTGTTAAGGGCTATATGGGTAACCCCTTAACGCTATTAAAAAGTAAGTTTACTTTATAAATAGACACTATTATAATAGCGCAATATACTACATAGTAAATAGTTTAACGGATCCTTAGGAGATGTAAATCCCGAACATCTCTTGAGTTACTGTACTCATATTTATTTCTGTTAATTTAACTCACATAAGATCTTTTAGTTCTGACTCGAGCGTTTTTGTCTTTTCCAATTTCGTTCGGGTCAGTCCGAGCGTTTCAGGATCGAAGACTTTAGCTTTGAAGGACGAAGACGAAGGAGTCGTATTATTATTACCTATAGTATTGCACCACACTCATACTGTTCCGCTGCATTGATTGTATTGGTATGTGTAACTCTGATATTTATTGTATAAAGCAAATCAAGTGTTTGTAAACTGTTTTGAACTGTATATTTATTATTATATTTTATCCTTCCGCTGTGAGATTCTGTTTTGTTTTTATTTCTTCTCTGTTTTTCTTATTTACCCCATAACAATCCGCCTTTGCGTATGCTTTGAATTGGCACGTGTGTCGGTTTAAAGTGTGCGAAAATGCTGGATGTTACAATAAGGGCAACTATACGAGTGTGGATTGGCAAGTTGTGGAACTCGGTCAACTTAAAAAGCAATGATGTAATTGGATTCAACTTTCAATTTTTGGATAGCGAGGTTTGTTTATTCACTATTTACACTTCACAATCTAAATATTCCACACATCTCCCTCATCATTCATCTACGTTTTCTTTATTTGTGCTTTTTCCCCTAAAGCAACTTCTCCAAGCTTCATTGCAATTAAATTCATGTAGGAGCACACCTGTTCTTACCATATTTTGCTGTTGGTAATTAAACAACTTTAGAGGTACATCCAATTGTCCATGTTTAGGATAAATTCTTTCAACATTTCAAACAATTTGGATTTCTTACATAATTAGATATTGTCATCGCTGCCAAATATTAGATTGTTTATACATTTACTTGCAATATGTACACCTGATAAAAAAGTCTTTTTTAGCTTTTCAGTTTTTTGCATCCAACTATTTATAGAAAATATCATGGTTCGACATTTCGCCCGGCAAGCCGGCATTTCAGACGTTTCGTCTCGGTTCCGACGGTGACTAAAACTGAATACGATCCATATCCCGATTTCGGATCTAAACTAAAAAAAAAGATAAAAATAAGAAAAATTATACATCAAAACACTCAAGCAATTGACAAGAACATGACTCAAAACATTAAATCAAGTAAAAGCAAAGGAAAAAAATACCTAACAAGAATGACTAGAGTTAAGCACGGAGGCGGCTACTATATGGAGGCGGCTACTGTAGTTAGGACTTTTAGTTTGATCGCCGAGAAATTTTCTTTTCTTCTTAGATGGGATTTGATTTTTATGGAAAATTTGAACTGGATTATAGGTTTGGATTCGTATTGATGCAGCTGCTAGTGTAATGAAGGGTAATTTAGGACTTAGTACTGGTATATTGGATAGAACGTGGTAATGGGCTGTTGTATAGGGCTTTTGAAATTTGTTACTATGCAGAAATTAGCAATATTGAATACAACAACGTTTAAAATTTGGATACATCCAACATAACAAACACGAAATAAATTAGAACTGGGGACACAACGGACATAAAAGTAGATGGAAAACTGCTAGAAAAATATTGAAATCGAAAACGGAATTTCAATGGAATTTCCGAAATTTCGGAAACGGAACGAAAATTTGAATAATTTCAATTGAACGGAACGGAACTGTAAAACGGAAATTCGAACCTTGGAAAATATACTAACTCAACGATGTATACCAAATGTAACATTTCTTACCTATGTAAAACATGCTACATATGAATAACAAAATACGGCTAAATCAATATTCACCATTTCGTTGTCTAAAATTATACCTGTATATTTTGTTTCGTTGTTGGTGAAACTAAGTAACCTACAATTTAGTTGTTTATTACGCTGGTTTCTATAGATCTTTATTGGTTTGTCAATGGTTAAAGAGAGCAAAATCACTACCTTACATTTTCACTTCTACTTAATATCTATGATTGTTTATTATTAGAAACAACGTATACATTTTTTCATTTTTATACTAATATAGTAAGATGAAGAAATTATTCTCATTTACGTTGCAATCAAAACTGAATAAATCCAAATTCTGCCTGATTTCAACAGAAGGAATAAAGAATTTTTCATCTTAATCCATGTTAATGTAGGGGGCATGAATTTGTTTAGATTTCTTGAGATTAGGAGGTTTATCATCTTTATTTCTATTTCTTTTTTGTTTACAAGATAATTATGAATGTGAGGTTTGTATACTTATAATAAAAAGGGATGTATATTAACATGATATGCAAACACATGGGTTCTATCAAAAATTAATAGGAAATTGTTAGTGTTTTTTTAATGTATAAATTGTTAATAAATTTAATTTATTTCATGTTCTTGCTTTCACCTAATCAATTATTACTACAAAGGTGTAATCAATCTTTACTTTGAATCTATATTCATGGAAAACCAATTAATATACATTTTTTTTCGTTCCACTTTTATATGCTGAACTTTATGCATGACAGTGAATTTATTAATAGGAAATTTTGTTTATTTTCAGGTTGTTGTTGCTATTTTGAACCCAAAATATATGAAATAAAGTTGTTCATTAGACTTCATATCCTTTTTACGTGGCTGCATTGTAATTATTTTTGGTACCATTTACCTCCGTTTGGTACTTCCGTAATAAAAATAACCTATGTAGCTATATTTTTATGCATATCATGCTGCTATTGTCGAGGGTTTATGTTACCTAAACTGCTATTCTGAACCTTTTGTATGTATGTTGAAGTTTCTGATATCCATATTTCACCATACATTCTTTTTTTTTTAATGGTACTTTATATACAACACATCATTGAGAGAACATATCTCATGTCAATAAACGTTCGAAAGCAAGTTTCGAACTTGTGACCTCTTGCACCAAACCGAATCAATTAACCACTTGGACAATGGTGTTTGTCCTTACATTCTTATATTAGTAATTGGTTATTGGATATATTAGTTCATAAACAGTAATATACGTTGATGATAAAATGTAATCCATGTTTGTACTACAACCTCTGACAGAGCCGACATTAATATGACAACACATCTTATATTTATGAAAATGACTATTTTCATCTATTTATTCTTCTCATTGTTCTTTTATATAGGGAATACTGTATGGATTTGTGCTAAAAGAAAAAAAAAAAAGGCTAAGCCCAAAACCGTATTTACAATGATAATAGGTTGTATTTACATTTATTTAAATATGTTTCCATATTTTGGCCAATCCGTGTGTGAAGCACGGGTTTACACTTATGTCTACATATAACTAATATCCTAAGCAAGCATTATGCATAAACCATCATATTAGTTAAGTATTTATTAGTGCGTATAAATACCTACTGCTATGAAGTATATCCTAGCATAAATTTTTAACTAGCTTATTCTTTTTCATATTTAATTTGCTCAAATTACATTTCATAGGAAGATTCTCCGCTATGATTTCCATAAATTAGTTTAAAACAAAAGGTAAAGAAATATACAGTAGTAGCAAATAGGAAGGAAAAAATGGTTGTTAGGGTTTCATCTCCTTGCTCTCACGTGGCTGCAAACTGTGAATCCGGATCTAAGGTACCTCTTGATCGGCCTTGTAACAGCCCGCAGATCCGTACCCCTTGAATCAACACTATTCTACCTCTATTAACTCAAGTGGCACAGAATACGAACCAGTAGGGTTAAAGAAGAAGAGATAGAAGAAGAAGAAACTAAACAATATCAGAATCTCACAGTCGCAGCGGAATAAAATATAATAGTAAATATAGAACTTTACACAAAAATGAAATCTATCACTGTTTTATACATCATATCATCAGAGTATCTCATACATCAACCAACGCAAATCAGACATACCATACAATCACAGCTGCGGAATATGTATATAGTAGTACGTATAATATGTCTCGGACTCCAGCTCCTCTCCTGCTCCATAGCATCCTGTCCTGAACAAATAATACTCGGTCTGACCCGAGCATTATACTGAAACAACACCCGAGTCAGTCTGGAATACCAGCTGATAATAATGCATCCAAATTGATTATTAAAGTTTCAAAAATCCTTTGAAAACAAAAGCATCTCGTAAGACCACGCCACAAATAAACATGTCGGGTTTTTACCTTACGATAGCTAAAACACTTTTTATAGAAATCCTCTGATATTATAATAGGGTCTATTTACAAATACTTATAAAATAGCCGAAATTGTTACATCTATTAAATTCCAGCTACTAGCCACCGAAGTGGGTAATACAAATAAAACTCGTACAAGGCTCGTAGGGAAAATGGATTTCCAACAATGACTAGGCACTGGGGTACCACCTGTCACAGTACGGGGCCTAGATCACCGTACCGAGGACTACTCCCTTCATCCCCTGCAACACAAGGCCGGAACCATTCCTTACTGAACAGTCCCGAACAAGATAAACCCCGTGGTTGGCGCGACCAACCACCCACTAAGCCGAAAGATATATAAGGGACATCTAGACAGGGGAAATATCTTGTCCTGCTTGGGCATGACCCACCTAACCTTGCTGCATATCACCTAATTTTCAGTCATTCCCATTTGATGAGGCTTGAGGCTAAACGTTACCTTTAGAACGTTTTCACTTAGAATGCCCATCGTCCACCTGACGATGTTTCACAAGCATTCGTCCATACAAGTCCGTCCCGGGTTCGAACGGAACCGAAGGCACTACTCCTACTACATCCATTTTGGAAATATCCTCAGGATTAGTAGCGACTAGCCCTTGTACTTCACTGCTCCATCTTCAACTCCGAACACGTTTTTCGCACGAAACGTACAAACCGGATCGAAGTGGTTTTCGAGAAATAAATCTCGATCCCGGTCTCTTCGAAACGATCAACGCATTTGTCCAATATTGATAGTCGGTGATTTAACTATCAATTTATATTTATAAACATCCATAAGCATCCATCACACAATAAATAATATTCCATATTATTTATTTGCCTCGAATATCTTTAAAAGATATATTTCCCAATTTTCCAACTCATTTGAAAAACAATTTCCAAAGCTCTTTCCTTTACAAGGTAATTCCTTTACCATATATTTCCATTGGAAATAACCAAGTTCGAAACAAGTTGAATTTAAATTAGTTAAAATATTTTATTCTGAATATATACTTTAAAATAGGTAAATTTACTACTAGTTATTTACTCAAAATAAAATTTCAAAATATTTAAAATAAAACCATTTATTAGGATATAAATCTTGAATGTAAATAAGGGTTTTAGTTCAAACTAACTTATAAGTAAAGTTTTAAAAAGGTAAATACTAATTTCAATAACTTAGGTAAAAACTAGTTTTTTTTAAACACATCCATTTGTAAAAGAATAATTACTTTACTATTACTAATTTATAAATAGTTACCTAAAAAAAAAATATAATAATTTCCAAACACTCTTTTAAACAAGTTTAAATTTCAAAACTTTCTCTTTATAAAATCAGTTTAAACTCGAACTTGGTTTTTCCCAAGAAATCTCATTTCCACTTAAACATCACAGAAATCCTTCTCACGATTTCTGTCGATTTATTTCAATTTAGTTTTATGGTTTAATAACATAAATTTACTTTCACATTTATTAACTGATAACATTTCTCTTTGTTTATCATTCCAGATTTTACAAATTTCCAATTTCTATTCTAAATAGATTCCAAATTTTAATTCTTTTAAATTCATTATCTAACAATATCTTTTATTTCTTTAAAATTCAATTTATCCATTTATAATTAAATTATGGGTTTATAATTTAACCAGCAATATTCCAATACAATTTTATTTCAGTTTACCATCCAACAGATTCTAATTTTTATATTCTTTAAAATTCCTTATTTATCAATTCCTTTGGTTTCTTTCAAACCCAATTTATTCATTTATAATTAAAACTTCAAATTCCTTTAAAATTGACATTCTGGGTTTTATAGTTTATCCCACAGTATCACAATTCGATTTAATTCCACATTTATCAATCACGATATATAAACAGGCATCAATATCAATTATCAAAATAATTACTACATTGTGAGGAATCCAGTTGGATCCCTCGAACCTGTTTTCCCTGCATCCACAAATATTAGCACAACAACATATATCGATTCAATTCGATAATAATTATCATATTCAGCTAAACATCCAACCAAACAATCAATATTAGCTGTCTAACTTTACTAGTATCCAGATGTGAGTGAGAATAACTCACCTTGAGTTTCGGCGAGCGTTCGAAATTTAAATTAAACCGAACGACGTTCGATTTAACCCAAATTTCTACTTGCCCGGAATGAATCCGGATCTGCACCACTGCGTAGTGTTCGACTCTGCGATCCTGGTGTTTCCTATTTCGTCAAATTCCGATAACATATGTAGAAGATATTAATTTTTAAACCTTGAATATAAATTTAAAACAAATATTTTTTTCTTTAATTTATTTTATTTTGTTTACCCAAAGCAACAATCCAGGCCGTCCATCAACAAGAGGCCGCATCTTCTCTTCTTCCACACGCGAACGCAAGCTCCAGAACAAGAAGCGCGACAAGAACCCGAAACCCACGCCTAGGGTTTACAACCGCACTCTCGTTGCACCGCTCTACAACGATCATACCATGCCGTCGCGAAGCTCGCAGCCTACTCCACCACCGCCCCTAGCCACGACGAACTCGATGGTCCCCTCAGCACGCAAAAACGAGCATAGACGACCATGAACACGACCTCCCTGCTCTCTCCACGCTGCGCTAAACTCCATCACCACCGTACACAACGTGATCTCAAAGCCCTCTTCGATTCTCCAGTAGAAAATTTCCTGAATAGATGCAAGGATTTATAGCAATTTGAGGGAGAACGAGGAGCATTTTCGGCCATGGAACGATATAAGCGGTGGCTCTGAAGAATAGATTAGGGTTTAGTTAAGGATATTGATTATATAATATTGTTTAATATTATTTTATTAATAAAATTTCTCAATTTAACAGTTTAAGCAAACGAACTCCGATTCTCACGGACCAACAGGCGTTCCTAGGGTTTTTCCGCGTTCCGGACACAATGGGATAGGTTTCGTTAGCTAATTCGATCGTATGTGCGAGTTACGGGATTAGACGATCAATTTAAAATTAAACCAATTAAAACGATATCGATGCGTTTCGAGCTGCCACGGTCAAACGACAACTCCGATTGCTACGAAAATTGAAATCCGATAATAACTAACTATTACGGATCCAATGGAACTAGTTTCGTCGAATTCCGAGACTGTGCCCCGAAAGGCTATTTAACTCGTCTATTAAATCAAGTGATTTTCAAAATTGTCGAAAACGCTTAGAAATTTACTTTTAAAATTTTTATTAACTTTACAATAAATCATATATCATTTAAAAACACATTAACAATCATTTTGACTTATTTCAAATCAAAATCCGATTAATTGCATTTTTATATGATTAAATCCTATTATTAAATTAATATAAAATCCCAAATTCAATCTATTAACTTTTAATTTCTTCCCATGGTCCAATATTAAAACTCAAACCCAATTAGACCTAAATTAAATTTTAGAATCCAATTTTATCTCCATTTACACTCGAAATTACCAATTACCCCAATTCTAATATTGAATTAGTATTATTCAGTTACCAATTAAATTCCCGATTCAATATTTAATTATTGTTCTCAATTATTTGAAATTGAATAGAATTACTATAACTAAACATTATAGCTTATTTTATTTCAAGCATCAATTTATAATCCATATCCAACATTTAATATGAATTAAATGTTCAAATTTAGCGACCCAAAATTCCGGGTTGTTACATTCCTCCCCTCTTATAAAAATTTCGTCCCCGAAATTTGCTAAGGTAGAAGAATGTTCCTACACTCATTAACGTAACCCAAACTTCTCTAGTTACAACTTATATACTCTTCCCAAAATCCTTTAGCTCAATTCCCAAACTCATTTGCTTCATTTACTCTACGTCTTTAATTTTTTTACTTATAACTTTCCAAGTTAATTACAAATTTTCAAAACTCACAAAAAATTTCTAACTCCCAAAATTTCCGAAATTTTTTGACAGAGTCTCCCCTGTACGGAGGAGCTTTCGCGATATCGCGATACAAAGCAATATATATACAACGACCCACACGGTCGGAAACCAAAATATATCACAATATATATATCATTTTCCAATTATATTTGCGTAGGCGTACCTTTTTAGCAAATTTTAAAAGCATGCGACTAATATTACACATATACGCGCTCCAACTCTCTCGAATGCCTTCTATACCTGTACTATACTCAACAAACACATTAGTTTTCCAAGATTTGAACATTATAACAACATTTCTAATATAATGTAAGTCAACATATCAAGTTCATAATCCATTCAACAACTTTGTATGATCTCATGAGTAAATCATATTTTAACATGCACAAGGTTCATTTCTAATGCGAAACTCCATTTCATTTCACCCAAATGATTTTCATACAGGTTTACCATTCTCAATTTGTAATTACTACCACCAAACCATATTCACTTCAATATTATGTATATGTGCCTTTAATCCATTTACTTTTCTTTTTAATTAGCCTGCATTTATATACAAGCCCACTAAATAGCTTCCAATCCATTTTCCATTATTCAAATGTCAATTTCATTTACAAACTCTTTTAATTAGATTCTAATTCACTTAAGCTTATAACCATTTAAATTTAATTTCAGTTTTGATTTTTATTAATTTTATTCAATTCTGCATAGTTCACAATCCAAGCATTCTTATTCCATTTGGAGTTATTCACAACCCAATATTCTTCTTTTCTTGCGCATTTTTAAATCAACTCCTTATTCTCACCTTTCAAATTAATTATTCATCCTAAGTTTATCTTTATTATTTTATTATTCTTATTATTATTACTATTATTATTTAATATTATGTTAATCTCAACTCAATCAATTTTGATTATTTAACAAATTTCATTCCAAGATTACTTAATAAAGCTCATTCCCAACCATTTAGTTTTCCTTTCAATTTGCTTAAGTTCTTTCACAATATCTCCATTATCTTCTTATATCAATTTTATTTTATTTTCATTTGATTAACATCCAATTCAGTTTCAATCCACTTACAAATTTTAATGCACTTTGCTTATTTATTCAATCCATTTTAGATTTATTTTATTAACAAAGAAACTACTTTACATTATTTCATTCTTTTGAACTTATTTATACTTCAAACTATCACCATTATAATCTAATTCCATTTCTCATCCACTCTTCAATATTTGTTACCACAAATTTAAATCCCATACCACAATTGAATTTTTATCCACCTTCCCATTTTGACCATTTATCAAAATTCTATTCATTACCATACAATTTCCATTTAATTTAGCTTATACGAAATTTATTTTTAACAATTATTTTGGATTTAGTTGAGTATGCATTTATTTCAGTCACATCATTCCAACTAAATTAAATTTCCTTCCCATTGGATCCTTATCCAAATTTAATTTAAGTTTCCTTAAATTTTGTTTGGCCAAATTAAATTCATCCCACTTCTTTTACCCCTCATATAAGGATTGAACTCCATTCAATATTATTATTACACAACTGGAATTTAATTTCAATTTCATTATCAAACAATTTTCCATTTTCCCCATATAAGTCCAAGACTTATTGGTTAACTTAAGAACACCCACATTTTTATTCTCACTTTGCTTCATTAGACTTTACATTTCATTAATGGTTAAGTTTAGGATATTCCACACCATTCAACTCTTTCCATTAATGAATTACAATTTCACTTCTATTCAAGAGTTTAGATTGTTTACTTAAGTCAATGTCCATTTTATAATCACAAATTTAAATTATAACACTTAACAACTTAAGAATATGAACTTCTTTATGCAATTATAAGCAATTTTACATTTCACCTTTATATCTAATTCAATTTAATTCCAATTCATATTTATTCACCACACAATTGAATCTTGTTTTTAATTAAATCCAATTCCATCTCAATTCCATTCGATTGAAGTTAAATCCAATTCAATCTAATTTTAATTCATTTAGATTTAATTCAATTTCAAATTCTCAATTTTAATTCTCCATATACAAGTTCAAAACTTGTTTACTAATTTAAGTTCATTCATTTCCTTTATATCTCACTTTACCTTATCTCAATTCACATTTCATTTGAGTCTAGTTTGGGCTCACCATACTATTCAACTATTTCTCATTTGTGATTATAATCTCACTTTCTATTTATAAATTCACCAACTTATTTATTTTAAAGCTCATATTGCTCATTTCAATCCATCTACATCTTATAATCACAATTTCAGATCTTACATATATATATGTATCACTAAATTCTTAAGGATACAGATCTTCTTTCAATTTAATCCCTTACACAATTTTAAATCCTCAATCTCAAATTATAAGTATACAACTTAATAACTTATGGGTACAATCTATTTCACAATGACCCACAATTTTCAAAGTTAACTTACATTTCAATCTAACCCCAAATCCATTAATTCTAAGTTCAATTTATTGAACTTGTCCAAGTTAAATTCAAATTTTCTATTTACTTCAATATATATTTTATTTACTTTCAATTACTCAAATTAAATTTTAATTCCAAGACTAAAATTTTCATTTCTTACTTCTTATTAATATCTACTTTACTTAATAAGTTCAATAGTTAATTCATTTCAACTTTACACATTATTTAATTAGAATTTTCCCAGAATTCATTTTACCCGGTTGTTATTTCAAAACCATTTGAAATAATAAATAACTCATTCACCCCTGGTATCAAATCAAATCTCCCAATTCCAAAACACTTGGTTGTATTAAAACAAATTTCCCTTTGAAATTTATAAAACCACTTGCATACCCAACAAATCCAAACAATACCATCATCAAGTACTAGGGAAGCAATCCATCACTTTAGAAACTCGAAAATGAACTCTAATGATGTGGCCAGCATCATCAGGATTATTTTCCAGCGACTGAAGTGAGTTCAATGCTTCTTACTCTCCCAAATTCATTTCAAAACAGTTCCATTCAACATATTACCCAACAACAATATTCCATTATTATCTTCAAATACTTTGGAAAACATTCCAAACATTACCAAGATTTTAAATTTCCAAACTTGATTTTCAATACATTTAAAATCCGTTTTAAAACTTTCGGAATTCAAATTCTGGTTTAGGTTAAATTTAGTTATCCCTCTTTTATATAATTATACTCATGAAATTTATTTGGTTAGATCTATTTCACATTTTAGATTAACTTTTAGATTCTTATTTACTTATTGTATTAGCACCCAATCAACCAAATATATATAATAATTTCAGAAAATTATTCCTTTTTATATCAAAATATAATTTTGGGTAAAATTATTTCATTAAAAACAATACTATGTCGGTTTATCTTGTTCAAGAGTTTAGAAACCCCTATCGATACGGTTGTACTTCCCGTACCGACCAGAATTCATAAACACTCAACCGATAAGTCAACACGATATAAAAACAATTTTATATTCACTAACAAGTAAACTCTCATATCTATTAATATGCTCAACTCATTATAGAGTACTATTGACTCTATTAAATGAGTAATTACCCCACCAAAGCCTAGGTTGTCGCCAACCTCGCTCTGATACCAAGTGTAACAGCCCGCAAATCCGTACCCCTTGAATCAACACTATTCTACCTCTATTAACTCAAGTGGCACAGAATACGAACCAGTAGGGTTAAAGAAGAAGAGATAGAAGAAGAAGAAACTAAACAATATCAGAATCTCACAGTCGCAGCGGAATAAAATATAATAGTAAATATAGAACTTTACACAAAAATGAAATCTATCACTGTTTTATACATCATATCATCAGAGTATCTCATACATCAACCAATGCAAATCAGACATACCATACAATCACAGCTGCGGAATATGTATATAGTAGTACGTATAATACGTCTCGGACTCCAGCTCCTCTCCTGCTCCATAGCATCCTGTCCTGAACAAATAATACTCGGTCTGACCCGAGCATTATAATGAAATAACACCCGAGTCAGTCTGGAATACCAGCTGATAATAATGCATCCAAATTGATTATTAAAGTTTCAAAAATCCTTTGAAAACAAAAGCATCTCGTAAGACCACGCCACAAATAAACATGTCGGGTTTTTACCTTACGATAGCTAAAACACTTTTTATAGAAATCCTCTGATATTATAATAGGGTCTATTTACAAATACTTATAAAATAGCCGAAATTGTTACATCTATTAAATTCCAGCTACTAGCCACCGAAGTGGGTAATACAAACAAAACTCGTACAAGGCTCGTAGGGAAAATGGATTTCCAACAATGACTAGGCACTGGGGTACCACCTGTCACAGTACGGGGCCTAGATCACCGTACCGAGGACTACTCCCTTCATCCCCTGCAACACAAGGCCGGAACCATTCCTTACTGAACAGTCCCGAACAAGATAAACCCCGTGGTTGGCGCGACCAACCACCCACTAAGCCGAAAGATATATAAGGGACATCTAGACAGGGGAAATATCTTGTCCTGCTTGGGCATGACCCACCTAACCTTGCTGCATATCACCTAATTTTCAGTCATTCCCATTTGATGAGGCTTGAGGCTAAACGTTACCTTTAGAACGTTTTCACTTAGAATGCCCATCGTCCGCCTGACGATGTCTCACAAGTATTCGTCCATACAAGGCCGTCCCGGGTTCGAACGGAACCGAAGGCACTACTCCTACTACATCCATTTTGGAAATATCCTCAGGATTAGTAGCGACTAGCCCTTATACTTCACTGCTCCATCTTCGACTCCAAACACGTTTTTCGCACGAAACGTACAAATCGGATCGAAGTTGTTTTCGAGAAATAAATCTCGATCCCGGTCTCTTCGAAACGATCAACGCATTTGTCCAATATTGATAGTCGGTGATTTAACTATCAATTTATATTTATAAACATCCATAAGCATCCATCACACAATAAATAATATTCCATATTATTTATTTGCCTCGAATATCTTTAAAAGATATATTTCCCAATTTTCCAACTCATTTGAAAAACAATTTCCAAAGCTCTTTCCTTTACATGGTAAATCCTTTACCATATATTTCCATTGGAAATAACCAAGTTCGAAACAAGTTGAATTTAAATTAGTTAAAAATACTTTATTCTGAATATATACTTTAAAATAGGTAAATTTACTACTAGTTATTTACTCAAAATAAAATTTCAAAATATTTAAAATAAAACCATTTATTAGGATATAAATCTTGAATGTAAATAAGGGTTTTAGTTCAAACTAACTTATAAGTAAAGTTTTAAAAAGGTAAATACTAATTTCAATAACTTAGGTAAAAACTAGTTTTTTTTAAACACATCCATTTGTAAAAGAATAATTACTTTACTATTACTAATTCATAAATAGTTACCTAAAAAAAAATATAATACTTTCCAAACACTCTTTTAAACAAGTTTAAATTTCAAAACTTTCTCTTTATAAAATCAGTTTAAACTCGAACTTGGTTTTTCCCAAGAAATCTCATTTCCACTTAAACATCACAGAAATCCTTCTCACGATTTCTGTCGATTTATTTCAATTTAGTTTTATGGTTTAATAACATAAATTTACTTTCACATTTATTAACTGATAACATTTCTCTTTGTTTATCATTCCAGATTTTACAAATTTCCAATTTCTATTCTAAATAGATTCCAAATTTTAATTCTTTTAAATTCATTATCTAACAATATCTTTTATTTCTTTAAAATTCAATTATCCATTTATAATTAAATTATGGGTTTATAATTTAACCAGCAATATTCCAATACAATTTTATTTCAGTTTACCATCCAACAGATTCTAATTTTTATATTCTTTAAAATTCCTTATTTATCAATTCCTTTGGTTTCTTTCAAACCCAATTTATTCATTTATAATTAAAACTTCAAATTCCTTTAAAATTGACATTCTGGGTTGTATAGTTTATCCCACAGTATCACAATTCGATTTAATTCCACATTTATCAATCACGATATATAAACAGGCATCAATATCAATTATCAAAATAATTACTACATTGTGAGGAATCCAGTTGGATCCCTCCAACCTGTTTTCCCTGCATCCACAAATATTAGCACAACAACATATATCGATTCAATTCGATAATAATTATCACATTCAGCTAAACATCCAACCAAACAATCAATATTAGCTATCTAACTTTACTAGTATCCAGATGTGAGTGAGAATAACTCACCTTGAGTTTCGGCGAGCGTTCGAAATTTAAATTAAACCGAACGACGTTCGATTTAACCCAAATTTCTACTTGCCCGGAATGAATCCGGATTTGCACCACTGCGTAGTGTTCGACTCTGCGATCCTGGCGTTTCCTGTTTCGTCAAATTCCGATAACATATGTAGAAGATATTAATTTTTAAACCTTGAATATAAATTTAAAACAAATATTTTTTTCTTTAATTTATTTTATTTTGTTTACCCAAAGCAACAATCCAGGCCGTCCATCAACAAGAGGCCGCATCTTCTCTTCTTCCACACGCGAACGCAAGCTCCAGAACAAGAAGCGCGACAAGAACCCAAAACCCACGCCTAGGGTTTACAACCGCACTCTCGTTGCCCCGCTCTACAACGATCAGACCATGCCGTCGCGAAGCTCGCAGCCTACTCCACCACCGCCCCTAGCCACGACGAACTCGATGGTCCCCTCAGCACGCAAAAACGAGCATAGACGACCATGAACACGACCTCCCTGCTCTCTCCACGCTGCGCTAAACTCCATCACCACCGTACACAACGTAGATCTCAAAGCCCTCTTCGATTCTCCAGTAGAAAATTTCCTGAATAGATGCAAGGATTTATAGCAATTTAAGGGAGAACGAGGAGCATTTTCGTCCATGGAACGATATAAGCGGCGGCTCTGAAGAATAGATTAGGGTTTAGTTAAGGATATTGATTATATAATATTGTATAATATTATTTTATTAATAAAATTTCTCAATTTAACAGTTTAAGCAAACGAACTCCGATTCTCACGGACCAACAGGCGTACCTAGGGTTTTTCCATGTTCCGGACACAATGGGATAGGTTTCGTTAGCTAATTCGATCGTATGTGCGAGTTACGGGATTAGACGATCAATTTAAAATTAAACCGATTAAAACGATTTCGATGCGTTTCGAGCTGCCACGGTCAAACGACAACTCCGATTGCTACGAAAATTGAAATCCGTTAATAACTAACTATTACGGATCCAATGGAACTGGTTTCGTCAAATTCCGAGACTGTGCCCCGAAAGGCTATTTAACTCGTCTATTAAATCAAGCGATTTTCAAAATTGTCGAAAACGCTTAGAAATTTACTTTTAAAATTTTTATTAACTTTACAATAAATCATATATCATTTAAAAAAACATTAACAATCATTTTGACTTATTTCAAATCAAAATCCGATTAATTGCATTTTTATATGATTAAATCCTATTATTAAATTAATATAAAATCCCATATTCAATCTATTAACTTTTAATTTCTTCCCATGGTCCAATATTAAAACTCAAACCCAATTAGACCTAAATTAAATTTTAGAATCTAATTTTATCTCCATTTACACTCGAAATTACCAATTACCCCAATTCTAATATTGAATTAGTATTATTCAGTTACCAATTAAATTCCCGATTCAATATTTAATTATTGTCCTCAATTATTTGAAATTGAATAGAATTACTATAACTAAACATTATAGCTTATTTTATTTCAAACATCAATTTATAATTCATATTCAACATTTAATATGAATTAAATGTTCAAATTTAGCGACCCAAAATTTCGGGTTGTTACAGGCCTTGTGATGATGGATTTACAAAGTGATCTCTAGGAAGGCAAGGTGGATGGGGGAACAAGCTGACCTTTCTCACTTTCAAACTGTTGGCTCTCGTGAATCGTGATAACTTGAGATGTGATAATTCTCAGGACTATTCTACTGGCTTTCATAATTCTAGATTTAATAAAACCCGAAACTTTATGAAACAACCGAAGAGAATTTCCATCATTGTCTGAAGCTAATGGTAGCCAAGTTAGTTTGGGATCACATACTCAAGAGATTAATCATGTCCTCGTGCACGGAATGACATAGTGGCAGACTCGGTGATCTCTTCTTATGCTCCTATTACTTACTTCCCTCCATGTGAGATTAATAATCCGAAACGTGTAGAAGTTGACAGTTACTGGTAATTCGACTAGGGAAAAATGGAAATTTTCCATTGTGGTTTACGTCATGGGGCCAAAGCCGTACTTTCATTTTTTTTTTTAAGGCGTACATAATTAGGGTTTGGAAACCCTCTGGAGAATTTCAAATTTATTCCCAAAAAAAAGGGCTTTTATCTGATTAAATTTGAAAACCAAGATGAATGTAATAGAATTCTTGCCAGTGCTCCCTACTTCTATGAGGACCATTTACGGTAATGAAAAAGTGGAAAGATGGCATGAAAATTAACGGAGGACTTTTTTAAAGTCTCTACCTATATGGGACAGGTTTCCTAACATTGATCTCGATTTTTGGACGGAAGAAGCCATTGGTAGAATTGCTTCAGTGCTTGGAATCCCCATCAAATTAGACAAAGTTACGAAAGGAATGATTCTGTTATCATTCACTAGAGTGTTGGTTGAAGTAGATAATAATTTTTCCTTTCCTAAGCATGTGCCAATCCTAGATGCTGAAAATAATATTATTTGGCAATATGTTTTTTTCGAATGGACTCCTCTTAAATGCAATATGTGTCAATGTTACGGACATTCAGATAGGCATTGCAGTCAGGTCAAAGCATGGTTTCCTAAACAGCAAAATGCTAATTCAAACACAGAAGATAATGTTATGCACATGGACATCAGTATTGATACTGAAATGAACACTAATAAGGAGGCTCGTGTCCAAGTTACATATAAGGTTTCATGAAGGACAGATCAATTACATAGTTTAGTAGCAAATGATTACATTTCAAGACAGAGTCCAAATCATGTACATAATGCACCAGCAAATGGTTACAATTCAAGACAGACAAGAGTGATACATAAGATCTACGACTATAAAAATAACTGGCCGTCACGGATGGTAATAAATGACATAACCAATCTACCATTGAGAATATTAATGGAGATAACACGTATGAGGCTCGATGATGGATTCTACTGATAAACCTGACATTCCTTTGCCAGTTGAGCCTGATAATCCATCGCCAGCTGATCCTTCTACTCCTATAGCTATTCCTGCGTCCATAAGAAAAGATAAAGGCAAAGAGAGAATGTATGAAGATAATTCTGTTATTAAGGATAATGTGAGCATTAGAATAACTAGACAGAATGGGCAAGAAGATGAAAATTTTGTATTTAAAGCTGACATCACAGATGGGGTTATTAGTAACCGTGCCTGGACTGACCTAGTAGATCAAGTCAAATACAAGACTAAACGCTCTAAACGTAGCAAAGTGAGTTCCCTCCCCATTAACTCCAATACTAAGGAAACACCCACTCCCATCTCTGAATGAAGTTCCTTGTTTGGAACGTCAGGGGAATAAATTCCCCTACTAGAATGCTTGACATAATAAATAATATTAATAATATCAAAGTGTCCGATACTGGCTCTTATCCAACACAAGCTGTCAAAAGGTGATATAAATTTTTTTGCTAATGGCTTCACCCCTGGTTGTCTATCTGTTTATCTGAACAGCATAGTGGTAAAAGTAGAATTGTTGTATTGTGGGACTCATATTATTGGCAATTTAATATAATTTCCCGTAGCGATCCGTAAATTTTTAACAATTAAATTTGTCGATTTAATAAGATTTTTGGCAATTCAATCTGGAATAAATAAAAATTTGAAATTTGTTAATGAATTAGTAACGGGAATGAGATGTAATGATGTCAGTTCTATTCATAATATAATAATAAGTTGAATAAAAAGAATGGAAATTCAAGATTTATTAATTTATTGGAATTTAAATTTAATAATTGGATTAATTGCAAATAATTAAAATTTAATATTTAAATATTACGTTAATGGAAATTAAGTGTAAAATTGAGAACATTATGTAATAAATCTTGAACCAATGTTGATTTCATCCATTTGATAATGATAGATTAAATAATAGGATGAAAGGTCAAATTAAATGGATTTTTGGAATTTTAATTTATAATTTCTGATTTTAATGAAATTGAAACTAAACACTGAAATTGATGAATGAATCAACGTTAAATTGACATCTAAATTTGTTTAAATCATTGTAAATGATTAAGAAATCAAAAATGATGAAATTTGTCAATTATCGAATTGAAATTGAAAATTTGATTTTATTAAGTAATTATTAATTTATTTAATTAATGTAAAAATAACCATTTTGGCCACTGACTCGAATTTCGACGAAATCAGTTTCATCGGATTCATAACGGTGAATTATTATAGAATTTCAAGTTTCGTAGCGATCGGGCTTTTCATTTGATCGTACAGACTCGAAACGCCCAGAAATCAAATTTAATTGAAATCAATTGAAATTAATTTGAAATAACTTATTTTTGGATAACTTATTCATACGATAGAATTCGAACTTGAAACCTGTTCCATTGCATTTAAAATATCTAAAAACATCTATATTGATATATGGGTTGATCCAATTTCGTTCCGGAGTCAGAACGAGCTTTTCGGGCGATTTACTGTTCAACGATCCAAACGAATCTGACCCGTTATTTCTATTTTCAACCCTACCTATATATATCTAGTTATAAACCCTATCAGCCTTTTATTTCTCATTTCCGTACGTATAGAAATTCCTTTTGCTCCTATTCCTCAATGGATGAAAACCCTAGATTTCCAATTCAATTCAATTCGAAATTCTTCAAAAAAAATCAAATATCCCCAAAAAAATTCAAAAAAATTAAAGAATCAAAGTTCTAGATGATACGATTCAACATCTGGTGTTCGTTTTACGAAATTGTGCTTCAATCATCGGTAAATCGCGGTTAAACTATGAAATCGCGAAACCCTAAGGCCAAATTGGGGGTTTGAATTTCGAGACCAATCAGCGAAATTGCTTTCCGGGTATTGGAGAGTTGGGTTCGGGGAGTCATTTGATGATGGCCGAAGGACGTATGGTTCGTCGTGGCGCCTGGAATCGATAGATTAGGGTTTCGGCAAACCCTAATCACGGCGGCGGCGGCGGCTTGCACCAGGGGGTGCCGCACCCTCGGCGGCGTGGAGAGGGGACTGAGGCGAGCTCCAGGATGGTGACGCAGTGGCCAACGGCGGCCGGTGGTGGCGAGGAAGCGCAGTCAAAGTCTCGGGTTTAGGTTCGGTTGTGCTATGCTGACAGCGTACGTGTGAGAGAGAAGAGAGATGGTGACGTGGCTTCAAGCATACGGTTGTTTTTTAGTTATTTATTCAAATTCAAATTGTATAACTTCTAATCTAAATAACTTTCACATACGAGGTCTGTTTCACGCGCGGTTTTCTCCACTTGGTTCGTATTGGAATTCCGGACATTTGAACAACGTGTTTGGACGGATTCTAAGACAGTTTAAATTTTGGGTTTAAATTGGGTTTTAATTCAATTTAAATTCAAAAGGCGAGTCTTTTAACCCGCTCACGACTTCTAAAATTTCTTATGTTTGTTAAATTGATTTATGATGTAATTAGAAATTTACTGATGACTATTTGACATATTTTTAATCATCATCTCAGTTAAATTGGATTTATTGAACTAAATTGTTATTTAATTAAATAATGCATATAAACTACCAGTTAAACAGTAATTTAATTTATTATTGAATATAAATTGCTAGTAAATACCTGTTATTTGTTTCCGGTTTTATATTGATGTTATTGATTGAATTGGATGATGATTGTGATAAATGTTTGATGATTGATATTGGATGAATGGATGTTATATTTTATATTGTTATAAACTGCAAGTTGTTATGGATTTTTATTTTTATTTTTCGGGATTGCGGTTTGAAATGATATATAACCGTATCTATATTTTAAATTTCGGATTGAAATGATAAATAGCCGTATCACTTGACTATAGGATAGAAAATTTTATACAGACACCGCGGTCTATTTATAAATATTTTGAAATGATTTCCATGGTTTTCTAAAGAAATATATGGGTTATATAAATACTGATTTTAGATGTTATATAAATTTATTTATTATTGATTTTTAGCTATGTATAAATTTGTTTTGAAATATCAAATAAGTTACATAATAAAGTTTGATTGTTTTTATATAATATGGTTAAGTATCTATTTAAATTATATTGTACACTGAGTTTATAACGACTTAAATAAAATTAAGGTTGGAAGACAAATATGAAATTGATTTGAATCAAATTATTTAAGAATTATACTCGAATAAATCTGATTTGAAACTTAAATAAAATTGAGATTTTAAAGGGTATGATTTTATAACTTGATTTTGGTTTAGAGTGATTTAAATGAATATCAAGTTGATTTAAATAAATATATCAAGTTAAATAAATTGAAAGAATGTCCAGTTATTTGAAGTTTGAAAGCTTTACTTAAATGATATTGGATTTATTAAGTAAACATTTCAAATCTAAATGATAGTAATTGAATTTGATATACATGGAATAATCGAAGAATTAGTTTTGAAATGGTGGAATATTTAAAACTTTGAAATACATAGAAATTGAAATGGTTTAATTGGGGGTTCAGATCTGTATTTGGAATTGATTTGTGAAATTGAAGAAGCTATTTTATTGTATAAAGTAATTTAATATTTAAACCATGTAAGTGGTGTAGTTATGTTTCAAAGTTACGAGTTCCATACTATTATGATTTAAAGTGTTTGGTTTCGAAGTGTATAACTTTGAAAGTGCTATGATTTTGGAAAAGGTTATATTTGAGATAAAAATTATATTATATTGATTTGGTTTTTGAAATGGAAATGATATCGTATTTATATGGGTTTGAAATGGATATTATATTCTAGTTTTGAAGTACAATTATTTTGAAATGACCGCGGTGTTATAACAACGTTTGGTTGTTAAAGAGACCAGGATCGGAAGTTATCAGACTCTCTGCCAACTTCGAAAACCACTTTAACAACGTGTACGCGGTGGAGATTCCAGAATGAAGTAGGATGATGGCGGCATTTCCTTTAAGATATATACGTGGACCCGACTCTCGTGAGTTGGCATAAGTTGGTTAAAACAAGAGCAATTGATGGGCTAGGAAGATAGAACCTTTTATCGGACACACTCCTTCGATACCATTCTATTAGTTTGTGACTGATTTGGGCCCTTTTGATTTTGGGGGGTGGCTCGAGGTGGGCGGTAGTAGCTGCTACGCGTTACTACCGGTCCGGAAGCGTAATTGGTATATCTACCCTGGCATTGCCTAGTTGTGCCGTGTCACCTACCCTAGCGAGCATTGTACGAGTTTGATTTGTATCGTACCTATGGAGCATCCTCTCGAAGCCTTTCGATCAGAAGGTACGCATGTGTTGTATAGACTATTGACACTATTTATGTGTTAAGGTGGAAAATGTAAAGCTTTAATGCTATTTTAAAGTAAATTTATTTTACTATTAGATTATTATAATAGCGCATATTACTACATAGTAAATAGTTTAACGGATCCTTAGGAGATGTAAATTCCGAACATTTTTTAAGTTACTGCACTCACGTTTGACACTGGATAGGAGATGTCAAATACCATAAACATCTCTGTTGCCGTTCCACTCATATTATTTACCATTGATTTAACTCACATAATATCTTTTAGTTCCGACTCGAATATTTTGTCTTTTCAATTCGCTCGGGTCAATCTGAGCAATTCAGGGTTTGAAGACCTTACTTCTGGAGGATGAAGACGAAGATTGTATTACTATTATTTACTATAGTGTTTCACTACATCACATTGTTCTGCTGCATTGTTATTTATTATTCTTTGGTATGTGTAATTCTGATTCTATATTGTATTAGTATAATCAAATGTTTTGTAAATAGCTTCATGAACTGTTATTTGATTATTATATTTTGTCGTTCCGCTGCAATACTCTGTTTTGTTTTCTTTCTTTCTTCCTCTTTCTTATTTACCCCAATAACGATTCACCCTTCTGTATGGTTTGAGTCTGACGTGTGTGGTTTATCGTCGATTTAAAGCGTACAAAAGGCAGGATGTTACATCTGGCATCATAGCTTTCGTTTAGCGATAAACCTTAGCTTTGTGGGGTCTGACTCTTTATTAATAGGGTAGTAATACCATATGATGAGTCACTAAGAGTATGTATATGAGAGAGCGTATTTGCTAGTGTTATAAAAAAGTTTTGATATTGTGCTAATTTGTTCTGTTTTGTATTTATAAATTCTGATTGGTGCATAGGACGCCATGACATCAATAGGGATTTCTAAACACTTAATAGGACAGACCGACATAATATTTGTTTTGAATATAGGTGAATGATATAATTTTGCCTATTGTATTTTCCATATATAAAATAATTTTTTTATAAATGTTATATTTGGTTGTAATATATTGGTTGTTAGGTAGTGAAATTTATAAATATTGGTTGGAAATAAGATCGAAAATAAAATAAATGAAAATTAGAATTTAGAACTCAAGTTCATGGGTATTTGAAAATTGCTTTCAAAGGATTTTGGAATATAATAATATTGTTTATAAGTTTTTTATAATATAAATATCCCAATATAATTTGAAAGGATGGTTTAAAGAAACTTTGGAAATAAATAAGTTCTGTACTCCCCTCTCTGTCGCTGGAAAATAATTTCGATGATGAGTGTACGCATCATCGACATTCATTTTCGAGTTTCGAAGTGGGAAGGTCACTATAGTAATTTTACTGCTGATTTATTTTGATAAATAAATATAAATTTTAAATTGTTTTAAATATGATTGGATATATAAATTATAAGTATATACATCTATCTATTACTTTAAACTGATTTGAAATTTAACCCGGTAATTAGTTCTTAAATTTCCGTTAATTAACAGTTTCAATTATTTTAGTGAAATGGAAGGTAATTAATAATTGGAGCCTTTAATTTAAAATAAGAGACTGAATGCTAGGATATAAATGAAATAACAAGAAAGTTTAAATTTGTAATCTATAAAAAGCAAAGGATATGATTATTGAACATTAAATTAGTTAAAAGAAATGAGATAAACTTGTATAACTTTCAATTACATTCTTAAAAGCATATATATATATATATATATATATATATATATATATATATATATATATAACTTACCAAATATTAAAAGTTGTAATGTTTAATAAGAAAATGTAATGGAAATTGTACAAGTAAACTTATGCAATGAATGGTTCAATGAGTTACTTTTATAAATAAGAGATTGATGTATAATAGTTATAAACTTAAGTTATGATTGAAATGCTAATAGTTTAATAGAAATGTAGGTATTATAAATAAATGATAATAAACTTAAGTAAATGGTTGAAGCTATTTATAAATAAAATAAGTAGAAAAGATGAGTACTGTAAGTAGATGATTATAAACTTAAGTTAACGAAATTGATATGCCAAGTTACTAAATTTGACATGAATACTAAGGATGAATGAATGGAAATATAAAAATCTGTGAGAAATAAATGTAAATTAAAAATGATAAACCATTATATGAATGAAAAGGAAATCAAACAACAAAGGTTATGAAATGAAATTGAAAAATCAACTTGATCTATTGTTTGGAATTGTTGTTTGTCTGATTTATGGTTGTTTGGGGAAGAATACTTTAAAATTGTTTGGATGTATGAATAACCTATTTAGTTTCATATAAGACTGTTGAGTAAATGGTGCACTTAATAGTTTATTTCCCATTCTGTACAATTGGAAGTTTTGACTCGAACAACTATTTGTTTTGTTTGATATGAATGGATAATTGATTGGGTTGATTTTTATGTGATGATTGTATATTGGTTGCAAATGATTGTTGTTTTATATTGAATTGGTTGAAACAACTTTAAATATTTCATTTGTATAATTATTAATTCTTTTAGATTATATAAGTGAAATACAGATTATGGAAGCAATTGCTACTGCCATTGGTTTCATAATTAAGCGTTAATTGCCCGACAAATAGGTACATTCCCGGATTACGGTTTTATAGCGTTATTATATTTTCTCGTGTTGGGATATATTATTTTGAGATATTGTAATATATATTATTATATTTGATATTATAACTTATTCCGAGCCTCTCCGTACAAAGGAGACTCTGCCGAAATTTTCCGTGAATTTTAGACTTAGAAAAATTTGGAAATGTTTTCCAAACTTTATTAATTTAAGTATAAAAAGATATAATGGTTATAAATTGGTATATTTTATTTAAATTAATTTGTTTTGTAAATTTATTTGTTTATAAATTAAATATTTTAAGTAAGATATATTGATTCTTAATTCTTCTTTTCCCTTCTTTTTCCTTTTCGAGGATGAAAAGTTTTGAGTGGGGGAAAGTGTAACGACCCGTAAGTTTTCAATAATTAAATTTGTCTATTTAATAAGATTTTGGCAATTAAATCTGAAATAAATAAAAATTTGAAATTTGTTAATGAATTAGTAATGGGAATGAGATGTAATGATGTTAATTCTATTCATAATATAATAATAGTTTGAGTAAAAAGAATGGAAATTCAAGATTTATTAATTTATTGGAATTTAAATTTAATAATTGGATTAATTGCAAATAATTGAAATTTAATATTTAAATATTACGTTAATGGAAATTAAGTTGAAAATTGAGAATATTATGTAATAAATCTTGAACCAATGTTGATTTCATCCGTTTGATTATGATAGATTAAATAATAGGATTAAAGGTCAAATTAAATGGATTTTTGGAATTTTAATTTATAATTTCTGAATTTAATGAAATTGAAATTAAACACTGAAATTGATGAATGAATCAACGTTAAATTGACATCTAAATTTGTTTAAATCATTGTAAATGATTAAGAAATCAAAAATGATGAAATTTGTCAATTATCGAATTGAAATTGAAATTTTTTATTTAATTAAGTAATTATTAATTTATTTAATTAATGTAAAAATAGCCATTTTGGCCATTGACTTGGATTTCGACGAAACCAGTTTCATCGGATCCATAACGATGAATTATTATAGGATTTCAAGTTTCGTAGCGATCGAGCTTGTTGTTTGATCGTACGGACTCGAAACGCCTAGAAATCAAATTTAATTGAAATCAATTTGAAATAACTTGATTTTTTCATAAGTTCTTCATACGATGGAATTTGGACTTGAAACCTATTCCATTGTGTTTAAAATATCTAAAAGCATCTATTTTGATATATAGGTTGACCCAATTTCGTTCCGGAGTTAGAACGGGCTTTTCAGGCCATTTATCGTTCAACGATCCAAACAAATCTGATCCGTTCTTTTTATTTTCAACCCTACGTATATATATATCCAGTTATAAAACCTACCAGTGTTTTATTTTTCATTTCTGTACGTATAGAAATTCATGTTGCTCTTATTCCTCAATGGCTGAAAACCCTAGATTTCCAATTCAATTCGAAATTCGACTTCAAAAAAATCAAATCTCCTCAAAAAAATTACAGAATCAAAGTTCTCATGATACGAATCAACGTCTGGTGTTCTTTTTTCGAAATTGTGCTTCAATCGTCAGTAAATCGCGATCAAACTATGAAATCGCGAAACCCTAGAGCCAAATTGATGGTTTTGATTTCCAGATCAATCGGTGAAATTGCTTTCTGGGCATTGGAGATTGGGTTGGGGAGTCGTTTGATGGTGGCCGGAGGACGTATGGTTCGTCGTGGCACCTGGAATCGACAGATTAGGATTTCGGCAAACCCTAACCACGGCGGCGGCTTGCACTAGGGGTTGCCTCACCCATGGATGCGTGGAGAGGGGACCGAGGCGAGCTCCAGGATGGTGGCGCCGTGGCCAACGGCGGCCGGTGGTGGCGAGGAAGTGCGGTCAAAGTCTCGGGTGGTTTCGGTTGTGCTGTGTTGACTGCGTACGTGTGAGAGAGAAGAGAGATGGCGACATGGCTTCAAGCGTATGGTTGTTTTTTAGTTATTTGTTTAAATTCAAATTGAATAACGTCTAATCTAAATAACTTTCACATACGAGGCCGTTTCATGCGCGGTTTTCTCCGCTAGGTTCGTATTGTAATTCCAGACATTTTGATGCAAGTTTGGATGGATTCTAAGACTATTCAAATTTTGGGTTTAAATTGGATTAAATTCAAAAGGTGAGTGTTTTAACCCACTCACGACTTCTAAAATTTTTTATGTTTGTTAAATTGATTTATTATGTAATTAGAAATTTATTTATGACTGTTTGGCACATTTTTAATCATCATCTCAGTTAAATTGAATTTATTGAATTAAATTGTTATTTAATTTATTATTGCATATAAACTGCCAGTTAAACAGTTATTTAATTTATTACTGAATATAAACTGTCAGTAAATACCTATTATTTATTATCTATTTTTTATTGATGTTATTGATTGAATTGGATGATGATTGTGATAAATGTTTGATGATTGATATTGGATGAATGGATGTTGTATTTTATATTGTTATAAACTGCAAGTTGTTATGGATTTTTATTTTTATTTTTCGGGATTGCAGTTTGAAATGATATATAACCATATTTATATTTTAAATTTCGGATTGAAATGATAAATATCTGTATCACTTGACCATAGGATAGAAAATTATATACAAACACCGCGGTCTATATGTAAATATTTTGAAATGATTTCTATGGTTTTGTAAAAAAAAATATGGGTTATATAAATATTGATTTTAGATGTTATATAAATGTTATTTATTATTGATTTTTAGCTATGTATAAATTTGTTTTGAAATATAAAATAAGTGAAATAATAAAGTTTGATTGTTTTTATATAATATGGTTAAGTATCTATTTAAATTATATTATATATAGAATTTATAATGACTTAAACAAAATTAAGGTTGGAAGATAAATATGAAATTGATTTGAATCAAATTATTTAAGAATTATACTAGAATAAATTTGATTTGAAATTTAAATAAAATTGAGATTTTAAAGGGTATGATTTTATAACTTGATTTTGGTTTAGAGTGATTTAAATGAATATCAAGTTGATTTAAATGAATATATCAAGTTAAATAAATTGAAATAATATCCAGCTATTTGAAGTTTAAAAGCTTTACTTAAATTATATTGAATTTATTAAGTAAACATTTCAAATCTAAATAATAGTAATTGAATTTGATATATATGGAATTATCAAAGAATTAGTTTTGAAATGATGGAATATTTAAACTTTGAAATACATGGAAATTGAAATGGTTTATTTGGGGGTTCAGATCTGTTGAATATGCGCTCTGCGCTTATATGATTTTTGTTTGATGATAATAAACATATATACATTCGTTTAAATGTATTTGTTAATATACTATTTTTTTTCACAGATTAAATAAATATTTGTTGAATAAATTAAATAACGCAGAATTTGAATTCAAAAGAATATTTTATTCAAACAAATATTTATTACAACTTTGAATAGTACAATTTCAAGCTCCCACTATAACTATACAACTTTGATTACAATTACGTCACATTTCATATTTACAATTCACCTCACTACATATCACTCACACTCGTATTTTATCTTCAACTGCATTCCAGTTTGAATCCAGCATCTGAGCAATCTGCAAAAATAAACACTAACGCAGTAAAATTGAAAAGGAAATATTTTTGCAATATAAAATAAAATATAATTTTTGAAAATATGATTTGCCTCAGTTATTTGGGTTGTTCGTCATCATTTGAATTCATCATACACGAACAACTTATGCCACAAGGCCGTGCACACCGATATACACTTGATTGATTTACAGGGACAGGTGAGCACAGGTCAAACCCAACTGAAAAGCCGGGTTCAACTCACGTGCAGTATATTCAAAATTACGACACGAACACAAGGTCAAACCTGAGTTTTGAAACTGGATTCAACACAAGGCGACATGACATGAATGCAACGAAGACCAACATCAAAATGGACTGCAACAATCATGTATGCAGATCAGGTCCAGTGCCAACAAACAACAAGTCTCGACCAAAACAGTTGCAACATGGATATCACAAAACAAAACTCACTGGAATGAACAAGCATGCACATCAACCAACAGCTACATGAAGAAAACATGCATGCAACATGGACTGCAGACAACTCAAATGAACCAAATGCACATGTCAACAGCAACTGCATACGAATGCAGTAACAAACAGAAGGAATGACCAAGTGGAGCATCTGTGTCAAAGCGTAGCAAATGTCAACATGAAGTGTATGCAATTCGAAGTGAGATTACAGCAAAATGACAGTACAAACAGTGGCACATTGATACATGATCAGTACACAAACAACAAGCTGCAGTAAAGCATGAACATGTGTGGACAATGAAAACCAAAGCCATCAAGTCAGAGACAACATTCAAGCCAAATGAAGTACAGTATGCAACAACAATTCCAAATGTCCAGACCACTATAATAAAGCAACATGACAACAGACCAATTCCAAATGCATTAGTGAAGTAGTAATGAAACTGCAGTGACCATACACATATATGTATACAAATGATCAGCCATCAAAGTGCAGTACAACTACAAAGAACACAGTGACAACGTCAAGTTCAGACCAAACAGCAATGATGGTAATGCAACACAGTGCAAACACCAATAATACAAGAGAGGCACAGCAACTACAAAGTGTCCAAACAACAACATGAATGCAACATGGTGAACAACCAGAGTGCAACTTGACTATCAAAACTCAAATGAACACCACTGACCAGAATACAAAGACAGAACAACAACAAGTTCATGTATGCATCAGTAATCACAAGTACAAGATCAACACGGCAGTCTCAAGTGACACAGTTGCAAACGACAGTATGGTTCAATGTCACAAGCATGAACAACCCAGTATGGAAAATGAATGGAGCAATGTACACAATGTCAACCAAAACGGATGAAAACAGTGATGATCGACTTAATGCAGAGTCGTGGAGTGAATATGATACGAGAAAGCAATGCAGCACAAAAATATACGTCAAGTGATAAAAATTAAAGTACGCATCTTTGAGAAAGTCAAAGCCGTGACTTTATCCAGAAATCAAAACAATTTCAAGATGAACAAATCATGGCCGAAGTCACAATTGAACAAGTCAGAGACGTAATTGTAAAACAAACAGTTCAGATTCAAAGTCGTGAGAGCCAAGCAACGA
Source organism: Allium cepa (assembly GCA_030765085.1). Lineage (NCBI taxonomy): Eukaryota > Viridiplantae > Streptophyta > Magnoliopsida > Asparagales > Amaryllidaceae > Allium > Allium cepa. Next base: position 215,596,902 of record CM060946.1, read on the forward strand.
TAATACGAAATTGACAAAGTCAAATAAATCATCATCGTTCAACAAATATCAGATGGCCGATAGCATAAAATTGAAAAAATCAGACGAACGAGAATTCAGGAAATTGACTCCTATAAAAACCCACAAATCATCATCGGCAATGGTAAGATTCGAGTTCAAGTAACAATAGAGAAATATCAATAACTCGAATCAAAGGTCGAGCAAAAATCAACATCGAAAAAGGAACAATCGCATACCGTTTTTGACAATTAACTCGACCAAATTGAAGAAGCCGAAGACAATTCAAAGAGCCAAGCAATCGACGAAAGCAACAAACTGAAAATCATTTTCGATTGAGCAATCAAAGGTCGGCAACTTCATAAACAAGCCCTAATTTTGATCGAACACGGAGCCGCCATTATCTCACAAAAGAATTGGGCCGAAGAAATAAAAGGAGACGGTCAAGATAAATTACAAAGAGGGCCGACCTTTTTATTTTTAAGGGTTATAGTATTTTAAATTAGGGTTATTTTAATTTAAATTGTTTTTAATTTGTATTTTCCTTTTTAAACCGTTTAAATTTCTAGTCGTGTGACTAGGGGACAAGCTACGTGGCATAGCTTGAGAATTCGCAACTCAGTGGCTGAGTTGTGGCAGGGTTTTGAGCGTAGAGTTAGATTTAGTCGATAGTGGGTGTCGCGAGTTTACGTGTGTAAGCGAGGGACTATCTAATTTCTAGTAGAAACCTTGGGGGCAGCACGTAGGCAGGGTTTTGCCGAAGCTGGGTAAATTCTGTGTCGTTGTATTTCTGCATTTATTATTCTGCTATTATCTGTGCTGCTATTGTTCTGTGATCTGTGTTGAAAATAATTTATAAGCTTCCGCGATTAATTTTTATAATTTATACTATCACCATATTCACCCCCCCTCTAGGGTGAAATCGATCCTACAAGTGGTATCAGAGCGAGGTTTAGAAGTCAACATTTGTTTTTAAAATTCGATTTTTTGAAAAAATCATTTTTTGTTTTAAAAATTTGAATTTTTAAAATGGCTTCTTTTAATAATGCTTTTGCAGAGGGTCAGTCGATAGTTAGACCACCAATGTTCAATGGTGAATATGCTTATTGGAAAAATAGGATGGAAATTTTTCTGAAAACCATTGACTCATGGAATATTGTTGAGACAGGTTATAGAATACCAACTATAACTGTAGATAATCAGGAAATAGAGAAACCAAAAGAAAATTGGACAGAACTAGAAAATAAATTACAAAATACTAATGCTAAAGTTATGAATTCTATTATCTGTTCATTGGATCAATTTGAGTTTAATGATAAAAGTACTTGGATATAATAATTCGAAAATTGTTGAAAGCAATATTAATCAAGTTAATTCTATGTGCACAATTTGTAGAAAATTTGGACACGATCACAATAATTGTTGGTATAGACCCAAATATGTTAAAACTATACCGATTTGGGTTCCAAAAGGCACAAATATAAAATCTCTCAAAGTTAAACAAATTTGGGTGCCGAAGGGAACAATTATAAACAGTTTTGGGTCTACACTAAATTATTTTTCAAAATTTTCTGCCACTAAAAACCATGGACCTATAAAAACAAATAGGTCACATAAATCTTTTCCCGTGTAGGTGAGGTGGCAGGCTAAGGAACAACAACAGTGTTCTCTGGATTTTGGTTGTTCCAGAAACACAACGGGTGACAAAGCAAAGTTCCTTAGCCTAGTATAAAGGTGACAGAATCACAATGGACAACGACGAAAAATTATCGTAAAGGTAAAACAGGTAAATATGTTTTGAACGATATATTAAATGTGATAATCTGCACCATAATCTGAATTAAATCAGCCAATATTGAGATGAACAAAAGATGATGATTTTGATTCTATGATTTTATTTTCAAAATATTGACCAATCATCTTTAAATAGAATTACTTGGAGTAATTATGATGGTTGACTGATTCGGACTTACTTGATATGATCCTACATGACTTGTTCTTATTTATGACCTTGTTTTGTGCTTAAATAATGACCAATCAGATTTTCAACTTTGAACTAATCCATATAAATTTGTTCGGTCAAATGATGGTATTTTATTGATCTTTGATTACTCATGCTACACGTAGATATTTTTTTTTGACATTTTGGTCACTGCTTGTAAATTTGCACGATTTCAAATTTCATGTGAAAGCTGTTAAAAAGGTTTTTGAGAAATTGTTGAAACTTCAAGAAATTGTTTTTGAAATAATAATGATGTTGATTGACTGTTGATTACTCATGAATATAACTGTTTATCCTACGGTTTCTGAAACTGACACTATGATATTTGTTTGATTGTTAACACGGTCTCAATTCAAATTCAAGGGAATTTCATTTAAAAATTGTTGAAAACAATTATGAGATAATTTGTTGAAATTTCACAATCTGGTCTTTGACATTCAACGAGTGAATATTGAGTGAAATTTAAATTCAGATGCAGATTACACTGGTAATATAGTTGATAGAAAAATTACTAGTGGAACGTGATTAATTTTCTGAAACATTCATTTGTTGCATCGTTTTTCAAAGAAAATATCTGCATATATTTCACTTGAAATAATTTTTCAAACAGCAGAATTTTTTTTCTTCATATAACCCCTTCGATAAAATCATTTTTGACCATATTTTCAGATTAGTCATCTTTATTTGATTTTAAATGACAAATTTTGACTAATCTAACACCCTAATGATTATCTAAAAGATCAATAGTGATTGAAAAAGTGATGAGTGTCGATATTTGTCATACATTACTCAAGACAATATATTTAGAAAAATTTCTTTAGAATTTCATAATAAGAGTTATAAAAACTTTTTGTTGGGTAAAAATTCCATGATCATTTCTATTTCTATCATCTTTCTATCGACCATCACTCATCAAAATCATATATAGCATGTAAAGTTGTGGTAGTTTACAAAGGAAATTATTCGTTCTTCAATTTATTATTATAAAGGAAATTATCTGTGCTTCAATTTATTATATTCTTCAATAAAAATAAATATCTAAAGTATTCACTCTCATTTAAAAGTCCTCACGGTTATGCATGGGTGAATTACTTGGATTTTTGATTATGTGCTTCCATGCTCATTTAAAAGTCCTTACGGTTATGCATGTATGGAACGCATATCAAAATTAATTGGTTAAATAGACAAGTTGATTCTAATCCCATTTGAAAGTCCTCACGGTCATGCGTGGTTAGAAGATACTTGATTTCATTTTTTAAATAAAAATTGTGAATACTACTAATCTCATTTAAAAGTCCTAACGGTTATGCATGGTTAGTAGATATTCAAATTTCTCGAAATAAATATACCACAAATAGACAGAACTGTATGATTTTTCGATAATTTTATCCCCATCACTTCTGAAAGTGGAATATGCGTCTGACAAGGGTAATTACGATTTTTGTTTGAGTTTTATTGAAATTTGATATTTATATTCAATTGAGTTAAATTTTTGATTCATGTCTGTCACTTCATCTCTATTTTTATAATACTGTTATTCTTTTGCTGATAACAAAAGGGGGAGAGAAAAGTTAAGATTTTGTCAAATAAAATCAAGCAAAGGTCAAATAATTTTCCATTTGCATCTAGGCTCACTTGCATATTTTTATGCATATATGTAGGGGGAGTATTGTGTAGAGATGGAGCATTTAAGTAGGGGGAGCAAATTGAACGATCAAATGCATTTAATACATTCAAAATCTTAAATATATGTTTGTTATCATCAAAAGGGGGAGATTGTTGAATATACGCTCTGCGCTTATATGATTTTTGTTTGATGATAATAAACATATATACATTCGTTTAAATGTATTTGTTAATATACTATTTTGTTTTCACAGATTAAATAAATATTTGTTGAATAAATTAAATAACACAGAATTTGAATTCAAAAGAATATTTTATTCAAACAAATATTTATTACAACTTTGAATAGTACAATTTCAAGCTCCCACTATAACTATACAACTTTGATTACAATTACGTCACATTTCATATTTACAATTCACCTCACTACATATCACTCACACTCGTATTTTATCTTCAACTGCATTCCAGTTTGAATCCAGCATCTGAGCAATCTGCAAAAATATACACTAACGCAGTAAAATTGAAAAGGAAATATTTTTGCAATATAAAATAAAATATGATTTTTGAAAATATGATTTGCCTCAGTTATTTGGGTTGTTCGTCATCATTTGAATTCATCATACACGAACAACTTATGCCATAAGGCCGTGCACACCGATATACACTTGATTGATTTACAGGGACAGGTGAGCACAGGTCAAACCCAAATGAAAAGCCGGGTTCAACTCACGTGCAGTATATTCAAAATTACGACACAAGCACAAGGTCAAACCCGAGTTTTGAAACTGGATTCAACACAAGGCGACATGACATGAATGCAACGAAGACCAACATCAAAATGGACTGCAACAATCATGTATGCAGATCAGGTCCAGTGCCAACAAACAACAAGTCTCGACCAAAACAGTTGCAACATGGATATCACAAAACAAAACTCACTGGAATGAACAAGCATGCACATCAACCAACAACTACATGAAGAAAACATGCATGCAACATGGACTGCAGACAACTCAAATGAACCAAATGCACATGTCAACAGCAACTGCATACGAATGCAGTAATAAACAGAAGGAATGACCAAGTGGAGCATCTGTGTCAAAGCGTAGCAAATGTCAACATGAAGTGTATGCAATTCGAAGTGAGATTACAGCAAAACGACAGTACAAACAGTGGCACATTGATACATGATCAGTACACAAACAACAAGCTGCAGTAAAGCATGAACATGTGTGGACAATGAAAACCAAAGCCATCAGGTCAGAGACAACATTCAAGCCAAATGAAGTACAGTATGCAACAACAATTCCAAATGTCCAGACCACTATAATAAAGCAACATGACAACAGACCAATTCCAAATGCATTAGTGAAGTAGTAATGAAACTGCAGTGACCATACACATATATGTATACAAATGATCAGCCATCAAAGTGCAGTACAACTACAAAGAACACAGTGACAACGTCAAGTTCAGACCAAACAGCAATGATGGTAATGCAACACAGTGCAGACACCAATAATACAAGAGAGGCACAGCAACTACAAAGTGTCCAAACAACAACATGAATGCAACATGGTGAACAACCAGAGTGCAACTTGACTATCAAAACTCAAATGAACACCACTGACCAGAATACAAAGACAGAACAACAACAAGTTCATGTATGCATCAGTAATCACAAGTACAAGATCAACACGGCAGTCTCAAGTGACACAGTTGCAAACGACAGTATGGTTCAATGTCACAAGCATGAACAACCCAGTATGGAAAATGAATGGATCAATGTACACAATGTCAACCAAAACGGATGAAAACAGTGATGATCGACTTAATACAGAGTCGTGGAGTGAATATGATACGAGAAAGCAATGCAGCATAAAAATATACAGAAGTCAAGTGATAAAAATTAAAGTACGCATCTTTGAGAAAGTCAAAGCCGTGACTTTATCCAGAAATCAAAACAATTTCAAGATGAACAAATCATGGCCGAAGTCACAATTGAACAAGTCAGAGACGTAATTGTAAAACAAATAGTTTAGATTCAAAGTCGTGAGAGCCAAGCAACGATAATACGAAATTGACAAAGTCAAATAAATCATCATCGTTCAACAAATATCAGATGGCCGATAGCATAAAATTGAAAAAATCAGACGAACGAGAATTCAGGAAATTGACTCCTATAAAAACCCACAAATCATCATCGGCAATGGTAAGATTCGAGTTCAAGTAACAACAGAGAAATATCAATAACTCGAATCAAAGGTCGAGCAAAAATCAACATCGAAAAAGGAACAATCGCATACCCTTTTTGACAATTAACTCGACCAAATTGAAGAAGCCGAAGACAATTCAAAGAGCCAAGCAATCGACGAAAGCAACAAACTGAAAATCATTTTCGCTTGAGCAATCAAAGGTCGGCAACTTCATAAACAAGCCCTAATTTTGATCGAACACGGAGCCGCCATTATCTCACAAAAGAATTGGGCCGAAGAAATAAAAGGAGACGGCCAAGATAAATTACAAAGAGGGCCGACCTTTTTATTTTTAAGGGTTATAGTATTTTAAATTAGGGTTATTTTAATTTAAATTGTTTTTAATTTGTATTTTCCTTTTTAAACCGTTTAAATTTCTAGTCGTGTGACTAGGGGACAAGCTACGTGGCATAGCTTGAGAATTCGCAACTCAGTGGCTGAGTTGTGGCAGGGTTTTGAGCGTAGAGTTAGATTTAGTCGATAGCGGGTGTCGCGAGTTTACGTGTGTAAGCGAGAGACTATCTAATTTCTAGTAGAAACCTTGGGGGCAGCACGTAGGCAGGGTTTTGCCGAAGCTGGGTAAATTCTGTGTTGTTCTATTTCTGCATTTATTATTCTGCTATTATCTGTGCTGCTATTGTTCTGTGATCTGTGTTGAAAATAATTTATAAGCTTCCGCGATTAATTTTTATAATTTATACTATCACCATATTCACTCCCCCTCTAGGGTGAAATCGATCCTACAAGATCTGTATTTGGAATTGATTTGTGAATTGAAGAAGCTATTTTATTGTATAAAGTAATTTAATATTTAAGCCGTTTAAGTGGTGCAGTTGTGTTTTAAAGTTACGAGTTTCAAAATATTATGATTTGAAAGTGTTATAATTTCAAGTGTTTGGTTTCGCGGTGTATAACTTTGAAATTGCTATGATTTGGGAAAGGATATAATTGAGATAAAAATGATATTATATTGATTCGGTTTTTGAAATGGAAATGATATCGCATTTACATGGTTTTGAAATGGATATTATATTCTATTTTTGAAGTATAATTATTTTGAAATGACCATAGTGTTATAATAACGTTTGGTTGTTAAAGGGACCAGGATCGAAAGTTTTCATACTCTCTGCCAACTCCGAAAACCATTTTAACAACCACGTACATGATGGAGATTCCAGAATGAAGTAGATAGTGGCGGCGTTTCCTTTAAGGTATGTACGTAGACCCGACTTCCGTGAGTTGGCATAAGTTGGCTAAAACAAGCGCGATTGACGGGCTAAGAAGGTAGCACCTTTTATCGGACACACTCTTTCGATACCATTATATTACTTTGTGATTGATTTGGACCCTTTTGATTTTGGGGGTGTGGCTCGAGGTGGACGATACTAAGCGTTATCATCGGTCCGGAAGCGTAATTGGTATATCTACCCTGGCATTGCCTAGTTGTGCTGTGTCACCTATCCTAGCGAGCCTTGTACGAGTTTGATTTGTGTCGTACCTATGAAGCATCTTCCTGTAGCCTCCCGATCAGGAAGTACGCAGGTGTTGTATAGACTATTGGCACTATTTATGTGTTAAGGTGGAAAAATGTAAAGCCTTAACGCTATTATAAGGTAAGTTTATTTTACTATTAGACGTTATTATAATAGCGTATATTACTACATAGTAAATAGTTTAACGGACTTAGGAGATGTAAATTCTGAACATCTCTTTAGTTACTGCACTCACATTTGACACTGGATAGGAGATATCAAATCCCGTAAACATCTCTGACGTCGTTCCACTCATATTATTTACCATTGATTTAATTCACATAAGATCTTTTAGTTCTGACTCGAGTGTTTTGTCTTTTTAATTTGCTCAGGTCAGTCAGAGCATTTCAGGGTTTGAAGACCTTACTTCTGGAGGACAAAGACGAAGATTGTATTACTCTTATTTACTATAGTGTTCCACAACATCACACTGTTCCGCTGCATTGTTATTTATTATTATTTGGTATGTATAACTCTGATTTTATATTGTATTAGTATAATCAAATGTTTTGCAAACAGCTTCATGAACTGTTATTTGATTATTATATTTTGTCGTTCCGCTGCAAGACTCTGTTTTGTTTTCTTTCTTTCTTCATTTTTCTTATTTACCACAATAACAATTCGTCCTTTTATATGGTTTGAGTCTGACGTGTGTGATTTATCGTCGATTTAAAGCGTACAAAAAGGCGGAATGTTACATTTTCAGTGATAACCAAGCTATCACCGGTGTTCTTCGTAAACTTAAAGGTTTTAAAATGTTTTTTACTACTATTTATGGTTATCATACCGAAGCACAAAGAAAGGATTTATGGGACCATATTAAATCTATATCTCAATGTGATTACTTGCCATGGTTAGTATTAGGGGACTTCAACATTATACTTTATAGCACAGATAAGGTGGGTCCTTCTAACAGCTCTAGAAATGTAGATGATGAATTTTTAGACAAAATTTATAACGTGGGGCACTTAGAATTACAAGCTATGGGTAACAAATTTACTTGGATAGGCGGGAAAGATTTCTCTATACATAGTAAAATTGACAGGTCCTTCTCTGACCCAAATTTTCAAAGTGTATTTCCTAATGCTACCGTTAATTTTTTTCTACCGCATTCTACAAGTGATCGCCATCCTATTTTCATTCCACTTTTTTACGATGACTGTACACAAAAGAATATCCTATTCAAATACAAAAATATGTGGCCAAATTGTTTTGGATATAAAGAAGCTGTGCAGGGTGCCTGAGTTATTAACTACGAAGGTAACCATTTATTAAAGTTAATTCAAAAACTGAAAAGAGTCAAATATGCTCTCAAGCAGTGGAAATAAGGTGGAGTCTCTGTAAATATTACTATTGACCAGCTAAGTGAAAATAACAATAGACTCTATTAGCTGCTACTAGACAATCCCTCAGATCAACAGGTGCTACAAGACTATACAGAGAGTCTTTTACAGCTTGAGTGTTTATTATATAATCGTGCTATTGATAACCGACAAAAATCTAAAATCAATTGGTTGAAGGATATGGACCAATGCACTATGTTTTTTTACTCTAAATTGTCCAGCAGCAGAAGTAGGAAGACCTTGAATGGGATGCTTAATGAATCTGTTATGCCGATTTTAGACCCTGTGTGTCTATCCAACACATGGCAGTTTCCTATTTTTTAGAACTTTATAATGCGGAAGTAGTGAATAAACACTTTGAAAATATTATATGTAAGAGGATTCTGTCAGAGGCAGCAAGGAGCTACTTAGAATCTGATGTAAGTGATGAAGAAATTAAATATGCCACATTTTAAATTAATGAGGACAGTAGCCCAGGGATGATGGTTTGGGATCAAATTTTTTTAAACATCGTTGGGACTTAATAAATAAGAATCTAGCATTAGCTGTGAAGGACATATTTGCAAGTGGACATATTTTAAAAGAAATTAATCAGGTTTTCATTACCCTGATTCCAAAAAAAGACAATGCTAATTCAATATTAGATTGTTGTCCTATATCATGTTGCAATGTTGTTAACGAAATTGTGTCAAATATCATTTGCAATAGGATCAAAAAGTACATGGATGGCTTAATATCCACTAACCAGAATGCATTTATATCAGGGAGGAATATTTTTTAAAATTCCATGCTAGCATATTGTTGTGGAAAATCACTTCAGATGATCAGTCTAAAATAATAATAAAACGCAACGCAGTGGAAAAAACAACAATCTGGATCGTGATTGTAGTGGGACCGAATAAACAGCGATAAATACTAGAACAGACAGTCATAGATCTATGCAATGCAGAAAAATAAATAACATCAGTATTTATAGTATACTACTACCGCGAGACAGTGTACGTCCACTTGGGGAGAGGATATTTTATTAATCACTGAAAAATTAGAGTTACAAGATTGATTAACTTTTGGAGGCTATACATAAGAAAATTTTACAATATAGACAAAATTCTGCAGAGTTTCAGCTCTCTACGATGACTCTAAAATTGGCTTAAACTAGCTCTCAATTTCGACTACCATTGTTGTCCAGAAGCTCCTATATTTATAGAGTGAAGATATGAGGAAGGGTAGCTGCTATATGAAAGCTTGGGATTTGGTTCGACATCTTAGTTCGACATGTTTGGTCCGGCATATGGCACTTGGCATTTGGTTCAGCATAGTACACTTCAAGTCTGAACTAGCTTCTCCCAATTGCCGAATGAGAAATCTGGACCGGTCTTCCTCTTCACCTACTTGGTTCGACAAATACCGAACGAAATATTTCGTTCGACGTCACCAGATCACCGAGCGACAAATTTGGTTCGGACTTCCTTCACTGCTCCAAATCAATGCCGCTCCCTTCTTTTCTTTACCAAACAAAGTTTCTCGTTCGGTCTACTTTAATCACCGAGCAACGTTGCCACCGCTCCAGAACTCTAGAGCAACAAATCCAAGCAACACCGGACCACTAATTTGGTTCGGCACATCAGCTTCCTCCACCGAACCACTTTTCTGGTTCAGTCTTCAGCTCCTGCTCCTAGGGCTTCGGCTTCCTCCTCCATGGGCTTCTCCAATGGCCTCTTTCTGAATTTAGTATCATTTCTAACAATCTCCAACTTGATACTGAATTCCATAAAAACTTTCCAATGTCATCTACACCTTCATGCTCCAAGTAATGGATACATACCCAATGAGCTTCGGCAATGCCATCACCCATTACACTATGTCAACGAACTCCGACAAGGCCAGCGCCCATCAACAAAGTGTTCGAAGTACCTAGTCTGTGTAAAGCCTATCAATCTTCATCATGAAAACAAACGTCTCCATGAACCATCTCAACTCTCCTCCCTTGCCACCTGTGGCACCTAGCACTTCATTAAGCGAATCAAGTCCGAGCAATGCTTAAACTTAGCAAGAGGCAATGACTTGGTAAACATATCTTCCGCATTCTCCTTTGTGTGAACTTTCTAAAGGTGAACTGGCTTCTCTTCACTAATCGAGACGAGGAACGATTCTCTCACCTCAATGTATTTCATCCCAAGCTGAATGCCAAATTTTCAGCTAAGTGAGTTGCACTCTGACTATCACAGTAAACATCCACGCCTTCATATGAGAAACCCAAATCACACAACAGTTGCCTCAAATAAAGCGCCTCATTAGCTGCTTCAACCGTACCTACAAGCTTTGTAGCTGTAGTAGACAAAACCACAATCATCTGCAGCCTCGCTCTCCAACTGATCGTTGTCCCGCCAATGGTGAATACATATCCGGAGGTTGACTTCCTTCGATCTCTATCACCGGCGTAGTTGGAATCACATAATCCAACCAAGCTGAAATCTCTTTCTCTACCGCCAAAGACAAGTCCATTGTTTAGAGTTCCTCTAAGGTATCTGAAGATACACTTCACTCCTTTCCAATGCATCTTCCCTGGATTTGCCATGAACCTCCTCACCAATTCAACTGCTTGTGCAATGTCGGGCCTAATGCATACCATGGCATACATCAAGCTGTCAACTGCACTTACCTAGGGGACCTTCATCATATAAGCCTTGTCCTTTTCCGAGATCGAAGAATCTTTAATAGAAAGTTGTATGTGCAAAGGCATGGGCGTGCTGATTGCCTCTGCCTCTTCCATGCTAAATCGAGAAAGCACCTTTCGAATGTACACCTTTTGAGTGAGGCTCAAAAGTCCTAACTTTCTATCCCTTTGGATATCCATACCCAAAATTTTCTTTGATTCTCCAAGGTCTTTCATCTCAAATTCCGCTTTTAGCTTTAGCTTTAAACTATCGATTTCAGCTTTATCCTTGGAAGCAATCAACGTATCATCCACGTACAAGAGTAGGTACACTCATTTATCATTCTTTACATGTTTAAAGTACACACAAGCATCTTTGATGCTATGATCAAAACCAAGTGAAAGCATATAAAAGTCAAACCCTCTTGTACCATTGTATAGGCGACTGCTTAAGTCCATACAATGACTTCTTCAATTTGCAAACCTAATTTTCTTTCCCATCTACAACAAATTCTTCTAGCTGCTTCATGTAGATGGTGTCGTCCAATCCTCCGTGCAAGAAAGTGGTTTTCATGTCCAGTTCCTCCAGCTCCAAGTCATGGGCTACGATGATGGCGAGCAAAATGCGGATGGACGTATGTCTCATTACTGGAGAGAATATCTCATCATACTTTGATCCCTTTCTTTGTGATAACCCTTTAGCAACTTGTCTAGCATTGTATCTCCTATCCTCCTTCACCTTGAACATCCAATTGCAACCTATGGCTCGGCTTCCTTGAGAAGGTAGTATCAAATCCCAAGTCTTGTTCTTTTTCGATGACTCTAGCTCCTCTTCCATAGCGCACATCCAGTTCGAACTGTCACATGACTTGAAAGCTTCGTCGAGGTTAAGAGGCTCCTCATGAAGCACATCTAGGGCATAATCAAACTGATCACCAAGGCTAAGGTTCGCAAACTTCCCAACACCATACCTTTAAGGCGGCCTAATAGTACTATGACTGACCCTGGTAGGGAGTGCTTCACCTAAACTCCATTCGGCTTCACCTTGAACTGATCTTCCTCTAAATTCATGCACATCACCAACACCACTAGAAGGCACCTGTGGACTATCCTATGATGTTTCATCAACTGCATTTATCTCGACAGCATCAACAACAACTCTACTCCTTGGCTGGAACACAGGAACTTCTTCCATCACCTTAGGCCTATCAGATTCTTTTGATGTGGTTGGTAGCTTCTCATTCGGATTAAACATAGCAGACTCATCAAAAATAACATGTTTGGAATGAACAATCTTCCAATCAACAGCGTTTCAATTTCGATACCCTTTGATACCATCGGTGTATCCAATTAGTATGCCCTTGTATGCTATAGCCTCCAAATTGTCATCACCTGTATGGTGAACGTACACAGGACAACCAAAAATTCGGAAGTAACCAAGATACACTGCTTTACCTCTCCACTTCTCCTCTGAAATCTTCACATCTATGGCTGAACATGGATGTCGATTTATGATATATGCCGCAGTTGATAATGCCTCAGTCCAAAAGCCTCTAGACAAGCTCGCCGTCAATCTCAAGCAATGAGCCTTCTCCAGCAGAGTCTCATTCATCCTTTCTGCAACCCTATTGGATTGTGGATCTCTGGGTATAGTGAAATGTCTCTGAATGTCATGCTGTCTACAAAAATCGAGTAAGTCCCTAGAGACAAATTCACTGCCATTATCAGATCTTAGCACCTTCAACCTAGAACAGTTTGGTTCTCAACAAATACTTTCCAGTCTTTGAACTTCTTAAAGCTCTCTGATTTTGTCTTCATCACATACACCCATACTTTTCGAGAAAAGTCAGTAATGAAAGAGATAAAATACTTTTCTCCTCCAAGATAAGGAGTAGCAACTGGTCCCTAAATATCTATATGCACGTACTCAAGTACTCGCCTTGATCTATGGAGTCCAACTCCAAATGATACTTTAGTTCGCTTTCCTAACACACACTCATGGCAGAAGTCCATCTTGTCAAAGTTTTCTCCTTTGATCATCTTCCATCTCCGAAGCAACTCTAAGCCTTTCTATGAAATATGACCAACCCTGAGATGCCAAAGCTTTATGGCATTTAATGCACGAGAACTCTCTACTCCAACATACGACTCTTAAAAAACCGTGGTTCCTTTCAGCAAATACTAATTTCGAAACACATCTTCTTTCATAAGAACTAGTGCAACTCTCGAAAACTTCAGTTATCCTTCTCGATAGTTACCTTGCATCCCAAAGACGCCAATTGTCCTTAAGAAGGAAGTACGTTCGAAGACCTGAAATATATCGGACACCTGTCAAAGTGTGTATCACTCCATCAAACATTTTGATCCTCACTGTACCTTTACCCATTGCTCTACAGCTAGCATCATTAACCATAAGAATAGAGCTTCCCCCTCGTCCAACAAAAGATCTGAAGTAATCCTTATTAGACATCATATGGAAAGATACCCTAGACTCTAGCACCCAATGATCTAAGACATCCGATACTGTTGCCGACAACACATCATCAGATGCGGACTTCTCCACCGCAAATAATGAAGATCCATCTTCTTCTTTCTTCTTCAAATCTGGACAATCCTTTTTCCAATGACCAAGTTTCTTGCAAATAAAGCACTTTCCGTCCTTAGACTTTCCCCTTCTGCCATTACCGGGCTTCCTAGACTTGGAACGCCCTCTAGAGTGCCAATTCTTCTTATCTTCTCTACTTCTTTCAACAAACAGGCCGTGACTACTACTTCCATCTATACTTCCTTCACTTATCTCCTTCATCTTATCTCTCAAGCCCTCAGATAGAAGGCTTGACTTTGCATCTTCCACTGTCAATGTATCTTTAGCAAAGATAAGGCTGTTAGCGAAACCTGTGTAACGCTCCGAAAGGGAACACAAAAGAATCATTGTTATTTTCTCCTCATCCATGTTCAAGTCAACAGTCTTCATCTTCAACACGAGATCATTAAAGAAATTAAGATGTTCATTCACTGAGTACCCTCTCTCATCCGCATGGTGAAAAATGTCTTCACTAATATCATACGGCTAGTCATAGATTTCTTCAAGTAGAGATTTTTTAGATTGGTCCAAATGCCCCTAGTAGTGGTCTCACTGCTAACCTCTGAGATGAAATTCTCTCCCATTACTAGTTGTAAAGTAGTAAATGCCCATTTTGCCATCTCCATCATTTCCATGACTGAGATGTTAGCCGTCAACCCCTCAGGGGCAAACACTACTAGATGGACTTCATTCCTCATTAGAACAGCCTTGATCCTCCATTGCCACTTCTTGAAGTCTTTATTCCCATTCCATTTATCAATTGCCAACTATGATCCTAACGTGATATACATCCCTCTAGTATAGGATCTCATGACAACTAGAGTCACTTCATCTCATGCAATAGCGTCTAACACTCCTTAATCAACCTTGCAGCTCCGATACTAGACTATTAGGGAAAATACCTTTAGATGGTCAGTCTAAGGGAATAAAAAACCCAACGCAACAGAAAAATAACAAATTGGATTGTGATTATGGTGAGACGGAACAAATAGAGATAAACACCAAAACAGACAGTCATAAATCTATGCAATGTAGAAAACTAAATAACACCAGTATTTATAGTGGTTCCACTACCGCGAGGCAATGTAAATCCACTTGGGGAGAGAAGATTTTATTAATCACTGAAAGATTAGAGTTACAAGATTGATTCACTTTTGGAGGCCATACATAAGATGGATTTGCAATACAAAAAAAAATTTGCAACGTTTCAGCTCTCTAGGATGGCTCTGAAATTGGCTGAAATTAGCTCTCCATTTCGGCTACCATTGTTGTCCAGAAGCTCCTCTATTTATAGAGTGAAGATATGAGGAGGGGTAACTGCTATATGGATGCTCAAGATTTGGATTGGCATCTTGGTCCGGCATGTTTGGTTCGGCATATTACACTTGGCATTTGGTTCAGCATAGTACACTTCAAGTCTGAACCGGCATCTTCCAATTGCCGAACGAGAAATTTGGACCGATCTTCCTCTTCACCTACTTGGTTTGGCAAATACCGAACGAAATATTTCCTTCGGCATCACCAAATCACCGAATGACAAATTTGGTTCGGTCTTCCTTTACCGCTCCAAACCAATGCCGCTCCACTTCTCTTCTTTACCGAATGAAGTTTCTCGTTCAGTTTTTTTAATCACCAAACGAAGTAGCCACCGTTCTAGAACTTTAGTACGAAAATACAAGCAACACCGGACCACTAATTTGGTCCGGCACATCAGCTTCCTCCACCGAACCACTTTGCTTATTCGGTCTTCAACTCCTGCTCCTAGGGCTTCGGCTTCCTCTTCCATGGGCTTCTCCAATGGCCTCTTCCCGAATTCAGGTATCATTTCTAACACATATGAGATAATGAGAACATTTAATAGAAAAGGCCCAACAATATGAGCTTAAAATTGGATTTACAGAAAGAATACAACAGAAATAGCATGGAATTCATTTGTCATATGCTTTAATGTATTGGGATTTCCCATAAAATTTGTGGAGCTAATATACACTTGTATATCTACTCCTACTTTCTCAGTGATTATTGAAAGAAGTCCTTATGGTTTTATTAAAAGTAACTGAGGCCTAAGATAAGGAGATCCTCTTTCTTCTTATCCTTTTGCTATTGCTATAGAGTTTTTATCCTTACCTCTTGAACTAGGAAATGTGATTCTATTCGTAACCATTTGATTTATGCAGGTGATCTACTAAAATTTGCCAAGACTAGTTTGAATAATGCTATCACAATTCGGAGTGCATTAACTAGCGTGAAAGAAAAATCTAGGCTGGCTAATGATGAACAAAAATCTATCCTTTTTTCAGCAAATGTGTTCAAGGTAAAAATGAAATATCAGATGTCTTATCTATCTAAATGAAAAACCTACCAATAATTTACCTTGGTATTCCTTTGAGTAGTCCCTGTTTAAAAAAGTCTTCTTATATAAGACTTATAGACAAGATTAGAAAGAAACTAGATGGATGGAATGGAAAGCTTTTAACTATGAGTGACATGCAGAAGCTAATGAAGTCCATGATTTACCTTATAATATCTTTTTGGCTGCAAATTTGCTAAATGCCTTCTGGTGTTATTAAAATGATAGACTCAATATGTGACAATTTTCTTTGGGGCGGTAAACAACATAAAATTAGTTGGGATAAGGTTTGTAGGTCAAAGCAAGAAGGAGGCCTAGGGCTAAAAAGATTACACGATATGCAAAATGCAATCTCTATTAAACTATTATGGAAATTTTTGAAAAATAATAGTTTATGGGCAAAATGGACGAGGAGTAGACACTGCTCGGGAAAACAATTTTGGGTTATAACTACGGACCTAAATGATCTATTACATGGAAAATCGTTTTAAGAGCCAATGAAAATAGTAGGGGTCCAATAAGCAGGAACATTGCTAATTGTAGGAAGTCTAAAATGTGGTATGATCCTTGGCTACATGGAGAAACATTACTACATAAGCTGGGATGGAAGTACATGTGCAATGGTAGGGGTGGCAACAAACATGTATCTAATCTTATTTGATGGAGAAAATCCCTTCAGATGATCAGTCTAAGAGAATAAAAACTCAACACAATGGAAAACAACTGGTTCGTGATTATAGTGAGATGAAACAAATAGAGTTAAACACCAGAACAGATAGCAACATTTCCATGGAATGCAGAAAAATAAATTACACCAGTATTTATAGTGGTTCCACTACCGCAGGCAATGTACATCCACTTAGGGAGAGGATATTTTATTAATCACTAAAAGATTAGAGTTACAAGATTGATTCATTTTTGGAGGCTATACATAAGAAGAATTAACGACATAGTCAAAATTCTGTACAGTTTCAGCTCTCTAGGATGGCTGCTATTGTTGTCCAAAAGCTCCACTATTTATAGAGTGAAGAAATGAGGAAGGGTAGATGCTATATAGTAGTCCTAGGGTTTGGTCCACCACACTTGGTTCAACATCATTGTGGTTCGGTCAACTTGGTTCGGCAAACAACACTCAAGATCTGGACTGGCATGGTCCAATATCGAACAAGACATTTCATTTGGCATCAGCAAATCACTGAATGAAATATTTGGTTCGGCATTCCTTCCACGGAAGTAAAACTAATGCCATTCCACTTTATTCACTATTTCACTGCTCCAAACATTTCTTTCGGCAAAAACACTGTCAATATTGCTTTAAACATTTCGTTCAGCCAAAACATTCCACTGCTCCAAATAAAACTACCACCAAAACCTTCAAGCCCTAGCATCTTCCCCAATTCTCGTTCGGTGATTTCAGCATCTGATCCTAGGGCTTCTCATGGCTTCATCTTCCTCTTCTCAAAAAATCAAGTAACTAATCTAATAGTCTCCACCTTGTTACCTTACTCCGTACAAGCTATCCAACTCCATCTACACCACTATGCTCCAAGCAATGGATACTTACCTAATATGTTTCGACAATGCCATCACTCATTACACTTTGTCATCAAACTCTAGCAAGGCCACAGCCCATCAACAAAGTGTTCGAAGTACCCAGTCCATGTAGAACTTATCAATCTCCACCATGAAAACAAATGTCTTTGTGAACCATCTCAACTCTCCCCCCATGCCATCCCGTGGAACCTAGCACTTCATTAAGCGAATCAAGTCCAAGTGATGTTCGAACTTAGCAACAAGTAATGACTTGGTAAACATGTCTGTTGCATTCTCCTCTATGTGAACCCTTTAAAGATGAACTAGCTTCTCTTCACTCATCGAGACAAGGAATGACTTTCTCACCTCAATATGCTTTGTTCGAGCTGAATGCTTGTTTTTTAGCTAAGTGAATTGCACTCTGACTATCACAATGCGCACTCATTCCTTCGTATGCAAAGCCCGAATCATACAGCAGTCGCCTTAAATAAAGTGCCTCCTTAGCTGCTTCAATTGCAGCTATGAGTTCTGCCTCTGTAGTAGACAAAGCCATAATCGTCTGCAACATCGCTCTCCAACTGATTGATGTCCCACCAATGGTGAGCACATATCTGAAGGTTGACTTCCTTCGATCTTTATCACCGGCATAGTCGAAGTCACAAAATCCAACCGAGCTGAAATCTCTTCCTCTTTCGCCAAAGAAAAGTCCACGATTTGGAGTTCCTCTAAGGTATCTGATGATGCAGTTCACTACTTTCTAATGTGTCTTTCCTAGATTCACCATGAATCTACTCACCAACCCAACCGCCTGTGCAATGTCAGGCCTAGGGAAGACCACGGCGTACATCAAGTTGCCAACTGAACTTGCATAAGGGACCTTCTCCATATAAGTCTTGTCCTTTTTTGAGATCGGAGAGCCTTTACTAGAAAGCTTTATGTGCAAAGGCATGGGTGTGTTGATTGCCTTTTCCCCTTTCATGCTAAACCGAGCAAGCACCTTTCAAATGTACCCCTTTTGAGTGAGGCTCAAAAGTCCTAACTTTCTATCTCTTTAGATTTCCATACCCAAAATTTTCTTTGCTTCTCCAAGGTCCTTCATTTCGAGTTCTGTTTTTAGATTTCGCTTCAAACTATCGATTTCAGCCTTACCCTTGGAAAATCAGCATATCATCCACGTACAAGCGTAGATACACCCATCTACCATTATTTAAATGCTTGAAGTACGCACAAGCATCTTAGATGCTATGATTAAAACCAAGTGAAAGCATAAAAGAGTCAAACCTCTTGTACCATTGTCTAGGTGACTACTTAAGTCCATATAATGACTTCTTCAATTTGTAAACCCAATTTTCTTTCCTATCCATAACAAATTCTTCTGGCTGCTTCATGTAGATGGTCTCTTCCAAGTCTCGGTGCAAGAAAGCAGTTTTCACGTCTGGTGGTTCCAGCTCCAAGTCATGAGCTGCGACAATAGCGAGAAAAATGTGGATGGACGTATGCCTCACTACTGGAGAGAATATCTCATCATACTCCAATCCCTTTCTTTGTGAAAACCCTTTAGCAACTAGTCTAGCCTTGTATCTCCTATCATCCTTCATCTTGAATACCCACTTTCAACCTATGGCTCGGCTTCCTTGAGGAGGTGGTACCAAATCCCAATTCTTGTTCTTCTTCAACGACTCTAACTCCTCTTCCATAGCGCACATGCACTTCGAACTGTCACATGACTTCAAAGCTTCATCAAGGTCAAGCGGCTCCTAATTAACCACATGTAGGGCATAGTCTAATTGATCACTAAGGCGAAGGTTCACAAACTGCCAATCATCATACCTTTCAGATGACCTGATAGTCCTACGACTGACCTGGGTAGGTACTGCTTCGCCTAAACTCCTTTCAGCTCCACCTTGAACTTAACTTTCTCTAAATTCATGCACATCACCAGCACTACTAGAAGGTGCCAGTGGACCATCATGTGATGTTTCATCAACTGCGTTTTCCTCGACAGCATCAACAACTCTACTAATTGACTAGAACATAGGAACTTCTTTCATCTCCTTAGGCCTATCATAATCTTCTGATGTGGTAATTAGCTTCTCCTTCGGATTGAACAAAGCAGACTCATCAAAAGTAACATGTCTATAATGAATAATCTTCCAATCATCAGGGTTCCAAATTCAATACCCTTTGATACCATCGGTGTATCCCATTAGTATGCCCTTATATGCTCTAGCCTCCAACTTGTCATCACATGTATGATGAACGTACATAGGACAACTAAAAATTCGGATGTAACTAAGATACACTGCTTTACCCTCCACTTTTCCTCTGGAATCTTCTCATCTATGGCTGAGCATGGAATTCGATTTATGATATACACCATAGTTGATAAATCCTCAGCCCAAAAGCCTTTAGACAAGTCCGTCGTCAATCTCAAGCAACGACCCTTCTCCAATAGAGTCATGTTCGTCCTTTCTGCAACCCCATTGGATTGTGTATCGCCGGGTTTAGTGAAAAGTCTCTTAATGTCATGCTGTCTACAAAAGTCGAGGAACCCTAGAGAGACAAATTCACCGCCATTATCATATCTCAGCACCTTCAACCTAGAATCAGATTGGTTCTCAACAAGCGCTTTCCAGTCTTTGAACTTCTCAAAAATCTCTGATTTGGCCTTCATCAAATATATCCATACTTTTCAAGAAAATTCATCAACGAAAGAGATAAAATACGTTGCTCCTCCAAGAGGAGTAGCAATCGATCCCCAAATATCTATATGCAGTACTCAAGTACCCGCCTCGATCTATGGAGTCCAAATCTAAAAGTACTTTAGTTTACTTACATAACACACACTCCTGGAAAAAGTACATCTTGTCAAAGCTTACTCCTTTGATCATCTTCCGTCTTTGAAGTAACTCTAAGCCCTTCTCTGAAATATGACCCAACCTGAGATGCCAAAGCTTTGTGGCATCCAAAGCATGAGAACTGTCTATTCCAACACATGACTCTCTAAGAACTGTGGTTCCTTTCAGCAAATACAGATTTTGAATACATCTCCTTTCATAAGAACTAGTGCACCTCTTGAAACCTTCAGGCTATCCTTCTCAATAGTTACGTTGCATCCCAAAGATGCCAATTGACCTAAAGAAATTAAGAACTTCTGGAGACCTGAAACATACCAAACACCTATCAAAATGTGTATCACTCCGTCAAACACCATAATCCTCGCTGTACCATCGCCCGTTACTTTACAGCTAGCATCATTACCTGTAACATTCTAAAATTTTGGACTTTCGAAAATTCAACATCGACACTCACTTTATCGACTGCCGAATATCGAAGGCCGAAAACCGAGAAGTTATGGGTTTTAAAAAGAATTTTAAGAAAAGAAAAAGGGAGAAGTAGAAGAAGATAACAGAAAATAAAGGGAGAGGAAGATAGAAAAAAAGAGAGAAGAGAGAAAAGAAGGTAGAATATTTTAAAATGGAAGAAAACAGAAAGAAAACAGAACAACAGAATCACATCAGAATCTCACAATTCGCAGCGGAACAACATATAATAATAAATGAATAATCTTTAAATAAAGAACTATATCAGTTATTACATCACATTATATTTCATTACATCATATCATATCATCAGAGTGTACAACAACATACAACAATAAACAGTGCAGCGGAAAAGAAATACTATATAAACTAGTAATACGCCATGCCATCCAGCTTGCCTCCAGCAACTCCAGAATATCCAGAATATCCTGATAAACCTAACTCTTAACTGCCCGTGTGGAAATTGGTGGGCACCCAGAGTTTAGGAAGGAAAACAATAAACTCCAAGTCAGTCATGTGACTGGTGTGAGAACTCAAAACAGTTTATTTATCTTTAAAATCAAAATAGAGGAATATTTTTAATTCAATTCGCAATGCTTTTAAAAATGAGACTACCATAAGGCCTCCCGCACACACACACATGCAAACGCAGAATCGGAGGAGATTTCTCCTTATGATAGTCAAAGATGCTTGATACGCATTTAAGATAACATTTGATATTATTACTAGTGCATAGTGTAGGAAAGTCATTTCAAAAATAAAGATATAAATCTTAGCCGACATAGACATTTCGAACTATGCCTACTATAGCTACTATCCAAACAGTGGTGACCACCATAAGTGAATAGCAGGTTCTACAACTAATATCGTACAAGTTTCGTATTGGGAATTGGATTTCCAACAAATGGTCAGGCCAAGGAACTTCCCATTGCCACATGAGAATGCCTCTGGAAAGACATCCCCGAGAACCAAACCGAAACTCTGCCAACACAAGGCCGGGTTACCCCTAACTGGGTAACTACTGACACGAGCACGCCATTCCCCGATCGTAAACGACCTTTTTCACGGGATCCCGATAACCAACAACCACAAAGTAATAAACTCGTAGTAACCACATAGGTTAAATATCTGGGCTCCATACCATGATACCACCTCTATCTAGAAGGAAATGCACATACCCTAAGGGGAGCTACAGCAACCCCTAATAACCTTGCTGCATCTTTCCTGTTTTGACCATTTCCGGGATGTGAGGCTCGACGAAGTCACGTCCACAAAAACATACTTTATACAAAAGCCATGCTTTGGGTCAACAAATGATCAACACAATGATCACTAGGATAGACGATCAAATAAACGATCCTATCACAAATAATCAACACAATGATCATTTCAGCATCACTCAGCATGTCACATTACCAAAATGGGATATATCGCTGATAACTTCAACTATATAACCTTTGAGCTCGTACGTCTCAAAGAAGGGTGTTAAGCAAAGAATAAATTCTCCGCCACCAACAGAAATATATTTGAAAGAAATCGGCTTTATATCTCAAATTGTAATGTCAGGCATACAATCCATACAAGTCTGGTCCGGGTTCGAACAAAACCGAAGGCACTTCTTACGAAGCCCTTGCAATACGGGTATTCACAATCCCGATCGAATTTCCCATCACTTAGGAGATCTCAATACCAGGAGCTACCCAGTGCAGAGACAATCGATAGGTCATCCTATCGCTTTCACAAATACTCGGTCTTCAACACCGATCTTCAAATGCAATTCATAACGACGTATCACATATTCGGAATGGGTTATACGACCCCATGGTCCTTTCCCGGTTAACCCGAATAGTGAGCGCTTATTCAAAAATAAGTGTGCATTCAAATTCAATCAAATCACATCAAATACCCATTCAAAGGGAAATATTGATAGTCGGCTATCGAACTATCAATTGATATGCATACATCACCAGATTCCAAATAATTTTCCAAATTATTTATTTTCCAAAATATCTTTACAAGATATAAAATTCCAACACTTCAAAAATAAATCAATATTTATTTTTAACAAGTTCCACTTTCATATATAAATTCCATAATGAATTTATATTTCAAAATATCATGCATATACAATTTCAACTATCCATTTCAAATTATCTTCAAAAGATAAATTCTAAATATTCACTTCATATTGGAAAACATTTCCATACTTATTAAAAATAAGTAATCGACAAATCTTTTTTTTATTTTCAACCTTTGAAAATATTCAATATACTTAAATCGAATTAAGTATATATTTCATTCTTTAAGGGAAATCATTCTCTTAAACATTTTTATTTGGGCCAAAACGAATGTTACGTAAAACATCGTTACGACAACCCAAAATCATTAGTATAGGGATTCGAAATTAAAATAGATATATAAATCCCAATACTATACAAAACATTTTCTTTCGGAAATCATTTACTATTACAACAGTGTTATAGTCCACCATTTCCTTTTATTTCTCGAAAACGTCTATTTCAACAATAAATGTTGAAATCTATGGTTTCGAATCTCAACACATTTTAAACCATCGTTAGATCGTTTTAATTCTATTTAAAACATCACTTTCAAAACAATTTCTTTAACGTATTGTTCACTATTCAAAAATGTGAATATACTTCTTTAACAAATTCCATCCTTTCTATTCATTTTAATTCAAAGGATTATTCACTATTCAAAAATGTGAATATAACTCTATTTCTAAGTTATAACAATTAACTTGTCAAAATAAGTCATTTGCGAATTTATAAAACAACGTTTATAAATTCCTTTTCTATTTATTTATAAAAACTTCCTTTTTTATAAATCCTTTTATTTACCTATTCAGTTTATAATTCAATTATAGACTAAAAGTTCATATTATAAGTTAACTACTTATAAAACGATTATTTTACAAAATCGTTCTTTTTAAAGACTTTTCAATTTATAAACCTTATAACTTATAAGATTTATTTATTTAATCAATCTATTCTTCAAATAATTTCACCAAATTTATAAATCTTACTATTTATAGATTTCATTTATAACTTCACAGTTTATAACTCTATAAATTTCATTCATTTATGAAATTCATTTTCACTACATTCAAACACTTATAAAAACTTGTTTTATAATGTCAATTTTTCAATTTATAAATATCCATTTATAAATCTCTTAATATAAATCAGTTTATATTATTATTCTAAAACGTCTTTAAATTCCTTTATAATTTCATCATTTCGATTTATAAAAAAAATCAAATTTTATAAATCCTATATTTAAACTTTTATCATATATTCAAAATCCAATCTAAATTATTTTATAAAATCATTAGTTCATATTTCTCAAAAATCGACTTTTAATCGTATTTCTAAAAATCAGCCCTTTTTAACTATATTTCACAAAAAAACCATAATTTTTATAACTTTAAAAATTATAGCATTTAATTATTTAAAATGGATCAATTTCCAAAAATATAGTATATTTTCAAAAATCATTTAAAAGATCATTTTAAAATCCCAAAATTTGGGTCCAATGATGCTACACACCAAATAGTCAATCCCGACTAACAACGATATCATATATCGATATGATAATCCATCAAATATCAAAATATCTGAAATAAAATAAAAACTGTTGAGGAATCCAGTTGGATCCCTCCAACCTGTTTCCTGCATCCAAAAACATTAGCACAATACCAATTTCGCTCCAGTACGAAATTATCGCGGTATATGTTCTTATTAAATATTATCCGCTTACTAACGGCGTAATAGGGTCTCATCCGCTAACAAAAAATGCGGGAAATCAATCAACTGCAATATATACATATGCCAATATGTATATATTGATATTATATATAATACCAATTTCACTGTTTATGAAATATTCGCGGTATATGTTTATATTAAATAACATCCGCTTACTAACGGCGTATAATGTCTATTTTAACAATCAATAATTTACAGTCATCATTCAAACATGCATTCAAATATTTTAAATCTAACTATTTAAAATAAAATTGAAACCTATTCGATTGAGTGAGAAATTCTCACCTTGGTTTTAAATTCCGTTTTAGCTTTTATTTCGAATAAAATTAAACGCGCGTTTAATTTTACCCGAAATTCTCACTAACTCCAAACGACTCCAAACCAACTCCATCGCGTAGTGCTCGTCCATACGATTCCAACGCAACTGAGTTTGCATTTTTTCGACCTCGTATGAAAAAGATATGAATTTTTGAAGTTTACACAAATTTAAACTTAATAATTACAACTTAAACTTAATAATTTATAACCTATATCCATCTATAGCCATAGGATCCCAATCCAACAGATCTTGGCCGTCCCCATCCTTCTCCCTCCTCTTCATTTTGCACGCAACTTCTACAGCAAATAACAAACGCAAGAACCCATCCAAGTTCATCTAGGGTTTGATTTTACAAACAATTTACTCAATGAAACTCGATCACAACACCACCAATGCGAAGCACACGACCACCCCTCCACTCGGCTGAAGCACCATAGGGCTCGGCCTCCTAGTTTCTCGTGCGCACGTGATGATGAACGGCCACTTCATGGTCAATTTCCCGTTGATTCGTGAAGCCATTCGCGATCATAGCCGTTGATCTTGTAGATCTTGATGTGCTCTACGATTTCTTAGTTTAGAGTTTGTGATAAAAGTGAATGGATTAGGAGATTTGGAGGGATGAATTTGGGGCAATTTCGGCCATTGAATTCATGTAGCCGGCTGAGCAATTAGAATTAGGGTTTTGCATTTTCTTTTTATTTTAGATTTTAACTCCTATTTATAGAAAAAGCTAGCGTAAACACTATTCATCCCGGGAATTCCGAACTCCGATTTAGATGCCGTAACCAGCGTACCTAGGGTTTATCCCGCGTTCCGGACACAATGGAACAGGTTTCGGAAGCTAATTCGGAAGTATGCGCGAGTTATGGCTGTAAACGCTCAATTTAAATTAAACCGATTTAAACCGATTTCTAGGCGTTTTAATTTGTACCGGACAAACGGTAAATCCAATTGACTTGAAATTTGAAACCTTACAATAATATCACATTACGGATCCGATGAAACTGGTTTCGTCGAATTCCGAGACTTTTTGAAAAATGGCTATTTTGACTCGCCAAATTTAAATTAAAAATAATTCGATGCGTTTCGAGCTGCCACGATCAAACGATAGCTCCGATTGATACGAAAATTGAAATCCGGAAATAACTAACTATTACGGATCCAATGGAACTGGTTTCGTTCAATTCTGAGACTGTTCAAAAATTGGTTATTTTACAGTCGATAATTAAATATTAAAATATTCAATTTTCACAAATTAACTTTTAATTCGATTTTAAAAGTTCTAAAATATCGTTCTAACTCTAGTATGATTAAATAAAATTTTACAAATCATTTTCTATCATATTTAACTCGATTTTTAATTATTTCCATAATTTAACATATTAAATTATCGATTAAATTATCAAATTAAATCCAATAATTCAAATAAAAATTTATTTGACTTAAAAATTCACTTATAAATATTTAAAATTAATTAAATATTCAAATTTTAATTTATAAAAATTCTGGGTCGTTACAATCTTTCCCTCTTAAAAGAATTTCGTCCTCGAAATTACAAGTAAGAAAAGTTACAGAATTTATTAACTTTCCAAAATTCATAGTTAAACTCCTTACAAATCTTTACTAAGTTTCCAAATCATACTTAGTTATCTTTTCAAAACAACTACTATTTTTTTAACTTTCAATTCCAAAACAAAGTTAAAGTTTTCAAAAATTTTCCAATTTCTTAAATTTTTTCTAACGCCTTAAAATTTCGGAAAAATTCGCCATAGTCTCCTTTGCGCGGCTCGATCCGAAAAAAAATGACAGTATATATATCACAAATATACATCTCATCAAGTAATGAGGCATCCCGAAGGGAAAAAAGTGTAAAAGTACGATATTTAATCCGAGATATGTACCTTATATTTTATTAGCAAGCATATACGGCTAATATAGCGCTAAAGCGAACTCCAAATGCGAAGCAAACGCGATCCGCACCTACTAAACACTCAACAAACAACATGAGAACATGCACATATGCAAATAATCTCAATATACAACATATAGCAACATAATGACTATATATGTCACATATCAAATGCAACTAAACAACAAATGCAATATATATTCAACCATCAACCAACTAACATCCATATCCAATAAACATTCATTCATATTCTCATTCATATTTAATGAATTGGTTTTCAGTTTAAATCACATTTCATTCATTACATTGGATTTTCTCAACATTCATTTCAATTAGTTTATATTCACTAATTTATATTCAAGTTGGTTCACTTCCAAATCAATTCAATTCTATTCAAATTTATTTACTTTCAATTTGAATTTAATTTCATAGCTTTCAATTTCATTAACTCTTAATGACTTTTATACAATCATATAACAATCATATAACAACCAATTTATATTAATTACAACCAAATTCTTTTCACTTATATTCATTCAATTTGGTTTAACATTAAATTGATTTCCATTCCAATTTATTTAACTTCTAATAACATTAGATTTTAATGAATTATCACTTATGTTCATTATTTTATATCAACTTAAATTTACATTTAATTGATTAACATTCAATTCATTCAATTTCTAAAGTTGAATTTCATTTATTCACAATTGTAAATCACTTTAATTATAATTCATACTCTTATAATTTATTTGCTTATACAATTATTCTTTTATTTAGGTTATTCAAACAACCTAACGATCAACTTACATACACTTTAATAATTCTGAAAAATTATTTCTTTATATATAAAATATAATCAAGGTAAAATTATTTCATTCACCCAATTTAAACAATATTATGTTGAATTGTTCTATTCAAGTGTTTATAGATCCCTATCAACAACGTTAATTACTCGTATTAACCAGAATCCATATACCACTCAACAAACCAATCATCACAATATAAAACCATTTTTATTCACTAACAAATACGCTCTCATATCTATTATTACACTCAACTCATTCTAGAGTACTGCTGACTCTATCTCTAACGAGTAATACCCAACAGAACCATGGTTGTCGCTTAACCATCAGCTCTGATACCAAATGTAACATTCTAAAATTTTGGACTTTCGAAAATTCAACATCGACACTCACTTTATCGACTGCCGAATATCGAAGGCCGAAAACCGAGAAGTTATGGGTTTTAAAAAGAATTTTAAGAAAAGAAAAAGGGAGAAGTAGAAGAAGATAACAGAAAATAAAGGGAGAGGAAGATAGAAAAAAAGAGAGAAGAGAGAAAAGAAGGTAGAATATTTTAAAATGGAAGAAAACAGAAAGAAAACAGAACAACAGAATCACATCAGAATCTCACAATTCGCAGCGGAACAACATATAATAATAAATGAATAATCTTTAAATAAAGAACTATATCAGTTATTACATCACATTATATTTCATTACATCATATCATATCATCAGAGTGTACAACAACATACAACAATAAACAGTGCAGCGGAAAAGAAATACTATATAAACTAGTAATACGCCATGCCATCCAGCTTGCCTCCAGCAACTCCAGAATATCCAGAATATCCTGATAAACCTAACTCTTAACTGCCCGTGTGGAAATTGGTGGGCACCCAGAGTTTAGGAAGGAAAACAATAAACTCCAAGTCAGTCATGTGACTGGTGTGAGAACTCAAAACAGTTTATTTATCTTTAAAATCAAAATAGAGGAATATTTTTAATTCAATTCGCAATGCTTTTAAAAATG
Source organism: Allium cepa (assembly GCA_030765085.1). Taxonomy (NCBI): domain Eukaryota; kingdom Viridiplantae; phylum Streptophyta; class Magnoliopsida; order Asparagales; family Amaryllidaceae; genus Allium; species Allium cepa. The sequence continues at coordinate 215,625,940 of CM060946.1, forward strand.
AGACTACCATAAGGCCTCCCGCACACACACACATGCAAACGCAGAATCGGAGGAGATTTCTCCTTATGATAGTCAAAGATGCTTGATACGCATTTAAGATAACATTTGATATTATTACTAGTGCATAGTGTAGGAAAGTCATTTCAAAAATAAAGATATAAATCTTAGCCGACATAGACATTTCGAACTATGCCTACTATAGCTACTATCCAAACAGTGGTGACCACCATAAGTGAATAGCAGGTTCTACAACTAATACCGTACAAGTTTCGTATTGGGAATTGGATTTCCAACAAATGGTCAGGCCAAGGAACTTCCCATTGCCACATGAGAATGCCTCTGGAAAGACATCCCCGAGAACCAAACCGGAACTCTGCCAACACAAGGCCGGGTTACCCCTAACTGGGTAACTACTGACACGAGCACGCCATTCCCCGATCGTAAACGACCTTTTTCACGGGATCCCGATAACCAACAACCACAAAGTAATAAACTCGTAGTAACCACATAGGTTAAATATCTGGGCTCCATACCATGATACCACCTCTATCTAGAAGGAAATGCACATACCCTAAGGGGAGCTACAGCAACCCCTAATAACCTTGCTGCATCTTTCCTGTTTTGACCATTTCCGGGATGTGAGGCTCGACGAAGTCACGTCCACAAAAACATACTTTATACAAAAGCCATGCTTTGGGTCAACAAATGATCAACACAATGATCACTAGGATAGACGATCAAATAAACGATCCTATCACAAATAATCAACACAATGATCATTTCAGCATCACTCAGCATGTCACATTACCAAAATGGGATATATCGCTGATAACTTCAACTATATAACCTTTGAGCTCGTACGTCTCAAAGAAGGGTGTTAAGCAAAGAATAAATTCTCCGCCACCAACAGAAATATATTTGAAAGAAATCGGCTTTATATCTCAAATTGTAATGTCAGGCATACAATCCATACAAGTCTGGTCCGGGTTCGAACAAAACCGAAGGCACTTCTTACGAAGCCCTTGCAATACGGGTATTCACAATCCCGATCGAATTTCCCATCACTTAGGAGATCTCAATACCAGGAGCTACCCAGTGCAGAGACAATCGATAGGTCATCCTATCGCTTTCACAAATACTCGGTCTTCAACACCGATCTTCAAATGCAATTCATAACGACGTATCACATATTCGGAATGGGTTATACGACCCCATGGTCCTTTCCCGGTTAACCCGAATAGTGAGCGCTTATTCAAAAATAAGTGTGCATTCAAATTCAATCAAATCACATCAAATACCCATTCAAAGGGAAATATTGATAGTCGGCTATCGAACTATCAATTGATATGCATACATCACCAGATTCCAAATAATTTTCCAAATTATTTATTTTCCAAAATATCTTTACAAGATATAAAATTCCAACACTTCAAAAATAAATCAATATTTATTTTTAACAAGTTCCACTTTCACATATAAATTCCATAATGAATTTATATTTCAAAATATCATGCATATACAATTTCAACTATCCATTTCAAATTATCTTCAAAAGATAAATTCTAAATATTCACTTCATATTGGAAAACATTTCCATACTTATTAAAAATAAGTAATCGACAAATCTTTTTTTTATTTTCAACCTTTGAAAATATTCAATATACTTAAATCGAATTAAGTATATATTTCATTCTTTAAGGGAAATCATTCTCTTAAACATTTTTATTTGGGCCAAAACGAATGTTATGTAAAACATCGTTACGACAACCCAAAATCATTAGTATAGGGATTCGAAATTAAAATAGATATATAAATCCCAATACTATACAAAACATTTTCTTTCGGAAATCATTTACTATAACAACAGTGTTATAGTCCACCATTTCCTTTTATTTCTCGAAAACGTCTATTTCAACAATAAATGTTGAAATCTATGGTTTCGAATCTCAACACATTTTAAACCATCGTTAGATCGTTTTAATTCTATTTAAAACATCACTTTCAAAACAATTTCTTTAACGTATTATTCACTATTCAAAAATATGAATATACTTCTTTAACAAATTCCATCCTTTCTATTCATTTTAATTCAAAGGATTATTCACTATTCAAAAATGTGAATATAACTCTATTTCTAAGTTATAACAATTAACTTGTCAAAATAAGTCATTTGCGAATTTATAAAACAACGTTTATAAATTCCTTTTCTATTTATTTATAAAAACTTCCTTTTTTATAAATCCTTTTATTTACCTATTCAGTTTATAATTCAATTATAGACTAAAAGTTCATATTATAAGTTAACTACTTATAAAACGATTATTTTACAAAATCGTTATTTTTAAAGACTTTTCAATTTATAAACCTTATAACTTATAAGATTTATTTATTTAATCAATCTATTCTTCAAATAATTTCACCAAATTTATAAATCTTACTATTTATAGATTTCATTTATAACTTCACAGTTTATAACTCTATAAATTTCATTCATTTATGAAATTCATTTTCACTACATTCAAACACTTATAAAAACTTGTTTTATAATGTCAATTTTTCAATTTATAAATATCCATTTATAAATCTCTTAATATAAATCAGTTTATATTATTATTCTAAAACGTCTTTAAATTCCTTTATAATTTCATCATTTCGATTTATAAAAAAAATCAAATTTTATAAATCCTATATTTAAACTTTTATCATATATTCAAAATCCAATCTAAATTATTTTATAAAATCATTAGTTCATATTTCTCAAAAATCGACTTTTAATCGTATTTCTAAAAATCAGCCCTTTTTAACTATATTTCACAAAAAAACCATAATTTTTATAACTTTAAAAATTATAGCGTTTAATTATTTAAAATGGATCAATTTCCAAAAATATAGTATATTTTCAAAAATCATTTAAAAGATCATTTTAAAATCCCAAAATTTGGGTCCAATGATGCTACACACCAAATAGTCAATCCCGACTAACAACGATATCATATATCGATATGATAATCCATCAAATATCAAAATATCTGAAATAAAATAAAAACTGTTGAGGAATCCAGTTGGATCCCTCCAACCTATTTCCTGCATCCAAAAACATTAGCACAATACCAATTTCGCTCCAGTACGAAATTATCGCGGTATATGTTCTTATTAAATATTATCCGGTTACTAACGGCGTAATAGGGTCTCATCCGCTAACAAAAAATGCGGGAAATCAATCAACTGCAATATATACATATGCCAATATGTATATATTGATATTATATATAATACCAATTTCACTGTTTATGAAATATTCGCGGTATATGTTTATATTAAATAACATCCGCTTACTAACGGCGTATAATGTCTATTTTAACAATCAATAATTTACAGTCATCATTCAAACATGCATTCAAATATTTTAAATCTAACTATTTAAAATAAAATTGAAACCTATTCGATTGAGTGAGAAATTCTCACCTTGGTTTTAAATTCCGTTTTAGCTTTTATTTCGAATAAAATTAAACGCGCGTTTAATTTTACCCGAAATTCTCACTAACTCCAAACGACTCCAAACCAACTCCATCGCGTAGTGCTCGTCCATACGATTCCAACGCAACTGAGTTTGCATTTTTTCGACCTCGTATGAAAAAGATATGAATTTTTGAAGTTTACACAAATTTAAACTTAATAATTACAACTTAAACTTAATAATTTATAACCTATATCCATCTATAGCCATAGGATCCCAATCCAACAGATCTTGGCCGTCCCCATCCTTCTCCCTCCTCTTCATTTTGCACGCAACTTCTACAGCAAATAACAAACGCAAGAACCCATCCAAGTTCATCTAGGGTTTGATTTTACAAACAATTTACTCAATGAAACTCGATCACAACACCACCAATGCGAAGCACACGACCACCCCTCCACTCGGCTGAAGCACCATAGGGCTCGGCCTCCTAGTTTCTCGTGCGCACGTGATGATGAACGACCACTTCATGGTCAATTTCCCGTTGATTCGTGAAGCCATTCGCGATCATAGCCGTTGATCTTGTAGATCTTGATGTGCTCTACGATTTCTTAGTTTAGAGTTTGTGATAAAAGTGAATGGATTAGGAGATTTGGAGGGATGAATTTGGGGCAATTTCGGCCATTGAATTCATGTAGCCGGCTGAGCAATTAGAATTAGGGTTTTGCATTTTCTTTTTATTTTAGATTTTAACTCCTATTTATAGAAAAAGCTAGCGTAAACACTATTCATCCCGGGAATTCCGAACTCCGATTTAGACGCCGTAACCAGCGTACCTAGGGTTTATCCCGCGTTCCGGACACAATGGAACAGGTTTCGGAAGCTAATTCGGAAGTATGCGCGAGTTATGGCTGTAAACGCTCAATTTAAATTAAACCGATTTAAACCGATTTCTAGGCGTTTTAATTTGTACCGGACAAACGGTAAATCCAATTGACTTGAAATTTGAAACCTTACAATAATATCACATTACGGATCCGATGAAACTGGTTTCGTCGAATTCCGAGACTTTTTGAAAAATGGCTATTTTGACTCGCCAAATTTAAATTAAAAATAATTCGATGCGTTTCGAGCTGCCACGATCAAACGATAGCTCCGATTGATACGAAAATTGAAATCCGGTAATAACTAACTATTACGGATCCAATGGAACTGGTTTCGTTCAATTCTGAGACTGTTCAAAAATTGGCTATTTTACAGTCGATAATTAAATATTAAAATATTCAATTTTCACAAATTAACTTTTAATTCGATTTTAAAAGTTCTAAAATATCGTTCTAACTCTAGTATGATTAAATAAAATTTTACAAATCATTTTCTATCATATTTAACTCGATTTTTAATTATTTCCATAATTTAACATATTAAATTATCGATTAAATTATCAAATTAAATCCAATAATTCAAATAAAAATTTATTTGACTTAAAAATTCACTTATAAATATTTAAAATTAATTAAATATTCAAATTTTAATTTATAAAAATTCTGGGTCGTTACATTACCCATAAGAATAGAGCTTACTCTCGTCCAACGAAAGAACTGAAGTAATCCTTATTAGGCATCATATGGAAAGACGCACTCGAGTTCAGTACCTAATGGTCTAAGACATCTGGCACTGCTGCATACAACACATCTTCAAATACGGACTTCTCCACCGCAAATGATGAAGATCAGTCTTCTTCTTTCTTCTTCAAATCTGAACAATGTTTTTTTCCAATAACAAGGTTTCTTGCAGATAAAGCACTTTTCGTCCTTAAACTTTCCTCTCCTGCCATTATTGGGCTTCCTGGACTTAGAACGCCCTCTAGAATTCCAATTCTTCTTTCTTCTCTACCTCTTTCAATGAAAGGCCATGACTACTACTTCCACCTCTACTTCCTTCACTTATATCCTTCATCTGATATCTCAAGCCCTTAGATAGAAGGCCTGACTTCACATCTTCCACTGTCAATGTGTTTCTAGCGAAGATAAGGTTGTTAGCAAAACCTATGTAATGCTTTAAAAGAGAACACAAAAGAATCATTGTTATTTTCTCCTCATCCATCATCAAGTCAACAATTTTCATCTTCATCCGAGATCATCAAAGAAATTAAGATGTTCCTTCACTAAAGTACCCTCTCTCATCCGTATGGTGAAAAGTGTCTTTAGTAATATCGGACGGTTAGTCTGAGATTTCTTCAAGTAGGGATTTTCTAGCTTGGTCCAAATGCCCCCTAACAGTGGTCTCACTGCTAATTTTTGAGATAACATTCTCTTCCATAGGTAGTTGTAAAGTAGTACACACCCATCTCTCTATCTCATTCCTTTCCACGACTGAGATGTCAACTGTCAAATCTTCAGGGGAAAACACTACTGGATGGACTCATTCCACATTAGAACAACCTTCATACTCCATTTCCACTTCTCGAAGTCTTTATCCTCATTCCATTTCTCAATTGCCAACTGTGATCTTGACACGATATAACATCCCTCTAATATAGGGTCTTGTATCAACTGGAGTCGCTTCATCTCCTGCCATAGTATCTAACACTCCTCAATCAACCTTGCAGCTCTGATACCATACTGTTAGGGAAAATCCGTTCAGATGGTCAGTCTAAGGAAATAAAAACCCAATGCAGCGGAAAATAACTAGATCGTGATTGTAGTGAGACGAAACAAACAGAGATACACACCAAAACAGACAATCATGGATTTATGCAATGCAGAAAAATATATATCACCAGTATTTATAGTGGTTCCACTACCATAAGGCAATGTACGTCCACTTGGTAAGAGGAGATTTTATTAATCACTGAAAGATTAGAGCTACAAGATTGATTCACTTTTGGAGGCTATACATAAGAAGAACTAACAATACGGTCAAAATTCTATAGAGTTTCAGCTCTAGGATGGCTGTCGTTTTTGTTAAGAAGCTCCACTATTTGTAGAGTGAAGAAATGAGGAAGGGTAGCTGCTATATAGTAGCATTGGAGTTTGGTTCGGCGCATCTGGTTTAGCATCATTTTGGTTCGCTCAACTTGGTTCGGCAAACAACACTCAAGATCTGGAATGGCATGGTCCAATACTGAACGAGATATTTCATTCGACATCACCAAATCATCGAACGAAATATTTGGTTTGGCATTCCTTCTACCGAATGAAAACTAATGCTGCTTCACTTTATTCACTATTTCACCACTCTAAACATTTTGTTTGGCAAAAACACTGTCAATGCCGCTCCAAATATTTCGTTCGGAAAAAACATTCCGTTCGGTAAAAACATTTCACCCTCCAAATAAAACAACCACCGAAACCTTCAAGCCCTAGCATCTTCCCAAATTCTCATTCGATGATTTCAGCATCTGATTCTAAGGCTTCTCATGGCTTCATCTTCCTCCTCTCATGGAATCAGGTAATAACTCTCTAACACTTATTGTGGATAATAATTGGTGTCTCAATTCATCTAATCTTCCTCTAAACATCTATAATACTATTGAGCACATCAATATTGAAAAATGCAGTGATGAAGACTATTGGTGGTGGATGCTTGCTAGGAATGGAAAATTCACAATTAAATCATCTTGGGGCAGTATCAAGACTAAATTCCCTACATGGGCTCAGGTTAAACAGTTTTTCAACCTAAATCATATACAACATGATAATGTTTTGGGTGTTCTAAATTCTATTTCATGCAATCAAGGCAAAGGTAAACATCGGTAGAGCTTATTTCATGCTTGTTTAAGTGTAACTATATGGCATATATGGTTTGAAAGGTGTAATCGACAGTTTAATAAGCCAGAAATGCCTCCCCAGGCCAAATTTGAGCACGTTAAATAAGATATCACATTTTTATTGACTAAATCTATAAATTAGTAAATTTCTACCGTTGTTTAAAGAAAATCGTAGCTTATCTTATTTGTGTTCATCGATGAACGATCAGAGTGGAGTTCCAACAGCTAAAGCGAGTAGATCTACAACTAATTGCTGCTATCAGCTCCTAAGTGGTGGTCTTGAGTCGGGAGTTGCTGGAGGTGGTGCGACTTTTCCTTTTTCCACCATTCTTATGCTTTGATAGTTGTATTGTTATCATATTTACGGAGTCCTCGAAGTGATGGACGCTGTGAAGTGAGTAATCATTGCCATGTTTCGGCGGTGAGGCATGGTTTTACCTTTGTCTTGTGAAAATTGTTTTATTGAGATGTCTTCTTTTTTAGTTTTGTTTTCCATTAGTAGGGTTTTGCTTCAATACAAGTGATTTTTGTGTCGAAGAGTTGGGTTACACTTGTTTTGGAGTTGTACCAAAGTTGTAAACATTTTGTCTTCATAAATAAAGTACCAAGTTTCAAAAAAAAAATCAAGAATAAATAGAAAGATTTACCTTGTTAGGTTGTAAACGAATAAGAATATGTTATAAAGAAATAAGAGCAGAAGCCATTAGAGAAAGAGGCAAAAGATATATTATTCATTCCTAAAATTAATCATTTATTTACATTACATAGCCTCCTTTATATAAAGGCTTTAGTGCTAAGGATTGAACTTATCCCACAATGTGGGACTAAAAAAACAATATAAAAGCATATTCACTTCATGATTTACATATATTGTAACATTCCCCCTTGAATATGTGTCTTCAAAATCTTGAATGCTAGGATAACTTGAAATTGTCCCTATTGAAACGTGTATGATGATTGCACCCCCTCATTATTATTGTGCTTGCATTTATCCATTCAGTCGATATAGATATTGTCCGTTGCCTCATTAAAAACCTCTGTTAGGAAAACCCAGTGGGAAAAATCTTGCACAAGGAAAAGAGCGCAACTTGTAAAATCATATTAAAAATGATATTCTTTCTAAAGGGTATGATACTTCGGGATCAAAACAATGCTTTTCCAATAGCCAGTTTTCTTGCAGATAAAGCACATCCCATCCTTAAACTTTCCTCTCCTGCCATTACCGGGCTTCCTGGACTTGGAACGCCCTTTAGAGTTCCAATTCTTCTTATCTTCTCTACCTCTTTCAACAAACAGGCCATGACTACTACCTCCACCTCTACCTCCTTCAATTATCTCCTTCATTTGATATCTCAAGCCCACGGACAGAAGGCCTGACTTCACATCTTCCACTGTCAATGTGTTTCTAGCAAAGATAAGGTTGTTAGCAAAACCTGTGTAACACTTCGAAAGAGAATAGAAAAGAATCATTGGCATTTGCTCCTCATCCATCATCAAGTCAACAGTCTTCATCTTCACCACGAGATCATTAAAGAAATTAAGATGTTCCTTCACTAAAGTACCCTCTCTCATCCATATGGTGAAAAATGTCTTTAGTAATATTGGATGGCTAGTTAGAGATTTCTTCAAGTAGAGATTTCTAGCTTGGTCCAAATACCCCCAACAGCGGTCTCACTACTAATCTCTGAGATAACATTCTCTCCCATAGCTAGTTGTAAAGTAGTAAACACCCATCTCTCCATCTCCTTCCTTTCCACGACTGAGATGTCAGCCGTCAACTCTTCAGGGGAAAACACTACTGGATGGACTCATTCCACATTAGAACAACCTTCATTCTCCATTGCCACTTCTCGAAGTCTTTATCTCCTTTCCATTTCTCAATTGCCAACTGTGATCTTGACGCGATGTAATATCCCTATAATATAGGGTCTTGTATCAACTGGAGTCGCTTCATCTCCTGCCATAGTATCTAACACTCCTCAATCAACTTTGCAGCTCTAATACCATATTGTTGGGAAAATCCATTCAGATGATCAGTCGAAGGAAATAAAAAACCCAATGCAGCGGAAAACAACTGGATCGTGATTGTAGTGAGGCGAAACAAACAAAGATAAACACCAGAACAGACAGTCACAGATCTATACAATGCAAAAAAAAATCACTAGTATTTATAGCGATTCCACTACCATGAGGCAATGTAGTCCACTTGGTGAGAGGAGATTTTATTAATCACTTAAAGATTAGAGTTACAAGATTGATTCACTTTTGGAGGCTATACATAAGAAGAACTAACATTATAGTCAAAATTGTGTAGAGTTTTAGCTCTCTAGGATGGCTGCCATTGTTGTCAAGAAGCTCCACTATTTATAGAGTGAAGAAATGAGGAGGGTTAGCTGCTATATAGCATTCTTGGAGTTTGGTTCGGCACATCTAGTTTAGCATCATTTTTGTTCGCTCAACTTGGTTCGGTAAACAACACTCAAGATCTGAAATGGCATGGTCCAATACTGAACGAGATATTTCATTCGGCATCACCAAATCACCAAATGAAATATTTGGTTTAGCATTCCTTCCACCGAACGAAAACTAATGCTGCTTCACTTTATTCACTATTTCACCGCTCCAAACATTTTGTTCGGCAAAAACACAGTCAACGCCGCTCTAAATATTTTGCTCGGAAAAAATAGTTCGTTCAGTAAAAACATTTCACCCCTCCAAATAAAACAACCACTGAAACCTTCAAGTCCAAGCATCTTCCCCAATTCTCGTTCGATGATTTCAGCATCTGATCCTAGGGCTTCTTATAGCTTCATCTTTCTCCTCTCATGGAATCAGGTAACAACTCTAACACTTATTGGGGATAATAATTGGTGTCTCAATTCATCTAATCTTCCATTAAACATCTATAATATAATTGAGCACATTAACACTGACAAATGCAGTGATGAAGACTAGTGATGGTAGATGCTTGCTAGGAATGGAAAATTCACAATTAAATCAGCTTGGGGCAGTATCAAGACTAAATTCCCTACACGGACTCAAGCTAAACAGTTTTTCAACCTAAATCATATCCAACATGACAATATTTTGGGTGTTCTAGATTCTATTTCATGCAATCAAGGCAAAGGCAGACATCGGCAGATCTTATTTGATGCTTGTTTAAGTGCAACTATATGGCATATATGGTGTGAATAGTGTAATCGACAGTTTAATAAGCCAGAAATGCTTCACCGGGCCAGATTTGAGCATAATAAATAAGATATCATAATTTTATCGACTAAATCTAAAAATCAGTAAATTTCTACTATTTTTAAAGATAAATAGTAGCGTATCTTATTTGTGTTCATCGATCAACGATCAGAGCGGAGTTCCAACAGCTAAGCGAGTTGATCTACAACCAGTTGCTGCTGTCAGCTCTTGAGTGGTGGTCTTGAGTCGGGAGTTGCTGGAGGTAGTGCGACTTTTTTTTGGCCATCCTATGCTTTGATAGTTGTATTGTTATCATGTTTATGGATTCCTCGAAGAGATGAATGCTGTGAAGTGAGTATACATTGCCATATTTTGGTGGTGAAGGATGGTTTTACCTTTGTCTTGTGAAAATTGTTTTATTGAGATGTCTTCCTTTTTGAGTTTTGTTTTCCATTAGTTGTGTTTTGCTTCAGTACAAGTGATTTTTGTGTCGAAGAGTTGGGTTGCACTTGTTTTGGAGTTTTACCAAAGTTGTAAGCATTTTGTCTTTGTAAATAAAATTCCAAGTTTCAAAAAAAATCAAGAATAGATAGAAAAATTTACCTTGTTATGTTATAAACGAATAAGAATATGTTATAAAGAAATAAGAGCAGAAGCCATTAGAGAAAGAGGAAAAAGATATATTATTCATTCCTAAAATTAGTTATTTATTTACATTACATAGCCTCCTTTATATAAGGCTTCAGAGCTAAGGATTGAACTTATCCCACAATATGGGACTAAACAAAATAATATAAAAGCATATTCACTTCATGATTTACAATATTGTAACTCTCCCCCTTAAATATGCGTCTTCAAAATCTTGAATGCTCTAATAACTTAAAATTTTCCATTTTGAAACATGTATGATGATTGCACCCCTCGTTATTATTTTTCTTGCATTTATCCATTCAGTTGATATAGATATTGTCCGTTGCCTCATTAAAAACCTCTGTTAGGAAAACCCAGTAGGAAAAACCTTAGACGAGGGAAAAAGTGCAACTTGTAAATTCATATTAAAAATGATATTATTTCTAAAGGGTTTGATATTTCGAGATCAAAACAATGCTTTTTCCAATTACCAGGTTTCTTGCAGATAAAGCACTTCCCGTCCTTATGCTTTCCTCTCCTGCCGTTACCGGGCTTTCTAGACTTAGAACGCCCTCTAGAGTTCAATTCTTCTTATCTTCTCTACCGCTTTCAACAAACAGGCCATGAAAACTACTTCCACCTCAACTTCCTTCACTTCTCTCCTTCATCTGATATCTCAAGCCCTCAGATAGAAGACTTGACTTCACATCTTCCAATGTCAGTGTGTTTCTAGCGAAGATAAGGTTGTTAGCAAAACATGTGTAACGCTTCGAAAGAGAACACAAAAGAATCATTGTCATTTGCTCCTCGTTCATCATCAATTCTGTAGTCTTCATCTTCATCACGAGATCATCAAAGAAATTAAGATGTCCTTCACTAAAGTACCTTCTCTCATTCGTATGGTGAAAAAATGTCTTCAGTGATATCAGACGGTTAGTCAGAGATTTCTTCAAGCAAAGATTTCTAGCTTGGTCCAAATGCCCTTTAACAGTGGTCTCACTGCTAATCTCCGAGATAACATTCTCTCCCATGGCTAGTTATAAAGTAGTAAACACCCATCTCTCCATCTCCTTCCTTTCCACGACTGAGATGTCAGCCATCAACTCTTCAGGGGAAAAGACTATTGCATGGACTTCACTCCTCGTTAGAACAACCTTCATCCTCCATTGCCACTTCTCGAAGTCTTTATCCCCATTCCATTTCTCAATTGCCAACTGTGATCTTGACACGATATAATATCTCTCTAGTATAAGGTCTTGTAACAACTAGAGTCACTTCATCTCCTGCCATACCATTTAACATTCCTCAATCAACCTTGCAGCTCTGATACCATACTGTTGGGGAAAATCCCTTCAGATGATCAGTCTAAGGAAATAAAAAAACCCAATGTAGCAGAAAAGAACTAGATCGTGATTGTAGTGAGATGAAACAAACAGAGATAAGCGCCAGAACAAACAGTCACAGATCTATGCAATGCAGAAAAAAATATATGACACCAGTATTTATCGTGGTTCCACCGCCGTGAGGCAATGTACGTCCACTTAGTGAGAGGAGATTTTATTAATCACTGAAAGATTAGAGTTACAAGATTGATTCACTTTTGGAGGCTATACATAAGAAGAATTAAAAATACAGTCAAAATTCTATAGAGTTTCAGCTCTCTAGGATGGCTGTCATTATTGTTAAGAAGCTCCACTATTTATACAGTGAAGAAATGAGGAGGGGTAGCTGCTATATAGCAGTCTTGGAGTTTGGTTTGGCACATTTGGTTCAGCATCATTTTGGTTCGCTCAACTTGGTTCGGTAAACAACACTCAAGGTCTGGAATGGCATTGTGATATCCCAAATATTTAGACATCTGTTAATTGGGTAATTTACCGGATTAAAAAGTTTTAAAATACAAATTTGTAATTTGAACAAATAAAATAGGTATTAATTTGTTATATATTTACAAAAATAGATTTTTAAATAAGATTTGGATTTGAAATTCAATTGAAAATAAATTGGAATTAAAACTCTGTATTTTGGAACTTATAAAACTTGTTTTCAAATTTTAATATAAATATATACAAGGAAATGTATATAATATGAACTATATGTATAAATATTTATTATCTAAAAAATATAATAGTTGAAATAAGAATAAAATAAAACAATTATATATTTCCTTTTGAAGCTTTATATATAAATAAGAATAGTTTGAAATTATATATGTATTTCAAATATAAAACATTTAAACATATGTTAATAATACTTAAATCAACTAAAGACATTTTTATTTGCAAAATTTCTAATGTAAACATAAGTACTTTCAATATAACAAATGTAAACTAATTATAAAGTGTAAATGACATTTGAAAGAAATTTAACAAGAGTCATAAATTTGGTTTTGTTTTTAAATAATAATTGAAAGATAAAAGAAAATATATACATTTTCTACTCCTTTCTCGTTTCTCTTTTACCATCAATTTTAAACAAAGAAACCAACCTGAAAATAATCAAAGAAAATTCAAAACCATAATCTAATTCTTTGAAGATTTTCAAACTAAAAAGTTCATAATTCAAAACTCAAGCCTGCTGTTCCAGTTATCAAACCACTTCTTGATTTTTTTCAAAAGCTTTCAACTGTGTGGACAATAATTCGAATTTCAGTTTCAAATTTCAAGGAAGCAACTTCCAGTTTCAGATCATCTCCGCTCCTCTATTAAGAATAGTCTGTGAGTAAACAAATCCTCCTCAGTTGCTTGATTTTGAGTTGTGATAATGAAAGTTTTAAAACTGTTTAAACTCTGAATGCATGCAGTAAACCTAACTTTAAATTTGTGACAATGTTTTGGATGGTTGATTTAAATAGTTATACACAGGGGTATATGAATATATTCTTGTGCATGTCAGTGTTTTCAATATCGTGCTCTGTTCTTAAACTACAGAATGCAAAAATAATTCAAAGTCAATTGTTCTTTTTCTGATCAGTTTTATGTATTAATGTTTAAACATGAATTGTTAAGAAATAACAAGATTTTTAACTTAAAAATGGTTTCAGATAAGATTGTAGGAAGCCTTCCACTGGGAAGTGAAATTACAGTAAAAACTTGATTTTTATAAAAAATTCGATTTCAATAATTAAAGGTTTCATGAATATAACTTAATTTGCAATTGAAAACTATGAATTTTAAAAACAAAATGAGGATTTTTTTTGTGAGTATTTAGGGGAAATTTGCGTGTTGAACGTGAATTGGGTTTAAGTAATTTTCTGATGATCGATGGAATTTGGAATCTCGGGATCGTGCTTGGAGGTGAATGAAAGGCCTGAGGTCATGGCAAAATTGTCTTCTGGATTTTTCGATCACCGTAGTGACGAATAGAGGATGTTGTTGGGTTTTAGTAATGTATTGGGTCGAGAGTCTTTGCGAGGCGTTACTGAACTCGCCGAGGCATCGGAACATCATCGGGTGGATAGAATAGGAGTGTATGATGTTGTCGAAGCTTTGGGTGAAGTCTCGTGATCTCTGGTGGTCAGAGTAGTCTTGGCGAGGCGGTTTTAGGTCACGGTGCTTTGCTTCTATGGGTTCGTCGTTTTCGTTTTTCGATTTCGATTTTGTTTTGCGATTTGGATGTTTGGGATCGAAGAATAGTATGGCCGATGATTTGTTGAGGATGTCAGAGTTGGTCGGAGTGGGGCTGGATGGCGTGCATGTTGCATGTATGCACATGATGACTAGATGATGGAAGGTTTTGGGAAGGAAGATCGTTTTGGGTTTTAACTCGAGTCATTGTTACGTTTGACTCGAAGGAGGAGAAATCGTGAGTAGCACGAGTTTTAATTCGAGAAATCTGAGGTAAGGCTCGGGTTTCATTTGGGTATCGGGTTGATTGGTTTATTTTTAAAAAGTTGTGTAATGAAAAGAGAAGTTGTAGTCAGATTTTAAAGCAAATAAACAGGAACATGTTTCCAGAGCTTTATTAAGCAGATTTTCAAATATAAGTATATGAAAACTTTAATAAAAGGTGTTTTGACTTAATTAATTTCAAAGCTTTTGAATTTATATAAGCTTGTTGATGGAATAAGTATTTAATTTAAGTAGGTAGTTTGACTTAAATTATTTAAGGTTTTACAAATCAAATATACCTTACTAATGAAAGTTATGGATAGTTGATTACTTAGTATAAGTAATTAAAGAGTAATTACTCGATGAAAATAATTAAGAGATGATTAATTACTTAATGTAAGAAATTTAAGGATTAATTACTCTATGTAATTAACGTGATTAGTTTAAGTTAATTAATTGGTTTAATTAATTTAAATAATCACTTGATGATGGGATTTAGTATAATTACTTGGTGAGGTTTATAAAGTGTAATTACTTAGTGAAGTAATTAGTAATGGTAATTACAGGGTGTAATTAATTGAAGATTGAAGTAGTTTTGGGTTAATTACCTGGTGTAATTAATAAGTAGAATAATTACTTAGTAGTGATTAATAATTAATTACTTAGTGTAATTAATTTAAGTTATGGGAAGTTAATTAAGTGATGTAATTAATTAAGAGTAATCAATTACAGAATGAGATTAATCAAGGGTGATTAATAAACTTAATTAATTAAAGATTAAGTATAATTACTTAAGGTAATTAATGAGGTGTAATTCCTTAGTGAAGTAATGAGTGGATAATTACTGGATGTAATTAATTAAAAGGAAATTACCTGATGGGAAGTAATTAAAGGATAATACTTGGTGGAAGGAATTAAGTGATAATTACTCCGTGTAATTAAGGGATTAATTAATATAATTAATCAAGAAGTTGGTTTAATTGATAGAGTAATCTAGGAAAGTTAATTTCTGATTGTGATTAATCAAGGTTGATTAATGAATGTAATTAAGTTAAAGGTTAATTATTAAATGAAATTTAAGAATAATTAACTAATGAAAGTAAATTAGAGGATCATTAATTAATATAATTAATGGAAGTGATCAATCTTTCTTATTAATAATTGAATGATGATGTGTGCTTTGGTTGATATCTCTGATATGAATTGCTTTGTGTTATGATATGTTGGATGGACGGTGATAATGTGATTATCTATCAATTATGAATTGCTGTATAAAAGTGTTATCCAGTAATTGAAGTTGAATTGTATTTAATGGGATAACTTGGGTTTAGATGACATTGGATTCAAAGAGACCAGAGTCGGGTATTAGTAAATACCCAAAACCACTTCAATTTGTAATCTACAATAATTCTTTATGGATTCGACTGTGGAATAAATAGGCAGGAAAGGAATTAAAATGTAAGCTTGGTCATTTAATCTAAGTAATAATACCTAGATATGATTGTATGATGTGTATTTACTATGGTATGTTAAGAACTCGCAGTATGGTACGAGTTACCCGGGTTTATTTAAGTTGTATGCTTTTGCACTCCATGTTAGATGGGTTTACTCACGTTGGTTTCCAGCCTGACCCGGGTGTTACTTTGATGTAATGCTCGGGTCAGATCTAGTATTACAGATTTTCAGGTAATGACGTTCTGGAGCTCAGGAGGCGAGCTAGATGGCAGGAACGTATGGAGTGTTTCCGCTGTGATATATTATTTCTATTTATCTGAGACATATTTGATTTGTATATGTCAGTGTTTGTATATGAGAGTAACTCTGATGTATTATAAATGTAATTGATAGATACAATATTCTTTTGTAAACTATTATTATTTGATATTATATTTTGACCCGCTGCGAATGTGAGAATCTGTGTTGTGTTTCCTCTTCTTCTTCTTCTTCTTCTTCTATCTCTTTCTTCTTTTCCTAACCATCTGGAGTTTTCGGGATCGAAAATTTTGGGTCGTTACATTTGGTATCAGAGCTGAAGGTTAGGCGAGAACCTTGGCTCTGGTGGGATTACTCATTAAGGATAGGGTCAATAGTACCTAGGATGAGTTGAGTGTGTATATATATTTGAGAGCATACTTGTTATTTTCTTATATAAAGATTTTAGATGATTTTATATAAGAATATATTTTGATATATGAAGCAATATTTCTTTCTAATATTTATTAAGGTAATTAGTTGTTAAATTATTGGAATTAAATTAAGTGGTACAACCAAATTGAAATTAAATAAAGATAAGTTTGAAAAGGATTCAAACTGGAATTAATATCTTGAATTCGAAGAAGAATTTTCAGAATAAGATAATAGGAATTGGTTTCCAGTTGTAATAACCTTGGTTATTTACCTAGAATGATGAAATGTTTGTTAATGATTTAGTAAAAGTAAAATGTTTAAGGAAGTAAACATTTAGGTAAGTATGACTTATGAATTAAAATTGGAAAAGGTTTTAAATGGTGAAGTATTAAATCTAAGTCCAGAAAATTTTGGAATTTGTTCCAAGTGTTTGAAAGAAATAATAAATAAGTATTATTTGAATGAAGGGACTTGTTGCAAACAAGAGTTGTTTGAAAATTTAAAGGAATTTGTTTTGAATTAAAAACCAATGGTGGTTTAAAATTTAAGGATAACTTGGTGTGTAGAGGAAATAATAAGTATAAATGAAGGATATACGTAATATCAAAGATGGTTTGAGATAAACTCTAAATGTTGTGTTTTAAATTTGGAATGAGATGTGATACCCCAAGGTGATAAGTTTTTAATCTTATAAGATTATTAATGTGAAGTTTAAAATTTGAAATGGGAATTCAAATTGGGTAAGGTTGGCTGGATTAAGTAATTTGAATTTAACTTTGGGAAAGTTAAATAAGTTAACAAGCAACCTGAATTGGAAATTTCAAGATGAAATTGGGATTTAACTTAGAAAGTTAAATGGTTAATTTGGATTGGGAATTTGTGTGATCTCAAATTGGGTTTGAGATCTAGAAATTGGAAATGAATGGATGTTTAAAAATAATTGGAATGATACCATCCTGTTGTTATTAATAATCTTTAAGCTAAAATCGGATTTGTTTAAATAAATGAAAGGAATGGACTGTAGTAATATATCCATTATTGAGTTATAAAGGAAATTAAAATTTAGTTTGAAATTAGAGAAATGGAATCACTTTGGACTTGAGATTTGGGTGTTTAAATAGAATTTCAACTGAAATTGTTGAAAATTGGTTTTAAGGTTGAATTTGGATAATAAATTGGTTTTTTAAAGTTTAATTGATTTAAAATGAAATTTTGGAATTTGAACTCAGAAATTAAATTGTTTGAATACTTTAAATAAAGGTTAATTTGGTTTAAAGGGTTAAACCAACATTTGATAATTTAACTCGAATTTATATAATTCGAGATGGTTTAAAATTGAATTCGTTCGAATTGAATTTGATTTTCAATTAACTGGAATTGTGATTGAAGATGGATAAGTTTAAAAAGTCAAATGGAAAATTTGAATTGGATTGATTTGAAATGAAATTGAAGTTGAATGAGTTCAGATTCAAATGGGGATTGGGATTAATTCAAAATGGAATTGATTCGAAATTGAAATGGGTTTAATTTGAAATTAGTCCAAATTGATTTGAATAACTTGGAATTGTGATTAAAGTTGAATAGGTTTAAAATTTAACTGGAATTTGATTTGAAAATTGGAAAGAAATTGAGAAACTTGAATTGGGGTTAAATTAATTTCAATGGGAATTGAAGTTATTTAAATTGGAATTGAGTCAATTTAAATGGAAGTGGAAATTTAAATTGAGTTGATGATAATGGAAGTTGGGAATTGAACAGTTTGACTCTAGACTATTTTCAAAATAAATTGTTTTAATACAAATCTATTTTTCCAAACTATTTACTATACTACCTTTCTTTTTAAACCTAAACTATCTTATAATTGTTTTACGATTATTTTGGAATTACTTAACAATTTTTCAACTGTTTTATAAACTAATTACTACTTTTCAACTACTTTATAACTAATTACTATTTTACAACTATTTTGCAATTATTTAAAATTTCTATAACTATTTGACTATTTTCCAACTATTTTACAATTACTTAATTATTTTACAGCTATTTTACAAACTAATAATTATTTTTCAACTACTAGGATTGAGGTCATAGTTCAAATGAGGATTCGAGCAACTGTGAGTAAGTGAATGAAAATTTAAGTGAATGTGAATAGAAAAGGGAAATTGATTTAGCTAATAATCAATGAAGATAAATACGTAGGATGTGCGTATATTATCCTATTCGCATAGTGATTTGATCCGAATTCGAGCACAGAATTTCGAGATAATTTATCGATCCGAGTTGGGATTTTTCACTCGAATTTCGACGGCGAACCTGGATATGGATTGTTGATTGATTCTGGATATTCTCTATCATAGCTATGGCTATGCAAGGAGAATGACGGTTTCTGATCAAGAAACCAGGTCTGAGTCCGCACTAGGAAGTCGGGTGGACGATACTAGTTCGAAAAAGAAATTGTGTGATCGAGTGAGCGATCAGATTGATATTGCGTACAGATGATATGTGTACATCGTACGAATTTGAACAAAATTGATACTGAGAATTTTTTGGATAAAAACTGTAAAAAGGTTTTTGAATGAAAAAGTATATTTGTGAAATATATGGTGAAATAAGGGGAAATTGGATATTTCATAGTAAAAATTTACTTTATGGAAGTAATTGATTTGGTAAGTGACTTTAAAGAGTAATCAAATTTGAATATTTGATTTAGAATAAACAAAGTTATATATTTTTGTTATATAATATAAATCTCCCCTTGCTGAATCTATTACCGGAAGGAAAAGATTTTTGAAAGTGTTTGAAGTATAAAAGGGAATTTATACAAGTTTGTAGTAATCCAAAGATTTTCAAAATTATATATATCTATGTATATATATATATAAAGGATTTCATGAGGATGATTTTGGAAAGGTTTTTGGAATCTTTGGATTTGGAAAGGCTTTTTGATTTTTGGGTAAAATCAATATTGGAATTTGGAAAAGCCTAATTTGAGAATTATCGATTTTGGGATAATCGATTTTGAGAAAGGAGATTTATTTGAGATTCATACTAGGTGTATGATTTGGAAGATACTATATGTGTATAGTATAAAGTGTTTTGAAGATGGATCTGGAGAAAAAGGTGCTCCCTTGGAATAAACTTCTCAGGAGTGCCACAGCGTGGTACTGCCTTGAACACTAAGGGGGGGGGGGGTTCTAAAGTTGATCTTGTGAGGAGTTCGGACAATACTAGTTCCTGAGGATTTTGTGTAGTGTGTAGCGAAAGTCGAGGGCGCTGAGGCCTACGGAGGCATTTGGGTTATGCTGTGACGATAGTTTAACTCGATGTCACTGCGATCTACTGCAGACCATAATGAAAGTCATGTGTGCCGTTGAGAGCCAACAGTCTATGTTTGATTTTATATCGGTAGGCTGCAACCTATGGTGACATAGCGAAAGTCGTGTGTGCCACTGAGAGCCAACAATCTATGTTTGATTTTATATCGGTAGACTGCGACCTATGGTGACATTGCGAAAGTCGTGTGTGCTGCTGAGAGCCAACAGTCTACGTTTGATTTTACATCGGTAGACTGTGACCTATGTGGGAGTGGAGAAGTTTCGTTCTTTTGGTAGCGAAATTCGAGGGCGCTGAGGCCTATAGTTACATGGACTTTTGCTACGATGGAAACATAACCCTGGATGTAACTGCGATCTGTAGCGGGTTCCATGGCGTAATCGAGGGGCGCGGAGGCCTACAGTTGTCTATGGATTTTGCCGAGACGGCAACGTAACCATCGGGTTAACTGCGACCATGGATGGGGGTGATGATTTCCAGAGCATTCTCACCAAAGATATTTCCTCTATTATTAATAATGTTTTCTATATTTTCAATAAAATTATTTTTCAAAGTATTTTCACTGGATGTTGAAAACAGGTCTGCCAAGCACTTGTAGATTTTCAGTCTTACGCCTGATCAAAGTATGGCCGAATTTCTGTGAGAACAAGGATGGACTGGTTGCAACATCGAGCTATAAAAAAAATATTTTTATAAAACTATTTTGGTAATATTATAGATTTTAAAAATGTTTTAAAATGATCAAAAGAAAATTTATTTAATTTTAAGCATTTTAATAAATTCTGGCTTCTTTCCTTTTTGGGGACGAAAAGATTCAAAGGGGAAAGGAAAGTGATAACCCAGATTTTTGGACATCTGTTAACTGGGTAATTTACTGGATTAAAAAGTTTTAAATACAAATTTGTAATTTGAACAAATAAAATAAGTATTAATTTGTTATATATTTACAAAAATAGATTTTTAAATAAGATTTGGATTTGAAATTCAATGGAAAATAAATTGGAATTAAAACTCTATATTTTGGAACTGATAAAATTTGTTTTCAAATTTTAATATAAATATATATAAGGAAATGTATATTATATGAATTATATGTATAAATATTTATTATCTAAAAAATATAATAGTTAAAATAAGAATTAAATAAAAGAATTATATATTTCCTTTTGAAGCTTTGCATATAAATAAAAATAGTTTGAAATTATATATGTATTTCAAATATAAAACATTTAAACATATGGTAATATAATACTTAAATCAACTAAAGACATTTTTATTTGTAAAATTTCTAATGTAAACATAAGTACTTTCAATAGAACAAATGTAAACTAATTATAAAGTGTAAATGACATTTGTAAGAAATTTAACAAATGTCATAAATTTGGTTTTGTTTTTAAATAATAATTAAAAGATAAAAGAAAATATATACATTTTCTACTCCTTTCTCGTTTCTCTTTTACCATCAATTTTAAACAAAGAAACCAACCTGAAAACAATCAAATAAAATTCAAAGCCACAATCTAATTCTTTCAAGTTTTTCAAACTAAAAACTTAACAATTCAAAACTCAAGCCTGCTGTTCCAGTTATCAAACCACTTCCTGAATTGTTTTCAAAAGCTTTCAACTGTGTGGACAACAATTCCAATTTCAGTTTCAAGTTTTAAGGAAGCAACTTCCAGTTTCAGATCATCTCTGCTTCTCTGCTTAGAATAGTCTGTGATTAAATAAATCCTCCTTAGTTGCTTGATTTTGAGTTATGATAATGAAAGTTTTGAAACTGTTTAAACTCTGAATGCATGTAGTGAACCTGACTTTAAACTTGTGACAATATTTTGCATGGTTGATTTAAATAGTTATATGCAGGGATATATGAATATATTCCTGTGCATGTCAGTGTTTTAAATATTACACTATGTTCTTAAACTACAGAATGCAAAAATAATTCAAATTCAATTGTTCCTTTTTTGATCAATTTTATGTATTGATGTTTAAACATAAATTGTTAAGAAATAACAAGATTTTTAACTTAAATATGGTTTCAGGTAAGATTGTAGGAATCTTTCCACTGGGAAGCGAAATTACAGTAAAAACTTGATTTTTATAAAAAAATCAATTTCAATAATTAAAGGTTTCATGAATATAACTTAACTTGCAATTGAAAACTATGAATTTTAGAAACGAAATCAGAATTTTTTGTGAGTAGTTAGGGGAAATTCGCGTGTTGATCGTGAATTGGGTTTGAGTAATTTTCTGATGATCGATGGAATTTGGAATCTTGGAATCGTGCTTGGAGGTGGATGAAAGGCCTGGGGTCCCAGCAAAATTGTCTTCTGGATTTTTCGATCACCATGGTGACGACGAGAGGACGTTGTAGAGTTTTAGTTCTGCATTGGGTCGAGAATCTTTGCTAGGCAATACTGAACTCATCGAGGCATCCGAACATCATCGGGTGGATAGAATAGGAGCGTATGACATTGTCGAAGCTTTGGGTGAAGTCTCGTGATCTCTGTTGGTTAGAGTAGTCTTGGCGAGGCGGTTCAAGGTCGCGATGCTTTGCTTCTATGGGTTCGTTCTTGTCGTGTTTCGATTTCGATTTTGTTTTGCTATTTGAATGTTTGGGATCGAAGAAGAGTATGGCCGATGATTTGTTGAGGATGTCAAAGTTGGTTGGAGTGGGGCTGGATGGCATGCATGTTGCACGTATGCACATGATGTCTGGACGATGGAAGGTTTTGGGAAGGAAGATCGTTTCGGGTTTTAACTCGAGTCATTGTTGCGTTTGACTCAAAGGAGGAGAAACCATGAGTAGCTCGAGTTTTAATTCGAGAAATCTGAGGTATGGCTCAGGTTTCATTTGGGTATCGGGTTGATTGGTTTATTTTTAAAAATTTGCGCAATGAAAAGAGAAGTTGTAGTCAGATTTTAAAGCAAATAAATAAGAACATGTTTCCAGAGCTTTATTAAGCAGATTTTCAAATATAAGTATATGAAAACTTTAATAAAAGGTGTTTTGACTTAATTAATTTCAAAGCTTTTGAATTTACTAAGCTTTTTAATGGAATAAGTATTTAATTTAAGGTCGTAGTTTGTCTTAAATTTTTTAAGATTTTACAAATCAAGTATACCTTATTAATGAAATTTATGGATAGTTAATTACGTAGTATAAGTAATTAAAGAGTAATTACTGGATGAAAATAATTAAGAGATGATTAATTACTTAATGTAAGAAATTTAAGTATTAATTACTCTATGTAATTAATTAACGTGATTAGTTTAAGTTAATTAATTAGTTTAATTAATTTAAATAATCACTTGATGATGGGATTTAGTATAATTACTTAATGAGGTTTATAAAGTGTAATTACTTAGTGAAGTAATTAGTAATGGTAATTACAGGGTGTAATTAATTGAAGATTGAAGTAGTTTTGGGTTAATTACCTGGTGTAATTAATATGGAGAATAATTGCTTAGTAGTAATTAATAATTAACTACTTAGTGTAATTATTTTAAGTTATAGGAAGTAAATTAAGTGATGTAATTAATTAAGAGTAAATAATTACTGAATGAGATTAATCAAGGGTGATTAATAAATATAATTAATTAAAGATTAAGTATAATTACTTAAGGTAATTAATGAGGTGTAATTCCTTAGTGAAGTAATGAGTGGATAATTACTGGATGTGATTAATTAAAAGGAAATTACCTGATGGGAAGTATTAAAGGAAATTACCCGATGGGAAGTGATTAAAGGATAATACTTGGTGGAAGGAATTAAGTGATAATTACTCAATGTAATTAAGGGATTAATTAATACAATTAATCAAGAAGTTGGTTTATTGATAGAGTAATTTGGGAAAGTTAATTTTCGATTGTGATTAATCAAGGTAGATTAATGAATGTAATTAAGTTAAAGGTTGATTATTATATGAAATTTAAGAATAATTAACTAACGAAATTAAATTAGAGGATCAATAATTAATGTTATTAATGGAAGTGATCGATCTTGCTTATTAATGATTGAATGATGATGAGTGCTTTGAATTATTTGATATCTCTGATATGAATTGCTTTGTGTTATGATATGTTGGATGGACGGTGATAATGTGATTATCTTTCAATTATGAATTGCTGTGTAAAAGTGTTATTTGGCAATTAATGTTGAATTGTATTTAATAGGATAACTTGGGTTTAGATGACATTGGATTCGAAGAGACCGGAGTCGGGTATTAGTAAGTACCCGAAACCACTTCGATTTGTAATCTACAATAATTCTTTATGGATCCGACTCTGGAATAAATAGGCAGGAAAGGAATTAAAATGTAAGCTTGGTCATTTAATCCAAGTAATAGTGCTTAGATATGATTGTATGATGTGTATTTACTAAAGTATGTTAAGAACTTGTAGTAAGGTACGAGTTACCCAGGTATATTTAAGTTGTATGCTTTTGTACTCCATGTTAGATGGGTTTACTCACGCTGGTTTCCAGCCTGACCCAGGTGTTACTTTGATGTAATGCTCGGGTCAGACTGAGTATTACAGATTTTCAGGTAAGGACGTTCTGGAGCTCAAGAGGCGAGCTAGATGGCAGGAACGTATGGAGTGTTTCCGCTATGATATATTATTTCTGTTTATCTGAGACATATTTGATTTGTATATGTCCAGTGTTTGTGTATGAGAGTGACTCTGATGTATTATAAATGCAATTGACAGATACAGTATTCTTTTGTAAACTGTTATTATTTGATATTATATTTTGATCCGCTGCGAATGTGGGAATCTGTGTTGTGTTTGTTCTTCTTCTTCTTCTATCTCTTTCTTCTTTTCATAACTATCTGGAATTTTCGGGATCAAAAATTTCAGGTCATTACAGGCACGGTCCAATACTGAACGAGATATTTCATTCGGCATTACCAGATCACCGAATGAAATATTTGGTTTGGCATTCCTTCCACCGAACAAAAACAAATGCCACTTCACTTTATTCACTATTTCACCTCTCCAAACATTTTGTTCGGCAAAAACGCTGTCAATGCCGCTCCAAATATTTCGCTCGGCAAAAACATTTCGTTTAGTAAAAACATTTCACCGCTCCAAATAAAACAACCACCGAAACCTTCAAGCCCTAACATCTTCCCCAATTCTCGTTCGGTGATTTCAGCATCTGATCCTAGGGCTTCTCATGGCTTCATCTTCCTCCTCTCATGGAATCAGATAACAACTCTTAACACTTATTGTGGTTAATAATTGGTGTCTCAATTCATCTAATCTTCCTCTAAATATCTATAATACTATTGAGCACATTAGTATTGACAAAGAAGTGATGAAGACTACTGATGGTGGGTGCTTGCTAGGAATGGAAAATTCATAATTAAATTAGCTTGGGGCAGTATCAAGACTAAATTCCCTACACGGACTCAAGTTTAAACAGTTTCTCAACCTAAATCATATACAACATGACAATCTTTTGGGTGTTCTAGATTCTATTTCACGCAATCAAGGCAATGGCAGACATCGGCGGAGCTTATTCGATGCTTGTTTAAGTGCAACTATATGGCATATATGGTATGAAAGGTGTAATCGACAATTTAATAAGCCAGAAATGCCTCATGAGGCTATATTTGAGCACATTAAATAAGATATCACAATTTTATCGACAAAATCTAAAAATCATTAAATTTCTACTATTGTTTAAAGATAAATAGTAGCTTATCTTATTTGTGTTCCATGATGAACGATCAGAGCAGAGTTCCAACAGCTAAAGCGAGTAGATCTGCAACCAGTTGCTGCTATCAGCTCCTGATTGGTGGTCTTGAGTCGGGAGTTGCTGGAGGTGGTGCAAATTTTCTTTATTCCACCATTCTGATGCTTTGATAGTTGTATTGTTATCATGTTTATGGAGTCCTCGAAGAGATGGATGCTATGGAGTGAGTAAGCATTGCCATGTTTTGGTGGTGAAGGATGGTTTTACCTTTGTCTTGTGAAAATTGTTTTATTGAGATGCCTTCCTTTTTGATTTTTTCCCATTATTTGGGTTTTGCTTCAGTACAAGTGATTTTTGTGTCTAAAAGTTGGGTTACACTTTTTTGGAGTTGTACCAAAGTTGTAAACATTTTGTCTTTGTAAATAAAGTACCAAGTTTCAAAAAAAATCAAGAATATATAGAAAGATTTACCTTGTTATGTTGTAAACGAATAAGAATATGTTATATAGAAACAAGAGCAGTAGCCATTAGAGAAAGAGGCGGAAGATATATTATTCATTCCTAAAATTAGTCATTTATTTACATTACATAGCCTCCTTTATATAAATGCTTCAGAGCTAAGGAGTGGACTTATCCCATAATGTGGGACTAAAAAAACAATATAAAAGCATATTCACTTCATGATTTACATATTTGTCACACTCTCCCTTGAATATGCATCTTTAGAATCTTGAATGCTTCGATAACTTGAAATTGTCCCTTTGAAACGTGCATGATGATTGCTCCCCCTCATTATTATTTTGCTTGCATTTATCCATTCAATCAATATAGATATTATCTGTTGCCTCATTAAAAATCCCAGAACTTAAATTCTAAATTTTCCAATTTATATTTATTTTATTTACAAATCTTATTTCAACCAATATTAATTAATTTCATTACCTAACATCAAATATCTTACAACCAAATATATCACTTATAAAATCATTACGATATATATAAAAATATATAATAGGCAAAATTATTTCATTTACCTATATTCAAAACAAATATTTTGTCGATCTGCTCTATTAAGTGTTTAGAAATCCATGTCGATGTCATAGCGTCCTATTCACCCACCGGAATTTATAAATACGAAATGAAACAAATTAATGCAATATAAAAACCTTTTTTTTTATAAAACTTACAAATACACTCTCTCATATATATACACTCAGCGACTCACTCTAGGGTATTACTACCCTATTTAATATGAGTCAAACCCCACAAAGCTAAGGTTATCGCTAAACCAAAGCTTTGATACCAACTGTAACGACCTGCCTTTTTGGGAATTTTAAGCCGACACACATGTCAGACTCAAACCATTCAAAAGGGCAGATTGTTATGGGGTAAATAAGAAAAAAGAAAGAAATAAAACAAATACACAATCTCAAAGTGAAATGACAAAATATAATAATCAAATCACAGCTCATGAAGATGTTTTATAAATACATTTGATCATACTAATACAACATAGAATCAAAGTTATCGACAACCAAAATAAATAGATAAATATAGTGGAACAACATGATGCAGTGGAATAAATATAATAAAAAGTAGTAGTACAAATCTTCACCTTTGTCCTCTAGAAATAAGGTCTTTAAAACCTGAAATGCTCAGGTTGACCCGAGCGAATTGAAAAGACAAAATACTCAAGTCAGAACTAAAAGATCTTATGTAAGTTAAATCAATGGTAAATATGAGTGTGACGGCGTCAGATATGTTTACGGGGTTTGACATCTCCTATCTAGTGTCTAACATGAGTGCAATAACTTAAAAGATGTTCGTGATTCCATCTCCTAAGGATCCATTAAACTATCTACTATGTAGTACAATATGCTATCATAATATGTCTATAGTAAAGTAAAAGTATTAATAGCGTTAAGATGTTACCCATATCCCCCTTAACACATTTTATATATCCCCATAGTCTATATAGTACCGTACGCTTCTTCGTAAAATGGAGGTTTACATAGAGGGCACCCCATAGGTATGAACAAACTCGCAGAAGGCACGATAGGGTATGTGAACATGGCATTCGACGCAATGCTAGGGTAGATATACCAATTGCACTCCCGGACTGGTGGTAACGCATAGCAGCTACTACTTCCCACATCGGAACACACTCCCAAATCAAAATCAAGGGTGGCCACCAAATCAATCACAAAGTCAGAATATAGTATTAAAAAATGTGCCCGATTGGAGGAATGACCTCACTTGGCCCAGTATAGCTCCTATTTTAGCCACATCAAGCTGACTCACGAGAGTTAGGGCCACGTAAATACCTCATATAGAATCGTTCGCTAAACTATCCTACTTCATTTTTGAAATCTCCACCATGTACATAGTTGTTAAAGTAGTTTACGGTATTGGCAAAGAGTATGACAATATCCGATCTCCGTCTCTTTAACAACCAAACGCTTATTTCACCCCGAATGGTTCTTTTACATTTCAAAGGTTAATTTACAATTGACATCAAAATATCATATTCGATTTCAAATAATATTTCTTTCGAAACCATATTCACTTTCAAAACCATATTCACTCAAATAGGTCATTTCACAAAAAGGTATCAACTTCAAATTCCAACTTAATTTGCATCATCATCAACGATTTAAATATAAATACTTCACCTTACATCGTCTGAAATTTTAGAAAATAGTTTAGAAAATCATAGATAGTTTAATAGTATAAAATAGTTTAAATAGATTAAAATAGTTTAAGTAGTAAAAATAGTTTTAGATAGATTTAAATTTGATTTAATTAGATTTAGAAATGATTTAAATAGATTCAAAATAGATTTAATAGATGTTTTAGGTTTAAAATTATTTAAATAGCTTAATTATATATTAAATTGATTTAAATTATATTAAATAGATTTTTAAACAAGTTAAACAAATTTAAAATTGATTAAATAAATTAAAATTATATTAAATGTGTTTAAAATAGATTAAACAAATTCAATTAATTTAGAATAGGTAAGTAGGTTAATTTGGATTAAATAGGTTGTAATAGATTAATATAACTTAAAATAGTTTAAATCGGTTTAAATAGTTATTTAATTAAAATAGTTTAAATTAGTTCAATTAGATTTAAAAGTTATATCCAAACCTTTTCAGTAACTCAATTCCAATAAATTCATTGTTATTTAACACTTCAACTTGAAATTCAAATGTAAATCCCTTGAACAATTTATTAAACCAATTCCCTTTTCAGCATTAACACTTGAATTATCGAAAATACTTAAGTTTATATAAATTCAATTTCTTTTTCAAAATACTATTTAACTGAATTCAAAATTTTCAAGATTCAAAAATCATTTAATTTAACCAATCTGGTGTCCGTATATAATTTTCTACCTTAGGGTCAAGTGATATGGATATTTATCATTTCAAACCGGTTATATATCATTTCAAACCGTAATCTCGAATTAAAACAATCCATAAAATCGCTCGAGTCTATCATTTCAACCCATAATGATTTTTCCTTAATCTGTAGATCGTTCGTGTATATATCATTTCAACCCATAGTGATTTCCTAAGAATAACCAAGCGAACTTATAGAGCGATGATATTATATAAATCAAACATAACATCCAATCATCTAATATCAACAACCAAACATCCATCACAATCATTATCTAATTCATTTAATAAATTTCAACAATTAACTAATTATCAATAATGGGCACTTAACTTGAAATTTAAATTCAATATTAATGTAAATTTAAATCAATTGGTATGATGATTTAAATTATACCGAACAGCCATAAATAAATTTCTAATCACATCAAAAATTTAAGTTAACTAACATAATATATTTTAGAAATGTGAGTGGGTTAAAACACTTACCTTCGATTTTAAATCGAACTAAAATCCAGTTTAGGGGCCAAATTCAAACAGTCTTAGAATTCTTACAAACCAGCATCAAAATGTTCGGAATTTCGATACGATCCCAGCGGGTCAAACTGCGCATGAATTGGACCTCGTAACTAAAAGTTATACGTGTTAGAACATTTTAAAAATTGAAAATTTAAATTAAAAAAAGAAGCAACCACTAAAAGCCACATCACCTTGGTTAGTTTGCAACCCTAGCCTGCATATCCTCATCTCTCACATAACCCATCAGCGATCGTTATTCAACGCAACCGTTGCTGCCTCGACGACATCCACGTTCATCAACCATCGCGATCGCCATTCCACTAGTTCGCCACCCACCGCTCGGTCGTGTGCACGCCTATGAGCTGCCAGAAAATGCCTCGCGTCGCCTCACAAAGATCACCCAATTCCGGCCAATCACGACCACTACGACACAAATGAACGACAGATCCAAGACCTAATCGACTCCACCTTTCTGACACCACCCCTCGATTGTCGATCGGGCGATGATCCACCATTGGATCGTCAAACCCCTAAAATGAACGGTCGAGATTCAACCTCAATTTTTGGACAAACGGTGACTCTGTTTAAAAAACGAACCATACTAGTGAATTATGCTCTTCGAGAGCTTCAAACTGATATATAATTCGATATAGTTTGGCGGAGTTTGATTTTGGAATAGAATTTGCAATTTGAGAATTAGAGTTTTCGGTTTGTCTTCCATTGGAGAGGAGATGAGAAAGAAATGTACATACAGACAATAAAAAAATAAAAAGGTTGCTAGGGTTTATAACGGGCTATTTATAGGTAAAGCTGAAAATAGAAAGAATGGACCAGATCGATTTGGATTGAACAATAAATGACTCGAAAAGCCCGTTCTGTCTCCAAAATGAAAATGGGTCATCCATATATAAAATAGATGTTTTCAATATTTTTAAACTCAACTGAACGGGTTGTAGGTCCTAATTCCATCATATGAAGAAGTTAGCTTAAAATTTATTTCAAATTGATTTCAATTAAATCGATTTCTAGGCACTTTGAGTTCGTACGAGCAGACGACAAGTCTGATCGCTACTAAACTTGAAATATTACAACAATTCACCGTTAAGGATCTAATGAAACTGGTTTCATCGAAATTCGAGACAGTGGTCAAAATGGCTATTTTCACATTAATTAAATAAATTAATATTAAATTAATTAAACCATTTTCAATTCAAATTCAATAATTTACAATTTCTATCATTTTAGATGATATGCTACTTTATAATCTTTTAAAACAATTTCTATATCAATTCAATATTCAATATTGCACAAATTACAACATTTAATTTCAATTTCAAAAATTCAGTAATTATAAATTTATGTTTAAATAAATCCATTTATTTGATTGTCAATCTTGTTATCAATCAATTATCATCTTATGGGTATAATTAACTTTGATTTATATCTTAGTACATTAATAATCCCCAAATCTTAATTCCTATTAACGTAATATTTAATTTCATTTAATTGCAATTGTTTTCAATTTAATTTACCAAATAAACAAGTAGCATGTAGTAATTGTTACCATTAACATTTAATCAAACTTATAAGTTCATTATTTACAACAAAGGTTGCCATTTCTTACATAACATTGATTTTATTCAATTTCCATTAATTATATACTAGTTCATTGCTTTATACAACATTTACACATATTTACTTACTCAAATTATAACCAAGTATAACATTTAAACTATTTAAATTGATTGAACTATCATTAAAATATTTAATAATTAACTTAAATTTACATTATTACATTTCATTCTAGTTATTATCTTAACTCACATTAACGTAACATTTATTTACATTTATTTGTAATTGATTAACTAAACTGATAACAGTAACAATTGTCACGATTTCTACATTCCCCGATTCGATTCAGGCATGATACACTTTTTATTTATTGGGAGAACCCAAGTACTCTCTTGCGGATCCATGAAACAACTCTCAGAAATCTTTTTCTCTTTTGGAAGATAGAGGAGTGAAACAATCAATCTATTGATATTGGAAGACTAAAAAGATTCTTCCAATGTCTCATTCTGGGTCCAATGGAATTTATAGGTATATGAAGAAGCTCCATCAAATAAAGATTTTTTCTTTCGACCATCTTTCGATTGGTAATACGAGATATAAGGACCACTACTACAAGCAATAACATTTGTAAGTTTACTATTTACCATCAATTGTTATAACAACTTGTACAACACCACTTTTATCAATTAATTACACCTTATTTCATTAGTTTATTCAATATTTACATTTTCTTTTGTATATATTCAATTTATGACCAAGTGGTCTTCCAATCACTTTAGTTAATTGGAATTCCCTTAAACTTGTTAATAATTAACTTAAATTAACATTGTTACATTTCATTCTATTTATTATTTCATTAATAATTCACAAATTTTTATTCCTTCCATCATTAAATCACAAAATCACAAATCCTTATTACATTAACTATTTTTAATTATCGAAAATTATAGGTCGTTACAATGCTAGTCAGTAGACTATCCCCGCTCAAAACTTTTCGTCCACGAAAAGGGTGAAGAAGGGATAAGGAATTAATATATCTTATTTAAAATATTAAATTTATGAGAAATCAATTTACATAATTAATTGTAAATAAAATATATCAATTGAAGATAATTAAATCCTTTTTGCGACGACTCGCTTTTTCAACCCCCGAAAATCGACATAAATACGCTCATCGTATAACATGTCGAACGATCGAGTATAGGAAAGACAAATATTGAAGGGAAAGAAAGTAGGTAGAAGAAAGAAGAAACCAAACAAAATAGAATCTCACAGCGGACTAAATAACATATAATATAAATAGTGCTTTACACAAATCAAAACTGTAATATATATATATATCACATCAGAGTACACAAATCAATAAGTACCAGCCTATACAGTTATAACACCCTGCCCTCACAATTGCTGGTAATTTCAAAAAACACTACAGCAAAATAAAACAAGTACAAGAATATGTCTCGGTCTCCAGCTCGTCTTCTGAGCTCCATAGCATCCTACCCTGAATCGGTAATACTCGGTATGACCAGAGCATTATAATAAAATAACACCGAGTCAGTCTGGAAAACCAGCTTGAGAAAACACTCAATTTAAATTATTAACTTTTATCAAAATCCTTTTAAAAACAAAGGTATCTCATAAGACCACGCCACACATAAACATGATGGGTTTTTACCTTACGATAACCAAAACATTTCACATCACATCCTCTGATATTATAATAGTGTCTAAGTACAAATACTTATTCAAATAGCTGAAATTGCTACATTAATTAAATTCCAGCATACTGCTCTACAACCAAAGCCGTAAAGGCATGTATTGGAGAATGGATTCCATATGAATGACTAGGTACTGGGATATCACCTGTCACAGTACATGTCTAGAAACAGTGTACCGAGGACCACGCAGGGATCCCCTGCTACACAAGACAAGACTATCCCTAGCCTGGATAGAACGAATATGCAATCACCCCAGGGTTCCCACCCTTTCCAAGCTCCTTCCGCGAATCATAGTAATAATATCTAAGGGTATCTAGAAAGGTGATAAACATACCCTAATTGGGTGCTACCCACTTAGCTTTGCTGCATCTCCCTTGCTTTTCACCCATTCCCGATTGATGAGGCTGGATGCAACGATTACTTTTTAAAGGAATTTTCACTTAGAACGCTCATTGTCCTCCAATGACAATGTACTGATAGCATTCATCCATACATGTCCATTCTGGATCCGAACGAAATCGAAGGCACTATTCCTACTACATCCATTTTGGAACCACCCTCAGGATTCGTAGCGATTAGCCTTTGCACATTGTTGCTCCATCTTCGATTCCATGCTCTAGTTTTCACATCGAAAAAGTACTCATTGGATCGAAGTGGTTTTTGGATAACTTGTTTGATCCTAGTCTCTTCGAAACAACATTCGATACTTCCGATAAACTCAACCCTGGTTCTTTAGAAAACAAACAGATGAAAACAAGATCAGAGATCACCTCCTAACCGTTAATGGACGGATTTCCTTGTCATCATTCTAGAAGAACAAAATGAGTTTACACGTATAGTATAGCACCTCGAACGGTAACTGTACAATAATCTTGTGCTTCTTCTAAATATTTCCAAAGTTATATTTAGGTCCAGATTTGATAGTCGGTTATTTAACTATCAAATAAACAATCATTCGACCAAATATTTTACTTTCCATTGAAAACATTAAATCTCTTTTCAATTTAATTTATATTTCAATCACTTAAATCTCTTTATCCAAATATATGTTTTCCTACCGAATTTAGTATATTTACAAACTATTTTTTTTCAAAGATATTTGGAAGCCTTTAAAATAGTCTGGAAAGTACCACTGCGGCATCAAACCGGGATTCACAGCTTAATGGTTATATTTCTATCCTAGAAAAACCTAAATCTTAAATGCAAGCACTCACTTCCTCCGGTTACGCCATGCAAGTATACCACTACTTCCCGAAACTTTATTTAAAAGTTATCTCAAGATAATGCTTATAAATTCTAAAATAAATTTTCAATTTTAATCTAGGCAAGTATACTTAAATAAAAGTTATTATACAAAGCCATATTAATATTTATTCATTTATCTTTTAAAACAAAAATGCTGACTAGTTCTTAAATAATAATAAATCTTTAACAATCATTATAAAGTAACTAATTAATAATTAAGTATGCTTTAAACAATTTAAAATAATTAAATAACTAGTTTCTAGAATATTTTTTACGCTTTTAAAATCACCGAGTTAATCACTAAAAATACTCTTTTTAAAATAATCCTAATTTCTCAATTCTAATTTCATTCCATAAATTTGGAAATCTTGCTTGAGTTCTAGTATGACCAATTTTATACTTATTTCCAATTTCACTCCTATCCTTTCAATCTGCTAAAAATCTGAATTTTAAAATCTTTCACATTTAGACAAGTACCACTAAGGATTTATTATTTAAATATCCTTTTATATATTTTATTGCAAAATCCCTATTCACAATATCCCAAAATAGTAAAATACAATTACAAAACCTTTTATTTTACCCAATTAATTTATCCAAAGCTCTATATATATATATTTTACTTCAAAATCCTTATTTACAATTCTTTACCACTTCAAAACCATATTTTATTGGTATTTAAAAATACAAAAATCTAGGCTAAAATTGCCATAACATCTAATCAATTCAAATCACACCTATCACAGATTATTCCAACCAAACATATATCACTATATATGAAATTAAATTCAACATTTTGAGGAACCCAGTTGGATCCCTCCAACCTATTTCCCTATATCCACAGATGTTAATACAACATAAAAATACCAAATCCGCTTCAACGTGGAATATCACAGTATATAGGGTCATCATCTATTATGCGGGGAGCATAGAGTCTCATCCGCTATATATAATACGGGAATATCAGTCACTCCAATATATACTACTATCTATAATATCACATTCAACTGATAAAAATGTATCAACTAAACCAATTAATAATTAATTAATTTTCATTAATTAATTTTAACTATTTTAAGTTAATACCAACAGTCCAAAATTGAGTGAGATTAACTCACCTTGAGTTTTAAATTTTCTAAATATTCTAATTATAAATTAAATCAAACACGTTCGATTTAATCTAAAATTTTAACTTTCTCCAATCATCTCTAGATCTATTCCAGAGCATAGTATTCGTCGCTACGATCCCGTCGCCCCTTGTTTCGTCTGATTTCGATCTCGTATGACAAAGCTTTTTGCACCTCTTTTATTTTCAGCCATACCCTTGCTATAACTTTTTGTACATCTACCACTATAGAACCATTAAGCGCTTTAACAGCATGACTATAGTTTTAATGTTTAGTCATGACTTCCAACGATAGTATTACTTACTGAATTAAGAATTTACCTTGTTGTTTTTGCATATATCCATATTTGTATACTTATATATGCATACACACTAGGGTTTTGAAAAATATTTTCAAAAATAAAAAACATGTACTCTCAGGTATCCTATTCCTGTTGACCGGGTAACCTAAGCTCTGATACCAAATATAACAACCTTCTTCGAAACATGCCTAATTTCCAATCCAATAAATGCCTATCGAACCTTAAGTCCATTTCGGAATTGGATCTTGATTTGCATAAATTGATGAAACAATATGCTAACCTATATCTATGGTTTCAAAGTCTCACGGCAGAAGGAATAAAATATAACAATAAAATAAAGTGCCCATCTCATAAAACCAAATCACAGAAGTACGTTGTCTCAATAATACATAAAACATGCATGTTACATAGTATGGGTACATCATAACAACATAAATAGATAGCTATAACAGACAACATGCCCGTCAAGTCTTCACCATCTTCTTCATACTCATCTTTGTGCCTAACCTATAGATTTTAATGAGGAGGGAATCAGAACAACAATGTCTCGTAAATGAAAAACTCAAGTTTTATAATAGTAGTTTATAAGTAGTAGTAAGCATTTAGAATTTTTTTATGTCCTATGTATTTATTATATTCTGTAAGTATATCTCTGATTGTAAGTTAATGGCCCTACAAGCCTAACTCCATGACTATAAAAGTGGTTGCAACAAAACTATGGAGTATATTGGATTCAACAAAACACCTCCCAATCCAATCGTATCCTAACGATGCAAGAGAAAGTACCTGGGCCACTTAAGACCTTTTATATAGGGATAGGCAAACTCTTTAGTCGTTTAATACCTAGATCCTAGGTAGACTCTCCAATTATTTAATACCTAAACCCAAGGCGAACCCCTCCTAATACTCCCTAGCTGTACTCATAGCAAATCTGTAATAGGCTACTTAATAATTCTTAGATAGGGAAGAGACAAACCCTTCAGCCATTTAATACCTCAACCCTAAAGCAAAACACCCCTAAGAGATTTTCTTTAATGCACCCAAAAGAAAATTTGACCATTTATTACTTCTTAAGTAGGGAAGAGGTAGACCCTAGTTTCCATTGAAAACCTTAATCCCAAAGAAGGCCCATCCTGGAATTATCCCATGCTAAAAAGGGAATACTAACCATTTGATACTTCTTAAATAGGGAGGAGGCAGACCCAAACAACCATTTAATAAGTCAACCCAAAAGAAGGTCCTCATGGGCTTACCGAATTTTATTTATGAGAAGTTCCCTAAGTCATTTAATACTTATTAATAGGAAGGAGGCATACCCTAAACCAGCCATTTAATATCTCAACCTCGAAGCAGACTATTCCTAGAATTTCCCTGTCCTTATGGCCCATAACACAACGTTGACGCCCCCACATTAATTCGACTATTTGTAGGTGCTGGTAGCAAGTTTAGCTAGGCAGACTTACCCAATAAAATTAGGACTAACCTCACATTCATCGTGGGTACTTATTAAAGGTGGTGTCCCACATCAGTTATAAAAGTCACATGGCTGACAACTAGATTAGCTGGACAGACTTCCATGTGCTTTCAACTAACCTTGAATCCCTATAACTTAGCCATATTCCCATTTCCTAAAATTAAAAGTTGACCTATGCTAACATATAGTGTGTGTGTGTGTGTGTGTGTATACCTCACTCATATTTACGCATTTAAAGGGCTTATAAGGGAAACTCCTTATTATGCCTTTTGTTTATGGATTAAATTCCATAATTGTCCTTAACTCGTTTTATTAGATTTATTGTTGATTGTTAATTGCCATTTATTTGTCAATTTCTTTACTAATTTCCTTTTATTATATATGTTACGGGTTTGCAATTTTAATTAGTCGATTTCAAAATTTAAAAGAATATGTTATTGTTATATTTATGGCTAACATTAAATTATGGATAATTTGTCTATATATTTACTTAGCTAATGTGTCTATTTCTTATCGGGGTGATATGCTATTTTAATGTCTTCACATCTGCAATTTCTATACCGGTCCCTATCCAACACAACAAATTACATAATAGCTGACATTACCAAATAATTAGGTACACTAAATAGACTTGTATATATTCACGTTGAATCCAAAATAAGCAATACATTTTATATTAATATAGTAAAACCATGGCCTTTTTTTCAAAGAAGCAAATTTACAATTTCAAACTTTTATATTCCATTCAGCATTTTAATTTTATATTGCTGAAGTGACAAAGAAAGCATATTT
Organism: Allium cepa; assembly: GCA_030765085.1. NCBI lineage: Eukaryota > Viridiplantae > Streptophyta > Magnoliopsida > Asparagales > Amaryllidaceae > Allium > Allium cepa. The sequence continues at coordinate 215,664,128 of CM060946.1, forward strand.
ATTTTAACTATTGAAATAGGTGGTTTAAACTACAAGTAAGAGGAAAAATCTCCTTTTTTCCTACCATGCACGCCTTTTTCTATTTTCCATGCAGAATTCTTTGTAATTACAATCAAAGTTTGAGAGGTAGAATCAAATGGAAAACAAATGTTCATATTGCATTATGGTAAATCAAATTCCACTCTATTTATAATACATAATAGATTTGTGTACATATTAGATTCAGAAATTATATTAGGAAAGTTTATATATATAATTCATTACCTTTTCCTTCAGCTTAGATTGTATGTTGGAGAAAATGGGTCACTCTTAACCTTGTTAAAAGCATTTAGTTGTTCTAACGAATGAGGGCATTTATCGGCGATCTAATTCGGATTGTTACATTTATAACACAATAGTTGGGAAGATTGGTTCATTTGAATGGATGAGAAGACGTTATCAAATTTATTGATCATTGCATCGATTTTAGCGTCCAAACCCAAAGACGATCCTACCGAGCGTCCGCTCGATCGTGAATAAATGAATTTCTCATTCGAACGTTCCTATTGGGATGATTTTTCGGCCAAGTTTTCTTGGAAATTCCAAGCATCATCGTGATGTTGGGCTAGAAAATTGCCTTAGCACATCGATTCAAGCATGGTTCGTAAACTATTTTCAAGTCCATCATATAAGATTTGGCAAGGAGTCCACTTTTCAAAATTATGGTATGGATATTTTATCAAAAGCTCTTTAAATCTTTTAAGGTATTTTCCAAAAGCTTCACCTTGAATTGATGAAAATTCACAGTTTCAAATTTTGGTCGTTTTTTCCAAAGGGTAGAATTTTTTTAATAAAACTTCAACGAATTCATCCCAAGTTTTGATCGAGTTCGAAGGTAAACTGACAACCATTTTCCAGCTTAATCGGTAAGGGTGAATGGAATTAACCAAAGTTTGATTCCATCGTCACCTAATTGTTGGAGTATAATGGTTGCACAGACTTATTCGAATTTTGTTAAGAAGATGTATGGGTCATCGTGTTCAAAATTGCTAAATTTCAGGAGTGTGGCAATGTGATTTGAATGAATTTCAACGTGATTTCCCATTGGGGTGGGTAATATGATACAAGAAAGAATAGAAACTATGTTAGGAAAGATTTTACACATGTGAGTTCGAGGAGCGATTTCATTAGCCATCGTTGGAGGATCGTTTATTCGAGTTAAACAATTTGTCATTTTATCACGAGTCCAAGTACTCATGCACAAGTGAAAAGGTCAAGAAGAGAAAGACGTGAAAATCCAGGTTACGAGAATGAATAAGGTTAAGACAATGAAATGAAGCGATAAATTCTTTTCTTTTGTTTTTTAAAAGAAAAATATTTACTAAAAATAAATTATTTTCAAAAGGAAGATTTATTATTGTATTGTTTTTTTTGGATTTTAAAATTTTATTTTTTAAAATGTTTTTGTTGTTTTTAGTTTGAGTTTTTGTTTTTGAAAAGATTTTTCCTTTTTGGATTTTTGTTTTTTCTAAAAAATTTAAATTAATTAAAATGCTTGTTTTTGGATTTTTGATTTTGTTTGATTTTTTTAAAAAGGAAAATATTTTTTTCTTGTTCTTTTTTGGATTTTTGATTTCTTTAATCCTCCCCCTAATCACTGAAATGAATGTATTTATTTTTGTAATTGGAGTTCTAGAAATTTGTGTGGATGAAGAGAGTAGAGCAGAGTGACGTTCTTGTCTTTTGATTTTTATGAAAAGGATGAAGTGGCTAGCCTCTTATGTATAGTTTCTTGGATGCCTTCGGAACCGTCTGATCAAATCTATTAAATCCAGGTCATTTAGACCAAACAAAACCCTAGCTATCACACCGTCAACCGATCGACAGGTTCCATAAGCGGTAACTACCAATGGTCGATCCATGGTCTTAATTGCTTGTGTTAACGTTGAAACGTTAACGTTAATTTATTTACATTTATTATGTAATTTGTTTTGAATATTTTCCAATCTGAAATCTTCAAGCATCGGTAACTTCATCATTCGAACTTTGATCATGAGGCTTTATATATTAATGTTGCTCAAAAGATTGTCACGAACACAATGGTGCAAATTTCCTAGCCAAATTCTAATGTTTGCTAAATTTCCAATTTTAGCTTTATTATAAATTAATTAACTCTTTTTAATAAACATTCTATCCATCTTATAGGGTGTTACATTCTCCCTTTAAAAGAATTTATTCCCGAATTTCCTTAGAAATGAATGGCATAATGTACATTCTACTATCATGTTGTATAACCAATTTGTCTATGCAACCATCTACTCAACCAAAGTGTAATGTGATTATGCACGAAACATATCTATAGGTGTGCTTGACCCAAGCGTGAATGCAAGATCATAACATAAGCTTGTATGCAAACAACATGAATGTGCATGAAATTCTATATGAGTGCAAAAATAACAAGAAAAAGTGTGGTAATCATCTCATACAATGCAATATAGCAATCATGATGCAATGAAAAACTGTAGAATGCTAAATATAGAGGGAGGAAATTTACTAGAGAAAGGCTCTGGATAAGAAGTCTTCATCTTCTCTTCCATTTCTAGGTGCTTGTAATCGGACTATCTCCCCACTGTACTAAGACCAACCTAATTTCTTTGTTATGAAGCTTCCTAACTCTATGCCCCACTATGTGTGCAGTGCTATCAGCATAGTCTACATATTTGCTAACTGATCAGGCTCTGCTATGGTGGCTATGCTATGTAGACACCTCATCAGGAGTGATACATGGAAACCGTTATGAACTCCAACTAATTTAGCTTAAAGCTCCACCTGATGTGCAAGTATCCTCACCGTCCACTATTGGGAAAGGTCCAACGAATTTCCATGCCAACTTCCCCAAGGTTCTAAATCTTATAACCTTCCTAAGATAAAAAAACCTTAGAAAATACCATGTCCTCAACTGAAATTCTAGCTCTTTCCTTCGCTTCGCTTGTCAGCATAGGACTTTTATCGCACCCGAGAAGTTTTCATTCGCTGCCTGATTACATTTATATTCTTCATGATCTCATGGATCAAATTCGGCCTAAGTAGAATATTTTCTTTGTTCTCCCACCAACAATTAGGTGACTTGCATGGCATCTTGTATAAGGCTTCTAAGGGTGCCATACTTATCATCGCCTGGTAACTATTGTTATAGGTGAATTCTACATAAGGCAAATGCTGCTCCCAATATCCATTGAAATCCATGATGCATGCCCTCAATAAATAACGAAGATCATGTTCATCATTTCTATTTGTACGCCGGTCTGAGAATGGTAAGCGGTGCTAAGGTTCAGTGTCGTCCCTAAAGCTAACTACAAACTCCTCCAAAACTCACTGGCAAAAAAGGTGTCTCTATCGCTAACAATGATGACCGAAATTCCATGTAATCAAACAACTTCCTTGATGTTAGTTTATGCTATAGATGTTACTGACCTATTATTTTATACTGGAATAAAGTGAGCAATATTAATGAGCCTATCCACTATAACCCAAATATCTTCATTGTCTCTTTGACTTCTAGGTAGCTCATCTCTGAAATCCATCGATATGTGTTCCCACTTCCAAGATGGAACCTCCAACGGTAATAATTGACTTCTGGGGTTCTATTGTTCATCTTTGATTGGTTTCCATGCTAAACACATAGATATATATTCTACTGCTCATCTCTTCATTACCTGCTAATAGAAAATCCGCTTCATATCTCTATAAATCTTATCTCTACTAGGGTGAATATTCATCCTAGAATGGTAGCACTTAGCCAGTACTTCCTCTAGAATGTCCTCCACTACTGGAACACATAAGCACCCATCTCTACGTAACTATTCTCTTTCGTCGACCAAATACCTGCTTAGATGGGGAAATACCCTCCACTATTCACCTTATCTAAAATATCAACTATTGTTGCATCCTTCTTCTGTTCCTAACCGATGCGTTCCACCAATGCTAGCCTTACGTTCATTACTACTAGATATCCTATGAATTCTGACGACGGTTAGAAATTGAAAGTTGAGCGGAACTCCAATTGCCACCACTCATATATAGAATCAAGAGCAGCATGCCTCCGGCTAAGGGCAGCAGTAATGATATCCCTTTGCAGGTGTATATTGAATCTCGAAGTCATACGATGCTATAAACTCCATCTGCCATTGATGCCTGAGGTTCAAATCTCTTTCGAAAAATAGGTATTTAAGGGACTTATGATCAGTAAATAGATCAAACCTTTCCCCTGAAAGATAATGCCTCAAAATCTTCATGGCGAATATGATAGATTCTAATTTAAATCATGAGTGGGATACCTCTTCTCATGGTCCTTCAGCTGCCTACTTGCATAGGCTATCACCTTTCCTTCTTACATAAAATAGCTCCTACCTTGTACTGCATGCATTGGTGTAAACGGTAAAAGGCTTTAATCCATTTGGGACCGTTAGTACAATTATGTTGGTCAATAACTCCTTCAGCTTCTCGAAGGCTTTTGCACATTTCTTATCCCATGTGAAGACTAAGTTTTCTTAATTAGGCGAGTCAATGGTATTTCTATCTTTGTGAAGTCCTTAATGAACTTCCCATAGTAACCTGACGAACCCAAAAAAACATCAGACTTCCATTGCATTTCTTGGAGACTTCCGATCTTGAAAAACTGCTACTTTCATAGGGTCAGCTGATAATCCTTTCTCGGAGATAATGTGACTATGAGAAGCCTTACCTCATTCCTTCAAAAATGACATTTTGAGAATTTGACCTTTCGTTGGTGCCTTCTCAAGGTCTCTAATATTTCCCTAGTGGTTTTAATGTTCATCTTCACTTTTTGAGAATACTAGAATTGATCCACAAATACTACAACGAACTTGTTTATTTGTCCCCTAAAGACTATACTCATAAAATCTACAAATTATGTTGGGGCATTTGTCAACCTTAACGGCATTACCTCCCACTTATATAGTCCATCTAGAGTGTGAAAAGCTGTCCTCTCCTTGCTATGTTCAGCTACTCTTAATTGATGGAATCTAATGATTAAGTCTAGCTAAGAAAAGACTTTGGCCCCAACAAGCTAGTCAAACAAGTCATCTATTCTAGGTAAAGGATACATGTTCTTCTTGGTCAGCTTGTTGAGTGCTCGATAATCAATATATAGCCTTGAAGATCCATCTGCCTTAGTTGAAAAGACAACTACTGCTCCCCATTCTAAAGTATTATGGCGAATAAAAAATTTCCATAATAGCTCTGAAATATCTAGTTCTCGCCTTTCTTTGTAGGTCATATGCCGCACTGGCAGTGCAACTGCTCTAGAGTCCTTCTTCAAATCAATCATGAACTCCATCTCCCTTCGAGGTAGAAGACCGAAGACTTCTTTAAAACATCTAGAAATTCTCGAACTATGGGTATATATAAGAGCTCATCCTGTAATATGCTATGGGAATAGGAATAGCACAACATAGTTGAGCCATGGAGCATGTAATGAACATATATATCTTGCCCTATATAACTCCTTAACCATACACTCCTCCTATCATAATCTAAGATGGCCTCGTAGTAGGATAACCAATCCATCCCCAAGATAAGTCCATATCCCTCAAAACCCTGAACATAAGCATTACAAAATAAAGTTTACATTACATATATCCACCATTAAGTCATTGCAAACCATAGAAAGATGTGTCAACCCCCAAGAAGATTCGACACAACTGTAGGGTCGGTGATAAACTGGGTTTTTCGTTCCAAGGCTTTCACTGCATTCTGGCTATGAATGAATGTGATACTCCTGAATCAAATAGGATGCAAATAGTATTCCCAAAAATAATAGTCATACCTTCCATAGCATCTTTTCCCTTATCCTTAAGAGGAGGTTTGCTTGAGCCAGGTATAGCTTCAATGGCATAAGCTTTCACGACCTGCCCCTCCTTGACTAATTTCGAACATTGGCTCTTGTAATTCCCTTCTTTGTGGTAACGATAGCATTTCCCTTTGAACTCCTCCCTCATCAAGCTTACTTTAGAATCCTTAGTGATGTGTACCTTCTTGTGGCGTCTACGACATATCGAACTACCCTTCTTGAATTTTCCCTTGGCCTTATCATCTTTTCAAAACTTCCCTTTCTTTAATCCAGCTTGGTTATTGGACTGCCCTACTTTCTCCTTTTCTTCATTACCAACAACCTAGAGCAGAGCCATTTTGACTAGCATCTCATAAGTAGCGCCTGCAAGAACTTGAGTTATGAGTAGTTCCCTTAAGGGAGAATTTAGGCCTCTCACAAATTCATCACGTTCTTTGCTTGAGTGTCTATCAGATTTATCCCAAATTTGATCAATTCTGTGGACTTGTTTCCATACTCCTTCGTCTCCTTGTTTTAGATGGATGAACTTTTCCAATTGTAGATTCACTCTATGTGTACATGAACCGCAACTTGAAACGAGTCTTAAATTCAGCCCAAGTTATGCCTTCATCTGCATTCTTTACCCCTGCTTTGGTCCACTAATTCAATGCCTCCCCTTTCAAGTGCCATGAAATTAGCTTCCTCTTGACTCGATCTTCCCATTCTAGTTCCTTGAATATGCGGTCGTAGTTATTTATCTAAGCTTTGGTTTCTACAAAGTTCTTTGTGTCCAAGAATACTATTCCACCCATATTCTAAAATTTTATATATAACTTAAGGAAGTCTAGTGGATGGAATGCTGGTTCAATAGGTGAAGCAACTTGCTCCTGCTAGTGCATCTTACTAGGAAATGGGGACTTGCCCTATGACTCTTAAGTATTGCTAAAACCACACCGGCATACCCAGTATGGTACGTATCTCCTGGGTGGTGTGGTTCCTGACTTTAGATCCATTGTCGTTCATTATCAACTACCTATAGGTTCAAATCCTACAATAGTATTACTTGTCGAATTAAGAATTTACCAAGTGTGCTTGCATATGTCGATATATGTATACTCAAATATATAGTAGGGTTTTGAAAAATATATACAAAAATAACAAATACGTACTCTCCACCCATTGATTGGGTAACTGAAGGTCTGATACCAAATGTAATAACCCTCCCCGAGACGTGCCTAATTTTCAATCTAATAAAAGCGCATCGGAACTTAGGTCCATTCCGAAGCAGGATGTTGGTTTATATAAATTTATAAAACAATATGCAGAGCTTAGTGTCTCACATCAAAAAGAATAAAATACAACAATAAAATAACATTCCTATCTCATGAAACCAAATCATAGAAGTACACTTTCTCGATAGTATATAAAAATATAGATCGGATACATCATAACAATATAAATAGATAACTATAAAAGGCAACTGTTTACCAAGTTTCCACTATCCTCCCCACACTCATTGTTGTATCTAACCTATAGGTTGTAATGAGGAGAGAGTCGTAATAAAAATGTCTGGTGAATGAAAATTTTAATTTTTACAATAATAGTATATGGGCAATAAGCATTCAAATAAGTCTTATGTATCTATTATACTTCTCTAAATATATCTCTAACTGTAGATAAATGGCCCAATAAGCTTAACTTCGTGACTATAAAAGTGGTCGCAATGCAACTATGGAGTATATCGGGTGCAACAACATACCTCCCATCCAACCGTATCCTAACAGTGCAAGATAAAGTACCTAAGCCACTTAAGACCTTTAAATGGGAAATAGGCAGAATCTCCAGTTATTTAATACCTCGAATAGGGAAGTAAAAGTTTTTTTTGAAATAAAATGGAGTTTTATTAAGGGATAAATTATAATATGGATTTATAAATATAAATTTTTTTTGTAAATAGAAGAAAAGCTCAGAAGAGTCTATAAATTTATGAACGGGGTTTATAAATAAGAGGGAATGATTTAAGTGGATATGTGGAAAATATAAGTTAATGGTGTGAACTTATATCGGGAGACGGAAATTGTTTTGAAATAGTGGAATATATTTCAAATAAGAGAACTAGTGATTAATTTGGATATAGTCGATATGATACGAATCAAGAGGAATTTATGAATTGAATTGGTGAATATTGGATTTACTAAAAATAGACTTTTATTGAGTAAATAGAAATTTTTTAAAAGTAATTTTTAAAATCTACTATACAATATAATTTTAAACTATTATTTCAATGTATAATATACCAAAAGTTAGTAAATTAGCTTTGTAAGTATATTAGTACCTGGATATGGATTTTAATGCTTTAAGATGTTGATATTTTAGTTTCCTAAAACCATATTTTGAAAACAAACCATTTTTCTTATTTCATTATAATTTTAAATGTTTTCAATTATGAATCCTCTCGAGAAGGGAAGTAAAAGTGAAACCGGAATTTTAAATAAGCGTAAATGGCTTTGAAAATATTAGAGGAAATTGACTAAGGAATTCTGGGATTTATAGAATTCGTGTGAAACGAGTTGGAATTTACAAAATAAAATTGTAAATATTTTTTGAGAAAAGAAAAAGAAAATAAATGAATATTTTCCAAGTGTTGAGTAATTAATGAAGGGGGAAAATATTCTAAGTATTGGGCAAAGGTTGAAATTTGTTCCGTGAGAACAAAATGAATTTGATACTTTATTCAAAAGTGTTGAAATATGGGAATAATATCTTGTGAAGATATTTTGAAATAAATAATTTGGGAAATTATCTAAGGCATAATGGTTGTTTGTGAATGTTATTTGATAGTTAAATAACAGACTATCAATGCTAGCCAATGCGCTGATCGTTTCGAAGAGACCGGGATCGAATTTAATTATTTGAAAACCACTTCGATCGGGTTCGCATGTTTACGAATGAAGACCGTGAAGATGATAAAGACGGCGATTCGGTTTGTCCAGATCCAAGGCAACTTGTATAGACAAATGCTATCAGACCATCATCATTGGAGGACATTGAGCATTCTAAGTGAATATATTCTAAAAAGGTAATGCATAGCCTTAAGCCTCATCAACCTGGAATGGCTAAAACAGGGGAGGTGCAGTAAGGCTAAGTGGGCAGCATCCAATTAGGGTAAGGTCATCCCTGTCTAGATATCCCTTTTTATTCGGCTGTGTGGGAAGCTGCTGATCCCAACCACGTGGTGATCTTATTCGGTCTACCCAGGTTAGGGGTAGGCCGGTTGTTTGCACAAAAAATGGACAAACACCTCCAAGTCGTGTTATTTAGTTGATTATATGTAATTTTCAATGATTTTAGATGAGTATGTAAATATGAGAAAAGTAGGGGCTGAAATGTAAAAGACACACAGATTTATAGTGGTTCGGCCAGAATGTGCCTACGTCCACTTTATATGTTATTATCTTCTTTCTTTCAGGTTACAAGTACATTGCGTTGTATACAAGTGTATGAAAGTAGTTTGAAAGTTCCTTCCTTGCTTGAGCTCTCAAACTTGTCTGCCATTGTTGTACCCCTGCCCCTCTATTTATAGAATGAGGTAGGGGGCAGGGGTCTTGGAAGTATATAACTGCTGGCGGGCCCGGGCTGAAGCGATCTGGACCGGCAACTATGTGGTTCGGCGAGGCTCATTCGGTGTTGCGTGGATATGGAGGCTTGGACCGGTGTTGGGTAGTTCGGCATGTAGGTGTTGTGGTGGTTCGGTAGTATGGTTGGTCCGGTGGCGATTGTGGTTCGGCAGTAGCGAGGTGTGGTGGTTCGGTAGTATGGTTGGTCCGGTGGCGATTGTGGTTCGGCAGTAGCGAGGTGTGGGCTTTGGACCGGCAAGGGTCTTGTCCGGTGGTTTGGTGGTATAAAGGACGCCGAATGAGGTGGAGCCGAACGAGGTGGGGACCGAATGTGATGGAGCCGAATGAAGTGGAGCCGAATGAGTTGGAGCCGAATGTGGTGGAGCCGAATGAGGTGATGGTTGAACGTTGGATGGACATCTAGGTTAGTATTGAGCTTCTTGGCTGTCGAACGAAGTGGAGGCTGCAAGCCCGGGTGACATTGTGACTTCCTGGTCCCTAGATCTTCTGGGTGAGAATTCGCCCAACATTTGCCCCCCAAAGTGGGGCACGTGCTTGCATGTGTCGCGCTTTGTTTTTCTTGTGGCGGGGAGATTGGCTTTGTAATGCCGGTGATCGGACGTTCGTATTCCGTTAATGTCCTGCAAAGAAATTTACAGTTTTAGCGTGATTTCGAATAACGACCGTTCATGATCGAAATATTCGAGTTGAAGTGAACTGTGCCGTTAAGGACGATAGAGTGAGCCCCGAAGGGGCTTGGCATCGTCGATGCCCGGTTTATGTTTGTGAAGATGGTTTATTGCCAGCTCAGAGCATGCCTAGGGATCGTTCGCAACCCCGTACATGTGTAAGTAGCTTAGCCATTTCATAATAATTATCAAATATCCGTATGACCGATGGGCTTAAGAATGCGTGTCAAAGTGTAAATTCCCACGATGGTAGGGTTAACAACCATTCAGAGCGTGCCTAGGGACCATTCGAGGTCGCGTACACGTGTAAACGATTTAATCCACGTCGGTGAGGATTTTACGACTTATTCATCGTTATCTTAATCTTATTTTATTAGTTAGTTCTGGGGTTCGGTACTTATCTGAGGGAGGCTCTTTGCACGCCACTAGTTCCTGGTCTTGATCGGTAGAGAGAGAATTTCATTCGGTTTTTGGTTGGTCCGGCTATTCACATTCGGCTTCTGGTGGTCCGGTATTATTGGTCCGGTTGGGCGAGTCGTTTGGTTCGGTGGTTGTGAGTTCGCCTATATATAGAGGCCGTACCCCCCTTGTTTTTCTTCACCGAACCAGCAAGCGCCGAATCAATCTATTGCCGAACCAAGTGTTTTGCCGAACCAACCTTATACCGGACCAGGTATACACTTATTGCCGAATACACACGTACGTCTTCGTTTCTCCGAATGAGATTACGGCCTTGGGGCCGAATGCCTCGTGTACCGAATGCCCTTGATACAGTACCACCGAATGAACATGATGACCGAATGAGATGGAAAACCGAATGTACATGATGATCGAATGAACTTGATGACCGAATGAGATGGAAACCGAATGAACATGATGACCGAATGAACTTGATGACCGAATGAGATGGAAACCGAATGAACACGATGACCGAATGAACTTGATGACCGAATGAACACGATGACCTTGAAAACTTTAGTTTGCGAATGAAATCCCACACTTGCACGCACTTGTTTGTTTACTTTTCTATGTTCCCTGTTCTAATGCCTTGCTTTCCTTGTGTTGCAGAAAATGTCTCGCAAAGCGGAAACACGATCGGATAGAAAGAAGTCTAGAGGCACAGGAGAGCCTTCTTCTTCCTTGCCCCCAGTCCAACCAGGATCCGGGCAACACCGACCTATTCCGAGGTCTCTAGTGGACGGATATGGTCCACAGGAACTTTTGGTCTCTCCCCCGGATTGCTTTCCTAGCTCCCTAAAGGAGGAGCAACTTGACGTCATATCCCGTTCCTTCGGGATAGATAGGGCTCTTATGCTGCTGCCGGGAGATGGAGTGATGCCATATAATCCTCCCGAGGGCTACTTCGCTTTTAGCAGGTACCATTGCATGTGCGGCGCTATCCCCCCTATCAACGCTTGGATAGTAAGCTTCACCACATATTTGAAGGTGGCTCCCTTCCAGCTTCAGCCTAACTCATATGCTATCCTGGTGAGCCTCTTTGTCATCTTCCAGAGGAGGTACGGGCGTCCTCCTTCTAACCGGGAAATCCGATACTTGTACAACCTGAGAGGCTATAAGAAGGGGTCTCCGTATATTAGTCTGGAGGCGGCCGTACCCTTCAAACCAGTTCTGGACTTATATTCCAAGTTTACCATGTTCAAGAAAGAGTGGTTCTTCATCAAGGACGATGCTGTTTCTTTCCGCCTTTTCACTTCTGGCTGTAAGATGGATTTCATTTATATTTTCCATGTTTTGACTGTAGTGTTTTTTCTGACATGCTTCTATTTCTGGCTAGCGACAGGTGGTATTGCAGTTGTAGAGGATGATTCCTTGGTGCGAATGGCTGCTGAACTAAAGGCTATTCCGGCACGGGACCGGTCGGCCTCCTTCTTGATCAGGAACGCAACCCTCTTGGAGTATAATTTGATCTTACCACACCAGTCCGTGGTTAAGCAAAGAGACACGGCTGAGGAGAAGGCTGCTAAAGCTAAGGAGGGGGATAAGGTAAAGAGCGGTAAGAGGGAGCCTTTCGCAGAGCGTCCCGTGGTCGGGGGGAAGAAACTGAGGAAGTCCGATGGCCCTTCTCCAAGTACTTGCCCGATTGTCCCGGAGGAGGAAGGTGTAGAAGAGGAGGAAGGAGGCGAAGTTGGAGAAGGGTCGGAGGGTGGAGGAGATGGCGACGGTCAAGGTGGTAGTGGTGTTGCTGCTCTAACCTCTGAACAAGACCTCGAACTGGATGAGGCTCTCCGTCGGGCCTTCGGGGAGTCGGAGGGAGAGTCGGAAACGGAGAAGGGAACGGAGAAGGCAAAGGAAACCGGCAAAGCTGTGGCTGGCACTGACCCATCCTCTAAGGGTTCCTCAGCTAGGGTGATTCCGGCGATGCAAGGTGAACTTTTGTCTTCTGCCGATTCTATTTTCGATAAGGACTTAGAAATTTTTTACGGTTCACTTCCGTCCTGGAATGAGATCCAGGACTTATTGCAGTATCCCACTCCTCCGCCGGGTTTGTATAATAGATGTGTCTCCTCACTTTTCTTTCTTTTTAACTTAGCACATTTTTTGAATTGCGGATTATTGTATGTTCGTAACACTTGTTCTTTATTCCAGGGGCAGGCCAGGCGGGTAAAACGTCGGATGTTCGACACCGCCTTGAACAATTTAAGTCGAGGAGAGCTTCCGCGAAACCTTCTACTGATCGCACTGGGGACGTAGTCAAGTACCGCCCTCTTCTTGGGGTCATCGAAGAGGGCATTCAGAAAAGGAAGCGGAGCCGTTCCTTATTTGAGTCTTCTTCTGCTTCGCAGCTTCCTACTCTGCCTCCCCCTACTCAGCCTCCTCGTGATACTACGGAGGAGAGCACGGAGCCCTGCCCCCCTCCTCCTCCTTCCAAGAGTTCTACTGTCATTCATATAAGGCGTCCCGATGTGCCTCGCCCCGTGCCTCGTGACCCTTTTGCCGGCCATCCTGATTTAGACCCAAGTTTTCGGGACATTTCATTCGATGAGACCACGGGCGAGCACCTACTTCCCCGCAACCCCATGGTAAGAGTGCTGGACGAGGCCAAATCTTTAGATCTTGATTTACTTACTACACGGGTAGTCACCATGGGGGATGAGGCCAAGGCTAATATCGACCGGGTGGCCGCAGAGACCAAGAAGTTAATGGAGCATCATGCTAAGTTGGTCAAGGCCGGGGAAGAGATCGGGAGTGCTAACATTCGGTTGAGGTTAAAGGTTGCCGATCAGGCCAAGCAACTCGCCGACCAAGCCATCCAGATTTCCCAGCATGAGGAAGCCTCCAAGCGTCTGAAAGAGACCATGGAGAAGGCCAGTAGGGCGGAATTACGGAAGATGGAGGTCGCTTGCAGGGAACGGATCAACATAGCTATCGCAACGGTGGATGAGGTTCGAAATGCGGATCTCGAGCGGGTAGAGGAGTTGTCAGGGAGGCTCGAGGCTGCGGAGATGGCTCAGGCCGAGTTGAAGGAGGAGATGGAGGAGATGAGGAGGTCCCTCAAGTTGAAGGAAGAGGAAATGAGGAGGTCACTCCAGGCTGACTGCTTGAGATACCAATCAGAGAGGGACGTCGCCATCACCAAGTTGCAAGCTTCCGAGGCCCGGGTGAGGGAGTTTGAGGAAAACGAGGGGATGATGGATGAGATGTTGCAGGATATGTACTTCCACACTTGGAAGGAGGGCGGCTTGTCTTGGATGGACGATTACCCTCGGGTCATGGCCAAGGTGTATCTCCAGGCTTTAGAGGAGGCCAGGGTGAATGCGGGTAAGGAAGGCGGAGAGGCTTTCAACTTGAGTGCGGTTACTGCTCAGTTCTCAAAGGAGGAGCAAGCGGCGGTGAAGGAGGGGATGCGGCTACTCGCTGCTGAGGAAGCGGGCGTGCAGTTGGATGATGAGGATCAAGCAGCGGATGCTGGTGAGTTATTCTTTTCCCTTTCTTTTCTTTTCGTGTTTTCATAACTTGATCGTTCGTTTAATGAATTCCTCTTCTGATCTGGACAGGTGGGACTTCAGATCCACATGCTGGGGGCTCCGATCCTGCGGCTAAGTAGGCTGGGGGAGTTGGTGATGGAGTGTGGATGCATCTGCCATCTTTTTGTTTCTTTTTTATCACTGTTCATGTTAGTCTTTGATATGCAACTGTAATAAAATTATTTGCAAAGAATAACTTCGTGTGATCTTATAATATAAGCTGATTTTGTCATGTTTAAATGTTGTTGCTATCTTTATGTGCTGTGTGAGAAGTATAATTACGTATATGCCTGTGATTCCACTTGTGTTTGATGTTAAGTTTTTGCTTGAAATATAATTTCACGTTTTGCAATGTCAGTGTATGAATAAGTTATAGTTACGCATTTATGTACAAGAGAAGAGAGTACCGCCCTTTATGTTTTATTCGCAGGCGGTAGCTTTGAGTGTCTTGTGTAACTGTTCACGGGTATAGCCGAGCGCCCTGCTACCCAGCACGCAGGCTTAGAGCCTCATGAGTGAACGCTTCCTATTTGGTTTCCTGTACTTTAGAGTTTGTTATACAGGATAGGAGAAAAATATTTAAATGAAATGGAAATATAGTAAAAGTAAAACTTCCAGTCACGGAAGGCCGTCGATGTGCTTAAGTTCGTGGCAAACGGGTTTTGTAGTCACTTTCCCTAGCTGTGGGTCTTGGAGACATTTGTCACCCATCTTACGCCTCCGTGGGGAGTTTTCTTTTTTACCACAGCCGCACTTAAGACACATCGGAGCCGAGATCGCGCACGGTAACTACCCGAACCATTATGGTCCGTAATCGTGGGTATTATTCGATTTACCGTGGCCGGCTAGCGTGGGTGCCGTTGGCCGTGAACTACCCCTGGCTGGCCACACCTTATGTTGGGGCTTAAAGTAGGTTCACAGTTACCGACGAGCCGAACGCCGTAATGAGCTGCCATCGGCTATAGTCGGCCTTTATGATGACTTATAATCGGCTCATTACAGTTGGCTTTGAGGGCAGGCGCGCAATGAGTTAACCCGCAGCAGAGGGATGCTGGGGCAAAAGAGTCTCATTGGCGAGTGCATAGAATCGTAGCGTACCTGTTAGGCCTAGTCCAGATGAGGCCGCGGTGCGTCTTGAGTGGAGATGCCATAGAATTTTGTTCAACAGAAAGGAATAACGCTTAACAAGTAGCCAAGACATAAAGGAACAAGTTAAAAAGAGACAAGATTTTTTAAAGTGGTTCGGCACGAAAATGCCTACGTCCACTGATTCTCTTTGTTAATTCACTTCATATGGGCGGTACAAGTTAAGAAAAGTATCGACGGAGGTGTCGGATGTTCCATGCCCTCTGGAACACCTCTCCGTCCACTGTTGACAAAATGTAAGCTCCATTGTGGAGGTCTTTGTGAATTACATATGGTCCGTCCCAGATGGGGTCCAGTGCCCCGGGGCGCGGAAAGATTCGCCTGAGGACAAGATCTCCTTCTTGTAAGCTGCGATGCTTGACTTTGGAATTGTATAGTGCTGCCACTTTTTGTTTGTGAGCTGCTGCTTTGAGTGCTGCATCGTTTCTCCTTTCCTCAATCAGATCCAAAGACATGAGGAGGAGTTCTTCGTTTTCTTCTGGGTTGTAGTGGATCCTACGGTGGGAAGGCACAATAGTCTCAACTGGGAGCATTGCCTCCGATCCATATGCCAAAGAGAAAGGAGTATGTCCCGTTGATGTTCTGAAAGATGTGCGGTATGCCCATAGTGCCGTAGGAAGTTCGTCCACCCAAGCGCCTTTTGACTTTTCAAGTTTCTTCTTGATTAGGGTTTTGAGAATTTTGTTGACAGCTTCAACTTGTCCGTTTGCCTGAGGGTAAGCTACTGATGAGAAGCTTTTATGAATTCCATGCTCTTGGCACCAGTCGGCAAATTCTTCGCTGTCAAATTGGAGTCCGTTGTCTGATACGATCTTGAGGGGGACTCCATACCTGCACAGAATGTTTTTGATCAAGAAGTTGATAACTTTTGCTGAAGATATTTTATTTAAAGGTTCCGCTTCCACCCATTTGGTGAAATAATCGACTGCCACTATAGCATATTTGGCTCCGCCTCGGCCCGTTGGCAGTTCGCCAATTAAGTCAATTCCCCATACAGCAAAGGGCCCAGGGCTGGTCATTTGAGTAATTTCGTTTGTGGGTAGTCGAGGGATCTTGGCGAACTTCTGACATCTGTCGCATTTCTTAACGAAGTCTAGGGCATCTTTGTTTAGTGTGGGCCAGTAATATCCATATCGGAGTATCTTTCTTGCCAAAGTCTGTCCTCCAGTGTGATCTCCGCATCCTCCCTGATGGATGTTTGTTAATATCTCCTTGGCTTCCCTTCCGGCGACGCATCTTAATAGGGGGCTAGAGAAGCCACGCCGGTAGAGGATGCCTTCTTGTATTGTGTAGTGGGGAACTTTCCTCAAGATCTTCTTGGCTTCGTCACGCCTGTCGGGTAGTATGCCATCTTGCAAATATTTCCGGATAGGAGTCATCCAGGTTCCTTCTTCGATTGCAGTTATCAGATTCGCTTGTTCGAAACTCGGGGCTAGCTGCCTTGAGATTGCTAGTGCTCCGGGAATGGTGCTGTCCTTCATACTAGCTTGCTTTGCAAGTTCATCCGCCTCTTGGTTTTCTTCTCGAGGAATGTGTTTGATTAGATAATGGTCCAATCGATCGAGCAGCAGTCTGGTTTTCTTTAGGTATGCTGTGAGCCGTTCTCCTCGAGTCTGGAATTCTCCTAGTACCTGGTTTACGATAAGCTGAGAATCACTATGAATACACAAGGAATTGATCCCAATTTCTAGGGCCAGTTCCAATCCCGCTATTACTGCTTCATATTCAACATCGTTGTTAGTGGCCGTGAACTCCAATCTTAATGCATAGTACAACTTTCTTCCCCTGGGGGTGACGATCACAATACCTGCCCCCGAGCCTTGTTCGTTCGATGCTCCGTCTACAAAGAGGTTCCACTTGATGTTTTTTGCCACTTCGGATTGTTCCTTGCCTTCGTTGGTAGTGAATTCGGCAATGAAATCAGCCATGGCTTGTCCTTTGATAGCGGTGCGGGGATGGTAGGTGATATCATACTGACTTAGTTCGATGCACCATTTGAGGAGTCGCCCAGAAGTGTCAGGACGATGGAGCACTTGTCTTAGTGGTTGATCGGTTAGAACCCTGATGGAGTGAGACTGGAAGTAGTGTCGCAGTTTCCGTGACGCGATCAATAAACAATATGCTAACTTCTCAAGTTTAGGATATCTGGCTTCTGCCCCCGTAAATCTCTTGCTTACAAAGTAAACCGGGCGTTGTGTGCGGTCTTCTTCTCTTACCAAGGCGGCGCTTAGAGAATGAGATGATACAGCGAGGTATAGGTATAACACTTCATCTTCATTTGGAGTTGAGAGTACTGGTGGTCTCTGAAGGTGTTCGATTAGGTTGAGGAAGGCTTTTAAGCATTCGTCGGTCCACTCGAACCTCCCTTTGTCTTTCTTGAGTGCTTCGAAGAAAGGGACACACTTGTCAGTTGCCTTGGAAATGAATCTGCTTAGGGCGGCCACCTTCCCGTTTAGGCTCTGCATTTCTTTTCGAGTGGAAGGTATCCTTATTTCTTTTAAAGCCCGGACTTGTTCAGGGTTTGCTTCGATTCCTCTGGCGTGGACGATGAATCCTAAGAATTTTCCCGATGAAACTCCGAAGGAGCACTTTAGAGGATTCGGCTTCATTCCATACCGGCGAAGTACCTGAAACATATCGTCCAGATGGCTTACATGGTCGTTGGCTTTCCTGGACTTTACCAACATGTCATCCACATATACTTCCATAGTTCGTCCTATCAGTCCTGCGAACATTTTGTTGACGAGGCGTTGATAGGTAGCTCCAGCATTTTTGAGTCCAAAAGGCATGACTTTGTAACAATATAATCCGCGGTCGGTGATGAAGCTAGTGTGGTCCTGATCGGGAGCGTGCATGGGGATCTGGTTATATCCGGAGTATGCATCCATAAAAGATAGGAGTTCGTGCCCAGCTGTGCTGTCTACGAGTTGGTCAATTCGGGGAAGTGGGAAGCAGTCTTTCGGGGAGAAGTCAATACATGTTCGCCACTTTCCATTGGCCTTTTTTACTAGCACCGGGTTAGCGATCCATTCTGGGTAGATGGCTTCCCGTATGAAGCCATTAGCAAGTAGATTTTTTACTTCCTCATCAAGGGCTGCTGATCGCTCTGCCCCCATGCTCCTCTTTTTCTGCTTTACTGGTACCTTGGTGGGATCGATGTTCAACATGTGGCATGCTATGTCTGGGGAGATTCCTGTCATATCGGCATGGGTCCACGCAAATACATCTAAGTTGTGGCGGAGGAAGTCAATGAGTTGATCCTTCAATCCCGTTTTCAGCTGAGATCCGATTTTTAATAGTCTACTTGAATCATGCTTATCTACCGATACGAATTCCATAGCCTCTGCAGGCTCGGCGGTAGCCTCCTCCTCTTTATCCCTGGGGTCTAGTTCATTGAAGGGATCGCTTGTGTATCGAAGAGGAGGGGCTTTCTTTAGTTGCTATGCCTCCAAGCTTTTCATGCAGAGAGTAGTCTCTGCATCTTTTCCTTTACTCTTTCTGCGGTTATTGCGAAGTTCAGTTACGTAGCAGTCTCGGGCAGCATCTTGATCTCCTTCTACTTCTCCTACTCCGTTGTCTGTTGGAAATTTCATTTTCAGGCACCAGGGGGCTAATACAATCTGAAAGTCAGACAAGGCTGGTCTTCCCAAGAAAGCGTTGTAAGCCGAGTGGTTTTCTATTAGTACGAACGTTTGTTTTCGCACAACGGAGCGGGGATGACTTCCTATTTCGACGAAGAGGTCAAGTTGCCCGAGAGGCATCTTTGCATCTCCAGTGAAACCGTGCAGTGGTTTGTCACAGGGGGATACATCCTTCATTGATAACTTCATTTTGTCGAAAGCATGTTTGAACAGGATATTAACGGAGCTTCCCGTGTCTATTAGAATCCGAAAAACTTTAGCTGGACCAAACCAGGCAGAGATGACCATGGGATCCATATGTGGGTACTGTCTTCCTTCCAAATCATGCCTACTGAATACAATGTCATTGTTTTCTTTTCGTTTCGGGTGGCGTTCCTCCGTAATGGAGTTAACATATCCTTCGGCATTTCTAAGCGACTTGCCGTACCTTTCCATCTTTGCCCAACTTCTGTCGGCGATGTGTGGTCCTCCTGAGATGGTAAGGACCACTATCTTCTCTTGACTAGAGCCACTGGTGTTGTGATTGTTGCGATTCCCTCCGCCTACTTCTGGGAGGGGTTGCTTTGAGTTCTCGTTGGCAGGAGTTGGAGTCCTGTTCTGACCTTTCACATAACGTTCCAGTCTTCTTCTTCTAATGTGTTCTTCGATCAAGTCCCGAAGATGGTGGCATTCATTGGTGTCATGTCCGTGGGATTCGTGGAAGCGACAGAACTTTCCAGACTTGAGTGCGTTATCTGATTCTTTCTTGTGCGGGGGGCGCTTGTATCCGAGTTCGCCCTGAGTGGCTAGGTAGATGTTTTCGATTGTTTCATTCAAAGGAGTGTAGGAGTCAAATCTTGGCCCTGGTCGATATTGGCGCTTCTCAACCTTTCTGCCCCCAGCATTGTCTCTAGATTCATTTCTTCGAGCGTCCTTAGCTGCAGTGGGAACCTTGTCCTGAACTATCTTGCCTTGTTGCCCTGACTGCCTCTCCGTAGCAGCGTCTTCAAGTCTCATATACTTTCCAGCTTCATGGAAGAAATCAGGCAAGGTAGCTGGTTTTTCCTTAGTTAATCTTCTGGCAAACTTGGTGTCTGGATGTACACCACTACAGAGGGCCATCAGAGTGAGTTTTTCATCGGCATCTTGAACTGCTGCCGCTGCGGCGTTGAACCGTGTTAGATATTGTTGCAGCGTCTCTCCGGATTTCTGTTTGACATTGGATAGAGAATAAGCATCCTTGGGTTGTTCCACATGGATGCGGAACTGGCTAATAAACCTTTCTTTTAACATCTCCCATGAGCTGATGGATCCTTGGGGTAGATGGCAGAACCAGGAGGTAGCTAGATCTGATAGGAATAGCGGAAAGCATTTACATAATACTCCTTCTGTTGCTCCACTCATGAGCATATGCTGGGTGTACCTCTGCAGGTGTACGATGGGGTCGGAAGTTCCTTTGTAAGGTTCCATGGTTGGCATTTTCCATTCCCGGGGAGTGATGGCAGTTTCGATATTTCGGGTAAAGGGACTGGTGACCCTAGCGCCTATTCCCCGGTCCCTTTGCTCCCGTTGGACACATTCTCTGAATAATCGTGCCATTCGTTCGTCAGAACTTGGAGCGGACAAAAATGAGCTCGGTTCTTCCCTGCGGGATCTATCTCGTCCAGATGCCCTGTAGGGATGGTACAGTCTATCACCTCTAGCATTATCCAGTGGTTGTCTTTGGCTGCTTGGATGCACGCTAGGACCAGCTACAGTTGCCCCCTGCCTTGATCTTCCCCTGTGGGGTTCTGTTTCGAGCACATCCATGGGGTCAACTTCGGGCTGGGTTCTAGCTCGGCTCCGTTCAGCGGGGTTTCTATGATTAGGTGGCATGACTGGCTCAGCTACATCCGACCCTCGCCTGGTGCCTCCCCCGCTAGGTTCGGTTCCCAGGGCTTCCTCGAGTCGAAATTCGGGCTGAGTCCGGGCGCGGCCCCTATCATTGTTTTTCCTGTTGGTAGCTTGTTCGAAGAGTGAAGACCTTTGTTGCCTCCGGGATCCTCCGGATTGTGATTCACCCCATGATTCCGTGTTGCGGTTGGACTCTTCAGCATCCCTTAAGCGTGACATGAGTTGGTCCACCAAAGTTTCTTGTTGGGATGTGAAGCGGTTAGTTACTTCAGCCACAACCCTGTCCAGATCTGCCCTAGTGATTGGTTGTTCCGTTGCGGGACCAGTTGGATTCTCCTGATTTTCATCTGGTACTGCTGTTGAAGTGGGCTGATCTGTGATTGCTGGATCTGGAAGGCTGCTAGTTGCGGTGTTCTTTCCTTTGTTAACATCCCTTCTCTGTTTGGAAGGCATGATTTCTAAGCAACGAGTGATGTTGTTAGGAAGAAGGTTGAGTGGGAGAAGATGAAGTCTGATTTCAGTTCTCAGTGAAAGCACCAAAAATGTTTGCACAAAAAATGGACAAACACCTCCAAGTCGTGTTATTTAGTTGATTATATGTAATTTTCAATGATTTTAGATGAGTATGTAAATATGAGAAAAGTAGGGGCTGAAATGTAAAAGACACACAGATTTATAGTGGTTCGGCCAGAATGTGCCTACGTCCACTTTATATGTTATTATCTTCTTTCTTTCAGGTTACAAGTACATTGCGTTGTATACAAGTGTATGAAAGTAGTTTGAAAGTTCCTTCCTTGCTTGAGCTCTCAAACTTGTCTGCCATTGTTGTACCCCTGCCCCTCTATTTATAGAATGAGGTAGGGGGCAGGGGTCTTGGAAGTATATAACTGCTGGCGGGCCCGGGCTGAAGCGATCTGGACTGGCAACTATGTGGTTCGGCGAGGCTCATTCGGTGTTGCGTGGATATGGAGGCTTGGACCGGTGTTGGGTAGTTCGGCATGTAGGTGTTGTGGTGGTTCGGTAGTATGGTTGGTCCGGTGGCGATTGTGGTTCGGCAGTAGCGAGGTGTGGTGGTTCGGTAGTATGGTTGGTCCGGTGGCGATTGTGGTTCGGCAGTAGCGAGGTGTGGGCTTTGGACCGGCAAGGGTCTTGTCCGGTGGTTTGGTGGTATAAAGGACGCCGAATGAGGTGGAGCCGAACGAGGTGGGGACCGAATGTGATGGAGCCGAATGAAGTGGAGCCGAATGAGTTGGAGCCGAATGTGGTGGAGCCGAATGAGGTGATGGTTGAACGTTGGATGGACATCTAGGTTAGTATTGAGCTTCTTGGCTGTCGAACGAAGTGGAGGCTGCAAGCCCGGGTGACATTGTGACTTCCTGGTCCCTAGATCTTCTGGGTGAGAATTCGCCCAACACCGGTCTTGTGTTGCAGGGGATCGGGAGTGGTCCTTAGTCCTTTGATCTAGGCCAGGTACTATGACGGGCGATACCCCAATAGCCCTGCCATTTTATGGAATCCAATCTCCAATAAGCGCATGTACGGTTTTGATTGTGCCCAACCATTGCAGAACGTGAGATGTACGCATATCAGCTAGATTCTATTTTACTTTCTATAGACACTATTATAATATCAAATGGATTTGATAAAAATGTTTTGGTTATCATAAGGTCAAAACCCAACATATTATTTGTGGTTTGATCTTACGAGATACCTTTGTTTCAAAGGATTTTTAAAAATATAATAATCCAATTGAGATGATTTCTCATGCTGGTTTTCCAGACTGACTCAGATGTTGTTTTATTATAATGCTCGGGTCAGACCGAGTTGAACAGATCCAGGATAATGTGATATGGAGCTCAAGAGGCGAGCTGGACGACTGGACGTATCTCCATACTTGAATTGTTATTTCCGCTGTGTAAGGATGGATAATAAGCTGTCTAAAGTGATGAATGATTGTTGTACTCTGATAGTGGTATGTATATGTAACAGTACAAATTTCTTTGTATTTAAAAGCTATATTATATATATTATATTTTGTTCCGCTGCGAATGTGAGATTATGATGTTGTTTCTATTTTCTTCTTCTACCTCTTTCTTATTTTACTTCAATTATATGCTATTTCGTACACTTTGGGTTGAATGAGGAAGAATTAATATCAACTCAAGGGGTACGGAACTGCGGGCTGCAACATGTGGTATCAGAGCTGAAGGTTAAGCGAGAACCTTGGCTCTGCCAGGGATTTCTCATTAGAGATAGAGTCAGTAGTACTCTAGAATGAGTTTGAGTATATTAATAGATATGCGTGTGTATTGTTACTGAATATAAATGTTTTAATATCGTGTTGACTTATTGGTTGAGTGGTATATAAATTCTTGCCGAGTAGGGGGATGCCGCCATTCCTATAGGAGTTTATAAACATTTGAACACGATAAACCGACACAATATGATTTTGAAGTGGGTAAATGAAATAATTTTAT
The DNA here is from genome assembly GCA_030765085.1 of Allium cepa. Taxonomy (NCBI): domain Eukaryota; kingdom Viridiplantae; phylum Streptophyta; class Magnoliopsida; order Asparagales; family Amaryllidaceae; genus Allium; species Allium cepa. Next base: position 215,687,386 of record CM060946.1, read on the forward strand.
CCAAAAATATATTTTGATATAAAAGGAATAATTTTTGAAATTATTATATATAGGAGTGTTTAGATGTTAATGTTATAATTGAAATAAGATTATAAAATTGAAATGGTTATATATATACATATACATACATACATACATACATACATACATACATACATATATATATATATATAACTAGATGCCAATTGCATAAGTATGGATTATACAATTGAATTTAAAACTAAAATTTGATTAAAACAAAAGTTTGAAATATTAAATCCCTGAGGTTTTTGGTAAAGTTTTTCCAAAGAGTTTGAAAATAAACAATAGCAATATTACTTCTGAAGGATTTTGAACAGAAAAATGGTTTGAATGGATACTGTGGAATATATAGCACCAAACTCACTATAGTCACTGGAAAATAATCTTCGTGATGACTTTGCAACATCATCAGTATTCATTTTCGAGTTTCTAAAGTGACGGATTGCTACCAGAGTGGTTTATATGAGGATTTTTAGGAGAACAAGTTTTGTTTTGGAAATTTCAAAGAGAATTTGTTAAAAAAATAGGGCTAGTTTAAATTTAAAAAGTGTAATTTGGGGATATTTGTGATTTCAAAATGATTTGAAATAAATACCGAGTATTTAAAAAAATTCTGGAATCCTTATTTAAATAATTTAGAGGTCATCAGGAGATAAGTTATAAACTTATGAATGGTGAGTGATTTTGAAGGAAAGATGGGGATTGAATTTTGAAATTAAAAGTAAAAAGGTTAAAATGGAAACTTAACTTAGACTAAGTTGAAGAAATTAAATTTGTCGAAAACTAAAATTGATTGTGATTTGACTGAAATAAATTAGACCAGTTAAATGAAATTGAATTGAGATGAAGATGATATTGAATGAATTAAATTCTTACCTAAATAAATTCAAAGAATGGTATGAAGTCGAATATAAAATTAGCTAAGTTAAAATTGAATTGGAATAGCTCATGAAAGTTGAAATGAATTGAATAAAATATGCTTGGGCTATAAATAACTGTAAGTCTCGAGTTTAAGTTAAATGTAGAGATATTCGAGTATAAAAATAGATGGAAAAGTGGAAAATAAGTTGGGGGACATAAAATAAGTTAAAAATTGAAATAGAAAACCCAAAATAATATTGTTGATATTTTGGTGAAGAAAATAAAAATCCAAACTCGAGTTATAAATAGAATTCGACATATATTGTAAATGAATTAAATATGATTGAAATATTGTCGAATGAAATGTAATTAGATTAAAATAGGAATGATTTGAGTTGCAAACAAATCCAATTCACGTACGAATATATTAAATATGACCTTGTTGTCATTTAAATAAATTCGAAAATGAATTGAGAATGTGAATTAAAATTTAAAATGGATTGAATAAATGGATTAATTGAATTAATTAGTAAATGATGGTTTGATTAAATAAAAATCAAATCAGAGTTTAAATTGGAAGTTGGTTACAAGAAAAAAAATAGACTTAAGATATAGAGTTGAAATAACTAGAAGTAAATAAATTAACTTAAGTAAATATTTGAATGGAAGCACTACTTAAGAAAATATGTGAAATAATTCTTTAATATATAAGCATGAAGTGTTTTCGAGCTTAATAAAATGGTTTGGAATGAAACCTATTTGGATATGAAATAAAATGCAATGAAAGGATTGTGAATAAAATTTGTAATGGAATAGAATAAAAATACAAAATGAGTTGGATTAATTTGAAATAGTTATAAACTAAAATGGGTATTCTATTAAGTGAATATCATCAAATTGCATAGGAAAATTGGTCATTCGACATAAGCAGAAGTAAATAAAATTTTGTAAAGCAAATAAAACTAATTTTGAAATCAATTTGAATGAATATTAGGTCGTTTTATCTAAAAATGAATTGGATGTAAGCAAGTGAGTTGTAAACCGATCAAACTAAATGAAAATGATATATGGATTTGTTGAAAGCAATTAGAATTATAGTCGAAATCTTATAATTGCTTGTAAATATTATTTAATATGCATTGCTTATAGAATCCATGTGTTAGCTACTTAAAATAAGTGAAATGTTTGTGAATTTCATATACTTGGCACTTACGTGCTTAATTGAGTAAGTACGGGTACTTGGAGGCCGTTTGGCTGGATTTTGGTCATGCTAATTACTAAATAAATAAGCCGCTTGCTTAAAAATGCTTAATAGAGGTGCGCTTATGCAATAAAAGAATAGAAATAGAAATATTATTGTTTGTTTTTGTTTTCCGACCATGTGGGTCGATGTATACACATTTATCTCTCTTGTCAAATTGCGAAAGCTCCTCCGTACAAGGGAGACTCTGTTAAAAAAATTTGAAAATTTGGGAGTTAGAAAAGTTTTGGAAATTTTTTGTTAACGAAAGGTTGATTTTCAAATTGTAAGGAAAACGTTGGATTAAACTAGAAGGTGAAAGCAAATTGTTTTTGGTGGAATTTAAAGGATTAGAAAAAGGTGAATATCGAGTTTTCACTAAGTGGGTTTTAAATAAGTTAGTGGTTTGGGGCGTTCTTTCTGCCTTAGCAATTTCGGGGACAAAATTCTTTTAAGGAGGGAAGAATGTAACGACCCGGAATTCTGGATATATGAAATTGAAATATTTAATTGATTTTAAATATTTAGGTGTTGGGTTCTAACTGGAATTTCAAATACAACTATTTATTAGGTAATTAAATCATTGAATTTAATAATTGGGAATTGGGTAAAATATTGAATCTTGAGTTTTAATCTAATCAAAAATACATTTTTAGGCTTGGAAAATTTATACCACTGATACGGAAGACAATGCAACTTTTAAAATCGAAATTAAAAGTGATCCATTCAGTTTTAAAAATATATCGTTTAAAGTGATATTTAAAAATAGCCTTTCGAGGCACAATCTCGGAATTTGACGAAACCAGTTCCATTGGATCCGTAATAATGTTTTATTATCGGATTTCAAATTTTGGATGTTTGGAGTTATCGTGTGGTCGTACGGTGGTCGTACGGTGTTTAAACGCGCTGAAATTTATATCGAAAATTTAGTATCAGCTAGGTCCAAAAAGCTATCTTCTCTGTACGATCGAATTAGGACTCAGAACTTTTTCCATTGCGTTTGGGATAGGGGTATAACATTATAAATGCCTAGCGGCACGTCTTGATAGGAGGCCAAGATTTTGAGTTGCTAATTTGAGATGATTTAAATTTAAAATTAAAATTTAATATATATATATATATATATATATATTATGTATTTTGACCAGTCAAATAAGTTTCACGTCGTTACTTTTCCCCTTCGTTCACGTGCACTGTAGCTCATCTGCTACATGCAAAAATATTCTCTACGCAAACATCTTTTCCTCTTAATTTCATTTCAAGCCGAGCTTTTCAAAAAAAAAGTAGGCATATAAACGTAGTCGCATATTCAGCTTTCAACTTAAAGACCCCGAGATTCCTCATCTCCTCAAATTCGAATCCTCTTAATTTAAAAAGTAGAAAAATGGCTTCTCTCCTTTTCATATTGAAATCGAGAACGACTTTGAAATAAAATAGAAAGCAAGATTGATCAGAGTGAATCGCGCCTCTCTCCCTCTTTCTATCTTCGATACAAATCCACAATTTTCTCGAGGGTTAGCCGGCGTGGGGCAACGTTGACTTAGGGTTGTCGATATGGGGCGACTTGCATTTCGGTCAGGGGATGGTGGGCGAGTCGCGATTTTTATTGCTTTCGTGAGGGGAGGCAATTTCTGGTAGACCGTAGTTGTGTCGAGACAGGGAGGTGGCAATGGCGATGGAGTGTGGGAAGGATCGATGATTGGTGGTGTCAGTTCCATTCGAATCTGGAAGCGACGATGAGGGGCCAAGGGTGCGAGCAGTTAAGAAAGAGCTGTTAAGGTATAGGATTTTGTTTTTAATAAAAATGTAAATATGTTTGAAGGTATGCATATATATATATATATATATATATATATAGGTTACGAAATTTATTGACAGTAAGGTAAGGTTTTTATTTTTTAAAAGAAAAAAGTAATGTTAAAAATCAGATTTTTATATATTAAAGAAGAAAATATTTGCAATAAAGGAAATTTCTATTTTGATATTTACGGAAAGAAATTATTACAAGGAGGTATATATTTATAATTTTTTTTATTATATATGTAGTTTAATTCGGAAAAAAATATCAAATGCACATTTTGAATTTACTAGTTTAATTTTAAAAATATGTATTATGGAGATTAATTTGTTTATTTAACTTATTAAATTATTTTAGATACTAAGAAATTATTAAAGGGGAATTTAGTTTAAATTAAATTATTAGTTAATTAAATTTATTAAATAAAACTTGATTGTTCAATCATTTTGAATGTTAATAAAACTTATAATGTTATACAAGGTTTAAAATCGTAAAGAAAACAAGTCGATATGGATCGGATTGCAAATTAATAATCAAAGGTGAGATTTTCTCACTCATTTGGATTACCTTATTAAAATTAAATGTTAAATTTAAATCGTTGGATGTTGATCGATAAATTATGATTTATCTGTTGTATGATATATTATATAGTATATACATATATATTGGAGTGATTGATATTCCCGCATTTTATTAGCGGATGAGACCCTATGTGCCCAGCATAAATGCAGATGACCCTATATATCATGATATCCCCCTCGAAGTGGGATTGGTATTTTATTTGTTGACTAGCATCTTTGGATGTAGGGAAAAATAGGTTGGAGGGATCCAACTGGATTATTCAAAAATATTTATTGTTTTCATATAAAAAGTGATATATAAAAGGATGGATAAATTGATGTGGATTGTGTTAATTCAATTGTTAAAAGTTAAATGGCATGGGAACTGAATTTGGTATTTTTTTAAATACCGTAAATGATTAAAGTGAAGGAATTTAAAAGGAAATTTGAAAGAAATTAATTACATTAAAAATTGGATTTATTCTAAGGGAATTAAGTAAAATAAAAATATACGAACTAGCTTGGATTATATTAAGTATTTGTAAATTGGTTTAAGTAAAGATTTGAAATTTAAAATATATTAAGGACTTGAAGAGATATTGGAATCGATAAATTGATTTGAAATAAAATGGAGTTTTATTAAGGGATAAATTATAATATGCATTTATAAATATAATTTGTTTTGTAAATAGAAGAAAAGCTCAGAGGAATCTATAAATTTGTAAACGGGGTTTACAAATAAGAGGGAATGATATCAGTGGATATGTGGAAAATATAAGTTAATGGTGTGAATTTATATTGGGAGATGGAAATTGTTTTGAAATAGTGGAATATATTTAAAATAAGAGAACTGATGATTAATTTGGATATAGTCGTTGTGATACAAATCAAGAGGAATTTATGAATTGAATTGGTGAATATTGGATTTGCTAAAAATAGACTTTTGTTGAGTAAATAGAAATTGTTTAAAAGGAATTGCTAAAATCTTCTATACTATATAATTTTAAACTATTATTTGAATTTAGAATATACCAAAAGTTGGTAAATCAGCTTTGTAAATAAACTACTAACTGGAAATGAATTTTAATGCTTTAAGATGTTGATATTTTAGTTTCCTAAACCATATTTTGAAAACAAACCGTTTTTCTTATTTCATATAAAACTTTAAATGTTTTAAATTCAATTACGAATCCTCTCGAAAAGGGAAGAAAAAGTGAAACCAGAATTTTAAATAAGCGTAATGGCTTTGAAAATATCAGAGGAAATTGACTAAGGAATTCTGGGATTTATAAAATTCGTGTGAGACAAGTTGGAATTTACAAAATAAAATAGTAAATGATTTTTGAGAAAAGAAATAGAAAATAAATGAATATTTTCCAAGTGTTGAGTAATTAATGAAAAGGGGAAAATATTCTAAGTACCGGGCAAAGGTTGAAATTTTTTCCGTAAGAATAAAATAAATTTGAAACTATTTTCAAAAGTGTTGAAATATGGGAATAATATCTTGTGCGGATATTTTGAAATAAATAATTTGGGAAATTATCTAAGCCCTAATGGTTGTTTGTGAATGTTATTTATTAGTTAAATAACCGACTATCAATATTGGCCAATGCGCTGATCGTTTCGAAGAGACCGGGATCGAAATTAATTATCCGAAAACCACTTCGATCTGGTTTAAACGTTTACGAATAAAGACCGTGAATATGATGAAAACGGTGATTCGGTTTGTCCAGTCATAGAACGACTTGTATGGACGAATTCTATCAGACCATCGTCATTGGAAGACGATGAGCATTCTAAGTGAATGTGTTTTAAAACGGTAACGCATAGCCTCAAGCCTCATCAACCGGGAATGGCTAAAACAACGGAGGTGCAGCAAGGTTAAGTGGGCAGCACCCAATCGGGGTAAGGCCATCCCTATCTAGATGTCCCTTTTTATTCGGCTATGAGGGTGGTTGCTAATCACAACCGCAGGGTGATCTTATTCGATCTATCCAGGTTAGTGGTAGGCCGGTCTTATGTTGCATGGGATTGGGAGTTGTCCTCGGCACTCTGATCTAGGCCAGGTACTATGACGGGCGGTACCCCAATAGCCCTGCCATTGTATGGAATCCAATCTCCAATAAGCGCCTGCACGGTTTTGATTGTGCCCAACTATTGCTGGAACGTGAGATGCAAGCATTTCAGCTAGATTCTATTTTACTTTCTATAGGCACTATTATAGTATCTGACGGATTTGATAAAAATGTTTTAGTTATCGTCGGGTAAAAACCCAGCATATTTATTTGTGAGGTAGTCTTACGAGTTACCTTTGTTTCAAAGGATTTTCTAAAATATATAATCCAATTGAGTGTGATTTCTCACGCTGGTTTTCCAGACCGACTCGGGTTTTGTTTTATTATGATGCTCAGGTCAGACCAAGTTGAAAAGATCCAGGATGATGTGCTATGGAGCTCAAGAGGCGAGCTGGACGACAGAGACGTATCTCCGTACTTGAATTATTATTTCCACTGTGTAATGATGGATAATAAGCTATCCAAAGTAATGGATGATTGTTGTACTCTGATAATGGTATGTATATATAACAATACAGATTTCTTTGTATTTAAAAGCTGTATTATATATATATATATATATATATTATATTTTGTTCCGCTGCGACTGTGAGATTCTGATGTTGTTTCCATTTTTTTCTTCTACCTCTTTCTTCTTTTACCCTAATTATTCACTCTTTCATACACTTTGGCTTGAATGATAAAGAATTAATATCAACTCAAGTGGTATGGAACTGCGAGCTGCTACACCACTTCATCAACTGCTTGTAGGTAGGCAGGGAACGACCCATGGGTGTTCAGCTAGAAAATCGAGGCAAAACCATGGGTCGCTGGCAACTATGGTCTTGGGTCGCTAGCGACCCATAGACTTAGCTTGTTTACGAGCTAATGACTTGGCCTCCTTTTCATTTCATTCTTAATTAGCTTGTTGTTGAATCAGAGAGATGTATGGGTCGCTGATGATCCAAGCACTTGGGATTTTTCTGGAGTTTGGAGTTTGAGATGTTTCCAAGGTCTTTTTTCATTTCGTCTCAGTAATATAGCTTGGCTCTCATTAATTCCTTGCCTTATCTTTTCTGGTTAAGTTCTAAACCATTCTGATAACACGAGATTGTTTTGTTTCCTATTGGCTCCTGTTGGGTTAAAAACCCAAATAACATTTGCAGCCTAAAGTATGTCTTCGTTGTAAACAAGGCATGCTCTAGAAGCTATCGTCCTCAATATCGATCCGTCTATTTCCAAGTGATAGCATTAGAGTTTTACGAACATGTAGCAGGTCATACTATTGGTCATCTTGCTTTGGTTTTGACTATTATTGCTTGCCACAAAGGATTAAATTTCTTCTCGTAGCTTCTCGACATGCTTTGAAACGATTGATAAATGTCATAGGTTGAGCTCGAGAAAAAGTGCCCCCAACACTATGGGTCGCTAGTGATCCATTACGTATGGATTGCCAGCAATCAATACTATTGAAAATTTCCTTCAAAGACTTGGGTCGCTAGCGATCATGATGGGTTGCTAGTGATCCATGATGGATCACAGGCAACCCAATGCCTTAGGAATTTTTTTTCCTCGTTCTTTCTGCCTATTTATGCACTCGAACCGACCTTCTTCTCATTTCCATATGAGCTAAATCATTCTTGTGCTGCCTGAAGCCTTGCGACCCGAAGCCCTAAGAAGATTTGATCCTAGTTTGCCCGATTCGATTAATCGCTTCTTGAATCTATCTACACTAAGTTCTTTACCTTAATCTCTCGTCACGGCACCGTGATCCCTCATCTCATTTTGGAACAAAACCCTAGCTCGCCTCGACCCACCACTAGTTTGTTGCCGACCTTCCATTAGCTCACCTCCGATCCATTTCGTAGTTCGATGAATTTGACTTTCGATTCTTCCCTTCTTTGAATTTTTTCAGAGGTGCGTTCACTTAATTGGTTTGTTAATTACTGTGTTTGTGTAATGACTTGATGACGAGTTTCCATTTGCAATGTTGATTACGAGAAGTTCGAGTTGATTGCGGTTTAATGGAGGAAGATAGTAAATCGAGTCTTGAGTTGTCTCCCAGAATGACATTCGGGATTTGGCCTAGTGCTTGACACATTTTGCTATCTTCGTCCATTAGACCAGAATTGACTTGTGTCAGTTTCGCAGCTGTTACCGTACGCCACATCACCATCCGATCATGATTCTTCCATAGAATATGGACTTATCCTGCTTGTTTGTTGCACATTAGGCATTCCTGTAGTGAGAAGAGTTTTCCGCATCGCTTCAGACAATGGATCTATTATCGGTCATGGATTGATAACAAGTAAGTGTACAGGAAGTAGAAGCAAAAGTAGAAAGCGAAGTGACACGGGAAGATCTTTTCTTCTTGCACTGTGAGCGAACTAATCTACACGAGATAGGGCGTTTACATGTATCAAGCACCGAGTTTATTACATATAGATAGCATACTACACTAGCCCCAGTCCACACTTGAAATCCGACATGTCGATTACAAGTTAAAGTTTCTTAAGAACTCAAGTGTGGCATTTGAAGCTATTAGTTTAGGATAGATTTACTTGACCGCTTTTGAATGCTAGTTCTATTATTTAGAATGAAGCAGCCATCCACGCATTATAAGTCAAGTGGGGGAAGCCCGATGCTCTTAAAAGCCAAGTCATCATCCACTTCGCAAGCTTAGTATGGCTAGTTAGTCCTGGTTGGGCCAATTGTAGATCATACACACGTCAACTTTAAAGTTCTGCTTAATCCGCCTGAGAGAGCTTCATCCATGGTCTTCGCCAAGGTCCTTCATAACATCTGTATGTAACACGAAATTTTCGAAGATGGTGTACATCTGCCAGAGAAGGATGAATTTGCTCATATGCCTCCCCCAGGGTATACTGCTTGCCACCGATACATGTGGTTGAATAGAGTAATGCCTCCCTTTAATGACTTTTTTGCTGAGACACTTTCGAACTTGGGTATTGCCCCATTTTAACTTCATCCTAATGGCTATGCCATCTTGACTTACCTACATGTAATTTTCATGCGGGTGTTCAATCACGCTCCAAGTTTTGAGGAGTTGAGGTACTTTTTGGCATTTAAAGAGGAGAGCTGACTATCCTTAATCGTAATTGAAGCCCAAAGAAACTGAAAGATCATCCTGTGCTTGCAAAGTAACTTGTCGCGGTTCAAAGATGCAATATTTCTTTGTTAGATGCCCCACGGGGTTCAATCGTCGGTAGATGGTAGGGGTAAGCTTCTTATTTTTCATTTATCGAGCTCTGATGCATTGCAATGGAGTTTATAACCAATCATATGTCTCGTGCAGTTATCCCAAGGCCGAATAAAGACGTGGTTCTTAATGAAGTTTGTCAAACTCTAACGGCTATCGACGCCGAGGAGAGATGCATTAAAGTGGTACCGATCGATGAGAACTTGCGTCGATATGGATTACTGGCTCCGACTGTTCAAATTGAAACTCCCTCACCTGCTCGATCCAGGGTTCATACACGATCTACTTCTTCATCCCACGATTCCAAGGAAGGTAGAGAGCCCATCAGGAGTATCAACCGACGAGGCCCATGAGGGAGAAGATGCTGCCACGACTAGACTAAGCAGGTTGGTTAGAATGCCTCCAATTCCAAAGGAAGAAGAAGAAGAGTTCAAACAAAGGGAAGGCAAGGCCGCCTTGGACTCGAAAAAAGTGGAAAGGGAGTTAGAGAATAATAATGATGAATCAACCGCCGGTGATTACTTCTTGTCGAAAACTGATGGAGGGGACTTAGAGTCTTGTGATGAGACTCCTGGAATGAGTCCTGCTCTCCGTAGGTCACCTGTTGTCAATGCAAGTGACAAAGACAAAGCCTCTGAGACCGAAGGGCATCAAGATTCTCCGAGTAGGGAGTTGGAGCAGAATTCAAGGATTATAGCGATGTTTATGTTGACTTTGATGAGCTCCTAAAAGATGATTTTAAATTTGTTATGGCACCTCCCTACTAGGGTGATATCGCGCCAGAAGTTAGCCCGGTTCCACCCACAATAGCCGAAGTTAGTCTGATTCCACCTACGACAGCCGTCCGTCCTGGTTCGTTATGGCATTTTAGCCTCGCCTTAGAAACACAATACACATAATTCTAGGATTACACTCATTTTATTAATTTCTCAATTTTCATTGTGTTTATTCAATGCTTTTGAAATCTTTTATGTATGTTTTATGCCAGACATGACGAGAGGACGAGGTTTCTATAAAGAATTTGAAGAGTTTACCGACTCACAACGGTATTCCAAGTGCACCTTCATCTGTCATCTATTTTGAGAAACAGAGGAGGAATACAGGAGAAGGAAAGAACTCGAAGCAGAAACCTACCATTAGAAAGAAAGGGACCAAAGCCGATCGTATAAAGGCGAGTACGATAAGAGGAGATCTCTTTAAGAGAGGGATGAAACGTCAAAAAAGTCATAGTTTAAACACCGTCCTCATTTTCAGAGCTTGCTCCAAAACAATCTTCTATGGGCCAACAAATTCCCATTACTTTTGTCTCGATTCTGCCCCTAACTCATATGTCATAATCTTCTATCGCTACTACTCCCCCAAGTGCTTCTCGCCCCCACCAGAGACCAGCCTACGCCCTTCCTTCAAACCCTCCTAAAATTGAGGCAGCGCTTCCTGGTTGGTTCTTAAAGGGGTTAAGTTTGACCGCAATCTAGCCCTGTTCGCAAGGATTCCTACATGTCATATCTCCAAGCTATTCAAAGCGACCTAGAATAGGCCGAAGGATGGGAGAGGATTTGTAAACAGCTAGCGAATACAAACAGAAATAACTATCAGGAGATACTCTCTTTCGAATCAGAGAAGGATGACATTGAGAGGTTGTTGGCCAGCCGCAATGCTAAGATTAAATAGTTGGGAAAAGAAGGAGGCGGCCCTTCATGGAATAGGAGAAATGCTAGTCCGATGAAGGAGACGAAGGATGCACATGCAAAAGTTGAGATCGTATACAAGGATGAGATTAAGAAAACTCATGCAGAGGAGGCTAAGATAAAAGAAGAAGTGGCCGCTTGTAATGCCATCATCGAGGCTCAGAGGAAATCTATCGCCGACCATGATCTGATTGTTGAGGGACACAACAAAACCATTTATAACCAAGCTGAGACCATCGCCAAGCTACAGGCTCAGGTCGCGTAGCTCAATGTCTATAAGACTGTGGCTGACGTTGAGAAGGCTGCCGTGAGAGCGAGTTACTTAAGCCTCCCAAAATTCCTTCAAAAGGAAAATGAAGAAGTTGGATGCTACTTTTCTGAATTTTTATTTAACTCTCTGTTGCATCAAGGAAGTCTCAGCTATCTCAGCCCGAAGTACACGCGCACTCTCGCTTTGGTTAGGGAGGAAATCTTATCTCGTTTTGCCGACTGCGACGACGTTTATTCCAACCGAGAGTTGCAGGATGCCTGTCTCAACGATGAATCCAAGAAGGCGTTACTTGAGGGCCCAGAAATTCTCCGAGTTAAAAGAGAAAAGGAGGCCACCGACGCTGCCTTGATGACTACCACCGATGTGCTTACCAAGCCTTCTATTTCTGGTGAGGACGAATTATCCAAGCAACCCCACGACCAGCTAGCAAGTTCAAGACTTGAAATTCTTCCCTAAGTGGTGGAGCCATCAAAGAAAGGCGAAAGTGGTGAGTTCGAGGTTGCTATTCTTGATCGTTCTTCAAGTGTAGGTAATGTCCTTGATTCCTTCGAATTCAGGAGCTTCCAACTTACGTCGCAAGAGCAGGAAGAATATAATTCTTTCATTTTTGATCTTATAGGTCCATTTACCTTTCCTGTTGACATACCAGCTACTTCGGCACCCAAAACTGCTGCCATTTCCACATCTCCTGTGGTTGTTTCTATTCTTGTTTCGATATCCGCATCTATGTTTGGTTCACAACTAGAGCCAAAGGTTAAAAAGATAGCCACACTTCATGGCCTGGATGACCTTCTTTGTCTTTGGAAGGCAATGTAACAGCAGCAGAGGTCAAGGAAAAGGAGACTCAAACAGAGCAACCGTAGAGGACTCAACATGAGCTGGTTACTGTCAAAAGGGAAAAGATTGAAGCGATCAAATCCTCTAAAAGCTCCCGCAAATCATGAAGGCGAAAGACAAAGGAAGAGGCTTCCGAGAAGGATTCGGAGGAAGATGAGGACATTACCACCGACCTGTTCGTTGACATTACCGGTAGCGACACCACTGTCGAGAAGAAGCAGAAGCTGCCGATCAAGGGAGAAAAGGGGTGCGGCGGAAAGAAGCGTTGAGTGGCTCGTACGAAGATTAATTTTATTTTGGTCAACAGCTTGCACGAAGATTGACTTGTTTTGTTTTTTTTTTGAGTCATTTTGTTCAAGTGTAGAGTCTGCACTTTGCTTCTTTACTATGGAGTCTATATTTTCTTTTTGTTGGCCAGTGTTGTATGGGTACGGCCCTCATATTTTGACTCTATGTATATAAAATTATAAGAAATATATTGATATTTTGACCGTATTCCCATATGTATGCGCATCTATGTTATGTGCACTTGTGCTTTTTTTATTTTATATTTATCTAGTTCTACAATTACAGCCAAAGCCCTTCGTTCGAAGTAACAAATCTTATAAATTAACAGCACTTTAAAAATTAATATAACTTTGGAATTTACCAAAACTTAGAAAAAAATTGTTTAGAAATTCATAGAACTTTAGAAAGTAACAGAACTTAGATAATTTTTGTTTAGAGATTCTTAGAACTTTAGAAATTAACAGAACTTAAAGAATTTTTGTTTAGAGATTCTTAGAACTTTAGAAATTAACATAACTTAGAGAATTTTTGTTTAGAGATTCTTAGAACTTTAGAAATTAATAGAACTTAGAGAATTTTTGTTTAGAAATTCTTTATTAACTTCTTTGTTTAAAAATTCTTAGGAATTTTTTTTGGAGTGACTTGTGAACTTATTGCTTTCTCGCATTTCTATCCAAGTATCGGTGTATGCCTCCCAGTTCGCAGGGTTATTTACTTCAAAAAATTTACAGATAATTGGTAACTTAGGGCATACAGTCTTCATTGAAAATTTAGCTAAGTTACGACTCGATTCTCCATTTTTTGAAGTTTTGCAACTTTAGCATGCAATCCAAACTTTCTGTAATATTTCAACAAGTATGCAATACACGTGTATTTCAGAGGTGCAAAGTGCATAGGTTTTAATTGAGAGCTGCTTCAACCCTTAAGTGTCTATAGTTGAGACTCTTCAGTTGGTTTGTAGCATTCCAATTTTGTTAGAGTTGTGCTCATTATTCCTGATTATAGGAGCAGTTGGTGCTGGTTATGAGATGCACCATTTTTGGTGCTCCTTAGCATTGCCTACCTTCGGGCCACTTGATGTTGTGTTTCGGAGTTTTGTGTACGGCTTATGGGGTGCGCGATTTTTCTTGTTCCTTAGTGTTGCCTATCTTTGGGCAATATTAAGGGTAATTATTTTAGTGCACGGCTTATGGGGTGCACGACTTTTGTTTTCCCTCGTTGTTGCCTATCTTCGGGCAATGTGAGGAGTTAATATTTTAGTGTGTGTCATATGGCGTGCACGACTTTTGTTTTTCCTCCGTGTCGTCTATCTTCAAACAATGTGAGGAGTTATTATTTTAGTGCACGGCTTATGAGGTGCGCGGCTTTTGTTTTTCCTCGGTGTTGCCTATCTTCGGGCAATGGGAGGAGTTATTATTTTAGTGTGCGGCTTATGGGATTTGCAACTTTTGGCACTCCTCGGTGTTGCTTATCTTCGAGCAACATGAGGAGTGTTGACTTTAGCCTTCTTGATGTTGCCGGACCAACACTGGTTTTTGGAAGGCCATGACTAGGTTCCACTTATCTAACGGTTTGAGTCGATTTGCTTCCGTCGACCCGGGAGGTAATCATTGTGAACATTGTTTTGTTGGTTCAGGAAGCAAACTTTATTATGGAAAATAGGGTAGTTTTTTCCTATATACAATGCCCCTGGTATTCGGGATGACTTATTTGCTGAAAAATAAAACATACATAAGATAGCTTTCAGACAAAGTAACGGTGAAGCGATTCGCTATTCCACGCCTTGGGAACTTGAGTTCTGTCGATGGTTGCAAGCTTGAAAGTCTCATCTCTTAGCTTTTGATTGATGACATATGAGCCCTCCCAGTTTGGTCCAAAGGTCCTCGGAACAGGATAAACTCGCTTGAGCATAAGATCTCCCACTTTGAAAGTTTGATTGTGAACTTTGAATTTGAAGTATCGTGCGACCCTTTTTTGGTGAGCGGTAGTTCTCAACTCTGTTTCTCCTCTTTTTCCATCAACCATATCCAGCGATATAAGTAGGAGCTGCCCGTTTTGTTTTTAGTTGAAATTCCTTCTTCAGTGCGAGGGGACTTCTAATTCATCAGGAATCATTACTTCTGAACCATATGCTAGAGCGAACGGAGTGTGGTCGGTTGCCGCTTTGTGGGTAGTTCTGTAAGCCCATGGTGTGAGTGAAAGATCATCAACCTAGTTTCCTTTGGCTTTTTCCAAATGCCTTTTGACAGTGAACTCGATGATCATGTTTATCGCTTCCACCTTCCCGTTTTCTTACGGAAGATCCACTGTGGAAAAGCTCTTTTCAATTTGAAAGTGCTTATAGAAGTCTTTAACTCGGTACTTTTGAACTGTGTTCCATTATCGATGATGTTTTTTTGCAGCACACCGAACCTACAAATAACAATTTTAGTAACAAAGTTTATAATTTTCTTTGTGGTTATGGTGGCCAGTTGTCCTGCTTCGGCCCATTTTGTGAAATAATCCATGGCAACTATATCATATTTGGCTCCTCCTTTTGCTATTGATAGGACGCCAATCAAATCGATCCCCCATATCACAAACGGATATGGGCCGACCATCTGAGTTAGCTCTATTGAAGTTCTCTTAATTTTGCTAAATCTTTGGCAGCGATAGCATCTTCTGGCATGATCTGTGGCATCGTGATTTATTGTTGTCCAGAAGTACCCATATAGAAAGGACTTTCTTCACAAGGGTTTTCCCCTAAGTGTGGTCTCAACATTCGCCTTCATGTACCTCCTTTAAGATTCGTTGTGCTTCGTCATCGGTCACACACCTAAGAAGGGGGGTTGAGAATCCCCTCCGATGGAGTATTTCATCCTGTATTATGAAATGTGGCACCTTTCGGAGGAGCTTCTTCCATTGATTCCTATCAGTTGGAAGGGTTCCTGCGAGTGGATAGTCCTTTATTGGTGTCATTTATGTATTTGGTTCAACGGCGGTTCCGAGAATCCAGTCTATGTCCATTTCGTATATGCTTGGGTTGGGTTGGCTAGAGCTTTGACCAGGACTAGGCCTAATAACTGAGCTTCTCTTGAACTTGCCAGTTTAGCCAAATAATCTTCCTTAGTTTCTTGGTCCTTGCGATGTGAATGATGGTGTAGTGTTCGATGTCACTTAGCAGTTCCTGTACTTTGGACAGGTATGGTGCAAGATTATCACCACACGCCTGATATTCCCCTTTTACTTGACAGTCGACCAATTGTGAATCGCTGTGTATGTGAATAGCTTTTATTTTGATCTCCTTCACAACTTTCAATCTAGCGATCTGTGCTTCGTATTCTGCTCCATTTTTGTGGTGGGGAATTCCAAATTCATAGCGTAACTAACGGCTTGCCCCTCGAGGGTTTCAAGCACTACTGTTGCTCCCGAATAGAATTTGTTGGATACACCGTCGACGAAGAGCTTCCATTGCGTGTATGTTTTTGACTGAACTTCCTCATTGTCGTCCTGTATAGTAAATTCCACGATAAAGTCGGCCAACGATTGCCCATTGATGGCTTTCCTTTGGTGGTATGTGATGTCATGTTGACTCAACTCTATATTCTACTTGAGTAGTCGTCCGAAAGTTTTTGGTCGATATAACACTTGCTTTGGG
Source organism: Allium cepa (assembly GCA_030765085.1). Lineage (NCBI taxonomy): Eukaryota > Viridiplantae > Streptophyta > Magnoliopsida > Asparagales > Amaryllidaceae > Allium > Allium cepa. Next base: position 215,703,861 of record CM060946.1, read on the forward strand.
GGCTGGTCTGTCAATAATTTAATAATATGAGCCTGAAAGCAAGGGCGTAACTTCCAAGATGTGATCAAGAGCAATACGCTAACTTTTCTAGTTTTGATAATTCTTCTTTGCTCCAACGAATCATTTACTAATGTAATACAATGGTCGTTGGATTCTCGCTTCTTCCCGCATGAGAGCGGCGCTCGACGCATGCGAGGAGACTACTAAATAAATGAATAGGTCTCTCTGTCCACCGGCTTTGATAAGATTGGGGGAGCTTCCATGTATCGTAGCAGTTCTTCAAAAGCTGTTTGACAAGCTTCACTCAATTCGAAGTTTTTCTTTCCCTTTTTCAATGCATCGAAGAATGGTATGCATTGGTTTATAGCTTTGAAATAAATTTGCTCAGTGCTGCATCTTTTCCATTCAAGCTTTGAAGTTCCTTCTTATTTCTCAGGGCTTGGACTTCTCGTAGCGACGTTATTTGTTCTAGATTTTCTTCAATACCTTGAGCACTTACTATGAACCCCAAGAGTTTCCAAAGGCTAATCCGAAGTGACATTTGAGTGGGTGGGCTTCATTTCGTACTTTTGGAGTATTTTGAACATTTCAGCGAGATTTTCTAGATGGTTAGCAGCTACCCTTGATTTGACCAACATGTCATTCACATAGACTTCCATAGTTTTCCAATCTAACGTTTAAACATAGCATTTACTAGCCTTTAGTTTGTAGCCTCGGCATTCTTTAACCCAAATGGCTACCCGAGATTTGACCAACATGTCATCCACATAGACTTCCATAGTTTTTCCAATCTTATGTTTGAACATAGCATTTACTAGCCTTTGGTATGTAGCAGTATAGTCCCAAATTAGTGATGAAGCTGGCGTGTTCTTGGTCTTGCTCATGCATCGGATCTGGCTGTAGCCCGAGTATGCATCCATAAATGGCAGTAATTCATGCCCCGTTGTTCCATCCATAAGCTGATTGATTCTGGGGAGTGGGAAGTTATCTTTCGGACAATCCTTATTTAGATCCGAGAAGTTAGTATAAGTTCGCCATTTCCCATTAGACTTCTTGACTAAAACTGGGTTCAGTACCCATTCAGGGTAAGTTGCATCCCGGATGAAGCTGTTAGCCATCAACTTATCAACCTCCTCTCCCAATGCCTTGGACCGTCCAGGGCTCAAGCTGCGCCTTTTTTTCTTTAATTTTGGCTCAATATTAAGCGCATGGCAGGCGATTTTAGGCGATACCCCATACATATTGGAGTGTGTCCAAACAAATACGTCTAAATTAGCACGAACAAATTTAGTTAGTTCTGACCACATCTTGTTTCCAAGCTGCGACCCAATTTTTAGGGCCCACATTAGATTATCCATACAGACTGGGATGGACACCGTCAATTCTACCGGTGCTGCCCGATTCTCCCCTGAGCTCTTTATTCTATGGTCCAAATACTTGTCGAATCGGCTGTGGTCCCCAAGCCAGGGGTGACTCTATAGTTGCTATTCGAAGGGTTCACGAATGTGGAGGGTTTTTCCCGCATCCTTTTTGTTTTCCTTTCTTCTTGACTCCCATAATTTTGTATTGTATCATTCTTGGGTAGCGCTTTGGTCTCCTTTCACAATTCTAACTCCATGTTCTATAGGGAACTTCATTATAAGGCACCATTGGGCCAGTGCTATCGTGAAGTCGGCTAATGCGGGTTGTCCTAGGAAGGCATTGTATGTTGATATTTCATCCACGATCACAAAAGTCTGAATGAAGGCGACCCTTCGCTCACCCTCTCTAAGTTCCACGGGTAGGTTAATTATTCCCACCGATTATTTGTGTTCACCGGGAAACTACTGTGTTTAGCACGTGGACACACTTTTCATGCCAAACTTCATTTGATCGAAAGTACTTTTGAAGAGAATTTTAATGGAGCTTCTATTGTCAACCAACATGTTGAATATGCTATTATTTGATTTTTTTTATGATAATAAACATATATACATATTCATTTAAATGTATTTGTTATTGTACGGTTTCATTATCCACATAATTAAATAAATATTTATTGGATACAATAAATAACATAGAATTTAAATCAAATAAATATTTATTCAAACAAATATTTTATGACAATTTTTAATAGTATGAATTCGAGCTCTCGCTATATATACACAATTTCAATTACATTACAGTTTCGATTACATCACAAATTTCAATTTACAATGTTGACCTCACTATATATCACTCAAACACTCGTATTTATCTTCAACTCTATTCCAGTTTGTATACAGCATCTAAATTATCTGTAAAATAAACACTAACGCGGTTAAATTGAAAAAGAAAATGTTTTGCAGTGAAAATAAAAGTGTGTGTTTTTGAAAATGTTATTTGCCTCAGTTATTTGGGTTATTCATCGTATTTCCTTTGAATTCATCATGAGTGAACAACTTGTGACATGCACAGTGTATCACTGTACATGCCATAAGGTCGTGCACACTGATATACACTTGATAAAATTGCAGGGACAAGTAAGCAAAAGGTCAAACCCGAGCCATTAGCTGGATTCAACTCAAGTGCATATAACTCTCGATCAAAACATAGTCACAAAGTTTCAAATGCACCATACATATATGCATACACGTATCATGGTCACATCAAATCAGATCAGCAAAATGTGCAACAGAGGCAAATAAACAAAAAAGAACACACATGTATACAAAGATGACAACCAGAATGACTCCAACCAAAACAAGACTAGCTCCATATATGAAACCAAACAAGGTGCACCAACAACAATTCACACTAGAATGAACAAAGGCAAAGGCATGTACACAAAATACACAAGCATGGATGGTCAAGCCACATAAACCACCACACACATATGTGTGTGTGTATACATATGTACACACACGTGTATACATACATACATACATACATACATACATGCAGTGCACAACAACTAAATGTGAAGACCACCAGGGATGCAAAACAACTTAGACCAAATCAGATCAGAGTATGTGGAATCAAACCCAGTGCAAACTCAAGTGAAACAAAGTCAAAAAAGGTCATCAAGCAATGGGTTATCAAAGCAACCCAGTGCAAATAAATGCAAATAAAAATGTACACGATCACACATGCAACCAGAACAGTGCACCAGACTAACAAGGATATGGATGCATGTGTGAACATATATATGTATAGTGACAATCTATACCAGGTGCAACATGATACCAAACACACAACTACCAAGTGAAGACTCCAAGAGGAATAAGCGTAGGCATACAACAATCAAACATGAGTATATGAAGCTTCAAACAAAACCAGACATGTACAAGTTCAAGGAACTAGACAGAGCACACACATATATACGTACATGTATGTATGTATATAGTTATGAAGACCAACAAAACTCAAACGCATATGACGAGTCTACATGAAAACACTAGAAGAAAATGAATACAAGTGACTCAACATGCTCACATGTTCAAAGTAGGGAGAACGGGCCTAGATACATGACCACATGACACTGCAGCTACCAATTGAACACAACATATCAACATGAACTAGAGTTCACTTATATCAGTTCAGGTATGAAGAGATGAACATGAAAACAAGATCAAAACAGGATGCAATGCTCATGAAGACACAATGCTATAGAGGTGACAACAGAGCATCAAGCAAAACAAGGCATTACAACATACATACATACATACATACATATATATATATATATGCGTGAACACACATGGATATATGCAGTGAAAACTAGACTACGTTCCAAGCAAACAGTAAATGGTGATATACAAATGCTACAACATGAAGCAATTTACAGTATTACAAAACAGTGCAAGTAGCAGTTCGAACAAGTCGGAGTAGTGTCAAATACAAACTTAAATGTCAAGGTCAAAAATTCGAAATGAATTAAGCAGCAGAGTTTAAAAGAAAATCAAGTCGTGGGTCAAACATTTTCAAACAGAGGTATATACAGTAAATTGAACAAGTCGAAGTCAGGTTTATCACAAAAATTCACGATGCCAAAGTCATAGTAGAAAACTACGGTCGCAATATTCAAATGCCGAAGTTATAGGAACCGACACAAAGCAAGTCGAGCTAAAATTCAAAGATGAACAAGTAAAAGAATTATCACAAGCACTTAAAAAAAATCGAACGGCCAAGCAAGAATTATCAAGAATTCAAACATATTTATACGAACAAAAATATAGGGTGTTCGATCTCTATAAAACCCCAATCATCATCATCGGTAGTTAATCATTCGAGTTCAGGACAAAAATCCAGAGTATACTCTAAAATCGAAAACAATTTTATAACTCGAATCGAATTCGAGTTCTAGAAATTATCGAAATCAATAAATCATAAAACTCGAATCAAGTCAAGAATAATAAGCGAAAGCATTTCTAACCTCTTCGTCATTTTCTAAACCTTGCATCGGTGTTTGAGTGTGTTATTTTGGCATGAGCGAAAGGGTATTTGGACTGGTCGGAAAGGGTGTAATGGTAGCAGAAGGCTGTTTCGAAGGTAATCTCTTTGACTATTGCGAGAGCCTAACTTTTGATGCTTGCGGAAGCCCAACCAATGCATGCGAAACTCCTTATATTGCTTGCGGAAGGGAAGTGTTGGCAGATCCTTCTTCTATGGAAGGTAGACAATGCTGGAAGCAATTGTTTTGAAAGGTCCGATCTATGCGAAAAGGGTAGTGTTCGATGAAAGTCCTTACTTTCATCTCCGTGGAAGTGTCTAACGCTTGCGGTATGAACTTAATTTCCTTCGAAAGCAATTTCAATTCGTTCTCCACCTTTTGAATCATACCAAAACTCCTTTTCAATACTTGCAAAGCCCCTATGATGAGTTTATTTTTGATGCTTTCATACACCCTCTTTTAAAACTTGCGGAACCTTTCTTTCGATGCCTTTGGAAGCCTTCTTTCATACCTTGATCCTTGAGTGAATTTCATGGTTAACAATATTTATAAATAAGTTTTAAATACCTATGTCAAATATTATGCAAAAATAACTAATTTATTTTTTACTAAAGCCTTTTATTTAAAATGGCACAAAGGAAATCTTTTTAGTTAAAAATTAATATTTAATTATTAAAAATATAGTTAAACTTCTAATCATTCTTTATACTCTAATCCATGCTATTAGACTTCCCTAAAAGGATTTCACAATGGTAATAAATTATAAAGCATTAAAAACATGAAAAACTAGCTAAAATGTCGCATTAAAACGAAATATTACAATAAGCATAGAAGTGCTTCGGTAGACAAAAAATAGCATTTACAAGTGCTATATAGGTTCTAGACAGAGAACAACATGAAAATGGTTTATCGCTGTATGCAGTTTTAACCACTTAAATAAATTATTTTTGATCCAATTTTCTAATAAGTAGTATACTCAGGCTACTTAAAAAATGAAAAGAAATCCCTAAGGATATCTTCCAAATTTATATTAAAATTTCCAAAAATAAGTATTTTCAAAGTGTATTTATAACATATAATTCGCATCTAACGTTTTCAACATCGTTTAACCACTCTATAACTTTTCAAACCATAATATTTTTACATAATAAGTATACATATCATACTTATTAAAATAAAAAAGAAACGCTTAAGGATGTCTTCCAAAGTTAACTGAAAACTCGTTGAACACAAGGCGATTTCAAAATGCATCCATATCGACCTTTTTACTTCTAACTTTCATAACTTTGTCCACAAGTTCTACCACTCTCCAAACCAATTCCTTGTTATCCCATATATTAAATATGTATAGAAAACAACTAAAATTTATTATATCAAAATGTATTAACATATCACCAATTTAAACAAGTTAAAGCAAAGGGAATTTTAAAGTGCTTTCATAGCGACTTTTTTGTTTCAAACACTCACATGCACACTTCTGTATTACGTACAACATTATCAAAAATGTAAACATATAGTCTAGGCCGCGATACATGTTTTGGAAGGTAATAAGAACGATGTTATACATTATATAGTTGTCATTTGCTTTCGAAAGCAAGAGGGTCTAAAGTTATAACTTTAATTTGTTCATGAACTAACATAACTTTATATTTTTACACACAACATATATACGCAATATACGTGTAAGCTATGCAGTTAAAGCCCTGTTATAGCCTTGCAAAACCCTTGTTATAGCATGTAGCGCTCTTTGACCGCTAGGCTATTTTCATTTAGCTCTTTAAACAGTAGATCCGCTTTGAGCCCTGTTATTTTCCGTTACACTCATTAAATCAAGGCTATTTAGCACCCTCTTTAGCAACACTAATATATAAAGGTTGATTGGACTACTTCTCATTTTAACCAAATCAACAAAGTTATGTTAGAGACCTGATTTTAAGACATAAGTATTCAATATAACTTACAAATATATTATTGTCACCAAATAAATCATTATATTCTTTAGTTTTGTTATATAAGATTAAACAATATTTCTTTTTCTTACACAAATGATGTGAGAATGAAAATAAGTTATCTTTAAATATTTCGTTTTATATACAATGAAACATTTTGCAGCTCCGCTATTTTCCGCAATATCCTAGCTTTTTTCCCACTATAAATTTTTGCACCTCCACCCCTATAGAATTACAAAGTGCTTTAACTACACAAAATACAAGATGGTGAGATAACTCACTGAAATCCAAGCCAAAAACAAGTATAAGCACCAAAGAAACCAAGACCACTCCCTACCATCACCAAACTCCTAAAGATCCAAGCTTTAGCCTCTTCATGCTCAAGCTAACACTGCTTCATCCTCCTACAGCTCATAGCCTCAAGGGGGTTGCATACTTTTTCTCCTTTTTCTTCAACTTTTGTTTTCTTTTCATGCTGCCTAAGCTGATCCTAGCCTATGGTTAAAGTTTAAAGAGGATAGGAATTGATTTGCTTAAGAAAATGGGGATTGAAGAGAGAACAAAAGCCATAATACTTGGTCTTTTTTCCACAAAACCAAGGCAAATCAATCATGAACCAAAGGAGATATATGTGTAGACTTTAGCCATGGAAAAATGACCTCCATATGCCCATAAGTGGTTAGCCAAAACACCTCCATTCCCTCCCTATGTGCATAAATTTGCATTAATTTACACCTCATTCTGTTACAAAATACTTCTCCTTCCTTAGTCAATTACCAAACTACCCCTCCTCTCAAAATATCTTCTAGAATTATCAGGAATATCATTTTAGTTATTAATTAATGAAACATAGTCAATTAGACAAGCACAACAAGTTGGAACAATTTTTGTTAAAAAATTTTTTTATCGATAAAACGATTTTCGGTAACATTATTGATATTTCTTCGAACTATTTCTTATTGTAAACATTTTTCAAAAACAAGTTCACCACCGTTAGTTATTAATTAAAGGGGCTTAATAAGGTTATTAAATCAATTTAATCATTCTAAATACAGGGTTCAAATATTTAAATAATTTGGATATTTAAATACGAAATGTTCGAAATTCCAGGTCGTTACATTCTTCCCCACTTAAAATTTTTCGTCCTCGAAATTCAAACGCGGCTAACACATAAAAGAAATGGGGACTTAATATCAAAAGTATTCAAAATTAATCGCAATAAAGCTCAAGGTTTTCTCAGGTTCAAATATCCCGCATCGACGATAAATAATTTATTAAGCATACCTTACACTCAACAGCCTCAAGTTATTACTTAATCGATTATTCATGCTACCTCAGAACAAATTAAGAACCATTGCCCAAACTCTCCATAAGCCAACAAAAAATAGTATGCACATAATTAAGCCCGTATAATGAGCATGGACTATCTGTATGCAATATCGATTCTGATCACTTTCTTAATCGAATAAATTTTACTTCCCAACTAGTGTCTAGTACTTGACCTTTCCAATGCGTATTCTGATTGGGTTCATTTGCTAGAAATATCTATTCTTCTTACATATCCATATTCTACAGTAGAAATCCTCAGGATCATACCAAAAATCTTTCTCAAGGGTTCACCATCGAGAATTGAGTGGAAAATCCTTTCTTGGCGTAAATCACCTGGAAACCATGTACTCATATCTTAGATCAAGAATAGTCATGCGAATAAAATGATATATGTACAACTTACGTATTTTATTACATTGGTTTCTTAACTACACTAATTTCTTTCTAAGCATTCATTATACAAAAGGTATATCTCATTCCATACTAAAATTATTTATGAAACATTTCAAAAAACATAACTCAGAGTTATATACATTTTATAAAGACATAACTTTACTTATAAAAGATTTCATAAAAAATTACTATAAGTTCTACACTCGAATAATACTCCACTACATCCTAAAAGCACATACAAAACGACATATTCATTTTATTTTTTAAAATTCAAATGAAGGCCCAAAATAAATGTGGGTCTTATAGCTGAGTTAACCTTTTAACTTCTTTAACGGTCAAGTTAGGTAAGTAGCTAGAAAGAACAGGACAATAGTATCCAAACTCAAGTCTAAATTCTACTTTCCTTATACATCCCTAAGGTAAAGACGTTTATTAGTTGCCTCAATAACATCTATTGTTCTACATAACAAGCTTGTTTAAGAAATTTGAAATGTGTTTTAACTTACAACATTATCCATTAAAGTGTTATCTAAACCCATCCTTATATTTTCAAAAACACTTAACTTTAAGTTCTATAACAATTCTGAAGTTTCAGGCTATCCAAAATCATAGAAATATCCCTTTGATTCTGAAAAATGAAACTATCAAACAATCGTATCAAAACAAACTGTCCTAATGCATAGAATATATGCATCAATAAGATAACCTACCAAAGGTTCACTTATTCATTAGACACCCTTTACAATAAAGAAAAAATAGGTAAAGGTTTCATAATTATTTCGGTTATGCCTTGACCACTTGGGCACCCTACATATCATACAAACAAATCTTTTCTATAAATCAAAATCTGTGCTACCCAAAACTACTCTTTATTAAAATGATCTATATTTTATATCAAATTTCCTTTGAAGAAAATTTTAGAACTAAACATCAAGTCTTAAGTTCGAAAAATATCAATTTAATTCCTCTTTATTTATAAACCATGTTATATAAAATCGTTTTCTTAGAAAATTCATACTAAACTTCTTTTATTTGAATAAACTTCTAACCCGACATTATCACCGAACGCTTTATGGTTAAACTGTGAAACTTAGTTCACAAAGGGGTTGTTTAAATGCACCTACAATTACTATCGACCCAACCCATGCAGTAAAAAGGTAAATTGCTGATAAACTAGTCAGGCACAAATCAAAAATCAATAGACAATAATAAATGCTCAAAAACTAGCCGAGCATAACTAGTCAATCTACAAATGATAACAATGCTCATAAACTGGCCAAGTATGGCTATAGTAACTAGTGAGGGGTAAGGAATGAACATCATTAATCCCTATATTAATTAAACTATACTTTAATAATTCATACTTATATAAGTTACCTTATATATGATTTTTAATTTTCGTAGTTGGAATTACCTTTAAGACATACACTTATAACAAATACAAATATGCTCTCATATGTATAATACACTCAACTCATTCTAGAGCATCACTTACCTTATCACTAATGAGTTATACCCAACCAAAGCCAAGGCTCTTGCTTAATCTTTAGCTCTGATACCAAGTGTAACGACCTGTATTTTCGACCCTCAAACGACGATACTAATACATCAACGTTATTCATGTGCCAAGCACCCAAGTGTTGAAAAGATAGATTGTTATCAAAAGACAGTACAAAGGGTTACTCTAAGATACACGGCATTTTGGAGTTATAATTCTAAGTACTATCATCGGCTTGGATAGTTATAACAGCCTGCCCTTACAAAAGCTAATATATACAATCTACTAGTGCAATGAAAATAAGAATACTACGATAGGTAAAACCATCCAACTCGTCTTCTTAAGCTCCAAAGATTATAAACGAAAACCTTCCTTTCTCAAACCACTCAAAAGTGAAACCATGGAATTAAAGGAAAGATAAAACCACGAGTCAGACATAAATCTGGCATGATAAACTTAAGAAATCTATAGCTAGGATATAATGGTACTTTTGAGACTGTTTAAATCACCATAATGGTTATTGCATCAATAGAACTAAAACATCTAATAAGTACCTAAGGTGATATAGTAGATAATGTCTAGAGTGAAGAATATAAATCAGAAAATAGCTATGCCTCTTGCATCCCACAGCACAACAATATTAGAAGTACAACTAACACCGCTATGGGACATTCGCATAAAGATTTCCGTGGAGCTCTCCTTAGTAAACTAAAGTCAGCTTCTTATACAAAGGTCAAAATCTACATTGCAAAACCATGCATATCTCTAGATAAAGTATGCCACAAAGGTAAATATAGTAGGTCAACACTCGAATATATGATATCAAATACCAAAAACTCATGCAAAGCCTCAATCGAAAGTATCTAAGATATTTGGAGTCGACGTACCCTTGGGTTAGCTAAACCCACTGGCTATGCTCTTTTTTATGCTAGTACATATGGTGAAGTCACATTGAGCATCTCAATACATAAGTCTTCATCACTCAAACAGATCTTGAATCTCTCTACAGATTCCAGCATCTCGAACAGTTCACGAATCATTCCATGGATCCCAGCATAAGTAAGTTAATGAATGCTAATGTTGACCTCTCTCGTAGGCTAAACCCATTGGCTATGCTCTTTTTTATGCCAATATAGATGGTGAAGTCACATTGAGCATCTCAATACATAAGTCTTCATCACTCAAACAGATCTCGAATCTCTCTCTGGATTCCAACATCTCGAACAGGTCACGAATCTCTCCATGGATCCTAGCATAAGTAATTCAATGAATGCTAATGTCACCTCTCCCATATACTCAACCTTAGGATACATAGTTCAACTCTATGGAATTCTACTCCAAAATTTCTTACAAAACATAAAACTAGTATATCATTTTGAATTTTTTTTGGGTAATAATACACTTAGCTGTTCCTAGACTCTTCAAAACAAAATCAGTGAATTTTCGGTTAACTCAATTTCGGTTCTTTAAAAAGTAAACGAACGAAATAAAGGAGTCCTCGTCGGGGGATCACATATATATACATTCTTAATGCAAAAGATGATTTATACGAATGAGTCTTCCCTAGAGGATCTCAGACCGTACCAATACATGATTCTTACATATACTTCCAAAGTTAATCGGCCAAACTCGATAGTCGACTAATCAACTACCAAGTATAAAATAAAAATGATTTCATATGAAAACCAAGTCTCGTATACTTATCACGTTTCCAACGTTCTCAACATATACTATCCCTCGGCCAAGAACGAAGATGGTAGGTTAGAACTCTGTTTGCTTCTAAATCCTGCTCGAACATCATTCTTAACTCTCACAGATCGAATAGATCTACTTTTTCGGCTTTTAGTGCCACGTCTAGGATTAAATACTTTCCATAAAAAAGTAAGCATAAAAAGTACGATTAAGTCACACAAAGCATGATTAAGTTACATAAGTGACTTCTAATCCCCTTTTTATTTAATTAATTGTATTATTAATTATAATTACCTTATGAATACTTGTTTATATGTATGTGTAAAATACCTTTACAAAAGATATATACATGCATACTAGCTTTCACTATTCATTTCTACTCTTTTGCTATTCATTTCTACACTTCCACTATTCATTTCTACTCTTTCACTATTCATTTATACTATTTTCAACACATAGAAATATATCTATATTCTTATCTGATTGCATTATAAGAATATTCACAAGTCTTAAACAAGATTTCACATTTCCAAAAGTATAATTAAATGGGCTAAAAATAATGTTTTTAAATATTACAACTATAAACCCAAAACATTTCCTAATTAACATTATATTTTAAAACATTCTTTTATAGATTTGATTATATTAGTGAGTATAATCAAAAATTGTTAAAAATAAATGTTGCTCAAACATTGTTATTTTAATCCTCGAATCATTTTGTACCTGTCATTATCTTTAAAAATATTAATTTTAAAGATCAAAGTATATCAATACTTATTAAACAAGAAAATATACTTTTAATTAACGTTACAGAACCGTTTATTATAATCCAAAACTTCTTTTATTCTTTTATAAAATACTTAACTTACTTTTTCAAACTCATATATAAATATTTTAGAAATACTTATAAATATGTTTTAAGTATCTATGAAAGATAATATGCAAAAATAACTAATTATAATTTACTAAAAACCTATTATTTTAAATGCTACAAAGGAAATCTTTTTCTTTAAAAGTAATATTTAATTTTTGAAAAATATATTTAAACTTATAATTTTTTTCATACTCTGATTCATGTTATTAGATTTCCTAAAAAGATTTCCCAAAGAAAATGAATTATGAACCATTTAAAACATGAAAAATTAGCTAAAATATTGCATTAAAACAAAATATTACAAAAAACCTAGAAGTGCTGCAGTAGACAAAAGATAGCATTTATAAGTGATGTTATAGGTTTTCGACGGAGAACAACAAGAAAACGCATGAACTTTGTAGCCAATTTTAACCACTTAAACAAATGATTTTTGATCTAGTTTTTTTATAGTAATTAGTATACTTTGGCTACTTAAAAACCACTAAAAGAAACCCCTAAGTATACTCGCAAAATTATATTTAAGATTTCCTAAAAAATGTATTTTTCAAAGTGCATTTATAGCGATTAATTCGCTTCTAACTTTTCAACTTCATTCAATCATTTCTATAGCTTTTAAACCTTGATATTTTTATAGTAATAAGTGCACATATTTTACTTGTTAAACCAATAAAGAAACCCTTAAAGATGTCTTTTAAAGTTAACTCAAAAATCACAGGACGCGAGGCAATTTCAAAGTGCATCCATAGCGGCCTTTTTACTTCTAACTTTCACAACTTTGTTCCACACGTTCTTCTCCTTTGCTGTTCCATATACCAAAATATTTGTAGAGAACAACAAAAATGTATTATGTCATGATATATTAACATATCACTGATTTAAACAAGTTAAAGCAAGGAGATTTCAAAGTGCTTTCACAGTGACTCTTTCGCTTAAAACATTTACACACAAACTTCTATATTACATACAACATTATAAAACATGTAAGCATATAGTGTATGCCATAATACATGTTTTGGAAGGTATAAAAGTTATGTTATAAATCATAGAGTTTTCATTTGCTTTAAAGAGAAGGGGTCCAAAGTTATAAATTTAATTAGTTAATGAACTTACTTAACTTTATATTTTTACACGCAACATACGATACAATATATGCATACAAGACGGTCAGATAACTCATTCGAATCCAACCAAACACAAGCATAAGCACCCAAGAAGCCAAAATCACTTCCTACCATCACCACACTCCTAATGATCCAAGCTTTAGCCTCTTTGTTATCAAGCCAAAACTCCTTCATTCTCCTATAGCTTACAGCCTCAAAGGGGTTAAACACTTTTTCTTCTTTTTCTTCAACTTTGGTTTTCTTTTCATGCTTCCTAAGGTGACCTAAGATAATAGATAAAGTTTGAAGAGGATTAGAGTTAATTTGCTTAGGAAAATGAAGATTGAAGAGAGAAAAGATGTGATAATACTTTTTTTCACAAAACTAAGGCAAATCAATTATGAACCAAAGGAGATTGTGTGTATACTTTATCCATAAAAAAATAACCACCAAATTCACTTATGTAACGGACCAAGCCAATCCTCATCATCCCCTTATGTGCATAACTTTACTCTTCATTCTCCTTTACAAAATATCTTCTCCTTGTTGGTTAATTACAAAACTACCCCTCCTCTTAAAATATTTTCATAATAACTCCTAAAAGCTTTTATTGGCCGATTATTTTTAGTTCTTAGTTAATGAAAAATTATTTAAGACAAGGACAACAAGTTCGAACAACTTCTATTGAGAAAAAAGTCGTTTATCGATAAAATGATTTTCGGTCTCTTTATCGATATTTCATCGAACTATTCATTTTTGTAAACATTTTTCAGCAACAAGTTCACCATCATTAGTTATTAATTATAAGGAAGTTAACAAGGTTATTAAATCAACTTAATCATACTAAATCCAAGGTTCAAATTTTTAATAATTCACATATTTAAATATGAAGTATTTGAAATTCCGAGTTGTTACATTAAGAGTTTCTTTCCTTGGTCATTAAGTACATTGAGTGTAGTACTTGTAGTAAAAAAATTCAAAGTTCAAAAATTTTGTTTGAAAGGAGAAAACCGGTAAAACTTTCATTCTTTTTCAAGTGTTCTCTGTCAAGGTATCTTCTACAGCACTTAACAAATGCGGTTGTTGACCTACGACAACATTTCAAGGTTTAATGGCACTGTTCAGTATTGTGTTGTTTTAAGCTATTTTCATGATTTTAAATGTGTTTAAATTGATAGTTAAACTTATTAGTTTTATCATATCTTTTTAGGAATGATTACTAGCAGGCTTTAGAGTATTTTAAAAGTGGTTTCAAGTTTAAATATATTTTTAACAATTATGTATAAAAAAATTAAGTAAAGGTTTTTCTTTGTAGCATTTATTTAAAATCATTTTTCTTGAAATTTCTAAATTAATTATTTTTACCTGATAATTTGTATAGATATTTAAAACATATCTATAAGTATTTTAAAAAGATTATATATATAAGTTTGGAAAATTAAGTCGAGTATTCATAAAAGTATAAGTGGGTTTTGGTTATAACTTTAAGTTATAACGAATGGTTTTGAGAAGTTATTTAAAAATTTATTATTCTGTTAAATAAATATACTTTGGTGCCAAAAGAGTATTTTACAGATAATGAAAAGTATAAAAGTGTACTGGGTTTATAATTAATATTATTGAAGTAACATTTGCTTTTAACCCTTTTGAATATACTTTTGAATGTAATTAGATCTTTGGAAAAAGTATTTTAAAGATAATGATAAGTATGGAATGTTTTGAAAAAAGGTTAGAAAACATAATGGTTTAATTTACGAAAGTGAAAAGTGTTTATAGTAACAATGTTTTAGTAATATTTGTATTTAACCTCTTTGATTATATTTTAAAATATGAAAACGTGTTAAGTGATTTGTGAATATTCTTATACCTTTCGTATAAGTATATGAATATATTTTAAAGTATTGAATAGAGTAGAAATGAATAGTGAAGTAGTAGAATACATGTATTTATCTTTTGAAAAGGTATTTTATACATATACAAGTATTGATAATGAAGTATTACTTGATATTACAGCATTTATAAGTCGCTTATGTATTTGATCGTGTTGTATGCTTATTCGTCTATGGAAAGTATTTACTCATTACTTAGCATTAAAAGCCGACAAAGTAGACTTGTTCTACTTGTAAGAATCAAGAATGAGGTGTCAATGTAGGGCTTAGATGCAACAGTGCTCTAACCTACCTGGCTTCATTCTAGACCAAGGGATAGCATAAGTTGAGAAGGTCGCAAACAGTGATAACTATACGAGACTTGATTTCCATATGCGTTCATTTTTATTGCTATTGAATTTAACCAAAATTAACTTAGAAAATATCTAATAGAACACAAAATATATACGACACGTTTATCCTCGATGATGCTATACTCCACGTATAAACTTATCTTTCTCTTCTAGGGATAAGAGAATCCGTCTGGATAGGACTCTACCTTATGCATTGTCTGATTATTTTTAGAACAATCAGAGTTAAGTTAACTGGGAATTCATCGATTCAGTTTTGCAGAGTCCGATAAACAAAGGAGTGTACTTATGTGAGTTGATTCGATGCCTAGGCCACTTCAAACCAATATACGAGTTCTTTGTTTTGGAAGCGGTTGTTGAGCGAAATGTTATATGGTTGCACTATCTATCCAAAGGGTAACTCCAAGGAAGAGGTCAGCATCAGCATTCGTCAGATGACTTATGCTAGAATCCATGGAGATATTCCAAGATTGTTCGAGTGATGATGGCTCGTGTGTTGAGATGTTAGCCATGGAGAGATTCGAGATAAGTTCGAGTGATGAAGACATGTGCGATGAGACATTGATCATGAAGTCAGCATCGATAATGATAGAAAATAGAGTATAGGCGTAGCCAGTGGGTTTACCTAACCCAAGGGTATACCAACTCCATATCTAGAGATGCTTACGATTGATCCACGAGGAGTTGATGGTATACGGTTGTATTCGGCTGTTTTGCCCAGCTACAAGGCGATGGTTGCCAAGGATATGGTTGGACCCAGATGGGACTCAAGCCAAGAGAGGACTGGAAGATAAGAGATCGGGGTAACTTATTTGGATCGGTCAAGGCAGTTGAGGTGAAGTAGGCCGGCTAAGGTAGATAAGTAGTTGGAGAATGGCCATGTTGGTTCGGCACATAGTGGTTCAACTTGAATGGGCCGGTGTAGATGTAGATCGACATACATGTATGGCTCAACCTTAGTTCGACAATTGTCGTTCGGCTTCAGTGAGTCGTCATGCTCGGTCGGCTTGGCTAGGTCGGCATATGCCACTTGGCACATATGGGTCGGCATATGCCGCTTGACACATATAGGTCGATCATGTAAGGATCGGCCTTAAAATGGAATGTGTAGGTCGGCATGCATTGCTCGTCCAGGAAGTTATGGTAGGTCGGCATGTGTCGCCCGGTCAAGGAAGGAAAGCCAAGATGGGTTGGTCGATTGCGGTTTGGCATTCATGGTTCGGCCTTGATGGTTCAGCATGTGTCGGTCGGCATACCTGGATCAATGAACCTGAGGTTAATAAGTTCTTTAACCTACAACAGAGTGATGCGACTAGCATTTCTTTACATTGAGTCATCCGCCACATACTTCGAGTTCCTCGAGGGCTTGCTTCGAGTCAGAAATATGACAATCCATGGATCGACAACAGGTGGGTCGGTCGGTATAACTGGTTCGGTCTGCCTAACAGCCATAGGCCGAGCTACCTTGATAATGGGCTTGCACGAGGGGACCAACCTATCTTCATTTATAAATAGAGGGGCAGGGGTATAGTTGAAGGGACCTTTTTGGGGGAACTCTAGGGATACTTTATCACTTTTTGTGTTCACTTCTTTTCTGTTCAAACTTGCATTCAAGTTGTTTGTTTGCGGATTGTATCTGTACTCAAGTGATTGGAAAAGTAATACAGATCATATTCAAAGTGGACGTAGGCAATTACGCCGAACAACTATAAATCTAATGTTTTATTTTCTGTTGTTATTTTTGCACTCAATTGCATGATTCCTCTATTTTAATTTACTTTCTTCATTAATCTCTCTAGACAACTCTATTCAAGGGTGTTAGTGATCAATTTTGGTGCTAACATTTTGGTGTTTTCATTAAGAGCGTACATTCTCAAGCTGCTAGGGTCTGCTTCGTTGCTACTGGATTGAGGAAATCTCCCGAAGGAAATCCAAATTTGTTCTCAAGAATTCATAGATACTACTCAGAGTTCCCACATTTAGCTCTAAGATGGCAAGACCACGTACCAGATCCGCTGCTCACAACATGGATGTTAATGAGACCGCCAACGTCCAGCAAGTGGGGCCTAGTAATCAGGAAGCTAATGCAGGTGCAGAGCCCACCACCATCCCACACCAACTAGAAACTTTCAACAAGGCAGAGTTCAATGAGATGATGAGGGAGCTCGTGGAAAGCAGGAGACAGCTTAACGAGCAGATTCAAACGAATGCCAACCTGATGACCCAGATCGCACAGCAGCAGCGTTAGAACGTTGAAGGAAGCCCGGCTTCCTACTCATCATCCAACAGCTCCGCTTCATTAGATGAACATCCCAGGCATAGATAACGTAGGATTGAAACGGCACAACCAGTGCAACAGAGCAATCCAACAGAAATGGTCCAAGTTTCCTACTAGAACCGTGGCCCTCCACCTGCACCTGGGAAATCGCACTCAGCCTGGAGTGGGAAACTTAGGATCTGGAGCACGAGTACTGGAAGTTGATCCACCGCCTCACTAGGGTCATAGCAAAGCTGGTCCGTAGGACGTGCACTTAGGAGATCGCCTACCGAGGAGGCACTAACCAGAACGATCATTCAGGATGGATTATGGCTTGCTATCTCCTATCCAAACTCCAAATTTATTAGCTATGGTTAGACAACTAATGAGGGAGAATCAGGGCTTATCCAACGATAATTGGGGCATATCTAGGAGCTATACTCCATTCATAGATACTATCCTACAGGGAGAATACCCTCAAAAGTGCAGTATGCCAACCATTCCAGCTTATGAAGGGGAGACTGATCCCCGACGGCAAATAATGAGATACGAGTGGATGATGGACGCGGAAAGAGCCAATGATGCGACCAAATGCAGGTGATTTCCAATAACCTTGTCTGGGATCGCTACCATGTGGTTCACCAAACTTCCCCTACGATCGATCTCCGGGTTTGATGTGTTAGCGGTGAAATTTATTTAGCTGTTTAGGATCCATGTGACTCGCCCAAAGGACGTGATGTCTCTATCTAGTGTGATCCAGGCTCTGAGGGAGTCGTTAAAGGATTATTTGCAAAGATATCACGTTGCTACTACCAAAGTTAGCAATCCGAATGACCATGCTATTCTTATGGCCGTGATGCTAGAAGTAACTCCGGACTCAGAGTTTGGTGATTGGCTGGCAGGAAAACCA
Organism: Allium cepa; assembly: GCA_030765085.1. Classification (NCBI taxonomy): domain Eukaryota; kingdom Viridiplantae; phylum Streptophyta; class Magnoliopsida; order Asparagales; family Amaryllidaceae; genus Allium; species Allium cepa. Next base: position 215,722,513 of record CM060946.1, read on the forward strand.
CCAACTACCCTAGAACGCTTTTATTCAAAGGCGAACCAATTCATGAGAAGGGAAGAGGCCAGGTGGTCAAGACGAAGCAGTGTGCCAGGGCCTAGCTAGGAAGCGGTGCAAAGCAACAACGTGGTAAAGCAATCTGGCGAAAATTCTAGTACGGTCCAAGTCAATGTTCAGAATAAGCCGGGGCAGTCCAAAGGATCCGGAGGAAGAAATTCTGAGGGAGGCTGGAAAGTGGAAACCAAGAATCCCAACTTATGGTGAATACACTCTTTTAAAACATATCTAGAGAATATTTATTTATCAACTTGTAATATATTCCAATACCGAAAGCCGTGTCCGAAGGAATCAACTGAGGAATAAAAACAGACTGGGAAGTACTGTCGGTTTCATGAGACCTACGAGCACAATACTGAGGAATGTCGACCCCTCCATGATGCTATTGAAAAACTGATTCGCTAGAAGAAGTTCTAGTAGTTTGCTAAGAATCCATGGGATGGCAGACAAGGGACATCCGACCCTAATTGTGGGCAGGATTTACATCGACTTGAGGAGCCCGCCTGGACCGAAGAAAGGTTGCTCATAAACACGATAATTGGTGGACGTCACCCAGGAGTTGGCAAGAAATGGAACGCTACCTAGTTCCTTGAAGCATGCGGATTTCGAATGCTGCTCGAATACAGAAGACAAGACTCCAGCAAAATAGCAGCGAATGATGACGGATGATATAGTATTCAGGAGTAGGGATGCTAATCAGGTGGAGGCATTTACCGTTGACCATGGTTACCTCAGCTACAATTGGACCGGTGCTTGTGAGAAGGATATTGATTGATTGTGGGAGTCTGTTAACATTACCTTCAAAAAGGCATATGACCAAATGAAGATGGAGATGAAGGATCTAAAGCCCGCATTCATGGCATTAATGGTGCTGCTATTGATGTAGTAGGTTTTTGTTGAGTTGCCAGTTGAACTAGGACAAGGTGAATGCAGGAGGGTGCGGATCCTACCGTTCCTTATTTTAGATGTTGATTCCCCGTATAATGTTTCTCAGGGTCGACCGACCCTGGCGGAATTTAGGGCAACTTTGGCCCCATGGTGTTTCACCTTGAAATTTTCAACAGACAGAGGAGTTGGTGTAGTGCATTGATCAAGCAACTAGCCGTGCTTGCTATGTGGATGAGCTGAGAGAGGCCCAGCAAAGAGAGAAGGGAAAGGGTGTGGATAACTCGTCTGCATCCATGTTGCTAAAAATTGACAAGTAGCGCCTGAGCCTTGGTTTGAGCAACACACTTGGGTCTATAGAGACATTGATCCGAGAGATGACGATGAAGAACCTAAGAAGGATGAGGCAGCACCTGCTGAACTAACGATTGACATTCCAGTCAGCCATGATGACCTATCACGGGTACTTAAGATTGGATCAAAGATCAACCCCTCGATGATAGAGGATCTTACCGATTCATCCGAGCAAATCTAGATGTTTTCTCTTAAGCCCGTTCTCATATGTGTTGGATTTCTCCCGCCATCACAAGTCATATGTTGAACATTGACCCAAAGTATGTGCCAGTGAAGCAAAAAAGGAGAGGCATGGATCCAGAGGGGCCCACTGCTCTCAGAGAGGAGGTGGATAAACTCAAGGCCAATAGGTTTGTCCACGACGGCCTTTATCCTGAATGGGTGTCTAATCCCGTACTGTTGAGGAAGGAAAAAGGGTATCTAATCTCGTACTGATGAGGAAGGCAAACGGGAAGTGGAGGACCTGTGTTGATTACTCAGACCCGAACAAGGCATGCCCTAAGAACAGATTTCCTTTGCCCAAAATTGATCAACTGGTCGACTCGACAGCAGGACACGAGTTATTTCATTTATGGATGCGTATTTGGGACACAATCAGATCTCGATGCACATTCCAAATCAGGAGCATACCAATTTTGTCACGGACGTTGGACTATATATTATGTAGTGATGCCTTACGGTTGAAGAATGCAAGGGCAAATTATCAGCATTTGGTGAATTGGATGTTTAAAGATTAGATTGGTAGAACGATGGAAGTCTATGTGGATGATATGCTCGTGAAGTCATGATAATCAAACGACCACATTCGAGACTTGGCGGAGAGGTTTGATATACTCAGGTATTATGGAATGAAAATCAATCCACTGTAATGTTCCTTTGGTGTTGCATTGGGAAAGTTTTTGGATTTTATTGTCAATGCATGGGGAATCGATACGAACCCAGAAAATATTCAGTCTACTCGAGACATTCAAGAACCCAGGACTATAAAGCAAGGACAAAACCTGAAAGGAAAAGTCATCCCGTTGAATCGATTTATATCCTGAGCGACCGACAAGTGTATTCCTTTCTTTGATGTGATAAGGAAAAGGAAGAGAAATTTTTGTGAGAAATGCGGATTATAGATCTTAAGGCTAGAATTAACACTAGAGGGAGGTGTATAGTGTTTTAAGGAATTACTAAATCTTTTTGAGTTAATATTAATTTGAACACAAATGTATGCAATATTCAGACACAGATATGATCACAGAATCAAACACAGATGCAGAAATATAGTAAAAGCAATAAAGGAAAGAACACACCGGATTTTATACTGGTTCGGAGTTACCCTACATCCAGTCCCGCACACAAGTATGGATTTCCTTTCAAAAGCAATTTTTACAATTACACCCTCGATTTCAAGGCCATGAGGTACACCACTCCAGATTCACAATCCTCTGGGTAGAGATACTTGATTTTACGGGCAACAAGCTCACCCAATTGATTTCACATGCTACAATCACACCTTTTCTCGCTTGGTTGATTTCACAGGCTACAATCACACCTTTTCTCGCTTAATTTATTACAAAGAAGCCTATAACTCTGAATAGCACTGAGATCTTATTGAGATAGTGATAGAGAATCAAACCAGAGATGATCTAGTTAAATTCAATGGTGATTTTGGCAGAGAAATGGTAAAAATATGTTTAAAGAAATGTGGAAGAAGAAGAGGAGTGAAATTAGAGAAAATATGAATATAAATTCGTTTAAAACTGCACCTATTTATAGTAAAACAACAGCCATGTCCATTCATGAAAGGATATGGTGAATAGACACTTCTTTTGAAATTCAAAATTTTAAAATCAACTGCCACCTTGTCGACAGGGGTACCTAGGGGTTGTCGGCAAGCCTATGGTATTTTTGGTGATTTGTTTTTCTTTGAAAATAACTTCTATCTTATATTAAAACTATTTTTAAACTTTATAAATATACTTAACTATAGTTAAAATACATAAATAAATATAGAGAATGATATTTTGATATATATATATATATATATAATTTTACTATTATTTTATATTTAAATTTAAGTATAAATATTAAAAGTTAAATATATTATTATTGAAAGATAGTTTAAAACCAAGGATAATTTGATTTTGAAAATACATAGTTTAAAACCAAGGATAATTTGATTTTGAAAATAAAGATTATTTTGAGGATAATAGTATTTAAAACTAGGATAGATGTTTTTGATTCTTTTAAAAGGAAGGTTTTGAAATCATTTTGAAAACAAGATATAATTTTGTAAAAACATTTGAATAAAAGTTAGCTGATACAAAACAATGGTCCACTAGATTTTTCGTAGGTTCCATCCCTTTAACAGGCTCAAAGTGGATTTCATTCCACGAATAAATTGGATTTGAAGATGCCAATGCTTTTCTAGGAGTTTTAACAAAATTCCTAGTTAAATTACTTATTATTGAAATCTTGAACTCTTGATAATCTTGATACTCATGAGTCTTCAATCTTGATATCTTGAATCTATATACGGTACAGTCTTCATTCTTGGTACCTGCATGGTTAAATCCTGCATATATATATATATATATATATATATATATATAAACTATAATGTTAGTATTTATATTTTATAATCTTATTGTAAGGTTGTTGTCATCAAAACCATCTTCTCAGGGACTAACAATCTCCCCATTTTTTATGATGACAACCTTTGTTTATAAAATATTACTTCTATCCTAATAACTCCCCCTAAAACTAATAACACCCCCTTAATCTATTCCTAACTATCCTATTTTATACTTCTCCCCCTTTGTCATCAACAAAAACTAACTCCAAACTATATACTCCCCCTTATTCTTGTATTAAAATACCTGCATTAATATAATATTCAATGGAGTATATAATAGATAGATTAAGAGATAATTATACTGATATCTTGAGTTGAGATTTATATAAGGATAGCTCTTCATCCTAGGCTTTAATGATATCTTTGTCATGAATAGCTTCGAGTTTTAGGCAATCAATTTCGTGTTGATGTTCCATGGAAACCTCTGAAACTTTCTCCGCCAAGTGAACGAACGCATCATGTTGAACGTAAACATTGTTGCTGTAGGTAATGGTGCTTTGTTTGACATGTCTAGGGATAAGATGAATTGCGTGAATAAATTTATATCCATCGAAGCATATCTTCGGAAATTTAGCCTTGAGCTCAGCTAATTTTTCCACTATTGATGGATCGTGTGTGGAGGGCAGAGGAGTCTACCTAGTTGGGCTCATATATTTCTTATAGGGCTCATAGGATTGCTTAGTACTCGAAGAGCCAGAATGTTGGTCGCGAGGAACTTCGAAATGAGTTCCCTTCTGAGAAGTCTTCTCCCTACTATGCTACGGGTGAGGGGGAGGATAGCTTGAATATGAAGATTGGCTATAAGTTCTCCTTCTAGAAGACGACGACTCTCTAGGACAATAATCTCTATCACCAATGTCATCACTGTATCGCCGTTTCCTTGATCTGGAGTCTCTACTAGAGTGATAAAACCGAAATATCCGTGAAGGCGGTTAATGCTATATGTACGCCCCATGTCACCTGCACATAAGGCCAAACAAGAACAAGTTAGTAGGAAACATGCGATGAGTGAAATTCAAATGCATGGTGGAGTGTTTTTGTTTGTGCGAGTGTATTCCCACCTCCGACGGACTGGAATTTTTCTCTTTACCCATTGGAGTTTTCTCTCCCTGATGATGAGTCTGAGTGCCTTCATTGCTCATCGTGGGTGAATTAAGTCCTATTGCCTCAGGATTAGTAAAACTATAATCCAGTACGTCATCAGGGATGGTCAAGTCAGATAGGCCCTTTAATGAGCCTTCTACGTTCTGGGAAGATGGTTTCTTCTCAATCGGAGTTATCGTAACCCTTGAGGTTCCATCGATTGTCTTCTGTTTCAGCTTGTAAGCTAGAATTTTTTTCTTCTTCGAAGGAGGCAGTAGTTCGTCATCACCGCATGCATCTGATATTGGCATTTGGTTGGGACTTACGTTTTCATCGATTGCCTCTAGCACCTTAGTTTCTTTGATTTCACCTTCCTCGGTTGTCGAGGGCCCCTCCTGTAAGGGGTACCGAAGGTCCATCTTGTTCTTTGACTTTTTCCATGGCGGTTCCAGTTAAAGTGGCGCCGATTGGAAGGCTAGTTCAATGGCCCTCCTCCAATAATCCGAACTTCGAAAGCAGTTCATTGGAAATAAAGATTTAATGTCCTGGTCTCTCACGGGAATAGCTCAAATGGCCTCGACAGCCTCAGAATACCCAGCGCCTTCAGGTCGTGGGCGGATACCTATAAGAGTTAAAAGAAGTTCAAAAAGGATGCAGTTCGAGCCTTAGACAAATATTAGTCTAAAAATGAAACTTACTCCCTTATAGCCATCTTCTTGCAAAACCAGGATGGCAGCATATGTAAAACCACTCTTGTTTATACTGGAAAAATTTACTCCACGCACCCGTCAAGATTTGGCATTTGGGGTGTGGCTTGAGAAATATGAAGGATGGACTGTCGGAACGTCTCTTGAAGCGGTAAATATTATGGATATCCTCGGGAGTAGGGAGTCCAAATAAGATGCTCATAAAGTGGACGCAGGTACCATGAATAAACACATAGCTATTAGGGTGTAGCTATGCCGAAACAATCCCAATATACTGCAACACTTCACGGATGAATGAATTGAAAGGTGGCACACTTCCAACCCAGCACATAAATTTGTTGCATGCAGTACATCTGGCTTGGGGCAGGCGAGGCCGATTGAGTCCTGACGGAACCAAATTGTCATCAAAGGAGATTCCATGGATTGAGAACAAACAACAAAGAGCGGTTTGCCAATTTTTGGGGCTTGTGAGTAAATGGGTTATCCAGAATAACAGCTCTGTTTACGGCATCAGGAGCCAGGCAAGTAACTACGGCAAGTGGATCTGGAATGCCTGGTGTGGAGGTTGACGGTGAATTCGAGGTTCCCACTGCCTCCTACCGAGAACCTAGCTAAGGCTTGTCAGAAACAGTAACCGAGCTTAACCTTTTAAACATCTTCAATGAGTGTTTAGTATGGATAGATACACATTTAAGCTATACTTGAAAGACAATCGATATCAGATACAATGATAGTGTATTCCCTCGTGTGGTGTGTGAACTAGTGCGACGACTCAAACATGAGTGCAAAGAAACTAAAGTTTTAAAGACAAGTATGGCATGATAGAACTTGAGTTGCTGTCCTTGGAGACCGTAATCGCTGACCGTCTCCGGCAGTTTATCATATGATCGGTAGTAGAAGTCTTGGAATCAAACATTGGCGTCATAGAGTGTGAAGGCCGTTATTTGCATTTTTTGGGTTAAATTTGCATTTAAGATTGTTCAAACTATGGGGTAGTTAGTACAAATTAGGTCCTTGGGCTTATGTGCTTTGTAACTTCTCATTGTCCATTATGTTATGCCTTGTTGTGGAGGTAAGTTATCCAAGTGTATGGTAAGTTCGAGTTAGAACGGTCTTGGTTGCCAGTGCCGACCTAGACGTGCCGACCCACTGCCCTATAGGATGACCGAACGGTCCACTTCCTCTCTCTATCTATTTAATCAGTGAACCACCTTTCTCAATCTATACCAAGCTACTATCCCTAACTCTTGAAACTGTCCATACCGACCGACCCTCAAAACATAGACAACCGATCCACTATCCTACAGAATACCGACCCACTCACTCTTAAGTCACCGAACGGCCTCAACATAGCATATACCGATCCATTACCTCTCAACAGTTTTGACTTAGTCTGTTACCAAACTCCTACCAACCCAACTCTATTTCAATAAGCTACCGTCCGTTCTCCCTCGATTATGACAAGCAGGATCCTACAACCTATACACTAATTCATATAAATCACCGAGCTTTCTTCTTCTCCGCATCGTCGACTTTGAAGTTAGGGATATAACTTCTTCTCCTAGTAACTTGTCCCTTGTTCCATTAAGACCAAGACGAATTCCTAGCCTAAGACATGCTCCTGTCTCCAATTCGTCCCTCTCTTCAAGGACTCCTACTAACTCCTATTTAGGAACCCATGAAGTCGGACATTACATGAGACTCCAAACTTAAGGAGATAAATTGAGTGAGAGATTTGTTCCTATATGAAATATTTAAGGTTTATGAAAACTGTTGAGTTTGGGTCGAGATTTTTTTGGGTTCGTTGGGGGCTGGAGTTACAAAGTGGGGCGGCCTATATTTGAGAGGAAGAAGGATTGACTGGTAAGCGAGGGGTAGTGGAAACAAAGTTAGGGGGCCTATAAAGGAAAAATAGAAGTGATAAGAAGAAGCAGGGGTGTGGGATTTTATGTGGTGAGTGAGAAGATGAACAGGCACCTTCCCGATTACTCGGTCACCAAATTTTAATGGGTCGGCAATATTACATGTCGACCCAATCCAGGTAACCGACCGAGTGGGTCGGCCTTACTATGCCGATCCCTCTTTTGTTTTAAAAAGGAGATAATAATATATATGTATATATATATAAGTATAAGAATAAATAAAACAAAGATTATAGAAATATGATGATAGTAATTATATATGTATATGTATATGTATACGTATACGTATACGTATATGTATATGTATATGTATATGTATATGTATATGTATATGTATATGTATACACACATGGATGTGCACATATATAGTGGTAGTTGAGGGTGGTGTGTGATAAAGAGACGGATACTACCGAATGAGTGGAGAAGCATGCGCTTAGAAAACCCATTGTGATTCAGCCTTCGAAAGGTTGCAAACCTTTAGTTTTTGAAAAATTAAAACAGGATTTCAAGAACCTTCTCGGGTCTAAGCTAGTACATTCAGACGGCACAAAGTTTCATATAAAGCTAATAAAGAGCGACTATTAATTATCATTCTGGATGAGTTAGCCTCCAGATGCAGGGATTACTTATTGATTCAAAGCATGTCATGTTAATTCACACAATGCACTTTGGGGAGGAAATGTTACTCGGCTGCTTTGCCCGGCTATAAGGTGATGGTTGCTAAGGATATGGTTGGACCCAAATGAGACTCGAGCCAAGAGAGGACTGGAAGATAAAAGTTCGGGGTAACTTGTTTGGATCGGTCAAGGCAGTTGACTTGAAGTGGGTCAATCAAGGTAGATAAGTAGTTAGGGAACAGCAGTGTTGGTTTGACACGTAGTGGTTCGGCCTGAATGGCCCGGTGAAGATATAGATCGGCATACATTTATGGCTCAACCTTAGTTCGAAAATTTTCATTTGGCTTTAGTGGTTCGGCATGTCTCGGTTGGCTAGGCTAGGTCAGCATATGCCGCTTGGCACAAATGGGTTGGTCAGGTATGGATCGGCCTTAAAACGGCATGTGTAGGTCGGCATGCTTCTCTCGGTCAAGGAAGTTATGGTAGGTCAGCATGTGTCGCTCAGTCAAGGAAGGAAAGCCAAGACGGGTCAGCCGATTGTGGTTCGACATTTGTGGTCCGTCCTTGATGATCCGGCATGTGTAGGTCGGCATAACTGGATAGGTGAAGCTTAAGGAGGTTAATAAGTTCTTTGACCTACAACAGAGTGACACGACTAGCATTTTTCTTTGCTTCGAGTCGTCCTCCTCTTGCTTCGAGTCATCCGCTGCTTGCTTCGAGTTGCTCAAGGACTTGCTTCAAGTCAGCAACGAGATAATCCCTGGATCGGCAACAAGTGGGTCGGTCGGCGTAGCTGGTTTGGTCTACCTAACAGCTATGGGTCGAACTACCTTGGTAATGGGCTTTCACGAGGGGTCCAACCTATCTTCATCTATAAATAGAGGGGCGGGGGTACAGTTGAAGGGACCTTTTTAGGGGAACTCTAGGGATACTCTGTCATTTTTTATATTCACTTCTTTTCTGTTCAAACTTGCATTCAAGTTGTTTGTTTACGGATTGTATCTGTACTCAAGTGATTGGAAAAGTAATAAAGATCATATTCAAGGTGGACATAGGCAATTACGCCGAACCACTATAAATCTGATGTTTCTTTTTCTGCTGTTGTTTTTGCACTCAATTGCGTTATTCCTCTATTTTAGTTTACTTTCTTCATTAATCTCTCTACAAAACTCTATTCAAGGGTGTTAGTGACCAATTTTGGTGCTAACGATGGTGTCACGTGTTCAGGCATGGAATAGTTATCTTTTCCTTTATGGCATATTTTATCTAGAGATATACGTGGTTTCAAAAGGTAGTTTTTGACACTTGTCAAGAGGCCTGCCTTAGTTTGTTGAGGGCTCCTCCAATGGAAATCCATATGCGAATGCACATTAGCAGTTTTGATCATATATTTAATATTGTTGTGGTGTGGGATACAAGCAGCATAACTATTTTTTGATTTATTTTCTACACCATAAAAATTATCTATATATCACCTTATTTACTTATTAGATGGTTTTTGTTCTTTTGAAGGGAAAATCATTATGGTGATTCAAACTGTCTCAAAAGTTACTACTATATGTGGCCACATATTTCTTGAGGTTCTCATACCAGACTTACGTATGACCGTAGTTTTATCTTTCTCTTAATTCCTTGAATGCACTTTGCAGCAGTTTGAGAAAGGCAAGTTTTTTAGTTATTCACTGGAGCTTCTGAGACGAGGTGGATGCTTACATTTTCCTATCTAGGTAATTTATTTTAGTGTGCTACTAGTTGGTATATATCAGCGTTATGAGTACAGGTTTTTATAACTATCCAGATTGATGATGATACTTAGGTTAGTAACTCTGAAATTACATTGTATCTTGGAGTAACACTTTGTGCTGTTTTGATATTATATATTATCTTCAAGTTATGACATTAAGATGTTTTGGTTTCCTCCCTTATTCTTTTTATTTTTATTTACTTTATCAATTTGTCTTTCTAGCACTTACGTACTCGGCACGTGAATACCATGAATGTATAATTGTCAACATTTAGGAGTCAAAAAGACTGGTCCTTACAACCGGTATTAGAGCTAATGATTAAGCGAGAGCCTTAGCATTGGTTGGGTATAAATCATTAGAGATACGATAAGCGATGTCTTAGGATGAGTTGAGTGTATAATATATATATATATATATATATATATATATATGAGAATGTATTTTATTTATTATAGACATATGCCTTAAATGTAGTTTTTCAAGTTTGACTTCTAATGTAGTTTAATTAATGTAGGGGTTAAAGATATTCATTTATTATCTAATATTAATTATTGATTTATGTTGGACTAATTTATGAGCATTATTATCATTTGTAGATTGATAAGTTAAGCTTAACCAGTTTATGAGCGTTGTTATCATTTGTAGATTGATTAGTCGTGCTTGACCAGTTTATGAGGGTTTATTATCTCTGATTGACTATTGATTTATGCTTAACTAGTTTATAAGAAATTTACCTTTTTACTGCATACGTTGGGTAGATAGTATTTATGGGTAAATTGAAACAACACCTTGTGATTAGAAATAGTTTGACTATAAATCATTTAGGATAATGTTGGGTTAGAAGTTTAGTGTAAATTTTCATGGTATGGTTTATAAAATATTGTTTATAAACGAAAAGGATTTAAACTGATAATTTGATAACTTAAATTCTAGTTTCTTTAAAAACGATTTCTAACATTTTGGAGAAAATAATAACGATATTATTTGGAAGTATTTGTGAATATAAAAAGATTTTAGGGTTTTTTGAGTTTAAGGTTACTCTCGAAATTAGTAATTCAATGCGAAACAAAGTATTTTTATGTTATCTAGTTCGTGTGACTCGAAAATGACTAAAAATGGGTGAGGGAAGCGTTCGGTTGGTAAGCACTTCTCGTGAGTATTACCCTTCATAGTAAGGGGATATATTGTATGACTTGGTAGGACTCATTTCCTTAGTACCATTTTGGTGTTACTTGATCTATTCGTATATTTTCTACGAATTGTAAATTAAATATTTGGGAATTCATAAATTGTGTTTTTTGGTAGTTTCCATTTGTTAGAATGAAATAAGATTTTTCAGCAATTTTTCATAGTTGGAAACTTCCGGATCATTATAGAACTTAAAGCTAAGTGTTATTAAGAATATAGAGATAATTTTATATAACTCTTGGATTGAGAAGGTGGTAAGTTAAAAAAAATTAAATTGATTTGAACATCCTTGTTGTGTAAATAATTCGATATTATTAGGCTAACTAATAAACGTCTTTATCTAAGGAGTGCCTATGAAATTATACTTTAGGCTTGAGTATGAATATTAATGTCGTGCTCTTCCTAGCTACTTGCCTAACACAAAAGGTAAATGAGTTAAAAAGGTTGACTCGGTTATAACATCCGGATTTATTTTAGGACTTCATTTGAATTTTATAAAGTATAACGAATTAGGTGTTTTGTATATACTATTAGGATGTAATAGGGTATTTTACGAGTATAAACTTGATTTTATTTCTATGAAATGTTTCGTAAATGATTCTAGTATTAAATAAGATATATTATTTATGTAGATAAATGATATAAAAAGTTATTGGTATAGTCGAAGAAATCAAGAGGATAAGATCTGTAAGTTGTATACAGATCATTTTATTTGCATGATAGTTCTTGATTTAGTATTCGAATTTAGGATTCTTGGTGACTTAGACAGGTTCGAAATAGAGTTTTTTCACTCGATTCTCGATGGTGAATGCTTGAAATGGATTCTTGATATGATCCCAAGGCTTTCTATCATAATATATAGCTATGTAAGGGAAACCAGGGGTTTGTAATCAAGAAATCTAAGTGGAGTTTGCACTAGAGAGATCAAATGATATATACTAATTTGGAAGGGAAATTTATGTGATAGAGCAAGTGATCAGATCAGATATAGCATACGAATGAGCCATGCACATCATACTAACTTAAGTATATGTACATTAAGTTTGTTGGCTTAGGAGAGTTCAGGGAATGATCCTTTTAGGTTTGTCCTGAGGTAGCTTGAATAATCATCTAAGTAATAACATAAGGCTGAGGAGCATAAGGTAAGCTTAGTGAATTATTTATCATCCTTGTATGATAAGAAGGATTTTGAACCTTAGAAAACCTTGGACTTTATTTACTAGTAATTTTAATTACTATTAAGAATTAATATGTAATTGTGCCTTTTGTTAATTAGTCATGTTGGAATTTCGAAGACACGATGTTTTAAGTGTGGGAGAATATACAACTCGGAATTTTAAACACTTCGTATACAAATATATAAATTATTTACATATTTGAATCTTGGATTAAATGTGTTAAAAGTCATTTTGTTACCTTGGTTAACTCCTTTTAATTAATAAAACATGATGATGGTAAACTTGTCTTTGAAATATGTACAAAAATAAATATATTAAAGAAATATCGACAATGTGGCTGAAAATCATTTTATCGATAATTAGCTTTTTTCTCGGTAAATGTTATTCAGAATTTTGGGCATTTTTAATATATTAATGTGTCACTAATTAGAAACTAAAAATATTTTAGTGGTTTATGGATACCTATACACTTTTGATAGTGTCAAGGATAGATATTTTACGGAGATATTTTGTGAAGCAGACTTAACGGCTAAGTTGAGGGGAGTAAGGTGGAAAGTGGAGAATATCAAGGGAAGCATGCTATCTTGGCTGGCCACGAGGGTATAGGAGGTTGCTTTGACCTTTTATTAACCATTATTTAATCTCTTCATTTTTCCCATAGTTGGGTTGCAAATTTAACACGTCGAAACAATGTCTTCATCCTCTTCCTCTTCCCTTTAACTTTCTAAAACCATTGAAAATGAACTTCAAACTCTCCCAGTCTTTAGAAAAGATCCTAACAGAATATAGGAGGAGGGAATATCAAGTTGATGAAAGCAGGCATAACTAGGGGATCCATGCATGATCGTGAGATTTTAGAGGCAAAGGAAGGTGGTTGCTTGCTTTTGGGCGATGGCAGGAAGTGTTCTTATGTCGTAATGGCTTATGTTTGGTGTTAGCAAGGGTTTGGGGTGAGTTAACCGACCGTTGAAAAGTAAAGTCAACTAATGAAGTTATAACTTTGGACCCCTCTTATTTTGAGAGCAAATAATAACCATATATTATGTATAATCACTTCTATTACTCACTACAACATGTAATGTAGCCTTAACTTTTTGTTTGCATGTTTGATTTTGTTGTGTGCGAAGTTGAAGTGTGTTTGAAGCGAGAAGTGAACTTCGTAATCTCTTGTATTTAACTTGTTTATAATGGTGATTTGTAAGTATATCTTGATATAATATATTTTGGTTGTCCACTGCACTTATAATAGTGTATGTGAAAGCAAATAAAATGGTTGCAAAAGTGTGGAACTTAAAAAAAGTTTTAAAAAATTTAAAGGCGGAAAAGTCACTATACGAGTACTTTGTAAATGCTTATTTTTGGTGACCTTTAAGATGGATTTGAAAGATATCCTTAAGGTTTATTCCATGGTTATTAAGTACTCAATATAGTACTTACTGTAATTAATTCAGAGTTAAAAACCTTTGTTTGAATGGAGAAAACTAGAAAATTTTCATATTTCTTCCGGGGTTCTCTATCCAGGTATCTTTTACAACACTTAACACGTAACGACCCGCCTTTCTTACACCTAAAGATGACAATTAATACATCCTCGGTATTCATATGTTGATCATTTATTTGTAAAAAAGACATATTGTTAGGGGTGAAAGAAAGAAGAAGGAAGACAAGAAGAAAATAAACAACATAGAAGCTCACAACGCAATGGAACAATATATATTAATTAACATAAATATTTACCTAGTCATTTCCAACATGATATATCAGATTCACGATAATACAAATTCTACTCCAGGACAGTTATAACTAATGTCCCAAATTAACTAACACAAGATACAGCGGAAACAAGATAAATAACTAGTTATCGATGAAGTCATCTGCTCCAAGCTCCTCAAAAATGCTTCCATGGAAAATATAAACTACTTGGCTGTTCATACAAATTTACACACCTAAGAGTTTTAGGAAAAGAAAATAAAACTTCGAGTCGGACATGAATCTAGTGCGAGTAAAGCATAAGTTTAACTTTATAAAAATCTTTAAAAATAAAAGGTATCTCATAAGATCACGCCGTACATAAACACTGATGAGTTTTTACTTTACGATAACCAAAAAATTTCTATATAATCCATTGATATTATAATAATGTCTATGGGTTTAAAATACCAATAAACTGTAGTTGTGATGTGGGTACATGACAGCAATAATATGTATACAATCAAAACCGAAGGCGCTTATTGGAGAATGGATTTCCAACAAATGGCAAGATAAGGTACTACCTTCTATACAGTACACCTCTAGATAAAATGTACCGTGGGCTGTAGTTACCTTTGCAACCCGCATAATAAGACCAGCCTATCCCTGATTGGATAGTACTGAATATCGTCACCCCTGGTTGTGATTAACAACCAAAAATGGGCCCGAAGCATACATAGAGATATCGACTCTAGATATGGGATCATACTCTAGTGGGAGTGGCCTACATAGCCTTGCGGCAAACCCAGTTTTAACCATTTTGGGGATGTGAGGCTTGAGAGGCTACGGTCTTACCATTTCCTTATAGCAATCCATCTTGGAATGCAAACATTGCCCTGTAGGCATAAATGAAATGTTAGCATTCATCCATAAAATTTCATTCTAGGTCTGAATGAAACCAAAGGCTCTTCAAGATGTCTTCCACGTGAACGGAATGTTGGTTTGGAGTAGTTTTCATATAACAAACCAATCATGATCTGTCCAAACCAATAATCATAATTTTTGATTGACTCATTCCTGGTTCTTTTGGAAGTATACAATAATTATTCGAGTCCTCACCAAGGAACTCAAATATACAATCATACTTCCTAAGTCAAACTGGGCAAGATTCTGATAGTTGGTTATTTAACTATCAAATAATCAAACAACAACAATGTATAGATTTAATTACCCATTCAACCACTAAGCCTCAAAAAAAAACTTTTATTTATTAAATCTCTTTTCAAAACGTTTATCAAATCATTCATATACATATCTCATTGACATAAGTATATTCACAAAACAATTGTGAAACATTTCTTATGAAAAAATCATATTAAAAAGGATCAAAGAAATGTTATTTAAATTGAATATAAAGATAACCTCAAATGCTATTTCTTCGGTGTTATGTGTGGAGCGAATGTCCATACCACCAAAATTAAGAAGGTCGGTTAATGGAAATCCAAGCTCAATTTTTTTTTATAAATTTCTTCAATAAATCCTTTTAATAAATCTATTCATTTGTGAAAATCTCCTTTACTAAAATTCAAACCCATTTATAAAACTCTTTTATAATTATAAAAAATCATTTATGAACTTTTATAAATCTCTAAAATCATTTATAAAACTTCTTTATAAATTCTAAAAGCCTTTTATCAAGCTTCCTTATTAATATTCAAAACCCTTTATAAAACTTCTTTTTGTTTTAAAACAAATTCTTTAATAAACTTAAATCGGTAAAGTTATTTTAATGAAATCAATTATCTAAAACAACTTTTAAATAAACAAGTTATTATGTAAAACATCCTTCGTTAATTTACCTTCAAATCATAAAAACAAAAAAAATTATTTTCTAACAAACCTTTAAAAAGTATTAAGTTACTTCAAAACACCTTTAATAAAAAAACTACTTAATCATCCTTTAAATATATTATTTAAAATGGTAATAAGCTTTAAACCATTTTCTTAAAAGGAATAAAATAAAACATTTGACTTCATAAAAATAGGAAAAGGCTTAGTGACCATAATGGTTTGTATTTTAATTCAGTTTAACTTATCCAAGTTATATCATGGGTATTTACATAACCAGAAGATATGTAAACTAAATCAACCAACAACAATCAATCACATATAGGTTAATCTCCAAGTGACCTTAATAGCAGAATTGGGTTTTATTTCTGCTTAAATAGATGACGTTATAATCTACTTGGGTAAATTGTAGCAGAACTTTGCTTTATTCTACCAAACGGATGTCCAATATAATTTAATTAATAGGACGATGATTTATCTTGCTAAAACAGATGTCATTGAGTTTTATATTTGATTGGGGTTACTTAAGGATAGTCAACAAAGAAATCCCTTGAATTTAAAATACTTTCTTTTAAAAGAAAGTTTTTTTTAGCAGAATAAGCGCAGTTAAACTAGACCCCTACCAGATTTATTAAAGAAAGGAGAAACTACAAAGCAAGCTGAGACAACAAAAGGAAAAGAAACCTAATAAAAAAGAAAAACAACAAACACACAAGGGAAACAAAGAAACAATGAAAAGGAAAAAACATGGAAAAGTAAAGAAGAATCTAAGTAATCCATAGCTCAAACTGGTGATCAAGAAAATTATGCACTCTGGCCCTCATTCCCATTAAAATTTCATGCTTTAAGACAGACCATAATACTTCCTGGCTTCTCCTGATTCCATCAAAACACCTCTTGTTCCTTTCTTTCCATATGACCCGCATTAACTATTTCAAAATGAAGAAAAAAATAGTTTTTTCTCATCCCTTCACCTAGTTGCTCTCTCAATAATATTCCAATCTCTAGCAGGGTCAGGGGAAACATCCACCCTCGCAATGGTACTAATCATTTTTCTCCAGATATGTTGAACATAAGGACATTCAAAATACAAGTGCTATATACTCTCACTATGAAAACAGCATAGCTCACAATAGGGTGGCACAGACATTCCATGCCTAATCAACTTGTCCCTTGTCATCAATGCATTGTTCCTAACCTTCCAGAGCATCATGTTATCACTGCTGCTAGAAATGGGAAACCAAGTAACCTTGCTCCACCTAAAGTTTGGCAAAGACTCCAATCCCAGTAAGGCCTCATAAACACAGGAGATGGTATGAGCTTGACCATTCCACTGAACTGTGTCATGCTCTTTAAACTCATATGTACCGGTATCATATTGGTTCCAAAAAGCTCTAACTATCTGATTGCTAGAAAATGGCAGCACAAGCATACCATTATCAATGTGGTCAATAGCCACAGCATTAGATCCAATACCAAACTGAAACTTTGCTGGGAAGTGAATAGCTATTCAAGAATAACACCCTTGCTTAAACATGGCTCATTCCAAAAATTACACGTGCTTGTTTCGGAGAGATTGATCTAAACAAAAGGTCTGAAAATGTTTCTTAACTTTAATATACTTCTCCATATCCAACTGCAAGATTGTGGAACCTCCATTAGCCAAAAGTTCTTTGCCCTGATATTATACCCGAGAGTCCACCTGACCCATAAAGTGTCCTCCTTTTCCAACAGGGCATTGAAATGATGACTGTAAGCAGCTTTGTTCCATACTTCTATGCTATGCAAGCCCAAATCCCCTTTGCTTTTTGGCTTCTCAAAAATAGAGAAAGAACATGGAAGCATTTTCTTCGATTGAATAGAACCAAACCAGAAAAATCTAATCATGGCTCTTCTAACCATTTTCAATAACTTCATAGGAAAAATGTATGCTCTAGCTTTATCGACCATCATGGAGAAGCTAACAGATTTGATGAGAACCAATCTACCAGCTTGAGACAACAACTTGTTCGCCCAACACCCCATGACATCAGTTATTTTTTGATAAAAAGACAGACAATTGGCATGAGTTACCCTAGAAGTACAGAGAGGTAGCCCAAGGTAAGTCATATCAATATTCATAGACTGCATTTCAGAAAAGGAGGCAAGAATCAGTTCTTGCAAGCTAGATAACCCAGAGGATAAAATACTTGATTTATTAAGATTAAGCTTTAGGCCAGTCATCAAGTAGAAGTTATGAAGAGCACGTTTAATGCAGTCAATGGATTGAAGGTTCGGCTTGGAGAATATCATGATGTCGTCAGCAAAAAGGAGGGAAGTAATCTAGAGGTCTTTGCATTTGGAATGATATTGTATTTGCTAGTTGTGATACAAGGGTCCTATCAAGCAGGTAAAAACTTCCATAACCATGATAAAGATATAAAAGGAGAGAGGGTCCCCTGCCTAATACCTTGCTTGGAAACAAAATAGCCAGAATTTGAACCATTAAATATCAGAGAGGAGGAGGGAGTAGAGATACACTCATAGATCCAAGCAACAAATACTTTAGGAAAACCCATGAATGACATTATTCTAACAATAGACTTCCACTGGATGTTATCATATGCCTTCATTAAATCAAGCTTTAACATAGCTCCCGGAGTTGCATTAACACAGCGATATCCCTTTAAAAGCTCATGAGCTAGCATAATGTTGTCAAGAATATTTCTTTTAGGTAAGAAAGCAACCTGATTGTTGGATATAATTCTTTGCAAAACAGCAACAAACCTCGAAGCAATAATTTTTGAAATGCACTTGTAAATAACATTGCAGCAGGAAATGGGTCTGAAGGAGGATACTGGAGATGCAGGCTTGCACTTTGGGACTAAAACCAGATTCGTAGCATTCATCGATTTAAGTAGCTTGAATTTATCAAAGAAATTATGTACAGCCTTGCAGAAATGCCTACCAACTATATCCCAGCTTGAAGTAAAAAAGGACCACATTGAAGCCATCAGGACCACCACTAGAGCTCTTATTCATAGAAATAGGGTGTTATTTATTTCTTCATTCGTCACCTTTTCCACCAGCAATATAGCTTCATCATGATTCACTCTTGGCAGAGAGATGTTGGACAGTTGATCCAGGTCCGGTTCAAAATTATTTTCATTTCCAAAGAGGGCAGTATAATACAGGAGTAAAGTTTTGTCAACCGACTCAGGGGAAGAGTATAAGATTCCTGCTTCATCATATATGGAAGAGATGTTATTTTTAGAATGTTCAACCTTTAGGGAGGCATGAAAAAATTTAGTGTTCTTGTCGCCATCAGCTGCCTATTTGATTCTAAGTTGCTGCTTCTTCATATCACATTCAGTTGCCAAAGCTAGGTTGAGGTCATTGAAAAGAGCAACTTCCTTTGCTGCCAGCTCGGCATTGTCTGGTTGTGCCATCATCAGATCTTGAGCTTCCTTTGTCTGGTTTTTAAAAGAAAGTTACCTTAGAACAAAACTGATCTTAAAAATTAAAGTGCTTTTAAACTTTTAAACTTTATTTAATAATTAAATAACATTAAACTGTTTATTTAATGGTAATTAAACCTTTTAATAATAATTAAATCATAATCAACTATTTAATAAATAATTAAATAATAATTATGCTTTAAACCGATATTTAAATAACAATTAAACTTTTTTTAAAAATTAAACCATAATTAATCTTTAATTAATTATTACTAATAATTTAAACTTTTAAATGATAGTCAAAATTATAAAATCTCAAATTTATTAAATAATCCTTAATTAAAACTTAAACAATAATTTAAACCTTTATTTAAAATAATTAAATCATAATTAAGTTTTTTACTAAATCATAACTTAATAGTACTTATTAAATAACTAAAACCCTTTTAAAATAAATAATAGATTAATAACTAATCTTTAATTATAATCCTTAAATAATTAATTAAATGATAATTATCCTTTTAATTATTTAACTAATTATGATTAACTTACTTAATTAATACTATAATACTAATTACCCATTAACTGATGATTAAGTAGTAATTATTTTATTTTATTATTTAATTAAATAATCATTAAATAAATAAGTAATACTTATTTTTAAATACTTCTAATAAGTTTTGCAAACACTTTTCAAAATTATACCTAAGGTGAAAACAAATTTAAAATTTGCAAAAAAGAGTTCGTTTACGAACTGCATTTATAGCGATTATCGCTATACGATCCATAATTTCAAAACTTGTTTTTATCTCATATAGCTTTAAAAATCATTATCTTCCAAAGGATCTTGATTTTACAAACTAACCACTTTATATATATATATATATATATATATATATATATATATATATATATATATATATATATATATATATATGCAACCCATCACAACATTCAATTAGTAAGGATCTTAACTTCCATACCTTACTAACTTTTACTTCACTTTCTAAGCTAAGAATCAACATTACGTATACACATACATAAGCCATATCCAATGTTATTGATTTCAACCAAATAACAACCAGGATAATATTATGATAAATTTTAGAAACTTTATTAAAAGATAGGAGCTTTAACTTGTTAGTCCGTGAGATGATGGTTTGATCACAACAACCTTCGAATAGATTATAAAATGTAAATACCGATAGTATAAGTTTAGATATATATGTATATGCAGGATTTAACCATGCAGGTACCAAGAATGAAGACTGTAAATTATAGAGATTCAAGATATCAAGATTAGAGACTCACGAGTAATAATAATATCAAAATCATTAAGAGTTCAATATTTCAAGTAATTTACTTTTTAATTAGGAATTCTGTTAAAACTCCTACAAAAGCACTGGCATGTTAAAATCCAATTTGTTCGTGGAATGGAATCCACTTCGAGCCCGTTAAAGGGACGGAACCCTAAGTAGGATGGAACCTACGAAAAATCTAGTGGAATATTGTTTTTGTATCCGCTAACTTTTTATTCAAATTAATTTTTCGAAATAATATCTTGTTTTCAAAATGATTTCAAAACCTTCCTTTTAAAAGAATCAAAAACATCTATCCTAATTTCAAATTCTTTTAGGCTCAAAATAATCTTGAATTTCAAAATCAATGGTTTTAAACTATCTTTTAAAAAAAAGTATATTTAATTTTTTTAATATTTATATACATAGATTTAAATATAAAATTACAGTAAAATTTTATATATACCGAAATATTATTCTATATGTTTATTTATGTATTTCTACTACATTTAAGTATATTTATAAAAGTTTAAATAGATTTAAAATATGATAAAAGTTATTTTCAAATAAAAACAAAACATCAAAAATTTCTTTGGGATGTTAACATGCCCAAATACCCCACGTCGACATAGTGTCAGTTGAGTTCAAAAATTAAATTTCAAAAGAAGGGTCTAGTCGTCATAACTCTTCACGAATGGACATGGCCGTTGTTATTCTATAAATAGGGGTTGGTTTCAACGAAATTTTAATTCAGTTTTTCTGGTTTTTCACTCCTCTTCTTCTTCCACATTTCTATATACATATTCTTACCACTACTCCGCCGAAATCAACATTGAATCTAATTAGATCAACTCAGGTTTGATTCTATATCACTATCTCAACAAGATCCTCAGCGCTATTCAGAGTTATAGGCTTTTTGTAATCAACTTAGCGAGAAAAGGTGTGATTGTGGACCTGCAAATCAATCAAGCGAGATAAGGTGTAATTGTAGCCTTGGAAATCAATTGGGTGAACTTGTTGGCCAGGAAATCAAGCATCTCTACCCAGAGGATTGTGATTCTGGAGGGTGTACCTCATTGCCTTGAAATCGAGGGTGTAATTGTAAAGATTGCTTTTGAAAGGAAATCCGTACTTGTGTGCGGGACTGGATGTAGGATAACTCCGAACCAGTATAAAATCCGGTGTGTTCTTCCCTTTATTGCTTTTACTTTATTTTTGCATCTGTATTTATTTCTGTGATCATATCTGTGTCTGAATATTGCATACGTTTGTGTATAAATTAACAAAACCTCAAAAAGATTTCACAACTCTCTAAAATACTATTCACCCCCCATCTAGTGTTTATCTTAGCCTTAAGATCCTTAATCCGCATTTCTTACATTTGGTATCAGAGCAGGTTTTCAAAGTTTCATAATCAGATTTTTGAAAAAGTTTTCAAAATAGCTACCAACACTGGTACTGTTACTAACACTAGTATTCTTGTCACTAGTTCATTTGTAGAAGGTCAATCTACTGTCAGACCACCACTTTTAATGGCGGTAACTATGCATATTGGGCATGTAGAATGAAAATATATTTACAATCTATAGGATTAGACACTTGGAATATTACACAAACTGAATATTCTGAACCCACAATTGATTTTGCACAGTGGACCGCTGAGCAAAAGACTGTTGCATAAAATAATTCTAAAGAAATGAATATTCTGTTTTGTTCACTAGATGGAAATGAATTTAATAGAGTGTTAGTTTGTAAGTCTGCATATGAAATCTGGAAAACTTTGCAAGTATCTCACGAAGGAACAAGCAAAGTTAAACAGACCAAAATTTCCATGCTCACAAATCAGTTTCAATTATTTAAAATGAATCCTAATGAGTCTATTTCAGATATGTATAGTAGATTTTAGGATATTGTGCATTCTTTAATATCCTTGGGAAAGGAATTTTCTGAAGAAGATCAAGTCGGAAAAATTTTAAATTCTCTTTCTCCCAAATGGGATCAAAAGACACTTGCGATTAAGAGGCAAATGACATCAGTACCTTAAAGATAGAAGAATTAATTGGAAATCTAATGTCATTTGAAGTCCAAATGATCGGGAGAAGAGAAAGCAAAGCATTTGTAAAGAAATCAATGGCATTCAGTGCATTGGCCGATGGATCAGACTCAAACAGTGATAATGATGAAGAAATAGCCTTTATGACGAGAAATTTTTGGAAATTCCTGAAATATAGAAAGATGAATAATCTCAAGACAAACAACTATAAGAACTCTAGAAATTAGAATGTAATACCAAATAATGTCAAATGTTTCAACTATGATGAACCAAGCCATATCAAAAGAGACTGTCCTTATCCAGATAGGTAAAATCCTCCTATGAATAATGATCCAGCAAAGAAACGGAAGCATGCATTTACTGCTACTCTAGATGACTCAGACTCGTCCTCAAGTGATGATGATTAAAAGATGGATAATTCAAACTTGTGTTTCACAGCAGTTCACGACTTTGACAAATTCAGAGAAATAGACTCGGAAAAAGGTACACATTTACAATATAATTGGTTGAAATTGCATGCTTAGAATTAGATGCTTGATTGGTTGATTTTGAATTGGTGTGTTATTTGAATTTTAAAATTTTACTATTACTTTTTTTATTATTATTTTATTATTATTTTCATAGTATAATAATATATTGAAAATACTATAATTCTTATAATATTCCAGATATATATACATTAACTATAATAAGTATATATATATTAGAGTACTTAGGAAAAATAAATCATAGAAATTCATAGGCACATGTTGACATGGTCCCTACCATGATGTTGACATGGGTACCAGAATTTGAAATTCAAAATTTGAATTCAAATGGTTGAATTTCCCTCCATCTTTTCACTTCATTCAATTCTCTTAAAAGGAAACTTTTGACCAGAGAACATGTCCTTTGAGAATCCATTTATTCACTATCTTTTATCATATCTTTTCACTTTCATTTTCAAATTAAAACTCTCTCTTCAAAACTTCAAGCTCTCTACTCTCTACTTTAATGGCTTCTTCAAGCAACCCCTCCACCATGACAATTTCTAGAAAGATAAAAGAGCAACACTTCAATGATGTAGATGCAATAAAAGCATACATCAATTATGTTAATTATGCCAAAGTCCATCCAGGAAAGTTTTCTATCTTTCACGATTTTTCTTCTTATGAAATTGATTCTCTTTTTGCAAACAATCAAATTCTTAGTCTTGTTGATGCTTCTCAAAATGATTTTGTTTGCTATCCAAATCTTGTCAAAATTTTCTATGCTAATTTAAACCATGGATTTTATAATGAAAATGAGGATGAAATTTAGAGTAGTACCAAAGGCACTAGAATTGTTTTGAATTGTGATCTTTTGGGTACCACTCTCAATTGCAAGAATACGGGAATGGATCGTTCTAATTTTAAAATCGATGAAAATGATCGTTAGACATTTCATTACATTTTCGAAGGGAATGATAATTTTGAATTCAAAAATCGAAATTTTCGACCAAAAGAAAGAATTGTCAATCTTCTTTTGCAACATACTTTGACCCTATGATCGGGGAATTTTAATAATCCCACTTCAAAATTTTGCAAAGCACTTTTTGCTATTTTTGGAAATTATGACATAAATTGGGCGCAAGTTATTTTGGATGAACTTCGTCCCAAAAATCTTGAAATGGGTGAGAATACTTTGTATCATGGAATTTATCTCACTCGGATTTTTAACTATTTTGGAGTGGATTTCAAAGGAAAATAATTTGTTTCTTGAAAAGTTTTCAACCATTCCAACATTTCGCTTATGAAAATTCCATTTGTTTTTCAACCTTATGAGAATCTTGTCGAAAAGGAAGAGCGTTTGGCTCATGAGGAGATGGAAGAAGAGGAAGAGGAAGAAGAAGAAGAAGAAGAAGAAGAAGAAGAAAGGGATGAAATGGAAACTGAAGAAGAAGAAGGTGAAACTTTTTTGGAAAGCATCGACTATCCTCCTAATCCATCCAACAAAGCCCTTCTCAAAAACCAAAAGACTATTGTTGAGAATCAACGGATTCTTAAACGATCCGTTAGTAAGAAGTTGGACAAAATTTCATCCAAGATGAACAAATTTATTTCTAAAGTCAGCAAGAAGCTTGGATTATCTTCTCGCCATCATCCTCTAACTAGTTCTATCTTTTCGTATCTCGTTGTATTTGTTTTAGTTTGTTTTGATTCTAATGTTCGTGTAGTTCTTTATGATTAATCGTTGTATCGTCTTAGTATGAAATGAAACGGAATTTCTTTTCTGTTATCTAGCCTATCTTATCTCCAAAATAAATGTTAGTATATTATATAGATATATATATACACACACAATTATTCACAAAATCAAAATAAATCATCAAATTTCACAACACCATGTCGACATACCCCCTATGACCATGTCGACATGTACTGGTCAGAAATGACAATTCATTTTGAATATGAAATTTTAATAACTACCATATGTCTATTAATTTCAAACGAATTTCTACACCTATAAATACCTATTTCTTCCAGAATTCATCACTAAATATTATTTCTTATCTTCTCCATCTCTCATTCTTCTCACAATTTCAAATATGGCTAATCCAATTCATAACTTATTTGAGAACCTTGATGAAACTCTTAATTAATTCAAGAATATTCTTTTATTCATTCTTTGTAACCAGCGACACTTAGAATTGAGTCAAATGCAGATGATCAAGGAGCAAGAAAGGCATTTCGATGCGATACGATGGATGATTTCCTCCCTGCACAAGGATGATAACGAAGCACATCCACCAGTCTCTCTCGCCAATGACAATAAAATTGGGATGCTATTAAAGCAGACCTTATTTTTGGAGAAGAAGGATGGGTGGAAGTTCCTCGTAACGTTTGATTTTATTGCTTTGTTTGAGTTGTTTTCTTTGATTAATTTGATTTCATTTGCTTTGGCTTGGTTTGATATTGATTGATATTTAGTGAGGATTGATGTCTGTTGTACAAAACATGTATAATTATACATTGATATGTATATAATCTTTAATTCATTATTGTGTCTATCAATATAATTATCTCTTAATTCTATATTCCACTATATAAGTTTATTAATGCATGTATTTTAGTCCAAGAATGAAGGGGAGTTATATAGTTTGGAGATGGTTTTTTGTTGATGACAAAGGAGGAGAAGTATAAAATAGAATAATTAGGCATAGAATAAGGGGGGTTATTAGGATAGAAGTAATATTTTATAAACAAAGGTTGTCATCATCAAAAAGGAGGAGATTGTTAGTCCGTGAGATGATGGTTTTGAAGACAACAACCTTAGAATAGATTATAAAATATAAACACTAATAGTATAAGTTTAGATATATATGTATATGCAGGATATAACCATGAAGGTACCGAGAATGAAGACTGTACAGTATAGAGATTCAAGATATCAAGATTGAAGACTCATGAGTAATAAGAATATCAAGATTATCAAGAGTTCAAGATTTCAATTAATTTACTTTTTAATTAGGAATTTTGTTAAAACTCCTAGAAAAGCATTGGCATCTTAAAATCTAATTTATTCATGGAATGGAATCCACTTCGAGCCTGTTAAAGGGATGGAACCCTAAGTAGGATGGAACCTACGAAAAATCTAGTGGAACATTGTTTTTGTATCCGCTAACTTTTTATTCAAAATGATTTTTCAAAATTATATCTTGTTTTCAAAATGATTTCAAAACCTTCCTTTTAAAAGAATCAAAAACATCTATCCTGATTTCAAATACTTTTAGCCTCAAAATAATCTTGAATTTCAAAATCAAATTATTCTTGATTTTAAACTATCTTTTAAAATAAAAGTATATTTAATTTCTTAATATTTATATACTTAGATTTAAATATAAAATTATAGTAAAATTTTATATATACCAAAATATTATTATATATATTTATTTATGTATTTCAACTATATTTAAGTATATTTATAAAAGTTTAAAATATTTTTAAAATATGATAAAAGTTATTTTCAAAGAAAAACAAAACATCAAAAATTCCTTTGAGATGTCGACATGCCCAAGTACCCCATGTCGACATAGTGTCAGTTGAGTTCAAAAATTAAATTTCAAAAGAAGTGTTTATTCGTCATAAATCTTCATGAATGGACATGGTTGTTGTCCTTCTATAAATAGGGGTTGGTTTCAACGAATTTTTAGTTTAGTTTTTCTGGTTTTTCACTCCTCTTCTTCTTCCACATTTCTATACACATATTCTTACCACTACTCTGCCGAAATCAACATTGAATCTAACTATACCATTTCTGGTTTGATTCTCTATCACTATCTCAACAAGATCCTCAATGATATTCAGAGTTATAGGCTTTTTGTAATCAACTTAGCGAGAAAAGCTGTGATTGTAGCCTTGGAAATCAATCAAGTGAGATAAAGTGTGATTGTAGCTTTCGAAATCAATTGGGTGAACTTGTTGCCCGGAAAATCAAGTATCCCTACCCAGAGGATTGTGATTTTGGAGGGTGTGCCTCGTTGCTTTGAAATCGAAGGTGTAATTATAAAGATTTCTTTTGAAAGGAAATCTGTACCTGTGTGCGGGACTGGATGTAGGGTAACTCCGAACCAGTATAAATTCCGATGTGTTCTTTTAGTTACTGCTTTTACTTTATTTCAGTATCTGTGATCATATCTGTGTCTGAATATTTCATATATTTGTGTTTAAATTAACAAAAAATCAGAAAGATTTAATAATTCTCTAAACACTATTCACCCCCTTCTAGTGTTTATCTTAGCTTTAAGAACCTTAATCCGCATTTCTCACATAACTCACCTAAAAGCATTCAAAATCAAACCAAACTCTTACTAACTTCACTCGTACTTCAGTAAACTGGAAACAACCTTAGCTCTTTGATTTTCTTAAACCAAAATGGAACTTTGAAGGCTTTAAGGCTAAGGAGGGGCTCGGCCATGGAGCATAAGGGCTTGGCCATGGTGCTTGAGGGTGGATGGTGGTCTTGTTTTAGGAGGAGGAGAGGAAATGGAAGAAGAGTATTTTAATAAGTTTTAAAGGAGATTTAAATATGAAAATCAAAGTTTTTAAAATTTGGAAATGCCATGGAAGCCATGGAAATGCTTAAGAGCATGGAAGAAGTTGTATAAAGAAGGAACGAAATGAGAAAATGATAAGAATTAGTAAATTTGTACGTATATTAAGTGTATAAATTACTACTTTACCCCTTAGCTGCACACTCCACCTTCTTGCACTATCTCACCATGCTTGCCTCCACTCTAGTACCTTACGCTCACCCCCTTATACCCTTCATGTACACCTTGGATAAAATGTTTAAACATGTATTCGTACTAATTATGTTGGCTTATGATGCGACATTTTCTTTTTATTTAATTATATTTTAAACCTTATATACCCAAGTACAGGTACATATGTGTATATATACACTGATGCATACATATAAACATATAAATATCCTAACTTATTTATAAATGTGTATATATTAATGAGTTCACAATGTTTCCTATAACTTTTAACCAATGAAAAGTCGAAAATTCGAAAAACGAATTCCAGTCACATTTTCGGTTTTTCTTCAAACAAAATATTTCTGTAAACAGATTTTGAAAATCATTTCAACATCATTATTTATTATTTGAAAGGATTATATTTTAACTATAAAACCAATTATTTGAATATTTAAAATTAAATATTCACAAATCAAAGCGGTGAAAAACTCCTGGTCATTACACTCTCCCCCTTAAAAGAATTTTATCCTCAAAATTTTACCATGGTCCTAAACCCCAAAAACAAACTAACTCTAGAATACTTAACACTATTCATAATTCCGTATGATGTACATAGCTCATCTGTATGAAAAATCTGATTCGATCACATACTCGAACACATAGCTTCACTCCGAACTGGTATCGCTCACCCGACTCCCTACCGTGGACTTAGATAAGGCTTCTTTATTAGAACCCTCCATTCTCCTTATATAGCCATATACTACGATAGAAAACTTTTCTTTCCATATCAAGAACCCTCACCAACTATTCACCGTCAAAAATTGAGTGATAAATCCTTATCCGGAATGGTGCAGAACAACTCAATTCATGTACTCGAATCTTGGATCAAAAATTATATGAAAAAGAGGAAGGATCTACATACAACTTACATACTGATCTAAGGATTCTTATTACCCAACTACTTTCAACCCTGCTAAAATATTTGTGACGACCCACATTTCGAAAGGTTTAAATCGACAATAATGACACATGTCCAACTTAAACAATCTGAAATGTAGATAATCAATGGAAATTTTTTATAAGAATAAGGAAGAAGCAGAAGAAAACATAGAATCTCACAGCGGAATGACAGAATATAATAAAGAAATAGCAGTTCATGAAGCTACCTATATTATACATTTGATTATAATCTATATAACTTATATCAGAGCTATACACACACACACATTAGGGATAAATAAACAATGCAACAGAATAGCATGATGTAGAAAATAATAATAGTAATAATATACCAAATCCAGATCTCCGTCCTTCGAAAAGAAATCTTCATTGTGTTGAAAAAAACTCAGGGCTGACTCGAACATAATGAATAGACAAAACAATCGAGTCAGGACTAAAATACGCTTATGTAAGTCAAATCAATATCAATAAATATGAGTGTAACAACATCAGAGATGTTTATAGGATTTTTACATCTCATATCCAATGTATAATGTACGTGCAATAAATTAAGAGATGTTACAGGATTTTCCATCTCCTAAGGATCCATTAAACTATTTATATATAATAGTATACACTATAATAGGTAATGTCTATCGGTAAATTAAATATCAAAATAGTGTTAAGGCTTTACGTTGATCCACCTTAACACAATTTTATAGTACTAAACCAAATTCGTAATGGCTCGCATAAGGATAAATATAACAAGGCATGTGAGGCAATGCCCAAAGTATGATTCTACCAGTTTACTCTTTCTGGCTGGTCATAACCCACCCATGGCTGACCGCGACCATCGATCCGAATAAAAAGGGTGCACCCATCGAGTACAAAATCACGATAGTAATACGAGTGAACAACAATGCTAAAGGTAGCTAACCTTATTGGCCAAACATGGACTCTTGTTTTAGTCATTTTAATTATGATACAAGTGTCAAGGCTATCCATCATGGTTCTCTTACTTCATTCGAGTAAACCTTCGCTAATTCAACCACTACATTCTGGATATCATCCGATGCATACACGATTGTCAAAGTGGTTCCAATATTGACAGAGAGTATACCAATAAGAGGCCTCGGTCCCTTTAACAACCAAACATCATTTTACACACCGGTTAGTGCTTTTATATTTCAAAAACTATTCGTACTTGATTTCAAAATATCATACTCGCTTAAAAATCAAACCCAATTCGAAATCATCATATTCACTTCAAAAATCAAATCCATTTCGAAATCATCATATCCACTGCACGAATCATATTTTGCTACCTAATGTCAATTCAATTCGATATATCGATTTCACTTCAAAATTTTGATTTGAATTACAATTTAGGTTATAACTTCACTTTAACCCAATTTGCATTTAAATCTAAGATTTAAATATATATATTCCACCCTTTTGATCAGTTTGAATTTTTAGGAAATAGTTTAAATAGTTTTAAAATAGTTAAATAGAAAATAGTTTGAGTACTAAAAATGGTTTATATAGTAAAATAGTTTAAAAAATCAAAATAATTTGAATATTTAAAGAATATAGATTTTAAACCGTTTATACTAAAGTAACTCATTTGGAAATAGTTTCAAAGTCAAACCGATTCAATACCAAATTTCCCAACTAAAATCAGTTCCAATTTCCATTTTTGATTTAATCAATTCAATTCCAATTTCAAGTCGAATTTTACTTCGATTCCAAATTAATTTCAATTCAAATTCCAAATTAATTTTAATTCCGATTCCAAATTAATTTCAATTTCAATTCCAGATTAAAACATATCGATTTGTATCAATTTTGAGTTCGATTTTCAAAATATCGATTCAAAACACTTAACTCAAATTAACCTTCAATACCCAATTTGAAATCCAAATCTTCGAATATAATTCAATTCCAAGCTCAATTTTGAAATACCATTTTATATTACTTTTACTTAGCAACTGTAGTGACCCGAAAATTTTGATCTCGAAATTTCCGGATAGTTAGAGAAATGAAGAAAAGATAGAAGAAGAACAGAAAAGAAACACACAATCTCACAATCGCAGCGGATAAAATATAATATCAATAATAATAGTTATACCAAAGAAAACTGTATTTGTCAATTTACATTGATATATCAGAGTTACAACAATTTTATACAACATTGGATTTGATACAATTTTACATATCTCAGATATATACAATATCATAGTGGAATCACTCCATACGTCCCTGCCATCCGGCTCGCCTCCTGAGCTCCAAAATGTCCTTACCTGAAAATCTGTAATACTCGGTCTGACCCGAGCATTACATCAAAGTAACACCCGGGTCAGGCTGGAAACCAGCGTGAGTAAACCCATCTAACATGTAATACAAAAGTATACAGCTCATATAAACCCGGAGTAACTTATATCAATTTACAACTTCACAAGTTGTTAAAGACATCACTTATTTACACATCCAATTCTAAGTACCAAAACTTAGATTAAATGGTCCAATTTTCTTAAATCATTCCAAATCAGCACATTTATTCCACATATCAATCTATAAAGAATCGAAGTGGTTTCGGGTATTTACTAATACCCGACTCCGGTCTCTTCGAAACCAATATCATCTTAACTTAAATTATTCAAGTGAAATATAACTAGATTTTTAATACAGGGTGTCACATACTTCATCAACAATAGATAACCACATCATCACAGTTTAAATCAACATATCTTATCACATAGCATTACAAACCACATATTAGGAATAACAATTAATCGAAGACTTCCAATATCGTTCTATTTATCCTTAAATTGCAATTAAGTAATTGACCCTTAATTAATTTCACAAACTAATTATTCTTAACCCAATACGGTAATTAACCTTTAATTATTCCATTAATTAATCGCTACCATAATTATTAATCACCCTTGATTAATAACATAAGTAATTAACTACCCTTAATTACTTCATCAAATAAATTGATTATTCCTAATTATCTATAATTAATCCCTTGATTAATTACAAAATAATTTAATCCAAATTACTTCCACAATTCCATTTTCCCCTAATTACATCCAGTAATTATCATTAATTACTTTACTAAGTAGTTATACTTTATATTCTAAATTAACTTGAATTATTAATTAATAACTTCTTAATCATTGATTAAGAAAACCCAATTATTACTTAATAAAACTTTATTAAGTTTTTCTTAATTTCTAGTTTAATCGACCCTTAATTTATTAATTAATTAATTTCTAATTACAAATTAATTAATTCTAATCATTAATTAATCCATCATAATTATTATTAAATTAATAATTATACTTAATTAATTACTTAATTAACCCTTTTAAATAATTAATTAAATTAATTAATTATATTTAAAATTTCTTAATTAATTACAACTCATTAAAACTTAATTATATTTAAGATAAAACATTATCTTTAATTATCTTTGAAAACATTTTATCTTAACAACTAACTTAACTTAATTAAATCTTTAATTAAGTTTAAAATATAAAGTAATCATGAATTACTTACCTCTAATTATTAATTAACAAACCTTAATTCTCAAGTTAATAAATCACTTTGAAACTTTAATTGTTAATTCTATAAATCATTAATCATTAACTAATTTAATTAGTTAATTACTCTTTAATTATTCCATTTATTACCAACTTATTTAAGTTTTTAGGATAAAACATTTCCTTATTTAATTAAATCTTAAGTTTGAAAATAACTTAAGAATTTACTCAAAACATCTAAGTTTACAAATTATACAAATAAATAAACAATTCATTTCAAATAAATGAATTTTAATAAAATGATTTAACTTGATTATTAAGATTTAAAACTTACTTTTATTTCAAATTTAAAACTGGTTAAACTTTCCTTAACTCTTATGTACCTAAACTCAAACTAAGTACATTTTCCTTTTCTTCTTCTATTAAACAGTTTAATTAAATTTTAAAAAACTGTTAGATTTAAAAAAAATTAAACTGTTAAAAACTCAACAGTTTCACTTAAGTTGCAAATGACCGAGAAACAACTCGAGACGCAACCCAGAATACACGAGTTTTCCCCGAGACATCGACCTTATCCACCGAGAGCCAACTCAAGAAAAGCAAACAGTTCCCAAAGCAACAATGGTGCACCGATCACCACGTGCACCTGCACCAGCTCTTGACTTTCCTCCGATCAACGTCGATCCCATCACCAAGTCACCCAACACCCGCACGAGCAGCCACGATCAACAGAACATCATCTCCTCCCACGATTCAAAATCGAGTACCTTGGGTGAACTGAAACCCAAACCCATCACCAGTAAAATCCCCCCACACCTCGCTTCTGATGATGATAACCGCCACGACTCCGGCTATAGATTGCCGATCCACCACGCTTCCACTTCCCAGAATATTATGCAACTTGAAATACCATACGAGGAGCAGTGTTTCAATTTACAGCAAGATCCAAAATTAGGTTTAAAACCAAATTCGAGCATTCCAATGCCACAATGGATTAACCACTTTCCAGTCAATTTTCCTTACTCCTCTGATCAACCATCTAGCTCTAGAAACAACCATGAACATCCCAGATTCAAAGATCATCAGATATTGATCAAAACCAAATTCCAGCAAAACCCCAAATACCCATTCAATACTCCTTTATAAACTTAGATTTTTGTCTTAAAAATCTGTATTTTCAAAATGCATTCCAATTGGAATCCTGAAACATCAAACAAGGATGTTTGAATTTTTAACATTTTTGAAATTTAGTTTGTAAATCAAATTTTCCAGTGCAGTTTTGCTTAAATTAATTTTTAAATTATTTTTAAAATTTGAGTCTTGTTAAAATTCACAACTTTTGTTTAGAAACTAGTTTCTAAAACAAATCATAGAAATAGGAATTGATTATGAATACATTTGATGTCTGTAAGCTTGGAGGGTATTTCATTTGTCTGATATAATTCAGGCATTCTACAATAATACTCAACATTTTCCTAAGTATAATTATGTTCTAAATTTCCAAAATCATCATGCAAGTATTATTTTCAAACTTACATTACAGATCCATCGTAATCATATGTCAATGCATCAAATTTTAAAGAGGTTCATGATAGCAGATTTAACAGAGTTTGAAATATTAGAACAGAGGTGCTTCAAGATTTTCAGACAACACTCAGAAAATTCACATGCATAGGCAATTTATCTCAGAAACTATCTGAAAGCAACTTAAAATTACTTAGAATTTGAATTAAAATGTTTACTCACATTTCTGTTTGAATAGAACAGATTTGTGGCAGTTTAACTTTGAAAACTTGGACTCTGAAACCACCTTTTTTTTCTCTGGCACTATGATTTTCTTGCAGATCTGATCCATGCTCAATTTAGTTTGAGTTGAATTTGTACTGATCTTGAATTTGCTTTGCCTTGGAATCAACTATGAAGCTTAGCAGAAATTACAGTTTCCAGTGTTACTTTTGGTTACGGATCCTACCTCTTTTCGAATTTATGGTTTGCAATTTCCTTTGTTAAGTTTGAATCTAAAGAAAAGAGAATAGAAGAAAAGGTGATGTAATTTTAAAACTTTGTTTTAATTTTAATTATTGCTTTTGAAAATAAGATACAATTGACACTTGTTTGTTATGCATAATAATATTCTTACAAGTGTTGACATGCAAAAATGAGATATTTACAAGTGTTCTAAATTTATACTTAAATATCTCTTGTGACTTGTATGTATTTATATTAATAAATATATTTTCCTTTTAAACTTTTCTTTATATATACAAAGTACAAAAATTTCAAGTATTTAAAAATGTATTTAAACCCTTGTTAATCTTATTTTAGGCTATTATGATTTGAACTACTAAATATTTGTTTAATTAATCTATGTTGATACCCTTAATACAAATCAAAATAAACTCCTTTATTTAAACCTTATTTAACTATCATACTTTTTTTTATTTTTTATTTCCCAATTATAATTGTACACAATATTTACAGAAAATGTTATTAACCAATTATACATTAAATAAATTATCTACACAAATTATTTAAAAAAATCCAAATTATTCACTAAGGCATTTACTTAAATCTTAAATTCAAGTTTCAAATTCAAAGTCAAATTCAGATTCAAATTTGAATTACAATCCAGGTATAACTATTTATTATCAGAATTATCTGTTAAATCTATAATTCAATATTTCTATTAGTTAAACCCATTAATTAACAATTAACAGATACTCCAAAATTCAGGTTATCACATTCCTCCCCCTTTTGAATCTTTTCGTCCTCGAAAAGGAACGAAGCCAGAATTCAATAAATATTTTAAAACCAGCTAAAATATTATTTGATCATTTTAAAACACTTTTAAAATTTGTAATACTGCCAAAATAGTTTTATAAAAATACTTTTTATAACTCGATGTTTCAATAAGTCTGTCCTCGTTCTCATAGAAATTCGGTCATACGTTGATCAAGCATAGGACTAAAAATCTACAAGTGCTTGGCAGACCTGTTTTTCAACATCCAGTGAAAATACTTTGAAAATAATTTTATTGTAAATATAGAAAACAGTTTTTGAAAATAGAGGATATATCTTTGGTGAGAATGCTTTGGAAATCATCACCCCCATCCATGGTCGCAGTTAACCCGATGGTTACGTTGTCATCCCGACAAAATCCATAGATAACAGTAGGCCTCCGCGCCCCTCGATTACACCATGGAACCCGCTACAGATCGCAGCTACAACTGGGGTTACGTAGCTATCACAGAAAAAACCCATATAACTGTAAGCATCAGCGCCCTCGAATTTCCCTGCCACAAGAATGAAACTTCTCCACTCCACTTGACCATAGATCGCAGTCTACCGATGTTGCGTTGCCTTCCCGGCAAAATCAAGTGTAGACCGTTGACACTCATCCTCCACACGATTTTCGCTATGGTCCCCACAGTAGATCGCAGTGACATCGAGTTACACTGTCGTCACAGCATAACTCAAATGCCCCTGTAGGCATCAGCGCCCTCGACTTTCGCTACCCAATAATCCTCAGGAACTACTTTGTCCGGACTCCTCACAGGATCAACTTTAGAACCCCCCCTTGGGGCTCAAGGCAGCACCACCCGGTGGTACTCCTGAGAAGTCTTTTCCAAGGGAGCGCCTTTTTCCCCAGAGCCATCATCAAAACATTTTATACGATACACATAAAGTATCTTTAAATCATACACCTAGTATGATCTCATACAAAGCTCCTTTACTCAAAATCGATTATTCCAAAATCGATAATTCTCAAATTAGGCTTTCCAAATTCAATATTGATTTTACCCAAAAATCAAAAGCCTTTTCAAATCCAAAGGTTCCCAAAACCTTTTCCAAAATCCACATAAGATCCTTTATATATATTATTTCCTTTTAAAAAACTTAGATCATTTTAAACTTGTACAAAACTCCTTTATACTTCAAAAACCTCCAAAAACCATTTTCTTCCGGCAAAAGATTCATTAAGGAGAGTTTTATCTTATATAACAAAGATATATAACTTTGTTTATTCGAAATCAAATATTCAAATTTGATTACTCTTTTCAATTTCAATTTCATTCAAATTCTTACGATGTACGCATATCATTCGTACGCTATACCAATCTGATCGCTCACTCGATCACACAATTTCATTTCCGAATTAGTATCGTCCACCCGACTTCCTAGTGCGGACACAGATCTGGTTTCTTGATCAGAAACCGTCATTCTCCTTTCATAGCTTAACTACGATAGAGAATATCCAGAACCAATCAACAATCCATATCCAGGTTCGCCGTCGAAAATCGAGTGAAAAATCCTAGTCGAATCGATATGACTTTCTCGAAATTCTATGCTTGAATCTGGATCAAATCACTATGCGAATAGAATAACATACGTTCATCCTACGTATTTATCTTTATTTGTTATTGGCCAAATCAGTTCCATTTCTATTCACATTCGCTTTGATTTTCATTCACTAACTCACAATTGCTTCAATCCATTTGGATTATCACCTCTATTCTTATCTCGATTGGGTAATTAACCAATAACAGTTTGAATTCCGACCAATTTATTTAGAAAATGGCTTGAAAATTTAAAAATAGATAATTAGTTGGAAAATAATTACTAGTTTGTAAAATAGGTGTAAAATAGTTAGAAAATAGTTAAATAATTATAGAAATTTTAGGTAATTGCAAAATAATAGTGAGCTGGTAATTAGTTTATAAAACGGTTGGAAAATTGTTAAATAGTTTCAAAAATAATTGTAAAACAAATATAAGATATTTTGGCTTTTAAGAGAAAGGTTGTCTATATAATGAATAGCTTGGAAAAATAGGTTTATATTAAAACAATCTATATTAAAAATAGTCCAGAGTCAAAACTGTTCAATTCCCAATCTCCATTCCCATCAATTCAATTTAAATTTCCACTTCCATTTAAATTGACCCAATTCCAATTTTAAATTACTTCAATTTCCATTGAAATTGATTTAACCCCAATTCAAGTTGAATTAACCTCAGTTTCTTTCCAAATTTAACTTTATTCAACCATGATCTCAAATTCTGGTAATTCAAATAAATTTCAATTGAACTAGTTCCAATTTCAATTCATTTCAATTCCAGTTTGAATTAATCCAATTCAAATTTTCCATTTGAATTCTTAAACTTATTCATCTTCAATCTCAAGTCCAATTTATTCAAGTCAGATTCAATTTCAATTCAAAGTAATTACTTATCCATAATTTCAAATTAAAGTGTGATTTTCCTTTTATCCCAATAATGGATATATTACCACACTTCATTTCTCATTCAATTAAAACAAATCCAATTCACAACTTAAAGATTTCTAACAACAATAGGATGATATCGTCTAATTTATTTTAAACATCTATTCATTTTCAATTTCTAGATCTCAAACCCATTTTAAGATCACACAAATTCTCAATTTCAATCAACCATTTAACTTTCCCAGTTAAATTCTAATTTTATATTCAAATTTCCAAATCAGGTTGATCATTCCAACTTGTTTAACTTTTCCCAAGTTAAATTCTATTTAATTGATCCAGTCAACCTTTCCCAATTTGAACATCCATTTCAAACTCTAAACTTCACATTAACAATCTTTCCATTTATAAGTTCAAAAACTTATCACCATGGATATCACATCTTATTCCAAGTTCAAAACTCACCATTTAGAGTTTATTTCCAATCACCTTTGATATTATGTATATCCACATGTATACATATGAATTTCTTTTATATACCAAGTTATACTTTAAAATTTTAAACCACCTTTGGTTTTAATTCAAAACAAATTTCCTTTAAATTTTCAAACAACTCTTGTTTGAAATGGGACCTTTTCATTCAATTGCATTAAATAATATTATTGTTACTTCTTTAAATTAATTACATTATTAATTAATCACATTCGGTAATTAACTTATTTCTTAATTATCTTCATTAAGTAATTGTCCCTTAAATTACTTACCTCTAATTACTTCATTAAGTAACACCCTCTTAATTTATCATTTCCAATTATTATCCATTAATTAATCTCATTAAACAAAGTTTAATTAATTACATAAATTAATTGATTATCCTTATCCTGAAACCTTTCCCAATTTCAAGATTTAATTTTAGTTTGAATCCATTTCAAACTTACCTTTAATTTAATTTCAATTTGGTTGTATTTCTATTACCACTTAATTCTTACTATTACTTTTAATTTAATTAATACTACAACCAATTTCCTTAATATAATAGATAATCTGTTTCCCAATAGTGAGGTGATTATGTCGATTTGAGTTGAGCTCTGAATCTCGGTCACTGTTGAAATTCGATCCAAACTTCCTGTATGCAATTCGATCCAAACTTCCTGTATGCAATTCGATCTTCGTTTTCGAGTATGTGAGTATTTTGTGATGTGCCAGAGGCGTTCGTATTCGCCGGAGAAGGGAGATGCCGCCGTGCACGTGTACGGCGGCGATGATACGTGTCAGTGAGGTGAAGCCATGGGCGCGAGTCGTTCTCGAGAGATATAGGGAATCGCTTCGGGTTTGTATTCGTGTTCGAGTGTCCTAATGCTTGAACTTTTGCTTAAGTTAAAACTTAACTCGCTGAAAAAAAAGAAGAAGAAGAACGAGAGAGGGAGAGAAGAAGGCTCGGGGGAAAATGGAGGTAAACCCGAAGTTTAACTCGAGTGAACAGGGGGAAGACTCGGGTTGGGTTACGCACATTGATTTCCTGATGTTTTTCATTTAAACTTAAACTTAGCTTCAGAAAAAAAAAAGGTGGGAAATAGGAAGAAGAAGGGAATCTCGGGGAGAATGGTGAAAGAACTCGAGTTTCAACTCGAGTGAACAAAAGGTTTTCTCGGGTATTGTTTCAAAATGATAAGCCTAATTAAATTTAGTCTGTGAATCGTTTGCAACTGGTTTAAATATTTGAAAATTTTAGTTAATCACCTTGAACAGTTAAGTATTAGTCTTAATTAATATTTTGATTTTTTTTCTTTAAATTAATATTAGTTGTAAGTTAGTAACAAATTTATTTATAGTTATGAAAGAACGATTTCTCAAATAAAAAGATAAATAATTTAATTGAATTATATTGTAAGGTAATCAAGAATGTTCATAAATTTGATAACAAGAATCTACTGAGTAAATTGAGATTTATAAATTTGTTATTGAAGATGAATTAATTGATAATGAAGAGTTCAATTAATTTGTAACTAAGAGTTTTTAAAGTAACTAATGTAAAGTTAACTAATATGTGATCAATAGTTAACTCAGGTAATTCAAATAAGAA
This sequence comes from Allium cepa, assembly GCA_030765085.1. Taxonomy (NCBI): domain Eukaryota; kingdom Viridiplantae; phylum Streptophyta; class Magnoliopsida; order Asparagales; family Amaryllidaceae; genus Allium; species Allium cepa. Next base: position 215,762,197 of record CM060946.1, read on the forward strand.
TAAATAATTAATAAACTAAGTAATAAAGGTTTAATTTCTTAAAATAATTAATTAAAAAGTTAATTAATTATATAATTGGTTCAAAAGTCAATTTAATTAATATGATTGATTAAGAATAATTTAATTAATTAAAATGTTTGATAAATAAATTTATATCAAACGATTTGTAATTAATAAATCAGAATTGGATAATTAATTCATAAGTAATTAATTTAATTGAAAATAAATTGAATTAATTAGGATTAAAAGAAATCCTGCTTATAAATCATTGTTAAATGCCTGGTCTTACTTATGAATGATTGCATTATATGTGATGCCTTGAATTGATTGTTCCTGTCTGAACTGTGATATTTGGTTATGTGGTTTGTGCCGTGTATGATTTATTCATTTATTTACATCTGCATATTATCTATGAATTGTGAATGGAAGATAAGCGTTATACTTTATATCGCTTATCGACTATATTTCTGTGTTTGATCTGTGATGATTAAATGATGTTGCACTATTGTGTTAAAACCCTGGACCACACTTATACACACACAATATGGATTTCACGGGGAAATTGATTAAGTCGCAGATTTGAAATAGTTTTGAATTTGAAAATTTTAAATTCAAATGTTTTGGAAATGGATTAGATTTAAAGTGAAAAGCTTTTGAAATGGAATTTCAAAGATGAAATTTATTTTGAATAACTTGATTGAATTTTGAAATTTAAATATTTTGATTTAAATTTGAACTCAATATTTGAAAATTGAATTCTATGATTTGGAAACTAGGGTTTAGAATGTTATTCAACTTATAAATGAGTTTATATGGGTTAAACTATTTTAAAGGTATTAATTTGGAAATTTAAATTTAAATTCAAAGGCCTTAAACTCGTGCAAATAAAATTGGATCTTTCTGAAACGAAAACTATTTGTTTTCAAATAATAAAAGCTTTCATATAAGTAGTGAACGTCAAATTTGTGTTAAAAGGATTTCAAGTAAAAAAATGAAAATGATTTTCCAAGTTATGGAAACGGATTGAAAGCTATAAGTTAAATATTTAATTTAAAGATTTTAAACGAGTTAATCCAATTGAAATGGGAATTGATTTGAAAATCCGTCAATGAATCCTTGTGAATGGGGTGAACTTTGTGAATTAAATCTTTTGTTTAAAAGATTAAAGTGTGGAAATTTGTTTAAACCATTTAAGGGTTTTGAAATAAATCTTTTGTTAAAAGATTTGAAATGGTAATTAGATTAAACCATTTGAAAAGAAAGTTTTGAATTATTAAGTTGTGACTTAATTGAAATTCCAGTATCCATATGTTTTTGAACTATTTCGCTCACTATTCGGTTTAGCCGGGAAAGGACCTTTGTGTCAAGTAACCCATTCCGAATATGTGATTCGTCGTTATGGATAGCATTTGAAGACCGGTGTTGAAGACCGGGTATTTGCGAGAGCGATAGGATGACTTATCGATTGTCTCTGCACTGGGTAGCTCCCGGTATAGAGATTCCCTAAGTGATGGGAAGTCCGATCGGGATTGTGAATACCCGGATTGCAAGGGCTTCTTTGGAAGTGCCTTCGGTTCCGTTCGAGCCCGGAACAGACTTTTATGGATTGTGTGTCTGACATTACATTTTGAGATATAAAGTATATTTCTTTCAAATACATTTCTGTTGGTGGCGGAGAATTTATTCTTTTAGCTTAACACCCTTCTCTGAGACGTACGATCTCAGAGGTTATGTAGTTGAAGGTTATCAGCGATATATTCCCAATTTGGTAGTGTGACATGCTAAGTGTTGCTGTGAAATGATCATTGTTTGATCATTTGTGATATGATCATTTGTTTGATCATTTATCTTTGTGATCATTACTTTGATCATTTGTTGACCCAAAGCATGGCTTTGTACTAAAGCGTGGCTTTGTGGACGTGACCTCCTCGAGCCTCACACCCCGGAATGGTCAAAACAGGAAAGATGCGGCAAGGTTATGAGGGGTAGCTCCCTTTAGGGTATGTACATCTCCTTCTGGATAGAAGTGGTATCATGGTATGGAGCCTAGATACTTACTTATGTGGACATCACAAACCTATATATATATATCTTGTTTTGTGATTTGATGTTGAGGCCCCGGTTAAAGGTTGTTACAACCGGGAGGTGGCATACTCGTGTCAGTAGTTACCCAGTTAGGGGTAACCCGGCCTTGTGTTGGCAGAGATCCGGTTAGGTTCTCGGGACGTCCTTCCAGAGGCGTTTCCATGTGGCAATGGGAAGTTCCTTGGCCTGACCATTTGTTGGAAATCCAAAGAAACAATACGAGCCTTGTACGATTTTAGTTGTAGAACCTGTCTCCTCAGGAGGCAGCTATAGCGGGCATAATATAATGGTACCTATGCTAGCTAAGATTTATATTCTACTTTCGAAATTGTTTTCTACACTATGCACTAATAATAATATCAAATGATTTGATTTTGCGTAGTAAGCATGTTTGACTATCATAAGAAGAAATCTCCTCCAAGTCTGCGTTTGCATTGTGTGTGTGGTGGGAGGTCTTATGGTAGTTTCATTTTCAAAAAGCATTGCGAATTTACTTTAAAATTCTTATATTGATTGAATTAAATGATAAACTGTTTTTGTTGCTCACACCAGTCCCATGACTGATCTGGAGTTTATTGTTCCTTTCCTAAACTCTGGGTGCTCACTATTTTCCACACGAGCAGCCTAGAGTTGGGTTTTTCAGATAGTTAGATATAGTGGATTATCTAGAGTTAGTTCAGTCTTTGGTTCGCACCAGTCTTGCTTATATTTGTGCATCGTTATTGGGAGTTCGAGCTATTTCTGGATTGGTTCTTGGAGTTGGAGTTCAGATTTGGAGTTCTTCGTTGAAGACTATCTTAGAGTTATTTATTCCGCTGCTAGTGTCATATATTTCTTTTCCGCTGCTATTTGTTGTATCATATCTCTGATGTATATTGATATACATTGTATCGTTCTGTTGTATCAGTGTTGTATATCAATGTATTATCCTTTTATTCCGCTGTGTTATTTACTTAATGTTGTTATAAGCTCCGGCGAATCGGATTTGAACGGTCGAATCTATGGCATTCGAATACGATGTAAAGTATGGATGTCGATTTTCGAGCGCGAAAAATTCGTATCGTCACATGAAGGGACTACCTTCCGGTAGTACATCTCTAGAGGAATGTATCGAGGTCCAACTGATGGTCCTCTTCCAACACAAGACTGGCCTACCTCTTCCTAGATAGTACCAAATATGTCATCACCTCTGTCGTTATCGATCTATCAGAGGGCCCTCATTGCATACACCATAATAATTTAAAACCCGAACATCATAGTGGGAATAAATATATCTAGAAGGGGATGATCATATCTTAATGGTTGCGAACCACATAACGTTGCTGCATCTACCATGTTTCGGTCATTTTCGGGTGTGAGGCCTGAGGTTACGATTACTTTTCACATAGCACATCATCTTTCCTCTTTTGAATGCCACATTGGCATTCCATAATCACAACACTGATTTCTATCAACATATAACTCCTAAGCTCGTACGTCTTAGGAAAGGGTGTTAAGCTAAGAGAAGTTGTCTTCTCTGCCACCAAGCAGATACTATGTTTACAGAGATCAATCAATGTATTTCTAAAATTCAACTCTAGACATTCATCCATACAAGTTGTCTATGAATAGGACAAACCGAAGGCACTTCTCCTACCACACCCAATCAGGAGTCACCCCTAGGATCAGTAGTGATTAGTCCTTACATTGGATATTTCATAAAGAAGAGACCAATGCTACTATATGTATATATATTGGGAGTTTATCCCCAAATGATCAACAAGCAGTCCTTCATTACGGAAATCCCAAATATCAATGTTTTCCAACATCTGCACATTCGAACGCATATAAGTTGGTTCGAAGTGGTTTTTGGATAAATCCAATCCCGGTCTCTTTGGATCAACAACGATAAAGAGACCAAATTTGATAGTCAGTTATTTAACTATCAAAGCAACAGTAAATCTAACACATAACCAATCACTAGGCCCATTTAATCTTTTATTACTTAAACCAAATTTCAAATATTTACTTCAAATTACTTTAAAAAAAGTTATGTTTACAAAACCATTTCAAATTTGATAATGGAAAACATTCCATATACTTATATTAATGATATAAGTATATTCACAAATCATTTCATTTTCAACACTTGGAAAAATATTTCCATATAATTATATCAATGGTATAAGTATATTAAATAACACTATCATTTGGAGGCACGCCAAATAGATTTCTATAACTGTACATCTCTGGATTTCATACGCCTCCAGACGGGTGTTAAGTATAGGAAGCAATGCTCCTTTACCACCAAGCCTTTATGATCATAAGAACTTATTCGTGTATTCATGATGGAAGGTCAAAACATCATTTTTGGGTCAAAACGAATGTTGCGTAAAACATCATTATGACAACCCTGAAATCATTAGTATAGGGATTTAATCCATTATACATATATAATCCAATATACTATATAAAACATTTCCTTCTGGAAAATCATGGACTATAACAACAGTGTTATAGTCCATACCTTCCATACTTACCGAAAATGTCTATTACAACAATCAATGTTGAAATCTATGTTTTAGATACTTATCACATTTTAAAACATTTTTCAACTGTTAAATTCCGTTTAGAATTATTATTTTCCAAAATATTACTTCCAAAAGATAAATTAGTTTAAAACCCTTAACTCCATCAAAATACAACTTTCAAACATTCCTTTAAATAAAAATCCATATTTAAATCTCAATATAAATCATTTTCGTATTTATAAAACTATGTTTATTAATCTCCTTTCAATTTTACAAAATCTCTTTATTTATAAAACTCTATTTACAAATCATTCTTCAACAAAAACTCGTTTTACTAACAAAATCCATTTATAAACCCATTTCTTTATAAATCAAATTTATTTATAAAATCCATTTTTGAAATAAACTTCAAATCCATTTACAAAATATTTATAAATTCTGTTTTTAAATATGTTTCTTTATTTATAAAATATCGCTTTTATAAATCTTTATAAACTCATTCAAAATATCTATTTAAAAATATTTTATAAAATAGTAAATCAAAAATACCGAAAATCATATTTTTTATTTGTTTAAAAATAAATTTGTTTCCTTATAATAATTTAAAAATCAATAAAACATATATATTCTTCCAAAATTACTTTAAAATCCTTTTCAAATCAAAATCATCATATTTCAAAATACCAAAAAAGTCCCAGAAAGCACTAAATAAGTCAGATCATATCACAATCAATAATATGGAAACTAACACATCGTATATCAGCAGATATATGAAAAATAAAATAATCATTGGTGTGGAATCCTGTTGGACCCCTCCAACCTATTCCCCTGCATCACATACTGTCACGATTGATGTAACATCCTTGTATTTTCAACCATTCGCATCTGCACATGTCGGACTTGAACTGCTCAAAATATCAGATTTTTAAATTAAATTTGGCAAAAATCAGCATATACAGTAAATAAAATAATCACAGAATCACAGGCGCAGAGTAATATAACAATAATGCAGCGGAAACAAAAGAATAGCAGTTCATGAAGCTGTTATATATATATATAATAGAGTTAAACAAGATACAATAGAAGTCTCGAATACATAGATGTCTCAATACAATAGTCAAATACGAAATACATCACTGGAATCAACTAAATAACTAAAAGTAGAATCGATAGATGGATCTCCAAGTGAAGTTCCAACTCCAAATGTGAGTTTCAAATACTGGTACACTCAGTCTGACCCGAGCGTAAAGCAAAACACAAAACACTCGAGTTAGAGTTAACATTCTTATATCAATAAATCCAACTCAAGTGAAATATCAACTGAAATACAAGTAACTTAAAGGATGTTTGGGATACCCATCCTCCAAGGATGCGTTAAACTATGTAGTAATTACGCTATTATAATAATGTCTAAAGTAAAGTAAACTATTAAAATAGCGTTAAGGCTTTACCCATATCCCCTTAACACATTTTATATATTCCCATAGTCTATACAGTACCGTAAACTTTCCCGTACTGGGCATCGTCAGAGGGCACTCCATAGTTATGGTACAAAAAAACTCATAGTGGTCTCGATAGGGTAGGTGACATGGCATAACTAGGCATTGCCAGGGTAGATATACCACTACACTTCCGGGCCGATGGTAACGCATAGCGGCCACTACTGCCCACTTCGGAACACGCTCCCAAATCAAAAAAATCAAGTGTGGACACCAAATCAATCACAAAGTCAAAATATAGTATCGAAGGAATGTGTCCGATCGGAGGAGCTACCTCACTTTGCCCATCGATTGCTCCAGTTTTGGCCACCTTATGCCAACTCACGGGAGTTGGGTCCACGTATATACCTCATATAGGATCGTCGCCACCAACCTACTTCATTCCGGAATCTCCACCGCGTACACGGTTGTTAAAGTGCTTTTCGGTATTGGCAGAGAGTATGACAATATTCGATCCCGGTCTTTTTAACAACCAATCGTTATTATAACACCGTGGTCATTTCAAAATAGTTTATACTTCAAAATCTAAATATCATTTCCATCTCAAAACCATATCAAAACTATATCATTTCCATTTCAAATATATCCTTTTCCAAAATCATAGCACTTCAAAGTTATAACACTTCGAAACCAAAATACCTGAAATTATAACACTATGGAAATCATAACACTTTGGAAATCATAATTTAGAAATCAAAAAAATTTGAAATCATAATACTTCCCACTAAACCGGTTTAGATATTAAAATAGTAATTATAATAAAATAGTTTATAAATTAAAATATTTTATAAAATAGTCATAAGTTAAAATAGTTTATATTAAAATAGTTCATATTAAAAATAATTTATGTGAAAATAATTTATAAAGTAAAATATATAAATAGTCTAAATATAATTTAAAAATACTTTATATAATAAAATAGCTTCCTCAATTTTTCACAAATCAATTCCAAATCAACTCGAATTCCAAAATTCAAATTTAATCAAATCATCAATTTCAATTCAGTTTCTCAACAAACCATTCCAAATAATATCGATTTCAAATACGGATTTGAAGCACAAAATAAACCATTTCAATTTCAATATATTTCAAAGCTTTAAGTATCAACATTTTCAAAACTAAATTTGATAATTCCATACATATCTTAATTTAACATCATTAGTATTCGATTTTGAAATATTCACTTAATAATTCCAGTATCATTTAAATAAAACCCCAAATTTTCAATCACTAAATACTTCCTTCAATTTATTTAAACTTGAAATATTCATTTAATCACCTTAAACCAAAATCAAGTTATAAAATCATTTCCTCGAAATCTCAAATTCAATAGCTTTCAATAATTAGAGATGGTATATATCATTACTTATGTATGGATGGATGATATTGATTGCCTTGAATGGTTTGAGATCTCAGATATGAGATAAGTGATGCTGTGTGATATGGATGTTTTGGTTGAAGTATGATGTAATGTGACTTATCTATTTGTGATGATAATATGGATTATCTACTTATGTGATGATGTGAATTATCTATCTGTGTGTATATAGATAATGAAATGAATTGTTTTAAACTTTAAAACAACTTGGACCTAAAAGATGGCATTTTGGATTTCGATGAGACCGGGATCGGGGTTCCAGCTTTGGATATCCGAAAACCACATCGATCTAAATTAACGATAGGTCGTGAATCTCAAGTGAAGATGAAGATTCAGAGTGCAAGGGTTATCGTCGTTAACTTTGAGGGTGATTCCAAAATGAGTGTAACGAGATAATGCCTTCGGTTTCATTCGAACCCGGAACGAACTTGTATGGATTGAATGCTTTCAGAACATCGTCAGGTGAACGTTGATCATTCTAAGATAGATGTGTTCTATAAAGGTAATCGTAGCCTCAAGTCTCATCAACCAAGAATGGATAAAACAGGGGAGGTGCAGCAAGGCTAAGTGGGTCATGTCCAAGTAGGACGAGATTTACCCCTATTTAGAGGTCCCTTTTTATTCAGCTTAGTGGGCGGTTGGATATGCGCACCAACTGCGGGGTTGTTTTGTTCGGGACTATCCAATAAGGGATGGTTCCGGCCTTGTATTGCAGGGGGTTTAGGTTGTATCCTCGGTACGTTGATCTAGGCCATGTACTATGACGGGAGGTACCCTGGTAGCCCTGCTGTTGTATGGAATCCAAACTCCAATAAGTGATGTACGTTTTAGTTGTGCCCAACTATGTTGGTAAGTGAGATGTAAGCATTCCAGCTATTTCTGTATTTTACTTGAAAACCCTAGACCCTATTATAATATCACTAGATTTCCTATCAAATGTTTTGGTTAGGATAAGGTAAAAAAAATTCTATGTTTATGTGTGGGAAGTCTTACGTGATACCTTTATTTTCATAGGTTTTTCAAAAGTTAAGCAACTTTAACCCGTTTACTCACACCAAACCCATGTCTGACCCAAGTGTTTATTTTTTGTTTTATGAAACTCTTGGGTACTCATATTATGTATGAGTAGTCGAGAGATTCAGGTTAGCTTTGACGAATTTTGGAGGAGTAATGGAGCAGGAGGCTTCGATGTTTGTAAATATATATAGTGTTCTGCTGTGTGATCTCTGAGTCAAATATTTGTATTGTATTTAGTTGTAATAACTAGGCAGGTGTTTATAACTGTCTAGTATGTCATGTATAATCTGTGTAACTCTGATAATTGTTGTATTCTATGTAATACTTGTGTTATTAATATAATTTATTCATTCCGCTGTTGAGATTCTGATGTTGTTTCTTTCTATCTTCTCTATCTTTTCTCTTCTCTATCCCTTTCTTTCTTAATAATGATGTGTCTTCCTGTGGAATGAAGGATGGGTCGTACAATTGGTATCAGAGCGCTAGGTTGACTGAATACCTAGGCTTTGGAGTGATTTCATTCTTGAGAAAGAGCGTACTTGTGTATATACACACACACACACCTATTTGTTGGATTACCTATTCAGGTTACCCAATATGAGTTCTAAAGGTAGATAGGGTAGTTCTGAAGGAGATCATTTTGAGGTTCAGAGTCCATCTTTGAAGTGCAAGTTGGATGAGTAGAGTTTGGATCTATCAGTTGAGCAGAAGCGGGTGATGGTATCCTGGCAGCTTCAGAATGGAACAGCTACGTGGTAAGATGCAGTAACTATGGATTGTCTCCGAAGATGTTTCTTTGGAACAAGTTTAAGGAAGTGTGTCTGCTTCGGTGAGGTGGCTGTGTTCAACAGGGTATTTGTGTTTAGCTTTGAGGCCTGAGTTTCGCAAGGAGCTTCTGGTTTAGGAATTCTTTTGCGTCTGGTAGCTTTTCAGCTTGGATTGTTTTGTGAGCCGTCAAGAAGGTCATCTGTCAGCAGTTCTCTTTAGATGGAGCTCAGAAGCAGCAAAGTGGACCCGTTTTTTCGATGGACTGGTTAGATAAGTATAAGCTATTCTGATTGGTAAAAAGAGAACAGTTTTCTTTCGAATTAGGCTAGATTGATCGCAAAAGTGAATTCTGATAGCCTGAGTGTTCTCTTCGGTTATTGGAGATTTTTCGGATGTCTTCAGTGAAGTCGAGGGTTGCCTTAGCATCTGAAGATTGAGTTTTCGTATTGACTAGGATTCCAGGAGTGTTACCGGTGATTCAGCTTAGTAGTAAGGTGGCTTCTAGAGAGAGGGTTTGGTGAAGAAGCTCAGGATTTCACGGTACTTCTGAGTTTTTCTTTTATGGATCTGTTGAACGATATTTCTGGGATGTGTTGTCCAGTTTGTGCTTGTGTTCATCATCAGCATTCTCATCTGCTCCAGATCAGAGTTGTGCAGCGGAAGCAGTTTGGGAGTGCATCTGTTTTGTCTTTTCTGGTTGGGAGAAGTAAGTTTGTAGTCTTCTGATGATTGTGAAGTGGAGTTGTGTTCTAGATTTTGGATTGATCTTGGGAGGATCGTTTTATTGGGTTGTTTTTGGTCCAGTTTGTTTCTGGAGGCATCAGCGGAGGTTGAGCTGATCAGGAAGGATGAAGGCAACCAGAATCATCAGAAGAGTTTTGTGGATAAGAGACGGAGGAATTTGGATTGTACAGTCGAAGATTTGATTTTGGATAAGTTTTCTCCAATCAAAGGAGCTATCAGTTTTGGGTAAGACTGGAAAGCTAGCTCCGAGGTATTTTGATCTTTCTGTATTCTCTTTGGGATAAGGTTTGGTCTTCAAGATTGAATTGCCAGTTTGGAAGATTGGGATTCAATGTATTTCACGTATCTCTGAGGGAGTACCTGTATGATCCACTATGGTTTTAGAACCAGTAGTTCAAGAGGATTTGGTGGTCGAGTCAGACTTGTCTATGGTCTGATCTAGTTGAGTAGGAGCTCTATAGCTTAGTAGCCAGATTGTTTGGATTCTGTAGAGTGAGTATTCCGGTATTTATATACCTGGGAAACTCTAGGAAGTTATACCCAGAATTTTGTTTGGATAGTTAGATTTGTTTGTTTAAGTGAATTGGTTGCTATGGTTATTAGCATATGGTTGTTAATATATGCTTGTAGTTTTAAAATTTAATCTTAGATAGATTATTAAATTACCTTTGATTTTAAATTTCGGGGATGAAATTCTTTTAAGGGGGGAGGAGTGTGATATCCCGAAATTTTAAAAATATCAATTTAATAATCTGTAATAAAAATTAAATTGATTTCCATAATCTTTGTAATAAAATTTGAATTTAATTTAGTAATTTAATTAAATAAATATTTAATCGGTAGATTTTATCTTTTAGAAACTAGTAAATTGTTTTCTATTTATAATGTGTGTGTATATATATATTGTAAATAGATGAGCTTTGTTTTAAATTTAATTAAAAAGGATATTTTCTAATTCTAATATTTTTGGTAATTTGGAAATTTGATTTTTATTTAATATTAAGCTTTTCAAAAGCAACTTAAATAAATAACTATATGATTTGAAATTATAAGTAGAAGTTTGTAATATATATATATATATATATATATATATAAGTTTAAATTACAATTTTGCAAAAGAAACATTAATTCATATAATAAGATAAGAAATTTATTAATAAAGAGATAATTTCTTTTATAAATTATTCAAAGTTGATAATTGCGTTATTTTTAAACAATATTAATAATGTATTGTTTTTACTAATAGATTTTAATATAAATAGAATTGTTATTTCCAATTGAAATTTTATATATATAACATGATTTCTAAATTGAATTTTTGAATTTGATTTGAATTTGAATTTAAAATTTAGAAATTCAAAGTATAGTTTTAAATTATTTTGGATTTTAAAATTTAAGTTGGATTTGAATTTGAATTAGTTGAAATTCAAAAGATAGACATAAAAATATTTAAAAAAATATTTGAATGTGCTTTTATTTATAAATATAATTAGTTTTGTTTCTTTAAAGTAATTTATATTTAGATAAGTATTTACAAATTTATAAAGGGTAGGTATAAAGCTCTTTTATTTTACATTTAAAATAAATAGAAATTGCAAAGACAAGTGTTAATTCCTTAAGGTCTCATAATAAAAAGTGTTAAGTAAAAATTAATTCAAGATGACAAGTGTCCTTTAATTCTCTTTATTTTCTTTTTTTTTGATAAATCAAATTTCAGCCTATGTAAACATGTTTTCTTCCTTCCATTTCTTTTTCCATTCTTTTTCAAAAGGATAAGAAGAAAACTCAAAACCAAAAAATCTCTAAAACAAATCTGTAATACACATTGCCTCAAACCATAAAACAAAACCTAAAACTCATTTGGAAATCATCTTCAGGATCAAAATGTAAAGCCTGCATGCAAACCTGTAAACTAGTTTGCAAATAAAAAAAATCATCAACCTGTAGTTCATTCTTTTTCTTCAATTTGGAAACTCAAGCCTGCATCCTTCTTCAAATCTGGAATTTGATGAAACAAGTTCAAGTTCCAATAGCATGCATGCAAGATCCAGGAAATCAAAATATGGTTCTGAAGCTTGATCTCTCTGTTGAAACTTGGTGAATAAACTTCATTTTAAAAACAGTTTAAAACCTATGATTTTAACCTGATGCTTATGATGAATTGTGTGAAAATATAGTTGCTTATGTTATGTGCATGAATGCATGAATGTATGTATATGATGTGCTGTATATATCTGATGCATGCCTGGAAATGGATGATCACCTCTCTGTTTAAACAATGTGAGTAACTTCACCTTTAAAACTTAAAGTAAAATTTGGTTGCATGCTAGTGTGTTGAAATGAATATGTATTGTATGTATATATAAGTGAAAATCTGATGTGAATATTTATAGTGTACATGCTATTTATATGTGTGCTCTGTTCATGCTTTGTTTTCCCAGGCTCAAAATTTCATTTAAAATCCCTTACCACTTGATCTAGTTTTTGATAGGATTTAATTTACAAACAAAAGTTGTTTGATTTATCATAGATTAATGTTTAAAAATTTAATTAAGTCAAAATAAAGCCTGATTGTCTCTAAAAATTTAAAAACAACAGTGCATGTTAAATAAAGTGAAAACTCAAACTTTGTAATTTCTAAATTCAAGATTATAAATTGAATATATAAACTATAAAATGATTTTTAACACAAAAATCATAAATTTTAAATTGGGAATGAGGGTGCAGTTCTGAGTTGAACTGGAAAGGGGAAATTAGGATTTTCTGGTGATCCAAATGTTTGGACAGGTCAGGTTTCTTCCAGATGATGGAGGAGTGATCGTAGTTGATGGGAAAAATGTCTGATGGTGATGCATTTCATCGAGGAGGTAGCAGTAGTGGACTCTTGTTTGTAACCTTAGTTTTAACTGGGTTTGATGTTTTGATCATCTCGGTTTCTACAATTGATCGAGTGCAATGAGACTTTGGGTGATGGAAGCTTGGTCGTTGACGAGGACATGGCCGGAGTTGCAGAATTTACGGTGGTCGGAGTTTCATGGCCGAGGCAGTCTCCAGGTTTGGGTGTGTGGTTCCAGTCTGTTCCAGGTTTGGAATGAAGACCTTGAATTCTATTTCGAGTCTGGATGTTCAATATGATGATCGTGGAGTGGTGTTTGGGTGGTTGTTGATGTGAGGAGATCATCGGCGATGATCTGAGATGGTCGGCGGCACCGTGCATGTGCACGGTGCACTTTCTTTGATCTAAGGTGTTTGGTCTGGGGAAGGGGGTGTATACTCGAGTTTTACTCGAAGTAGTTGGGTAGTTTGCTCGAGGGAGTTTGGATTTGGACTCGAAGCAAATTTTAAGTGGCTCGGGTTATATGATGTTACAGGTTTTAAAAGAAACTTGTACTGTTCTGTTTTAAATTTTAAAATGTAATTTAAAACTGAAGTTTAAATGAAAAGCGAAGTTTTAAACAAGTATTAAATCTAAGTTTTAAATCTGGAATTCAAGTTTAGTTTGAATATCGGTTTAAAAATAAAATAAAACTTTTTAAATTTAAATTGTTTTAACTGCTTTAAAATGGTTAAATGGTTTGAATTTTAAAAATGAAGTTTAAAATGTAAGTAAAGTTTTTAATCAAAGTTTAATCTGGAATCAAATTTAAATTTGTATTCCGGTTTTGAAATAAATGAAAGTTTTAAATTTAAAATGTTTTAAACAACTTTGTATGTTTAAAGTGCATTTTAAATTGATTTGAATCTAAAATGAAATTTGGTTTTAAATTCTTTTAAGCTTCTTTTATAAGATAAATATTTCTTTAACTTGTGAAATAAAAAGGTTTTGAATTATTTTTAAACTTTATTAAAGTTAATTTGTATTCCTTTTAAAACTTAAATTTAAAATGAAATTTGAAAGAAAATTTAAAGTAAATTGTTTTTAAATGCTTTGTTAATGATAATTTGATCATTAATAAGAAAAATGTTTTTATCTTTAAATAAATGAAGATTTAATGATTTGTAAATTCATTCAATTATTAAGTTAATTAAAATGGATAATTAATTTATTTATTTAATTAATGATTTGGATTAATTAAATAAGTAATTAAAGGTTTAAATTAATTAATTAAGGTTTAAGATTAATTAATTAAGGAATAATTAATTTGTAATTAAGGATTATTAATTAGATTTTAATTAATAATTAAAGAATTAATTAATCAAGTAATTAAGGATTAATTAAGTTACAATTAAAACTTAAGTAATTAAATAATTAGGATTAATTAATGGATTATTAAACATTTATTAATTTATTAATAATGGTTAATCTAAGTTAATTACTTAAGAAAAGTAATTAAAGAATTGTTAATAGTGAATGAAGGTCATTAACCTAAGATTATTTAATAATTAATTAAAGTGATTAATTTTAATAATTAATTAGATTAATTAAATTAAAGATAATCATTTGTGAAAATGGTTAAGAATAATTACTTAATAAAAGCAATTAAGGAATTAATTACTCATTGTAATTAATTAAGTTTAATTTGATTAGTTTAAATTAATTAATTAAGTTTAATTAATTTAATCACTGGATGATTTGATAGTAATTACTTAATGTAATTAATGAATTGTAGTTACTTAGTGAAGTAATTAATGGATAATTACTAGATGTAATTAATTGAAGATGATTTAAAAAATGGAAGAAATTTGGATTAAATCACTTTGTAATTAATCAAGGGATTAATTAAGATAATTAATTATAGAGTAATTAATTTATTTAATTAAGTAATTAAGGGTAGTTAATTACTGAATGTGATTAATCAAGAGTGATTAATAATTATGGTTTAATTAAGATTAATTACTTAATGTAATTAATTTAAATAAGATAATTAATTAAAATGTAATTAGGGATCATTAATTAATATAATTAATGATGAAATTAAGGGTTGATTAATTAAGGAATAATTAATCAATGAAGTAATTAATTAATGTAATTAATTAAGGATTAATGTAATTAATTATAGTTAATTAATTAATGAAGTAATTAAAAGTTAATTACTGTATTTGGTTAAGAATAATTAGTTTGTGAAATTAATTAAAGGATAAGTTCTTGAATGCAATTAAAGGATAATTAATCAGGGGTGATTAATTAAGATAGATAATTAAATGGTAATTAATTTATTTATTTATAATCAATTAATGGCTATGTAAGCAAGATTTATAATGATGAAGTAAATAATTTAATTTATTTTAAATTAATTAAAGATGAAGTAATTAATTTAATTCACTTTAAATTAGTTGGAGATGGTATAGATTATTACTTATGTATGGATGAATGATATTGATTGCCTTGAATGGTTTGAGATCTCAGATATGAGATAAGTGATGCTGTGTGATATGGATGCATTGGTTGAAGTATGATGATAATGTGAATTATCTATTTGTGATGATAATATGTATTATCTACTTATGTGATGATGTGAATTATCTATCTGTATGTATATAGATAATGAAATGAATTGTTTTAAACTTTAAAACAACTTGGACCTAAAAGGTGGCGTTTCGAATTTCGATGAGACCGGGATCGGGTTTCCAGATTTGGATATCCGAAAACCACATCGATCCAAATTAACGATGGGTCATGAATCTCAAGTGAAGATGAAGATTCAGAGTGCAAGGGTTATCGTCGTTAACTCTGAGGGTGATTCCAAAACGAGTGTAACGAGATAATGCCTTCGGTTTCGTTCGAACCCGGAACGAACTTGTATGGATTGAATGCTTTCAGAACATCGTCGGGTGGACGATGTGCATTCTAAGATAGATGTGTTCTATAAAGGTAATCGTAGCCTTAAGCCTCATCAATCGGGAATGGATAAAACAGGGGAGGTGCAGTAAGGCTAAGTGGGTCATGTCCAAGTAGGACGAGATTTACCCCTGTCTAGAGGTCCCTTTTTATTCGGCTTAGTGGGTAGTTGGAAATGCGCACCATCTGCGGGGTTGTCTTGTTCGAGACTATCCAGTAAGGGATGGTTCCGGCCTTGTGTTGTAGGGGATTTAGGGTGGATCCTCAATACGTTGATCTAGGCCACGTACTGTGACGGGCGGTACCCCGGTAGCCCTGCTGTTGTATGGAATCCAAACTCCAATAAGTATCGTAAGTTTTAGTTGTGCCCAACTATGTTGGAACGTGAGATGTAAGCATTCCAGCTATTTCTGTATTTTACTTGAAAACCCTAGGCCCGATTATAATATCACTGGATTTCCTATCAAATGTTTTGGTTAGCGTAAGGTAAAAACTTTTCCATGTTTACGTGTGAGAAGTCTTACGAGATTCCTTTCTTTTCAAAGGTTTTTCAAAAGTTAAGCAACTTTAACCTATTTACTCACACCAGACCCATGTCTGACCTAAGTGTTTATTTTCTGTTTTATTAAACTCTTGGGTACTCGTATTATGTATGAGTAGTCGAGAGATTCAGGTGAGCTTTGATGAATTCTGGAGGAGCAATGGAGCAAGAGGCTTCAGCGTTTGTAGATATATATAGTGTTTCGTTGTGTGATCTCTGAGTCAAATATTTGTGTTGTATTGAGTTGTAATAACTAGACAGGTGTTAATAACTATCTAGTATGTGATGTATAATCTGTGTAACTCTGATAATTGTTGTATACTATGTAATACTTATGTTATTAATATAATTTATTTGTTTCGTTGTTGAGATTCTGATGTTGTTTCTTTCTATCTTCTCTATCTTTTCTCTTCTCTATCCCTTTCCTTCTTAATAATGATGTGTCTTTCTGTGGAATGAAGGAAGGTCGTTACAATGAATATATATATATATAATTATATGTATGTATATATTCTAGAAATAACGCGCATTTGAATTTCAAAATAGACGCGCGTCATAAAGGAAATTAATTGACATCAGCAATTAGAGGTAATTAATTAACATTAGTAGGCAATGTTAATCAAATTAGCAATTAAAGGAAATTGATTTACATTAATTAGCAATGTTTGAATTTCAAAATAAACATGTGTTATAAAGGGAATTAAATTTTAAATTGATGGAAATTAATTAGAATGAATAGGCAATCGTTAAAAGTTAACATTTAATAAATTAATACATATAAAACAAAAAGGCTAGACACGTCAAAACCGACGTGTTTTGCTTATTTTTAATGGCTAGATTTTAATCGCTTTAAATGAACGGATGATGTTGTTATGGCTTCATATAAATAAACATGCAGAGCTAGCCTTAAAACCCGTATTTTCCTAAATGAGCGCGAAAGCCCTATCACTTTTCTTTCTCCTCCAATTCTTTAGAAATCAAATATACTAGATTTAGGTTTTTGATTTGCAATTTGGAGGTCGAAACTATAGATCTAGGGAAGAAATGTCCAAATTAAGCCGTCCGCATGAAGTGAATTTCCAGATCTGGTTTTGTAGTTTATCTGTTTATTTTCTTCAATTAGATTCAGATTTATAAATCCATACAAATTCTGGTTTGTGGATCCAAATAGGGTTGCAAAGGGGAAGGCTATGGATAATAGAACTGGGCTAAAAATCTGATCTAGAATTTGAAGTGTTTTCTTTTCAGGTGAGTGGATATAAATTATATATCTTTTATTTTTATGATATATAATATCGGTAGATTCGCGTTAAATATTTAATTCGGCATTTGGACTAATTTCAGTAATTGGTTCTACTAGCTAGTTATGTTAAACTGTAAATTTTGTAAGAAAAGTGTACTTATATTTAAATGTTATTTATATGGGAAAAAATGAAAGAAACCCAATTAAATATAAGTAATATTTGGCTTAAATGTTGTAGAGAAAGTCATAAACCTAAAAGTGAGAAATTTACAGTAAATTATGTTAAAACGAGAGAAATGAATTAAAAGGGAGAAAATCTAGTAACTTGATTTGGAAGTTAGTGATAGGTTAGTTGGTTGATTTAGAAAAGGGAATACATTTCCATAGTTTAGTATTGTAAGAATAAAGGTAAACGTAACTGCAAGAATAAAAGCAAGAAAAATGGAATTAGTGCAAAATAAAGACATTACTGTATTTTGTGCATTACCTAACAATTAAAGAAACAGTAAAAGAAATATCTTGCAGTTACGAGTTATTGTTTGTAGCATTATTTAGTATTAAAACATGAAAATGAATTTTTACCACAGTTTTTGTGACCAACCAAATAGAATAGAACTACTTCCCAGAATAAAAAAGAATAACGCTAAGCATTATAGAAATTAAAGGAGAAGAAATAGTCAAGTCAATTATTTGACAAGACTAGAAAAAATAAACAGAAAATGTGACTAGATCTACATTTATTGCACAGATAGAGTAAAAAGTAAAGCATTTATTATGATAAGTAAATTATGAAAGTTGGACGTAGTCCCAAGATAAGACTGTTATATAATATAAGAGAACTAAAGAAAATTTAGTATCATGATAAAAGAAGTCATACTAAAATAGAAAAGAGACACTTGCAATTACATTTATAACATGTAGGCTATAAAAGAAAGAAAACAATATAAAAGTGACAATTGCAAGTATAATTGTAACACGTAGGTTAAAATTAAAAAGAAAGAAATAAATGGCTTATTTTATCAAACTTAGATCTTGGATTAAGTTAATGAGCAAAAAATAGCAGTGCCATGTACCTGCAGCATTCCCTTTCAAGTCTAGGACCGATGGTCCTACATGTAGGTGTGGCTGGGCATGCTGATTAGGGTAAATAAGTAGCCAAAGGAATAAGAAAAGTAAACTAAATGCATAATGAAAGATTAGATGTAGGGTCTAATAAAATGGTAAGGTGCGTTTGGAGTACCCCAAAGAGAATCTGGATAAAGAGCCTAACGAAGCAGTTCATCACAGATTTTTAGTATAGAAAGAGCACATCCAACTTAGTTATTTTGGGCTAGAAGGAAGTACGAGACTTCAACGGGATGTGAGTATACTCTAGGATGGCCCTCTGGGGTATGCCTAACGAAGTTGCACCCCTGAAGGAAAGTTTGTAGGTGTTCCATTAAGAGAGTATGCCTTGACTGCTTTTGCATTGCAGGCCTAATGAAGCGGACCTTTGTAGGCAGTCAAAAGGTTGATGATGGAGTAGTATATTCGTATGACACCATAATCTAGTTTGCGAGTAGGTTATAGTGGGCAGGACCCATAAGGATAGTCGCATGCGGATATCAGCCATCATTAGTCAGAGTGAGTTCTTGAAAGACTTGGGTTAAACCAACAGGCCAATGATTCTTTCACTATCGAGACATTGGATGAGAGGCAAAGCCAATTGGATGTTAGATTGTTTACAGTATGGAACATACACTTAGCTCTTGAAAGGATTTCAATTAGTTGAGGGGGGCTGCGTGGGACCATAGCCATAATAAGAAAAGACACAGACCAAGTAAAATATCTGCATTGTAGACCTAACAAAGCGGATCTTTACAGATATAGAAAATCCCCGACTGAGTTTTGTACAAGGTAGACCTCATTGGCAGAATTTAGGAAGTAGACAGAACGATTATGTGTAATCCTCAGGGTATGCACTTGTTGGTACATTATGGATGTCCGAGCACTGGTATAAGCTAGTGTGGATGCAGTTTCACATTTTTATAGTAGACGATGGAACATCTATGTTGTAGGCCTCACGAAGCTATCCTTTACAGATGTAGTTATAGTACGCTCTAGTAGCGAGACGATGGAGTCCTTTTCGACGAGGATACAGAAGGTACTATGGGTAGTACCTAAGACCGATGCGATCTTCGGGGCATGTAGCTACATATATATTCGTTATTAGATCTTAATCTACTAGGAAGTAGATGGGTATGATTCATGCACAGGGATGAAAGTATTATAAACCCAGCAAACCTAATATAACAGAAACTGGAAATAGAACGGTATATGTAGAGTTATGCTTAGAAGTGTATAATTTGTCCATTCACCGGAACTTTAGTTTTGACCCCCTCCTCATATCCTCCCACAGGTTAGATAGAAGGCGGAGATTTTCCAGCTTGTGACACTTATTTAGAAAGTGTTATTGCCATGGTGAGTATTTATTTACTATTATATTTTAGTCGGTTCCACTGTGAGATATTTATTTGAACTCTGATATAATTATCTTTGCTTATTTGCAGGATATCAGATCCTAACTCGGGATTCAGTGAGCTTGGATTTTAGCATTTTTGCAAAAAAATATGGATCCACTGGAATTCGGGTTATTACAGAAGAATTCGCAAATATGGATTAAAATAGAAAAACACTAAATTTACAGAAATCGGATGTAAAATGAAAAACTGAAATAAAATAGCGATGGATTGAAATAGGCAAATTTAAGATATTTGCAAGCATGATTATAACACGCGGTTATAACTAAAAAGAGAAAATAGAAGAGTAACAGTTGCAAGAACAAATATAACATGCAGGTTATAATTAGAAAGAAAGAAATAACAGAAGGGGTTTATTCAAAACTTAGATCATGGATTAAATTAAAAAGAAAATATCGCAGTAGTGGCGCATACCGGCAACATTCCCTTTCAGGTCTAGTACTGATGGTCTCACACATGGGTGAGGCAGGCACGCTTATGCTAATTAGAGTAAATAAGTGGCCAATAGATAGAGGCTCAAATTTGGAGATTTGGGCAAGGGGCGCAAAGTTAGAAGATTTGTTTATTAGGACCAGTACCGGCAGCATTCCCCTTCAGGTCGAAGACTGATGCTCTCACACATAAGGGAGGCTGGGCACGCTTATGCTGATTATGGTAAATAAAGAATCAAATAGGAGGCGACAGTTAGTGTGTGCCAATGATGACCGAGCGTCCGGCATCGACTAGGGTAAATAATTCGCCACTGTGTTCTATGCGCTAAGAGGTATCTTTTGCAGTGGGACCAATAGGATTGGCTCATAGTGGCACAACAGATTTAGGAAAGGCCGATCAATGGGTAGGATTAAGATTTTAGCCGAATCAAGTTAGCATTTGAGGTAGAATTAGGGTTTCAGCCTGATCACAACAGTTTAAGACAAGTGCAAACAATTAAATCAAACAATCAAACAGAATCAGAAACAGTATTTTATGCGAGTTTTATCTTTCTGTATCCTCTTTTCATGCTAGAAATATTGCTCAGTCTATTATCTTTATCTTGCTTTAAAATGCTTGTAATTACTTTCACTCACAGGACTTATTGTTTGACCCGCTCCTCTATCTTTCCTTTCCCCCACTAGGCCAGTAGAGTTGAGGATAGTTGATTCAGATTGCTTGGAGATTCATTTCTAAAGTTTCCTCATTTCAGATGTATTATTCTACTTTTCATCCTTTTCATTTGGCTTATGATGGATCGGCACTTGTGAGAGGGGTTATTATTGCTACTTTTACTCTGATTATGTGAGACTGAGATGTATTTCCATAGGACAGGTTTTGAGTTTTTGAGACATGTTATGTTTTGTGACTTATTTTGATATGAAGATTAATTCTGAATGATAAGTTATTATTTAAATATTTTCTGCTGCTTTTACTTATCTTTCTTGTGAATCTTATTGTTTGTGATGCTTTAGCTATACCTATAACGCATCACATCCTTTAATGTCCCTTTTCTGGGAATACTAAGGTATTTCACCACCAAACCTTTAGTACAATCATAAGAACTGATTCGTGTATATCACGATGGCAAAACTTCATTTATTGGGTCAAAACAAGTGTTGCATAAAAAAACTACAAGAAAAATTACCTTTTGTAACGCCAACTAATAACACTCTATTTCATTGTGTTATTGTTTATTCTAATTTCTTTTATTTAAAGCTAGGGCTTGTTGGATAACTCTATCTACCCCCTAATATATTCTTTGGTCGCATCCTCATCCACTATTTTTCTTTTCCTTCCTCAAATTTTTCCCCTCTCTTCTTCGGTCTTCCCACTTTCACAAATTATATTTTAGTTCTTTGCTCAAATTAATGGCTCATATTTATCAACCACCTTCTCATTATTACAAATGCACCAACCTCATGCAATTTCTTCGCGTTCTTGTCCCAATAAATACCATTAAAATCTTAAAAAATAAACAAAGTGAAACGGAGAAGGTCAATGGAAGTTTGAAGAGCTACTGGGAGCATCGCGCTTACTCCCGCATCGATGGAGGTTCCGGTCATTGTCGAGCACTATGCAGCAGAATCAAGCTCGGTGTTGGCACCGTCTCACGCCATCGCTAATGAATCAGGGTACCTGAAGACGATCTTGTTTCGGTTCAATCAGAGTACCTAAAAAGCCAAGATCTGCGACGCTTATGCATGGATGATCTTAGGGTTTGCAGATATAGATGCAATTTCTGGAAGATTTGGGTATGTTAGGAAAGGGATTTATGGGTTTGAGTTCTTGCTTCGATTACTTTTTTATTTGTTGAATTACTTTTTTACTTGTGCAATGATGATGGCTTATTTGTAATGAGTTAAAGGCTAGTTTCTAGAGGTTTGTTCTTCTTCACACTAATTTTCTATAGCTCATATTCTCAATTTGTCGAATAGAAGGAGGGAACTCAATATAGAAAATTCATGTGTGTTTATGTTATCCTTTGCATCGCCAAACCAATCAAAGAATACACTTAGTTCTAGACCTTTTCCTAGCATTAATGAATTGGTTATTGACTATTGTCCTCCTTATCGTGGTAATTCAATCAGTATTTGATGTAGAAATAAATATAGTTTTTGAATAATAATAGTTGGCATAAGGAAATGCAAACAAATTAGTCATTTTTTCCTTGTTACAACAAGAGAGGCTACCTTGAAATAATTTGTTGAAGCCGACTAGTTATGTGATTGTAGTCCCAATAGATTTTCCAACCTTATTGGATCAAAAATGCATAATAATAAGTAAATAAATTAAATTGAATATTTTGATCTTCACTTATTGGTAAATTATTATTAAATTAGAACAATGTGGATCTTGCATCATTTTATAAAAGAAAGAAGATAGAAATACGGTATCAATAGGTGAAGTGAATGTAAAATTAGGATAATATACGTTATATAGCTCAAGTAGATCAAAATATATTACAAGTGACTATAATAGCCCAGTGAATATTGATATATTACAAATGAATCAAAATATGGTGTGAGTGAATATACATGAATATAGTGGAAATGAATCTGAATATAGTGTAAGTGAATCTAAATGTAGTGCAAATGATTTTATTTTTAGACATTATCAATAGCAAATATTCTTATTGACAAGTAAAGCATGGATATGTTATTTTATCATCCAATAAAACTTCTGCTCCAGAGATTTTTATTTCTGAAAATAGGAGGTTTGTGAAAATTACACAAGGATCAAACTAACATAATTCATCAAAACTGTCCACGAGTAGTGTTGATTTTCTTAAAAAATGTATGGAAATCAAATTATATTTTAGTGCTTGTTTTGTATGCAAAACACAAAGGTTAAAATACCAGGAAAGCGATGAACATGTGAATTCTGGAGACAATGGAGATTCCGATGGAAGAAACAACAATAAAAAAGAATCCTTAGTAACCATAAGAGTACAGGAGCACCGAAAAATAAAAATAGGCCAGGAAATGATAATTTTGATGGTTACCAAAATAACTCAATAGGTAGAAGGGAAAAATATAATGGACATACACCTTGGCAAGTTCATGAACATGAAAAGTAAGCACCATCCGCTAATGGTTCTTTTGAATGGATCATTTCATTTTATCAAATATAATGTGACTTTTGTTGTTATAGGATGTTCAAGAAGTGCCCTCATCCTGATGAAAAGCAAAGTCTACAGTTGAATCGTCGCCTTAAACTCGACGCTCGTCAAGTTAAGTTCTGGTTTTAGAACCATCGTTCTCATAGGAAGGCACACTTTTCATGTTTGCGTCTAGTTAGTTTATATTAATACATGCATTTATTTATTTATTCAATTTTTTTTGGATATTTAACGGAGGCAAATAGATCGACATGAACACTCTAGGCTAGAAGAGGAGAAGGAAAAGTTATGGAAAGAAAACTTATTGGCAAAATAAGTACTAAGCAACCCGACATGCAAAAACTTATTGGCTCCTATCTAGGTATTATCAATAGTAAATAATTTTATAGTGTCAGACATAATTTTACTTGTGATCATGATGTAGGATATTCATATGTTTATGTTAACTGAACCCTTTTCCAACATACCACCTTTTGATTTTACTCATATTTTTTTGAATCATAATGTGTAATATTATAAACTGAGAAACTATCTTAATTACTTGCCTTTACATCAAAAGAGTTATAGTTCTAAACATTTAAATCCTTTGCTATTTTCTACAATACTCAAAAGCGCGGCGATGGTCATGTTATTTTCAACTCGATAGAAAATATTAATTATCATTTTACTATTTATTTATACAATAATATTTAGTGTTAACCATATTGTTAATCCAAACTTAATGTAGAGTATATATTACATAACTAGAAGGGACCAAGCTTAAAGTAGAATATATATTACAAAATGATGATCATGCAGTGGAAAATTTATCTTTGGATTTATATATATTAAACGTGTGTTAACATAGTAAGCATCCACATTTTCATATCTTACTAGCAGGGCTGGACCTCAGCAGAGCCCAAAAGGCGATTTCCTATTAAAAAACCCTAATATTATTATGTGGTCAAACATGTTGATGAAGATTCATGTTCAGATATATAGTTTCTTAATTGAACAATAAATATAATCACCGTTAAACCATGTGTTCAAACACGTAGACTAATTTATTGACTGATTATGTTGTTATACTTTAAACTTTAACAATACATATATAAATCAATTTCAATAACTACTTGGTACTTCTCTTTATAGCTTACTAAACCTTTCTACCTCCACTTACAACTATATACCAAATCATACAAGTTCAAATTTAGCTTCCTGTCACAATTTCCACCTCATAAATAAACTCTTAAAGGGATGTACCAGCAATCGATCTGCTAACACGATCACGATGCAAATAACATCGTCAACTAACATTAGAAAGAATTTTACTAAAATCCAAGAAAATAAATAAACTTTCACACACAATAGGATATCAACACATTTATCTTCTAACATAGATAATATATAACATAAATAAAATTAAAATAAAGATACCGAGATTTTAGTTACGAGGTTCCACACACAATAATATATCCCACATAATAATATTTAACAAAAATATAAATAAATCATATCACACAGTAGCATATCACAGTGCAATGTTTCAGTTGCATTTTCAACTAAGATGCTCATATGCATTTCGTAATCAAGTACTACTCGGTTGCATTTTGTAACTGAGCAAGGTTTCAATTGAAAAATGCAACTGAGGTGCTTCTCGGTGGCAAAATGCAATGGAGGTTCAGTGCTGCTCAGTTGCAAAATGCTACTGAGGTGATGTTTTAGTTGCATTTTGCAATTGAGCATTGCTTCAGGCGCATTTGCAAGTGAGGTGCTGCTTCAGTTGCGTAATGCAGCTGAGGCACTGCTTCAGTTGCATAATGCAGCATAGCAAGCTTTCAGTTTCAAAATGCAATTGAGGTGCTACTCAGCTGCATTTTGTAACTAAAACCTGGCTAATGCAACTAAGAAAGGTTTCAACTGCATTTTGCAACTGGATTTCTCAGTTTCTTTTTGGAACCGAGTGTTGCTTAGTTGCATTTTAAGTGCAACTAAGTTGCTCTCACTTGCAGTGCAGAGTTGCACTCCAATTGAGTGCCACTTGCACTACAATTGTGCAGCTGAGTTAGAAAGTCTAATATGCTGAAACGTCAAATAACAAATAGGGTGTTGATTATTTGAATCGATTGATGGAACATATTTTCTTTGGATATTTATATGCAGAGTACATGCAGCAACATGTTGACATAGAGTTATCTACATTTGGTATGGGTATGTATACATGTCATTTATCATCTTCTTTTTTGCCTATTTTTTAAAGACAACATTATAGTTCTTAGAATTTTGATCTTCATATTATAATTCATACTAAACATATTCATATATTTCAGTACAATTTATTTCAGCAATTGGCACAGTCGTTGCCATGTTGAAGATTCTAAAAATCATGGCCTTGCTACTGAGAAGAGCAAGGTTGGTAAATGGGCATCAGCACTTTTTCTTGCAGTGCTTCCTGGAATGACAACTTTTCATGGGCCTCGGCTTCCTCGTTGAATGGAAAAGTAATTTTGTTTCCACTGTTTGTATATAAGTATGTTGATAGTACTAGTTGAATTTCTGACTTTTTAAGAACTATTTGATATGTTTAATATGATGTCTATGGATATTTTGTATGTTTGATATAATGCGTTACATTTTCTTATTATTATATTCTTCGACTTTTAAATTGTTTATATTATTATGTGTTAAGGAAGATTCATTTTGATACACTATTATTAAACTGTAAAATATAGCAGGATGCTTAAAAAGCATCATGATTAAATACTATAAGCGCTATAAAAATGTAATGTAAGGTAGGTTCTTACTATCGAAGGATAGCGCATAAAAGCGCAATTGTATCTACACATTTTCTAACCGCATATAGACGCTACAAATTGATTTAGAATATGTTATAACATGTCGATATAGCGTTTATACAGCCTTTATAGTAATATGTAGAGAGCAGAAATATAGCGCTAAAGAAGAAGCGTATTATAGCAGAACATATGTGCTATGAAAACCTACTATTTTATAGCGGCATTTTGGTGTTATAAATACGTCATTGGTTTTTTATAACTTGTCGATATATAGTGTTTATCGAACTCTATGTTTATCAATCATAGCGGTTATATGCCACTATAGATGACTTTTTTTCTTGTAGTGAAACATTGTTATGACAACCCTAAAAATAATAGTATAGGGTTTTGATTAATTATATATATTATAAAACATTTTCTTCTGCAAAATCATTTACTATAACAACTGTGTTATAGTCCTTGCTTTCCATGCTTCCCGAAAGCGTCTATTACAACAATAAATATTGAAATCTATGTTTTCGATATTTATCACATTTTAAAACATTTTTCAAACTGTTAAATTCCATTTGGAATTATTATTTCCCAAAGCATTACTTCCAAAAGATAAATTACCTTTAAATTCTTAACCCTTCAAAATATCACTTTCAAACATTCCTTTAAATAAAAATCTATATCTAAATCTCAACATAAGTCATTCCGTATTTATAAAACTACGTTTATAAATCTCCTTCCAATTTTATAAAACTTCTATTCTATATATAAAATCTCTTTATTTTTGAAATTCTATTTATAAAGCTTTCTTCAATAAAAACTAATTTTACTAACAAAATCCATTTATAAATCCATTTCTTTATAAATCAAATTTATTGATAAAATCCATTTTTGAAATAAACTTCAATTCATTTACAAAATATTTATAAATTCTGATTTTAAATCCGTTTCTTTATTTTAAAATATCACTTCTATAAATCATTTTTATAAACTTATTCAAAATGTCTATTTAAAAACACTTTACAAAATAATAAATTGAAAATACCAAAAATCATAACTTTTATTTGTTCAGAAATAAATTCATTTCCTTATAATAATTTAAAATCATTAAAGCATATTTATATTTCCAAAATTACTTCAAAATCCTTTTCAAATCAAAATCATTACTTTTAGTATTTCAAAATACCAAAAATAAGACCCAGTGCTACTAGAGCACTAAATAAGTCGGATCATATCGCAATCAATAATATGACATCCAATACATCATATATTAGCATATATATGAAAAATAAATTCGACAGTGTTGAGGGATCCTGTTGGATCCCTCCAACCTGTTCCTCTGCACTACATACAGAATATAATCATAAAAATATAAATCAACCACTTCGAGATGAAATTCTAAACAAAGAGTCATCCGCTCTTATACAGGAACGTAATAGGGTCTCATCCGCGCCACTAGGCAGGAATATATAACCAAACCAACTAATAAATATAGTTAATCATCCAAACAAGCAACAATAGCATAATTAAAATTATTACCAATATATAAAAATATAAGAAAACCAAAGAGATGGGTATACTCATAAAAATTACAGAAATCGCCTAAGCGCTCCGGTTTGAATTAAAATCGAATGGTGGTTCAATTTAACCCAAAATTCCTAGTAGCTCCAATCAATTCAATCCAACTCCATAGCATAGCGCTCGCTGATACGAACACAACGCAACCTGTCACGCCCGAAACTGACCTAATATGAACAAGTTATGAATTTATAAACGATTTAAATAATTAAACTAAAATTAACTTATAATTAACATTAACTAAACTTAATTAACCTTCTCCTTATCTTCCCCCATTCTCATTTCAGCCACGTGCCTTTATTTTTTTTTAATCCACGAACGCGACATTCCACGCACCGTCCCACTACCAGCTGCGATGCATCGCTGAGCCATCCTCCGCCGCTATTGCCATCTGCTGCCGTACGCGCATACACACGCGAATTGCCAAAACCAAAAGTTGTTGTTCATGATTGAACGAGCTTCACCACTACCTCGGTCCGTCGACCTATGATCCAACCGCTGGTTAGTTTCGTATCATCATGTTGTACATTTGGTTAGTTGGATTCATTGGCTAATTTGGCCCCTAGAGGCACTGATCAACCATGGTCGTTCGATGGAAGTTTTTTTTAATGGCGGCTGAAGAAATAAGGTTTATGGTTTCAAAATGAAAGGAATGGATGGCCTTTTATAACAAATTTAACTTGGCACTATTCACGCTTTAAAATTTCAAACTCCAGACGAATCATGTCGCATGGCGTTCTATATGTTATATCCATATTCCAAACGCAATGGAATATATATCGGGAGTCAATTCCATCATATACAAAAGATAGCTTTTCAAAATCAATATATATTAATTTAAAAAAATTAATGAATTTCTATGCGTTTTGAACTCGCACGACCAAACGATACGTTCAATTGCCACGAAATTTAACGGCATATAATAATTCGCTATTACGGATCCGATGAAACTTGTTTCGTCGAAATCCAAGACAGTGCTCCGAAAGCTATTTTTACACTTTCCAAAATCACTTTAAATCACTTTTAAATCAAAATTAAAAAGTTTATTACCTTCCTTCTTATTCAAATAGATTTGAAGGCAACTTTCAAAATCATTTTCATTCACATTGGATTCAAGATTTAATTTATTTAAATAGTTTCAAATATTGAATTTAAGAATTTAATTATCAAATAAATTGCAATATTTGAAATATAAGTTATTTAACTAATAAAATTAACTTTTCAATGTTTAAAATCAATTAAATATTTCAAATTCAAATGACTAAAATTCTGGGTCATTACACTTACTTTCAAATTCCCTTCCAAAATATTTATACTTTAAAGTTTTTTTAAATAAAATTATTACTACATTTTCATGAATTATTTGAAACTTTATCAAAGCCGCCGGGATTTAAATTTCCTTAAACTCTATCTTATTTTCAAAATATTTTGTAATCCTGATTTATAAAATCAACTTTTATAAAATCATCTGAAATATTTCTTTAATGAACACCTTTTATTAAAATCAAATTTTAACCCAACATTACATCGAATGCCTTATAGTCAAATTATAAAACTTAATGCACAAGGTGTTTGATTCAATGTTCCCATAAATTCTATCTACCCAACCTATGCTTAAAAGGAAAAACTACAAACAGATTAGAAAATAGTCAATGCTCAAAAATGGCTGAGGACGACTAATCAAATCCTATATGATAATAATTAAATATTATCAACTCCTAACAACAACCGAAACATAAATAACTATATTTTATTTTTGAAACATTTTCCTTTCTGTATATATAATAGAGTCCTAGGTAAAATTATTTCATTTACCAATTTTAAAATAATATTGTGTCTATTGGACTTGCTCAACTGTTTAGTAAATCCCTATCAATAACGTTGTCCTAACGCATCGACTAGAATTCTTAAGCCACTCAACAGATCAAATCACACAATATAAAACATTTTTATACATTAAAAAATATGCACTTTATATAACATGTACTCTCAAACTCATTCTACGGTCTCACTTACCCTATCTCAAATGAGTTAATCCCACCAGGCTTAGGTTCTTGCTTAACCTTGCGCTCTCGAACCAACTGTAATGACCCGCCTTTCTTACACCTAAAGACGCCACTTAATACATCATCGGTATTCATGTGGCAATCATTTAGTCATAAGAAAGACAGATTGTTAGGGGTGAAAGAAAGAATAAGGAGGACAAGTAGAAACGAAATAATACAGAATTTCACAACGCAACGAAACAATGTATATTAATCAACATAAAATTTACAGCCATTTCAACCATGATACATCAGAGTCATAATAATAAAAATTCTACCATGGGTAGTTATAACTGCCTTTCCTAATTTAAGCGATACAAGATATATAAAACACAGCATAAACAAGATAAATCACTAGCTACTGTATGAAGCCACATGCTCCAAGCTTCTTGAA
Source organism: Allium cepa (assembly GCA_030765085.1). Taxonomy (NCBI): domain Eukaryota; kingdom Viridiplantae; phylum Streptophyta; class Magnoliopsida; order Asparagales; family Amaryllidaceae; genus Allium; species Allium cepa. Next base: position 215,792,654 of record CM060946.1, read on the forward strand.
AACGCATCCGGGGGAAACTTGAACTACTTGGCTGCTCATACAAATTTGAGCACTTATGAGTTTTAGGGAAAGAAAATAAAACTCCAGGTCATACATGGATCTGGTGTGAGTAGAGAATAAGTTTAACTTTATAAAAACCTTTAAAAATAAAAGGTATCTTGTAAAGTTACGCTACACATAAACACGGACTGGTTTTTACCTTATGGTGACCAAAACATTTCTACATAAAATCCAGTGATATTATAATAATGTCTATGGGTTTAAAATACGAATAATAAAGTAGTTGTGATGTGTGAACATGGTAGCAATAATAGGTATACAATCAAAAATCGAAAGTGCTTATTGGAGAATGGATTTCCAATAAATGGCAACGTAAGGGACTACCTTCCATACATCACACTCTTGATAAAATGTATTGTGGGCTACAATTACTTTTGCAACCAACATGACAAGATCGGCTTATCCCTGAATGGATAGTACCAAATATTGTCACCCGTGTTTGTGATCAACAACCAAAAATAGGCCTCGAAGCATACATAGAGATATCGACTCTAGATACATGATGATCATACCCTAATGGGTGCCACCTATATAGCCTTATAGCAAACCCTGTTTTAACCATTTGTGGGGTGTGAAGCTTGAAAGGCTACGCTCTTACCATTTCCTCATAGCAATCCATCTTAGAATGCTAAAATTACCCTCCAAGAAGAAATGCAATGCTAGCATTTGTTCATACAAGTTCGTTCTAGGTCTGAATGAGACCAAATGCTCTTTAAGGAGCATAGTCTTTAATCATTTTCAAGATGTCTTCTGTAGCAACCCGACTTTCTAACACCAGAAAGGCGCATCACTATTTAAGAAATAAAGGGATAGAAGAAGAAAAGAAAGAGAAGAAAGAAAAACAACACATCAGAAAACTCACAGCGCAACGAATGAAATTTAATATATAACGTATATATAGTATCATATACATCAGAGTACATAACTTTACATCTCAATTTAGACAGTTATAACATTTCTGTCTAATATACAATACAAGAACAACTATACAGAATAACACACAGCGAAACTCTATCAATATATCTACCCGCTGAAGCCTCCTGCTCTAAAGCTCCTCCAGAATTCGTCAAGGATAACCTGAATCACTTGACTACTCATACATAATATGAGTACCCAAGAGTTTAATAAAACAGAAAATAAACACTCGGGTCAGACAGGGGTCTGGTGTGAGTAAACGGTTTAAAGTTGCTTAATTTTAGAAAATCCTTTTGAAAAGAAAAGGTATCACGTAAGACTTCCCACACATAAACATGGAAAAGTTTATACCTTACGCTAACCAAAACATTTGATAGGAAATCCAGTGATATTATAATAGTGTCTATGGTTTTCAAAATAAAATACAGAAATAGCTGGAATGCTTACATCTCACGTTCCAACATAGTTGGGCACAATCAAAACCGTACAGGCACTTATTGGAGTTTGGATTCCATACAATGGCAGGGCTATTGGGGTACCGCCCGTCACAGTACGTGGCCTAGATCACCGTACCGAGGAGCCACCCTAACTCTCCTGCAACACAAGGCCGGGACCATTCCTTACTGAACAGTCCCGAACAAGACCACCCCGCAGTTGGCTGTAGATCCAACCGCCCATAGAGCCGAAATAAAAAGGGACATCTAGACAAGGGCAAATCTCATCCTACTTGGGCATGACCCACTTAACCTTGCTGCACCTCCCCTGTTTTAGCCATTCCCGGTTGATGAGGCTTGAGGCTGCGATTACCTTTATAGGACACATTTATCTTACAATGCTCATCGTCCACCTGACGATGTTCTGAAAGCATTCAATCCATACAAGTCCGTTCCGGATTCGAACGAAACCAAAGGCACTATCTCATTGCACTCATTTTGGAATCACCCTCAGAGTCAACGACCATAGCCCTTGCACTCTGAATCACCATCTCGAACCTGTAAGCACTATTTCCTTCAAACTCATCACGGAATCACCCCCAAAGTTATACTGACGTATAGTTCTTCTACCTCAAGTCTTCACTTGCACTCCACTTGGATTCATGACCTAACGTTTATTTTGGATCGATGTGGTTTTCGGATATCCAAATATGGAAACCCGATCCCGGTCTCACCGGATCCAAACGCCATTTTAATGTCCAAGTTGTATAGGGTTTTTAAACAGTAGATATTCAGAATGTCACTTAATATAAATGGATGATTCACATTACACAGATAGATAATTCCAATTATCACATTCATCCATACATATCACAAAGCAGTATATATATATATATCACAAAGCAGTATATATATTACATCTCAGATATATCACATTCATATCATCACATATCAACCAATGACATATGATATCATCCAATATCATTAACTCATCCAATGATACTTATCAACCAGTCATTCATCATCCATAACAAGGTTTGATTAACTTAATTTATTTAATTGATCCTTAATTAAATTAATCCTTACTTAAACACTTGGATTATCATCAATCCAGTTTACTTATTCATTAATTAATTACAAATTAATTAACTAAACATCACTTAATTATCCACTTTAATTAATCTCCCTTGATTAATTATCTCTTAATTACTTTAAGTAAGTATTCCTTGATTACAAATTTAATTAATCATCCTGATTAATTACTTCTTAATTATACCAATTATCTCTTAATTACTTTTTTTTAAAATTAATCACACCTGATTAATCACCTCATTAATTAATCATACTTGATTAATTACTTTTAATTAAATACTCTTAATTAACTACTTTTAATTAATCACATTTAATTAATTACTTTTAATTAATCACATTTGATTAATTACTTTTTAATTACATTTAGTAATTAAAACTTAATTACAAATTAATTATCCTTAAATTATTAATTAACAATTAATTAATTATTTCCATTATTTAACGATTACTTTCATTAATTAAATTTCTTTTTAATTAATTACTTTATCAAGTAATTCATCACATTATTAAATATTCTTAATCCTTTTATTGATTAACCATTAATTAAATAATTTAAACCTTTAATTACTTATATTAATTCATTCTTTAATTAATAACACAAGTGATTAACCCTTAATCACATCCACTAAATTACTTTTGTAAAGTAATTATCTTTTACTTAATTAGCTCCAGTTATTAATCACTTAATTACTTTACCAAGCAATTATACTTAATTAACTCCAAAGTGATTATCATCAATTAATCACTAATTAATTATTTAATTAATTATTAATTTATCATTTAAATTTAATTAAATGATTCTTAACTTCTTATATTATAAAGATTCTTACTTAAGAAAATCATTATCTTAATTAGGTTATTAATATTAACCAATAATACTTTGATTATTAACAATAATTGAATTATTCCAATTATCTTCATATTATTATTTTTTCTTTAAATTAACCAAACCCCTAATTACTCAAAATAAATCTTTATTATAATTAATTACCAAATTCTTAATCATTATACTTTATTTAAAACAAAATATATTAGAAATCAATTATAATTAAAATAATTTAAATATTCAAATAAACTTTTAAATCTTAAACTTTCCAAAGTTAATTACATAAAATTTAATACAAACTTTATTATTAAAATTCACTTATTTTATTTTAAAACTTTCATAATTTAATATATATATATATAAATAAAACATGTTTAAAATTTAAATTTGAAACAAATTTAGTTTTAAAAATAAAAACTTTTTTAAATTTTAACTTTGAAACAAATTAAGTTTTATAAGTAAACTTGTTTCACTTTTGTTTTAAAACTTGTATTATCTACAAAATCATATTAGCTTGATTAAAACTTTTAAAAAACTTACTGTTACATTTTTAAAACCTTAAAACTTCCTATACCCAAACAAAAACACGCTCAAAAACTCGAGCAACCCATTGACATCCCCCGTGTCGATCTCGAGAATTCCATTCTTGAACCCTGCTTCGAGCCAAATCAACATGAACCCGAGTAATGCTTCGAGCACGAACCTCCCCTCTTCCCAAAACCACTACCTGATGCACGCAGCCGTGCACATCAACGTGCACGACCACGTTGGTCGATGGCGAACTCCATGCCAGCCTCCACTAAGTCGCAAACAACTCCTACAACAACTCTCGAGACCCAGAAAACTAAGTACGATCGAAAATCGAATTTTGACTATCGAACCCAAACTATCTGAAACCACCATCACCCAAAACTACTCCTCCACGGCAACCAAAGCTTCGAGACACCTCGCCACTTCCACCGTAGCTACGCCACAACCTCCTAACCCCACGGCAACCCCTGCGATCACCTCCGGTAGCTCTACGTTGCCGTGAAAACCCAATGAACAACGTCGGCATATACAGGGTATAAAACCCTACTTCATCACATTCCGGCCATCTCAAACAATAGTAAATTCCCAAATCAACTTTCCCATGATCCCTGACTTCATCATGATCTTCATGCTCAACGGCGCCGCTAATCTCGCCGTAGTTCGTCGTGAATTGGCCAATATGCCCAAATCAATCAAACTCCAAATTCACACTAAATACTATCCTAAAAATTGTGATTCAACTATTAAAATTCATGGTTTAACATCACGAATTAAATTATGTAATCAAAACTTAAAAAAAAATTGATAAATTTTTGACCAAATTTTAAAAATTTACTATAAACTCAAAATTTCAGAGTTATACTTAAAAACTTATAATTATTTTTAGAGGATAACTTACTTGATTACAAACTTATAATTTACTATGACCTATTTATATTGTTATACTTAAAAATGATCAGACTAATTTAATTATTATCAAAGATTATTAAATTGATATTGCTTAAAATTCCGGGTCGCCACATCTTCCATATGAACGCATATGTTGGCTGAAAATGGTTTTCAGATAACATATCCTACAATAGTCCGTCCAAACCAACAACGATAATTTCTGGTTGACTCATTCCTAGTTCTTTAGAAGTATACAACAGGTATTCGAGTCCTCGTTGAGGAACTCGAATATATAATCATACTTCCTAATTCAAACTGGCCAAGATTCTGATAGTCGGTTATTTAACTATTAAATAATCAAACAACGGTAATTTATAGATTTAGTTATCCATAGCAATCACTAAGCCTCAAAACAAATCTTTCATTTATTAGATCTCTTTTCAATACATTTATCAAAACATTCATACACTTATCTCACTGACATAAGTATATTCATAAAACATTTGTGAAAGATTTCTTATGAGAAAATCATAATAAAAAGGATCAAAAAATGTTATTAAAACTAAAGGTAAAGATAACCTCAAACATTATTCGTTCGGTGTTAAGTATGGAGTAAATGTCCATAGCACCAATATTAAGAAGGTCAGTTAAAGGAAATCCAATCTCAAATTTTTATAAATTTCTTCAATAAATCTGTTTAATAAATATATTCATTTATGAGAATCTCCTTTACTAAAATTCCCAATCCATTTATAAAACTCTTTTATAATTATAAACAACCATTTATATAACTTTTATAAATCTCCAAAATCATTTATAAAACTTCTTTATAAATATTCAAAATCCTTTATCAAACTTCCTTATAAATATTCAAACCTTTTATAAATCTTCTTTTATAATTTTCCTTATTTTAAAACAAATTTTTTTAATAAACTTACATCAATAAAGTTCCTTTGATGAAATCAATTATTTAAAACAACTTTTAAATAAACAAGTTATTATTTAAAACATCCTTCATTAAATTTACCTTCAAATTATATTAACAGAAAAATGGTTTTCTCACAAACCTTTAAAAAGTATTAAATTACTTCAAAACACCTTAATAAAAAAACATCTTAATCATCCTTTAAATATCTTAACTAAAATGGTAATAAACTTTAAACCAATTTTTTAAAAAGGATAAATAAAACATTTGACTTCATAAAATTAGGAAAAGCCTTAGTGACCTAAATGGTTTACATTTTAATTCAGTTTAACTTATCCAAGTTATATAATTGGTATTTACATAACCAGTAGATATGTAAAAGGAATCAACCGATAACAATCAATCATATATAGGTAAATGTCCAAGTGACCCTAAAAGCAGAACTAGGTTTTATTTCCGCTTAAATAGATGTCATTATAATCTATATGGGAAAATTGTGGAAGAACTATGCTTTATTCTGCCAAGCAGATATCCAATATAATATAATTAGCAGGACGATGATTTATCCTGCAAAAACAGATATCACTGAGTTCCATATTTGATTGGATAGTCGACAAGGAAATTCCTTGGATTTAAAATACATTTTTAAAAGAAAGTTACTTTAGAACAAAACCGATCTTCAGAATTAAAATGGTTTAAACTTTCAAACTTTATTTAATAATTAAATAACATCTAAACTCTTTATTTAATGGTAATTAAACTTTTTATCAATAATTAAACCATAGTTAACCATTTAATAAATAATTAAAAATAATCATCTTTTAAATAAACATCTAAATAATAGTTAACATTTTTTTAAAAATTAAACCATCATTAATCTTTAATTAATTATTACTAATAATTTAAAATTTTAAATGATAATTAAATATTATTTAATCTCTTTTAAGTAATCAAATAATCCTTAATTAAAACTTAAACAATAAATTAAACTTTTATTTAAAATAATTTAATCATCATTAAGTCATTAATTAATTAAATCTTAACTTAATTAGTACTTATTAAATAATTAAAACCCTTTTAAAATAAATAAATAATAAATAAATAAATAATATTTAATAATTAACTAAAATAATTATTTACCCTTAAATAATTATACAAATAATAATTAACCATTTAAATATTTAACTAATCATAATTAACTTACTTAATTAATGCTAAAGTACTAATTACTATGTTAACTAATGATTAAGTAATAATTATTTATTTAATTATTACTTAAATAATCAATAAATAATTAATTAATATACTTATAATAAGTTTTGCAAACACTTTTCAAAATGATAAATAAGGTGAAAACAAATTTAAAATTTGCAAAAAGAGTTCGGCTTACGAACGCATTTATAGCGATTATCGCTATATAACCCGTAATTTCAAAACCTTTTTATCTCAAATAGCTTTAAGAATCATTATCTTTTATAATTTAACTACTGTATAAACTTAGTAAAATATTTTAGAGAACAAAGTAAGGTTTCAAAAACTTTATAGAATATTTCTAGAAAGTGAAGTTAGGAGAAAAGTTTTTTACAATCCAAAGAATTTTGATTTCATAGACTAACCAGAGATTTTCGACCCTCGAAAATCGACACTAACACATCCTAGGTATTCAGATGCTACAAATTCAAGTCTCGAAAGACCCAATTGTTAAGGGAAATAGGAAAATAAAGACTGAACAGAATCTCACATGAATGGAATAACATATATTATTAATCACAAAATCTTTACAGTGGAAAATTTTGAATAAAGTATCAGACTCTAACTTAGATTCAGCCTGGGCAGTTATAGATCCTCTATCCTTACAAAACAACAAAACAAATATAGCGGGATATAGAATATGTTCATACATTGATAAAGATTTCCGGCTCTCCTCTGGAAACTCCAAGCATTCTCAACTAGACCTGAAACTACCCGTATCTGACTCGAGTGTTAAAAATACCCAGATCAGGCTTAATAAATCAGCATGAGTCAGCGATATTCTCCTATTACATCTTGTCGGGAATCACCCCTAGGATTAGTAGCGAGTAGTCCTTCCATCGAAGATTTCATAACAGAACACTATTGCCACCATATGCATATAATATGAAATCACGAGGCTAGTGGCAAGCAGCCCTTCATCATAAAGATCTCCATCTTAAAAATCATTGTCTTCAACATGTCTTCACTTCCAAACGTATGCATTATTTCAAAGTGGTCTTCGGATAGGAATCACCCAATTCCGACTCTAGTTTCTCCGAACTAATCATCGATAAAAAGATGTCAAGTATATAGGTGATTACCAAACATCATCCAGTTAATTAATCTTTCTATTCGTTCAATTATCTTTTAGAGATATATTCTTTTCAACTACTCCATTTATCTTCACAAGAGTATATGGAATCATTAAGCCTCATTTATCATATTCTCTGGTTAATTAAACCCTTCTAATCTTGGAATAATTTTCAAATCATTTTACCTTTTACATGGGAAAAAGTTTCTTTAAATCTTAACATAGATTTCTTAATTTCAAATCATAACTTTTAAATGGGTTAAAAATAATGTTAATGAAGACATTGTTTACTATAAACCCAAACAATTAGTATAGAGGAGAAAAGGATCCATGGAAATTATACTAGTTATACTCGATATCAATTTATGTATTCAACATTTACTATCCATTGAATAACGGTGAAATAACCTTTTAAATTCACACGTATAGTATGGATTCCCTCCTCAAAATTTAATACTAAGTATAAGAATATTATTTCTATACACTCCAAGTTGTATGAAATTAAATTTTTAAATTTGAATCTTTTATACTTGTCTCGTTTCACACATTTCAACCTTATCTATCCCTCATCCAGGAAAAAGGCCAAGTGAGCCAAGACATTGGTTGCTTCTGGATATCTTTTTAGTTTAAGCACCTCATATCCGATTTTCATGGATAAAAAAAATCCAGTCTACTTATTGGATTTTAGAGCCAAGTTAATTCACTTATTCCTAACAGCTTTTTTCTAATCATTTATTTAATCTCTTTTAAAATAATTACAAAACCTCTAAATCAACTTTAAAATACCTATTTATTTATTTGAAAACATTTACGAAAGATTTGGAAAATAATAATTAATTTTAAAGTCATATTTCAAAAGTTATTAAAAAGTGGTATAAAAAGTGCTGCGAATAATGTTTTAAAAGCTTATTTGATTAAAGCAACTTTTCTATCATTTAGAAATCCATTTTTATAACTAAAATTTCTTTTAAAACATTTTGAATATTGATAGAATTTATTCCGTATTTTTAAAGAATTAAAAATATCAATTTTAAAGAATTTATCCTTTTAGTTTCGAACTACTAAAACACGATTATTCTGAAAACTTGATTTGCTCATTTTTCAAAATATACTAAACTAAATCCAATAATTTTCCTTCGTTAAAAAACTATGATTATAATAGCTTGTAAAATTCTTATTCCAAAGAATTCCAACCCTAGTTCCATTCAATAAATGGATTTAAACTTTTACTTCACTTTCTAAGCTAAGAATCAACATTACATATACACATACATAAGACATATGCAACATTATTGACTTTAACCAACATTCAACCAAATAACAACCAAGATAATATTATGATAAAATTTAGAAATTTTTTAAAAGATGTGAGCTTTAACTCACCTAAAAGCTTTTCAAATCAAACCGAACTCTTACTAACTTCACTCGAACTTCACTAAACTTGAAATGACCTTAGCCCTTAGATTTTCTTAAACCAAAATGGAAATTTAAAGGCCTTAAAGCCAAGGAAGGTTTCCACCATGGAGCATAAGAGCTCAGTCATGGTGTTTGACGGTGGATGGGGGTCTTGTTTTAGGAGGAGGAGAGGTGTAGAAATGGAAGAAGAGTATTTTAACAAGTTTTAAAGGAGATTTAAAAGTGAAATTCATAGTTTTTAAAATTTGGAAATGCCATGGAAGCCATTGAAATGCTTAAGAGCATAGAGGAAGTGCTATAAAGTAGGGATGAAATAAGAAAAAGGATAATAAGAATTGGGAAATTTGCGCATGTATTAAGTGTATAAATTAAATTACTAATTTACCCTCCGTACTTTGCCCTCCACCTCCTTGCGCCACCTCACCATGCTTGCCTCCACCTTTGTACCTCATGCCCACCCCTTTGTGCCCTTCATGTACACCTTGGCCAACATGTTTAAACATGTATTAGTACTTAATTGTACCTACGTTGGCTTATAATGTGACATTTTCTTTTTATTAAATTATATTTAAACCATATATACCTATGTATAAATACATATGTATATGTATATGTATATCCTAACTTATTTATAATGTGCATAACTACACTAAAGAGTTCATAACGTTTAAAGAGTTCATAACGTTTCCTATAACATTTAACCAACGAAAAGTTGAAAATTAGAAAAATGAATTCCAGTCACATTTTCGATTTTTCTTCGAGCTAAATATTTTTGTAAACAAATTTTAAAAATCATTTTACCATCACTGTTTATTATTTAAAAAGGTTTTATTTCAATTATAAAACCTATTATTTGAATATTTAAAATTAAATATTCACAAATCAAAGTGGTGAAATTCTAAGTCGTTACATAACAAATGCAGTTGTTGACCTACGACATCATGTCTGGGTTTTTATGGTAGTGTTATGCTGTTTTTAGCTATTTTCATCATATTAAATGTGTCTAAAATGATAGTTAAATTTATTATTTTCATGAGATCTATTTAGGAATGTTTCCTAAAAAAAAGATCTATTTAGGAATAATTAATAGTAGGTTTTAGAGTATTTTAAAAGTGTTTTTAAGTTTAAATATATTTTTAATAATCATACATGAATTTTTAAAGTAAAGGTTTTCTTTGTAACATTTATTTTAAATTGTTTTTCTATAAATTTCCAAATCAATTATTTTTACATAATATTTTATATAAATATTCAAAACATGTTTATAAGTATTTTAAAAGTATTATATATATATAAATATATATAAGTTTGAAAAGTTAGTTAAGTATTTTATAAAAGGATAAGCAAGTTTTGGTTATAGCATTAAGTTATAATGAATGGTTTTGAGAAGTTATTTAAAAGTATATTATCTTGTTAAATAAGTATACTTTGGACTTCAAAATAGTATTATAAATATAATGAAAAGTATAAAAGTGTTTTGGGTTTATAGTAAACACTATTTAAGTAACATTTATTTTTAACCCCTTTGAATATACTTTTAAATGTAATTAGATATTTGAAAGTGGTATTTTAAAGATAATGGTAAGTGTGAAATGTTTTGGAAAAAGGTTAGAAAAGGTAGAGGTTTAATTTATAAAAGAGAGAAGGGGTTTATAGTAACAATGTTCGAGTAACATTTAGTTTTAACCTCTTTGATTATATTTTAAAATGAGAAATATTGTTAAGTGATTTGTGAATATTATTATACCTTTTGGATAAGTATATGAATATATTTTAAAGTATTGAAGAGTGTAGAACAGAATAGTGAAGTAGTAGAATACATGTATATATCTTTTATTAAGGTAATTTATATATATGCAAGTATTGACAAGAAGTATTACTTGATAGAACGGGGATTATTTGTAACAACCCGCATATTTTAAAATTTTGTATTTAAATATTTTATTTAAATATAGCATCGTTATCGAATTTTAGTCTGAAAAGCTACTTTTTGCAAACGGTCGAATTAGGATTCCAGACCACCCACATCGAGTTCAAAATGACGTTTTCGACCTTTTTGAGTACAAACTTCAATATGTTTGGAGATAGTAAAATTTTCTACTTTTCACTTAGGGCTTTGGGTTGGGTTTCATCCCATTAACCCCACTTATTACTCTAGCTAGTCCACCTCCCCTCTTCACTTCATTCTTATTTTCCTAATACTCAAGCTTTAGCAACAATGGAGAGAGGAATGGGAAATTAAAACTCCAAGCCCTAATCATCTTTGCAAATTCAAGTTCTAGCTCCAAATTCATAGAAGAAGCCTTGGTAAGCCTCTCTTCTTCTTCTCCAACTCATTCTCCTTTCAATTTCAGAAATTCCTAAAACTAACTTAGGAAATGTTTCTCTTTTAAGCTTAGATTCAAGCTTGTTGGGTTGGAATTGAAGAGTGATTGTTCTTGCCATTGCTCTATAGCTTCTTCTTCATTTGTTTTGTGTAAAATGGTGAGATTTTTATCTCACATCTATGTCTATATCTATCCTTGTTGTTAGGAATGAATTCCTAACACTTATTCATGTGCATTTGCTTTTGATTTGGATTGTGTTGGTGAATATTTCAATTTTTGGTGTTTTGAAAGAAAAATTTATGAAAATCCTTATATGTATATTTGGACATTGATATTCGAGGCTTATCGAAGAGCCTTTAAGGCTGGGTTGTCATTTGGCATAAATCCTTAGTCGTTATTGCTCGTCTGATCGCTTCCGATAATCGTTTGGCCATTTTTGGCCTTGGTTCAGGGAATGCCCGGAACTTCAGTTTCAGACGTCTGAAACTGTGACGACCCGACTTCCTATCTCCAGGAAATTGCATCATCAATGAAGAAAGAAAGGGATAGAAGAAGAAAAGAAAGAGAAAGAAAAAAACAACAACATCAGAGAACTCACAGCGGAACGAATAAAATATAATATATCACATAAAATATTGCATAGTATCATATTACATCAGAGTACACAACTTATACAACAAGCATTAGACAGTTATAAATATCTGTCTAACTATACAACTCAAGTACACAAGATACAGATACAACAAACACAGTGGAACATAATATATCTACACGTGGAAGCCTCCTGCTCCATATCTCCTCCAGAATTCGTCAAGAAAACCTGAATCGCTTGACTACTCATACATAATATCAGTATCCAAGAGTTTAATAAAACAGAAAATAAACATTCGGGTCAGACAGGGGTCTGGTGCGAGTAAACGGGTTTAAATTGCTTAACTTTAGAAAAACCCTTTGAAAAGAAAAGGTATCACGTCCCACACATAAACATGGAAAAGTTTTTACCTTACGCTAACCAAAACATTTGATAGGAAATACAGTGATATTATAATAGTGCCTAAGATTTTCAAGTAAATAAGAAATAGCCAAAATTGTTGCATCTATTAAATTCCAGCTACTAGCCACAAAAGTGGGTAATACAATCAAAGCCGTAGGGTCTTGTAGGAAGAATGGGTTTCCATCAATGGCAGGGCTACTGGGGTACCGCCTGTCACGGTACGTGACCTAGATCAAGGTACCGAGGAGTACGCCTGCTCCCTGCAACACAAGGTCGGAACCATCCCTTACTGGACAGTCCCGAACAAGACCACCCCGTAGTTGGCGCGACCAACCACACACTAAGCCGAAATAGAAAGGGACCTCTAGACAGGGGTAAATCTCACCCTCAAGTGGGAGCTACCCACGAAGCCTTGCTGCACCCTCAAGTGGGAGTCAACGACCATAGCCCTTGCACTCTAAATCACCATCTCAAACCTATAAGTACTATTCCGTCAAACTCATTACGGAATCACCCACAGAGTTATACTGACGTATAGTCCTTACACCTCGAGTCTTCACAAAGATCCACTTGGATTCATGACCTAACGTTTAATTGGAATCGATGTGGTTTTTCGGATATCCAAATATGGAAACTCGATCCCAGTCTCACCGAAACCAAACACCACTTTAATGTCCAAGTTGTACTTAAGGGTTTTAAACGGTTAAAACTTATATGCAGGTTGATATAACAGATAGATGAATAACATTATCACAACAGATAATTCATATCAAACATTCATCTCACAAAGCAACATATCACATAACAGAGATATTCAAATCATCCAGTATCAACCAATCACCCAATATCAATCACCTAATATTAATCATCCAATATCAATCAATCAATAACAATCAATCATCCATCAACAGAATTGATCAACTCTAAATCAATTGGATTAACCTTAATCCTTCCTCATTTATTTATTCCAAATAAATAAATTAATCATCTCTTAATGATCTTCTTTAATTAATCTTCCCTGATTAATTATCTTATAATTACATTCAAGTAATTATTCTTAACCATATACAGTAATTAACCTTTAATTACTATCATTAGTTACAATAATTAATGGTTATTCATTTGCTTCCATTAATTAATCAATTATAATTAATTACGTTAAACCTCAATTAATTACAATTAGTTAATCACACTTAAATTAATTATTTTTATTAATCAACCTTGATTAATTAATTAATTATATTAACTAATGATACTTATTAATTAATAATTCCTTTAATTAAATAAATAATTAACTTGTAATTAATCATCTCATTAATCATAAATAGTAATTAACAACTTGTAATTACTTATCTTAATTAATTAACATCTTAATTAATTACATTAATCCTTTGATTAATTAATTTTTAGTTACTTCATTAAGTAATTATTAATCAATTTAAAATAATTAATAAATCCTTAATTAATTACTTTATTAATTAGTTACAATTTTAATTAATTACAGTTAGTAATTAATCTTAAATTAATCACATTCATTTATTAATTAATCACATTAATTTATTAGCTAAATAATTAAGTAATTAACTCTTAATTACTTACATAAGTAATTATCTCTAATTACTTCTATTAATCCATATTTATTACTTTCTTTAATTAATTACTTAACAAGTAATTAATCCCATTATTAAATAATTCTTAATTCTTTAATTAATTAATTACTCCATAATTAATTAACTTCAACAATTATATTAATCAATTCTTTATTTGATAACATTAAGTGAATTCATTAATCACTTCAATTAATTACTCCCATGAGTAACTTCCATTAATTACATCCATAAGTATTTATCATTCTTAATTACATCTAATAGTTAACCATTAATTACTTCATTAAGTAATCACACTTAATTAAATTAAGTGATTAAATAAACAGTTAACTAATTATTTAAAATTAATTTAAATAATTAATTAACTAATCTTATTATAAATCTTTAATTAATTAAGAAAATCATTAATCTTAATTAAATCTTACTTATTAACAAATCATATTAAATTAAGTGTTCTTAAGTTAATTATCCAAATAATTTAACCTTATTTAAATTATTTTAATAATTTAAATCTTATTAATTCAAAGACAAATTATTAATTTGGTTTACAAAATCATAATAATAGCCTTACTTGGAGATAAAGCATTTATAAATCATTTCCAAATTTAAAACACTTTAAATTATCAAATTTTAAACTTATATGTTTCAATATAAATTGAAAATTTTGTTATTAAAACATTACTTCAAAATTTAACTTAAAACTTTGATTTAATAATTAAATCCAAAACATTCTTTTAAATTTGAATTTTAAAACTTAATTAAGATAATTATTTTCAAACAAACATCTTAAAATATTTTTACATTTGAAATATAAATTTAATTTCACTTTTAAATGTTTGATTTACTTTCATTTTTAAAATAACAAGTTTAACTTTATATCTCACTTCCTTTATAAACTTGTTTTATAACTTTTAACTTGATTTTTACTTATTTTATACAACAAGTAAAATCTGTATTTAGCACTACAGAACCAAGCCAAGAAATCTCGAGTAAAACACACAATCCACCCGTGCCTTCCCCGAAGCAAACCCATGCCCCAACATCTTCGAGTCGCCCTCGAAACACACACGAGAACCCACCCGAGAAGATTCGTCTTCCCCAAATCTTCAAACTACCAGCGTACACGGCCAAACTCGTGCACATAGACCATCAACTCCGACCAAGCTTGATCGTCACGACCATCGACATTGGTCACAACATCACTCGCGACTCTAATACTAAACCCAGATCCAAGAAAAAAAACGCGAATCAAAATACGACCAAAACGAACCAAAACAATAGCAGCTCGAACCCAATAACCCAACGCCGTTGACCATCTCGGCAACGATGACCTTCGCCTACCACACTATCGATACGCCACGACCCTGAACACCCTCCTTCCCAAATGCGAACGCCAACGGTCCACCATCCAAGTCGCGATATTCCCTGCAGCCAAGCCGAAACCCAATTCAAACTAAACCCTAATTCAATCGATTACAAATCCCTCGGCCATTAGAAAACTTCTAGAGTATTTTTCCCATGATCCATGATTCATAAACAAGCTTCGACCAAAATTACAGCTGCAATCGTCATGCCGTTATTCGGCAATTCACCAAAACAACCCAAACGTTCAAACCCCAAATTCACATGAATTAACCAACTAAAAATCACAAATTTCATATCAAAATTCATGATTTACTATCAAGATTACATGCATGTATTTCAAATTAAAATTTAAGGTAGTTTATTTTTGACTAAAATTTAGTCTTACTGTTAATTCTTTCTTTTATATTTAATTGTTGCATTTTAAATTATGAAACTATTTTTAAATTTATCAACAAACCACAATAAGAAACTTTTATTCAGATTTCCAGATCTAATATAGTTAGATTAAAAGATTTTTATTTATCTTTGAAATTTCCTTAAGAACATTGTTTTTCTATAAAGAACAGAGATGGAAAAAAAATAACAGTTTCCTATTTCAAGCACAGCATACACATATAACAGTACAAGTATTCATTAACAAAGCCAAATCCAACACATGCAACAATAAATTCAACTACACTAGAATAAAAACTGCTTTTAAAAAAAAAATTACTCACCTCAATTTATAATATGCAGAGCAATTTATTTTTTCAGGCCTTGCTTATAAAATCTGAATAACTTGAATGCATGCCTTCAATTTTGTTGATGTGCTTGCAGATAAAATCCTATTGCATGCTTTAGTTGATGAAAAATGTTGAACTTGCAGGTTGATTTGAAGTTGCAGGTTGATCTCATTTTGAAATGCAGGTTTTGGTTGCAGTTTTTATTTCCAACTTTATTCTCATACATGTTGCTGAACTTGAAGTTTCAGGTTGAAAATGATATGAAGTTGCAGGTCAGAAAAAATACAGATTTCAATCTTGATTTGCTTTTTGATTTAAGTTTTAGATTTAAAAGGAATTTTCTGGTTTTGAAAAACTTCCTGGTTTCCATTAATTTGAAAAGTGAAATGAAGACAAAGGAAGAAAAAAAATGTTTGTGAAAGAAAACAAATTTTCTTCTTAACACATTTATTAAAATTAAAATGAGAGTAGTGCCACTTGTTATAAAATTTACATTTGTCATCTTAATTGTTTTAATTACTTACAAGTGTTATAAAGTGCCTTAGAATATTTACACATGTTCTTATGTCTTTCTAATAAATTTTAGTTAGTTTTAAATGCAAATATAAACTCACATGTTAAATTTACTTTATAAATAAATACTTGTATGAGTAAATATAAATTTATCTTTAAAAGAAAATGTTCTAAAACTAATTAAAATATAAATAATTTCTTTATACTTGTATTTTAAAAATCTAAACATTTATAGATACATTTGTAACTATTTTAAATTTAAACACTCTTAAAGAAAACAAAACAAAATGTTTAAATCTTTTTAAACTATCATATTTAAAATAAATAAATATCTTATATTTTAAAAACAGACAATTATCTTCTAATTGAAAATAATTTGATTAATCTAAATTAACTTTTGAAAATATAAACTAAAACAAAGCTTTAAATCATAATTCATATATATATAAAAATTATCAATAAATTAAATTAAATTTCAAAACAACTCAAATTATAACATATACATACATATATATTACAATTTGAAAATTCATCTTTTATTTAAAACAAAGGATATTCTATTCACAATATATATCAAATATATATTATAAACAGAATAAAATTTATTAGCTTTGAAATATAATTCTTATCAATCTTTAAATTGTTAAAAAGATATTGATCGCAATTACCAGATTAAATATTTATTAACCTTTAAAAGATTAAATTTACCAATTTAAATTAAAATTATAAAGAAAAATTACCAAATCAATTTAATTATTAATGCAGGTTATTAAATTGATATTGCCCAAAATTCCGGGTCGTTACAATCCTCTCCCCTAAAAAGAATTTCGTCCCCGAAATTTAAAAGCAAAGGTAATTTAATAACCCAGCAAAGATTTTAATTTCAAACAGCAAAGCATTCCTATCAACCATTAACCAACAACCATAACAATCAATCAAACAAACAAACCTAGCTAGTTATCCTGACACAAATCAAAATAAATCTCCTAATATTATCTCGAGTTTCCCAAGTATAAATCACCGGAAGACTCGCTCTACAGAAGCTAACAAACTACACCACTAAAAATCCAAAGCTCCTCTCATCTCTAGGTCCATCAATCTGAATAGAACATCAGACTACTCTCAAGTCCAGCTCAACATCCAAATCCAACTGAATAGCAGATTCAACAACCAATAATGAATTATACACATACTCCCTCAAAGACACGTGAAATACAATGAATTCCAGCTATCCAAACTGGCAATTCAATCTTATCTTATCAAAAATACAGATAAGAAATCCTAAATACCTCAGAACTAACCTTCCAATCTTACCCAATTACTGCTCTCTTAACCAGAGAAATCTTAACCACAATGAAGTTTCCAACTTCGAATTCCAAACTCCTTATCTCATATCTGTATAACTTAACAGACATACCTGGGCTGCCAATCTTCTTCCTGATCAGCTCAACCTATGCTGATGCTACCAGAAACAACTAGACCAAAACAAACCAGTTTCTGGATCCTATCCAATAGAAACGTCTTCCAAAATCCATCGAAATCCAGAACTCAAGCTCTACTACTCAAGCAATAGCAAACTGAACTCGCTTCCTTCCTTACACGGCTGCTACCTCGCTTCCGTTGCACAACTCTGATTCCGAAATAGATGAGGATACTATTAACGAACACGAATACAAACTTATCCAATATATCTGGAAAACTTTGTTCATCAAACCCATAAAATCTGAGTGACTCTTCTGACTCGGTCACACTACCTTACAGCAGAATCCAACTCAAAAACTAGATCCGACCAATTCAAATTCCAAAAATATTTCTGAGCTGCTACACCAACTCTCTCATCTTCAAGAACCATCCTACTACCAGGCTAACTACCCAAAATCACTTCTGGAACCAAACAATATGGAACTCAACTCCAGATGAAGATACCCTTCTGATTACTTCAGTAGCTCCTACTTTTTCATGAGAACCCTCAGTCTCAAGCAAAGATTGCCCAAGACAAATTCCAAATTAATCGCAAGTCACTTTTGCGATCCTACCTAGTTCGGATTCCAAAGAAACCGTCCTCTCTTTACCAATTAGAACAGCTTTAAGCTTCTCCAAACAAGGTTAACCTTTCAAGAAAACATTCACCAACTGCCCGGGTTGTTGAAAGAAGAACCACAAAGATTCCTGAACCATCAGAGAAACAAGCCACACAGCTGCTTCCAAGCTCTACCTTGATGATACTGCGAAGCTAAAAGACCTTCTCGTCAGCACACCGAACACTTCGAGTTGCACTGCTACTACAGCTAACCAAGACTTCTAATCCAAAGGCTTCTCGAAAACCAAAACTAACAACAAACTACACAACAGACCCTCGAGATGGCAAACATCTCTCAAGAAATTCGGGCTCTAAACCAAGCATCTACAACTCGCTCTCCTTAAGGAATGACAAGTGAGACCATGCCGAAGCGAAACAACTCATAGACCTTGGTCTCATATTCTAAAACAACCAACCTTCATCCTAAAGATCCAAACAACTACTACACGGACGGATTTTCTCTACGGCAGGTAAAAATTGCTCCTCAACTATTACTAAAACTGCTTCAAAAGAAAGCATCTTTTGAAAATACCAATGGATACTACATCTCATCACGCAGTTATCAAAATATCATCACTTACTTCTGCACTTCTGACAGATCCAAACTTACACTTCAAAAATAAACTCCGAATCTTTATAAAGATTTCCTTCGGAATTCAGAGAAATCCTTACTCCAAACTACAAATCTCACTCGAGACGGTATTAGGTCTACAGTCTCGACAAATATACCTCCAACCTCAAACATATGGACCTCTTCCGTTAGTGGTAGTCGTGTTACACACACACCACTACTTCATCTACCTCTAAAACTTATGTTGGAAAATCTGAACAGATAACCCAACAGATTAGGTAGATATAGATATATATATATATATAGTTATATATAAAAATACAAATACGCTCTCTCAAGAAAGACACCACTCCAGAGCCTAGGTATTCACTTAAGCTAATGCTCTGATACCAACTGTGACAACCCGACTTCCTATCTCCAGGAAATCGCATCATCAATGAAGAAAGAAAGGTATAGAAGGAGAAAGAAAGAGAAAGAAAAAAAACAACATCAGAGAACTCACGGCGGAACGAATAAAATCACATAAAATATTACATAGTATCATATTACATTAGGGTACACAACTTATACAATAGGTATTAGACAGTTATAAACATCTGTCTAACTATACAACTCAAGTACACAAGATATAGATACAACAAACAAAGTGGAACATAATATATATACACATGGAAGCCTCCTGCTCCATATCTCCTCCAGAATTCGTCAAGAAACCTGAATCACTTGACTACTCATACATAATATGAGTACCCAAGAGTTTAATAAAACAGAAAATAAACACTCGGGTCAGACAGGGGTCTGGTGTGAGTAAACGGGTTTAAATTGCTTAACTTTAGAAAAACCCTTTGAAAAGAAAAGGTATCACGTAAGACTTCCCACACATAAACATGGAAAAGTTTTTACCTTACGCTAACCAAAACATTTGATAGGAAATCCAGTGATATTATAATAGTGTCTAGGGTTTTCAATTAAATAAGAAATAACCAAAATTGTTACATCTATTAAATTCCAGCTACTAGCTACAAAAGTGGGTAATTCAATCAAAACCGTAGGGTCTCGTAGGAAGAATGGGTTTCCATCAATGGCAGGGCTACTGGGGTACCGCCTGTCACGGTACGTGGCCTAGATCAACGTACCGAGGAGTACGCCCGCTCCCCTGCAACACAAGGAAGGAACCATCCCTTACTGGACAGTCCCGAACAAGACCACCCTGTAGTTGGCACGACCAACCACACACTAAACCGAAATAGAAAGGGACCTCTAGACAGGGGTAAATCTCACCCTCAAGTGGGAGCTACCCACGAAGCCTTGCTGCACCTCCCCTGTTTTAGCCATTCCCGGTTGATGAGGCTTGAGGCTGCGATTACCTTTATAGAACACATCTATCTTAGAATTCTCATTGTCCACCTGACGATGTTCTGAAAGCATTCAATCCATACAAGTTCGTTCCGGGTTCGAACGAAACCGAAGGCACTATCTCGTTGCACTCATTTTGGAATCACCCTCAGAGTCAACGACCATAGCCCTTGCATTCTAAATCACCATCTCGAACCTATAAGTACTATTCCGTCAAACTCATTACGGAATCACCCACAAAGTTATACTGACATATAGTCCTTACACCTCGAGTCTTCACAAAGCTCCACTTGGATTCATGACCTAAAGTTTAATTGGAATCGATGTGGTTTTTCGGATATCCAAATATGGAAACCCGATCCCAGTCTCACCGAAACCAAACGCCATTTTAATGTCCAAGTTGTACTTAAGGGTTTTAAATGGTTAAAATTTATATGCAGGATGATATAACAGATAGATGAATAACATTATCACAACAGATAATTCATATCAAACATTCATCTCACAAAGCAACATATCACATAACAGAGATATTCAAATCATCCAGTATCAACCAATCACCCAATATCAATCACCCAATATTGATTATACAATATCAATCAATCAATAACAATCAATCATCCATTAACAGAATTGATCAACTCTAAATCAATTGGATTAACCTTAATCCTTCCTCATTTATTTATTCCAAATAAATAAATAAATCATCTCTTAATGATCTTCTTTAGTTAATCTCCCCTGATTAATTATCTTATAATTACATTCAAGTAATTATTCTTAACCATATACAGTAATTAACCTTTAATTACTATCATTAATTACAATAATTAATTATCATTCATTTGCTTCCATTAATTAATCAATTATAATTAATTACATTAAACCTCAATTAATTACAATTTGTTATTCACACTTAAATTAATTATTTTTATTAATCAACCTTGATTAATTAATTAATTATATTAACTAATGATACTTATTAATTAATAATTCCTTTAAATAATTAAATAATTAACTTGTAACGAATCATCTCATTAATCATAAACAGTAAATAACAACTTGTAATTACTTATCTTAATTAATTAACATCTTTATTAATTACATTAATCCTTTGATTAATCAATCTAATTAATTAATCTTTAATTACTTCATTAAGTAATTATTAATCAATTTAAAATAATTAATAAATCCTTAATTAATTACTTTATTAATTAATTACAATTTTAATTAATTACACTTAGTAATTAATTTATTAATTAATCACATTAATTTATTAATTAATCACATTAATTTATTAACTAATAATTAAGTAATTAACTCTTAATTACTTACATAAGTAATTATCTCTAATTACTTCTATTAATCCATCTTGATTACTTTCTTTAATTAATTACTTAATAAGTAACTAATCCCATTATTAAATAATTCTTAATTCTTTAATTAATTAATTACTCCATAATTAAATAACTTCAACAATTATATTAATCAATTCTTTATTTGATAACATTAAGTGATTCCATTAATTACTCCCATGAGTAACTTCCATTAATTACATCCATAAGTAATTATCATTCGTAATTACATCTAATTGTTAACCACTAATTACTTCATTAAGTAATCACACTTAATTAATCCATAATTAAGTTATTAAATAAACAATTAACTAATTATTTAAAATTAATTTAAATAATTAATTAACTAATCTTATTATATTTTTAAATCTTTAATTAATTAAGAAAATCATTAATCTTAATTAAATCTTACTTATTAACAAATCATATTAAATTGAGTATTCTTAAGTTAATTATCCAAATAATTTAACCTTTTTTATTTTCATAAGTAAATTATTTTAATAATTGAAATCTTATTAATTCTAAGACAAATTATTAAACTTGGTTGACAAAATCATAATAATAGCCTTACTTGGAGATAAAGCATTTATAAATCATTTCCAAATTAAAAACACTTTAAATTATCAAATTTTAAACTTATGTGTTTCAATATAAATTGAAAATTTTGTTATTAAAACATTACTTCAAAATTTAACTTAAAACTTTGATTTAATATTTAAATCCAAAACACTCATTTAAATTTGAATTTTAAAACTTAATTAAGATAATTATTTTCAAACAAACATCTTAAAATATTTTTACATTTGAAATATAAATTCAATTTTCACTTTTAAATGTTTGATTTACTTTCATTTTTAAAATAACAAGTTTAACTTTATATCTCACTTCCTTCATAAACTTGTTTTATAACTTTTAACTTGATTTTTACTTATTGTATACAACAAGTAAAATCTGTACTTAGCACTATAGAACCAAGCCAAGAAATCTCGAGTAAAACACACAATTCACCCGTGCCTTCCCCGAAGCAAACCCACGCCCCAACATCTTCGAGTCGCCCCCGAAACACACACGAGAACCCACCCGAGCAGATTCGTCTTCCCCAAATCTTCAAACTACCAGCGTACACAGCCAAACTCGTTCACATACACCATCAACTCCGGCCAAGCTTGATCGTCACGACCATCGACGTTGGTCACAACATCACTCGCGACTCTAATACTACACCTAGATCCAAGAAAAAAACGCGAATCAAAATACGACCAAAACGAACCAAAACAGTAGAAGCTCGAACCCAAAAACCCAACGCCGTTGACCATCTCCGCAATGATGACCTTCGCCAACCACACTATCGATACGCCACGACCCTGAACACCCTCCTTCCTAAATGCGAACGCCTACGGTCCACCATCCAAGTCGCGATATTCCCTGCAGCCAAACCGAAACACAATTCAAACTGAACCTTGATTCAATCGATTACAAATTCCTCGGCCACTAGAAAAATTCTAGAGTATTTTTCCCATGATCCATGATTCATAAACAAGCTTCGACCAAAATTACAGCTGCAATCATCATGTCGTTCTTCGACAATTCACCAAAACAACCCAAACGTTCAAACCCCAAATTCACACGAATTAGCCAACTAAAAATCACAAATTTCATATCAAAATTCATGATTTACTATCAAGATTATATGCAAGTACTTCAAATTAAAATTTAAGGTAGTTGGTTTTTGGCTAAAATTTAGTTTTACTATTAATTCTTTCTTTTATAATTATTTGTTGCATTTTAAATTATGAAACTATTTTTAAATTTATCAACAAACCATAATAAACAAGTTTTATTCAGATTTCCAGATCTAATATAGTTTAGATTGAAAGATTTTTATTTATCTTTGAAATTTCCTTAAGAAAACTATTTTTCTGTAAAGAAAAGAGATGAAAAAAAATAACAGTTTTCTATTTCAAGCACAACATACACATATAACAGTACAAGTATTCATTAATAAAGCCAAATCCAACACATGCAACAAAAAATTCAACTACACTAGAATAAAAACTGTTTTTAAAACAAAATTTGCTCACCTCAATTTATAATATGCAGAGCAGTTTATTTTTTCAGGCCTTGCTTATAAAATCTAAAAAACTTGAATGCATGCCTTCAATTTTGTTGATGTGCTTGCAGATAAAATCCTATTACATGCTTTAGTTGATGAAAAATGTTGAACTTGTAGGTTGATTTGAAGTTGCAGGTTGATCTCATTTTGAAATGCAGGTTTTGGTTGCAGTTTTTATTTCCAACTTAATTCTCATGCATGTTGTTGAACTCGAAGTTTCAGGTTGAAAATGATATGAAGTTACAGGTCAGAAAAAATGTAGATTTCAATCTTGATTTGCTTTCTGATTTAAGTTTCAGATTTAAAAGGAATTTTCTGGTTTTGAAAAACTTCCTGGTTGCCATTAATTCGAAAAGTGAAATGAAGACAAAGGAAGAAAAAAAATGTTTGTGAAAGAAAACAAATTTTCTTCTTAACACATTTATTAAAATTAAAATGAGAGTAGTGCCACTTGTTATAAAATTTACATTTGTCATCTTAATTGTTTTAATTACTTACAAGTATTATAAAGTGCCTTAGAATATTTACACATGTTCATAAGTCTTTCTAATAATTTTAGTTAGTTTTAAATGTAAATATAAACTCACATGTTAAATTTACTTTATAAATAAATAATTGTATATGTAAATATACATTTATCTTTAAAAGAAAATGTTCTAAAACTAAATAAAATATAAATAATTTCTTTATACTTGTAGTTTAAAAATCTAAACATTTATAGATACATTTGTAACTATTTTAAATTTAAACACTTTTAAAGAAAACAAAACAAAATGTTTAAATCTTTTTAAACTATCATATTTAAAATAAATAAATATCTTATATTTTAAAAACAGACAATTATCTTCTAATTGAAAACAATTTGATTAATCTAAATTAACTTTTGAAAATATAAATTAAAACAAAGCTTTAAATCATAATTCATATATATATAAATTATCAATAGATTAAATTAAATTTCAAAACAACTCAAATTATAACATATACATACATATATATTACCATTTGAAAATTCATCTTTTATTTAAAACAAAGGATATTCTATTCACACTATATATCAAATTTATATATTATAAACAGAATAAAATTTATTAGCTTTGAAATATAATTCTTATCAATCTTTAAATTGTTAAAATGATATTGATCACAATTACTAGATTAAATATTTATTAACCTTTAAAAGATTAGATTTACCAATTTAAATTAAAATTATAAAGAAAAATTACCTAATCAATTTAATTATTAATGCAGATTATTAAATTGATATTGCCCAAAATTCCGGGTTGTTACAATCCTCTCCCCTTAAAAGAATTTCGTCCCCGAAATTTAAAAGAAAAGGTAATTTAATAACCCAGCAAAGATTTTAATTTCAAACAGCAAAGCATTACTATCAACCAGTAACTAATAACCATAGCAATCAATCAAACAAACAAACCTAGCTAATTATCCTGACACAAATCAGAATAAATCTCCTAATATTATCTCGAGTTTCCCAAGTATAAATCATGGGGAGACTCACTCTACAGAAGCTAACAAACTACACCACTAAAAATCCAGAGCTCCACTCATCTCTAGATCCATCAATCTGAATAGAACATCAGACTACTCTCAAGTCCAGCTCAAAATCCAAATCCAACTGAACATCAGATTCAACAACCAACAATGAATTATACACGTACTCCCTCAGAGACACGTGAAATACAATGGATTCCAGCTATCCAAACTGGCATTTCAATCTTATCTTATCAAAAACACAGATAAGAAATCCCAAATACCTCAGAACTAACCTTCCAATCTTACCCAATTACTGCTCTCTTAACCAGAGAAATCTTAACCACAATGAAGTTTCCAACTTCGAATTCCAAACTCCTTATCTCATATCTGTATAACTCAACAGACATACCTGGGCTGCCAATCTTCTTCCTGATCAGCTCAACCTATGCTGATGCTACCAGAAACAACTAGACCAAAACAAACCAGTTTCTGGATCCTATCCAATAGAAACGTCTTCCAAAATCCATAGAAATCCAGAACTCAAGCTCTACTACTCAAGCAATAGCAAACTGAACTCGCTTCCTTCCTTGCACAGCTGCTACCTCGCTTCCGCTGCATAACTCTGATTCTGAAATAGATGAGGATACTATTGATGAACACGAATACAAACTTATCCGATATATCTAGAAAACTTTGTTCATCAAACCCATAAAATCTGAGTGACTCTTCTGACTCGGTCACACTACCTCACAGCAGAATCCAACTCAAAAACTAGATCCGACCAATTCAAATTCCAAAAATATTTCTGAGCTGCTACACCAACTCTCTCTTCTTCAAGAACCATCCTACTACCAGGTTAACTGCCCAAAATCACTTCTGGAACCAAACAATATGGAACTCAACTCCAGATGAAGACAACCTTCTGATTACTTCAGTAGCTCCCACTTTTTCATGAGAACCCTCAGTCTCAAACAAAGATTTCCCAAGACAAATTCCAAACTAATCGCAAGTCACTTTTGTGATCCTACCTAGTTCGGATTCCAAAGAAACCGTCCTCTCTTTACCAATTAGAACAGCTTTAAGCTTCTCTAAACAAGGTTAACCTTTCGAGAAAACATTCACCAACTGCCCGGGCTGTTGAAAGAAGAACCACAAAGATTCCTGAACCATCAGAGAAACAAGCCACACAGCGCTTCCAAGCTCTACCTTGATGATACTGCGAAGCTAAAAGACCTTCTCGTCAGCACACCAAACACTTCGAGTTGCACTGCTACCACAGCTAACCAAGACTTCTAATCCAAAGGCTTCTCGAAAACCAAAACTATCAACCAACTGCAGGTCATACCCTCGAGATGGCAGACATCTATCAAGAAATTCGGGCTCTAAACCAAGCATCTACAACTCGCTCTCCTTAAGGAATGACAAGTGAGACCATGCCGAAGCAAAAAAACTCATAGACCTTGGTCTCATATTCCGAAACAACCAACCTCCTTCCTAAGGATCCACACAACTTCTGCACAGACGGATCTTCTCTGCGGTAGGTAAAAATTGCTCCTCAACTATTACTAAAACTGCTTCAAAAGAAAACATCTTTTGAAAATACCAATGGATACTACATCTCATCACGCAGTTATCAAAATATCATCACTTACTTCTGCACTTTGACAGATCCAAACTTACACTTCAAAAATAAACTCCGAATCTTTAAAAAGATTTCCTTCGGAATTCAGATAAATCCTTACTCCAAACTACAAATCTCACTCGAGACGGTATTAGGTCTACAGTCTCGACAAATATACCTCCAACCTCAAACATATGGACCTCTTCCATTAGTGGTAGTCGTGTTACACATACACACCACTACTTCATCTACCTCTAAAACTTATGTTGGAAAATCCGAACAGATAACCCAACAGATTAGGTGTGTGTGTGTGTGTGTATATAAATATATATATATATATATATAAATACAAATACGCTCTCTCAAGAAAGACACCACTCCAGAGCCTAGGTATTCACTTAACCTAATGCTCTGATACCAACTGTGACGACCCGACTTCCTATCTCCAGGAAATCACATCATCAATGAAGAAAGAAAGGGATAGAAGAAGAAAAGAAAGAGAAAGAAAAAAACGACAACATCAGAGAACTCATAGCGGAACGAATGAAATATAATATATCACATAAAATATTACATAGTATCATATTACATCAGAGTACACAACTTATACAATAGGTATTAGACAGTTATAAACATCTGTCTAACTATACAACTCAAGTACACAAGATATAGATACAACAAACACAGTGGAACATAATATATCTACACGTGGAAGCCTCCTGCTCCATATCTCCTCCAGAATTCGTCAAGAAAACCTGAATCGCTTGACTACTCATACATAATATCAGTATCCAAGAGTTTAATAAAACAGAAAATAAACATTCGGGTCAGACAGGGGTCTGGTGCGAGTAAACGGGTTTAAATTGCTTAACTTTAGAAAAACCCTTTGAAAAGAAAAGGTATCACGTCCCACACATAAACATGGAAAAGTTTTTACCTTACGCTAACCAAAACATTTGATAGGAAATACAGTGATATTATAATAGTGCCTAAGATTTTCAATTAAATAAGAAATAGCCAAAATTGTTGCATCTATTAAATTCCAGCTACTAGCCACAAAAGTGGGTAATACAATCAAAGCCGTAGGGTCTTGTAGGAAGAATGGGTTTCCATCAATGGCAGGGCTACTGGGGTACCGCCTGTCACGGTACGTGGCCTAGATCAAGGTACCGAGGAGTACGCCTGCTCCCTGCAACACAAGGTCGGAACCATCCCTTACTGGACAGTCCCGAACAAGACCACCCCGTAGTTGGCGCGACCAACCACACACTAAGCCGAAATAGAAAGGGACCTCTAGACAGGGGTAAATCTCACCCTCAAGTGGGAGCTACCCACGAAGCCTTGCTGCACCCTCCTGTTTTATCCATTGCCGGTTGATGAGGCTTGAGGCTGCGATTACCTTTATAGAACACATCTATCTTAGAATGCTCATCGTCCACCTGACGATGTTCTGAAAGCATTCAATCCATACAAGTTCGTTCCGTGTTCGAACGAAACCGAAGGCACTATCTCGTTGCACTCATTTTGGAATCACCCTCGGAGTCAACGACCATAGCCCTTGCACTCTAAATCACCATCTCGAACCTATAAGTACTATTCCATCAAACTCATTACGGAATCACCCTCAGAGTTATACTGACATATAGTCCTTACCCCTCGAGTCTTCACAAAGCTCCACTTGGATTCACGACCTAGCGTTTAATTTGAATCGATGTGGTTTTTCGGATATCCAAATATGGAAACCCGATCCCGGTCTCACCGAAACCAAACGCCATTTTAATGTCCAAGTTGTACTTAAGGGTTTTAAACGGTTAAAACGTATATGCAGGATGATATAACATATAGATGAATAACATTATCACAACAGATAATTCATATCAAACATTCATCTCACAAAGCAACATATCACATAACAAAGATATTCAAATCATCTAGTATCAACCAATAACCCAGTATCAATCACCCAATACTGATTATCCAATATCAATCAATCAATAACAATCAATCATCCATTAACAGAATTGATCTACTCTAAATCAATTGGATTAACCTTAATCCTTCCTCATTTATTTATTCCAAATAAATAAATTAATCATCTCTTAATGATCTTCTTTAATTAATCTCCCCCTGATTAATTATCTTATAATTACATTCAAGTAATTATTCTTAACCATATACAGTAATTAACCTTTAATTACTATCATTAATTACAATAATTAATGATCATTCATTTGCTTTCATTAATTAACCAATTATAATTAATTACATTAAACCTCAATTAATTACAATTAGTTAATCGCACTTAAATTAATTGTTTTTATTAACCAACCTTGATTAATTAAATAATTATATTACTAATGATACTTATTAATTAATAACTCCTTTAATTAATTAAATAATTAACTTGTAATTAATTATCTCATTAATCATAAACAGTAATTAACAACTTGTAATTACTTATCTTAATTAATTAACATCTTAATTAATTACATTAATCCTTTGATTAATTAATCTAATTAATTAATCTTTAATTACTTCATTAAGTAATTATTAATCAATTTAAAATAATTAATAAATCGTTAATTAATTATTTTATTAATTAATTACAATTTTAATTAATTACACTTAGTAATTAATCTTGAATTAATCACATTAATTTATTAATTAATCACATTAATTTATTAAATAAATAATTAAGTAATTAACTCTTAATCACATACATAAGTAATTATCTCTAATTACTTCTATTAATCCATCTTGATTACTTTCTTTAATTAATTACTTAACAAGTAATTAATCCCATTATTAAATAATTCTTAATTCTTTAATTAAATTAATTACTCCATAATTAATTAACTTCAACAATTATATTAATCAATTATTTATTTGATAACATTAAGTGATTCCATTAATCACTTCAATCAATTACTCCCATGAGTAACTTCCATTAATTACATCCATAAGTAATTATCATTCTTAATTACATCTAATAGTTAACCATTAATTACTTCATTAAGTAATAAAACTTTATTAATCCATAATCAAGTGATTAAATAAAAAATTAACTAATTATTTAAAATTAATTTAAATAATTAATTAACTAATCTTCTTATATTTTTAAATCTTTAATTAATTAAGAAAATCATTAATCTTAATTAAATCTTACTTATTAACATATCATATTAAATTAAGTATTCTTAAGTTAATTATCCAAATAATTTAACCTTATTTATTTTCATAAATAAATTACTTTAATAATTTAAATCTTATTAATTCAAAGACAAATTATTAAACTTGGTTTACAAAATCGTTATAATAGCCTTACTTGGAGATAAAGCATTTATAAATCATTTCCAAATTTAAAACATTTTAAATTATCAAATTTTAAACTTATGTGTTTCAATATAAATTGAAAATTTTGTTATTAAAACATTACTTCAAAATTTAACATAAACTTTGATTTAATAATTAAATCCAAAACACTCTTTTAAATTTGAATTTTAAAACTTAATTAAGATAATTATTTTCAAACAAACATCTTAAAATATTTTTACATTTGAAATATAAATTCAATTTTCACTTTTAAATGTTTGATTTACTTTCATTTTTAAAATAAAAAGTTTAACTTTATATCTCACTTCCTTTATAAACTTATTTTATAACTTTTAACTTGATTTTTACTTATTTTATACAATAAGTAAAATCTGTATTTAGCACTATAGAACCAAGCCAAGAAATCTCGAGTAAAATACACAATCCACCCGTGCCTTCCCCGAAGCAAACCTACGCCCCAACATCTTCGAGTCGCCCCCGAAATAAACACGAGAACCCACCCGAGCAGATTCGTCTTCCCCAGATCTTCAAACTACCAGCGTACACGGCCAAACTCGTGCACATACACCATCAACTCTGGCCAAGCTTGATCGTCACGACCATTGACGTTGGTCACAACATCACTCGCGACTCTACTACTAAACCCAGATCCAAGAAAAAAAACGTGAATCAAAAAATGACCAAAACAGTAGCAGCTCGAACCCAAAAACCCAACGCCGTTGACCATCTCGGCAACGTCGCCGACAACACTATCGATACGCCACGACCCTGAACACCCTCCTTCCTAAATGCGAACGCCAACGGTCCACCATCCAAGTCGCGATATTCCCTACAGCCAAGCCGAAATCCAATTCAAAATAAACCCTAATTCAATCGATTACAAATTCCTCGGCCACTAGAAAAATTCTAGAGTATTTTTCCCATGATCCATGATTCATAAACAAGCTTCGACCAAAATTACAGCTGCAATCATCATGCCGTTGTTCGGCAATTCACCAAAACAACCCAAACGTTCAAACCCCCAAATTCACACGAATTAACCAACTAAAAATCACAAATTTCATATCAAAATTCATGATTTACTATCAAGATTGTTGATTTTTGACTAAAATTTAGTTTTACTGTTAATTCTTTCTTTTATAATTATTTGTTGTATTTTAAATTATGAAACTATTTTTAAATTTATCAACAAACCATAATAAACAAATTTTATTCAGATTTCTAGGTCTAATATAGTTTAGATTAAAATATTTTTATTTATCTTTGAAATTTCCTTAAGAAAACTGTTTTTCTGCAAAGAACAGAGATGAAAAAAAAATAACAGTTTCCTATTTCAAGCACAACACACACATATAACAGTACAAGTATTCATTAACAAAGCCAAATCCAACACATGCAACAATAAATTCAACTACACTAGAATAAAAACTGTTTTTAAAACAAAATTTACTCACCTCAATTTATAATATGCAGAGCAGTTTATTTTTTCAGGCCTTGCTTATAAAATCTGAAAAACTTGAATGCATGCCTTCAATTTTGTTGATGTGCTTGCAGATAAAATCCTATTGCATGCTTTAGTTGATGAAAAACGTTGAACTTGCAGGTTGATTTGAAGTTGCAGGCAGATCTCATTTTGAAATGCAGTTTTTATTTCCAACTTAATTCTCATGCATGTTGTTGAACTTGAAGTTTCAGGTTGAAAATGATATGAAGTTGCAGGTCAAAAAAAATGCAGATTTCAATCTTGATTTGCTTTTTGATTTAAGTTTCAGATTTAAAAGGAATTTTCTAGTTTTGAAAAACTTCCTGGTTGCCATTAATTTGAAAAGTGAAATGAAGACAAAGGAAGAAAAAATGTTTGTGAAAGAAAATAAATTTTCTTCTTAACACATTTATTAAAATTAAAATGAGAGTAGTGCCACTTGTTATAAAATTTACATTTGTCATCTTAATTGTTTTAATTACTTACAAGTGTTATAAAGTGCCTTAGAATATTTACACATGTTCTTAAGTCTTTCTAATAAATTTTACTTAGTTTTAAATGTAAATATAAACTCACATGTTAAATTTACTTCATAAATAAATACTTGTATATGTAAATATAAATTTATCTTTAGAAGAAAATGTTCTAAAACTAATTAAAATATAAATAATTTCTTTATACTTGTATTTTAAAAATCTAAACATTTATAGATACATTTGTAACTATTTTAAATTTAAACACTTTTAAAGAAAACAAAACAAAATGTTTAAATCTTTTTAAACTATCATATTTAAAATAAATGAATATCTTATATGTTAAAAATAGACAATTATCTTCTAATTGAAAACAATTTGATTAATCTAAATTAACTTTTGAAAATATAAATTAAAACAAAGCTTTAAATCATAATTCATATATATATAAATTATCAATCGATTAAATTAAATTTCAAAACAACTCAAATTATAACATATACATACATATATATTACAATTTGAAAATTCATCTTTTATTTAAGACAAAGGATATTCTATTCACAATATATATCAAATATATATATTAAAACAGAATAAAATTTATTAGCTTTGAAATATAATTCTTATAAATCTTTAAATTGTTAAAAAGATATTGATCACAATTACCAGATTAAATATTTATTAACCTTTAAAAGATTAAATTTACCAATTTAAATTAAAATTATAAAGAAAAATTACCAAATCAATTTAATTATTAATGCAGATTATTAAATTGATATTGCTCAAAATTCCGGGTCGTTACAGGAACGTAGGATTCAGACGTCTGAATATTATACTGGGAAAATGTCTATTCCTAGATTCAAACGTCTGAATCAATATTTCCAAACGTCTGAATTGGTTCGGATTGAACCAGAAAGAAAGTAGGCTAAAATAGCTATTTTCAGACGTCTGAAATATATGGTTCAGACGTCTGAATCATGTTCTGGAAAATATTTTATTTTCCAGATTCAGACGTCTAAATCCTACCCTTCAAACGTCTGAATCTGCTTGTTTTTGCCTATTTTGCCTATTTAGCTCGAGTTTCCAAATTTAATCGATTTGTGATGTTTCCCTTTTGTTGTTATCATTTATTATCGACTTTGATGATATTTTCTTCGGGATTTTTGGGAATACCCATTTTGATGGATTCGTTATTGATTTCTTTGGATTTTATTCACGTCTTCGAACGTGAATGTTTGGTGATTGATTGTTTCTACAATCATTTCTGTGATTTGTCACTTTAAAAACATAAAGGTTTCAATACTAGTAGTAAATATCAAAACTCTTTCATCAAAACGATTTCAACACTATTTTATTATAGAGCTCGTTTCTTAAACCGTTTTCAAATCTACTAGCATATACAAACCTTTACCTCACTCGTATGAGAAATCTAATTAAACGACTTAGTAAAACAAGTGGTATGAAACGATTATGTTTACTTCGTCGGTTAATTCTTGGGCTTGTTCGATTGAATCTTTTGTGACAATATTTTTTAGTGGAGATCTACAATTTGTTCATAAATATTTAAGTTAAGCTAGTGGTTATGGGACATGAAGCTAAATTCAAATATTTACTAGCTTAGTGTAATTGACACTTCTTGATGATCATTGATGATCATTTATGCGATTTAGACTAGCAATAGGCTATGTTTCTTTGTCCACGAAGGGGACGGTACCTCGTTTTATTGAGTTTCATCTCATTTCTTTTATAGGCTAACAACCTATGTATTATTTGGAGTTTCGACTCGATTTTTGTGGGCTAGCGACCCATGTTCTTTTATGGAGTTCGGACCATCGGACGTACCTTTGTACTACGTTGTTGCACCAGCTTATCGGGATCATCGGACATACTGTTGTACTACGTCGTTGTTCCGAATTATTCAAGTTTCAGGTACCTCGGACGTACCGATATTGTACTATGTCATTGCATTGGCTCTATGGTTAGCGACCATCGGATAGCGTCTCGTTTGTGATACACGTGTTGGTGAATTTTCATGCTCCCATTTTG
This sequence comes from Allium cepa, assembly GCA_030765085.1. NCBI lineage: Eukaryota > Viridiplantae > Streptophyta > Magnoliopsida > Asparagales > Amaryllidaceae > Allium > Allium cepa. The sequence goes on from CM060946.1 coordinate 215,827,517, forward strand.
TGATAGGCCTCCCCCTTTTGCAATTTTTAGATTTCTAATTGATGATTTCTAGAATTTGTGTTTCACTAGCTTTTATGATTGGAAGCGATATGATGTCAATATTTGTGGTTTGGTGAATAAAATAAAGAATATGACATTCTTTTTGATGTTATGAGACTCTTGAGATATTGTATGATTTTGGTAGATTTCCTAATGTATACTTTTCATGGTATGACATTATTGTTATCATACTTTTTTTTGTTATATCTCATATTCTATCTCATATTTACCTGATATTTATAGCTAGACTAATCCGTTTATTATTTTCTTATTAAATAATACTCGGGTCAGACCGAGATGTTACAGGTGCTTCTGCTTGACTTCCTCATCTGGGAGTATTATCTGACTTTTGGCTAACTACATAGATTTGTAGTTTTTGTTGGTATACATTCGAAATGGAGACTCCTTGATGTATACATATTTTTTTTTCTAGCGCTTGTATCTATTCTTTTGTTATATTGTGGATCTTATTTGACCACTACTCTGATAAACACTTCTTAGTGTTATATTCATATCTGTTTCCGCCTTTGAGATATGAACTTCTGTGACTGATTTGTGTTATGCTTATTTCTATATTTGTTTCCGAAGATCATATAGCCTTTGTGTAGTAGCTTTGTGTTTGTATCGGCATGTCAGATTTCCTCTTGAAATGAAATGCATGTTGTACTATCTGACATATCGGTGCTCGCACAAAGCAATCACATGGATGATCGCTCCTCAACAGCCTTATTCTCCGTGCTAGTTGACGGCATTACTCCGAGTGTCCTTGGCTAGCGTGGGTAAAGAGGTGGGGCGTCACGGCTTGGTATTAGAGCCAAACTTCGGAACAATATGAAATATTATAGCAGGGATCATCGTCCTAAGTCCATCTTAGGAGTTGTGCCTTAGGATTTTATTCGAGTCATTGGACCCATTCTATCCTATTTTCTTTGTGATGCCTTGTTTTATCAATCATTATTGTTTGATATTCATTCTGAGGATAACTTTTTCTTCTTCTTTTTTTCTTTCTTAAAGAAGAGAAATGCTTAGACCAGGCCATCCCAGCGCCGGTCAATCTAGTGCTACTCCACAGGATGGAGTATTTATGTCTGCACAACAACTTCTTAATCTTGTAAGGAATGCTCAAGCTGCCGGACCCATTCCCAAGCCTACTCACCCAAAATCCGGATTTGCACGTATGTGCAGTGATTATACAAATTTGGATGGAAAGCCATTCAGGGGTTCCGAGAGCGTTATCGAAGTCCAATCTTGGCTTAGATCCTGCGATCGCATCTTTTCTCGCATGAATCTTATTGATCTCCATCGAGTCCAAGTGACTTCTAGCATGCTCCAAGAAAGAGCATTAGATTGGTATGAGCTTCTTATTTCTGAAATTATTGAAGTGGATCTTACTTGGGAGCAATTCTAGGTAAGATTCGAATCAAAATTTGTGCTGGAAGCTGAAAAAGTGACTTTGGCCCATCATTTTATTGACCTTGTTCAAGGTGAATCTTCTGTGACGGAATATATCGCATCTTTCGAATCTCTTTCTAAATACTGGGTTGACTACATTAATACCCCATTGAAAAAGAACCAGAGATTTGTCTATGGCTTGAATAAAAATCTCAAGAAGCTATTATTTCTGAAATTGGAAGTTTCTTTTGACCAACTTATTGATATCGCTCTTCGACTTGAAGAGGCAGATAAGGAAAGTGATGTTGAATTTGTGGGTTCCAAACAAAACTTCAACAACAACAAGAAAAGGCCTATTAAATTCAAAGGCCCAAATCCCAACAAGAAAGGGAAGCAAGTAGCTTCGGTAGCAAGGACTCCTACCCCTAGTGGTGGGCAATGCTACAATTGTGGTTCTAAGGACCATTATGCTAATAGATGTCTGAAACCTCTCTTTTTCCGTTATTGCAAAGGTTCGGGTCATCTTCTATCTTCATGTCCCAAACTTCAAGGCAGGAAGGAGGAAAAGCTAAATGTTGTGCAAGCCCCTAGTAACACTTCTCGTGGTCAAGGTATTTCTCATTCTATCCTTGATGGCATTATTATGTTTCGTGATCAACCTATACGAGTTCTTTTTGATACGGGTGCGTCCTATTCTTTTATATCAAAAGAGCTTGTTGATACCATTTCTTTGAGTGTTATGGCTTTAATGACTTCTTTGAGAATTGTGAATCCGGTTGGTGGATCCGCAATAATTAGCTTGCTTTGTTAAAATGTCGAGATTATTTAATGCGATTTTTCTTTCCGAGCCGATTTGCATGTCATGCGTTACTTGGGCTTCGGAATGATTTTGGGAATGGATTGGCTTAACCGTTATGAAGCCCATATCCTATGTCCTGAGCGGACTATTCATCTTCGACATCCTCAATCTGTTAAGCAGATGTCTATTGTTCTTAAAGATTCAGATTCCAATTCCACAGCATCTTTATATTCTTTAAATCCTCATGATGACGATAATGATGATGAGGAAGATGTCATTTCTCTTATTCACGTTGTTTGTGAATTTTCCGACATATTTGATCCCGTTTTAGGATTACCACCTAAGCAAGCAATTGAGTTCAGAATTAATCTAATTCCTGGAGCTCTACCTATCACTCGTCCTCCTTATCGTATGTCCAATAAAGAAAATGAGGAGATGCGCAAATAATTATCCGAATTGGAGACGAAGCAGTTTATTCGTTCTAGTTCCTCTCCTTAGGGAGCTTCTGCTATTTTGTGAAGAAATCCAATGGTACACTTAGGCTTTGCGTTGACTACTGCAAGCTTAATGATCTTACTATCAAGAATAGATATCCTTTACCTCAGATTGATGATCTATTCGATCAACTTAGTGGTGCTAGAGTCTTTTCACAATTGGACTTGGCAACCGGTTTTCATCAACTTCGTATTGCAGAGGATACCATTCCTTTGACATCGTTCTGTACTCGTTATGGATCTTATGAATGGCTTGTTATGCCATTTGGTTTAACGAATACTTCGGCTTATTTCGTTGGCCTTATGAGTCGAGTTTTCAAAGATTTTCTCGATCGATTTGTTCTCATCTTTATAGATGATATTCTTGTGTATTCTACAACCGAGGAGGAGCACGAAAAGCATCTCCGGATTGTGTTGGAAACTCTAGGGAGTAATCAATTAAATGAAAAAAATTATAAATGCCACTTTTGGCAATCTCGGGTGAAGTTTCTCGGTCATATTATTTCTGAATCCGGAATTTTCGTGGATCCTTCAAAGATTGAAGCGATACAAAATTGGAAGAGACCGAAGAGTGTGACGAAGATTCGTAGCTTTCTTGGATTGGCAGGTTATTACCGCGGTTTCATAAAAGACTTTTCTAAAGTTTTAGTGCCTCTTACTTGTTTGACAAAGAAAGGAGTTAAATACATTTGGTCGGGCAAATGTGAAGCTTATTTTTAGAAATTAAAAGAACTCCTTTCCAATGCTCCTATTCTTGTGATTTCCGTCGGAAACCAAGATTTTATTGTTTATACCGATGCTAGTCAAGTTCGTTTGGGAGTCGTTCTTGTGCAAAGAGAACGTGTTATTGCTTATGCTTCTAGGCAATTGAAGCCAGCCAAGACTAGATATGCCACTCATGATTTAGAGCTCGCGGCTATTGTTTTCGCCCTTCAAATTTGGCGTCATTATCTTTTGGGGGGAAAATTTATTCTTTACACCGATCATAAATCTTTGAAGTATTTGTTTTCTCAAAAGGAACTTAATTTGCGTCAACAACGTTGGCTCGAATTTCGTGCATCTTATGATCTTGATATTCTTCATACTCCCAGAAAGGGAAATCGTGTTGCCAATGCACTTAGCCGTAAGCAACAAGCGATTGTTTCTATGATGATATCCGAGTGGAATGATCTCAAGACTTTATCCACTTGTGAGATTCGAGATCGTGAATCTGATTTATGTTCATCTCTTGTTTTAAGTAGCCTTGAGGCTCATCCTTCTCTTTTAGACCGCATTCTTGAAGCCCAAAAGCTAGATCCCGAATTGGCTCTTCTTAGCCAAAGTTGTAGGGATAAAATTAATATTGAAGGTTTCAAAGACTTTGATATTGATGATCGTGGCGGTATTCGATAATTTGGTAGACTTATCGTGCCAAATATTAGTGATCTTCGTAAAGATATTTTAGAAGATTCTCATCGTTCTAAATTTACCATTCATCCCGGTAGTAGTAAAATGTACGCGAATGTGAAGTGACTTTATTATTGGGATGGAACAAAATCTAACATTGCTAACTTTATTAAGCATTGCATGACTTGCCAACTTATTAAGGCCGAGCATCAAAGGCCTGGTGGGTTATTGCAACCTTTAGAAATTCCAATATGAAAGTGGGATCAAATTTCCATGGATTTTATTGACGGTCTTCCCCGTTCTCGTTCGGGTCATGATTATTAGTCCGTGAGATGATGGTTTTGATGACAACAACCTTATAATAGATTATAAAATATAAATACTAACATTATAAGTTTAGATATATATGTATATGCATGATTTAACCATGCAGGTACTAAGAATGAAGACTGTACAATATAGATATTCAAGATATCAAGATAAAATATCAAGATAGAAGACTCACGAGTATCAAGATTATCAAGAGTACAAGATTTCAAGGATAAGTATTTTTTATTATTATTAGGAATTTTTGTTAAAATTCGTAGAAAAGCACTGGCATCTTAAAATCCAATTTATTCGTGGAATGGAATCCACTTCGAGCCCATTAAAGGGATGGAACCCTAAGTAGGATGAAACCTACGAAAAATCTAGTGGAACATTGTTTTGTATCCGCTAACTTTTATTCAAAATGATTTTTCAAAATTATATCCTGTTTTCAAAATGTTTTCAAAACTTTCCTTTTAAAAGATTCAAAACCCTCGATCCTGATTTTAAATAATTTTAGCCTCAAAAACATCTTTATTTTCAAAGTCAAATTACTCCTGATTTTAAACTATCTTTTTAAATTATATATTTAACTTTTTAATATTTATACTTAGATTTAAATATAAAATTATAGTTAAAATCTATATATATTATTCTTTATATTTACTTATGAATTTTAACTATAGTCAAGTATATTTATAAAGTTTAAAATAGTTTTTATATAAGATAAAGGTTATTTTCAAAGAAAATCAAAAACACCAAAAAAATCCTTTGGGATGTCGACATGCCTTGCATGACCATGTCGACATGGTGACGGTTTGATTCAAAAATTCAAATTTCAAAAGAAGTATCTATTCGCCATAACTCTTCATAAATGGTCATGGCTGCTGTTCTTCTATAAATAGGGGTCAGTTTCAACGAATTTTCAATCATAATTTTCTGGTTTTCACTCCTCTTCTTCTTCCTCATTTCTTAATACATATTCTTATCATTACTCTTCCGAAATTAACATTGAATCATACTCGATTACTTCTAGTTTGATTCTCTATCACTATTTCTACAAGATTCTCAGTGCTATTCAGAGTCGTAGACTTCTTTGTAATCTATTAAGCGAGAAAAGGTGTGATTGCAGCCTTCGAAATCAATCAAAAGGGAAAAGGTGTGATTGTAGCCTTGGTAAATCAATTGGGTAAACTTGTGGCCTGGAAATCAAGTATCTCTACCCAGAGGATCGAAATTTTGGAGGGTGTACCTCGTAGCCTTAAAACTGAGGGTGTAATTGTACAATTGCTTTTGAAAGGAAATCCGTACTTGTGTTGCAGGACTGGATGTAAGGTAACTCCAAACTAGTACAAAATTCGGTGTGTTCTTTCCTTTACTACTTTTATTTTTTTTCTGCATCTGTGATTGTTTCTGTGATCATATGTGTGTCTGTATATTGCATACTTTTGTGTCTAAATTAACATAAATTAATAAGATTCAATAATTCTTTATTAACACTATTCACCCCCCCCCCCCCCTCTAGTGTTAATCTTAGCCTTAAGATCCGTAATCCGCATTTCTCACAATTGGTGTCAAAGCAAGGTTTTCAAAGTTTCATAATCTAATTTTTGAAAAGTTTTTAAAATGGCTATATTCGTTAATACTAATTTAGAAGTATTCAAATCATCATTGTTTCATAAGTCTGCATATAATCAATATTCAAATTCAAGTTATCCACCAAAATTGTTTGATGTGTAGGAATCATGCTTTATGGGTGTTGAGGAATCAATCCACAACGGACAAATTGTGAAGATTAGAAAGAACAAATGGATACTTGATAGTGGATGTTCTAGGCACAAGACTGGCAATCCAGATATACTGAATGATATAATGTACAAAGACGGAGGATTGGTTAATTTTGGAGACAATTCAAAAGGATATGTGATTGGCATTGGCAAAGTCGGTAATTATGAAACTCCTACTATTACTAATGTTTTGCTAGTTAAGAATCTGAAACATAATCTGCTAAGTATAAGTCAACTATGTGATAAAGGTTATAAAATTAAATTTGAAAAAGATAAATGTCACATTGAAGTTAATAATTCAACCATTATATTTGAGGGAGTCGGGAAAAAGAATATATATATTCTTAGTATGAAAGTTTCAAATAATAACCTATGTCTGTTGGCAAATACAAGTAACCCTTGGATTTGGCACAAGAGATTTGGGCATTTGAATTTCAAACTCCTATCTAGAGTGTCAAAACATGATCTAGTAAGAGGCCTCCCTAAAATGAATTTTAAAGTAGATAGTTTATGTGATGCTTATCAATTAGGAAAACTTAGAAAAAATTCTTTTAAGTTAAAAGATATGATTTCAACTTCAAAACCTCTTGAATTACTTCATCTTGATTTGTTTGGTCCATCTCAAATTTTATCAATAAATCATAGTAGATATGTCTTTGTAATTGTAGATTATTATTCTAGATTTACATGGATAATATTTTTGAAACATAACAGTGATACTTTTGAATGTTTTAAGACATTCTAAAAAAGAATCCAGAATCAATTTTCTCTATAAAAATAACTATTCGAAGTGATCAAGGTGGTGAATTTGAAAATGAAAGGTTTGAGGAATTCTGCAATAAAAAGGGAATAACTCACAATTTTTTATTTTTGAGAATTCCACAACAAAACGGAGTAGTAGAACGTAAAAATAGGACGATGCAAGAGTGTGCGAGAACTATAGTAATTTACCAAAGAATCTTTGGGCAGAAGCAGTTGCTACTGCCTGTTATATTCTGAATAGAAGTTTAATTAGACCTCTAACTGATAAGACATCTTATGAACTTATTTATTCAAAGAAACCTAAGGTATCTTATTTTAAAAAATTTGGAAGTAAATGCTTTATTTAAAATAGAAAAGGTAATTTAGATAAATTTGATCCTAAATCCGACAAAGGGTATCTTTATCGGATATTCTAATAGAAGTAAAGCGTACAAAGTGTTTAATTCAAAAACTAATACCATTGAAGAAACAATGCATGTTTCATTTGATGAAAATTTCAAAAAAATTAAAGATACAAATGATGAAGAGGATTTAATCACTCAAAATCAAGAACCTATTGAAACTAATAATGAAATTAATCATCCTAATAAAAGGGCAAAACTTTTAAAATATCACCCTATAGAAAATATACTGGGAGATATGCAATCTGTTGTTAAAACTAGAAATCAACTAATTCAAATGAGTAATGTAGCTTTTATATCAACTATTGAACCCAAAAATCCAATAGAAGCATCAACTGATGATTCATGGATTTTGTCTATGCAAGAAGAATTAAATCAATTTACTAGAAATGACATTTGGGAACTTGTTCCTAGACCAGAAAATAAAACTATAATTGGAACTAAATGGGTTTATAAAAATAAAATGAATGAACAAGGAGAGGTAGTTAGAAATAAAGCTCGTTTAGTCGCTCAAGGTTATTGTCAAGAAGAAGGAATGGATTTTGATGTAACCTTTGCTCTCGTAGCAAGATTAGAAGCCATTAGGATTCTACTTGCTTTCGCAAATCATAACAATTTCAAATTATTTTAAATGGATGTTAAAAGCGCCTTTTTAAATGGGTTTGTAAAAGAAGAAGTATATGTCGAACAACCACCACTTTTTGAAAATGATAAATTACCAAATCATGTTTACAAACTTAAAAAAGCACTATATGGTCTAAAACAAGCTCCTAGAGCCTGGTATGATAGACTAAGATCTTATTTATTGCAATCTAATTTTGAAATTGGTAAAGTAGATAATACTCTTTTTATTAAAAGAAATAAAAATGATATTCAACTAGTACAAGTTTATGTAGACGATATCATTTTTGGTTCAACTAATTTTTAAATGAATAAAGAATTTTCTGAAATAATGTGAAAAGAATTTGAGATGAGTCATATGGGTGAATTAAATTTCTTTTTAGGATTACGAATAAAACAATTAGATAATGGTATCTTTATTAGTCAAGAAAAATATGCTAAAGACCTAATTAGTAAATTTGGTTTGACCACTGCGAGTAGAAAACCCACTCCCATGGCAACCAATGAGTACCTTAGTAAAGAAGATCTCTCGAAAGATGTAGATCAAAAATTATATGGAGGAATGATTGGCTCATTACTCTATATTACTGCTAGTAGACCTAATATCATGCATAGTGCCTGTCTCTGTGCCAGATATCAATCCCAACCTAAAGAGACTCACTTAAAAGCCGTGAAACGAATCATAAGATATGTTAAAGACACGTCTGGTTATGGTTTATTCTACCCTAAAAATGATTCTTTTGATTTAATATCTTACTGTGATGCTGACTATGCTGGTTGTAAATCAGACCGAAAAAGTACAAGTGGGACTTGTCACTTTTTAGGGCATTCTTTGATTTCTTGGTTTGGTAAAAAAGCAAAACACGGTTTCTTTATCAACAACTGAAGCAGAGTATATTTCTGCTGCTTTGGCTTGTTCTCAAGTAATATATATGCAACAAACCTTAAAAGATTTTGGTTTAAATTTCTCAAATCTCCAATTTATTGTGACAATATGAGTGCGATAAATTTATCCAAAAATACTACTCAACATGCTCGAACTAAACATATTGATATCAGACATCATTTTCTCAGAGATAATATAAGCAAGGAAGTAGTTACTCTTGATTATATCAATTCTGAAAATCAAATTGCTGATATCTTAACAAAACCTTTAAATGAATCAATATTTACTAAATTAAGAAGAGAACTAGGAATTTGTTCTATAACTGAAATACAAAATATAAATAACAAGTATAATTAACAGTTGTATCAAAATAAATCAAAGAGTTAAATTTTAAAAAGACCATGTCGACATGCCCTAGGTATACATGTCGACATATAACGTTTTTGATTTTTTTTTTAAATTTTCCCACCAAAATTCAAAAATTTAGTTATATATTCTTCTCAATTTCGACTTTTTCATTCATTCTCTCTGTTTTCTCTTCATTCTCTCTTCTAAAATAAATAAAATCATGGCTTCATTTTCAAAATCAAACATAAAATCAACTTTCTCATTTCCCTCTCCTACTTCTGGTCCATTCCAATGCACTACTCTTGCTCGTGTAACAAAAAGAGAGGAGACCATGATTGATGTACGTCAGATGTTAACTGAAATTCAAGTAACTCAACTTCGTATGGCAAAGGAACAGGAAAGGCAAGGCAAGATTCTTAGGAATTTGCAAAAATTCCTAATGAACAACCAGGCCAACCCTATCTTGATCGATGAAGACTCTTCACTCAATCAAGAATAAGAGGCCAGCGACGAAGAAGAAGAAGAAGAAGAACCCATGGAAGAAGCACATGAGGGGAGGATGACCAAGTGGTGTGTGTTGGAGAAGTGTGTTTCGACAAAAATGGGAATCTTGTCGAACAATGTGGAAATTTCTGTTTCCACTATCCAAACTGTTCGATTCATAGATCTCCTATGTTCAGAAACACACATAAGTTTCTTCTCTTTCCCTCCGTTGTTGTTTGTGTTTTTATGTTTTCCAAACGCAAATATAGATACAACCATATACGTAATAAATAACTCGTGTTCTTATATGTGTTTTTATTATAAGTATTATTGTGAATTCTTAGTTAGGATAGTTAATAGTTTAGGACTATGTTTTAGTATTAGACTTAAGTGTTGATTATTTATTATAACACTATCATTATAATCACATGTCATAGAGTAATAGTTTTAGGGAGAGTTATATAGTTTGGAGTTATCTAGTTTAGATAAAGTTTTTGTTGGTGACAAACGGGGAGAAATGTAAAATAGGATAGTTAGGTATAGATTAAGGGGGAGTTGTTAGTTTTAGGGGGAGTTATTAGGATAGAAATAATATTTTATAAACAAAGGTTGTCATCATCAAAAAGAGGGAGATTGTTAGTCCATGAGATGGTGGTTTTGATGACAACATCCTTAGAATAGATTATAAAATATAAATACTAACATTATAAGTTTAGATATATATGTTTGTATGTATATGCAGGATTTAACGATGTAGGCACTAAGAATGAAGACTGTACAGTATAGAGATTCAAGATATCAAGATAAAATATCAAGATAGAAGGCTCATGAGTATCAAGATTATCAAGAGCTCAAGATTTCAAGGATAAGTATTTTTTATTATTATTAGGAATTTTTGTTAAAGCTCTAGAAAAACACTGGCATCTCAAAATCCACTTTATTCGTGGAATGGAATCCACTTCGAGCCCGTTGATGGAATGGAACCCTAAGTAGGATGGAACCTACGAAAAATCTAGTGGAACATTGTTTTGTATCCGCTAACTTTTATTCAAAATGATTTTTCAAAATTATATCTTGTTTTCAAAATGTTTTCAAAACTTTCCTTTTAAAAGATTCAAAACCCTCGATCCTGATTTTAAATAATTTTAGCCTCAAAAACATCTTTATTTTCAAAGTCAAATTACTCCTGATTTTAAACTATCCTTTTAAATAATATATTTAACTTTTTAATATTTATACTTAGATTTAAATATAAAATTATAGTTGAAATCTATATATATTATTCTTTATATTTACTTATGAATTTTAACTATAGTCAAGTATATTTATAAAGTTTAAAATAGTTTTTATATAAGATAAAGGTTATTTTCAAAGAAAATCAAAAACACCAAAAAAATCCTTTGGGATGTCGACATGCCTAGCATGACCATGTCAACATGGTGATAGTTTGATTCAAAAATTCAAATTTCAAAAGAAGTGTATATTCGCCATAACTCTTCATGAATGGTCATGATTATTGTTCTTCTATAAATAGGGGTCAGTTTCAACGAATTTTCAATCATAATTTTCTGGTTTTCACTCCTCTTCTTCTTCCTCATTTCTTAATACATATTCTTATCATTACTCTGTCGAAATCAACATTGAATCATACTCGATTACTTCTAGTTTGATTCTCTATCACTATCTCTACAAGATTCTCAATGCTATTCAGAGTTTCATAATCTATTAAGCGAGAAAAGGTGTGATTGTAGCCTTGGAAATCAATCAAAAGGGAAAATGTGTGATTGTAGCCTTGGTAAATCAATTGGATAAACTTATGGCCCGGAAATCAAGTATCTCTACCCAGAGGATCGAAATTCTAGAGGGTGTACCTCGTAGCCTTGAAACCGAGGGTGTAATTGTACAATTGCTTTTGAAAGGAAATCCGTACTTGTGTTGCGGGATTGGATGTAGGGTAACTCCGAACCAGTATAAAATCCGGTGTGTTCTTTCCTTTACTGCTTTTATTTTATTTCTGCATTTGTGATTGTTTCTGTGATCATATGTGTGTCTGTATGTTGCATACTTTTGTGTCTAAATTAACATAAATTAAAAAGATTTAGTAATTCTTTATTAACACTATTCACCCCCCCCCCCTCTAGTGTTAATCTTAGCCTTAAGATCCATAATCCAAATTTCTCACAATGATAGCTTATGGATGATAGTTGATAGACTTACAAAATCCGCCCATTTTATTCCCGTTCGGTCCAATCGGACCGTACCTCTTTTGGCCAAACTTTTTATTAAAGAAATTATTAAATTGCATGGAGTTCCTACTTCTATTGTTAGGATCGTGATCCATTGTTTACTAGTGGATTTTGGAAGAGTCTTCAAAAAGCTTTGGGAACGAAGCTTAATTTTAGCACCGCTTATCACCCCCAGTCCGATGGACAAACCGAGCGTGTGAATCAAACTCTTGAAGATCTTCTTCGTGCATGTGTTCTTGATTTTGGTGGAAGTTGGGAAGATCATATTTCTCTTGTTGAGTTTTCCTATAATAATAGCTTCCAATCTAGTGTTGGTATGGCACCTTTCGAGACACTCTATGGAAGGCCATGCCGATCTCCTTCTTGTTGGCTTGAGGCCGGTGAGAAGCTGGTTCTAGGTCCAGATTTTATTTGAGATTCCACAGAAAAGATTGATCTTATCCGCCATAGGATGAAAGAAGCTCAAAGTAGGCAAAAATCCTATGCCGATAACCGTAGAAGGAAGTTAGAATTTTCTGTGGGAGACTTTGTGTTTATTCGTGTTTCACCTATGAAGGGTGTTGTGCGTTTCAGTCGATTGAGAAAATTAGCACCTCGATGTATTGGTCCATTTCCCATCACCGAACGTATTGGTTCCATGGCATATCGTATTTTATTACCAGCTCAGTTTTATGCTATCCATGACGTATTTCATGTTTCTCAATTACGGAAATGCCTTCGAGATTCCGATTCTATTCTTGAGCCCGGTATTGTTGAAGAAATTGAAGTTTCACCTAATTTGACTTATGAGCAACATCCTATTCGAATCATTACTTCGGAGGTAAAACGCCTTCGAAATAAAGATGTTCCTCTCGTGAAAGTTCAATGGTCCTTAAATCCTATGGATTGTTCTTGGGAATCTAGAGAATTCAACGAGCGAACACATCCGGATTTACTTTCCCGTGCTCTTTGAGGTGAACTTTTTATTTCAAATTTCTTTTGTGTTGATATGCTTTTTTGGTTGTTACTTTTTATTTTATTTTTCTTCTTGAATATTGCATGGACGTAATTTCTTTAAGGAGGGGAGTCTGTAATAACCCGCATATTTTACAATTGTGTATTTAAATATTTTATTTAAATATAGCATCGTTATTCGGATTTTAGTCTGAAAAGCTACTTTTTGCAAACGGTCGAATTAGGATTCGAGACCACCCCCATCAAGTTCAAAATGACGTTTGCGACCTTATTGAGTATAAACTTCGATATGTTTGGAGATAGCAGAATTTTTCTACTTTTCACTTAGGGCTTTGGGTTGGGTTTCATCCCATTAACCCCACTTATTACTCTAGCTCAGTCCACCTCTCATCTTCACTTCATTCTTATTTTCCTAATACTCAAGCTTTAGCAACAATGGAGAGAGGAATGGGAAAGTAAAACTCTAAGCCCTAATCATCTTTGTAAATTCAAGTTCTAGCTCCAAATTCATAGAAGAAGCCTTGGTAAGCCTTCTCTTCTTCTTCTCCAACTCATTCTCCTTTCAATTTCAGAAATTCCTAAACCTAACTTAGGAAATTTTTCTCTTTTAAGCTTAGGTTCAAGCTTGTTGGGTTGGAATTGAAGAGTGATTGTTCTTGCCATTGGTCTATAGCTTCTTCTTCATTTGTTTTGTGTAAAAAGGTGAGATTTTTATCTCACATTTATGTCTGTATCTATCCTTGTTGTTAGGTATGAATTCCTAACACTTATTCATGTGCATTTGCTTTTGATTTGGATTGCATTGGTGAATATTCCAATTTTTGGTGCTTTGAAAGCAAAATTTATGAAAATGCTTATATGGATATTTGGACATTGATATTCGAGGCGTATCAAAGAGCCTTTAAGGCTGGGTTGTCGTTTGGCATAAATCATTAGTCGTTGTTGCTCGTCAGATCGCTTCCGATAATTGTTTGCCCATTTATGGACTAGGTTCATGGAATGCCCTGAACTTCAGTTTCAGACGTTTGAAACGTAGGATTCAGACATCTGAATATTATACTAGGAAAATTTCCATTTCCAGATTCAGACGTCTGAATCAATATTTCCAAACGTCTGAATTGGTTCAGATTGAACCAGAAAGAAAGTAGTCTAAATTAGCTATTTTCAGACGTCTGAAATATATGGTTCAGACGCCTGAATCATGTTCTGGAAAATATTTTATTTTCCAGATTCAGACGTCTGAATCCTACCCTTCAGACGTCTGAATCTGCTTGTTTTTGCCTATTTAGCTTGAGTTTCCAAATTTAATCGATTCGTGATGTAACGACCCAGAATTTTTATTAAATAAAATTTGAATATTTAATTAATTTTAAATATTAATAAGTGAATTTATAAGTCAAATAAATTTTTATTTGAATTTTTGAATTTAATTGGATAATTAAATCGATAATTTAATACGTTAAATTATGGAAATAATTAAAAATAGAGTTAAAAATGATTTGTAAAATTTTATTTGATCATATAGAAGTTAGAACAATATTTTAGAACTTTTAAAATCGAATTAAAAGTTAATTTGTGAAAATTGAATATTTTAATATTAAAATCGACTAGTAAAAATAGTCAATTTTTGAACAGTCTCAGAATTGAACGAAACCAGTTTCATTGGATCCGTAATAGTTAGTTATTACCGGATTTTAAATTTCGTGTCAATCGGAGTTATCGTTTGATCGTGTCAGCTCGAAACGCATCGATTTATTTTTAATTTAAATTTGGCGAGCTAAAATAGCCATTTTTCAAAAAGTCTCGGATTTCGACGAAACCAGTTTCATCAGATCCGTAATGTGATATTATTGTAAGGTTTCAAATTTCAAGTCAATTGGATTTACCGTTTGTCCGGTACAAATTAAAACGCCTAGAAATCGACTTAAATCGGTTTAATTCAAATTGAGCGTTTACAGCCATAACTCGCACATACTTCCGAATTAGCTTCCGAAACCTGTTCCATTGTGTCCAAAACGCGGGGTAAACCCTAGAAACGCTGGTTACGGCGCATAAATCGAAGTTCGGAATTTCCGGAATGAATAGTGTTTCGGTTTTCTCTATAAATAGCCCCCCACTTAAAAAAAAAAAAAAAAGAAACTAAACCCTAGTTTCAACTGCAGCCGCCACCCTATTATAAACGGCCAGAATTGTCCTAACTTCTTCCCTCCAAATCTTCAAATCTATGCATCGATTCATGAAAGTTTCAACTAGAAAAGTGTAAAGCTCGTCATGCTCTTCGAAATCAACGGTTGTGATGGAAAATGGGGCTCCGGATCGATGGGAATTGGCATGAGAAGGGGGCCGGCCTGCGCACGAAAAACGAGGAGAGGGGATGGCCGAGTTCACCCTTGCTCAGGCCGAACTTAGAGCATGTGAAGGCCTTCGATTTGGCGCGTCTTGATCGTGTTTTAATCGAGTGAAGAAGCTCGAATTTCAAACCCTAGTTCTTTGAGTATGGGTTCTTGCGTTTTGTTATTGCCTGTAGAGTGTGCGTGAGGAGGAAGAAGCAAAAAAAAACACGGCTAGGATGCATGGGTATAGGATCTAACGGCCAAAGCTTGTATAGGTTATAAATTTATTAATTAAGTTGTAAATTAGTAAGTTTAAATACGTGTAACTTCAAAAATGCATAACTTTTTCATACGAGGTCGAAAAAATGCAAACTCAGTTGCGTTGGAATCGTATGGACGAGCACTACGCGATCGAGTTGGTTTGGAGTCGTTTGGAGTTAGTAAGAATTTTGGGTAAAATTAAACGTCCGTTTAATTTTATTCGAAATAAATCGCTAAAACGGAATTTAAAACCAAGGTGAGAACTTCTCACTCAATCGAATCAGTTTCGATTTTATTTTAAATAGTTAGATTTAAAATATTTGAATGCATGTTTGAATGATGATTGTTATCTATTAATTGTTAAAATAAACTTTATACGCCGTTAGTAAGCGGATGTTATTTATTAAAAACATATACCGCGAATATTTCATAAACAGTGAAATTGGTATTATAAATAATATCAATATATATATATTGGCATATGTATATATTGGAGTTATTGATTTCCCGCATTTTTTGTTTAGCGGATGAGACCCTATTACGCCGTTATTAAGCGGATAATATTTAATAAGAACATATACCGCGATAATTTCGTACTGGAGCGAAATTGGTATTGTGCTAATGTTTTTGGATGCAGGAAAACAGGTTGGAGGGATCCAACTGGATTCCTCAACAGTTTTTATTTAATTTCAGATATTTTGATATTTGATTGATTATCATATCGATATAGAATATCGTTGTTGTCGTGATTGACTATTTGGTGTGTAGCATCATTGGACCCAGATTTTGGGATTTTAAAATGATTTTAAAGTGATTTTAGAAAGTATACGTTTTATAAAATAATTTTGGAATTGATCCATTATAAATAAATAAACGTCATAATTTTTAAAGTTATAAAAATTATGATTTTTAAGAAATATAGTTAAAAGCTGATTTTTGAAAATAAGGAATTAATGACTTTATAAAATAGTTAAATTGGGATTTCTGAAATAATTGTGAAAAGTTTAAATATAGGATTTATAAAATTTAATTATTTTATAAATCAAGAGAATGGTGAAATAATAAAGGAGATTAAAGAAGTTTTAAAAGAATAATATAAATTGAATTATATTTAGAGATTTATAAATGGATATTTATAAATTGAAATATTGACATTATAAAACGAGTTTTTATAAGTGTTTGAATGAAGTGAAAATGAATTTCATAATTGAATGGAATTTATAGAATTTTATACGGTGAAGTTATAAATGGAATTTTATAAGCAGTAGGTTTATAAAATTTATTAAGTTATTAAAATAATGATTTTGGATAAATGAATGAATCTTATAAGTTATAAGATTTATAATTTGGGAAGTTAAAAGAACGATTTTGTAAAATAATCGTTTTATAAGCATTTGACTTATAATATGAACTTTTAGTTTATAATTGAGTTATAAACTGGAATAGGTTAATAAAAGAATTTATAAAAAGGAAGTTTTTATAAATAAATAGAAATGGAATTTATAAACGTTGTTTTATAAATTCGCAAATGACTTATTTTGATAAGAAAATTGTTGAAACCTATTAATGGAGTTATATTCACATTTTTAAATAGTGAATAATCCTTTGAATTAAAATGAATAAAAGGATGAAATTGTTAATGAAGTATATTCACGTTTTTGAATGGTGAATAATATGTTAAAGAAATTGTTTTGAATGTGATATTTTAAATAGAATTAAAACGATCTAACGATGTTTTAAAATGTGTTGAGATTCGAAACCATAGATTTCAACGTTAATTGTTGAAATAGACGTTTTCGAAAAATAGAAGGAAATAGTGGACTATAACACTATTGTTATAGTAAATGATTTCCGAAAGGAAATGTTTTGTATAGTATTGGGATTTATATATCTATTTTAATTTCGAATCCCTATACTAGTGATTTTGGGACGTCGTAACGATGTTCTACGCAACATTCGTTTTGGCCCAAATAAATATGTTTAAGAGAATGATTTCCTTAAAGAATGAAATATATACTTAATTTCGATTGAAGTATATTGAATATTTTCCAAGTGTTGAAAATAAATAAAAATTGTGAATTACTTATTAAATAAGTATGGAATTGTTTTCCAATATGAAGTGATATTTAGAATTTATCTTTTTGAAGATAAATTGAAAATGAATAATTGAAATCGAATATTCATTGATATTTTGGAATTATAAATTCACTAAGGAATTTATAAAGGAAGTGGAATTTGTCCAAAAATAAATATTGATTTATTTTTGAAGTATGAAATATTATATCTTGTAGAGATATTTTGGAAAATAAATAAATTGGAAAATTGTTTGGAATCTGGTGATGTGTGCATGTCCAGTGATAGTTCAATAACCGACTATCAATATTTCCCTTTGAATGGGTAATTGATGTGATTTGTTTGAATGTGAATGCTACACTTATTTTTGAATAAGCGCTCACTATTCGGGTTAACCGGGAAAGGACCATGGGGTCGTATAACCCATTCCGAATATGTGATACGTCGTTATGAATTGCATTTGAAGATCGGTGTTGAAGACCCGGTATTTGCGAGAGCGATAGGATGACCTATCGATTTACTCTGCACCGAGTAGCTACGGTATAGAGTTCTCCATATGTGATGGTGAATCCGATCAGGATTGTGAATATCCGGATTACAAGGACTTCTTTGTAAGTGCCTTCGGTTTTGTTCGATCCCGGAACAGACTTGTATGGATTGTATGTCTGACATTACAAGTTGAGATATAAAGCCGATTTCATTCAAATATATTTCTGTTGGTGGCGAAGAATTTATTCTTTTAGCTTAACACCCTTCTCTGAGACGTACGAGCTCAGAGGTTATATAGTTGAAGTTATCAGCGATATATTCCCAATTTGGTAATGTGATATGCTGAGTGATGCTGAAGTGATCATTGTGTTGATTACTGTGATAGGATCGTTTATTTGATCGTCTATCTTGGTGATCATTGTGTTGATCATTTGTTGACCCAAAGCATGGCTTTTGTATAAAGTGTGTTTTTGTGGACGTGACTTCGTCGAGCCTCACACCCCGGAAATGGTCAAAACAGGAAAGATGCGGCAAGGTTATGAGGGGTAGCACCCTTTAGGGTATGTACGTTTCCTTCTGGATAGAGGTGGTATCATGGTATGGAGCCCAGATATTTAACCTATGTGGTTACTACGAATTTATTACTTTGTGGTTGTTGGTTTTCGGGATCCCGTGAGAAAGGTCGTTTATGATCGGGAAATGGCGTGCTCGTGTCAGTAGTTACCCAGTTAGGGGTAACCCGGCCTTGTGTTGGCAGAGTTCCGGTTTGGTTCTCCGGGATGTCTTTCCAGAGGCATTCTCATGTGGCAATGGGAAGTTCCTTGGCCTGACCATTTGTTGGAAATCCAAAGAAACAATACGAAACTTGTACGGTTTTAGTTGTAGAACCTGCTTCCTCAGGAAGTAGCTATAGTAGGCATAATATAATGGTACCTATGCTGGCTAAGATTTATATTCTACTTTCGAAATGAATTTCTTCTACACTATGCACTAATAATAATATCAAAATTGATTTGATTTTAATACGTATCAAGCATCTTTGACTATCATAAGGAGAAATCTTCTCCAAGTCTGCGTTTGCATTGTGTGTGTGGCAGGAGGTCTTATGTTAGTCTCATTTTTAAAAGCATTGCGAATTGAATTTAAAAATATTCCTCTATTTTGATTTTAAAGATAAATAAACTGTTTTTAGTTCTCGCACCAGTCACATGACTGACTTGGAGTTTATTGTTTTCCTTCCTAAACTCTGGGTGCCCACCAATTTCCACACGGGCAGTTAAGAGTTAGGTTTATCAGGATATTCTGGATATTCTGGAGTTGCTGGAGGCAAGCTGGATGGCATGGCGTATTACTTATATAGTATTTCTTCTTCCGCTGCACTATTTGTTGTTGTTGTTGTTGTTGTTGTACACTCTGATGATATGATGTAATGTAATGTGATGTAATGTAATAACTGATATAGTTCTTTGTTTAAAGATTATTCATTTATTATTATATGTTGTTCCGCTGCGAATTGTGAGATTCTGTTATTGTTCTGTTGTTTTCTGTTCCGTCCTATTTTCTTCTGTTTTTCTTTTTCCTCTATTCTCTTTTCTTTCAATTTAAAAATTTTTTATCTTCTTTTCCCTATCTAAATTTTCTATCTTATGTTTCCTCTTCCCTCTATTATCTATTTTCTTCTTCTTTCTTCTTTTTCTCTCTTCTTCTTTTCTTAAATTTTTCTTAAAACCCCTAAGGGTTCGTATTTTCGTTCATCTTGAATTAAACAAAGGAGATTAGTGTCTATTCAAGGAGTACGGATTTACGGGTCTTTACACGTGATGTTTCCCTTTTATTGTTATCATTTATTATCGACTTTGATGACATTTTCTTCGGAATTTTTGGGAATACCCATTTTGATGGATTCGGTATCGATTTCTTTGGATTTTATTCATGTCTTCGAACGTGAATGTTTGGTGATTAATTATTTCTACAATCATTTATGTGATTTGTCACTTTAAAAACATAAAGGTTTCAATACTAGTAGTAAATATCAAAACTCTTTCATCAAAACGATTTCAACACTATTTTATTATAGAGCTCGTTTCTTAAACCATTTTCAAATCTACTAGTATATACAAACTTTTACCTCACTCGTATGAGGAATATAATTAAACGACTTAGTAAAACAAGTAGTATGAAACGCTTGCGTTTACTTCATCGGTTAATTCTTGGACTTGTTAAATTGAATCTCTTGTGACAATTTTTTTAGTGGAGATCTACAATTTGTTCGTAAATATTTAAGTTAAGCTAGTGGTTATGGGACATGAAGCTAAATTCAAATATTTACTAGCTTAGTGTAATTGACACTTCTTGATGATCATTGATGATCATTTATGCGATTTAGACTAGCGATAGGCTATGTTTCTTTGTCCACGAAGGGGACGGTACCTCGTTTTATTGAGTTTTGTCTCATTTCTTTTATAGGCTAACGACCTATGTATTATTTGGAGTTTCCACTCAATTTTTATGGGCTAGCGACCCATGTTCTTTTATGGAGTTCGGTCCATCGGACGTACCTTTGTACTACGTTGTTGCACCAGCTTGTCAGGATCATCGGGCGTACCGTTGTACTACATCGTTGTTCCGAATTATTCGAGTTTCAGGTACCTCGGACGTACCGATATTGTACTACGTCGTTGCACGGCTCTATGGTTAGCGACCATGGGATAGCGTCCCGTTTGTGATACACGTGTTGGTGAGTTTTCATACTCCCGTTTTATGATAGGCCTCCCCCTTTTGCGATCTCTGGATTTCTAATTGATGATTTCTAGAATTTTTGTTTCACCAGCTTTTATGATTGGCAGCGATACGATGTCAATATTTGTGGTTTGGTGAATAAAATAAAGAATATGACATTCTTTTTTATGTTATGAGACTCTTGAGATATTATATGATTTTGGTAGAGTTTCTAATGTATACTTTTCATGGTATGACATTATTGTTATCATACTTTTTTTTATTTATATCTCATATTCTATCTCATATTTACCTGATATTTATAGCTAGACTGATCCGTTTATTATTTTCTTATTAAATAATACTTGGGTCAGACCGAGATGTTACATGTGCTTCTGCTTGACTCCTCATCTGGGAGTATTATCTGACTTTTGGCTAACTACATAGATTTCTAGTTTTTGTTGGTAAACATTCGAAATGGAGACTCCTTGATATATATATATATATATATATATATATATATATATATATATATATTCTTTTGTCTAGCACTTGTATCTATTCTTTTGTTATATTGTGGATCTATTTTACCACTACTCTGATAAACACTTCTTAGTATTATATTCATATCTGTTTCCGCCTTTGAGATATGAACTTCTATGACTGATTTGTGTTATGCTTATTTCTATATTTGTTTCCGAAGATCATATAGCCTCTGTGTAGTAGCTTTGTGTTTGTATCGGCATGTCGGATTTTCTCTTGAAATGAAATGCATGTTGTACTATCTGACATATCGGTGCTCGCACAAAGCAATTACATGGATGGTCGCTCCTCGACGGCCTTATTCTCCGTGCTAGTTTATAACAACCTGCATATTTCATGATTGAATATTTAAATATTTTATTTAAATATTTCATTGTTGGTCGGATTATAGTCCAAAAAGCTACTTTTTGCAAACAGTCGAATTAGGACTCGAGACTACTTCCATTAAGTCCAAAACGCTGTTTGCGACCTTTTTGAGTATAAACTTTGATATGTTTGGAGTTAGCTAGAATTTCGACCTTTTCACTTAAGGCTTTGGGTATTGGGTTTCAGCCCAATAGCCTAACATAAGACCCTAGCTCCATCCCCACTCCTCTTCATTCATTTTCATTTCCTAACACTTCAAGCTTAAGCAAAAATGGAGAAAGAGAAAAGGAAATAGAAATTCCTAAGCCCTAATTTCCTTTGCAAATTCAAGTTCTAGCTCCAAAATCAAAGAGAAGCTTAGGTAAGCATCTCATTCTTCTTCTCCAACCCATTCTCTCTTTAATTTCAGAAAATTCCTAAACTTAATTTAGGAAATGTTCTTCTTTTTGAGCTTAGATACAAGCTCCTTGGGTTGTGTTGAAGAGTGGTTGATCTTCCTTTGGTTTCCAAGCTTCCTCTTAGTTGTTTTTGTGTAAAAATGTGAGATTTTTATCTCACATCTATGTATATAACTATCTTTGATTGTTGGGTATGAATTCCTAACACTTATTCATGTGCATTTGCTTTTGGTTTGGATTGAATTGGTGAATATTCCAATTTTTGGTGTTTTAAAGTCAAATCTTCAAAAAAAATCCAAACTTTGATGTTTAAACATGTTTTTGGTGATGCAATGACGAGCCTATAGGGCCGGGTTGCTGATTGGCGTAAACCCCTAGCGCCATTGCTCATTCGATTGCAATTTGGAAGAGTTTGCTCTTCTTTTGATGGACATAGAGGTGGGGCGTCACATGGTTGACGGCATTACTCCGTAGTATCCTTGGCTAGCGTGGGTATAGAAGTGGGGTGTCACATTATAAGTCGCTTATGTGATTTGATCGTGTTGTGTGCTTATTCGTCTACGGAAAGTATTAACTCCTATATTAGCATTAATAGCCGATAAAGTATACTTGTTCTACTGGAAGAGTTAAGATGTCAAGGTAAGCTTGGATGCAACCAGTGCTCTAACCTTCCTGGCTCCACTCTTGATCGAGGGATAGCGTAAGTTGAGATGGTTAGAAACGGTGATAAGTATATGAGACTTGATTTCCATGTGCAATCTTTTTATTGCTATAGAATTTAACCAAAGTTAACTTAGGAAATATCTAAAAGAAACACAAGATTTATACATTAAAGTTATGTTCTCGACGATGCTATACCCTACGTATAAACTCGTCTTTCTCACATAGGACAAGAGATAAGGGAATCCTTCTAGGCAACAGATGATCTCTACCTTATGCATTATCTGATAATTTCTAAAAGAATTGGAACTTAACCGAGAATTCATCGATTTGATTTTGAAGAGTCCGATAAGTAGAGGAGTGCACTTATATGAGATGAATCGAAACCGTAACCACTTCAAAACTAATATACGAGTTCTATGTTTTGGGCGCATTTGTGAAGCGATATGTTATATAGTTACACTGTCTATCCTAAAGGTAACTCCGAGGGAGAGGTTAGCATTAATATTTTGAACAATGCTATAGAGTTGAACTGTCTATCCTAAGGGTAATTCCAAGGAAGAGGTGTTAGCATTCATCGGACCACTTATGCTGGAATCCATGGAGAGGTTCTTGTGCTATTTGAGTGACGATGGCTCGTGTGTTGAGATGCTGGAATCCATAGTGAGATTCGAGATATGTTCGCGTTATGAAGGCTTGTGTGATGAAATGTTGAACGTGACTTCTCCATCGGTAATGACAGAAAAAAAGTAGGGGCATAGCTAGTGGTTTAGCTAACCTAAGGGTATATCAATTTCATATCTAGAGATGCTTACGATTGACGAGCGGGGAGTTAATGGTATTCGATACCATGTGTTCAAGCGTGGACCAGCTATGTTTCCTTTGTGGTATATTTTATCTAGAGATATACGTGGTTTCAAAAGGTAGTTTCTGATCCTTGTAAGAGGCGCGTCTCAGTTTACTGAGGGCTCCTCTAATGAAAATCCATATGCGAATGCACCTTAGCAGTTTTGAATATATACTTTATATTGTTGTAGTGTGAGATGCAAGCAGCACGGCTATTTTCTGATTTATATTTTATACCCTAGACGTTATCTATTATATCGCCTTATTTACTTATTAGACAGTTTTGATTCTTTTAAGTGGGAGAATTGTATGGTGATTCGAACGGTCTCAAAAGCTACTGTTATAATGGCTACATATTTCTTGAGTTTCTCATACCAGACTTATGTCTGACTCGTGGTTTTATCTTTTCCAAAATTCCTCAAGTGCTCTTTCGAGCAGTTTGAGAAAGGCAGGTTTTCGTTAGATATTTTTTTAGCTTCAGGAGATGAGCTGGATGCTTCCATTCGCCTATCTGTGTATTTTATTTCCACTGTACTACTAGTAGGTATATACTAATATTGTAAAGGCAGGTTATTACAATTGTCCTGGTTGATGATAATACTTAGGTTAGTGACTCCAAAATTACATTGTATCTTGGAGTAACCCTTTATATTGTTATGATATTATATATTATTGTCCCTTTGTGAGATTCAGTTTTTTTTTTCTTCCTTGCTTGTTTTTTTCTTTGTTTTTATTCTAATAATTTGTCTTTTCGGCACTTGAGTGATCGACATGTAAATACCATGCATGTATTAGTGTCGACGTTCGGTAGTCGAGAAGGCCAATCATTACAGTTTAACTTCAAGTAGTTCAACATATACCCAACTATGGTCGTAACATGATTGTGGTATCTTGTGATTTATCATAACCAAAGTACAGTTCAGATACTCAAGGTCAATAGGACTCTGAGGTCTGAAGACTATTCCACATTGTTATATGAGATCTTCTATTTTCACTTAGTTGTCTTAACCTACAGAAGATTCTCGTTGAGTCATTCTGTGATTTTTCCAAACAATCACAAGTACATAATCCAATGGTGTCTCAAACGGTCATGAGTAATTCATTATCCAACGTTTAAAGAGCATTACGTATACTATTCTAATTAGATGCATCAATATTCTTTTCTCGATGTATCTTGACTAGAAAAAATTAAGGATAAATATTTTAAATGTTCGATTCAAAACTAATGGTTATGAATACTTTCGCAGATGCAATCAACTAACTATGTTTCTTAAAGATTTTCTATTTATATGTATTTAATATATTTAGATCATTACTTATATCACAACATAACAACACAGATAATACAAATGAAACCAAAAGCATACTTTATTTCAAACAAGATTTTTATACAGAAGAATTTAATTATGTAATTACCTATAGGATACGACCTCAACTCTATCATCTACGACCAACTATTAGTAAAGTCGAACTCATTTTATGACCTACTGCTAGTAGAAACCAACTCCTTTGTAATTGATTCACTTCTTTCACTCTGCATTTTTCCTTTTTCTAGCAAGCACGTAATGAACTCTGAATATGAGAATCCGGTGCTAAACCATAAAGATTCATCTTCGATCATTGATATTGAATAAAAACAAGCGTCATGCACCATACAATTGCAATTGCATCCATACACATCCAGACGTCACGATTCATTACATAAACAACGCAAAATCAACCATTACCAAAGTTTAGCCAAAAATTATATTTATCGTCATATAATTCGAACTAATAACGTATAATCTTAGAAATTAAAAAAATAAACATGGTAAGAGATCACTCGCTACTAGGAAACCAAGCCAAGCGAAATATAGCCACATGTCTGGACCCTAGTCGGACAAGCCCGTCAACTAGGACACCTGATTCAATAGGGGTAACTACTAAAAATTATTAGTATATGAATAGGTTTTAGTGACTACATTTGATATTGATATAGTTGTTCAATGGTAAATGATGTGATTGATTAGGGAAGCAACCTAGATTTGATTCTTTAATGCATATTTTTCCCTTGAACATTTTACCATCTCAAAATTTGGTTGAGGCAACAAAAACAGTAGGACTGACCTGTTTAGCTATCATGCTTATCAGGGCCAGTCCAAGGATATTCAATGCCCTAGCCGAACAATTATTTATATTTGTTTTTGTTGCCCCTTAACTCAGCCAAAAAAAGTATAAGACAAAGTGTAATTCTTTATAAAATTTAACAACCATAACAGAATATTGATCAATTAAGTCATTTTGATTACAAGCCAAAAAATCAAAATGTAAACATAATATTGTAACATATTAATACATATTAGTGAAACAACTTCTTGCATTTTTTGAGGCAAACTCATTTAACATCTTCATAGTTAAGCTTATCTAAATACTCATTTTCAAATGAAATCAAAACTAGCGCACTTAATCTCTCTTGCGATATAGTTATCCGGAGATGTGTCTTTATTAATTTTTATTTTTATTTCTTGCTTGAAATAAATTTGAAATCGAACCGATTAATGAATTTTCTTCTTCATATCTATGTTTTTTCTTTTTATTTTGATATCCAAAATTTTGTTTTCGATTCCTAACTCAATTTAAGATACAAAGAAGTATTATTATTCATTGATAAGTCATTATAATATTTTACACAAAAAAAGGCATTATTTTTTTAAGCTTCATTGTGAGTTAAACTACAACAAAAACAATTCTTAATTGACAAAGATCATTCTTACTATCACTCAAACTGGAATAAAAATATCAATTAATAGGCACAACCATTGTTAAGTTATCATTCAAACTTCAATTATATTTTTGATGTATATTCATTATCATTTAAAGTAGAATAAGCATCGTTGTATCATTAATTGCATTTAAAATTGGATTGACATTTGTAATAGAACATGACGTATACCTAACATTAGCAATAGCAGAATATATAAAGCATTAGCAGCAGCATAATATACAAAGCATTAGCAACAGCGGAAAACAATAGTAGAAATGCAGAATATACCAAATTATCAATCATATATAGAAAAATTCAACAAATTAACCATTACTAATAATTCTCACATTGGTTTGAGCTGAGATTCCCATTTTCAATTTTAGGGATAAAATTCGAAATTGAATTTAGGATTTGAACTAACATTCGACGTTAGCTACCTGTGGCGATTGCATTGGAGTTTGGAGGGGTTAGCTACGACGGTAGGTCGGTGGGATGAAGGTGTTAGTTATGGGCCCGCGACAGTTGTAGTAAAGCTGGATTGCTGGAGGAGTAACGAGATTGAAAAACGCGTATTTCGAATTTTCTTTTTTGTTGTTGCCCTGTTGTGATGTTGCCCTAGTCTAATGTCTCTCCCGACTCTGCAATGGGCCGGGCCTGATGCTTATTGTAAACTAACTCATTTTGCCAAAGTTCGGTAAACCACGTGACGGAGCATTCTAGGAATACTTTGGCCTAGGAAGATAAGTATAATTGGTCCTCCATCATCACTTTGTTACATGATAATAGTGTTTCTTGGTTTATTTTATGATGACGATTTTCACATATAGTAAGTCAATTTAATGTACTCTAAACATGGAATTGAAATTTTCCAAAACAAAGAAACGGATAGTCCGCCTATTTCATAGGCCGTTCCATTCCCTTCTCCCACACCATTATAGTTTTTCCTTCAAAAATTAAGCATAAATAAGTATAGTTTCAAAAACATAAAAAAGACAACAAAAAAATAACAAACTAAGCAATGTCGGATGATGATTGCTGTTCTACGCAACTAATAGATGGAGAGGGGCAATTCAATTTGGCTGGATTGGAACATTTCATGAAGACTACACGACGCTGACTGTGGCCTTTCTTATGCCATTGTTTCTATCATGGGTCCTCAAAGCAGCGGTATCTATGTTTATACATGTTCCTGCTATTTTGTAAGCTTGTAATGAATTTCAGTTTCCGTTTGCAAAATTTATCGAGTGCAGATGAAGTTAAATCCCTAGAAAATATGAATTATGATTCGAAGCATTTAGCTAGCATAATGAACGAATGATTTTAAAAGTTACGATTGAAGCCTTGTATGAGAATAGTCATGTTATGCGATTTCCATCTGTCATTTGATAGCCACTAGTTTTCCTATGATTATTTTACTTTGTTACACAAGTTTAATCTGTTGAGCAGGAAAAAGCACCTTACTTAATCATCTGTTCAAAACCAACTTTAAAGAAATGGATGCTTTTAGAGGACGGTACATCCTATGTCATTTTCCCTACATTATGACACTAGTCACTTGTCTGAAAAAATTATTTGCAAATACTAATGGCGATGAAATTTATATATTCATTTGCATTGTAGGAGCCAAACGACAAAAGGTATATGGATAGCAAAAAGTGTTGGCATTGAACCTTTCACAATAGTTGCAGATTTAGAGGGTACAGATGGTAGAGAAAGAGGAGAGGTAATTTGTTTCTTATTAAAATCCATGTAAACCAGAATCAGGTATGGTCGATAAAATCCTGAAAGATCCGTGTTCATCTGGCAAAATATGAATTATTTTGTTTAGTTTACTGTTTGAAAATATTTTTTCTGGCCTGTTGATTAAATTTTGTTTACTCTTTTGTTTGGTTTCAGGATGATACTGCATTTGAGAAGCAAAGTGCCCTTTTTGCTTTGGCGGTATCAGATATTGTTCTTATCAATATGTGAGTGTTGCTTTCTCAAGTTTTTCTGGAACAATATTATTTCATTGATATGTGAAGCTGGAGTATTCATAACATAAGCTGCTAAATTTCATTGATAGGTGGTGTCATGATATCGGTAGGGAGCAAGCTGCTAACAAGCCTCTACTGAAAACTGTATTTCAGGTACAATTTACTTGAATATTTTACATTCTCTCACTTTGCAGTATTTGATCATACAATCATCTTTGTTAGGTCATGATGCGTTTATTCAGTCCACGAAAGACCACACTGTTATTTGTTATTCGTGATAAAACAAAGGTAGTTATCAACGTTTTATTTATTTATTTTACAAAATATTCTAGCCCGAAAACTAACATATATTTATTATTTTCTTGTTCACATCAATGCAGACCCCATTAGAACATTTAGAACCTGTTTTAAGGGAGGACATTCAGAAAGTACGTTTGTTTCTTTTCCTTCATTTTGATACTTATATGTTTCTGCAGATTAATAAGAAGAATAAAAACATGCTTTTGATCGCTTCATATGCAGATATGGGATGCTGTTGCAAAGCCCGAGGCTCATAAAGACACCGCCCTCAGTGAATTTTTCAATGTAAGCAATTGTATACAAATTTAGACTATGTTGATAGTTAATGCTATTTATTTACAATGTGTAGGTTGAAGTTACGGCTTTGCCTAGTTTTGAGGAAAAGGAAGAACAATTTAAAGAACAGGTATAAAACAGCTATTACAGATTTATACCATGTAAAATTTCCTGATTATGCTTGTTGTGATATTGTATGAAAATTATGTTATGCAGGTTGAGCATCTACGGCAACGATTTATTCAATCTATAGCCCCAGGAGGTTTAGCCGGGGATCGAAGAGGAGTGGTTCCTGCTTCAGGTTTTTCTTTTAGTGCACAAGAAATTTGGAGAGTTATTCGAGAAAACAAAGATCTTGACCTTCCAGCTCACAAGGTATATACATACACAAATAATTCATTATTATTTTATTTTATTTTCTAACTCATTATTGACTTATGCAATTTAATTTAGGTTATGGTTGCTACTGTGAGGTGCGAAGAAATTGCCAATGAAAAGCTCACTCTTTTAACCTCAGACGAGGTACTTCTAAATTGTTTTAACTGCTGTGGATTTTATGATATATTTCATCATGAGAAGTATAAATGATCAATAATTTGATGTTGAATTTGTGATAGAGGTGGCTTGAGTTGGAGGCAGCAGTTCAGTCTGGTCCTGTGTCTGAGTTTGGTAAAAGACTTGGTTCCATCCTTGATATGTATTTGTCTCAGTAAGTACATATTGTACTGAATTTGTGCTATAATATAATCATTATATAAGTATTCAAAACTATGTGTAAACTGTTATATGAATTGGTAATTTTCTATGTTATAACTCTTAATGTTCAAATGCAAATCTTTCATTTATACAGTCATGATGTTTATAAAAATGAACTAATTTGAATAACATTGATTTTTCTTACAGGTATGATGCTGAAGCAGCGTACTTCGATGAAACTGTTAGGGCTGCAAAAAGACAGCAGTTAGAAACACGAGCATTGCAAGTAACTCTTCCAGCAACATACATTCAGCTATTCATTGCTCGTAATTAAGAAGCTTGATTTCTTGTTTGCTTTCGTACTTTTTACAGCTTGTGCATCCTGCATTCCAAGCAATGCTAGGACATATTCGTGCAAGATCATTAGACAAATTCAAAACTAATTTAGAAAATTCTTTAAAATGTGGGAAAGGTTTTGCAGAAGCTGCTAATACATGTACACAGTCTGCAATGGTTGATTTTGATGAACAATGCACAGGTAAATTTTCAAGAAATTATTGAAGTAACTCTTAAGTTTTTTTTCAAAATAAAATTTCTTGTTTTCTACTTTGAACTTTGAAAATTATTTGTTTATTTATTTATTTTTGTAGATATTATAATCAAGCAAACAGACTGGGACAGTTCCAAAGTTAGGGACAAGCTTCGTCGTGATATTGAAGAATACTCCGTGTCTATTCGTACTGAGAAATTATCTGAGCTTACAGCTGCTTATGAGGTTCAATATTTTCAACCTTTCTTTATCTTTTTCCAATTTATTTAATTAATGTTATTTAACCTAAAGAAATTGTGTTGTTAAACAGAAACAACTAACAGAATCATTATCTGAGCCTGTGGAGTCATTATTTGATGCTACTGGAATTGATACATGGGCTTCTATAAGAAAAATTTACAGACAAGAAGTTGCAAATGCAATTTCTACATTTACGACCGCACTTTCTGGATTCGAACTTGTTGGTGCACAATCTGAAACAATGATTTCAAATTTGAAAGATTACGCAAGGAGTATAATTGAAAAGAAATCCAGAGAAGAAGCAGGCAAAGTTTTGATGCACATGAAAGATAGGTACTTCTTTATTCATCTCCAAATTTGATTTGTTTATATCATATACATACTAACAATCAACCTAATTCTATTTACAGGTTTTCTACAGTTTTCAATCATGATAAAGATTCAATGCCAAGAGTTTGGACAGGAAAGGAGAATGTCCGAATAATCACAAAGGAAGCTTGTGCTGCGGTACCACAAAATTTCAGATTAAAATTGCTTAGTTCATGTACTAATATGAATTTGAATGGCTTTTTTGAAAATATTTCTGCAGGCACTTAAACTTTTAGCTGTTTTGGCTGCAATTCGACTAGAAGAAAAATCAGATAGAATCGAAAATTTTCTCAGTTCAGCGCTTACTGATGCTCCCACTGCTAAAGTAAGAGAAATCACAGCAAACACTGATCCTCTTGCTTCCAGTTCTTGGGAAGAGGTATAATTTGCAGAGTATATATAGCCTGAAAATAAAATTATAAATTCATGAGTTATGTTCATGTGTTCAGATATCTCCAAAAGATACATTGATAACTCCAGTACAATGCAAGTCGATATGGAGACAGTTTAAAACAGAAACGGAATATACAGTTTCTCAAGCAATATCTGCACAGGTACATGTACATTTCTCCTACTCTTATTGATATTGAAATTTACATTATCACTTAAATTTCATTGCATTATGTTATGTTTTGTAGGAAGCTCATAAGCGCGGCAACAGTTGGTTGCCTCCACCATGGGCAATCGCGATGATTGCAATTCTTGGGTTCAATGAATTCATGGTGCTTTTGAAGTAAGTTATATTGTTGTATTACTTCCAGCTTTAAGTGCTTATTTCACCCCTTTTTTTTTTTTTTTGCAGAAATCCATTGTATTTGGGGGTAATTTTTGTCCTTTTTCTGATATCAAGAGCTTTGTGGGTACAATTAGGTGTTGCTGGAGAATTCCGTAATGGAACGGTAAGCAGAGTGGATAAATTCTTTTGTTTTGCTTAGGTTGATTCTTTGAAGACTATATGCTTTTTATGTGCAGATGTCGGGACTTATTTCTATATCAACAAAATTGGTTCCAACTATAATGAATCTTTTAAGAGGATTAGCTGAAGCAGGGCAAGGAAGCAATGGAAGTGGTCAGCAAAAAGTTGCTTTGAGTTCAGAGAGTTATAGAAGTGAAACTGCTGAATCTTCTTCTAACATTGGCTATGTAAATAAAGATGGTAGCACCACCTCGTGAATGAGAGGAAAGCTATTAATGCTTTTAACAACGATGATGTTTTTTTGTGGCTTACGTCTGCGTACACAAATTTTGAAGATACCATGGTTTGCATAATGGTTGCAAGTAAAAGCAGAAATTACTACAAAAGATTTTGTTCTTATACGAATTTCCCAAAATTTGACTTTAATTGTTCTCATGGGTACTGCTAAGAATACGAGCACAAAATTTTCGAAGCATCGACATACAAGTACGAACTGAAAATAATTATGGTGGTAATATGAACGATTTCAACAATAGTAAACATGTTTAAAGCAAGATAGATAGGAGTAAAATTAATATCCAAGGAAGAATCAAACACGATAACTGTTATGCAATAAATATGAAAGTAAACAGGCTTAAAGCAGCATAAACACGAGTAGACTTAATATGCAAAAAAAGAATTACACATGGTAATTGTTACGAGTTGAATAAATCTCATGACAGTAAATTGGCTTAAAGCACATAATTTAATCCACAAATCAAAATGCAGGTTATTAATTTACATGGCTGTACTGCAGAAAGGAAACTCGCAAGCAATAACCACCAAAACAATAAACAATCAATTTTACACTACAATCACAAAACTGAAACTTTAGCATCCTCCCTGTAGTGGTATAACACTGCTGCACTTTTTCAAGATTGATGATACTCCAGTAATCACAGCTCCATAAAAAATACCACTCCAAAAAGCGTGTTAAGCTGGTGATAGAGCATCTTTGAAGATACGTGGAAGCACTTCATGAACACCAACATCCAATTTCTCGGGATCCCTAAGTAAAATATCGAAGTTTTTTTTATCGAAGTGTGATATAACAATAATAAATGGTTGAAATTTCTGATTTAAACCATAGTCAAATTATGTGCATTTGTTATCATATTGCAACGCAAACCACTGTCCTAAGTGAAATGCTGAAATTACCTGCAGAGAAATTCCCCTTTTTCTGATGAACTTGGAACAAACCACAATTTACGCAACACAGGCGACTCTAATTGCACAAAAAACCCATCGTTTTGTCCATGCTTCCACTTTCTTGACCCCTGCCCTTTCCAAACCTGTATAACAAACATGGTGATATATATTTTTCACAATGATTACAAATACTAATATAAAAGAAGACTGAGAACACACTCCAGAGTATGGTGTTATATTTACCATCAATCATCATTTAATAGTGATATGTATTATTATTGCTACTACATGGCCCACTAGCTCAACCGGTTAGTGGTATGACGCTCTAGTGAGGGGTTTTAAAGGTCATTGATTTGAACTCCGGAGTTAAAATAAGTGTTCTGCTTGAATAAAAGCGCCACTCTTCCTATAAAAAATAAAATATTACCACTACATTTCAAATTTACAGAAGTCTTATTGTATTGTGTGTCAGTCACGTTTGAGAATACAATTAACTAGAGCACTGCCACAACGAGCTTAATATGTTACTCTTATTAACCGGATTTCATTTTTGATTAAGAGACTGTTACACACCATTGGTAATATACTTATAACTTAATAGACTTACTTTTCTTCCCTTTCGATGGGTTTTTTCATGTACTGAAATATACACCCAGTTCTGAATCTTAATTACAATAACAATCTTTAATACAGAAGTTTTGGAATTGTAATTATATCACATATCATATATCTTTTTAAAATAAACATCAAATAACTCAAAAACTTGGTACACTGAAAATATAGGGATGCATAAATTTGAAAGAATATGGAAAATTCTGGAAAATGAAAATGACTTCTTTTCTGGAGGAACTGCAAAATTCAAATAAAAATAAGAATTAATTACCGGCCACGCATCTAATAATGTTGCAAAATATTAATATTCCAAGTTTTCGTCATTTTCCATGAATATACAATTTATAAAGATGAACATCTAACAGGGGGATTGGCATATAAACGGTAGTGGGACCAAACAAAGGAGACTGAAATACCTGTGGATATGATATAGCAGACTTTGGTACTATCAAGCAAGCAGCCTTAGATAAAGACTCCACGGCATAATTCCTCAAAAAGGTGAAACAATCACTGTGTGTATGGGGTGACTCAAATGCCTGAAAAGTGTGCACATGTCATCATTATTAACAGAAATATATTGCAATAACAAACATGATGCAATTAAAATCAAGCAAACTTTATCCTTTTAGTATTGGACCTAATTAGTTCCTAGTCCACATATTTAAGTGTGATATACCCCTTAGTCATAAGAATTGATGTATGCATCACATTACTATCAACGATATTTTAGCAAAGTGACAACACATCACAAATGTGATTTGAGTCACAGATTGATAAATATTGGGAAGATTACATATTAAGAGATAATGAAAGGAGATTCTGAGATTGTTAAATATTTTGACAAATTTGAGAACTATAAGCATGTTTATACCTTATCAATGTTGACAACAGGAGCATATTTATCAGTTGGTGTGTTATCTTTGTCAAGGAGGAAGTAGACTCTTGGATCCACTTTGCCCGTCTCATGCCACGATTTTATAGCGGATTCAATCGTATCAACAACAAAAGAAAAGATGCCTTGACTTTCTTCTGTAGATTCAATCTTTCCTGACTGCATGGAATATGATAAACTATATAAGGTTGCAAAATAAGTTGTAATATGTTGTTTAAATACGATCGCTAATGGTTGTGCATATACTAAAAATAATTACTCATTGTTACTGGCAAAATTTTCAGTCTTCGACCAGACTTGAATGATTAAACTTGACCAAGGAACAATGATAAAATGGATACAAACTACTTGGAAAACAACATAAGATGATGGAGTGGAACTTCATTAAAAAAGATAAGCTATAACTGGACAAAACTTCACAACTCAGTCCTGCGCAACTTGGACCAAATTGAAACCTCGAATGATGGTTAAAAAACCCGAGCAAAACTCGAAGGAAAAGGTGAAGAGATGAAGATGCAAAGCAATTTCAAGTCGGGCTCAAGGAAAATCCGAGCCAAACCCCAACTCGACCCGGGTCAACCTCAACTTAGCACCGAGTTGAGGGGTATAACTTGGGTCCCAGTTGAAGTGTATGGGCCGGTTGGCCATTGGTTTTTCTTGGAGCGACGTGGTGAACGTGGAGAACGTGCTGAAGCATATTCAAAAGGTTATTTACGTGATTTTCATCTATAAATAGGAGAAACTCACTTGAAGTGAGACTTCTTTTCTGATCTCCACTCCAAATTATGAATGACTAATGAGTTAACAGATACAATTCTAAAAAATACTCTAGGATTCTTACTGAGCTGTAATACATCGAGTTGTAAAAAATATTTTGTGAAACAAAATACGATCAATATAAAACGATTAAGTGGACATAGGCTGGAGTATTCACCGAACCACTATAAAAATTGTGTGTTCTTTCTTACTTTTATCCTCTTTTCTTTTATGATTTTCATATTTGTTACTTGATTAGATGTTTGTGCATTTTTGATCCAAACATGATGCTCTCACCGAGAGCAACCTAGATTCAGAAGTTTGAAACATGAGTTGGACGAGATGAAGAGGCCTACTACGAGATCTATAGCTGAAGGTAGCCAACAAGGACATGAGCAGCCAGGAAGTCTCCTCGAACTCAAACCCATTAATTTGCGTGATTAGAGAAGAGATGGAGAGAATGATGAGAGAAATGCAAGATAGACTACAGGCTCGATAGGAAGAGATGAATGAATTCTTCAGAATGACCGAACAACGAACGACGGCCAGAGTGGCCGAAAACCAAAATCAAATGTCGGAAGACGGAACAAGTGCACCAAGATGTAGGGCAGGAGCTACAGCCAACTTTTTGGAGACCCTACAACTCGATGCTGATCCAAGGGTTCAACAAGGTACAGATTCAAGGATACCAAGGAACCTGATGAATGCAGGAGTTGGGCGAAATGGAGCGTACCCAAGGAATGATGTTGAGTTACAGAACGGAGCTCATAACGCAAATGTACAACATGAATTGGAGCCATAAGTCCCATATAGGAACGGGGTTAGGATGAAAATGTAGATCAGAGACTTCTATTGGATGACAACGACAGAATTGCTGATATGATAAGACGGATGCTAAGAGGTGGGCTCGCAGACCGGAGCTTGAAGAATGTGAACAAAAACATGTTCACCCCAAACATCTGGTATGCAAGAAACCCACCTGATTTCAAGTTACTGACATTAGAGATGTATGACAGATGAACAAATCCAACCGTCCACTTGATCAGATACATCCAACATATGGAAGTTTCCACTTCTAAGGAAGTATATGATGGTATTTCCCGTTGTATTTGACACATTTGGCAACAATGCGGTTTCGACGGCAGAGTGAGTCCATTAGCATGTGAACCGATTTGGTAATAAGTTCATGAAACAATTTGAAGTTCATATATCATGATCGAAAATGCGATGACGCTTTTGAGCGTGAAAAAAAGGGTCAGAAAACCCTACAAAATTATTTGACCAGGTTCAATGCAGCAGCTGATTTAGTCCATAAGCCAGATCCATCAATAATTATGATGGCCGTGGTTTCAGGAGTCGTGAGTAAGACTGATTTCAAAATTGCATTGGAGAGAGATCCACCGGTGGATCTAGTAGATTTATACTATTAAGGGGAGATATTTAAGACAAGAGGACGCAAAAGCTAAAAGTGTTGATGTGAATACTGTGGATGATGGAGAACTATCCAGAACAGAATATAAAAAGAACAAAAAAACGAAAAGCTGATAATGGCTTTGGAGGACCAAAGAGGATGAAGAGGGAATCAAAATTTTCCTATTATACCGTATTGACATAACCTTGGCAATGATCTACTTTGATGCTATCGACAGCATCCCCATCGAGAACTAGCTAAGTGAAAGTCCACGAATTGGGAGAAAAGGCATGAAAAGTTGTCTATTTCATGAGACGGATAGGCACGAAATGAATAAATACATACCTACGTGATTCTTTTGAAGAACCTGTTCGGTGTAACCACTTACCACAATGTGTCAAAAACCAGATTACTACAACGCAAACAGCGGTGGTACCGCAGGAGCAGCCACCATATGCAGTGGATGCATCTGAATGTGATCATGGATGTAGATTGAGGATAATTATCCCGTGATCGGGATGAATTGGGATCGGGTTTGATTTCCACATCTTGCTTTTTAAATATATGATATAAGATTATTGTTTTCTTACATGTGTGGAATCTCGATTGGTCCCAAGACACGCTCTGAGTTGGAAGCTCGAGAACGATCCTTGATAGTATTAGTAGTTTTGATGTTTGTTTGATGCTTTGATTTGGACTTTGTGAATGAATGACTGATGGATATTTGGATTTGAAAATCATTTGAACATGATGACTGATACTGATATAGTTACGAAACGCTAACAAAGATTGGTTATTCCTGAACCGATATACGAGTTAATGGGACATGGTTCTCTTCAGATGGGACGATGAACCGTGAAGTATATGTTCCTTTACCGTAGAATGAGTGGATGTACTTGCACGGGATAAGATGTCCCCTCGTCGAAGTGAGTGAATGGATTTGCTTGGACATTGAATCCCCTCGCCAGAGAGCGGGAGAATTGGCTCAATTTGGATGTATGATTATGCGATCCAGAGATATTAGAAAAAGAATTGGATGTATGATTAAGCGATCCAGAGATATCGGAAAATAAATTGAATATATAATTGTATGACCCGAAGAAATCAGAAATTAAACTCATGGACTGAAACACCTTAAAACTACTTGATATTTATCATATTATATGAAAGCCGAGTTTAAATCTGCGTGCCTCTTCATTCCCAATTTTCTAAAATTTCTCATGTGCTGACATAGTTTGCTTATCCTATGCTTTTTCATTACTTTTTCTTATTGTCGTTATTCTTAAAAGAGATACCAACGGACTCCCTAATGTTCTATAGATTATCTTCCCATTATGCATTTTAAAAGAAATACCAACATACGTCTCATTTTCTAATTCTTTCGTTTCCATTTCATTTTCTCACAGAATTTCCTCTTTTCCTTTTCGAGTTTCATATGCATGCTACCATTCAAAAACAATTCTAATTGAAACCTAAATCAAATTAAAATTCTTTACAAGCAATTTTTATTCTTTCCAAGCAATTTTTAGTCACTCTTTAATTTTTTATTCTAACAGGAATTTGATTGGAATCGTTAATAGCTTTTCACTTCATAATTGACTTGAATATGATTTTATTCATACTTTACAGCTATTGTTTTCCTACCAATTACTTTCAATGTTATTATTTTTATGGAAAAATAATTTGAAAACCTCCAACAAAAACTTAGTTTACTGGTTCGATCGAGCTTAATTAAAGGTCGGATTTTATTGTTATTATTTATCTTTTCATTTAAATTAATGTTCAAATTTCTACTTTGAGGTCATATTTTCAATTTGTAAGATTACGAATATAGCTGTAACAACCCGAAATTTTGGTAGTTAGTTTTTAAACATTTAATTTATTTTAAATGTTGAATTTGTATTATCAATTGATTTTGAATATGGAAGA
This sequence comes from Allium cepa, assembly GCA_030765085.1. Classification (NCBI taxonomy): domain Eukaryota; kingdom Viridiplantae; phylum Streptophyta; class Magnoliopsida; order Asparagales; family Amaryllidaceae; genus Allium; species Allium cepa. The sequence goes on from CM060946.1 coordinate 215,865,962, forward strand.
ATTTCTGAAATGGTTTAAAATTCCAAAATATAGCGATTTATTGGATTGGTAAATGTTAGCGCCAAAATTGGTCGCTAACACCCAAATCCAAGCGAAAGCACCAAATCACGGTCACAACTCACATATAGAATATATATAGAGAGTAATAATGTAAAGAACGGTCAAAATTAAAATCAATGCAGTAAAGAACAACAGATTTTATAGTGGTTCGGCTAACTCTGGCCTACGTCCACTCCAGAAGTTTCCTTTTTATTGATGTTAGAATCAATTACAGTTACAAACTGGTAGAGTAATATTAGCCTTAGAAAATAAAAAGCTCGAGAGCCAAAAAGAAGATCCTTTTTCTGAACTCTCACGTGATGTATTTATAGGCGAAGATAAGCCGGACTTCCCTCGCGGGTCTTGGAACAAGGCATTTCGGCCCGTAGCAAGTGACTCATATGCACCGAGCCAGGGACGTCGAACAGCAGTTGCCGAGCGGGGATTGCCGGTCGAGAATTATCTGGTCGATCATCTAGTGACTCGAAGTAAATCCTCAGGAGAATCGAAGCAAGTAGTGAGTTGGCTCGAAGTGAAATATGTCAAACGGCATATGCTGAGTGAAGTATGCCGAGGGATGTGCTGAGTGAGGTATGCCGAGGGCATATGCTGAGTGAGGTATGCCGAGCGGCATATGCTGAGTGAGGTATGCCGAGCGGCATTTGACGAGTGAAGTATGCCGAGCGGCATATGCTGAGTGACACGAGCAACAATGCCGATCGCCCTTACTTCCAGACCGAGTTGTCCATGCCGAATGATCCACAACTTCCAGACCGAACGACATATCCAAGTGGACTTCATCCTTTTAAACTAAATCCATCATATTCTATCCTCGTTAATCGTGAAGTTGGTTAGCTTGAATCCGCTTGTTTATGTCTTGTAAAAAAAGTTAACATTTTGCCCACAAAAACATGTCTTGCTATTGGAATGTGTGTTTTGAATAGTCTCCATCCCGATATCCAAAGTTCATACTACATTCATTATCAAACGATTCCATCTGAATCTGATAGTTTTATTCCGCGACCGTTTCAAGTCGTTATCTAATTCCGGATTCGCCCCTTGGAAGTCAGCAATCGAATCCTACGATCTTTCCAGACCATTGACGGCCTCCTCAGGCCCTTGCTAAGCTTAATCCAAACTTAACGATTGAATAGGCAGATCATGTTGCGCTTCGACGAAGCAACATATTCCTTGCGCTCCGATTCAGCGTCCCTAATCATAAAGCGTTGCCCTGATCCTCCCGGACCGGTGTCAGCCTCTCCGGGCTCTTACTGGATCTCATACTGTCACTCTCCGGTGAAGGAGAAACAGCGTTGACTGAGCCGACCCTGTCGCTCTCTGGCAAAGCAGCGTCACTCCCTGCACTCCGGTTCAGTGTCCTTGAATATTAAGCGATGCCATGATCCTCCTGGACCGATGTCAGCCTCTCCGGGCTCTTACTGGATCCCATCCTGTCACTCTTCGGTGAAGGGGAAACAGCGTTGAGTGAGCCGATCCTGTCGCTCTCCGGCGAAGAACCATCACCCCCGGCACTCCGGTTCAATGTCCCTGAACATTAAGCGATGTCATGGCCTAAATCCTAGACCGATTACAGCCACTCCGGGCTCTTATCGAACCCCGATCCAATCACTCACCGGTGAATGGGGAACGACGTTAAATGAGTTGATCATGTCGCTCTCCGGCGAAGCAACTCACTTCTTGCACTTCAGACCCCGTCTCTCCGAGTAGGGTCATAAAGCGATTAATTTCAAATTGACTTCCAATATTCATCCTTTAACTCTTCGGTCAAAGATTTATTTTATGAAATTCAAGTTCATTTATTAATTTAAAATTCCAAGTGTTCAATCATAAAGAAAGGAAAATTCTAGATACCGCCACTCTGGGCAGAGCGTTCTATTTCCATCTCAAAGCGTGCTTGGGGATCTCTCAGGTTCCCTTGCATGTGTAAGTGGAATAGCCGTTTTATTTTGAAATCAAACCTAAGAATTTTAGGTAATCGACCAAAGTTCAAGTCCTGAACCTGGCCCGTGCCGTCACAATCAACTGATGACGAGTCGTGATCCTGATTCAGGATTAGTCCTGTTGAGTGCAACACGTACTGTGGCAATCTACCACTTCTAACATGCTCTTCCACCTCATCCTTCAAATGGAAACATTCATCAGTAGCATGCCCTTCCAGCTCATGGAATAGGCAATACTTTCCACTCTGTTCCGTGGGATCTCTCCTGGGTGGTTTCCGATAAGGGAGCTTCCCCAGAGTCTCTGTGTAAATCCGTTCTAGGTTTGCCGTCAAGTCAGCGTATTGCTTGAATCTGGGTTCTCGGAATTTCGTCCCTTTGTCAGAACCATCGTATCTGTCATCCTACTTCCGCTTTCATTTGTCTATTCCAGACTGTTCCATGGGGTTTCCTTCGCCCTGCATGGCGTTTGTTTCTCGCCTCTCGACGTGTGAATCTTCTAGCCGAATGAATCTTTCAGCTTCATGATAAAATTCTCCAAGGTCTTGCGAAGGATCTCTTGCTAAAGAATCCTTGAACTATGTGCCTTTCGCAACTCCTGCTACCGCCGCCATCAAAATCATCGATGGATCCGGACGATCAACCGAAGCCACAGTTGCATTAAATCGTAATAAAAAATCTTTTATGGACTCTCTGATCCTCTGCTTGATCGATGCTAAGGTCATTACACACTTGGGTCGCGTCACGTAGACCCTAAACTGCCACATGAAGCATTCCACTAGTTCGCCCCATATTCTGATTGATCCATTCTCTATCTGCCTAAGCCAAAGCGCAGCCAAATCTGATAAATATAGAGGAAAACATCATGTCATCACTTCCTCGGATGCCATCCAGCACTTTCATATGCTTGATATATCTAGTAATATGCATGTTGGGTCTGATTTTCCATCATAAGGGTCCGGCGTTGATAACTTAAATTTTGGAGGATTCCTTGCATTTCTGTTATTCAGAGTGAACGGACTCCGACTGACTTCCTCTAAGCCTCCGTTCGACAATCCTCCCCTCATTGCCCGTCGTACTAATCCAGCCATTCTTTCGTCTCCATCCAGAGGTTGTCTCCTTAGCATATTTCCATCCTGGCCCCAAGTCTCGAAGGGTATTCTGGGTAATATTCTTCATGTGGCCCGTTCATGTTGACGATGGCTCTAGCCTGCTGAGCTCCATCTATGGGTCTTCCAATATCAGATCTCGAGGGTCTGCCCCAAGTCCTCGTTGATTGCCTTCAGGTTCTTCGTTCTGACCTTGGATCTGACCTCCGTCGGTCTCTGTGACTCTAGCTCCATGTCCTGTGTTTGCAGCCACTGCAGTCGGTCCAAGGTTCTGTGCTCCGGCTGCTCTCATCTGCTCAAAGAAGCTTTGCATCGTTTCCTGTTGGCTCTTCAACAATCTTTCATGAATTGAATCCATCATATCCTCCATCTCGTTCCTGGTGATGTAGATGGATGCATGATCCACTCCAGATCCAGAAGTGGCTGCTTGACTTCCCTCCTGGTTGCTCCTTTCAGTTGCTTGCTTTCTTGTTGGTGGTCTAGCCATTGCTTTCTAGAATCCAAGTTTCAAAATCCCTGACAGCTAGCTTTCTCGATGAAAGCACCAAAATCTTACCGCCAAAATTGGTCACTAACACCCAAATCCAAGAAAGCACCAAATCACAGTCACAAGTCACAGATAAAACATATGTACAGAGTAATAATGTGAAAAAAAGTCAAAATTAAAATGAAAGCGGTAAAGAACAACAGATTTTATAGTGGTTCGGCTAACTTCGGCCTACGTCCACTCCAGAAGTTTCCTTTGATGTTAGAATCAATTCCAGTTACAAACTGATAGAGTAACCTTAGCCTTAGGAAATAAAAAACTCGAGAGCCCAAAAAAGGATCCCTTTTCTAAACTCCCACATGCTATATTCATAGGCGAAGATAGATCGGACTTCCCTCGCGGGCCTTGGAACAAGGCACTTTGGCCCGTAGCAAGTGACTCTTGCGCGCCGAGCCAAGGATGCCGAACGGCAGTCGCCAAGCGGGGATTGCCGGTCGAGAATTATCTGGTCGATCATCTAGTGACCCGAAGTAAACCCCCAGGAGAATCGAAGCAAGTAGTGAGTTGATTCGAAGTGAAATATGCCGAGCGGCATATGCTGAGTGAAGTATGTCGAGGGATATGTGCTGACTGAGGTATGCCGAGCGGCTATGCTGAATGAAGTATGCCGAGCGGCATATGCTGAGTGAAGTATGCCGAGCGACATATGCTGAGTGAAATATGCCGAGCGGCATATGCTAAGTGAGGAATGTCGAGCGGCATTTGACGAGTGAAGTATGTCGAGCGGCATACGCTAAGTGAAGTATGCCGAGCGGCATTTGACGAGTGAAGTATGTCGAGTGGCATATGCTGGGTGACACGAGCAACAATGCCAATCGCCCTTACTTCCAGACCGAGCTGTCCATGCCGAATGACCCACAACTTCCAGACCGAACGACATATCCAAGTGGACTTCATTCTTTTAAACTAAATCCATCATATTCCATCCTCGTTAATCGTGAAGTTGGTTAGGTTGAATCCGCATGTTTATGGCCTTCTAAAACAGCAGGTTAACGGTAAATTTAAATTTAATATTTGAAATTGGACAAATATGAAAATCTGGAAATAAACGTACATGGAAATGGGTTCTAAAGTTTATCTAAATTCTATTTGGATTTGAATTATAATATTGGACTTTGGAATGATGCTAAAAGCCGACAAGTTAAATTGAAAATTTACATATTAAATTAATAATAGAATTTATTATAGGGTGATAATGTAAATAATCGAATTTTGATTTAATATAAATCGAAATGATTTCTAATATAAATATAAACTCTATTTGATTTAATGAAGTTAGTTTTAAAAATTGAAATTTTAAATGATTTCGACTATTTTGAAAATCGATTGATTTAATCGACGAGTTAAAATAGCCTTACGGAGCATAGTCTCAGAATTTGACGAAATCAGTTCCATCGGATCCGTAATAGTTAATTATTATCGGATTCTAAATTTCGTAGCGTTTAGATTTAGCGTTTGGTCGTACGAAGTTAAAACGTGTTGAAATAAATATTGAAAAATTAATATTTTAATTCGACTCAAAAAACTATTTTCCACATACAACCAAAATAGGCCCCGAAACATGTTCCATTGTGTTCGAGATATGAGTAGAACATTATAAACGTCAGGCAGCATGTTTCGTTTGGAGTTCGTTTGAAAAAGTATGTAAAAATTGGAATATATTAATAAAATAATGTAACATACACATATAAATACTGTTCAAGCACAGTCAAACCCTAGTTTTTATACGAGCTTACGTTTATAGTTTTAATGGTCGAAAATCTTTAAACTTCATCTCGATTTTCTCCAAATCCATCGACTAATTGCGAAATCATCCAACTGCAAAATCAAAGAGCTCGTTGAGCTCAGTAATTCGACCGGTTGGGATCGAATCGAGTGATCATTTTCGATCGTATTTGGCCCGAGAAAGGGTGCGGCTCGTGTTCTATTTTAGGACGATGGGGGGTGTCGAGCTTGGTGTCGCTCTGGTCATGGACACGCATCGCGATGGCCTTCGAGATGGTGGGCCCTGATCTTGTTCAAGTGGACGATGGGGGCGTTCGATCGATCAAAGCAAAGAAGGGTGGGTTCCTTGCCTGGGAACGTAAACAGCAAAGAAGGAACGATGTGTGGCCTTGATTTCGCATTCCAAATCTAACGGTCGATTTTTCCTCTGAGTAATATAAAAAAAATATTTTAAATATATATATTCAAATCTTTAAAACTTCATATCTCCTGTATACGAGGTCGGAATCGGACGAAACAAGCTGCGCTGGAATCGCAGCTTGTAGATATACGCTGCAGTGCAGATCTGGAACGTTTGAAGCTCGTTAAAATTTTAGCTTAAATCAAACGTGTTTGGTTTAATTTAAAATTTGAGCGTTTGACGAATTAAAAACCAAAGTAAGTTAATCTCACTCAATTTTGGACTGCCAGTATTAATTTTAGATAGTTAAAATTAATAAATGATTGATTGGTTAAATTGATGCATTTTTATCAGTTAAATGTGATATTACATATAGTAGTATATACATATTGGAGTGATTGATATTCGCGCATTTATGTACCGGATGAGACCTTATGCGCCCCACATAATAGCGGATAACCCTATATACCGCGATATTCCACCTCGAAGTGAAATTGGTATTTTTATGTGGGCTAACATCTGTGGATGCAGGAAAAGGAGTTGGAGGGATCCAACGGGATTCCTTAAAATGTTGAATTTAATTGCACATATAGTGATGTATGTTTTTGTTGAAATAATCTGTGGCAGGTTATTGTGTGATTTGGATTGGTTGGATGATGTGACGGGTTTTGAACTAGATTCTAGTATTTTAAATAACAGTAATATATGTTTAAATTGGAAAGAGAAAATTTAAAGGGATTTTGAAGCAAAATGTTTTACAAAGAAATTTTGGATTAACCAATTGGATAAAATAAATGGTTTTTGAAAATGGGTACTTAGCCAACCCGGAATATTGCGAATAGGATTTTGGAATAAAAGTATTAAATAAAGGATTTTTAAATAATAAATCTGTAAACGTATTTGTTTAAAAAAATATAAAGGTTTTAAAATCGGAAATGTGGGCTTGTTTTGAAAAGAGGATTTTTAATTTATTAATTTGATAATTTGTAAAGTGTTAAATATTTTGGAAAATAAGTTGTTTAATTATTTAAAATTGTTTAAGCATATTTAATTATTTACCAGTAACCTTATAATGGCTTTGAAAGATTTATTATTATTATTTAGAAATGGTCAGCATTTTGTTTTTAAAAGGATAGTTATCAATTTTCAGTATGGTTTTGCATAATAACTTTTATTTAAGTATAATTGCCTAGATTTAACTTGAAATTTAATTTAGAACTTACAAGCACTATTTTGAGATAATTTTTAAAACAAGGTTTTAGAAAAGTAATGGTATACTCGCGTGGCGTAATCAGAGGTAGTGGGTGCCTGCAGCTAAGACTTGAATTTCTATGCGATAGAGACGTAACCATTGAGCTGTGACCATGGTTTGATACAGTAGTGGTACTTTCCACCGTTATTTTAAATAAAAAAAGGTTTTCAAATATTTTTGAAAGATACTTTTAAATATTTACTAAAATTGATAAGACAAGTATGCATAGTTTTAAATAAAGAGATTTAATTATGTAAATTTTAATTTAAAAAAAGATTTACTGTTTTCAGTGAAAATGGAATTTTTGGTTGAAATTGATTGTTTATTTGATAATTAAATAACCGACTATCAAATCTGGACCCGAATATAACTTTGGAAATATCTGGAAGAAGTACGGAAATTATATGGTACAGTTACCGCTCGAGATGTTCATTCTTCTAGAACGTTCATAAGGAAATCCATCCATAAATGGTTAGGAGGTGATCTCCGATCTTATCTTCGTCTGTGTATTTCGTAAAGAACCGAGATTGAGTTTACCGAAAATAACGAACGTTGTTTCGAAGAGACCGGGATCGGATTTGTGATTCGAAAACCACTTCGATCCAACAAGTACGCTTTCGTGATGAAGACAAGAGCTTGGAGTCGAAGATGGAGCAGTGAAGTGCAAGGACTAATCGCTACTAATCCTGAGGGTGATACCAAAATGGATATAGTAGGAGTAGTGTCTTCGGTTTCATTCGGACCGATAACGGGCTTGTATGGATGAATGCTATCGGTACGTTATCATTGGAGGACAATGAGCATTCTAAGTGAATATTTCCAAAGATGTAACGCGTAGTCTCGAGCCTCATCAACCGGAAATGACTGAAAATCAAGGGAGATGCAGCAAGGCTAAGTGGATCGCACCCAAGTAGGGTATGTCTATTACCTTTCTAGATAACCTCGGATATTATCACTACTTGTGAAAGGAGCTCGAAAAAGGATGGGAACACGGGGGTGATAGCATATTCAGTCTATTCAAGTTAGGAATAGTCCGGTCTTGTGTTGCAGGGGATCGGGAGTGATCCTCGGTACGGTGTTTCTAGACAGGTACCGAGACATGTGGTACCCCGATGCATAGTCATTCAGCTGGAATCTGTTCTCTCTACGTGCCCTTACGGTTTTGATTATAGAGCTTAGTATTGCTGGAATTTAATGAATGCAATAATTTCAGCTATTTGAATAAGTATTTGTACTTAGACACTATTGTAATATCAGAGGATTTGATATGAAATGTTTTGATTATCGTACGGTAAAAACCTGACATGTTTATTTGTGGCATAGTCTTACGAGATACCTTTGATTTTTAAAGGATTTTGAAACTTTAATAATTCAATTTGAGTGTGATTTCGCATGCTGGTTTTTCAGACTGACTCGGGTCTTATTTTATTATAATGCTCGGGTCAGACCGAGTATTTCAGATTCAGGTTGGGATGTTATTGAGTTCAGGAGACAAGTTGGAAACCGAGACGTATTCTCGTAGTTGTTTATTTTTCCACTACAGTGTTTTGTTTGAAACTGCCAGCAATTGTAAGGACAGGTTGTTATAACTGTCTAAGCTGGTAATTATTGATTTGTATACTCATGTGAAATATGTATATTACAGTTTTGTTTTATGCAATGAGCTGTTGATATTATATATTGTTCTGTCCGCTGTGAGATTCTGTTTTGTTTAGTTTTTCTTCTTCTTCTACCTACTTTCTTTTCCTCAACAATCTGTCTTTCCGGCACTCGATCGTACGGCATGTTATACGATCAGCATATTTATGTTGATTTTCAGGGGTCATGAAGAGCGGGTCGTCACAATAGCTCTCTTCGTTTGGCTTCCAGAAAGTTACTGATGTCAAAAATATGTTGCTACCACATAATCTCCTACTTATTGGTAAAATCTATTACATTCAAAGTTGAAAACATTATTTCATTCTCAAGTTTTGCATAATTATTGGCTTTCATTTGATTTTTTGTTTGGCATGATTTTCCATTTCGTCAAATTCATTTATTTTGTGGAGAATAATTGGTTCATTGTTACACAATATCAACTCCGTTTTTGTAACGTTCATCTTTTTCTAATTTTAAGCTATGTGATTGCATAAGAAAATAAGCTTGATAAAAAACATTATATATGAGGTAAAGGAATATTAAAATAATAAATTATTGTACAGTATTTTGAAGGAAAATGTAACACTTTTGATCCGGCTACAATATGCAACTTTGAAAAATAAATAGAAGTTTGATTCCAAATAAGTGTTTTATAAACATTTTTTAATTTAAATATTTTATATTGTATTGGACGACCTAAACTAATTTATAATTCTAAATATTAATGATGTCATTAACGTCTATAGAATACATAATGATGTCATCAATGTCTGAATGTTCTATATGTCTGTTATGTTACATAATTATATAAAAATTTAGACTGTTTGTATTCTTATTTCCATGTAATAATCATGCATTCATTATTTCATTATATACGTATAACTAAGACATTTATCATATTCTAATTCTTTCGCTTCCATTTCATTTTCTCATAATATTAACCCTTTTAGTTTCATTTATATGAAACGATTCCAAAATAGTTCTATTCTCATTCTAAATCAAATTAAAAATTCTTTCCAAACAATTTTTAATTAATCTCTTTAAAATTTTCAATCTAACTAGATTTTGATTGAATTCGTCAATAGTTTTCCACTTTGTATTCATCTCGAATTATTTATTATTTTATTAATATTATGTGGCGATTGTTTTTCTATCCCTTGCTTTTAATGTTATAGTTTTTATGAAAAAAATAATCTGAAGGCCTCAAAAAAACTTAAATTACTGGTTCGATCAAGCTTGATTAAAAGGTTAGAATTTTTTTATTTACTTCTCTTTTCAGTTAATTTGATGTTGAACTTGTAGGTTTTGTTATAATTTCTAATTCTAGGTTTTAATTTGAGGCTAAATTTACAGTTGGTAAGATTATGAATATAGTTCTCTTGATTTGTCTTGTAGGAAGTTGTTGATTTTATAAATACGCGCATACCACAAAATCTCATATTGATTAGTAAAATCTATAACAGATAAAGTTGAAAACTTTATTTTGGTTTATAGTTTTGTATAATAATTGACTTCCATTTGATTTTTTTTGTTTGGTATGATTTTTGCATTTTGTTTTATTCATTTATTATGTAAGGAATATATGGTTTACTGTTGCATAGGTATCAACTCCGATTTTACATGATCTATCAAATGTAGCGTTCTTCTCCAATTCAAACCATATAGTTATATAAGAATTTTTTTTGGTAAAAACATTATATCTGAAGTAAGAGAATATCAAAATAATAAATTTTTGTATAGTATTTTGAAGACTAAAGTAGCACTTTTGATCTATGTACAGTATGCAACTTCAAAATTTTGTTAGAAGTTTAATTCTAAATAAGTGTTTTTAAACCTTCTTTTATTTAAATGTTTTATATTTTGTTGCATAAAATAAACTTTGTTTTTTGTAAAATCTTATATTAGCCATCTTTATCAAACTTAAGTTTTAAGACATTATTATTGGTTTTGTTTTATCGCCAATGGAATATTCATAAGCAACATGCATTTTTCAATTAATGCAAGGTTACCATTGAGAATTAATTAACAACTTCAATTAGAATGAATCATATATTAAACAATACTACCATGCAACTAATAAAAAGAATTAGTAAATTAATCATTAATTATCTATACATTTGGTTTCAAGGTTAGTTTCATGTTTGAGTCTTTAATGTGTTAAGTTCTAAATTCTTGCTTTTTCACTTTTGGCATGTTTTAAAAGTATTGAAGGGAATTAATACACAGTGCATTCTCTAATTTGAAAATTGGAATCAGGAAATAATTAGAATTAATGGAATTAATTTTTTATCTATTTTGAATTCAAATTAAATATGGTAAACCTATCAATTAGCTGACTTTTAGCTGCATATAACAATAAATATTTATTCATTTTCAAGAGGAACCTAACTTTATATCTATTAGTATGTGAAATTCAAATACCAGTGATTGTCTGCAAATTGAAATGAAATTTACATCACTATTATTTCTTTTATTATATTGATTCAGGTTGAATCTGTTACATATAACTTAAATTGTACGTGAATCAAAAATTATTTGTACTTCCGTCATAAGAATAACGTTATGTTTGGTTCTTTTAATCTATCAAGTTACCAAAATTATTATTCTCTACTTTCATCAAAATTTAAGAGTATCAAAAATAAACTTAGCTTATTTAAAAATTTATTAGAAAATATATGTAATTTTATTTGAACTTTTTCTTGAAAGTAAAAGAAGTCAACAAGACTCCTATTGAATTATATACATTGAACTTAATTGAATACTACAAGCAATTATAGGTTAATTTGAAACTTCGCATATTTGTTTTTAAGTTGATTGTTGATATTAATAATGAGTTTACACTAAGATTCAACCAGAGTTAATATTCTTCCATCTTTAATATTCGATTAAGAATTCTCAAATTGATGGTAATTATTTCCTTTAAAAAACAATAAAGAGAATTGATAATAATCAACGTGTAGTCAATTCTCTAATTTAACATGGAATAAAATAAAATATTAAATTCATATTGTAAATAATTCTCTAATCAATTTGCATTCAGATTTCAATTAGTAGTTATCATTATCTTAATTTACTTGCGTTCTCTCAAGTTCATACGATGTTTAAATATCAATGCATTCTCGTGATATTTGTTCTATATTTTTATATATATTGGAACCTTAAAAATACTGAAATATTTTCAAAAATTAAGTCATCGTCCGTTTCAATAATTTTTTGTAAATTTTATAATCTTTTATGCTAGAGATGCTTCTTTTTCAAAATGCACAATGTCACACATGACGATCCTTCATATTTTGAAACTATTAGAAAATATGCTTGGTTGCAAAATTTATAAATTTATTAGAAAATATGCATAACTTAGTTAATTTGAAATCTTGACGATGTTACATGTTTTACTTTAGTTGAAAACTAACAGTATAACATGGTGACATGATTAAAATGTAAAATTACAAAATTTTAAATAAATATGAACCTCGCTAGGACTATTTTCTTAGTGAGTTGGACACTAAAACATGGTTGGTAACTGACTTACCTTAGCAATTTGCGTTCAAAAAGTTCATTCATTTATCTTTCAATATTTCACTTCAAGTAATGCATGTCCATATACATAATATACAATAAAATGAATTTTCTCACATGTTTATTCATATATATCCAACGGAAGTGCCAACATACTGTTGAAGTTTATAAGTAAACCAAATTCAAATAGTAAAGATCGTGTCAATGATATTGTCCATGCAACATATAAAAGGAATTAATATATATTTCAACTACATAATTGTGATTAATAATTTTGTTAATAACAAGAATGATACTTTGTTCAAATATAGCACTAATTTTGATTTCTCAAAGGCTCGAACCCATGACATTTGGAACCTTTGTTTGCCAACCATTTGAGTTAAGGGTCCTTTACTAATTATGGAATTGTGATCAATAACATTTAATATGAATTTAAACTAAATAGGAAATTAATAAACAATTAATTCTTTTTATCAAAATTACATTTAATGAATAAAATCGATTATGTATTAATTCTCTTTAATGTCAATCAATTAGAGTATTGATTCGTAATCAATCAATTCATCTTGATTAATTCCTTTAACAACATTTCAAAAGCGTTGTAAGTTCCAACTCTATGAGAAAACATGTAATGTGATTGTTTTGTAACTTTAACAAATGCTTTTCAATTGTTAGAGATAATAAAGTAGAAACATACCATTAGTTTTACAAATATATTTCTTTCCTTTCACACTTTTAACAAAAGAATAAATAAATGAGAAAAATTATTTATAGATAATCTTTTCCAATAAACAAACAAAATATTACATTCCTTTCACACTTTTGACAACGTTATATTGTATGTATTTTTGAATGCCAAAAATAAAGTATCATATATTTATTTGATATATAATAAACATGTTGATAATCATTATCTTACATGCATAACATATAAATTTGGTTAAAATCATATTGGGTTGACGTTACTTTGTACAAACAAAAAAATTACGAGCATTAGTATCGTGCCAAATGTCCGAATTTAAATGTTTGGATCACGATACCGTGAGGATAAAAACAGACGAAGGCTAATTGCTTTAAAAAAAACAAGGTGATGAATTATTAAACAAGAATTAAATTGAAATGAAAATTATTACTGAACGTAGAGTTTGGTATTAAGCAATGTCATTTTGTTGCAGGGGAGGCTTATAAATGTTTTCATTTAGCAAATTATTTGAAAGATTTTACACAAAAATAATAAAGATTAATAATGGACATAACTGATATTGAAGTTTTAACCTTTCTATTGATAGACATCAAAATAATGTATCTTCGAGTAACCGATAAATTTCAAAGATTTTGGTTCATAGTAAAATGAAATTAACTTTGGGCACTTCTTGAATTTTATAAATCATTATGTTACTATGTAAAACTTCTACATCGAAGATTTTTTTATTTCTGTGCATATGTAGATGCCTATTTTATAAATATAAATGATAATCTATTTTCATTACTTTGCTTCATTGACTAAGTTTCTTTACACCATTTGATCCGAATTTTATTTTCAGAGAAATATCATGTCATGTAATTTTTCGTATCCACGAGGATTTTGTTTATAGTGATATTAACTTACTTCGAATTATTCTTATTATCATATATATATATATATATATATATATATATATATATATATATATATATATATATTATTTTACTTATTATATTTGCATCAATATTTGAAGTAAAAAGAAAAATTATCTCGCTATACCAAATATTTGATTACATAACATACATATTACGTATAAGTGTCATGTCATATTACGTTATCTGTATTAGAAATATAATATTTTAAATCTACTATCGTATTTTCTCTAATTTAATTACTGCGTAATGTCAAAAAGTGTGATAATGTAAATATTGGAATGTGATTTGAATCTAATTGTAACAATGTTTCATTTTGAATACAATTTCCCTATTTCAGGTTTAGACTATGATAACCAAACCAAATTGTGTATATATTTAAATTTATATGTTAAATATAGGATAAAATAATGTTGACTAATATCGCTTATATTTGAAAATTAATAAGCATGCGTGCTTAGTAATGTAATATTTGTCAAGTTTGAAACATTTGATTGTTGATGTTATCGTTCGTTGTATAAAACCACTGTCCTCTAAAATATTAATTTTCTGTTGATATACTTCAAGATTAGTTAAGAAAATTCATCTCGGTAGTGTTCAAAAAAGCCTAATCAAAAGAACTATAATCCATAAACATGTACTTTCAATGTCATATAACTTAAAATTTCAAAAATGCACTATCGAAACTATATCGCGAATTCGTGTACGCAGCATGGGTTCGCACTTGTTAGACATTAATTATGGCATTGCCTCGATTCGTTTGGACTCGCTTTTAATGGGATGTTGGGTCATGCTAGATAATTTATAAGCGACGTTCCATTTAGTGGCACTGTACGACAATGGTTGATAATGCCTGATCGTATGATATATGATATATTAAATCTGGAACAAGCACGGGACAATATTAACACGAATTTATGATAACCCGATCCTGAACGAACATGGATGACCATGATTTATGATAATTCCAAAGGAACACGAAATGATAATGATGTACGATTAACATTTAATAAAGAACTTGGGTCCTTAGCTATAATAGGTCTAGAACGACCTCTAATTTGCAGGTGAATCTGAAATAAAATGTATGATTCACCACGGTTGGTCCAGCGGACAGCCAGAGACCTCATATGTTGATAATTCGTTTTCCTGTATACTTGTTCTTAAGCAAAACATACATTATATTCACAAAGCGTACTTTGAAGGCAAAGTGTTATAGGCAAATTTTCAATACTCTCAAAACAAACTCGAATGTTTGAACTAACTAAGGAACAATGATAAAATGGATACAAACTACTTGGAAAATAACACAAGATGATCGAGTGAAACTTATCAAAAAAGATAGTTGAAACTGGACAAAACTTCACAACTCGGACCCAAGTTGGAACCTAGGAAAAATGGTAAAAAAACCCAAGCAAAACTCAAAGGAAAAGGTGAAGAGATGAACATGAAAGCAACTTCAAGTCGGGAACTCGGTGTGCACCGAGTTGAGGGGTACAACTAATGTCCGAGTTGAAGTGTATGGCTCAATTGGCCATTGGTTTTTCAAAGAGCGGCGTGGTGAATGTGGAGAACGTTCTGGAGCATATTCAAAGCTTAGTTCAGTGATTTTCACATATTAATAGGCGAAGTGGCTCACTTGGAGAGAGGCTCTTTTCTTATCTCCATTTTGAACTCTAAACTACGACGGGTTCAAAAATATAATTCGAAAAATACTTTGTCGGGTTCTTACCAAGTTGTAAGAAACCAAGTTGTAAAAACTACTTTTGTAGAAACAAAGTACATAAGTGGACGTAGGTCGAGTATTCGTCGAACCACTATAAAAATTATGTATTCTTTCTTGCTTTTATCCTCTTATCTTTCATAATTTTCATATTTATTGCTTGATTGGGTGTTTGTGCCATTTTTGGTTCAAACACTTATGCATACACACACAAACTTGAAAACACATCCACACTAAATTTGAGTTAAGATTATAGGTACCGGTTTGGTGATTTACGGCAGTAATATATATCAGAATAATAGTAATTTATTTAAAGTTCCTAAGGTAAAGGAAAATAAAACTTGTTAATTTAAGGCTTAGTGAAGCTAGCTTTGTAACATACTATGCTATGCAGAAATACTGCTAGATAATTTATTCAGTATTCAAATAAACATATTTGGTCATTGAGCATTGAACTGTAGCTCACCAATTCTATTTTAAGAGAAGATAAATGTTTTGCCATGTCAGCATTTGCTCGAATATTTTCCACTTCTTCGGCTCTCTTCTTTTCTTTTGCTAATTGTGTGAGTTTTTTTATTTTCTTTGTTACTTCTACACTCTGTGGATTGTATTGCAAGGCCAGTTGAAACGCAGCAATAGCCTGCATAATGAAAATACAGAAATTGTGAATATAAAGTATATGAAATTTAATATTATTCACTTCCCAACATCAAAAAAAGGCTAAAAATGATCATTGCTCATTTTATGTATGCTTAAACTATCATTCAACATGATTACGCACAAAGATATCTTATATATCTTAATACTGAAACCACCATTGTTGAGTAACAATTCATGACCATTGACTGTTAAAAATTGTGTGTTTCAAACTTCCTTTAACTGCAGCAAACACGTCCTTTGCCTTTTTTGAAATGACAAAAAACACAAACATTTTTTACTTTGCATGCTATCATCGATAGCACGGACATCAGCCTATGTAACTCTTATAAGCTCTTATTTACAGTAAATGCATTGGTGTTGCCCAATATATTGACGGAACCGCCATGAGTCACTTATTCTCACTGCCGTTGTTTACATGCACCTTTTTCATATTTTATTTTTGTAGTGCACGCATTTATCGCATGTATATGTACTTCTTACTATCTAGCGTGGTACGGAGTATAATGTGTCGAAGATCTGAAATGTGGCTACAGAATTCAATCTTGTAAAGGATGTCTAGCCATAAACCCATGTAATAAAAACATTCATTAGCTTATATATGAACTTCCTAGCAACAAAATAAATAGACAACACATAAATAAAATAAAACCATATAGCTTGTCCACGCACGAAAATTTTAGGGGTCAAGTAATTCTCACACTGCTCGGCCCATTTGGTAAATTGCAACGTAAACACGAAAAACGACATAAAACAGAAACCTGGAAAAGGAACAAAAATACTAAACTTACATCCTCATACCGTTCCATTGCTTCCAAAACACACCCTTTTCTAAAATGACCCTGAAAGGAGTTAAAGGACATGAAAAAAATCGCAAACAACTAAACTCAAATGTAAATAAGTAGCATTAAAAAAAAGATGCACGTCGAACATCAGAATTACTTTATCCCACTGGGGGTTTAGTGTGATTGTCTTTTCAGCATCCGCCAGCGCCTTATTCAGTTTGACAAGGTGCAAGAATGCTGCAGCACGGTTACTGTTTAAAAACAAATGATAAATGAGGGCACAGGAAGAAAATGATAAGGCGACAAAGCAATTAGCATGTAAATTAATCATAAAAATAATGCATTAGTTTGAAACAGATGTCTTCATATTATCATATATCATAGTGTAGCATTTACTCTCTCTTATACACTAACTTACAAACGTTGTAACTTCAGCAGCAATAAAAGGTTATAATAACAGAATCGGTAACAATGAATTGGAAATACGTTGCATGCTACGAAGTCACAACAAAATATAAAATTCTCTACTCATTCATAAACATTAAACACTCTCGCCACTGATTAAAATAATTCAAAATGTCCCTTGAAAGCATATAAGTCGACAGGAATTCAGGAGAATGTCATAATTTGGTGATGATCCGCATTCATTGTGAAATCAGGCTGAAAAAAAATTATGTGAATACAAATACTGAATCTATGATCAGTATATACACTATATGCAATTACAACATATAACTGCATTTTTTTGTATTTTTAAACATCTACCATATAGTGGTTTTCAAAGTTTTGCATTCTATGCACTTATTGGCCAATGCTGATGGTTGCTGAAGCTTATGACATGTATTATGCATATTTAATCTACAGCTCAAATAAATGTACGAGATAATCAGCACCACTTGGTGATAAAAAGACATAACTAACATCACAAATAATTATTATTTTAACAGCGGGATGTTAAGATACATAGAAACATGACAGTCAAATAAAATAAAACTGTATTATTTTTAGTCAGCATCCGTGCATGTCCATCCTAAATGCAAAACATGTTTATCGGTACAAGAACGCCACTATTTGCAAACATTAACGACAGAAAAACAGTCTTTACGGTTGTAAACAACAATAGGCGAGATAGTTAAATGTCTGATTGACTGGTGTTCATTTCCATTTTAGTTTCCTAGATCAAAAAAGACAAGAATGTGCCGATATTTTTGATTTGATTTTCTTGTTAATGGAGGCATTATAGGAATAAATCGCTATTCATCTCTAATAAATGTAATATATTTTTATTTTTCAACATTGTTCCGTGATGACTGAAGAGGTGGAGCTTTGGTGCAACGGTTAGGTCACCCGCAAGGTGATCTAGACGCCCAGATTCAAAACTGAAAACAGCCTCTTCGTAATACGAGGGATAGACTGCGTACATTATTGACCTCTCCAGAGCCCGCTATCGTGCGGGAGCCTAGTGCACTGTGTTCCAACTTTTTTTGTTCCATGATGATTGAAATAACCTTGGTATAATATTTGAACATTATTTTTAAAATATTTTAATGGAACTAATGCCTTTTAAGAAAACTTTAAAAGGCAGGTTGCAAGGGGGTAATCTACAATATGCAAGTTAATGAACCAAATGTGAATCTTTATGTTTCTGAACGTACTCAGTAAAATCATGCTGCTAACTGATCTAGTGTTGATTAAACTATTCGGCCTGGCGATACTCATGGAGCTACTATTTAACTTTGAAAATTTCAGAACTTGACATACACTAATGTGCTGTAAAGAATATAAACAAACGTTTGCTTTAACAAATAAGCAAATGCGTCAATAAAAGCAAATGAAATATAGCTATGCGAACCTGTAGAGAGTGTGATTTGAAGGATCGAGCTTGATAGCTTGAGTGTAAAGAGCAGCAGCCTTGAGGTAATTTCCAGATTTAAAAAATTCATTTCCTTGATCCTTTAATTTTGCTCCTCCATTTTCTGCCATTGTTTCACTTCCAATTTGGGGGTAGGGTTCTCGATATTGAATTTGTTCGGGAAGAGAAGGGTTGAGGGTACTGTATAGTAACACGGAAGGAGATTCGTGGTGCATCTTTAAGTATGAGTATGGGCACTAATCAGGATTATGGATATTTTATTAGCCCAACACTGAAACTAAGTTAAGTTGGGTGAATATTTAGCCATCTGGGTAGCAGAGAGGGAAGTGTTGAATACATGCAACAAGATATTATACTTTGTTAAAACAAGAAAAGGTCGTAATTTTTTTTTTTTAATGTGTCAAATGGGTAAATTTGGTTTCTGCTTTTGAAAAAAGATAACGCAGGGTGTTTTGCACTTTCTGACAGAAAACGCAAGCTAACTTACAAATTTTTTTACTTTGAATTTATTTTTATATAAATTTTTGAAATTTTTGAAAAGCGATCAGGAAAACGCAAGCTAGTTTGCGCTTTCTAATTTTGAATTTTTTTTGAAAATTTTAAATTTTTTGAAAAATACAAGTTAGTTTGAGCTTTCTATCAGGAAAGTGCAAGTTAGTTTGCGTTTTCTGATTTTGAACTTTTCGAAAAAAAATTAAATTTTGAAAAGCGCAAGTTAGTTTGCGTTTTTATATTTTAAAATATATAACAACATCAAAAATATGGACCTTCTGTGCAAAGCCCTTGTTAAAATATGTTGTTTAAGATATGCCGAGAACACAAATTTGCAAAAAAGAAAACGGCTTTGTAGGTGAAGACTGATGGAAGTGGACCGATATGCATGGGATGAAATAAGTAGATTTCAAAAGAAAGAAATTCTATTTTGAATCATATTGGACCTACGAAGTCAAAAGGTTGTATTATATTCAATCTAATTAATTTGAATAAAATTGTATTTTACTTAATTAGTAAATTTATATGTTTTATGAGTATATCGTTATATACGCATATGTGCATAACATGCTGGTGTGACGTAATAACAACGTGCATGATTAAGTTTATCCATGAGTATATACTAGTGTGTAACTCGTGCATTGCATACGGTATGTTGTAGAAAAATAATATTATAAATAATTTTGAAAAACAAAATTTATTATGCAATATATGGTGAATTCGTTAAAATAAATGAGTCATAAATCGAATTTAATATATTTCTAAGTGTATAATTTTTATCATGAGATTTACGTATTTTTATATTTGAACATAATTAGATTATTATTTTTGTCCAAAAAATGAGTTATATATTTTATTTTTATATTTTTATTTTTAGGATTTAATATTTGTTATTGTTAACCCGTCTTTTGGCAAGGCAACATACAGGCGGATTTGACCCAATCGACTGTACAGTGGTTGAAGCTGGATTGTCAAAAGGTTGGTTCCGATTTGAGTGAATGGATGGACAAACAGTACTAGGCACTTGAATATGGGTTTGACAAAAGTCGAGTCACTAGGGTTGCTTGGAGTTTGCTTCAAGTCACCTTAAGGTTTGCTCCGGGTTAGAAAAGGTTTTACTTCGAGTCAATGTTGATGGCGCTCCGGGTCGGCAAGGGATAACTCAAGTCGGCATTGCTTGGGGTCAGTACTGGGTTTTCTTCGGGTCGGCAACACATTTACTTCGGGTCAGAGTCATTGATCGATCAATGTCCATATGGATTAATTTTGTATCCATCAAGTTCATATCCATCTAGTTCATATTCATCAACTTCACATCCATCCTCTTCGTATTCATTAAGCAATAACATCTCATGGATCTATCGTAGTTCATTTGTTCAATGGCAGCCCATTTCATATCGATCATACCTCTGCGTATTTCGTATCGATCGAGACGAAGCAAGGGGCCAAGCATCGATAAGAAACCACAAACCAAGTATCGATACGAAGTAAAGACTTTGGCATCGATACGAAACCATATGAGAAGCATCGATATGAAGGAATGAGTTAGGGATCGACATGAAGAGCTTGGCAACCAATGGATACGAAGGAATTGTTCAAACCAAAGGGAGTTTGCAAGCGTGAAATGTGGATCTTCCCAGGATTCTCGCTCCACGTCATCGATACGAAATGGATCGATACGCATCCATCAGCCAACTTGCCAATCCAATCTTGGATCGATCATAACTCAAAAAACTACAATTCCAAATGGTTTGAAATTTTCACAGAAGCTTTCTTATCCACTGAAGAACCACCATGATCGATTGCACCTTCATTGGACCACATCTTGATCGATATGAAGAGAGTAAGGATCGATCCCAAACAACCCCGGATTGATCTGGTGGGCCCACCCACGTATGAGAAGAAGTATTCTGAGCTTCGCGGGATATATTTCTCGATCTACATCTATAAATAGCACCCCTATGCCTACAGAAAATATAACGACCCAGAATTTGACCACTTTAAAATCTAATATTTAAAGTGATTTTTAAATATAAAATATGTAAGTTTATATGATTCAAATAATATTAGATAGGATTTGAAAAGAGAAATATACAAAAATAGTAACATTTACTTAAATCGACAAAAGTGACAAAATGCTGATTTTAGAAAAGATAGTTTCAATGGTTAAATAAATTATCTTAATTAATTTATGAGTGTTTATATTTTTAAATAACATTATACAAATTTATTTTTAAATTTGGTTTACATAAATAAATAGTTTAACTAAAACGTCAAAATGTGACCGTAAAACATTTTGTCGAAAAACGACGTTTTGTCAATTAAAAGTCGTCGCAACGTCGTCGCACCTTTATTTTCTTATATAGGAACATATATATTCTAATAGTGTAAGTATTAATTAATTAACTAATCAAGTTTACTTTTACTAAATAAGGTTAGAAAAATTCTAGAAGTCATTAAGAAAAGTAGGTAAGAATTAACAAAAGTAAGTAAGAAAAGTCAAAAGTAAACATCAAATCAATATCACATCAAAAGCCAACATAATTATTATTTTACTTAGCTTAGTTCTTAAGGGATTAAGACATAAAGTAAGGATGTGAAAGGTGATGTTAAGTTTTGAAAAAGTGGAGATTGCTTTAGATTGAAGTAAGGTTAGTTTGCTAACTTGGTAAGAGATTATTTTGGTAAATTACCACTTTCTTTCTTTTTCTATAAATATCTACCTCCTTCTTCACTTTCATTCACATTTCTTCTTCTTCTTTTCTCAAACTTCTTCATCTTCTTCCTCTTCTCTCTAATGTCTTCCATGCCATAGAAAAATATTATAAAGAAATAATATCAAAATATTTACAAAATTTTCAAAAGAAATCAATGTTTATTTTCTTCAAAACAAAGTTCTTTTTTCTCTATATTTTACCTCTTCTTCTTTCGGCCATAAGTTCTTCAATACAGAACCAAAATGCAAAAATATTTTTTTTAATCATGTATTTTTCCAGTGGCTACAACTTTCATGTTTATCACTTTGTCTCATTCCAAAGTTTACTATGTCAAAAATCCACTTCTTTACAATGCATTTTCTGGCCCAGTTTTTAAACCAGAAAATATGTCATTTTGTTCTGATCATAACTTGATCAAAACAGATCCTAATTTTGAAATTCTTTTTTAAAACCATATGAAATTTCAGTGGCTACAACTGTTATGTTGATCACTTTTTCCAGTTTTGAGGTTTGCTATATCTGAAACTCAATTCTTTGATGTGTATTTTCAGGCTTTATTTTTATGAATCCGAGAATAGCACTTTTATTTTGAACATATCTCCCTCAAAACAACTTGGATTCAATTGATTATTTTTTTCAAAATCAATAGAAAAGAATTTGCAACAACTTTTCAGTTAATAAGTTTTTCAAATTTTGTGAGTAAGATAGTCAAAAACAAGAGAGAAGATGACCTATTTTTCGGATCTAAATCTTGGGAATTCAAGTTCAAAGCTCTACCGCTTCTTCTCTATATTTTTGGCCAACCTCCATCTCAAGCCTCGGCCAAGCTATTGGATGGGAGAGGGTGTTGTTTGCTAGTGTTTAATGGGGTACGAATTAATTAGTGAAGTTTTGGTTGATTAGAATGTTGGTAGGAAGTTAATCGCTTTGGTTTATAGTGAGAAATTTTCATTGCTTTTGTATTTATATTTTGATTATGTTATAAATCATATTTACACCCTTATGACATATGAATGTTTATACCAAATCGATTGTTAATATGGATGATTTGATAGTTAGTAAATTAAGTGAATTATGATAATATATCCCGTTATGATATTAATAGTGAATGTTAGATTTGAAATCATATGCATGTGATTGGTTGAATGGATGTTATGTTAGTGATAAATATGAATATTGGATATGTTCATTTTGATCAAGTAATCCCTTTATCTAAAAAGACCATATTTTAGTAATATGAGATATTGTGGAAAAATAAGTCTCTTTTCATTTAGAAGTGAAATTAAAGTTAAAATGAAAGAGAATTTGAAATTTGAAGTGAAACGGATTTGAAAAGGATAGTTAATTAGCAATTGAAATTAAGATGAATAGTGAAATTGAAATTGAAACCGATTTTGAAAAAGTGAAGTTTAGTTTGAGAATGAATTGATCAAGTTTAAATTAAAATTAGATTTGAAATTTAAGTTTTAAATGTGTTTAATTTGAGATTAGAATTGAAATTGAACTGAAATTGGAATTTAAAATTTAATATTAAAATAATGTGAATATAATAATATTATACTATGGTAATAGTGAAAATATATTTTAAATACTTTAAAAGGTGAAAATATTGATTTAAAATGGTTTCTAATGATTTTATAAGTATTGAAATCCAATTTGAATTGATTATTTCAAGTATTGAAAAATAAGTTAAAACTAGACGCGTCGCGCAACGGTAGTTCGCGATTTCGCGCCGAAAAGTTCAAATGAATGTGTAGAGTGGAATATAGCTCGGAATTCTTCAAGATAAGAAAATTCCGGACTATTATATCCATATCTTCTAAATAAATAAAGAAAATCAAAGTTTCGATAAGTAGTTTGAAATAAGTCCAAATCAATTTTCTAGAAAAATCGCGCTAGTGCAGTTTAGTGACCATAACAGGAAATTTGTTTAAATGGATGTTTTTAATTATGAAAAAATATGGAATAAATTTGATAAATCTATTTAAATGATTTAAAAGAGATTGGGATTGGAAAATATGAATTATCGAATGTTTAAAAGTTGTTTAATTCAAAATAAGCTTATTTAGCACTTTCCGCAGCACTTTTATGTTGTGAATTCTATAACTTTTGGAATATGAGTTTAAATGTAACGACGTTTCCCAGAATAAAGTGTGAATGTTTTAAAAAGGATAATTAAGCGTTTTGAAAGATAATTTGTAATATTCATAAGCAATTCCAAAATAAAATTGAAAAATCTGAGTATGCGGAAACGACTAGTACATTTGTCCCGCCTGTGAGATCTGGGAAGATAAAACAAGATGTTTAACTAAGGTTAGGAAAGCAGCAACCAGTGCCCTGAACTTACCTGGCCTATGTTTTATTTTCTTAGGAGAGGGGTGGAACAGATCGAAAGGAAAACGCGGATGCTCTTAAATTAAAAAAGATTCTGTGTTAAGTTTTCCAAATTAAAAGGAAATTAGTATTATCCAAAAGTTAAGTAATCTCCAAAATGAATGATTTCTACGATCCTATTTACTCAAAAATGTTTGTTAAGATTGATTTAGGGTTTATCGTAAACGATGTCTTAAATAACATTGTTTTTGACCCGCCTAAAAGTTAAAGGATTTGATTGAAAGTTAAGAAAGGAAATTAGAGATATTTTCCAAAGCATAAGAATGAATTACTTAGAATTATCCTAAATTAAAAGAAAGAGATTTCGAAATCATCAGAAAAGAATTTAAGTGAAAAGAGACTTAATAAATCCCATATACTCGTATTCACTTTTATCGATGATTGGATTTCGAAGGAACCGGAGTCGGATTTGGTTAATTCCTATCCGAAAACCACTTCAAACCAATGTATACGTTCGAACGTGAAGACATGTTAAAGATGATGATTTTTGAAGACCGTGGATCTTTATAGCGTGAGGACTGTTTGTTGATTTGCTCGGGGTCGCACCCATTATAGAGTTATATATATAGCAGTGGTCTCCTCGTGATGGAAATTTTGTGGATTGTAAGGGATTCTCGCCTAGTAATTGTGATATCCCGGAAATTTGGGACAATATCAATTTAATAATCTACATTAAAAATTAAATTGATTTGATAATATTTGTAATAATATATTAATTGATTTAATAATCTTCTTTTAAATAAATATTTAACTGATAATTTATCTTTTAAAAGTTAATCAAATTGCCTTCTATTTATAATGTATATATCTGTATATATTGTAAATGGATAATCTTTGTTTTAAATTTAATAAATAGACATGTTTCTAATCCTAATATTTTTGATAATTTAGAAATTTGATATTAAGCTATTTAATAAACATCATATGATTTTAAAATACTCAAGATAAAGTTTAATTTGTTTAAAATGGTTTAGACTAGAGTTTAAATTAAATAAAAAGTTTTGTTTTTTTTTTAATATAGCTTAATAAATAAGTATTTATATTTTAAAGAGATAGTTTCTTTGAAAATTTATTTTCAATTTAATAATGAGTTTTATTTAAACAATAATAATAATGTAATATCTTTACAATGGGTTTTAAATAAATAGGAATTGTTATTTTTAAACCTATGTTTTAGAAAACTAAGATTTGTAAGTTTGAAATAAAATAAGTATTATAACAAGGATTTACATAAGTTTGAAATAATAAGAAGTAAATTTAGTATTTGATAATTTAAGTTTAAAATAATAAGTGTAATAATAACAAACACTTGTACTAGAAATAGAACTTAATTCATAAGTAAAATTTATAATTAATAACTAGAATAAGCTAAGAACAAAAATAAGATATAACATGTAGGCAAGTAGTAAAAGTAAAGCAAAATTATGAGACAAGCAAAGTAAAAGTACATAAAATATCTAAACATATGCAGGTTAGAGAAACAAAATATAAAAAAAAAAAATATTACAAATATCAAGTTACAAGACAAAGCAAATATATGAGCTGGTAAAAGAAATAAATAAATGTAAAGTTAAGAACAAAGTAAAATAAATAACTTTGTATCTAAAGAATGAAAGCAAATCAGGTGTATATGTGTAACCTGTAAGAAGTGGAAAGCAAGAAAGAATAGAAAAAAAAAATATGCAGGTAGCTTACAAAATTAAGATTCAGGCAAGAAATAAAAATAAAATAAAACAAATATCTATAAACAAGTAGCTTCATATACAAGCTAAACTCTAACCTACAGATTGTACACTTACACACATATTTTTAGCAGTCAAACATAAATATGTAGGTAGCCTGTAAAAAATTAAGATGCAGGCAAGAATAGAAAAAAAAAGAGACAAGTATGCAAAACATAATAAAATATCTAAGCATGAAATTTGGTAAATTGAGACACAAAGTACATTAGCATTAATGACACCAATTCTTAGCTGCTAACAACAGTCATTTCGAGTTGTATTTCAGCTCCTAATACAAATATCTTGCCTAATACAAACAAGAACATAATTATACCTGCATGTGCTTAACCAGTTATCACCTTCCTCTATAAACTTCTTTATATACATGCCATCTTCTTCAGTTCGTTCATTACTTCATAGAAAATCTGAAACAATAACAAATGTTTCTATTCTCACAAATTTAAGTAATATTTGCAAATCCAACAAAGACAAGAAGATTTAGGAAATGAAGGCAATTACTTTCCAGTTTTGAAGTTCAACTTGTTTCAGACATAAAGAAGTGCTCTGTTTATTTTCAAAACTAGGTGAGTAACATTATTTTCTTTAAATCTAAGAATGAATATGGTTATATGCTTTCTGTGATAAAATGTTGTGGTATGTATATATGTAAAGGAATCTACTGGTGCATGTTTATGTCCATTTAAACATTCTCTGTTTAGTTACCAGTTTCTTGTTTTAGATTTAAATTAATAATTCTCTTCAGTTAACTGTTATTAGGACTTAGTTACAAACAAAGGCTATTTGTTTCATTATGCATTTATGTTTAGAAGCCTGATTTAGTTGAATTCCAAGTCTGAGTGTCTCAGGAAGCTAAAAACAACAGTTTTGATAAACAAAGTAAAATCTAAAACTTGTAATTTAGGGATCCAGTATAAAAAAATTGGGAAACAACAACTATAATATGATTTTTGAACTAAACATCATAATTGTTAGTTTGGGTTTTAGGGAGTAGTTCTGGTTTGAATGAAATATGAGAATATGGGTTTTTCTGGTGATCAAGTGGACTGGAGGGGTCAGGATTTTTCTGGTCGATAGAGGAGCAATCGTTGATGCTAGGAAAAATGGGTGGCAGTGATGAAGTCCACCAAGGAAGATGCGGCAGTGGGTTTTCCTCTAGAACCCTAAACTTTGCTGTGCTTTGAAGAATCGATCGCCACGGTCGTAGTAGGTGATCGAGTGTAGGGATATTTGAGGTGGTGATAGTTGGGTTGTAGTCGAAGAAGGGGCCGAAGTTGTAGACCCTCATATGGTCGGAGGGTGGAGAACTCGATGATGACAGGTTTGGGTGGAGGGGCCTGTGCTGTTTCCAAGTTTTGCCTTTTTTCTGCTCATTTTTGTTTTGGGCGTGGTGATGGATTTTAGGTGGCCATGGTGTTATCTGGTGGTTGTTGGCATTGTGTTGACGTTCCTATGGATGGCCGGAGTTGGCTGGGGCCACGGTGCACGTGCACCGTGCCATTGAAGTTCGGTCGAGCTTGGGTGTGTGTGCAGTGGGTTGAACTCAGGAAATACTCGAGTCACTCGAGTAGATGACTCGAAGCAAGGTGATGGAGAACTCGAAGCATTGAAATGGGTTGGGAATTGAGATGGTTCCAGGTTTTGAACTGTTACAGTTTTTTTAGTGTGCAGGGTTTTGGGCTCGGGGAAGTCTCGGGTTATTTGCATTGTTTACTCGAAGCAGGGAGGTAGTTGACCCGAAGCACTTTGTTTTGGTCTCAGGTGTGTGTTGAATTGCTACAGGTTATATAAACTACCTGTAGTTTTAAATTTAAATCAAATTTAAAGCAAAATTAATTGTAAGTTAGTTGTAATCATGATGTATTTGAATTTAAGTTGTCAACTAAGATTTATCAAAGTGTAAATCTAATTAGATGTATGAATTCAAATTTATATTTTGAAGCTAAAATGAAATTTTAAATATATAAATGAGTTTCAAGGTTAAAACCTGATAGTTTTCAGATTAAAAAAAAATTAGACTTGAAGCAAAAGTGTTGCAGCAGTTAAATTCGTTTTTTTAAAGGTATTGATTCAAATGGATATTTGAATCTTAAAGTTAAAATGGATTTGGATTTAAAAATCGAGTTACTAATTCTAGTTGTTGAAAGAGAGTTTAAATCGAAGTTTTAAATCAAGATAAATTGAGGGAATTCAAGTTTACTTAAAATCCAAATCTGAAACTTAAATCAGTTTTAAATATGAATGTTTTAAAAATAAATTCAAATAAAATAGTTTTGAAAAGTAATTTTGTTTCAATAAAAATTAACTTGATTTTGAGAATTCTTTGATTTAAGGTTTTTGAATGAAAAGTAAATAAATTGTTTAACTTGAGATTTGCAAGTTAAAATATTAATGTATTTTGGAAATTTAAATTTGAATTAAGATTCAAGTAGTTTAATTTAAAAGATGCTCTTATATAAGTTCATATGTAAATAATAAATGTTACTTACATTTATTTAAAAGGATTTTAAATTGAATTTAAGTTATAATCATTTTGGATTTTCAATTCAAATGATATTTGAATTTAGATTTAAAATGTAATGTTAATGAAGCCATTAATTAAGAAATAAATTATCTTAAGGATAATAGGGTAATTAAGGAATGACTTGTGTATTTAAGTTAATAATTTAAATTAATTTATAACTAAAGATCAATTAAGAAGTAAATTAAGGAATGTTATTAGTTAATGAAGATAATTAACTAAGAATTATTAATTGATTAACATATGTGATTTTATTTTATTAATTAATCAGATTAATTAGTTAAGAGAATCGATTGTAAATTGTGAAGTAATTACTTGATTAAAGAATTAATTACTTATTGTAATTAATGTTGATAAAATGATTAATTTAAGTTAAGTTTAATTAATTTAAGAAATCATTTTGATAAGTGTAATTACTTAATGTATTAAATGGAGCATAATTACTTAAGGAAGTAATTAATGATAATTACTGAATGTAATTAGTAAAAGACGATGTGTCAATAAAGTAATTTGGATAATTACTTTTGAAATTAATCAAGGGATTAATTAATGGAGATAATTAATTATGGAATAATTAATTTATTAATATGTAATTAAGGGTAGTTAATTACTGATTGATATTAATCAAGGATGATTAATAATTGTGTTTAATTGAAGATTAATTACTTAATGTAATTAATTAAATCAAAGTAATTTAATTTAAATCTAAACTAAAGATCATTAATTTATAATTAATGAGGCAATTAAGAATTGGTTAATTAAGAATAATTAATAATGTGGTGATTAATAAATATAATTAATTAACAATAAATATGATTATTTATATTTAAATCAATTAAAAGGGTAATTAAATGCTAATTACTATGGATGATGTAGGATAATTAATTAGTGAAATTAATTAAAGAATAATTACTTATTGTAATTAGAAATGATTAATCAAAGGTGTTTAATCAAGATGCATATCTAGAGAGTAATCAATTTATTTAATTTATAATTGATGAATGGTTGTATAAGCAGGACTTATAGATGAAGTAATTAATTCAATTTACTTTAAATTGATTAGAGATAGAAGTAGTTAATTTAATTCATTTTAAATTAATTACAAATGGTATGATTATAAATCATTGCTTATGGATGAATGATATTAATATTTCATTTGATGATTGTGAATTCAGATATGAGATGAATAATATCTAGGTGACTTGGATGTTTGTTTAAGTATGATAGTGTATTATTATCTGATTGGGTTGATAATTTTGATTATCTGTTTATGATGATGATATGATTATCTACTATGGTATTATGAATTATCTATCTGTGTGTATATTGATGATTTTGAATTAAACTGTTAAGACTAAATAAACAACTTGGCCCTAAAAGACACGTTTTGGATTTCGATGAGACCGAGATCGGTTTTCCTTATTTGGAACATCCGAAAACCACATCGATTCCAAATTAACGATAGGTCGTGAATCTGAAGTGAAGATGAAGATTCAAAGTGCAAGGATTGTCGTCGTTAACTCCGAGGGTGATTCCAAAATGAGTGTAACGAGATAATGCCTTCGGATTCGTTCGAACCCGGAACGAACTTGTACGGATTGAATGCTTTCAACACATCGTCAGGTGGGCGATGAGCATTCTAAGAAATGTTTTCTATAAAGGTAATCGCAGCCTCAAGCCTCATCAACCGGGAATGGCTAAAACAGGGGAGGTGCAGCAAGGTTAGGTGGGTCATGCCCAAGCAGGACAAGATTTTCCCCTGTCTAGATGTCCCTTTTTATTTCGGCTGTGTGGGCGGTTGGATGTACACCAACTGTGGGGTTATCTTGTTCGGGACTGTTCAGTAAGGAATGGTTCCGGCCTTGTGTTGCAGGGGGTCGGGAGTGATCCTCGGTACGTTGATCTAGGCCACGTACTGTGACGGGCGGTACCCCAGTAGCCCTGCCATTGTATGGAATCCACAATCCAATAAGTGCCAACGGTTTTGATTGTATTACCCACTTTTGTGGCTAGTAGCTGGAATTTAATGAATGTAACAATTTCGGCTATTTTCTATTTACTTGAAAACCATAGACCTATTATAATATCACAGAATTTCCTATCAAATGTTTTGGGTAGCGTAAGGTAAAAACTTTTCCATGTTTATGTATGGGGAGTCTTACGTGATACCTTTTATTTTCAAAAGATTTTCAAAGTTAAACAATTTTAACCTGTTACTCATACCAGACCCATGTCTGACCCGGAGTTTATTTTTGTTTTTCATAAACCCTCGGGTAGCCAAGGGATTCAGGTTAGCTTTGACGAATTCTGGAGGAGCAATGGAGCAGGTGGCTTCAGCGTTGTAGATATATATATATAGTTCCGCTGTGTTGGTATCTCTGAGTCGTTTGTTTGAATTGTTTTGTGTATTGAGTTGTATAACTAGACAGGTGTTTATAACTGTCTAGTATGTGATGTATTATCTGTGTAACTCTGATTGATGTTGTATATTATGTAAATACTTATATGATTATTATAATTTATTCGTTCCGCTGTGAGATTCTGATGTTGTTGTTCTTTCTTCTCTATCTTTTCTATTTTCTCATCCCTTTCTTTCTTTAAGAACGATACGTCTTCCTGGGCGTAGGAAGTCGGGTCGTTACAGTAATGGCCGAGGAAAATGCTTTCGGTTTGTCCTGTTCCTGGACAACTTGTATGGACGTTTGTCTGACATTGCATTTCTAACGATTACGTACATTAGTTTTTATAAACGTACATCAGTGGTGGCGGAGAAGGCAACTTCTCTTAGCTTAACACCCTCCTTGAGACTTACGAGCTCAAGGGTTGTATTTTTGTGGAAGTTAATTAGTAGTTAAATGAAAATGGCAATGTTGCATTCAAAGATGTGATATGTGCTTTGTGAAAAGGTAGTCGTGTCCTCAAGCCTCATCAAACCGGAAATGACCGAAACAGGATTAGATGCAGCAGGGCTAAGTGGGTCATTCCCAATTAGGGTATGATCATCCCCTTCTAGATATATTTCTTCCCGCTATGACGTTCGAGATGTATATTAGTGTGGTGTATGGAAAACGAGCGCTCGGTTAAAGGTCGGTAACGACCGGGGGATGACATATTCGGTACCATCTAGTTAAGAGGTGGGTCGATCTTGTGTTGGTAGAGAAGCTTTGTGATGGTTTCTCGGGACATCCATCTAGAGATGTACCCATTTCGGAAGGTAGATCCTGTGCCTGGTCATTTGTTTGGAAATCCATTCTCCAATAAGAACCTACGGACATGATTTTAAACCTATTATGCTGGAATTTAATCAATGTAACAATTTCGGCTAAGATTAATAAGTTTATTTGCAAATGTGTCGAAGAATGTCATTAGAAATAATATCAAAGGTTTTGATATAAAAGTGTTTTAGTTATCATAAGGTAAAAACCCGTCTGTGTTTATGTGTGGGCGTGGTCTTATGAGATACTCTTTATTTTCAAAGAATTTTATCCAAAGGCTGATATATGACACTGTCATCTATTGTTGAGTTTTCTCACGCTGGTTTATCAAGCCTGATCTGGGTATTTTCAATACTCGGGTCAGATTCGAGTAGTTTCAGGATAGTCGAAGATAGTTGGAGTTTACAGAGGAGAGCTGGAGATATTCATCGACGTATGGACATATCCCTTTATCGCCTTTGCTTAGTGTATTTTGTTTGATGTTTGTCAGCATTTGTAAGAGCAGGTTTTATAACTGTCCAAGCTGAATTTAGGTTAGACTCTGATATATGTATTTAAAAGTTTTCCGCTGTAAAAATATTTGTTCAATATTATATGTTATTCCATTCATGTGAGATTCTGTTATCCGTCTTTTCATGCAATTTGAGTTAGACATGTGTGGTTTATTGTCGATTCAAAAGGTACGGGAAAACGGGCCTTTACATAAGGACTTTTGGGTTCTTCTACACTGTTACTCTGCTGAAATTCCATTGTAACTTGTGTGTTGTTGATTATACTATTGTAAATCAGTTGAGAATCATCAATAGACAACAAACTCTTCAAAGTGGACGTAGGTTACAACGCCAAACCAATATAAACCTCGTCTTTTTACTGCTTTTTGTTAATTTTTTTATTGTTCTTCGCATTTATATTCTCTTCATGTATTCTATCTATGACCTTGATTGTGAGTTGGTGCTTTCATTTGCGATTGGGTGTTTGTGACCAATTTTGCCGCAAACATTTTGGTGCTTCCATTGAGAAAGCTAGAGCTCAAGGGTTCTGAAGCTTGGATTTTAAATTTGAAGGCTTAAGAACTTAGATCTGGGAAGACATGGTTAAGAAATCAACAAGAAGACAGAGAACGGAGAGAATCCATCATGAAGGAAGACAGGAGGCTTCCTCAGGAGCTAATCAAACCTCAATTTTCATCACTAGAGATGAGATGGAGATGATGAGTGCTATGCAGGAAGGAATGCTAAAAAGGCAGAAGGAAATGATGCAGAACCTACTTATAATGACCCGGCATTTCGAACCATTCGCATCCACATATGTCGGGCTTGAATTACTCAAAATGTCAAATTGTTAATTTATATTTGGCAAACTCGGCATATACAGTAAATAAATCAATCATAGAATCACAGACACGGAGTAATATAGCAATAAGTCGCGGAATAGATAAATTGCATTTCATGAGGCTACTATAAAATAACAGAGTTTGAAATAAAATACAAAAGAATATCTCCATTACAATGTAGTCTCGAATACAAACGATGACAAGTCTGAACAAAAACAACTGGATAGGTGAAAGCTAAATAGATATAAATGGATCTTCAAGTAAAGTTCCAAAGGTAAGTCTCAATGGTGTGACACTCAGTCTGACCCGAGCATAAAGCAAAATACAAAACACTCGAGTTAGGATTAACATTCTTATATTAATAAATTCAATTCAAGTGAAATGTCAATTGAAATACAAGTAACTTAAAGGATGTTTGAGATTTTCATTCTCTAATGATCCGTGGAACTATCTACTATATAGTAGTATATGCTATTATAATATGTCTATAATAAAGTAAAAGTATTAAAATATAGCATTAAGGCATTATCCATACCCCCCTTAACACATTTCATATAATCTCGTAGTCTATCCAATGTCATGCGCTCTTATGTAAACTGGAGGTTTACCTAGAGGACACCACATAGGTACGGTACAAAACAAACTCGTAGAAGGTGTGGTAGGGCCTGTGGCGAGGCAATGCCATGGTAGATATACCATTTGCATATCCGGACTGGTGGTAATGCATAGCAGCTACTACTGCCCATCTCGTTACACACTCCCAAATCAAAGGTGAACCCAATCAAATCACAAAAGCAATAGAATGGTCTCGTAGAAATGTGTCTAATAGGAGGAATGACGTCACTGGGCCCGGCATGGCTCCTGTTTTAGCCACATCAAGCTGACTCGCCGGAGTCAGGGCTATGTAAATACCGTATAGAATCGTCACCAAACCATCCTATTTCATTTTGGAATCTCCACCACGTAAACAGTTATTAAAGTGGTTTTCGGTATTGAGAGATAGTATGACAATATCTGATCTCGGTCTCTTTAACAACAAAACGCTTATTTCACACCGTGATCATTTCATTTCAAATAGTTCAAATATCATATTCATTTCAAAAAAACCATATCAATTTCGATATCATTATTCACTTCAAATAATTTTTTTTTGCAGAATCGTAACATTTCAAAATTATAACACTTTCAAAATCATAGCACTTTTGAAATCATAAAACTTTTGAGATCATAACACTTTTAAAATCATAACACTTTTAAAATCATAACACTTCCAACTTAAACAGTTTAGATATTAAAAATAGTATATATATTTAAATAGTTATATATTAAAATAGTTTAGACTAAATACTTTATATAATAAAATTAATTCCTCCAATTGCACAAATCAATTCAAATGATCTTAAATTCCAAAAATTCAATTTAAATCAATTTCAGTTTAACCATTTTAATTTAAAGTTCAAAGATTCAAGTTTAAATATTCAACAATTACAATATAAATTTCTTTTATATTTCAACAATTAACTTTAATTTTATTCAAATTGGAAAATATTTACTCAATCATTTTAATAACAATTAAATAAAATCTCAATTTATAAATTTACATCAATATTAAATATTTAGTCTCAATTTTATTCAACGTTGAGAATATTCAATTGATCACCTTTTATCGAATCAAGTTATAAATCATAATCTTTGAAATCTCAAAATCAATAAGTTCAAATAAATTCTTATTTTAATTCAATTATTAACCAATTTAAATTCCAAGTCAACATTAATTTATCTTCCCAACGTTTATTATTAAAGTTATAAAATCTGTTTTTTTAATATTAATATAAATTTAAGTGGATACTTAATATTATATACTAATTAAATTAAATTTTATTAAATTAAATCTTATTATTAAATTTATTTTTATATTAAATTTATTTTTATATATTTTTAAAATAATAAAATTTTAAGTAAAATCTTAAAAATTATATTTTCAAAACTAACTTATAGGTTTAAAATTTCCAAAACATAATATTTTAAAAATCAAAAATTTAGACATATATAAAATAACATTTGTTCATCTTATTTTTTAAAAATCAATATTTATTAAAACCCATATATTTCCTTTCAAATCTTTGGAAATCATTTTTCAAAATATAGACTAACGGTGTCCGTATATAATTTTCTATCATATGGTCAAGTGATACGGATATTTATCATTTCAATCCGGGTATATATCATTCCAACCTGCAATCCCAAAATTTTTAAAATTAATGAAAATCGCTTAGGTCTATCATTTCAAGCCATAACAACTTTCTATTGATCTAATATCGTTCGGGTATGTATCATTTCAACCCATAGGGATTTCTAAACTAACAGGGAGCCTGCAGAGTGAGAACAAATATGATAATAATATAACATATTAACAACATGCATATATCATCAATAACAAATCTAATTGTAATATAAATAACATATTATGGTGTCAAATGTCATAAGTGAATAATTACAAATAATGGCATATTATATATAACAATTAAATAACTAGCAATTCAAATTTAATAGCATATTCCAATTGTCATTTCAATGTGAATTAAATATAAGAGTGTTAATCGTGAGTAATTGCTCACCATTCAAGGCTAGAGAACAACGGAAATAAAAGCGAATGGACACAGAAAAGCATGCAGATCGAATCAAGCGGGACAGCACAAGCTAGGGATTACTGCGACCAATTCGATATTCGGAAAGTAAGTCAAGATGGACAATAGATCGATAAAACAACCAATATTAAATTTTATGAAATATATATACTATATTTTAAAATCAATTTTCAGTTCGGAATGCATATTTAAACTAAATATATACATACATACATACATCATATTTTAAAATCATTATTTCTCAAACACATCAGGTAAAGTCAAATCTCTTTATATGTTCTTTAAAAAATTTCAATTGAACATTTAAATATAATATATATTTTTAAAGCTATTGCAAAATCTTTACAATATATATTTTCTTTTAAAATCAATATTTAAATTGAATCACTTATCAAAATAAACTCTATATATATACACATATATATATATCGAAATTTAATTCAACACATAAATAAAGTGTGTATATGATACATTTTCATTTCAAAATACTAACCTATCATATTATGCGCATATATATATATCACATTCTTTCAACTCAGTATCAACATATTATATAAAAGAAAACATATATGTATTATAATATATATTCTTTGCCGAACCAAACATATACATGCAACATATATATTTTGTTCAAAATATATAACTGTCACCCACATATATTTATACTAATCAACATATTCTGGTATTTATACACAGAAGTTTGTTTCACTATTAAACTATTTTATAGTGTATAAAAAAAGAGTTCTTCTCTACTTTATCATATATATATATTACATATATAAACATATATATAAACATACCTACTATAGCTGTAACACCAGCAACTCAAAGGAGAGGAGAAGCCATATAAATGACATATATAAATAGTTTAATATTATATATTTTTTTAAGAAAAAGATGAATAGGCATGAGAAAAGGGAGGAGGCATGGGGCTTTGGCTGGCCATGGTGGTCAGGTCAGGCTATAGGGAAGGAAGCTACATCATGGGCTGACTGGGTTTGTGTTGTGGAGGCATGGATGGTTTTGATGGATGATGTGGTCGTGTTCAGCCATGGTGAATGGTGGACGAACTGCTTGCGGTCATAGTACTTGGGCGGAGCGTGGAGTAGGGGAGTCGGAGGGATGGTCGCTGGGTCAGCTCGGAGCAGGCAGTGGACGCTCTAGCAACGCAAAGGAAGTGGGAGGCTATGGTGGAGTTTCAAAAGGAGGACGGAGGCGATTGATGGTCGGTGGCGACATGGGTGTGGTCGGATTTGGTGAAGTAGCGGCTGTCACAAGGTGCGAATGGGTTTGGGAGGAGGAAGGCGGAGGAAAATGGTTGCTTCAGATGGGTGAATGTGGGTTGAGGGTTGCCACGGGATGCATAGAGATGGGAGGATGATCGTACGGTGGAGGTGGGAGGTCTGAATCTGGAGTTCGGGCGGTGGCTTCTGCGTTAATGGCGAAGTGGGGACAAGCTCAGAAAAATAAGATGATCAACAGGCTTTGAATTATATTAAAAAAACTTGGCATAATATATTACTATCATACTAAGAGCAAAATGAAATAATAGCAAAAAGGAGGGGAAAAGATAGAGAGATATGAACGAACCAAATGAAAGCAGATAAACCAGCAAATAAATTGAATATATGAGGAATAAGAAAAGCCCAAAACTGGATTGTTGGGCATATCAACGGTTGATTCCTATTGATTATCAGGGTGGATACTAAAAAGTCATAAAGAAATCGAAAAGGCTCAAAACGTGCACCGATACTATCCACCGTTTTACAGTTTTCGCTGTCAGCGGGCATCATAACACATAAATGTATGTACTGCGAAGATTAGCACGACGAGACGAACAGAACGGTATACAGATATCAGCGATACGACCATCCTATCAAAAGCAGATATTTCCCTACCAAACTACTACAAATTCGTCGAATATAAGATAAACGGGGCTAGAGCAGTCCAAATTTGACGAAATGAAATATGACGTCTCACTCAGAAAATGATAAACATTTTTATTATGTAAAAATATTCAGGTTCCAAAAATATTCAATTTTCATCAAATTAACTGATATTAAATTTAAATTTACACGATAGAATTTACTTTCATATTTCCAATAAAATTTACAAGTTGCTATGTTGAAATAGACGTATTTCAGATATAAAATTTCCATTGCATAATTTTATAATTTAATTTCAAACAAAAATTTCAGTTACTTACGTTATAAAACCGCTAAAATTTATGAATCGTTACACTACTCCGACAGGTTGGACAAGCCGGAGCGCAAAATCAAGAGAACGGAGCTGTAGGGAATGCTGGAAATGTGGATCGCGAAACCGAAGTGGCAAGAACAGAGGAAGTCCAAACCAGAGTCAAGGGAATTGAGCAACTAGGATTTGGATAGAGTGGGGCCATCGGGAACAACCCTTGAACTAAGAGGCATACCCTCGGATCATGTTGGCTCAATTCCAGGCAGGATACCAGGCGGTGCTATGCAATTTGGCGTCGATAGAGGAATGAATGCTCGTCAAGGAGAGCATATTTAGGATTCCCTTGAGAACTTGATGGGCAGGTCGGAGGCAACGTATAAGGACTACCGCTTGGTGACAATGATAGACTAGCAGAAATGGTCAGACGGGCCGTGAGAGGAGGATTGGTGAATAAAGATTTGAAGGATGTGAACAGAAGCCCCTTTGCTCCCACAATTAGGCAAGCTAGGAATTCACCAGAATTCAAGCTACCAACACTGAAGACGTATGATGGAAGGACGGATCATGTTGTTCATCTGACAAGGTATATGAGGCTCATGGAATACAGGGGCATCAGAGGAGGTCATGGCCCGGTGGTTCTCTCTGTATTTGACGGATATAGCAGCACTGTGGTTCAAGCAACTGGAAGCGGCTCTGTTGGAACTAGCTGACTACACAGCTTATATAGCACAACGGAATATACTTCAAATACGTGTGATACGTCTCGCCATCCAGCTCGCCTCTTGAGCTCCACAGCATCCTACCCTATATATAATACTCGGTCTGACCCGAGCATTATGATAAAATAACACCCGAGTCAGTCTGGAAAACCAGCGTGAGAAAAATACACTCAATTTAATTTTTAAAGTTTTTAAAATCCTTTGAAAATCAAAGGCATCTCGTAAGACCACGCCACCAATAAACATGTTGGGTTTTTACTTTACGATAACCAAAACATTTCTTATAAAATCCTCTGATATTGTAATAGTGTCTAAGTACAAATACTTATTCAAATAGCTGAAATTGTTACATTATTTAATTCCAACAATACTAGCCACAAAGTGGGTTATACAATCAAAACTATAAAGGGCACGTAGGGAGAATGGATTTCCAACGAATGACTAGGCACTGGGTACCACCTATCACGGTACCTGGTCTAGATCAGCATACCGAGGACCCCTCCGTTCCCCTGCAACATAAGACCATACTACCCCTTATTGGATAGCCCGAGTAAGATCACCCCGCGGTTGAGATCAACAACCACCCATAGAGACGAATAAAAAGAGACCTCTAGACATGGATGACCTTACCCTACTTGGGTGCTACCCACTTAGCCTTGCTGCATAACCCCTAATTTTCAGTCATTCCCGATTGATGAGGCTCGAGGCTATGCGTTACCTTTTTAGAACATTTTCACTTAGAATGCTCACTGTCCTCCTGATGATGTTCTGAAAGCATTTAACCATACAAGTCCGTTCCAGGTTCGAACGGAATCTAAGGCACTATTCCTACTACATCCATTTTGAAATCACCCTCAGGATTAGTAGCGATTAGCCCTTGCACTTCACTTCTCCATCTTTGACTCCAAGCTCTTGTCTTATTCACGAAAACGTACTCGTTGGATCGAAGTGGTTTTCGGATCTCAAATCCGATCCCAGACTCTTCAAAACAACGTTCGCTATTTCCTGGTAAACTCAACCCCGGTTCTTTAGGAATACTCAGACAAGAATAAGATCGGAGTTCACCTCCTAACCGTTAGTGGACAGATTTTCTTACAAACTTCCTAGAAGAACAAACGAGTTTATACGTACAGTATAGCACCTCGAACGATAACTATACCATATAATGCTCATACCTCCTCTAGATATTCCAAAGTTATATTTGGGTCCAGATTTGATGGTCGGTTATTTAACTATCAAATATACAATCAATTCAACCAAATTATTTTATTTCCACTAGAAAACTTCAAGTCTTACAAAAATTAGATTTAATAAATTTAAATCACTTTACCCAAAATTTTATATACTTAAAATATTTTAAATAAAACTACTTAAAACACTCTATTCAAAATGATATTTATGAAAATCTTTAAAATTTCCAGATACAACTTAAGCCAAATCTATATTTTTTTTAAAATAAAGCTACTCTATAAAACATAACTATTTAATAATTACTTTCTAATCATAATACCAATTTAATCCTTTTAAAATTATTACTATTATAACTAACTAAATAAATATTTACTTCAAAATTTTTAAAACAATTTAAGAAAATAGTTTCTCCAAAACATTCTTTTTAAAACAACCTTTAAAACTTTAATTTATACTTAAAAGCTATTTTGAAACATACTTGGATTTCCAGGAGATACACTTCCATTTCAATATAACACATATAATCCTTTTATAAATCCTGCTCGATTTATTCCAATTTAATTTACGTCCCAATCCCCTAAATTCTTTCAATACTTTAAAAATAAAATCACTTTTATTTTAAATCACATTTCCATCTCCTTATAATCGCTTCCAAAAATAGATATTTAAATTATTTAGTTACTAAAATTACTTAAATAAAAATAATACTTAAGAGATTCTATAAGAGTTTCCAAGTAAACAGAAACCAAAATTTCGCTTCAAAAATAAATTTATTGTATCAAACATTTATGTTAAATTTCCTTTTAAAAATCATAATACTAATCTACTTTAAAAATAATTAACCACCATAATTAACTTAAATAAATATTTACTTTTCAGTTAAAAATAAATAAAATAATAAATTTCCTGAAAACATTCTTAGAAGAATTTTTAAACTTCTAATTTACACTTTGAAATCATTTCTTTAAAAATATACTTAGTTTTCCAAGAAAAATATATTTTCCTACCTTTAAAAATAAAATCCCCCTTTTATTTTTAAAATGAATTACAATTTTTCTTATAAATTCCCATTGGAATCTATACTTCCTAATTTATCCACTGATAAATATTCCACTTCATTTATAACACAGTTTGCAAATTTCCATCCTTATTTTCCTTTAAATCACAGTTTTCAAAACACTTAATAATTTTAATCCAATATCCCATTTTAAATCCCCTTTTAAAATTTATCTCTTGATTTATCCAAAAATCAATTCCAAAATCCATTAACACCAAATTCACCCGTCATCATGATTTAAAATCCTTATTTAAATCTGAAATATCAAATTCATTCTTTATTTCAAAACTCCCATTTAATTTTCCTTTAAAAAAATCTCACCTTCGTATATTTGATATCTTAAAATACCCAAATATATATTCAGTCAACCATAGAAATCAATAACATCAATTCTAATATAATCTATCACGGATTATCAACTAACATATCACAGTTTAAGAAAATAAATTCCAACATTTTTTGAGGAATCCAGTTGGATCCCTCCAACCTGTTTCCCTGCATCCACAGATGTTAGCACAATATAAAAATACCAAATCCACTTTGAGGTGGAATATCGCGTTATATGGGGTCATCCGCTATTATGCGGGGCACATAGGGTCTCATCCACTATATAATGCGGGAAATCAATCACTCCAGCATATATACTACTACTACTACATATAATATCATCCAAACTGATAATAATTATCAATGCAAGCAATCATCCAATAATTTAACTTTAATTATTTAAATTAACCAGTATCCAGATGTGAGTGAGATAAACTCACCTTGAATTCGTCGAGCATTCCAATTTTAAATTAAAACGATGCCTTCGATTTAATCTAAAATTTTCGCTTGCATCCAAGACCATCGGATTTGCTGCACCGCATAGATCGCATCGCTGCGATTCCAACGCTTCTTGTTTCGTTGGAATCCGATCATGCATGCAAAAGATATGCAATACTAAAGATTTGTATATATAATTTAAACTAAATTTTCTATTTTCCTTTAAAAAATTACACAGAGAAAAACATGGCCACACAATTAGAAATAAAGGCCGATGCCTTCTTCCTCTTCTTTCATTCACTAATGCCTGGTTATCGAACCCATCGACTCGCCGTCTAGGGTTAGAAACCACTCCTCCCCTGATTGCCGAGAACGAGATCAACTACCCTCATCGTGACCGCCGATTCGAGCTCCACCCTCGCCCGAACTTCACGACACTCGGCTGCGCCCTGCCCATGAAAAACGTCAACAAACCCGCGGCCTTCATAGCCGACTTTTGGCCATCAACTTCGTAATGACCCACCGTACGGATGTAAAGAACTCGGAAAGCTCCACGATTTTCATGTTGGATGTTTTTGAAATGGGTTGGTAGATTCCGAGATAAACTAGGAAGAAAGTGATAGGTTTTCAGCCATTGATGGCTTAAGTGGCGTCTGCGTTGAGAAACTAGGGCTTCGGCCTGTAAACGTGAATATATATACGTTTTAATATAATATTTTATTATTAATTTCCACCAATTTACAAAATTTTCAAACGAACTCCGAATTAGACATGCCGCCAGACGTTTATAATGTCTTGTCCGTATTACGAACACAATGGAATGTGTTTCGGAGCCCAATTCAATCATATATGGATGATAGCTTTTTGAATTGATTTAAAATATTAAATTTCTGATTTTAATTTCAACGCGTTTCTCACCCGTACGAGCAAACGGTAATTACAAATGCTACGAAATTTGAAATCCGATAATAATATGCTATTATGGATCCAATGGAAATGATTTCGTCGAATTCCGAGACTATGCTCCGGAAGGCTATTTTAACTCGTCGATTAAATCGAGAGATTTCAATCGTCGAAATTATTTAAAATTTCACTTTTTAAAACTTTACTTAATTATAAATCATATAGAATTTATATTCATATTAGAAATCATCCTGATTCATCTTAAATCAAAATCTGATTATTTACATTATTATTATATTAAATTCCATTATTAAATTAATATAAAAATGCCAATTTTAACTTATCAACTCTTGATTCCATCCAAAAGTCCAATATTAAAATTCAAATCCAACTAGACTTTAAATAAACTTTAGAAACGATTTTCATATCTATATATACCAGATTCACAAATTATCCCAATTTTCAAATATTAAATTATTACTAACCAAATCCAATTAAATTGTCATATTTGAAATTACAACTAATCTCATTGATTCAACCAAAATATTCTAATTTCAAAATCAATTTATATTCCACGCTCAACATTTAAAATGAATTAAATGTTCAAAATCTAACGACCATAATTCCAGATTGTTACATATTCACATTTCATCAGATGCTTATAGTATTCAAAACTCAAATAAAATTTAATAATTAATATTCCATAAACACTGAATAATTTAATTAATTTATAATAATTACAAATTGATTAAATCATGTGGTTTATTAAGAGTATTCATCATTACGGTTGTGTGACTGAAATGTGTAAATTCAGTCAGTGATTAATATCAAACAATGTAAATATTAACGTTCATACTTTATCTTAGCAAGTGGTGTAACATTTTGGTTAAATTTATCGTTTACACATCTTTTCGGTAAAATCCAATTATACTTAGCATAAGTAGTACCTAGTAGTGATGATTATTTAGAAAAATTCTCTTCGTTGAAACTATATCACATTAGGACTTATGGAATTTGGTTTTGGTCAAATTTCCAAATTACCCACATTCAACTTTGTAAGTGCAAACATAAAATGCTTGGTTCAATAATAACAATTATTATTCACCATATTGCTTTGACCATAGACTTTAACTTTCAATTGACTTAAATTGACCCTATGATGCTAACCCCATATAATGAGAGAGATGAATTCTCTCTTAGATAATGTTTCATTTCTAATGCTTCCACTCGACCCAACTATAGTTGTTCGATGGATGTCGTGTTATGATTTAACTATAACCAAAGCACAGTTTCCACATTGAAGCTCGACAGTATTCTCAAGTCGAGAAAATTGTGTAAAATTAGCGCATAGATATTTATTTGTTTGACTTTTCTTATATTAACCAATAGAAAACTATCG
Source organism: Allium cepa (assembly GCA_030765085.1). Lineage (NCBI taxonomy): Eukaryota > Viridiplantae > Streptophyta > Magnoliopsida > Asparagales > Amaryllidaceae > Allium > Allium cepa. The sequence goes on from CM060946.1 coordinate 215,910,090, forward strand.
AGTGAATCATTTCATCATTAGCTAAAAATTATCAGTACATAATCCCTTGGTACTCTCGGCGGCCATGAGTAATACACTGTCTAATTTGCGAAGAGTGTTATATACTTTAGTCTTAATATGTGTATCAATATCCAATCTTGTCACGTCTTAACTTAGAATATGTAAAGCGGTACATTTATTTTATTATAATAAATCATTCATGATTATGATGCATTATAACCACTATCACAAAACATACCAATTATGGATTTTCTACAGTAAATATACTTTAAGTTAAATAAATAACTAATATAACACATTATATCAAATGTATAATAGAAAGAAATCACATTTTATTTTGAAAAAAAACCAATTATTGAGTCAAATATATGTAGCAAATTACATATTTGCCCCTAGGGCATACCCCTAACTCTATCACCTTCATCTCTTACCATACTATCAAACATTATCATTTAAAAACCAAATAGCTTTGATAGCTGACTTTTGGGGAAATTTTTGGTTAACTCTCCAAACACAGCAAAAATAATAGGACCGTGTTGATGGTCAGGTGGAATAAAAAAATACTAATATCCTTAAGTAAGCAATCACAGTCATAGATTTATAAACAGGAGAAAAATCACATACAAGATTTCTAGTGGTTCTACTATCGTGAGATAACATGCATCCACTTTGGAAAGAAGGAATTTTTATTACATTCTGAAAAAAGAAAATTATAAGATTGAAAACGAAGGTTAAGAAGAATAGTATAAAGACATATAACTTGAGAGAATTCTTCTTTTAATCCCTAAAAATAATTATCTTTATACAAAGATTATGCAACGACCTGGATTTTTTGTTGTTCAATTTTGAATATTTAAATGGTTTTAAATATTGAATTTGAATTATATTTGGATTTTGAATATGGAAAATTTGGTTTTTATTTATAAAAAACAAATTCAAAATTTAAATATAGCGATCTGTTGAATAATTTAATTATTGAATTTTATAACTGAATATTAGTTAAATTATTGTATCTTGAGTTTTAAGCTTATCAAAATTAATTTAAAGGCTTCTAAAATCTATATTGATAATAATAAAGACAATAAAAGTTTTGGAATTTAATTTAAAAGTGATACGTTCAATTTTTAAAATAGTTTGTTTAAATTGACATTTAAAAATAGCCTTTCGAGGCACAGTCTTGGAATTCGACGAAACCAGTTCCATGGATCCGTAATAGTGTATTATTTTCGGATTTCAAATTTCATTGTGTTTGAAGTTACCGTTCGGTCCTATGGAATAAAAACGCGCTGAAATTAATATCGAAAATTGATATAATATTTGGGTCTAAAATGCTATCTTCTCCACGATTGAATTAGGACTCGAAATCTTTTCCATTGCATTCGGAAGAGGGGTATAACATTATGAACGCCTAGTGGCATGCTTCGATAGGGGTTTGAGATTTTGAGAGTGTAAATCGAGACGTTAAAATTTAAATGATATCTATTATATATATATATATATATATATATATATATATATATATATATATAAATTGACTGACCCTTTTAATTCACATCAAAACATTTCCCCTTAATTTCAAGGCTGCTGTAGCCATCTTCAAGCACAAAAATGTCATTTCCTCCTTCTTTTTAAAAGTACACGCAACCTCCATCCCTTCTCGTTTAACAAAAAAAGAAACCCGAGCCTTCATTTTCTTTACCTTCAAAAATCGCATTCTCTTTTCCTGCTTCTTCAAATTCAATTTCATGAAATCATATTTGTAAATAAAAACGGAAAGATTGAAGATGGGCTTCGCGACTCAATCACGATGGCACAAGAGGAGTAGTCCTACCTTTTCAGAAAGGAGGCTCGCGATTTCAAGAAAGGAGGGAGGTCGACGTGGCTTAGGTAGCGATACCATAGGCGCGTGAGGAAGTGATGGCCACGATAGTTCGTCGGCAATTTGGTAATGTTTGAAGAGGTAAGGGAGGCGATCGAGTTCGTGAAGAGGCAGCATGGGATTTCGTGCTCGAGGTCAGGGCAATAACGATGGGTAGGGTTGTGAGTTGGCTGGGGTCTCGCAAGTGGGTGGATTGAGCTCATCAGAGAAGGAGTAGTAGGGTAATTAATTTATATAAAAAATATATTTGGCAAGTCACTGTAACACACACACACACACACACACACACACACATATATATATGGAAAGTTTGTATATTTAGGGAAATCACTGTTAGATGTAATTACAGTTATCTTTCGGCTTTGGTTTTAAAGTTATAAATTTAATTTCATACATAAATACATACATACATATACATATACATACATACATATATATATGAACTGGATTATAAAAAACGATAGATAATTATTTAGTAGTGTTGAGTACAGTAATTAGCTAGTAAAATTTTAATTAGGATGATAAAGTATAAATTCAAAATTTATAACTTGTAAAATCATAACTCTCTCATATTAGATTTAAACTGAATGTGGATTATTGCCTTACGTTCGTAGTAATGAGACCTTCGCAATAGAAGAAATAGAAATTGGAACGATAAACAGATTCGAAAAACCAAGGTGAGAAAATTCTCACTCATCTGGAATTATCAGTTTAATTTTAGAAATAGTTAAAATTAATTATGGAATGCCTGTTTGATTTAATATTTATTATCTTTTGAATGATATATATATATATATATATATATATATATATACGTAGTAGTATATACACACACTAGTATTTGGAGTGATATTCCCACACATTATAGCACATTATAGCGGATGAGACCCTATGCGTCCCGCATAATCCCCTTCGAAGTGGGATTTATTTATTTTATGTTGTATTAACATTTGTGGATGCAGGAAAACAGGTTGGAGGGATCCTACTAAATTCCTCAAATTTATTGTTTATTTTTCATATATAGTGATATATGATTTGCGTAGAATAATCTATTTTAGATTATTGTAGTGATTAGAATTATTAGATGCTACTATAGCACTGGCCTGATTTTGATAATTTAAATACTATAAATATATTTTTAAATTTCTAGAATTGAAGGGAATTTGATAATATATATATATATTGGAATTGGAGATTTTCTTAAAAATGAATTATGTAAAAGAATTTATAAGTGATATTCTAGAAATATAAAAAGAAGTTAAATCAATATTGAAAATAGATTGGAAGTATTAATGGAATGTATAAGAAATAAACTTATATAGTGGATTTTTAAAAATAAGATTTGTTTTTATAAACAGGTAAAACCAATGGGGTTATAGAATTGACAAACGATGTTTACAATGAAGAAATTCGATATCAGATGATAATTAGGAATATAAATTCATAGGAGAAATTTATATTAGAATATGGAAACAGGGTTGAAAAAATGGAAGATTCTATTTTTGAGGTGGGAATGGTTAGGGAAGCGAAGCTAAATTGATATGTTGTGAAATCGAGAGGAAATATAAATTAAACTGGTTATTGAGGTTTTAAAAATATATTTATAATTTCAAGAAGTAAGTTGTTTTTGAAAGGAAATTTTTTATTATTTAAACTATGGAATTTTAAACTAGTTGAGATTGAAATACTTAGTAAGTAGATTTTTAAATATGAAGTATTTATTTTAGTAAATCCTAACTTTTAATAAAAAAAATCAGCTTTGAAAATTTATTTGTTTAACTAAGACGGGTTATTAATGTTATAAAAGTGTTTTCGATATTTTAAATAATTAATCAAACATGTTTTAAAAATAAATAATTAATCTTTCAATATTATATATATAGAGTTTGAAGTAATTGGAAAATTTAATTTATAAATTCTCTGGGGATTCTAAAAGGGGCTTATAAATGGATATGATTTTAAGGAGAGGAAATTTATTTGTGGTTTCAGAAATTTTTGGGGGTAAGTTACGGAATAATTCTCTAAAACGTTAATAGAGAAAGGATTTGGAAAATAAGACTTGTAATTTTTCCTAAGTATAGAAAATAGAAATTTGTAAATATTTCTAAGTGTTGAGATGTTGGAAGTAACCTATTAGGGATTTAAGTATTTGAAAAATTGTTTTCAGACGTTGGAAGGAATTGATTTATCTTTTAAAAATATTTTGAAAGCAAATAATTTGGGAAAAATTTATAATAAGGACAGATGACTGCTTATGGACGTTTAGTTGATGGTTAAATAACCGACTATCAATTTCGGCCAATTTCGTTATTCGTTTCGAAGAGATCGGGATTGGATTTAATTATTCGAAAACCACTTTGATCCTGTTTGAACGTAACGAATGAATACCATGAAGAGGATGAAGACGGTGGTTCAATTTGTCCAGACCCAGGACAACTTATATGGACGAATGATATCAGAACATCGTCATTATAGGATGATGAGCATTCTAAGTAAAATTGTCCTTGAAAGGTAACGCTTAGCCTCAAGCCTCATCAACCGAGAATGACTGAAACAGGAAAGATGCAGCAAGGCTAAGTGGGTCTCACCAAAGTAGGGTATGTTATCACCTTCTTAGATATCCTCGAAAAACCCATTTGTTATGGATATGGGTGTGCATGGAAGGAGCGCTCGGTGGCAAGGGTGGGAACACCCAGGGTGGTAACATATTGGGTCTATCCAGGTCAGGGGTAGGCTGGTCTTCTGTGGTAAAGGATTCCGACGTGGTCCTTGGTGCATTGTTCTAGAGGTGTACTGTGGTGGACGGTACCCTAGTGGCCCAGTCATTCGATGGAATCCATTCTCCAATAAGTGTCGTACTATTTTTATTCCTCCAATAAGTGTCGTACTATTTTTATTGTGCCCAACTATGCTGGAATGTGAGATGCAAGCATTTCAACTATTTTTATTTATTTACAATAGACACTATTATAATATCAAATGATTTTGATATAAACTGTTTTGGTTACCGTAAGGTAAAAACCTGTTCTGTTTATTTATGAAGTGGTCTAATGAGATACCTTTGTTTCCAAAGGATTTTTGAGAAAAGTTAATGATTCAAATTGAGTGTGTTTTCTCATGCTGATTTTCTAGACTGACTCGGGTGTTATTTTATTATGATGCTCGGATCAGACCGAGTATTACAAATTCAGGTTAAATACTATGGAGCTGAGAAGACTAGCTGGTGGTGTTTCAGACGTATTTTCGTACTTGACTTATATTCCGTCGTGTAAGGACAAGTTATATAATTGTCTAGTTTGATGTATTAGTTGATATACTCTAATGATTGTAAGTATATAAACTATTACATTCTTTTGTATAAAATCGGTTATAATATATTATATTTTATTCCGCTGCGATTGTGAGGTTCTCTGTTGTTTTTTCTATTTTTTCCTTCTATCTCCTTCTTCTTTACCCTAATGAACTGGTATTTTCGGCACTCGACTGCTCGGCATTTATACAGTGGGCGTATTAATGTTTATTTTCGAGGGTCGAAAATCCCATTTGTGACATTTGGTATCGGCGCTGAAGGTAAAGCGAGAACCTTGGCTCTGGTGGGAATTACTCATTAGAGATAGAGTCGGTAGTACTCTAGAATGAGTTTGAGCATATTAAAAGATATGCGTGTATTTGTTAGTGAATATAAAATTATTTTATATTGTGTTGACTTATTGGTTGAGTGGTATATAAATTCTTGTCGAATAGTAGAATGCTACTAAATCGATAGGAGTTTCTAAACACTTAAACGTGATAAACTGACACAGTATGGCTTTGAAGCGGGTAAATGAAACAATTTTACCCAAACTGTATTTTCATATAAAATGAATAATTTTCTAAAATTATTATTGCGTGTTTACAGTATTTGGATGATAGTGTTATACTCAAAACAAGATTATAAATAGTTTATATAACCAAATAGACATTGTATAAGTAGGGATTATACAATTGAATTAAAAACTAAAAATGAATACAAACCATAAATTGGAAAATTAAAGCTCGGAGATTTCCTAAGTGTTTTCCAAAGTATTTTAAAGATAAATAATAGCACTGAACTCACAATAGTCGTTGGAAAATAATTTTGATGATGACGGCCGCATCATCGGTGTTCATTTTCGAGTTTCTAAGTGATGGATTGCTGTCATGGTCGTTATTTTTGGATTGTGTTGAGAAAAAATAAGTTTGATTTGAAAATTCTGAAGGGAATTTGTTTTAGATAAAAACCAGGTTTGGTTTAAAATTTAAAAAGAGTGATTTGGGATATTTGTGATTTCAAAATCGATTTGAAATAAGTACCGGGTGTTTAAAAATTCTGGAATCCAGATTTAATTAAATTTAGAGATAATCAGGAAATAAGTTATAAACTTATAATTTGAGAATGATTCTAAACAAGGAAGAAAAAATATGGAATTGAATTTTTGGGAATAAAATTTTAACTTGAGGAAGTTAAAATGGATGAAATTTAACTTGAGTTAAGTTAAATAGAGTTGTATTGGAAATGATATCGATCGGGATTGAGGTATAAAATTAAATGGAATTCAACTTAAGTTAAGTTGAATAAATTGAATTTCAAAAATTAAATTGATTTGGTTTTGAATTGAATTAACATGATGATAATAAATAGGATTTTAACTTAAGTGAGTTAAATTAAATTGAGCAAATTAAAAATTTAACTTAAGCTAAGTTAAATAAAATTTAGTTGAATTTGGATTGAATTGAAATAAAATTGAATTGGTTTATAAGTGATTTTGGATGGAATAAATAAACTTCAATGGCTTATAAAAATTTAAATGAATTGAACAAAAATATATTTAGGCTATAAATAAATGTATAGTCTCGAGTTAAAAATAAAATAGGAATATACTCGGGTATAGAATTGATGGAAATATGAAAAATAAGCTGCGTGACATATAAAGTTGAAAAGTACAGAATAAAATAGGAATATACTCGGGCTAGACTTTGGTCGCGCTAATTACAAGATAAATAAGCCACTTGCTTTAAAATGCTAAAATAAGGTACGTTTTCGGATTAAATACTGCAGAAATATAAAATATTACTATATATTTTGGTTTTTGACCGTGTGGGTCGATGTGTGTGTGTATATATATATATATATATATCTTGTTATATTGCAAAGGTCCTCCGTACGAGGGAGACTTTGCTAAAAAAATTGTTAACGACAAATTGATTTTGAATTGTAAAGGGAAATAAAGAATTTTGGGATTAGAGTTGAAACAAATTGTTTTGATCGAAACTAAAAGATTTGAAAGTTGAAGTATCGATTTTTCACTGAGAGGGTTTTTGGATAAATTAATGGGTTTGGATCATTCTTCTGCCTTAGCAATTTCCGGGACGAAATTCTTTTAAGGGAAAAGGAATGTTACGACCCAAATTTTTCGTTGTTCGATTTTGAATATTTAAATGGTTTCAAATATTGAATTTGAATTATAAATGGATTTTGAATATGGAAAATTTGGGTTTCTATTTATAGAAAAAAATTCAGAATTTAAATATAGCGATCTGTTGAATAATCTAATTATTGAATTTTATAGCTGAATATTGGTTAAATTATTTTATCTTGAGTTTTAAGCTTGTTAAAAATAATTTAAAGGCTTGTAAAATTTATATTGATAATAAAGATAATAAAAGTTTTGGAATTTAATTTAAAAGTGATCTGTTCAATTTTAAAAATAGTTTGTTTAAATTGACATTTAAAAATAGCACAGTCTCGGAATTTGACGAAATCTGTTCCATTGGATTCGTAATAGTGTATCATTATCGGATTTCGAATTTCGTAGTGTTTGGAGTTATCGTTTGGTCGTACGGAATAGAAAGGCGTTGAAATTAATATCGAAATTTAATATAATATTTTGGTCCAGAAAGCTATCTTCTCCATACGATCGAATTAGGACTCGAAAACTTTTTCCATTGCATTTGAAAAAAGGGTATAACATCATGAACGCCCAACGGCACGCGTCGATAGCGATTCGAGTTTTTGAGAGTGTAAATCGAGACATTTACATTTAAATGATAATATATATATGTATGTATGTATGTATGTATGTATGTATGTATGTATGTATATAATTGGCTGACCCGTTTAATTCACATCAAAACTTTTCCCCTTCATTTCAGGGCTGTTGTAGCCATCTTCAAACATTAAAATGTCATTTCCTCCTTTTTAAAAGCACACGCAACCTACATCCCTTCTCGTTTAAAAAAAAGAAATGCAAACCTTCCTTTTTTATCTTCAAAAATCACGTTCTCTTCTCTTGCTTCTTTAAATTCAATTTCATGAAATCATATTTGTGAAAAAAGGGGAAAGATGGGAGATGGGATTCGTGACTCAATCACGATGGCACGAGAGGAGTAGTCCTACCTTTTCAAAAAGGAGGCTTGCGATTTCAAGAAAGGAGGGAGGTCGACGTTGCTTAGGTGGCAATGCCATAGGCACGTGAGGAAGTGATGGCCGTGATAGTTCATCGGCAATTTGGTGATGTTCGAATAGGTAAGGGAGGCAATCGGGTTTGCGAAGAGGCGACGTGGGATTTTGTGCTCGAGGTCAGGGCAGTAGCGATGGGTAGGGTTGTGAGTAGGCTGGGGTTTCACGAGTGGGTGGGTTGAGCTCATCAGAGAAGGAGCAATAAGGTAATTAATTTATATTTAAAAAATAATTTGGCAACTCATTATAACATGTATATATATATATATATATATATATATATATATATATGGAAATATTTTATATTTAGGGAAATCAATGTTAGATGTAATTACCTTTATCTTTCGGCTTTGGTTGTAAAGTTATAAATTTAATTTCATAGATAAATACATACATACATACATACATATATACATATATATATATATATATATATGAACTGGATTAGAAAAAAAACGTTAGATAATTATTTAGTAGTGTTGAGTATAGTAATTAGTTAGTAGAATTTTAATTAGGATGATAAATTATAAATTCAAAATTTACAACTTATAAAATCATAACTCTCTATATTAGGTTTGAACTAAATGCGGATTATCGCCTTATGTTCACATTAATGAGACCTTCCGAAGAAATAGAAATTGGAACGATAAACGGATTCGAAAAAAGGTGAGAAAATTCTCACTCATCTAGAATTATCAGTTTAATTTTAGAAATAGTTAAAAATTAATTATTGAATGCCTGGTTAATTTAATAATTATTATCTGTTGAATGATTATATATATATATATATATATACAGTAGTACATATACTAGTATTTGGAGTGATATTCCCGCACATTATAGCGGATGAGGTCCTATGCGTCCCGCATAATAGCGGATGACCCTATATATAGTGATATCCCTCTCGAAGTGGGATTTGTATTTATTTTATGTTGTATTAACATCTGTGGATGGAGGGAAACATGTTGGAGGGATCAAACTGGATTCCTCAAATTTATTGTTTATTTTTCATATATAGTGATATATGATCTGTGTAGAATAATCTATTTTAGATTATTACAGTGATTGGAATTATTGGATGCTATTGTAACAGTGGCTTGAATTTTGATAATTTAAATACTATAAATATATTTTTAAAATTTATGGGATTAAAGGGAATTTGATAATATATATATATATATATTGGAATTGGAGATTTTTTAAAAATGAATTATATAAAAGAATTTATAAGTGATATTCTGGAAATATAAAAAGGAATTAGAATCAACATTGAAAATAGATTGGAAGTATCAATGGAATTTATAAGAAATAAACTTATATAGTGGATTTTTATAAATAATATTCGTTTTTATAAATAGGTAACATAATGGTTTATAGAATTGATAAACGTGTTGATGATGAAGAAATTCAATATCAGATGATAATTGGGAATATAAATTCAGAGGAGGAATTTATTTTAGAATATGGAAATAGGGTTGAGAAAAATGGAAGATTCTATTTTTAAAGTGGGAATGGTTAGGGAAGCGAAGATAAATCGATATATTGTGAAATCGAGAGGAAGTATAAATTCAATTGGTAATTGAGGTTTTAAAAATATTTTTTTAATTTAAAGAAGTAACCTATTTTTGAAAGGAAATTTTTATTATTTAAACTATAGAATTTTAAATTAGTTGATATTGAAATACTTGGTAAGTAGATTTTCAAATATGAAGCATTCATTTTAGTAAATTTTAACTTTTAATAAAAAAACCAGCTTTGAAAATTTATTTGTTTAACTAAAATCGATTTATTAATGATATAAAAGTGTTTTTGATATTTTAAATAATTACTCGAATATGTTTTAAAAATAAATTATTAATCTTCAATTATATGTGTGTGTGTGTGGAGTTTAAAGTAATTGGAAAATTTAATTTATAAATTCTTTCGAGATTCTAAAAGGGGCTTATAAAAGGATATGATTTTGAGGAGCGGAAATTTATTTGCGATTTCAGAGATTTTTAGGGTAAGTTAAGTAATAATTCTCTTAAACTTTAATGGTGAAAGGATTTTGGAAAATAAGACCTGTAATTTTTCTTAACTATAGAAAATAGAAATTTGGAAATATTTCTATGTGTTGAGATGTTGGAAGTATCCTGTTACGGATTTAAGTGTTTGAAATATTGTTTTCAAATGTTGGAAGGAATTAATATATCTTTAATTATTCGAAAACCACTTCGATCCGGTTTGAATGTAACGAATGAATATCGTGAAGAGGATGAAGATGGTGGTTCGGTTTGTCCAGATCCAGGACAATCTATATGGATGAATGCTATCAGAACATCATCATTGGAGGAGATGAGCATTCTAAGTAAAAAAATTCTTGAAGATTAACGCTTAGCCTCGAATCTAATCAATCGAGAACGACTGAAACAGGGAGATGCAGCAAGGCTAAGGGGTGGCATATAAGTAGGGTATGTTATCACCTTTCAAGATGCTCTCGGAAAACCCATTTATTATGGGTATGAGTGTGCATGGAAGGAGCGCTCGGTGGTAAGGGTGAAAATACCCAGGGTGATGACATATTCGGTCTATCCAGGTCAGGGGTAGGCTGGTCATGTGTAGCAGAGGATCCCCGCATGGTCTTCGGTATATTGTTCTAGAGGTGTACTGTAGTGGATGGTACCTCAGTGGCTCAGTCATTCAATGGAATCCATTCTCCAATAAGCATCGTACGGTTTGATTGTGCCCAACTATGCTGGAATGTGAGATGCAAGCATTTCAGCTATTTTCTATTTATTTGCAATAGACACTATTATAATATCAGATGATTTTGATATAAACTGTTTTGGTTATCGTAAGGTAAAAACCCATCGTGTTTATTTGTGACGTGGTATTACGAGATAACTTTGTTTCCAAAGATTTTTGAGAAAAGTTAATAATTCAAATTGAGTGTGTTTTCTCATGCTGGTTTTCTAGACTGACTCGGGTGTTGTTTTATTATGATGCTCAGGTCAGACCGATTATTGCAAATTCAGGTTAAATGCTATAGAGCTCAGGAGACTAGCTGGAGGAGTTTCGGACGTATTTCCGTGCTTGACTTATATTCCGCCGTGTAAGGACAAGTTATATAACTGTCCATTTTGATGTATTGATTGATGTACTCTGATGATTGTAAGTATATAAACTGTTACAGATTCTTTTTATAAAATCTGTTATTATATATTATATTATGTTCCGCTGCAATTGTGATATTCTATGTTGTTGTTTCATTTTTTCTTCTATCTCCTTCTTCTTCACCCTAATGAACTGGTATTTTTGGCATTTGACTGCTCGACATTTTATACTGTGGACGTATTAATGTCGATTTTTAAGGATCAAAAATCCCGTTTGTGACGGATTATTACTTTGGGTTCCTATTCATATAGAAAATGTTTATCTACTTATTTTTTCAATTTCCTTCAATTTGCATGTTTCTGATAAACTGTCTTCATTAATCAGCTGATTATTTAATTGATTAATTGTTTCAGTCTCTCAAAAGATAATTTCTGTCTTCTTTAATGCAATATGAAATATTATATCAGCCAAGTATAACAATATCTTTCAAATTTTCTTTAATGTGAAAATATTATACCACCGAAACCTAGCATGCTGCCGTCATCAAGTAATTAGAGACCCTAACTTTTGGAGCATAAAAGGCGTGGAATTAGAGCCAATAATTTGTTTTTCTATATGATTATGGTGAAAAGTTTGCCCAAAACTAATTTTTTTCGTTTTCAGTATTCATCATGTTTTTAATTCCTTTTTGCAGCTATTATTTAATTGCCTAATTGCCATATGTTTTTTTGCCTACTAGAGAACAATAACATATTACTTTTCCTTGCTTCAGATGTTACCTTGAGTACTTGTGTCACCTTCATTCCTTGCTTCTTCCGATTATCTTTGATTTGTGGTGTTCTGCTAATGTCCTATTAGTAATTATGTTTGTTATCCAACCTTTTGCTCAAGAAGTATTCGAAAAGACTTAAACAATTGAATCGGATGAACGAACGATGGAGGAATGATCCAAGGACTTTGGGAATATCATAAAAAGGCAAAAGATGAGCAAAAAAATTTCAAAATTTGAAAGTCAAAGTTTTTAGAAGGGTTGACTCGAAGCAAATCCACAAAATCTTCGGGTCTAACTCAAAGCAGGATAGCCATGGAAAATCTCCATGACGACCCAAAGAAAATCATGCAAAAACCCATGTTAGTGGTCGGTACCAATTCCACTCTAGGGATCGGTACTGACTCTTGAAAACTCGAGTCAGACACATGAAAAACTTGGGTCTGACTCGAAGAAAGCGAACTCGGGTTGGACTCGGTTTGGACTTGGGTTAGACACACAAAAATCTTGGATTTAAGCCCATGCAAGCGAAGGAAAACTAAGAACATAAAAATCTCAATGAATCTTCAGGTTGATCCCCAAGCAAACATTCAAATTTCTCGGGTCAGACACCATACAAGTTTAAAAAAATCCAAAACAACCCAAATCAAGACAACATAACAATAGAATCTCCTAAGTTGGGGATCAATACCGACTCGCACCTAGGGATCGGTATATACTCCTGAATATGGCTTGGGTGAATCCAATCTTCTTCCTACATATCAATCTTGATGCTAAGAGCTTGTTTCCAATGTTATTTTATTGATTCAATGCGATTCTCCATCGGTGAATCAACAACTTTGTTCTTCTACAACTCCATCGATATCTCCAAAAATAACCTAGGTGGATATGCAAACAAAGCCTGGATTCGTAACATGAACATCGAAAGGGAGAGGAGTCATAGGGCCTCACTCCCCTTTTTTAGGAATCGGTATCGATCCCTCAATGGGGATCAGTACCAATCCCCATACATAGCGCATATGAGGACTATTTTTCTAGAGGACTTTGTCTTGGCAAGGAGCTTCTATAGGCGAGATTTGAGGAAGATATTTCGTTATTTAACCCTGTAAATACACCATGCAACCTTAATTACAGGGAGCTTCTTCTCTTTTGGACTCAAGCATCCTCTTTTTTTGGTAACTCCTCCCTAGACAACCATTAAACTTCATATTGTAATCAAGGATCAATACAGATCGCAATCACTTGTAATCATAAATTAGTGTAAAACTGATAAAGAACCTTTAAGTTGGACGCAAGCGCAGATTGCCAAAATACTACAAAATATGTGTGGCTTTTCTCTTATTTTTCATTTACATTCTTCATTTATTCTCTACTATCTTTCTCTTTTGGGTGTTTGTGCCATTTTTGGTTCGAACATTTTGATGCTTGCACTGAGAAGTTATTCTTAGGCTATTTGAATCCATGTCTACTATTGGATTGCTTAAAATCTTGGGAAAAGATCCAGTTCTTCTCAATTAGTTTTCCTACTACTCAGATTTGTGCCCAATCTAAAGGAAGTTATCTTCAATGGCCCATGGAAAGGCAAATTATTGCATCCTCAAGAGCTGCTGATCAAGAAGACAATATTGATTTGAACATTTTGGAAGAGGGCATACACCAAGGAGCCATAGATCTCCAAAATCCTTCAGACGCTATCACTAGGGTGGATTTTGAATGTATGATGAAAAAGCTATAGAATAGCCATGCAGAGTTGAATCGACAAATCCAAGAGAACAAAAGATTAAAGACCAGATGAATACTCACCGTAGTAGGACTATGAGAGAGTCATCTCCTCCATACTCATATCCAGGAAATTCCTTATTATCTAGCCATCTTTGAAGGAACAGAAGGAAAAGGACAAATGCATATGAAGCTGGGGAGTTAAGGCGAGAACCATAGCACGAGGGTCGGTACTGATCCCAACATAGGGGTCGATACTGAGCTCACTAAGGGGTCCATGCCAAACACATAAACTAGGGTTTGGGTCTTCAATTTGGTGATGGGTGAAGCATGCACTTACCGTGATTGACCAGGGCTTCGAAAGTCGAGAATTTGCTGTTGAATTGCCACCAAGGGATGAACGCTGAGCTACTAAGAGCACGATTCTTCTAGAGTTAGGAGAACTAAGGCGACGAGACACGAAACAGAATCACTTACTGGGCTAAGTACAAGGAATAGATTACGGCTACCACAACCCAGCAGGCTCTCAAGAGTCGAACTTGGCTGAGATGGTAAGGCAACTTGTGAGAGAAAGTCAATTTCAAACTAACGACGACTGGGGCACTTCCGTTAGTCAAAATCCTTTCATTGAAGTCATTCGGTGTGAAGAGTATCCTTGGAAATTCATTATGCCAACCATGCCGGCATATTCAGGAAAGACTTATCCTAGACAATATCTAATGATGTACAAGTGGCATATGGACTCCGCTAGAGCGTCAGATGTAATCAAGTGTAGGTGTTCAGCTACCTAGAGTCAGGTGCCCACCAAATCTCCATGACCCATGGCTCGACCTTTAGAATTTTATAGAAATGAGTGTGACTCAACCACTCCTTAGCTAACCTTTGCCCCTGACCCAAGGAAAACTCATGTATAAAGTGGGTGTGACTCTATCATCCACTCTCAAATTCATGCCCAGAATTTTTGCCAAAACACTTACGCCTCACCTAAGGCTCAGCAAGCTCAAAATCTAATTTAACATGGATGTGACCAGACCATTCACGTGCTACCTCTTACCCTCCATGCAGGGCCTAAAGCATAATATCAGATGGATGTGACTGACCATCCATCTCCTAGCCCTTTCCCTTAACCTGAAAGGGGTCACAAAACATAATCCGAGATGGATGCGATTGACTGTCCATATCCTAGCTTTTTCCCTTGATCCGACAGGGGGAGCATAACCAACAAATGAGCAGACGTGACTTACCATCCGTCTCCAAACTCTTTCACTTGAATCGATAAGGAGAATTTAACCCAAAATGGATGTAGCTAACCGTCCACCAACTCAACTCTTTTCCTTGACTTGACAAGGGAGTACGAATTTCACGATGAGTGTGACTCGACTATCCATCATTAACTCTGGAGTGGATTTGACCCGACCAACCATCTCCTAACTCCTACCATTGATCTGATAAGGGGAAGTTCAAATCCAAAATGGATGTGACATATCTATCCAACCAGGATGAATGTGATCAAACCATTCATCACAATTCGTCCACCAACTCGATATTTCGTGGATTTACCAGAATACAAATAGGGAATGAATATGACTTGCCCATTCATTTACCTACTCCTACCTTTGGTCCATCAAAGGGAGCATAAACTCAGGATGGATGTGACCCAACTGCCCATTCGCCAACTCAGACGTTAGACCCGACGGGAGAGAGAATCGCCACATAAGGACAAGCTGGATCGTCCATGTACTAGTCCCATTGACCTTGGACTGTGGACAGAGGAATATCATCGCTTTGTAGCTGAACATGACATCTCAACACTGACTCTTGCCTAGTGTTCGATACAACTTAAGGCTACGACCAAAAGGATGCCCAGAAATGGAACGATTTTAATAGTTTGATCGCTAACTCATGACTTAAATTCATGACGTCGTGGTCAACCTCATCATCAACACTTACCATTTCAACTTTCTCAACATCATTCTGAGCCTCCTCAATCCCTTGAATGAGGACTCAGGGCATAATTAGAACAATTATCTAGGAATAGGATGTTGAACTGATAACTCAAGAAAAATTGCTTCGATCAGCCATTGGAATTAATTGCCTTGACGACTACTCTTCATCAGACTAGCCCGAAAACAACTTGTGATTAAAATACAATAGAATTTGGCGACGATCCATAGGCATACAAGCATGCTTGGGAGGCAATGACATACCCAACATATAATTTTCTGGATCGACGGAAATTGAATTCTTACCGGAGACAATCAAAAGGGAGAAACCGGTTCAGATGATGTTGGCGGCAAAAATGGCCGCCAACACCCAATTGTACAAAAGCACCAATTCTAATGTAGAGAACATAATATGAAGAACAAACAAATTAAAATTGAAAGCACATAAAAATAGATAAGATTTATAATGGTTTGTCTAACTTTGGCCTACATCTACTCTAGAATTATCCCTTTTATTATAGTGTAGTTTGCTTACAGTTACAATCCGAAATCCAAGAATAAAATTGGCAGAGTGTAGCTTAGGTTGAAGATAAAAAGAAGTAGAAAGAAGCCACGTTTTCTTACGCCATGCCTATTGTATTTATAGAGAAATGCGTATACAGATTGGGTTGAAATTTAGATAGAAGAACCTCCATGCCACGACGAGACCGCACAAGAATTTTCAGGCCTATTGGGGCCCACAATAGGGATTGTCCCCGATCCCTATTTTGGCATCCAAATGGGGTGTGATCCCTCTAGGGGGTTCCTCATAATGTTAGCTACTTTCCTTTCAAATTTTGTTTCGTTTCGACTTACGGTCTGTGAGATATCGTATTTTCCATAAAATGGTGTTGCATGTATTCTGATTTCAACCGATCCCTTTGAAGAGATAGGGGTCGATTCCTCCAAAATATACTATTTGATATGCGATCCATATGGGGTATTCCACATGTTGTATTAATCTTTTGCTTCAAGTTTCGTGTCAATTAGATATGCAGATGTTGAAATATTGATCGATTTTTGCTATAAAGTTAGGTTTAGCCGAACCCTAAGAGGGAAGAGGGTCGATCCCTATGCAGGGATAGGGGATGCGATGCGATCCCCAGGGTAGACTCCCTAGGGTTACCTCTTTCCGTTTCCAAAGTTTTACTTCAATCCACTTTGTAGTTGTTGAGTTATGAAGCGATCATCGTTGAGTTGTGTTGTGTGCATTTTATTTAATCCGATCCCTCTATTCTGATCCCTCTTCTAAGGAAAGTATTAGTTTCATACCTAACCCTTTTTAAGTGTTGTCCATCTGAATTCATTCGATTATAGTCCATAGTTTCAAATATAATCGATCTCTAATCCTGGTAACCATTTCTTTAAACTTTCTGCCTTGATGATTATAAAGTTTTTGAGTTAGATCCGCCTATGTACTGCATTACCAAAAAACGGGTTAATGGATGATTAAGACCTAATAGTTCGATCAACCAGCTCAATGGAATCGAGCATAGACAATTACCGAGAGAGTACATTCCGATTTTATAACATCAGATGCCGACCAAGCTTCTTAGCGAATAACTAGAGATACGACTCTTCATGATAGCCACTCAACAAAAGGATAATGACTATTCAAGGTACCGAGTGAAATCCATTCCAACAACCCTGACTTGTCTTGATTCAAAGCACATCATGTTTGCACCATGATGTACTTTGAAAGGAAAATGTTATCTAGCCTTTTGATCATGTAGTATTCTAACAGACTTAAACAATCGGATTAGATAAGCGAACGATAGAGAAATGACCTAAGTACTTTGAGAATGTCATAAAAGGCAAAAAAGACAGATATCAAAAAATGAGGAAAACAGTTGAGAATTTGAAAGTTTAAGTTTTTGAATGGGTTGACTTGAAGCAAACCCACAAATCCTCATATTTGACTTGAAGTAGGATGGCCATGGAAAAACTCCAAGCGCGACCAAGAGCAAACCATTAAAAATCCCAGGTTAGGGATTGGCACTGAGTCCACTCTAGGGTCGGTACCGACTCCTGAAAACTCATGTGAAACACATAAAAACTCGGGTCTGACTTCAAGCAAGCGAACTCGGGTCGGATACACAAAAATATCTGGTTTGACTCCAAACAGGCGAACGGAAACTCAAAACACGGAAATCTCAAAGAATATTCAAGTCGAGCCCTAAGCAAATACTCAAATTTCTCGGGTCGGACTCTAAGCAAGGTCAACCACAGCAAAACCATCAAATATCGATCTCCATGAACTCTGAGCCAACAATTCTGTCTTTCTACAGCTCCATAAATATCTTCAAAAAACACCTAGACTATGTAAACAAAGTTTGGATTCATAACACGAACATTGAGCGGGACCAACATGAGGAGTCGTAGGGCCCCACTCCCCTTTTTTATGGATCGATTCCGATCCCTCTATAACGATCGGTACCGATCTCCATACTTAGCAAGTATGAGGTCGGTTTTTCTGGAGGACTTCGTCTTCACAAGAAGCTTGTGTAGGCGAGATTTGATGAAGATATTTCGTCATTCACCTCTATAAATAAACCAGGCAACCTTCATTACAGGGAGCTTCTTCTTTTTGGACTCGAGCATCTTATTTTTTTTTTGCTAACTCTTCCGTAGACGTCCATTAAAATTCTTTGTAATCAAGGATCAATACAGATCCCAATCACTTGTAATCACAAATTGGTGGAAAACTAATAAAGAACCTTCAAGTGGACGTAGATCCAGCCGAACTACTATAAAATCTGCATGTGATTTCTTTTCTCTTATTTTTCATTTACATTGTTCATTTATTCTTATCTTTTTTTTTTTGTATTAGCGTCATTTTTGGTTCAAATAGTGTTGAAGCTTAAGTTCTCGGCTCTTGTGCATGTTGTGCACTATGCACATTCATTGGGCATTTCATGTGCACCGTTGCTCTTATTTTGTCACTGTAGTTCTCTCATCTTATTTACGTTCTTATACAGTTTACTATGAATTGATGATGCAAACATATGTAATGATTGTTTATTGGTCTACAATACAAAGATCTGCCTGTTAGATTAAAAATGTTTATACCGTGTCAATGTATCAACCATGTCATTCCAATATTTGTTGATACTACTTTGGTTTTATAATGCATGATAACTTTAATATTTTTGAGTAATGTACTTTTGTGGTTATGGTATGAATACCGTATCTTTGGTCCATACTACCTCTGCAAAAATTAATTATTTAAAACGAGCGTTACGGCACGCGCTTCGCGCGCAATGATGCATTTGCTTCGAACGTGAATTGTTCTTCTACAATTTATACGAGCATCACGGTATGCGCTTTGCGCGTGAATTATTTTATATAAATTACATATGTTTAACAAATCTAGGATAAAATGTTTTGCACAAATAGTTAGCTATATTTTTGAGCTAAAACTTAATTTTCATTTTTATTTCTAAGTTACATTATCTAATTTTATGCTTATTTGAATTTATTTGTTAGATCATATTTTTAAACAGTGCTAAGGTTTATAATATATGTAGAGAAGCAATTTTAAAAGTTCATGATCACTAAAAAATTGTAGTTTCAAACCAAACTATCATTGAGGATGCATATAATTAGTCACGAGACAGCAATAATTTTGATGCTTGAAGCTTTGAACTAATTACATTCGTACAACAAATTCCCATTTTAGCTATTTATTTAATTATACTTCTAGAAGAGAATAGCATTGAATATTCTGCAAAATCATTATTTGGTACTTGGTAGTGACTTAGAATTGGTCAGATGATTTAGGTACACCTTCTGAAAAAATAAAAGAACATGAACGAAACAGCGTTATCACTAGAATAGTACTATGATCTTTTCTTCCCTTTATAAGCTGCGCTATTTTATGAAAGCAGTCCTTATTCGGTTTTTCTTGCATCATTAAGCTTTGAATCATTGAACAAACTGTGACTTTGGAATAATAATAATATAATAGTAATAATAATATAATCTTTATTAATAGTTGGCTGGAAAGCGCAATCTTTTGGTCCGACCGCGGAGTTTCAAAATTGCCCTTTATATGTATTCCTTTACTAAAAATGTATTTATACAGATATTATTAAATTTTAACATCACTTAAAATTAGGATCTGACAATTAAGTTTTGCTTACAAATTCAAATTATCTCTACAATATTTACACATCTTAATATCACTTAAAAATAGGATCTAACAAATAAATTACTTTACAAATCCGTCTTTTATTAATTAATAATATAAATAAAAATTTAAACTGATAAAAAAATTAGATACCACAACTTAAAAATAAAAATTCAAATTAACTACATTTGATTCAACACAAAAATATAACTAAATATTTATGAAAATCATTTTATTTTGAACGTATTAAACAAATACAATGTGTAGAAAATTAATTCAGATGTCTTCATCACGCGCGAAGCGCGTGACATAAAGCTCGTAATAATAATAATAATAATAAAATAATAATAATTAGTTTATCACAGTGAAAAAGTGCCTAAAATTCTTGTACGTACATACTTGCTGATCATGTAGTGAAATTATTACTGATCCTCTTAACACTTAAATTGAAATTTTTTTACAACATCATCCACTCCCTTTTATTGCATCAAACAAAATAACATTAAGTGTAAAAAAGTGTTTAAAAAAAAAAAAAATTCCACACTTCTTCATTTCTTATTTTATTTCGCTCACACTCCAAGTCTTCATCAATAATGAACATCTGAAAGCGGTGGTGGATGTGGCCGTGGCAGCATAACCGGCACAGGCACATAACAGTTTCCCCACGCCTTACACTTTACAGGCTTTTCCAAAAACGCCTTACACTCCATCTCCGATCTCTGCCTAGGTCTATCCACAATACAATTCTTCGTATCATCAACCCTCTTAATCTTCATCATACACTTCTGGGGCGCCCCGCAGAAATAATTATATGAATAGGTAAAATTCTCCAACTTCGGCAGCTCACATATACTCGCAGGTATGTCCCCAGACAGCTTATTATGAGCCACATCCAACTGTTCAAGGCTTTCCAATTCTCCAAAACTTTCAGGCAACTGCCCTTCAAGGTTATTATAACTAAGATCCAAAACAGTTAGATTTTTAAGCTTTCCGATCTCTGGAGGCAAACAAGACCCTAAACTAGTGTTCATGAGTATGATCTGGTTAAGGTTCTTCATGTTGCCTATGGTTTTGGGTATGCAGCCGGAGAGCTTAGTATGTGCTATGACAAGCACTGACACTGCGGACCGCCCTAAGTTTTGGGGTAGTGCAAATTTGAAGTTGTTGTTGTTGAGGAACATGGCGTCGAGCTTTAAGTCCCATACTGGTTTTGGGATATTGCCAGAGAATTTGTTGTACCGGAGGTCCATGTAGATTAGTTTTGGGATTTTGAGGAGAACTAGTGGGAATGTGCCGGATAATTTGTTGTTGCTTACGTCAAGTTCGTATAGTTGGTGGAGTAGGTCAAAGGATTTAGGGATGGTGCCACTGAATTTGTTTGAGTTTATGTGGAATATAGCTAGGTCGGCCAGGAGACCTAGGTCCTCCGGTAGGGTACCTGGTCATAGTAAACATTAGTTGTTGTTTTTTTTTTAAACTGTGTATTTATGTGGTGTTATATATAGTACTATAGGTCTTAAGTAGCATGTAGTAAAGTTGGAGCGTTTAACCACTTTGACAATGGCGCTAGACGTAAATATTAGTTATATCTACTAGATTTTGCTACTCTTTCCATTTTCCAGATGGTATAGATGTGTCATCCGAAAGGGTACGATGCAGCTATAACATCTAAAGTAGGCATATACATTTCAAGGTAAGAAGAACACTGTTTGTAAATATTAAAAAACGGATGCATCCAACGCAGAATAAGTAAAATTTATATATATGAGGTTCTAGAGGATACCTATAATGTTGCCATGGTTGAGATCAAGGGCGGCAACGGTGAGCATGTTAGGATCATCAGGGGCAGGAGCACAATAGACACGAGTGTAGTTGCATACATAAGGGCCACACCAGTTGCCGGTGAGATTTTTAGGGTCGGAGGTTATGGAATGCTTTAAAGCTTGAAGGGCAAAGTAGGCCTTTTCTAGGCGAGGATTCAATGGAGAAAGAGGCGGAGGAGATTGAGAAAGAGAGAGTAAGGGGAGAGATAGACATAGAATCGTGGTGAAGAGGGGGAAGACAAGTTTTTGTGGTGATGTTAGCATTGCGAAAGAGTAAATGATGAGTTGTTCTGAGCTAGTAATATTGGGAGTTTATATACAAATAAGTTAATGTTTAGGTAGAATATGAATGTGTTAAAATATAGGTTGTGTGTGGATATGTGTAAGTGAAGAGGTAGATACAAGTTGACTATCGTTTTCTTTGGTGTTTTTGCTAATAATAGGTTGAGAAGATCAACTTAAGAAAATAAATTACGAGTAAGAAGGTGGTTGTTATAATAATGATCATATGATCCGATATCAATTTGATTATATATGGGTAGTTTGAATTTTTATACTAATGTTGCAGTTACATCTCATTTGATTATTTACCATACTGGATTTTCTCTTTCAATAAAGGCAATAACAATGTTTTACCAACTGATCTGAATTGTTCAACTCGGCACTAAGAATATGGTTTTGATCTTTTTAAATTATTTTACAACAAACATAGTAAATGAATACCAAAAAGAAGCTCTCCCTATCTTATATAAGAATATAAATCTATTTACTAATTATGCTAAAATGTATAGCTTGAACTTGTTCTAAATTTTTAAAAGAAGTGCACGAGTTTGATGTGTTTTAAATATTTCTCCAGCTGCGCGATCAAGGCTGCTCTGCGGCGTTTGACAATTTTCAATGACGAATGCTTCATGCAACAAGGCATATTATTTTAGTAAGCAACAAACAGTAGGCGTAACTAAATCAAATTATTGTTTACTTGTTGAACAAATTTCTCTTTCTCACAAAACAATGATTAATGATGCGCGATATGGCTAAGCTTAATTAAATACTGAATATCAAAACGCATCATTGTTCAACTTGTTGGATAAGTTGAATTCTCCCTTTTAGTTTTTGTTTAAAATAAATTGGTGGGTGAGAATCTGGGAACGAATAGGTAAAACTATTTTCAACAAATACACGTTTTCATTCATGCCATTTTCCTCTTTACTTCCAGAATTAATATTATTATGAGTATATTATAATAGAAAAAATAGCACACCTCAATTGCTAAATTCATTTTACCATTGACCCAGTTTCCATTTTCAATATCAACGTATCAAGCTAGCTATATATATCATTGAATAAAATGATGGATCAATTAATTTTCTGACATTATGCAAGCAAATTAAGTGCAATCAATTAAATTGGCTAGTCCTAAATTCATAAGACATACTTGAATTTTAAACAAAAATAAAACTGGGTAAAACCCTTGGGCATGCATGTACGTAATATGTAAAGGTTATAGCATATAAAATGTGGGATAAAAAGTCTATACCATAAACTAATATAAAGTAAGCTTTTACATGGACAAAGTCATTAGTTTCACCAATATGCTTTTCTTCTAATATTATTTAAGAATATATGCAACAAGTTGCATGCTTAAATATTTACACAATTTGCTAATTCAAACTACAGTAGCTAGTCTCCAATTCAAAAGATATTGACACAAGTTGCTTATCGCTTTCAAACTTACGAAGAATTGCTATACAAGTATGCTAAATGCAAATGTGCTATTTTAGCTTCTCATACATACATACCAGCACTGAAAATGCAATATGCATTTTGTTTGTGTTTTGGAGTCAACAATAAGGAATATGTATGTACTATCATGGTTCATTAACAAAGTAAACAATGGTCTAATGACCAACGAAGCCTTAATGCAAGATACTGTGCATGACTAGCTAGTTACCAAACAAAAACACGCACCGACAATTTATGGACTTAGTTTAGATTAATCCTGTCTGTTGCTCTTATATAACCATGTAATCTTGTTTTTTTCATTTAGTTGGTTTGTTGACCAATCTCTTTCGCTCTATTATGTTTGGAGGCACTGGGGTGTTTACAGGTAGACATTTCATTCTCAAAATGTCTTTACTTCCTTCTTATACAGTAGCATGATTTAAAGTTTTAAACCCATGAACTCCGATTAAAGCGTGGGCCGGAATTCTCATCTACTTTGAGTGTTTTATACACACGCACAGAGAGAATGGAGTAACTGTAACTTTATTGATTATCTTTTCTATTACCTAGAAAGCAAATAAGGCACAATCTGATGGAAATTCGAATGCTACCATATACCTTTGACAATGTCATTTGAACTAATTTCCCTAAATTATATTTCCTTTTTTTAAATGTTACATAAAGTTGTATGATGTAGCTAACTTTCGTTGGTGTTGACATTTAGGAATTAAATTATCAATTAATAATGGGAGATTATATACGTTATAATTGATATATATTTCCTTTCTATAACTAAGGTTATTTGTGTTGGTGAGATGTAGTACAAACAATTAGGATAACTAGACATTTAGGCCTAATTATTTTTGATTGTTCCAGGCATTATTATAAAATATAAGTAAATAAGTCGATTGCGTACGTTAACTAAGCCCAACTATATTTTTGTGAAACATGCAGGAGCTTCTAGCTCATTGTCATCATAAATCTTGGTTGAATCGATTTGCGGTAAGCTAAGCTCTTTCAACAAACCCTTCAGCCAAATAGCATGACAAACACAAGAAGCGGCTGCAAACGTATTCCGCTTCACATGTAGAAAGAGTTGCAATGATTTGTTTTTTTAAATTCTAAGTAAATGATAAATTTCCTATAAAGAAAACAAACCCCATAGTGTATTTTTCATCATCAATATCACCGACCCAGTCACTATTGTTGTAGCCAACAAGCTTAAAGTCATGAGAAAGAGCATATAAAAGTCCATAATCAATTATACCTTTGATGTATCAAAGTATTCTTTTGGTTACTTTCAAACGTGATGTAGTTGTAGCTTCCATATAACGGCTAACAAGTCCAACTCCGAGCAAAATATCTCGTCTCGTGTAAGTTAAATATCTCAAGCTTTCAACTCGACATTCAGGATTGTGGGATTTATATTTTTATCATGTTAAGGTAAGGATGATTTAACTCTACATTCTACAAGGATGGAAATAGGTTTGCAATTCTCCCTTCTAAATTTATTGAGAATATTTTGCACATCCTTCTTGAGAAATGAATATGCTATCATTTCTTTGTTTCAAACTATTCCAAGATAGTAAGATATTAACCCAATGTCTATACTCTCAAACCTCATTGTCGTAATTTTCTTAAAATTATTGAACATCTTCGGATTATTCCATGTAAAAATCAAGTCATCTACAAATAATCAAATTTATAGCATATTGTTAACGCCTTTTGGCAAGGCGGTATACAGACGGATTTAACCCAATAGACTTCACGGTTATCGAGGCTGAAATATTATGAATTGGTTCAAATGGATGGATGGATAATCAATTACGGATATGAAGTCGGGATTAAGCATAGTCGATGGATAAACGACACCGGACTTGGAGAAAGGCATAGCTCGGGTCAGCAAAGAGTTTTCTACGTGTTATAATAGGATGTTTTTCGGGCCGACATTGGCTTCACTTTCGGTCGGCACAGGGTAAACTTCAGTTCGGCACAGGCATTGCTTCAGATCGGCATAGGCTAGAGGTTTTGTTACTTCGGGTCAGCACGGGGTAAACTTCGGGTCGGCACAGGGTAAACTTCGGGTCGGCACAGGCATTGCTTCTGGTCGGCAAAGAGGGGATCAACTTCAGGTCAGCATGGTTTTCGCTTCAGGTCGTACTTCGGGTCGGCATGGTGTTCGCTTCGGGTTGTACTTCGGGTTGGCATGATGTTTGCTTCGGGTCGGCATAGGATGGACAATTGGGCAAGATGATTGTTATGGTTGGCCCATTTAAGTGAGAAGGCCCTGTAGCTGGAGTTTCACCTATAAATACAGCAGGCTTGGCTTCGGAAAAAAGGATTTCCATTCAGTTTCTCTTCATCTTCTACCCAGAGGCTATTCTACCATTTTTACTCTAGAAATTCTAAATTGTAATTGTAATCAAATTTCTAATGATAAAAGGATTGTTCTGCTGTGTATATACGTCGGAATTAGCCGAACCACTATAAATCTTGTCCCTCTTTTACTTGTTTTAATTTAATTTTGGTTATTCTTTGTAGCGACCCGCAGTTATGTACTCTTTGAGTTGTCAACAAACCGCACTTGTCCAACCCAAATTGTACGAAATGGCGAATAAATAAGAGAAAGAAGAGGATATAATAAAAACAGAAAAAACAACACAGAATCTCATAATCGCGGCGAAACAATATATAATATATAATAACTGATCTTTATACAGAAGAAACTGTATCAGTTAATATACATACAATCATTAGAGTACAGCAATCAATAAATCAATCTGGACAATTATAATAAATTGTCCTCACAAGTGTTGAATAGTCAGCATACACACACAGCGGAATAAAATCAAATACGTGAGATATGCCTAAGACTCCTTCAACACGTCTCTTGTGCTCCATAGCATCTTAACCTGAATCTGTAATACGCGGTCTGACCCGAGCATTATAATAAAATAACACCCGAGTCGGTCTGAAAAAACCAGCGTAAGAAAACACACTCAATTTAAATTATTAATGTTATCAAAATCCTTTGAACACAAGGTACCTTGTAAGACCACACCACACATAAACATGACATGTTTTTATCTTACAATAACCAAAACATTTTTATAGAAAATCCAATGACATTATAATAGTGTCTTAGTACAAATACTTATTAAAATAGCCGAAATTATTACATTAATTAAATTCCAGCATACTGGGCTGTACAATCAAAAACGTAAAGGCTCGTTGTGAATATTGGATTCCATACAATACTAGGCTACTGGGGTACTGCTCATCATAGTACATCTCTAGAAAAATGTACCGATGACCTCGCCGGAATCTCCTGCCAACATAAGGTTGCATATCCCTAACATGGATAGTAACGAATATGTTATCACCCGGGTGTTCCCACCCTAATCGAGCGCTTTCTTTTCCACGCACAACCTTATCCATAATTATAATATATCCGAGGGTATCTAAAAAAGTGATAACATACCCTACTTGGGTGCGTCTCACTTAGCCTTGCTGCATCTAATCTGCTTTTAGTCATTCCCGATTGATGAGGTTTGCCGCTACGTTTGCCTTTAGAATATCATTCATTCTGGGAATACTAACACTGCCTTCGAGGCAAGCGATGCAATGATAGCATTCATCCATACAAGTTGTTCTGGGTCTGAAAAAACCGAATCTCCTTCATAATCACCATCTCCATTATCTTCGAGATATCACAATTCGTAACACTTCAAACCGGATCAAAGTGGTTTTCGGATAATTAAATTCAATCCCAGTCTCTTCGAAACGATTAACGAATTTAGCCAGATTTGTAAATCGGTTGTTTAACTATCAAATAACATCCATAAGAAGTCACTAGGCACCATTTTATAAATTTTCCAAACATTCATTTCAAAATATCCTTTTAAAGATATATATATTCAAACTCTTCCAGTATTTCAATATTTGAAAACAAAACATTTTCGAATACTTATATCCATAACAGGATATTAAATCCATATCAACACTTAGAATATTTCTTGCAATTCCATTTATAATTCAACTCTTTGAGAAATATTTCTAGAATAATAGTCTCGTAGTTAAATATTTCAAATCTTCCTAGTTCAATGCTTAGAAAATATCTATAAGTATATTTTTCCTAAAATCACTTTATTTCTAATACTTAGGAAATATTCCCTTTTATTTCATACTTCTCAAAATCCTTATAATCCACTTGAAATTTCCCTAACCCATTTATAACAGATTCGATAAGTTTCTGGAATTTATTAATTTATCCCCTTTAAAATTTCCAAGATCGATTATACTCGTCTATAATCTCAACTACCCATTTCCAACTTCCTTTTTATGAATTTTAATTCATTTCCGAAGTTCCTGTAATTTAAATACTTAGGAAATTCCTTAAGTTTACCTAAATTCCATTTTGCGAATTTCTCTTATAAAATCACACCTATTAAATAAACTCCATTTACAAATCTTGAGAAGATTTATAAATAAATTTCTATCACTTCAAAACCCTATGTATATAGGACAAGTATTGTTAAAGAATAATAATTTATTTTTAAAACATGTTTAAGTAATTATTTAAAATATTAAAACACTTTAAATAACATCGATAACTCAATTCCAATTCATTTTTAAATAAAAAAATCAATTTACAAAGCTTATTATAAAAATTAGAATTTTATTCAATTAATATTAAATATTTGAAAAATACACTTCCGAAGTATTTTAATACTAACTAGTTTTAAATTACATAGTTTAGTAAATAAAATTTTCCTTTTAAAACAAACTTAACTTCATAATAAAAATATATCTTTAAAATTTCAATAACCAATTTCAATTTATAAATCCCTCTCGATTCACAACACATCGACTTCATTTTGATTCCCTAACCATTCTCACGTTTCAAAATACAATCCAATATTTTTCCCTAAAAACTTATTTTCATACCCCGATATAAACTCACCCTGTAAAATTATATTCCTAATTTATCAACTGATATCATTTTCCTTATTTACAAACATCGTTTATAAATTTATAAACTTATTTGCGTTTTACTTGTTTATAAAAATAGTCTCATTTATAAAATCTCATTTTTGTAAATCTATTTCTTAATAAATTCCATTTATATTTCAAATCTATTTTTAATACCGATTTCAACTCCTTTTTCTAATTTTCATAAATATCATTTTAAAAATCCATTGCTAAAAATCCTTTATATAAATTATTTTAAAATTTCTATTTTAAACATTTTACGAATAGATAAGTATAAACCCCAATATCAAATCATTTATTTTATCCTAGTCAATTTTCCTTAAAATAATCCAAATTTCAATATAAATATTTTTATACCCAAAATCTCTTTCTAAAATTCTTTCAAATTCCAAAAATAATATTTATGTTATTTAAAATACCAAAATCTGGGCCGGTGCCACTATAACATCCAATAATTCAAATCACCACATAATCTATATCAGATTATTCAAACAAATCATATATCACTATAAATGAAATTTAAATCAATATTTTTGAGGAATCTAGTTGGATCCCTCCAACCAGTTTCCCAGCATCCATAGATATTAGATAACATAAAATACAAATCCAGCTTCGAGGCAAGATATTAGGTAATATAAGGTCATTCGCTATTATGCAGGGCGCATATGGTTTCATCTGCTCCAATGGGTGGGAAATATATCCAATTACTAATATATATACTGCTACTACATATATTATAAATTCAACTAATAATAAAATATCAATTCAACCAATCATCCAATAATTAATTTAAATTATTTGAAATTAATCCAGTAATCCAAATGAGTGAGGTATACTTACCTTGATTCTGGGATTTCTAATCGTTCCAATTCCAGATTTATTCCATTGCGTAATGCTTTTCGATACGAGTTCAATGCAAATTTATTTTGTTTGATTTCAACCTCGTATGAATTTGATACAGTATTAATAAGAATTCGATTTCTATTAATATAATTAAATAAATTTAATTTCATCGTTAACTAAAGAAACCACCTAAATAAATTTCAAAATATCACCTTCTTCCCAATTACTACTCACGCTCGCGTTGAGAACTCGACTGCGACCTTGATTTACTCTTGCACGCTGCGTCGCCCCTTATAGCCATCGCCCCTCAACCGATCGAGTGCCACCCTAAGGCGAACTCCATGCTCGAGCACCCTACCACCAAGCATGAATCCAATTTTCCCATCGCGACTTCAACCTGGAACCCTAGCCCACGTCACTATCCCCCTTTAACCGCCTTCCTCGATGTTACTGCCTCGGCCGAAAACCGCCTAGCCTGTTCGTCGCCACCGCAGCCTCCACCATCGCGACCTCCCTCCTTTCAAATCACGACTTTGACGAACCCAGTTATCCATAACAAACTATCGGATCCCCCAAGCCTCGGCCCTCAAAGCTCGAGCCTCGTTCTCCTCTCCTCCGCCATCGCGATGTAATAGCGTTTTATATTTTTTCCTTCTTTTTTCGATTTTGATCAGAAAGTAAACAAGAGGGAATGCGCGATTTTATTTCATTCGATTTTTTTTCTTGAACAGCGTTGAAGCTTATAATGAAGAGAGATAGGGCGGCAAATTCAGAGCAGGGGTGGCATGAACAGATTAGAGTAGGTCGGCGAAGGTCGACTTTGATTTGATTACACACACACACACACACACATATATCGAATATCTCGTTTTGCATAACACGAAATCCTAAACCCCTATTTAGGCGCGCTGTCTTGCGTTCCTAATGTTACACGGCTAGTCCGAATCCAATGGAACCAATTCGATCATATGCAGAATATAGCTCGTTAAATCGACTATTTAAATTAAATTAAATTAAATTATTTATAGGCATTTTCAGATTGCATGATCAAACGGTGAATACAAATGCTATGGAATTTAAAATCCAATAATAATAAACTATTACGAATCCAATGGAACTGGTTTCGTCGAAATCCGAGACTATACTCCGGATTACTATTTTAATGCATCGATTTAATCGACGATTTCACAAATTTACGAAATCACCTGGAATTCCAGTTTTAAAAACTAATTAACTCAATTCTAATTCAAATAGAATTTATATCAACATTAGAAATTGTTTTGATTCATATTCAACTCCAATTCAATTATTTAAACGATTTTCAATTATTAATATCAACAATTCAATTTATTCAATACATCGCTATACTGGGAACTTAAGTTATATTCCACTTATTTGATCAATAAATTTCGGATTAAAATTACATTTACATTTCAAATTCAACATTTAAAATGAATTAAATGTTCAAAATCAAACGACTGGAAAATCCGGATCGTTACATTTCTTCTCCTTTAAAAGAATTCTGTCCTTAAAATTGCTAAGGTAAGAGGAATGATTTAAACCCATTAGCTCTTCAAAACTCACTTACTTAAATTCGATATTTCACTTTTCTAAATCCTTTGGTTCTAACCCAAAACTGTTTGTTTTTTCCACTTATAAACCAATGCCTTTTATTTTTATTTTTATTTAAAATCTAATTTTAGTTAACAAAAATTTTCAAAATTTTTCTAACACCTTAAATTTTTGAATTTTTTTGGCATAGTCTCTCTTGAACGGAGAGCCATTTGCAATATGACAAAAGTGATAAAAAGATATACATCGACCCACACGGTCGGAAAACACAACATATATCAAAATTTACTCCATCGCTGCATTTAATCCGAAAATGTACCTTTATTTAGAGTTTTAAGCGAGCGAGCTTACTTTATATGAAATTTTGCAACCCAAATCTAGCCCAATAGCCTCCTTGTACCTGTACTTACTTAATTTAAACACGTAAGTTCCAAACTGAAATTTAATAACTTCACATTCAAAAATTTATCATTGTTTTAACTTGCTAATTTTCAAATTTTATAAGTTATCAAACTTATTCTCTCATATTTCCAATAAAACATTTAAATGAAAATTCTAGCGTTTAAATACCTTGTTCTAAAGTATTTCAAACAACTTTTGAAATCATATATACACACACTAACGATCCCTTGGTATAACAAATAATTCTTTGAATTTCAAAATCAAGACAAGTTTTTCCAAAAAATTCCACGAGCAGCAATTCCTCTCTTGGAAACTCGAAAATGAACGTCAATGATGCTGCAGTCATCGTCGAAATTATTTTCCAAGGACCGAGTAAGTTTAGTGCTTTTATTCCCTTTAAAACCCTTTCAAAGATATTTTCAAAAAAAATTCCAATTAATATCCCTATTATTTTCCGCAAAACCCTTTCGAAAACAATTTTCAAAACCAACATGATTTAAATTCCCAAATTTCCAACTTTTAATTCCTTTTTACAAATCATGATTATAGTATACTCTGGAATCTCATTTCCTTTCATTTTATAAATCACATTTATAAACTATATTTCCATTTGGTTATATAAAATCTTTTCTTAACTTTTGATTATAATGTCAACTTTTATTCAGTCACCACAACCACAAATTATAATTGTTTAACATTACCATATCCTAATAACCAAGCACACCATATATACCATAATAATTTATGAAAAATAAGTTCTTTATATATAAAACTATAATCAAGGTAAAATTATTTCATTTACCCAATTCAAAACAATACCATGTCAAATTGCTTTATTCAAGTGTTTAGAGATCCCTATCAATAACGTTAATTACTTGTATTGACCAAAATCCATAAACCAATCAATAGATCAACCAATACAATATAAAATAATTTTTATATCACTAACAAATACGCGCTCATATACACACACATGCGCACGCACGCACACTCAAACTCATTCTAGGGTGCTACTGACCCTATCTCAAATGAGTTACCCCATCAAAGCCAAGGTTCTCGCTTAACCTTCACCTCTGATATCACATGTAACGACCCACTTTTATGTACATTCTAAGCTAACAATAGCCACACATGTCAACTCAAAATTAAAAAAAAAGGCGGATTGTTAGGGGAAAAAGAAAACGAAAGATAGAAGAAAATAGAAATAATAACACAGAATCTCACAATCGCAGCAGAACAATATATAATATATAATAACCGATCTTTATACAAAAGAAACTGTATCAGTTAATGTACATACAATCATCAGAGTGCAACAATCAACAAATCAATCTGGACAGTTATAATAACTTGTCCTCACAAGTTCTAAATATTCAGCATACACACACAGCGAAATAAAATCAAATACGTGAGATATGTCTTAGACTCCTCCAACACGTTTATGGTGCTCTATAGCATCCTAACCTGTATCTGTAGTACTCGGTCTGACTCGAGCACTATAATAAACTAACACCCGAGTCGGTCTGGAAGACCAGCGTGAAAATATACAATCAAATTGAATTATTAATGTCATCAAAATCCTTTGAAAACAAAGGTTTCTCATTAGACCACGCCACACATAAACAAGATGGGTACTTACCTTACGATAACCAATTTTTTTTATAGAAATCTAGTGATATTATAATAGTGTCTAAGTACAAATGCTTATTAAAATAGCTGAAATTGTTACATTAATTAAATTTCAGCATACTAGGCTGTACAATCAAAACCGTAAAGGCTCGTGGTAGATATTGGATTCCATGCAATGAATGGGCTACTGGAGTATCGCCCATCACCGTACACCTCTAGAAAAATGTACCGAGGACTTTGCCGGGATCCCATACCAACACAAAACCGGTCTACCCCTAACCTGGATAGTACCGAGTATGTTATCACCCTGGGTGTTCCCACCCTAATCGAGCGCTCTCTTTTCCATGCACAACCATATTCATAATTATAATATAATATATTCGAGGGTATCTAGAAAAGTGATAACATACCCTACTTAGGTGCGAACCGCTTAGTCTTGCTACATCTCCCATGTTTTAGCCATTCCCGGTTGATGAGGCTTGTGTCCATGTTTACATGTAGAATAGCATTCATTCTTGGAATGTTAACACCGCCTTCCAGGAAAGCAATGCAATGATAGCATTCATCCATACAATTTATTCTGGGTCTGAATAAACTGAATCCCCTTCACGATCACCATCTCCATTATCTTCGAGATACCATAATTCCTAATGCACAAACTAGATTAAAGTAGTTTTCGGATAATTAAATATGATCCCAATCTCTTCGAAACGATTAACGAATTCGACCAGATTTGATAGTCGGTTGTTTAAATATCAAATAGCATCCATAAGCAGTCACTGGATCCCATTTTATAAATTTTCCAAACATTCATTTTAAAATATCTTTTCAAATATATATATATATATATATATATATATATATATATATATATTCAAAACTCTTTCAGTATTTCAATATTTAAAAAAAACATTTTGAATACTTATATCCATAACAGGATATTTACATCCATATCAACACTTAGAATATTTCTTTCAATTCCATTTATAATTCAACCCTTTAAGAAATATTTCCAAAATAATAATCTCATAGTTAAATATTTCAAATCTTCTCGGTTCAATACTTAGAAAATATTTATAAGTGTATTTTTCCTAAAATCACTTTATTTCCAATACTTAGGAAAATTCCCTTTTATTTCATGCTTCTTAAAATCCTTATAATCCACTTGAAATTTCCTTAACCCATTTATAACGGATTCGATAAGTTTCTAGAATTTATTAATTAATCCCCTTTAAAATTTCCAAGATCGATTATACTCGTCTATAATCTCAAATACCAATTTCCAACTTCCTTTTTATGAATTTTAATTCATTTTCGAAATTCCTGTATTTTAAATACTTTGGAAATTCCTTAAGTTTCCTTGAGTTCCATTTTGATAATTTCTTTTATATAATCAAGCCTATTAAATAAACCCCATTTACAAATCTTGAGAAGATTTAAAAATAAATTTCAATCATTTCAGAACTCTCTCTCTATATATATAGGGTAAGTATTGCTAAAGAGTAATAAATTATTTTTAAAACATGTTTAAGTAATTATTTAGAATATTAAAACACTTTAAATAACATCGATAACTCAATTTCAATTCATTTTTAAATAAAACAAATCAATTTACAAAGCTTATTATAAAAATTAGAATTTTATTCAGTTAATATTAAATATTTGAAAAATCCACTTTCGAAGTATTTTAATACTAAGTAGTTTTAAATTACATAATTTAGTAAATAAATTTTTCCTTTTAAAACAAACTTAACTTCTTAATAAAAAACTATCTTTAAAATCTCAATAACCATTTCAATTTATAAATCCCTCTCGATTCACAACACATTGATTTCATTCTAATTCCCTAACCATTCTCACGTTTCAAAATAGAATCCAGTGTTTTTCCCTAAAAACCTATTTTCATAACCCCGTATAAATACACCCTATGAAATTATATTCCCAATTTATCAACTGATATCATTTCCCTTATTTATAAACATCGTTTATAAATTTATAAACTTATTTGGGTTTTACCTTTATAAAAATAGTCTCATTTATAAAATCCCATTTTTGTAAATCTATTTCTTAATAAATTCCATTTATATTTCAAATCTATTTTTAATATCGATTTCAACCCTTTTTCCGAATTTTTGGAAATATCATTTTAAAAATCCATTTATAAATCCTTTATATAAATTATTTTAAAATTTCTATTTTAAACATTTAATGAATAGATAAGTATAAACCCCAATATCAAATCATTTATTTTATCCCAATCAATTTTCTTTAAAATAATCCAAATTTCAATGTAAATAATTTTATATCAAAAATATATTTCTAAAATTCTTTCAAATTCCAAAAATAATATTTATGGTATTTAAAATACCAAAATTCAGGCCAGTGCCACTATAACATCCAATAATTTAAATCACCACATAATTTATTTTAGATTATCCACACAAATCATATATCACTATAAATGAAATTTAAATCAACATTTTTTTTTGAATCCATTTGGATCCCTCCAGCCTGTTTTCTTGCATCCACAAGTGTTAGGCAACACAAAATACCAATCCTGCTTCGAGGTGGGATATCGTGGTAATATAGGGTCATCCGCTATTATGCGAGGCAATAGGATCTCATTCGCTCCAATAGGTGGGAAATATATCCAACTACCAATATATAAACTACTATATATATATATTATAACATTCAATGATAATAATATATTAATTCAACTCATCATCCAATAATTAATTTAAATTATTTGAAATTAATCTAGTAATCCAAATGAGTGAGATTTACTCACCTTGATTCTTGCATTTCTAATCGTTCCAATTCCAAATTTATTCCATTGTTGTAATGCTTGTCGATACGAGTGTAATGCAAATTTGATTTGTTTGATTTCAACCTCGTATGAATTTGATACAGTATTAATAAGAATTCGATTTTTATTAATATAATTAACTAAATTTAGTTTCTTTATTAACTAAAGAAATCACTTAAATAAATTTCAAAATATCACCTTCTTCCCAATTACTACTCACGCTCGTGCTAAGAACTCGACTGCGACCATGATTTACTCTTCCACGCTGCCTCACCCCCTGTAGCCATCGCCTGTCACCCGATCGAGTGCCTTCTTTAGGTGAACTCCATGCGCCAGCACCCTACAACCGAGCTCGAATCCAATTTTCCCATCGCAACTTCAACCTAGAACCCTAGCCCACGTCACGATCCCCCTTCAACCGCCTTCCTCGACGTTACCGCCGCGACCAAAAACCGCCTAGCCTGTTCACCGCCACTGAAACCTCCACTGTCTCGACTTCCCTCCTTTCAAATCGCGACTGCGACGAACCCATTAACCCATAATAAACCATCGAATCCCCCAAGCCTCAGCCCTCCAAGCTCGCGCCTCATTCTCCTCTCCTACGCTATTGCGATGTAATCGCGTTCAATGATTTTTTCCTTCTTTTTTTGATTCCAATCAGAAATAAAAGAAGAGGGAATGCGTGATTATATTTCATTTGATTTCGTTCTTTTTTTTGGATCAACGTTGAAGCTTATAACGAAAAGAGAAAGGGCGATGAATTCAGAGCTAGGGTGGCGTGAACAGATTAGGGTAGGTCGGCCAAGGTTGACTTTGATTTGGTTATATATATATAGAATATCTCATTTTGCATAACATGAAATCCCGAACACCTATTTAGGTGTGCTGCTCGGAGAAGATAGCTTTTTAAATCGACTATTTAAATTAAATTCAATTAAATTATTTCTAGGCATTTTTAGATTGTACGACCAAATGGTGAATCAAAACGCTATGAAATTTGAAATTCAATAATAATACACAATTACGGATTCAATGGAACTAGTTTCGTCAAATTCCGAGACTGTGCCTTGGATCGCTATTTTAACGCGTCGATTAAATCGACGATTTCACAAATTTACGATATCACTTGGAATTATAGTTTTAAAAACTTATTAACATAATTTTAATTCAAATAGAATTTATATCAACATTAGAAATTGCTTCGATTGATATTCAACTCCAATTCAATTATTTAAACGATTTTCAATTATTAATTTAACAATTTAATTTATTTAGTACATCGTCATACTGGGAAATTAAGTTATATTCCACTTATTTGATTGATAAGTTTCATATTAAAATTCCATTTACATTTCAAATTCAACATTTGAAATGAATTAAATGTTCAAAATCAAACGACTGAAAATCCGGGTCGTTACATTCTTCATATTGGTGCTTTAACTTATAACTGGATGTTGGTGGCTAATTTTAACGCTAACATTTTGGTGCTTTCACTTAGAAAGCTTGCATTCGGGGATTTAGAGGTTAGGATCTTGGATTTGAAAGCTTGGGAACTAGGATTTCATAAGAAATGTCTAGGCAATCAACAAGAAGACAAAGAACAGGGGGGAAATGGAAACAATGATGTATGTTATGCAGGAAAGAATGCTAAAGAGACAGGAGAAAGCCTAGTATCAAAAATGGAAAAAAGAAGTGAGCAAGATGATGGATGGAATTTGGCATGGATCAAAACTCGGATGCGTGTTTGGAAGAGCATAATCTCGAATTCCCTCGTGGACTCGGGAGCAGGATGGAAATGACAATCGAAGACCACTAATGGATGCTGGAATAGCTGAAAATTGAAATCCAGGACTTGTAGCAGAAACTAGCAGGCTTAGATATGGATTGGATCAACAGTGGAGAATACCCCGACCAAGGAGAATGGATTAGCACAACTCCCCATGGAATTGGGGGCATGGATTTGGATGGCTTTGCATGGAAATGGATAGCGGCGATGGAACATGAGCAGTCATCATCCGCCATAAATGGAAGCTAGCCCTACTTAAGGGCACAGGTCATCTTCTCTTGATAGCATGAACTAAATAACCAATAATTAATCCTATACCAAAACGGCTAAGCTACTTACACATGTATGGTATCGCAAACGGTCCTTAAGCATGCTCTGAGATGTCGATGAGCCGACATAACAAATGATTTCGAAACTTACTTGAACATGAAATCTAACATTAATAATACTGAGTCCTATACGGACGGTCACTTTTCGCCTCGAATAGGCACTCGACCCCGAATGGTCAAATTTCACCTCGAACGGCACTCAATCTCAAACAATCACCTTTTTCCTCGAAGAGGCACTCGACCTCGAACGATCAAATTTCGCTATGAATGGAACTCGATCTCGAACGATCACCTTTCGCCTCGAACGGCACCCAGTCTCGAGCGATCATATTTCTCCTCGAATGGCACTCGATCTCGGACGATCATATTTCGCCTCGAACGACACTCGATCTCGAACGATCCCATTTCACCTCGAATGACACTCGATCTCGAACGATCGTATTTTGCCTCGAACGACACTGATCTCGAACCATCCTATTTCGCATTAAATGACACACGATCTCGAACGATCACATTTCACCTTGAAAGGCACATGATCTTGAACGATCGCATTTCACCTCGAGCGACACATGATTTCAAATGATCACATTTTACCTTAAACAGACGCTTGATCCCATGCGATCATCATCAGCCTAGGACGGCTATGTATTTTATTAACGGTCCCGAACGATAGTTACTAACAATCAGGCATGAACATTGATCTCTTCACAGGTCATTCATTGGTATAGAACATCGGGCTTATGGCAATATAAAACACACCTTCCTATCACAAGGCATGTTTTGGGAGGGCAAATTATTAACCCGCCTTTTGGCAAGGTAGTATACAGGTAGATTTAACCCAATACACTTCACGGTTATTGAGGATGGAATATTATGTATTTGGTTCAAATAGATGGATGGCTAATCAATTATGGATTTTAAGCAGGGATTAAGCATAGTCGATGGATAAATGAAGTAGGACTTGAAGAAAGGCATAGCTCGGGTCAGCAAAGAGTTTACTTTGGGTTATAATAGGATGTTCTCCGGGCAGGCATTGGCTTCACATCAGGTTGGCACAAGGTAAACTTCGGGTCAGCATAGGCACTGCTTTGGGTTGGCATAGGCTAGAGATTGTATTACTTCGGGTCAGCATTGAGAAGGGGTTTACTTCGGGTCAGCGTGGGGTAAACTTTGGGTCGGCACAAGGTAAACTTCGGGTCGGCACAGACATTTCTTCGGGTTGGCATAGACATTTCTTCGGGTCAGCAAAGAAGGGGTCAACTTCGGGTTGGCATGGTGTTCGCTTCGAGTCATACTTCAAGTCGGCATGTTGTTCACTTCGGGTTGTACTTCGGGTCGGCATGGTGTTTGCTTTGGGTCAGCATAGTATGGACGAGTTGGGCTCGACGATTGTTACGGTGGGCCCATTTAAGTGAGAAGGCCATGTAGCCGGAGTTTCACCTTTAAATATAGTAGGCTTGGCATCGAAAAAAGGGATCTCCATTCTGTTTCTCTTCATCTTCTACTTAGAGGCTATTCTGCCATTTTTATTCTGGAATTCTGGATTGTAACTGTAATCCAATTTCTGATAATAAAAGGGATTGTTCTGGAGTAGATGTAGGCCGGAGTTAGCCAAACCACCATAAATCTTTTCTCTCTTTTACTTGCTTTCATTTTAATTTTGGTTATTCTTCATATTATATTCTCTACATATACTCTGTCTGTGATCTGTGACTAGATATTGGTGCTTTCACTTATAACTGGGTGTTGGTGGCCAATTTTGACATCAACACATATCACCATCTTTATTGGCTTTTCTGTATAATGCATGCTCATGTAGACATTTGATAAAAAAACCATTTGCCTGAAAATGTTTGTCGATTGTACTATTCCAAGCATGAGAAGCTTGCTTTAGGCCATAGAGAGCCTTCTTCAATTTCAACACTTTATCTTCATGCCCTTATGCCACATATCCTAAAGGTTGATCAATATAAACTTCTTCCTTCAGGAAACCATTCAAGAAAGAATATTCTACGTCCATTTTATGAATTTTCCAATGATTTTGAGCTACATGGGAGGTAACCAATCTAATTGTTTCAAGACGAGAAACATGCGCAAATACCTCTTTGTAATTGATTTTGGTCTTTTGTTTGTAACCTTTGGACTAATTTCTTCGTATTTTTCAACTCGCCCTTAGCATTCCTCTTTATTTTATACACCCACTTCATGCCAATTTTGTTTTTTCCATTCGGTAAAGATATTAACTTCCACGTGCTATTTTGCTTAATTGCCTTGATTTCTTCATTCATTGCATTTTCCATTTTTCAACACAAACAGATCATAAATCCTATACGTTCAACTTCGTAAATAAGCAATGATATGTCAAATCATTCAAACTTGGTACCTCTTTGGTAGTTCATATAATTTAGCATACTATTGAATTTGTGAGGTCCTTCACTAAAACATGTATCATCATCCTATGCAATATATGGTTGAGATATTGCTGGTGGAGTAATAGGTTGTGTTATGACTTCCTAATCATCAAAGAATAGACAATATTATTGGTTTTCCATTTTGTGATTCCATTCTCAAATGCCTTCTTCTTTAAACTCAACATCTCAACTTATAATAGTTTTACCCAATACTTGAATTATGTAGTTTATAACCTTTAAATCTTTGATCATAACTGATAAAGATATACCTTGCACTTTTATCATCGAGTTTAGTTCTTTTCTCATTGGGAATGCATGCATAGGATATGCTTCCAAAAACTCTTACGTGTGAAATACTTCGTGGTTTGTAACAACTCCAAGCTTCTTGAGGCGTTTTTCCTTGAACATTTTGGCATAACATCGATTCAGCAAATAAATTGCACAAGAAATGAATTCGACCAAATATTCCCTTGGCATGTTTTTAATTTTCAACATACTTCTTGCCATTTTAAGGATAGTAAGATTCTACCTTTCAACCATGCCATGTTGTTGAGATGAATATGGAGTTGTCATAGGATGATGGATCCCACTTTTCTCACAAAATACTCTGAACTACATTATTAGGAACTTAACACCTCTATTAGATCTAAGAGCTTTGATTTGACAACCACTTTCCTTCTCCACTATTGTCTTAATTCTTTTGAAAGTTTCAAACACATCCGATTTCTCTTTCAAAAGCATACCTAATTTTTCGACTATAATCATCATTAAAAAGCACAAAATAATTGTCATTCCAAGTGATGATGGTTTGATAGGTCCACATATGTCTAAATGAATCAGCTCTAATGAGTGTCAGGTTTTTGTCGAAGACTCCTTCAAGAAACTCTTTCTTACTTATTTTCCAAGAAGACATTCTTCACAAAGTTGATTTGGGTGGTCAATGGACAGTAATCATTTTACCATTCTTTCTCTACTCATTATTTCTAGGTCATCAAACTTTAGGTGCCATAGCCTTATACGCCACCATCAACATGAATTTTTGAGACAAGACTTTAAACACATAGGGACATCAGATTGAAGTTTTAATAGGAACACTCTGTTCTTTTTCACAGGTACTTTGAGTTTTATTTTCCTTTCCATCTTTCATGGTCAAAATTTTACCTTTTAGGTTCTCATAATTTTTCTTCAAAACATGTTCCAAACTTAAGATGTTACATCATGTCCGCGACATAAAAGACGTTTGAAATAAAGTGATGGCTTCCATCTTTCCAGCGAGTCATAATAATACCTTTACCTCTAACTTGGACTTTTGCAGAGTCACTAAATATGATATCACCACTAATAGTCTCACCAAGCTCCACGAGTAGATTTCTCTTTCCATAAATGTGACTACTTATGCCCGAGTGAAAATACCACTATTTTCTCCCCTTGTCTTTATTACCTTTGCATGTAAAAAATAAAGAAGGTTCTTTGCTTCAATGTTGATCACTATAAGGTTATTTATTTCCTCCATTGTAACACCCCATAAAATTAACGGTAATAAATTAATAATTATTAAGGCTCAAAAATGAAATTTTAGCCAACGTCAGAATTTGATCACGAAAATTGCACCATTGTGTTCAAGCTGATTTTTTGAGCAACTTTTGTATCTGGAGTTTTATTATCGGAGTTCAGACGAAGAAGTTATTAACGTTTGAACTTTTCGAAATGAAAATAATTAAAAAACAAAAAATAAGAAATAAATAATAATAAATGCAAGACCCTATGGGTCGCCCGGCTCTAAAGAAGCAGTCGGTCGATACTGATGGTAGCGGTCAGGGTTGAAACTTAGTCAAACTGTCTTATAACATCCCCTACTTGGAGGTCTAAAACTAACGATTACGGATCCTGCAGTCATCCATAGTTATTAATCTTCGGCGACCAAATACGGAGAAGTTAGATTCATTGATAAAATTAACACATGAATATGGAAAAAATATGGACTTTAAACAAAATCACAAATCATTTCAAAATATTTCCAATTCATTACATAATCCCAAATTCGCAAACCATGTTCAGAGAAAATATGATTATTACAACATACATCCAAGAGCGACATATGAAGATGCCCCTTTGGATGATCAGGGTATATACATGCAATATAACAACTTTTCCATTACAAACAATATAACAATTTTTCCATTACAAACAATATAACAACTTTTCCATTACAAACAATATAGTAGAATCAAAAGAAAGGAGAACTGTAAATAGCTATCATGCCTCATGCACGTCTCTGGAATGTCTTAAGAGACACTTGAAAACCGCAACTCTCAAACTACTCAAAATCAATTGAGTACTCCAGAGTTTAAGCGAAAAACATAAACTTCGAGTCAGACATAAAGCCTGGTATGAACAATCACCTACTATCTTAAATCATTTAGATATCTAGTGAGACAACGCCACTTAGCGAAATGGATTTTCCCCTCACTAGTATCTTAAAACCTTTATAAAACCAATATTGTGCTCTTGCATCCACAATAGGTAATATGATGATATGAAAAATGAAATGAATCAATTCTGGATTACCTATCCCTATTATTTTAGACTATCTAGCTCAATTATTGTTTCTAGGGTTACTATTAACCTTTTAGTTTGCATAGGCTGACTAATAATCGGTTAAACATTTAAGGACTCCCTGTCCAATTACATAGTTTTCATAGGATCACTAAAAACCTATTGGTAACTCCAATATATTGCTCTTATCCTAGTTTTCATGGGTTGGCTAGAAACCTATTGGTGACCCCAATATCCTTTTTTCTTACCCTAGTTTTCATCGGATGATTAGGAACCTATTGACATATGTTAATATCTTAATCTGGATATAGTTTTCATGGGCTAACTACAAACCTACTAGCCCCTTCCAGTATCCAATCGTAATTTTCATGGGCTTACTATGAATCTATCTTTCTGAGATCTTCCTTTATACATGGTTTTCATGAGCTAACTATGAACCTATTAGCCTCCATTAATATCATTTCATTTACACTGTTTTCATGGGCTTACTAAGAACCTATTGGCCCCTGCCATATCTTTCTTTTATATTTTGGCATCCTATATTCTGTTCTTCTTGACCTCCTGGATACAATTTTACTCATTCAGGAGTTTTATCAATTTATATTCACTATTTGGTTAACCTAACTAGTTCTTCTCTCCTTTATCCCCAAAATGCAGTTATGGGTCCATTTTAAAGTGAATATATTCATATTTGAAGAAGCAACATAACAACATAGCAATACCACTCTTGTGGGTTTGAAATAAAACATGGTTAATCTCTTTAACCTATTAGTTTATCAAAGATAGCTTCTTCTTAAACCACTAAACTCCTTTAATATAGCCATAGGTTTTTCCTTTTAAAAATAGAGTTCGGGTTATAAAACCTTTCAATACCTTTGAAACCTAGCTTTCGACTTCATACGATGACCTCCTTCGAAAGCATTCAAAACATTAGGATCCTGCCCTTTTTAATACTTTAAAATCTACCATTCAAAACTTTTCAAATATATTAAAGTATTAATATTTATCCTTTAGAAGTTTAGCTTCGAAACAGTTGAAAGTACCCCTTTCGATACCAATAGAAGTAACCCTTTCGAAATCTTTGAAAGTCCCCCTTTCGAAAGCATTGGGTTTATATTTAAAACATTATTTGGATCAAAGTGAATAAAGGAAAAAGAAACTTTTTTGAAACCATCCTTTATCATATAAATATATTGAGGAAAACTTGATGGTGTCGGCACCATCTATTTCAAAAGCATTTAACATCTGGGTAAAAATATAGAAGATTGGCGTCAAAACCCCTTTCGAAACCATTACCTTCGAAAACCCTAACCCCTTTCGAAAGCTATAAGAAGTGGCTCTAATTTATAAAATAAAGCACCTTTTGAAAGCATTGATATCTTCAATACCATCGAAAGGTTAAGGAATGGCAGTAGGGTTTCGACTAGGCCGAAACCCCTTCTTTCAAAACATTCTTTCATAAGTAAGGCACCCAGTTGAAAAGCAATCTTAAGTTAATGGCAACCCTTTCAAAACCATATGCTCTGACTTCGTCAAAGGCTTAAACAAGACAAAGGTGAGCGCTTTTTATTTTAAAAACAAACCAAGGTCTCGACTCCTTTGGAAGCTATGCTTTCGACACCTTACCTTTCGCCTTCCTCTGATCCACTACGTACCATCTCTGTGATACCTTGTGTATTGTTTTCAACATAGTAGGTTTCAACTAAGATGAAGGCATATGATTCTCTGTCGAAAGGTGCTTTCTAAAGTAAGTGGAACCAATTTTCTGAGTAAACTAGATTTTATACCACTTTAAGCAAACTTTTCTTTAACAAACCTGCAAGATCTCAACTCCAGATTGGTCTTAATTTTTTT
Source organism: Allium cepa (assembly GCA_030765085.1). Lineage (NCBI taxonomy): Eukaryota > Viridiplantae > Streptophyta > Magnoliopsida > Asparagales > Amaryllidaceae > Allium > Allium cepa. The sequence goes on from CM060946.1 coordinate 215,954,867, forward strand.
TAAATTCTTTTCTAAAAATAACTACCGCTAATCTAGATCTAAACCATGGTTAAGTCAATCATTAAGCCCTTCCGTTAACCAAAACCAATTTTACAAAGAAGTCCCTCTTCTAAAAAAAATTATTTTTGCATAGCAAATCACTTTGGAAAAATTCCCAAAAATTCCAAAAATTCACTTTAATCATGTTATCTAACATATCAAAATTCCAGAACCAAATTCTCAATATATTTTCCAAAATAAATTTATAAACCCAAATAGACATATTTTCCTTTGAAAATTCATAATAATCTTTCCTGGAAAATTATCAAAATTGAAATCCAACTTCAAAGTCATGTTTCTCATAACATAAAATTTCCCCATGGCATCTAATCATCATGAAACCTCAGTTTTGACCTGAAACCGTATGAATCCTTCTTAAACATCTTGTTTAGATTAAACAAATCAAATCTCAAGCATAACATCATTCAATTTATCTTAAAACCCAATTTAGCCCTTAAATATGAAACATAAGAATAAAAAAAATAGAGATGGAATTATTATTCACCTTGATATAGATAAGAAGATTGGATTGAGATTGATTTCCCCTAAGCTTGATTCTCTAGCTTTTGATTTGGTTTCTTTTTGTTAATGGCCAGCCTCTCCCTTGCGTTTAATTTTCAAAATGACATGAATGGGAAGAAAAATGGTAGGAACGAAAATATATAAGGGTAGGAGCTTTGACAACAATTCCTAATATGCCCTTATATGACTTAATTAACTAAAAAACCATTCTTAAGCCCATTAACTTTACATTAGGCTCAACCGTAATTAATTAATTCAAGTCTCAATCACCTTATCACTTAACATTTACACTAATTAATTAATTATTTAATCCGATGGGTACGATTAGGGGTGGGCATTTAACCGAGTTAACCTACTTAACGGACTTAATCGACGTCGACCAAACCGCATTAACCGATGTAATTAGTTAACTAAACTTTAGGTTGATTGGCCGACCTTGACTGATCAACTTTGGTTGGTTAATGGTTAACGGTTAACAAACTTGTTAACCGCGGTTAACTGTTAACCGAATACGGTTTCAAGTTTAATCTACTTTAACCCTAACCGGCCCACTACCACATTACGTATCCTATTATTCCCAAAACCCTAAGTTAAATGCATATCTCCACTTCCTTGTTTGATTAAAAGAAACCCTAGATCCACTCCACCACTTATTTTACAAAATCGGTAGCTAAACCTAGGAATTTTGATTCGATCAATATATCATCTCTTTAAAGGAATAAAATTTGTCAATTCGCCAATGTGGCGCAAGCTTGCAATTGCAATTTCCCATCGATTTGAGGCTTTGAGATATGGTGAATATGAGCCGAAAGGGGAAGAATGTGAGTCTATTCTAACTTTTACTTGTTTATTTGATTATATGTTCAATTATTAGATTGGAATCGCAATTTACTGTTAAACATATGACTGATTGAAACGTCTATAAATGCAGATAACCCCTCACTTCTCTTTCCATATTTTCAAATCAAAGCAGCAAAGCACGACCATTTTCCCTGCTCCACTATTTCTAGAAACAATAAATATTATATATATATACACAAAATATGGAAAATAAAAAAGAAGAAGAGAAAATGCTAATTAACTTTTTGAAAGAAAATGGTAATTTCTATAATTATAAATCTATATTCCACTTAACCCTAAATCTCTTCCCAAATCCGTAATTCTAATGGTAGGTTTATACCTATTATATATATTATTTTGGATTAGAATGGAAAAGGAGTCAAAGTGAAGGGATAAATTCAGATTTGGGAGACTTGAAAAGCTTGAAAGGTGAATAGGAAATTAATTTGATTTATTTATAATATTGAATTTATATCATTGATTTTTATTTAATAATTATGCCTATATTAGATTCATTGAGTTGTAGGCTTAAAACAAATGTATTTAGTTGAAACCTTGCTTACATACTCCATAAGTTAGGTAATTGGAATAGAGTATATGTAACGACCCAGAATTTTAATTTATTAAAATTTTAATATTTAATTAATTTTAAATATTAATAAGTGAATTTATAAGTCGAATAAATTTTTATTCGAATTATTGGATTTAATTGAATAATTAAATCGATAATTTAATAAGTTAAATTATGAAAATAATTGAAAATTGAGTTAAATATGATTGAAAATGATTTGTAAAATTTTATTTTATCATATGGAAGTTAGAACGATATTTTAGAACTTTTAAAATCGAATTAGAAGTTAATTTGTGAAAATTGAATATTTTAATATTAAAATCGACTAGAGAAAATAGCCCATTTTTGAACAGTCTCAGAATTGAACGAAACCAGTTCCATTGGATTCGTAATAGTTAGTTATTACCGGATTTCAATTTTCGTGTCAATCGGAGTTATCGTTGGATCGTGGCAGCTCGAAACGCATCGATTTATTTTTAATTTTAATTTGGCGAGTTAAAATAGCCATTTTTCAAAAAGTCTCGGATTTCTACGAAACCAGTTTCATCGGATCCGTAATGTGATATTATTGTAAGGTTTCAAATTTCGTGTCAATTGGATTTACCGTTTGTCCTGTACAAATTAAAACGCCTAGAAAATCGCTTAAATCGGTTTAATTTAAATTGAACGTTTATTGCCATAACTCGCACAGATGTCCGAATTAGCTTTCGAAACCTGTTCCATTGTGTCCGGAACGCGGGGTAAACCTTAGAAACGCTAGTTACGGCGCGTAAATCGGAGTTCGGAATTTCCGGGATGAATAGTGTCGTTCGAAATTCTATAAATAGCCCACCATTCTAAAAAAATAAAAATAAAAATATACAAAACCCTAATCTAAAACCCTAGCCGCCACCTCCCTGATAAACGACCAGAATTGTCTCTCCTTTCCCCCTCGATTTCTTCCAATCCACTAACAATTAGGCTAAACTTTCAACTAGAGTATTGAAGAGGGCGATGAGAGCTACGTTTTCAACGGTGGAGATCGTGTTTGGAGTTGTGGATTGACGGAAATTGTTGTATGAAGGGGGCGGGTTCGTGCACGTGGTTCGAGGTGGGGGGATGGCCGAGCTCCACCAGGTGATGGCCGAACATAGAGCAAGTGATGGGCGTTCTAGTGGTGGCGACGTGATGAAGTTTCATCGAGCGAGGAGATTGCAAAGTGGAACCCTAGTTTTGTGTTCATGGGTTGTGCGTGCGTGATATTCACCTGTACGTGAATGAGAAGAGGAAGAAGGGGAGGGGTGTGCGCACGGTCCAAATGAGGGGTGTTGAGATCCAATGGCCAATGTTTGCTGTAGGTTTAAAATTTAAAGTTTGTGTTGTAAATTTAAGTTATAAAATCGTGTAACTTCAAAAATTCATATCTTTTTCATACGAGGTCGAAAACGCGCGAAACCAGTTGCGTTGGAATCGTATGGACGAGCACTACGCGATGAAATTGGATTGGAGTCGTTTGGAGTTAGTGAGAATTTTGGATAAAATTAAACGTCCGTTTAATTTTATTCGAAATAAATCGCTAAAACGGAATTTAAATCAAGGTGAGAACTTCTCACTCAATCGAATCAGTTTCGATTTTATTTTAAATAGTTAGATTTAAAATATTTGAATGCATGTTTGAATGATGATTGATATCTATTGATTGTTAAAATAGACATTATACGCCGTTAGTAAGCGGATGTTATTTATTAAAAACATATACCGCGAATATTTCATAAACAGTGAAATTGGTATTATATATAATAACAGTATATATATATTGGCATATGTATATGTTGGAGTTATTGATTTCCCGCATTATTTGTTTAGCGGATGAGACCCTATTGCGCCGTCTATTAAGCGGATAATATTTTAAATCCCATATACCGCGATAATTTCGTACTGGAGCGAAATTGGTATTGTGCTAATGTTTATGGATGCAGGAAAACGGGTTGGAGGGATCCAACTGGATTCCTCAACAGTATTTATTTTTGATTTCAGATATTTTGATATCTGATGGATTATCATATCGATATATGATATCGTTGTTGTCGTGATTGACTATTTGGTATGTAGCATCATTGGACCAAGTTTTGGAATTTTAAAAGGATTTATAAAGTGATTTTTGAAAATATACTATATGTTTGGAATTTGATCTATTTTAAATAAATAAACGTTATAATTTTTAAAGTTATAAAAATTATGATTTTTGAGAAAAATAGTTAAAAACTGATTTTTTTGAGAATATGATGCTAATGATTTTATAAAATAGTTTAATCGGGATTTTAGAATTCATTGTGAAAAGCTTAAATATAGGATTTATAAAATTTAATTATTTTATGAATCAACATGGTGAAATTATAAAGGAATTTGAAGACGTTTTAAAAGAATAATATAAATTGATTTATATTAAGAGATTTATAAATGGATATTTATAAATTGAAATATTGACATTTTAAAACGAGTTTTTATAAGTGTTTGAATGAAGTGAAAATGAATTTTGTAAGTGAATGGAATTTATAAAATTATAAATTGTGAAGTTATAAATGAAATTTATAAATAGTAAGATTTATAAATTTTGTGAAATTATTAAAGAATATATTTGGATGAATAATTGAATCTTATAAGTTATGAGATTTATAATTATGAAGTTCAAAGGAACGATTTTGTAAAATAATCGTTTTATAAATATTTAACTTATAATATGAACCTTTGGTATATAATTGAGTTATGAATTGAATAAAGGATAATGAAGGAATTTATAAACGTTGTTTTATAAATTCGCAAACGACTTATTTTGATAAGTAAATTGTTGAAACCTATTAATGGAGTTATATTCACATTTTTGACTGTGAATGATCCTTTAAAATAAAAGGAATAAAAGGATGAAAATTGTTAACGTAGTATATTCACGTTTTTGAGTAGTGAATAATATGTTAAAGAAATTGTTTTGAATGTGATATTTTAAATAGAATTAAAACGATCTAACGATGTTTTAAAATGTGTTGAGATTCGAAACCATAGATTTCAACATTTATTGTTGAAATAGATGTTTTCGAGAAATAGAAGGAAATGTTGGACTATAACACTGTAGTTATAGTAAATGATTTCCGAAAGGAAATGTTTTGTATAGTATTGGGATTTATATATCTATTTTAAATTCGAATCCCTATACTAGTGATTTTGGGACGTCGTAACGATGTTTTACGCAACATTCGTTTTGGCCCAAATAAATATGTTTAAGAGAATGATTTCCTTAAAGAATGAAATATATACTTAATCTCGATTTAAGTATATTGAATATTTTCTAAGTGTTGAAAATAAATAAAATTTGTGAATTACTTATGAATAAATAAGTATGGAAATGTTTTCCAATATAAAGTGAATATTTTGAAAATTTATCTTTTTGAAGATAAATTGAAAAGGAATATTGAAATGAATAATTGGAATCGAATATTCATAGATATTTTGGATTATAAATTCACTAAGGAATTTATAAAGGAAAGGGGAATTGTCTAAAAATAAATATTGATTTATTTTTGAAGTGTGAAATAATATATCTTGTAAAGATATTTTGGAAAATAAATAATTTGGAAAATTATTTGGAATCTGGTGATGTGTGCATATCCATTGATAGTTCAATAACCGACTATCAATATTTCCCTTTGAATGGGTAATTAATGTGATGTGTATGAATTTGAATGCCACACTTATTTTTGAATAAGCGCTCACTATTCGGTTTAACCGGGAAAGGACCATGGGGTCGTATAACCCATTCCGAATATGTGATACGTCATTGTGAATTGCATTGAAGATCGGTGTTGAAGACCCGGTATTTGCGAGAGCGATAGGATGACCTGTCGATTGACTCTGCACCGAGTAGCTACGGTATTGAGTTCTCCATATGTGATGGTGAATCCGATCAGGATCGTGAATATCCGGATTGCAAGGACTTCTTTGTAAGTGCCTTCGGTTTTGTTCGAGCCCGGAACAGACTTGTATGGATTGTATGTCTGACATTACAAATTGAGATATAAAGCAGATTTCTTTCAAATATATTTCTATTGGTGGCGGAGAATTTATTCTTTTAGCTTAACACCCTTCTCTGAGACGTACGAGCTTAGAGGTTATATAGTTGAAGTTATCAGCGATATATTCCCAATTTGGTAATGTGACATGCTGAGTGTTGCTGTAAATGATCATTGTGTTGATTATTTGTGATAGGATCATTTATTTGATCGTCTATCCTGGTGATCATTTCTATGATCATTTGTTGACCCAAAGCATGGCTTTTGTATAAAGTATGTTTTTGTGGACGTGACTTCGTCGAGCCTCACACCCCGTGAATGGTCAAAACAGGAAAGAAGCAGCAAGGTTATAAGGGGTAGCGCCCTTTTGGATGTGTGCATTTCCTTCTGGAAAAGGGTGGTATCATGGTATGGAGCCCAGATACTTACTCATGTTGAAAACACTTTGTTATGATTGTGTGAATTGATTGCGAGCGCTCGGTGAAAGGTCCCAAAGGACCGGGGGATGACATATTCGGTCAGTTGTTACTCAGTTATGGGTAACCCGGCCTTGTGTTGGTAGAGATCCGGTTTGGTTCTCGGAGATGTCCATCCAGAGGCATTCTCATGTGGCAATGGGAAGTTCCTTGGCCTGATCATTCGTTGGAAATCCAAAGAAACAATACGATCTTGTACGGTATTAGTTGTAGAACCTATCATTCACTTATGGTGGCGCCCTACTGTTTGGATGGTAGCTATAGTAGGCATAGTTCGGAATGTCTATGTTGGCTAAGATTTATATTCTACTTTCGAAATATTTTTCTACACTATACACTAGTAATAATATCAAATGTTATTTTAAATGCGTATCAAGCATCTTTGACTATCATAAGGAGAAATCTCCTCCGATTCTGCGTTTGCATGTGTGTGTGTGCGGGAGGCCTTATGGTAGTCTCATTTATAAAAGCATTGCGAATTGATTTAAAAATATTCCTCTATTTTGATTTTAAAGATAAATAAACTGTTTTGAGTTCTCACACCAGTCACATGACTGACTCGGAGTTTATTGTTTTCCTTCCTAAACTCTGGGTGCCCACCAATTTTCACACGGGCAGTCAAGAGTTAAGGTTTATCAGGATATTCTGGATATTCTGGAGTTGCTGGAGGCAAGCTGGATGGCATGGCGTATTACTAGTTTATATAGTAGTTCTTTTTCCGCTGCACTATTTGATGTTGTTTGTATGATGTTGTACACTCTAATGATATGATGTAATGAAATGTATAAAATGTAATAACTGATATAGTTCTTTGTTTAAAGATTATTCATTTATTTATTGTATGTTGTTCCGCTGTGAATTGTGAGATTCTGTTGTTGTTCTGTTATTTTCTTTCTGTTCCATTCTATTTTTCTATTTTCTTATTTTCTTTTCTCTCTATTTTCTACTATCTTCTTTTCTTTCTTCTTCTTTTCTTTTCTTAAAACCCTCAGTGTTCGGTTTTTCGTCGTTCGATTACTCGGCAGTCGATAAAGTGAGTATCGATGTTGAATTTTCGGAAGACGAATAATCGGGTCCTGACAGTATATACCCTAATCTGAAAAATGGAAATCAGTCCTAAAATTTAAACGTTGATAAAGTTGTAAAGTTTATTCCATATTTATAGTTACATTGCAAAATGTTAATATTGATTTGGATTGCCTTAATTTGACTTGGAATGTGAATTTATATGTTTTTATTTATTGGGGATGGGGTACAATCTAGTTGTGTTTGTTTCCATGTAATCTCCATAATTTATCCAATTCAAAATTTATGTATAAAAATGCATCGCTTGAAATAATAAGGAATATTCCAAAAATGAAAAAGAGATGCAATGTATTGATGCTCTCCTCTATAGTTTGCACCATCTATTTCAATAAAAGAAAGAAAAATTATTGTAATTTCAAATGGAGCAAAAGTCCCACTTTTGGGTAACTTATGGTAAGTGATGACGGTAATCCTTTTTGAGAAGGATAGTTGTAATACATTAAAATATGAAAATTAATATTCTTCATAGAATGTACATATAAGTGTATTTTCTAGAATACCTAAGCATAGGAATTAATAGCATAAAAATAGGATTAGACACGTATATATGTATACATATAACATTGCCTACCTATTAAAAACATAAATATAAACATACACACAAAGATATATATAGCGTAATATATGTTAATATTCACATTAGTTATCATTAGGATGTCTAGTTATAAATAGCATAGTAAATTATAGGATTAGGAGGTATAGATGAAAAAGTGATGGTAACTCCAAAAATTAATAGGGAAATAAATGTGTAGTTAATAAGGAGCTACAAGAACTAAATGGGAATGCAAATGTGTTTAATAAGACTGGTTAAAGGATTTAATATGGCATTTATAGAAAAATGAAATAGGCATAATAGGTTGAATTAGAAATAACAAATAAATGACATTAGAGATTGTCCAATTAGAATAATAATGGCCATTTTTTTATGGATAATTGATATTTATGGAATATAGTAAATAAGCATATAAGGTAGGAATTAAATACTAGAAGGCAATATAATTTTCAAAGTGGGAAATTATAGAGCCTTACTTATACGTTTAGAATGAGCGTGAATTAGTAGGCCTAGCCCAACATTTAGGCTTAGGATGGTTGTTTTTTGTTAAGAATGGTTGGGATTCGAGGTTAGTAGATTTACACAGTAGAAGTCTACCCTTTATTTAAAGGCTACCGGTAGTTATGTATACTTCTATTGATGTGTGACATCTCCAACCATAGGACCTGTAGGAAAGGAATATATGTTTGCGTATATGTAGATAAAATATACTAAGGGTTTGCTTGAATTTCAAGTATCAAACGGCTCGGTACTTTAGGGAAATAGGGCCTGCTTCATTTTTGATAAGAGATATCAAGTAACTGGGATGGGCATTTTCCTTGACTTGCATTTGGTTAGTCTAAAGGGGATTTCTGTTGTGAGAGGTAGGCGGCTGTGTCGGTATTATTGTTGAATGGGAATTTAGTAGCAGGGCTAGCATATAGGCTATGAACACCAGTGGTCCCGAGCGGTCGGTAGTAAAGACTCGGGTTATTCCTTGACGATTTTCCCTTCTTACTAGTGTAGAATCCTTATGGGATATGCACAGACTATAAAGGCTAATTAGTTTTTTGTTTTTTTATGGAGGTGGACTAGTTAACCCTAAGATGAGCCTTTAAGATGCGTTAGTAGTACAAAGCCATATCTATGGGTCAACGGCCTCTGTAGCTAGAGCCGATTGACTAGTGATTATGTTACCGAGGGCCCTCTTCGAGGTTGGAGTATTAAATGGCCATTGGATCTGCCTCCTCCCTATTTAAGAAGTATTAAGTGACCAGGGTTTCTCTTTTAGGTAGTAATTGTTTAGATATATATTTATATGTATGTGTGTATATAGGCATATATATATAGTTATACCCTAGGGAAAGTTGGACATATCGTATGCGCACATAGGATTGAACGAATTAGCCATAAATAATAAACATAACGCTTAAATAGAAATCAATCGGCATAAATTAGTGTTATGGCTAACGTGTGTAATTTTCCAATCACTAGAACATTATTCTGGCCCCCTCCTCTTTAAAACCCATAGGATAGATTTTGAGGGACAGACTACTTGAGAAAGACAAGGATGATGGACGGAGAAGTCTTCTTATTCATGCACATGTGGGTTGCATAAATTGGGTCTTAAGGCTAATTTTTCACTAGAAGGGGATGAATGGTGTTTTCTAGCTTATGTAAATCTTTTTAAAATTCCTTCAAGGTTAATATCAATTTACAAATTAACAACACAGATTTATGTTAACAGTCAGTCACAGATGCAATCACAGATAAATATAAAATCAATAAAGTAAAGTAAGAAAGAAGACAACATGAATTTCAAACTGGTTAGGATTAACTAATCCGACATTAAGCCCAGTACGATTTCTTGTATAAATTTCTTTTCGGTTGGCAACTTTAAACCAGGTAGTAGGCAAACTGAAATACATCTCAATTTCAAGGCCATGAGACACACCCTCCTGGATCACGAATCTAGATCAATCTCTCTTGCTTTGTCCAAGTAACATGATCACCCACTATTTATTGGGCTACTAAGCACATCCACTTGATTTGCATAGATTACAAGAACAACCACACAAGAGTAGAGTTGATGTTTTTCCAAAGACAAATAGTTGTACTTTGGATGCAATGGATCCTATAACCACATCAATAGCACTTTGATCATTGAAATGAGAGAGAGATGCTTGTGAAATAGTAAGCAAGTAGTAGTGAATCAATTAAATGGAGTATGAATAGGTTCTATATGATTTTGAAGAGTATATAGTATATTTTTCAAGAGAATTTTCAAGGGAGTAAAGAGTGAGAGGTGATTAAAAATTTGATTGCCTTTATATAGTAAATGAATCGATGTATCCATTCATGAAGGATTGCATCCAAAAGATACTTCCGTTCAAAATTTAAAAAATAATTTAATGGCGTATATGTCGGCATAAGAAAATATGTATGTCGGCATATGCTAGTTAAATTTGAAATTGCTTTACTTTTAAATTGTTTTGAAAATCGTAAACTTTGTAAAATAACTTGAACATATTTTTTAATATTTTTGAACTCTTAAAAAACTTTTATATAATATTAAAAATATATTTTGAAATTAAAGTAATTTATTTTTGTTTAAAATATCAAGGATCAGAAATTGCTATCAAGGACTTTAATGATATATTCTATTGACTATAAACACTAAATTATATTCTTGGGCTCTTCATATTTTGTCTTTGAACTTATGTGTCTTCAAATCTTTATCTTGAGTCTTTATACCATACAATCTTTGACTCAACGCCTGTGTAATATTCTTCACTACATACTATTTAACTTAGCAAACATTAGTATCCATATTTATATGGTTTTTGTCATCAAAATCAATAATTGGGTATTAATAATCTCTCCCTTTTTGATGATGACAACCATTAAATACTCCTGTATATAAAGTGTGATATATCTCCCCTCTGAGTTGTATAACTCCCTTAATATATGCATGTGTATATTTTATATGTACCCCTTTGTCATCAACAAAAATGGGTGAAAAATAAAAATCCTCCTAAATTATATACTAGTAAATTACATAGTTAATACTAAGTAATATTAAATACTAATCAATATGGAGTTTGTGACACCCCACCTATAAACTCATACTATCCAAAAGTATTAGAGAGTAATACTATCAATAATACAAAGAACGAGGCTATATGGGACACATACGTGAATATTCCCTCGGACTAATACTGGTACGTATTAAAACATCGAATAAATAACTAATCCATATGTGCACAGTATCAGTACAAAGTAATAAATACGTGTATCTCCAGAATATAACAATACACAATATATAGTAACAGTAGAGAACAAAGAGCCAGTCGCAACGATAATATATAATATATAACACTATTATGTTATAAGAATACAATATAACTAAAATGTCAATTATGCATATAGGTATGTAAATCCATATCAAACAAATATCATGTAACATTTCCTAATATAATACTACTCTAAGCCTAATATAACACAAGCTAGTCATGTCGTCTCTATACCTGAAATGTCTCAAACTGACCCGAGTATTATAAAATAACACACAGGTTAGACTATGTCTAATCAAGTGTATATAATAATATGATAACATTGGCATCGATAATCGAATCACAACATTGCATGTCAACGGATGTATATGAATATAGTAATGAATACTCTAAATGCATATATACATACATATATATAATTTTGTAAATAATCATCAAAGTATCACATTACCTAAACAACTCAATCCCATACAAAACAATCATTACCCATATCAAAAATGCCATCGGCCACCTTAAAGTAAAACAAATCAAAAGTTATGAAATCAATATCAAATTGGTGAATCATCCATATATAACCTCATCATATAAAATGAAATTATCAAGCAAAAGGGCTAACACATATTAACGCCTTATTATAATATAATAAAATCGTAGATCAATAGATAATGTGAGAAAGCCCGTCAAATTATCCAAATGGTATACAATACTATACAAACCACAAAGATAATCCAAGATAACCCAAACACAATTAATAATAAGGACTATCTCAAAATATCAAATCATTAAACAATATGGATATAACTGGGACTGAATACACTTTAGACTCAACCAGTCTCTAGTCTAGTCAACTCATTATAGGAATGAGATATATACACCAATCCACTATACACTCATAACCATAAACCATAAAGGGAGACTGATAGCACATAGGATGCTCCAGAAATCTAGGACACTCGCCTCCCACAGACTATCGCCTGTTCCTACAGTCTTTAATTACCCTCGACGGACATCGTGATCCCATCCATCATCGCCTCATCGATGCGTAGCCCAGGTCATGACATTGCTTTGTCCCTAATGGTAAAAGACCGCTGGCCTGTGCGATGCAAGAGGTTGCGGAGCACCTTCCTTATCAACTTCCAATCTCATGATGCACATCAAATAATTTAGGGCATAACCCAACAATCAAACCGCCATGGTGAATACTGGCCGATCCGCTTCATTCCCGGACCATAAAAAGAGTTGGATACAATGTGAATGGGCATATAGTGCTCATCCTACTACTATACACATTTCCAATAGTAGGCCGACACATGGCTCACACAAGTCACCACGTGACTATCGAATGCTCATTGCAAGGAGTATCACCACACACACATGAGCGTAATCCCTATTTGATTGACATATACTTACACTGAATGATCAAACAAATAACACAATGACATCTAATACCACCGCATGTTCGAATAATTATTCAAAGCTCATAAATTACACTTGGTCTACACTAGATATCTCTACATGACAAGTCCGATGAATAACTAAAAAAGTGTAACTTAAAGTTGCATATCGGATAATATCAGTAATCCGTTTATTCAAATTTCTCATTACATAGAATCAAAATCTCCACGAATCAAATATAAAATGTCACAAGTCCACATTGAAGGATGTCATCAACATATCATATCAAATCAGTAATAAAACCTGTATCGATGGTGAATCACTCATATCATCAGAATTCTATATATAGAAAATAAGAAATCAAAGATTATAAACTAATGTAAAAATAAATTATTTAAATAAATATAAATACAAATACAAATAAACGAATCAATGCTCAAGAATTAAACACAACGTACCATTTCCTATAACAAAATCAATATATAAAACTTAATAAATATTAGATATTTTACAAAATTAATAATTAGAATTGGGCTATAAATAACAAATTATTATTATATATCTAGATTTAATCAAATGGTTTGTCAAACCACACTATAGTATTCTCTACATCATTAATAACAAGTTGCTAAATTAAATGACTAAGTACTATTGTTAAGTAAAATGTTTTGTGTTATTAAATATACAAGAGACAAAAGTTCTTTAAATTGTAAAACTTATTAGCTAACATATATCTATAGTATAAAGCAAAATCCTAGGTCAAAGGGTCAAAGTGAAGCCTTTTTGGCATTTCCAAAAATATCCCCTTTCATTTAATACTGTCCATTTCATATAAGTACATTTATGTCATATTCATAAATGGTGGAGGTAAGTTATTGCACGTTATCACCCATTATTCCAACCCTTCTTTCGGTTCCTTTCTCTCCCTCACAACTGAAATCGTGGAAAAAGAAAATTATCGCAGTGAAGAAGGCGGAGTATAAACCAATGATTTCAAGTTGCACAAAGGCGATACTTTAATAATAAAGTAAATACTTAGGGTTTCAACTTCTTCCCTCTTCTGTGTCACCATGAAAATTCTCGATGGTGTAGTTCACTTTGAACCTCTTTACTTGATTGATATCTTAAAATCGCTGCAGCTTGCTGATATCACACTAAATTAGCTTGATTCATGGGGATTTATGCTTGAATTAAGGATCTGGACTAGGTGTACCCTAACATTCTAAATTATCTTTCTCAAAATTTCGATTCCGCGATCTTTTGTTTTAGTTTATGCATGAGAATTACGCATTATTTTTTGATTAATTCAAATGTTCTTTATTTTTGAAGTTTCGATTGAACAGTTTTTTGTTTTTGCACCAACAAACCCAAACTGTGCGTGCTAAACTAATCTTTATTAGATCCGCTACTCTTGATTTGTTCTGAAAGTTATTGATAAAACTTTTCGATTTCAGTCTTAATGTTTGGTAGTTGTTGTTTGGTATAGTCAAATATTTGAGTTCGATGCTTACCCATCTACAAAATAATTACTGAATTATGTTCAAAAAAAAAAGTGTTCATTTGTTTCTGCTTCATCACTACATTACTCACATTCATTAATGTTAACATGTCCTGATCGATAAGTTTCGACTTGCTTAGCAGTTAGTTTGAAATAGTTCCGGATAGGTAGAATATCATTTTAAGATTTGCTTTATTCTTCCACCAATTTTATGCTAGCTTAATTACTTTCTCGCATTTTGTAGTTTTTCTTTTTTTTTCTCAACTTACCTTTTTTGAACAAGTGCTGAGAAAATTAAAAATTTGCAACGGTGACCACAATTTTGACTCAACTGAAGCACTAGCCTCTGACCCTAAGCAGAAGCGCGTCCATTTTGAGGATTGAAGAAACTTAATTCAGTGAGTCAACTGAATCACAACTATTAATTTCGTTCATTATTACAACAATTTACAGTTTTAATTCTTAGTTTTGTTAATTAATTTTTTTCTATACAATTTTATCTTCAAATTACGATAAACATCATTGTTTAGGATTACGGTCGTTACCAAATGGTAAGTTTATAGGTAAAAGCGATGTATGTTCACTGATTGAGAATTGATGTTCTTGGAAATTCAAAGATTACAGAGGTGCAGCAAGTTCTTAATATTTATGCATTATTTGTTATATATAACTTTGGTTTTTGATCATGTTGCACTGTTTATTTAGGGATTGGAAGAAGGCGAAAGGGATTATGGCTGAAGTCAATAAACTCTTTTGTGCAGAAATGCTTTCCTTTATTCTAAATATGGAATTTGCATGGAAATATGTTGTTCTTAAAATTTTATACTTTTCTGTTTTAATATTTTTTTTATATTTGTTAAGAAAGTGATCATATAATGTTAATATTTATACAATATTATGCACTAAAATTGTTATTTCTCAAGAATATAAAATACAACGGTTCAAGATACTATGACATTTTCTTCTTTTATATTAGTTTATGATACAAGAGAGAAATTTGATCTATGGTCTAAAGTTATTAAGACCGCCCATTATTTTACTAACTGATCATCATACCACACAAAACATTTTGCTGATGTTAGCCACTTAAAGCATAAAGCACTTCCATTTCCAAGCTTTAGAAATAGAATCGTCAGATTAGTAATAATCGTTGTGGGCATGCGATTTCAATCTTCAAAAATAAAGTGTAAAGGCTGCGCAGTCTCATGTATTCATAATGTTGTTTCTAACTTTCGCAGGCCTATGGAACGTTTGACATTGTACTTGCATGACTTGCTAAATAACACTATCTGTTTAGCAATGAAGGTGTAGTTTTGTACTGTAACATCCATCCTAATATCAAATTACATTTTCAAAACTCAAAATATAGTAGTGTTGAGATAAATTGACATCTACATTCACCTTGGACGATATTCTGAAACATCATTTTGGAAAAGCAATAATTCTAAACTTGACATTATGATGATGCGCATAACTACACATAGACACATTTAATTTTTTTCCATTTAATACCTAGAATCATAAAATTATCCAAAATATGTGAAGAAAATCATCACATACTATATAGGTTCAAAATACAGGAGGAATAGTAACCATGACGACTCTTTTCATTCAAAATGTCATAACTTGGCATTGATTGGGAATGATGATTATTCAACTATCATGAACGAAAGTCATGTTGGCTTCCAAGTTTGTTTTTTAAAATATTATGTTAGTCTTAGTCATTGAAATTATATTTAATAGGAGTAATAGGAAAGTTTAGTCGGACATGAATAATTCAAAATACCGAATTGTTAATTCAAATTTGGCAAAACTGAACATATACAGTAGATAAATAATCACAGATTATAGATACAGAGTAATAAATGCAGCGGAAACAAAAGATAGTAATTCATGAAGCTACTATATATATAACAGAGTTAAATAATTTACAACAGAAGTCTCGAATACAATAGTCAAATATAAGAATCAGAATATATCACTAGAATCAACTGAATATCTGAAAGCTGGATAGATAGCTGGATCTCCAAGTGAAGCTCCAACTCCAAAGGTGAGTCTCGAATACTGGTACACTCAGTCTGACCCGAGCGTAAAGCAAAACACAAAACACTCGAGTCAGGATTAACATTCTTATATCAATAAATCCAACTCAAGTAGTAGTGTACGCTATGTAGTAGTGTACACTAAGTAGATAATGCCTATCAGTAATATAAAGTATCAAAATAGTGTTAAGCCGTTACCATTATCCCCCTTAACATATATTATATAAGTGTCATAAACTATACGGCACTGTAACTCCATCGTAAACTAGTGGGATATCAGGGAGTACTGCATAGGTATAGCACAAAACAAATTCGTGGTGGTCGCGTATATAGGGATACAAGTATGACAAGGCACATGAGTCAATACCCAAGGTAGTGATACTACCGTTTGCCTGATTCGGACTGGTGAGAACACATCGCCACAATGATCGCCACACCATGAAACAACACTCCCAATTTCGAGGGTGCACACCAATCAATAACAAGTAATGAGTAGTTTACGAAGAAGTGTGTTCGCTTGAGGTGGCTAACCCTATTTGGCCCGGCACGGCTCCTGTTTTAGTCATTTCCAATTTGACACAGGTGTCAAGGCTATCCATTATCGTTCTCTTTCTTCAGTCATCATGTACATCATTCCAACCACTTCATTCTGGATCACACTCCGCGTATAGTTATTAAAGTGGTTTCCGGTTTAGACAGAGAGTATGTCCATAACCGATCCCGATTTCTTTAATAACTTTCGTAATTATTACACCGATTGGTCATTTAATAAACTTCAAAACCAAATCACTTTCAATTTCAATTATAATTTGTAAACTAACATTCCATTTGTCTTTCTAAAACAACTTCCAAAATTTACGTTTCAAAACTTCCAAATTACCATTTCAAAATCTTATAACTCAATTTCAATTTTTATTTAAGACAATTCAAATATTGATTCAATCTCGTATATAAATTTCATTCCGTAATCATTTAAATTAATTTAATTCAACATTCAAATCAATTTAAATTCATTGATCGATTTCATTCAATATTCATCAAGTTAATTTATCATTCAAACCAATTTCTGTTAAATTTCCAATTCATTAAATCAATTACTTAAGTTCGACTCCATTATTTCAAAACTTACAAATTTAATTAAATTAGATTCGTCAAATCAACTTGTTAAATTACATGTCTTACATTTATTTCAACACATAAATCATATTTTTACTACTTGTTAAAGAAAATCAATTTCACTTATTTACTTATTTATTTTAAACAAATTTTCTTACGAAGTTCAATTTCACTTTTTGCGAAGTTCAATTTCACTTATTACAAAGTTCAATTTCACTTATCAAGAATTCCATTTCATTTAATTATTAAATAATTCAATCTTATCTAATTATTAAATAATTTCAAAACATAATGATTAACTAATTTCAAACTTAATTATTAAATAATTAATTTTAAACAACATTCTTTTATCAACTACTATGTTAATATTTTGTTTCAAATTATTAAATATTAACATTTTCCTTTCATTAAATTCCAACTTCATTTCAAAACCTTATTATTTTTTCAAATAAAATCTTTACTTTATTTTCAAACTAAATTATTGACCAATCGGGTTTATATAATTCTCTATCCTAAGTCAAGTTCATTCGGGTATTTATCATTTCAACCCGATTCCATTTCAATTCAAAAATCAAAGCATAGCAAAGGGAACTTACAGTGTGATAACTGGGATGGTGTTAAAGTAAATAAACAAGCAATAACAACAATCAATAACAATCCAATAGTTTATTTAAATAATCTCGAAATAATCGTATTAATTCACATGGTTGTTTGTGCAAATTAATGTAATTATTTCTAGAATCTACACTATCATTTCATGTAGATTAAAGATTATTATACTAATATTTATATGGTTCTTCACTTGATATCTATTATTCAATTTCATACTACATAAATTTATACAACATACATTTAAATGGTTCAAGGTGTAATTAACCATATTTTTATATGCCAATTTATTTAAAACGAATAAGAATCATCTTGGTACAACCTAAGAAAGATATGCTATCAATATTTACTTGTTTCTAAAATCAATTACAAACATATATCTTCAAACTCATATTTAGCTCGAACGCGTATAAATAAAATTCCCATATATATAATTATTGAGAATGCAAAAAAAATACTTTTTCACGTTACATCATTTCATCAAAATCTCATCATAACCTATCATTGAAATATAAAATCAAATATTAACATAACCTACAAAATTTAGAAATCAATACTTTAATAAACAAATATCACCTTTATTGTGAAACTGCATCCAAAACTCGACTGTATACATATCAAGTGTATATAGAATTTATACATTATAAATTTGTTGATTACATATATGGCTAATATATACACAAACGGTTCAAATATATGTTATAAATGTAATCATTAACATATGCGAAGAGCATAGGAAAACAAATGCTTATACACACTACAATGCACACTAACTACAAATGCAGACTGTACTTCACGACAAATAGGCTAAACACCTAGGCAGACTATATATAATATACAATTAAATATATGTACTCATCTTCATACAATCTACGCAGACACGACATATGATAAACAACTAAATAGGTATAAATATTTATTCATATACTTAAACTTACCAACTGTTATCTAAACTAACACTATATCAATTAACCTATAACCTCAAATATATACAATACAATACATAAAAAAAATACATATTATAAAAAAAAAATCAATACTGACCATAGCTCAAAACCAATTATATTTAGAACACAGACAACAAACCTATTATATTTAAAACTAACTCAAATATAACTTATATTATATACAACTTACAACAGCTTTGTATGAAACTAAGATTTTCTGTGGTAATGTAACTAATGCACATATACAAAAACCTTTATACATACAATATATATCTAAACATCAACATACCTCATAAACTAATATGCACTCAGATTTATAACCAACACACGGATTTATAACCAACATTTATGCAGACTGACATAAGACAACTTTCACGTATACATATCCAAAGCCAAACACATATTGAATTTTTAACATATATATATATATATATATATATATATATATACGTGATATTATAAACCTTTATAACTTATAGAAAATAAGAACAAATATATTAACAACTCCCTCACCTATATAAAAGAAGATGTGATCGAGGCTGGGATAGCGGAGCTGACGCACGACCATAGCTAGGGGAGGCGGAACCGAGGTGGCTGGAGGTAGGCGAGCTAGGGCGGAAAGAAGTAGGTGAGAGAAGAGAGAGAGCGGGCAGCTATGGGTGAAGAGGCACCAGAAGGTTATGAGGCTGTGATATCCCGGAATTTCTGACAATATTAATTTAATAATATGTGTTTAAATTTAAATTAATTTGATAATTTTTGTTAATAAATTTGAATTGATTTAATAATCTTCTTTTATTAAATATTTAATTAGTGAATTTATCTTTTAATAAGTTAATAAACTGTTTTCTATTTATAATATGTATATATATTTATATATATTTTAAATAGATGAGTTGGTTTTAAATTTAATTAGTGTAGCATATTTTCTAATTATAATGTTTTGAAATTGGGAAATTATGATTTATTTTTTATTTTTTATTTTAGCTTTTCAAAGCTATTTTATAAAATAACTCTATGATTTTAAATGTATAAGATAAATGTGTTATTTGTTTAAATATATTTTAACTTAAGCTTGAATACTAAAATTAAGTTATAAAAATGTTTGTTTTATTTCTTTTTAAAAATATTGATTTATAAACATGATTTGTAAATTAAAAATGAGAATTTAAGTACAATCAATAAATGAAACATTTATTCATTTAATAAGTTACAATCTCTCTTATAAATTTATTTTAAATGATTAAAAATATTATTTTCAAATGATTGATATATATATTGTTTTTATTTATAAAGTATAATGGTTTTATTTCTTTAAAAATTAGCTATACATATAAATAAGTAGTTGTAAACAAATTAAGTTCAAACCTTTTATTAAACTTTCATTAACACTTTAATTAAAAATACTAATCACTTAAAGGACAAGTGTAAGCATCTTAGAAACATAATTAACATGTGTAATTTAAACACATAAGGATATTAACAAGTGTTCATTTTTTTTACAAGTGTCAAATTTGCATTTTTTTTATTTTCCTTGATTTTTAATAAATCATAAATATTGTTATATAAACTTGCCATCTTCTATCCTATTCTTTTCTCATTTGTAATTCCTAAACTAAGAGAAATTTCCACCTGAGAAAAAAAACCCTTCCACTTTAAACAATCCTCAAATCATATTCAATTTGAAAATCAAAATTCTGTAACATTTTCATCCTCAAACCTGCAAATCATCTTCAAAATCTCTGATCCACTTACAAAGACCTGCATTCAATTTTTCTAAAATTCTGGAAATAAAGCAAGCAAACCTACATGCAACAATTAAAGCCAGAAAGTTTGCATTTTACTTTCTTCAATTTGTAACATGCAAAATCAAATGTATAGAAACCTGCATTTCTCTCTGCAATCTGGAAAATGGCCACTGCATGCAAGTTAAAGGCATTCAACATTCAAGTTTAAAGCTTTCTGCAAGCATTCAAGTTTTAAAAAAAAATTCAAGAGCTTTTCAAATCTGTGCTCTGCTCTGCATATTTAAAACAGGTGAGTAACTCAAATTTTTAAAAATTAATTAAATAGGTAAAAGTTGTTTTCATGCTTATAATAAGAAATGAAAACATAATATGAATTTGCTGTGAATATATATATATATATATATATATATATATATATGAATATATTTATGAATGCATGCTTGTTTTCTGATACATGTCTATTTCTTCAAATTTTAAGCTTCTGCTTGATTTTAAATCTCTTTTATCTTGATTTAATCTTGGTTTAGATAAGGCTGAAACAAGATATGTTTATTACACCATAAGCTATAGTTTAAATTTTTTTATTTAATATTAAACAAGCCTGTATCATCTCTAAAGTTATAAACAGATGAACAAACTTTAATCTATGAAATTTTCAAGTACAATGAATTGAAGTTTCAGGATTATGAATCAAAACATCATGCAAAATTATGATTTTTAAAAGTAAAATTACAATTTTTAATGCTTAAACCAGAGAGCAGTTCAAACTTCACTGTATTTTACATTTTGGGTTAGCACTGATGATCTTTGTGTTTGATTGAGTTGAAATTGCTTCTGGAGATGGTGAAGTGATTAGGGATGTTGAGAAAATTATTGGATTAGGTTGCTTTTCATTTTTGAGGTTGTGATGTTGATTTGAATTCTAGAAACCTAATTTTACTGGGTTTGAGAAAATTGATCATTTCGGCAAATGTAATGGATCGAGTTGCTTAGGTTCTTGGGTTCTGGAAGATGGTGGATTGTTGAAGACGTCGCCGGAGTTTCAAAGGCAATGGTGGTCGGAGGCGTGTGAACGAGGGTCGTTGACAGGTTTTGGTTGAGTAGGTGCTTCCTGTGATTTGGGGCAATCTGATGATTGAGGGGAGATGAGGGGTTGCTGGCCGATGGGAGATGGTCGTTGATGTTGGTCACCGGTGGCCGGAGGCGGTGTACAGGTGCACGGAACAAGGGTGGATATGCTGTGAATGTTGGGTTACAGTTTTGGTTGCCTTGCGTTGGTCTCGGGGAATTCGAGTGATAACTCGCAGTAGGTTATGATTTTACTCGAAGTTAATGTAGGGGAGGCCCGACTATATTTGTTGTTTCAGGTTTCTAAACAGAACAAAAACCTGTTTCTGTTTTTTTAAATTAAATGTGAAGTTTGAATATAAACTGGAATTTAAATTAGGATTTAAAACCTGAATTTAAATATGAATTCAAATAGTTTGAATCTTGTTTTTTGTAATAATTTGAATTTTGAAAATTTAAGTTTGGTTTTAAACAAAACAGAAAACCTGTTTCTGTTTTTAAAATTAAAAGAAAAGTATAAAATGCAAATTGAAATTTAAACTGAGTTTTTGAAATTTGAAATTGAATATGAATTCAAATTAGTTTGAATCTGAGATTTGAAATTGTTTAAGTTTTAAAATTTAAATTTGGTTTCAAAACTTATAAGTGTAAAAGCATATGTGGTTTCGAATTTGAATTGGAAGTTTAAAATTTTAAATTAGAAATTTAAAATAATTTTAAATCTGGGTAATTAAATCTGGAATTAAATTTAAACTTCAGTTTTTTTTAAACAAAATGAGTTTAAATTTAAATTGTTTAATCACTTTAAATGGTTAAACGATTTGAATTTAAAATGGAGTTTAAAATGTAAATAAAGCTTTAAAAATTTAAGTTAAATCTGGAATGAAAATTTAAGATTTGTATTTCAGATTTGAGATTGAAAGAAATTTTTTAATTGAATTTGTTTTTAAATAATTTGGAATGTTTAAGGTACATTTTAAACTAATTTGAATTTAAAGATGAATTTGGTTTAAATTCCTTTAAATCTAGTTTATAAAATGGTTATTCTTTAACATACGAGATAAAAGATTTTAAATTGTTTTAAACTTTGTTTAAATAAAATTGTATTAATTTTAAAATCTTAAAATTTTAAAATGAAATTTAAAATAGAATTTAAAGTAAATTTGAAACAAAGTGTTTTTAAATACTTTATATAAGTAAGAAATGTTTTCTTAAATTAAGTTGGAATTTAAGAATTTGGATTCATTTAAATTATTAAGTTAATTTAGATGGATAATTAATTATTTAATTAATTAATAATATGGATGATTAATTAAGTAATTACGAATTTTTAAATTGATTAATTAAAGACTTAAGATTAATTAATTTAGGTTAATTAATCTGAAATTAGGGATTATTAATTAAATTTTAATTAATGATTAAGATTAATTAATCAAGTGATTATGGGTAAATTAAGATTTTAATTAACACTTAATTAATTTAATAATTAGAGATTAATTAAATGATAATTAAATATTAATTAATTTGTAATTAATGATGGTTAATCTAAGTTAATTTCTTAATGATGTAATTAATGATTTGTTAATGAAGGTCATTAACTTAAAATTATTAACAATTAACTAATGTGATTAATTTTAATAATTAATTAAATTAATTAATTAATAATAATCATTTGTGAAATTGTTTTTGTTTAATTACTTAATGAAAGTAATTAATAAATTAATTACTTAATGTAATTAATTGTGTTAATGTGATTAGTTTAGATCAATTAATTAAGTTTAATTAATTTAAACACTTGATGATTGATGAATAATCACTTTATGTAATTAATGGGATTGTAATTACTTAGGGAAGTAATTAATTGATAATTACTGGATGTAATTAAAGGTGTCAACGATGGAAGTAATTTAGATTAAATTACTTTGAGATTAATCAAGGGATTAATTGAGATAAATAAATTAAGGAGTAATTTATTTTATGAAGTAATTAAGTATAGTTAATTAGTGGATTGTTATTAATCAAGGGTGATTAATATATGTGTGGTTTAATTGAAGATTAATTACTTAATGTAATTAATTTAAATAGAGAGATTAATTAAAATGTAATTAGAAATCATTAATTAATTAATGAAGTAAATTTGGAATTGATTAAGTAATTAAAAGTTAATTTTTGCAAAGGGTTAAGTATAATTAACTTATGTAATTAATTTAAAGGCTAATTACTTATTGTAATTAGAAATATTGTTAATCAGTAATGATTAATTGAAATAAATAATAGGATGGTGATTAATTAATTGATTTGTAATCAATTAATGATTAAGTTAAGCAGGATTATAATGATTAAGTAATTAATTTAATTCATTTTAAATTAATTAAGAGATGAAGTAATTAATTTAATTCATTTTAAATTAATTATAGATGGTGTGATCATTGAATCATTGCTTATGTATGAATGGATGATATTGGTTGCCTTGAATGGTTTGTAATCTCAGCTATGAGATGAGTAATGTTATAAGGTATGGATGCATTGGTTGCATTGTAACGATGATACGGATTATCTGTTGGTGATGATAATGTTAATTATCTATTATGTTGTGAATTATCTATCTCTGTGTATATAGATAATGAATTGAATTGTTTTAAACTCTAAACAACTTGGCCTTAAAAGACACGTTTTGGATTTCGGTGAGATCGGGTTTCCATATTTAGATATCTGAAAACCACATCGATCCAAATTTACGATAGGTCGTGAATCTGAAGTGAAGATGAAGATTCAGAGTGCAAGGGTTATCGTCGTTAACTCTGAGGGTGATTCCAAAATGAGTGTAACGAGATAATGCCTTCGGTTTCGTTCGAACCCGGAACGAACTTGTATGGATTGAATGCTTTCAGAACATCATCAGGTGGACGATGAGCATTCTAAGTGATATGTCCTATAAAGGTAATCGTTTTGCCTCAAGCCTCATCAACGGGGAATGGCCAAAACAGGGGAGATGCAGCAAGGCTAAGTGGGTCATGCCCAAGTAGGACGAGATTTACCCCTGTCTAGATGTCCCTTTTATTTCGGCTTTGTGGTGCGGTTGCTGATCACAACTACGGGGTGGTCTTGTTCGGGACTGTTCAGTAAGGAATGGTTCTGGCTTTGTGTTGTAGGGGATTGGGAGTGATCCTTGGTACAGTGATCTAGGCCACGTACTATGACGGGCGGTACCCCGGTAGCCCTGCCATTGTATGGAATCCAAAATCCAATAAGTGCCAACGGTTTTGATTGTATTACCCACTTTTGTGGCTAGTAGCTGGAATTTAATGAATGTAACAATTTCGGCTATTTCTTATTTACTTGAAAGCCCTAGACCTGTTATAATATCACTGGATTTCCTATCAAATGTTTTGTTTAGCGTAAGGTAAAAACTTTTCCATGTTTATGTGTGGGAAGTCTTACGTAATGCCTTTTCTTTTCAAAGGTTTTTCAAAAGTTAAGCAACTTTAACCTGTTACTCACACCAGACCCATGTTTGACTCGGAGTTTATTTTTATTTTTACTTAAACTCTTGGGTACTCAAATTTTTATGAGTAGTCAAGGGATTCGGGTTAGCTTTGACGAATTGTGAGGAGCAATGGAGCAGGAGGCTTCTGCGTGTATATATATATATAGTATTCCGCTATGTTGGTATCTCTGAGTGTTTATCTATGTTGTATTTGAGTTGTAATAACTAGACAGGTGTTTATAACTATCTAGTATGTGATGTATTGTCTGTGTAACTTTGATAATTGTTGTATACTATGTAATACTTATGTTATTAATATAATTTATTCATTCCGCTGTTTAGATTCTGTTGTTGTTTCTTTTTCTCTTCTCTTTTCAATCCCTTTCTTTCTTAAAGATGATGCGATTTTCTGTGGTGAGAAAGTCGGGTCGTCACAGAGGCCGACGTGGCAGGTGATGGCGAGCGAAGTTTGGACAGTGATGGGTGGCTGTGGATGGGTAAAAGGCAGAGGCAGGGGATTGGCCTTGGCAGTGGGTGGCTAGGGAAGGTCTCGGCAAAAGGAACAGCGGGTTTCCATAAGGGGGAACGTGGCCATGCGGCTATGGTGTTCGGCCAGGAGGGTGGAGGGGAAGTCGTATGGCGTGGGGAACGGTGGATGTGGTGTTGGCTGAATAGGCGGGTCATGCTGTGGGATAAGCGGGTTATTCTTGGTTATGGTGGTGGATAGCTAGGTCAGATGAGGTTTGGGCGGTGGGTTTGTTTGGTCGGGAAGAGGAAGTGGTTGGTGAGGCTGTGCGTTGCGGTGACTGTTGCTATAGAGGTTGCAGGCGGATTGGTCGAGTGGAGCAAGGCCATGGAAGGCTAGCTGGGTGGGCGCGGGTTAGATAGTGTGAACTAGTTCGACAATGAAAAAAAATGAAGAAAAATGAAGGTGAAAGGCACGGCAAACAAGTAGGAGTCTCAAATCATATATAACCATATATTTATTATTATTAATTTGTGTGTGTGTGTGTATATATATATATATATCCATATATAACCATATATTTATTTAAAAATATGAAGCAAGGGAGGATGAGCAGGAATACGAACAAGAGGATAGAATAGTTTTGGACATGGACAAGCAAGCTTCAGAGAGAAGAGTAGGCAAATATGAACGAACCTATATATATTTATATATTTTATAATAATTTCATTTCAGTTAGAACAGAGAGAAAGAGAAAGTCTGAACGAACCAATTAATACAAATTGAAATCAAAGGAATAAGGAAAGTCAAAATTGAATTCAGAGATGTACTAAAAGCTAATAGCTGCTGAGTTAATACACGGTGGGAACTGAATGGACACTAAACTCAAATGGCATGAAACGAGTACCGATACGGTTAACCGTTTTCATGGAATTAACCGCATACCGGACTTCGAAATGCGCAAATGAATATACTGTGGAGATCAGCACGATGAGACAATCAAAGCGGTATACAGATGTTAGCGGTACGATTGAATTATAAAAATATGAATTTTCTACTAGCGGAAAATGCAGCACAAACGTAGAAGAATAAGATCGACGGAGCTAAAGAAGTCTGAATTTGGAAAAACGAAAAATGACGGCTTGCTTAGAAAAGGATTTAGAATTTTTCTATATAAAAATATTTATGTTTCGAAAACATTTTTTTCATCAATTCCTAACTGATTAAATTGAAATAAAATTACACACGAAAATAAACTTTCATATTTTCGGATGAAAATTTGCCAATTGCTATGTTTAACTAGACGTATTCTGAATATCAAATTTATATTTCAAAATTTTATTTTTAAAATTTCACAAAAATCCAGTTAATCACATTATTAGAATAGTTAAAATTTTATGGGTCGTTACACTCTCCCCCACTCAAAACTTTTCGTCCCCGGAAAGGAAGGCGGTGGGAGAATAGAAACAGCAGAAAGAAAATAGGTTGAAAATAAACAATTAGTTCAAACCATATAAATTTCAATTTAAACAAATTTATATTCAACAGTTTGTTTTAAATTCAAGGTTTCCATTAAATTGATTTAATTTCACATTTATTAATGTTAGATACAAAAAGGTTTCCTTCAAAACAAAATTCAATTTAAATTCAATTAATATCAGGATATCTCATTAAGTTGATTTTATTTCAATATATTAATTTCCTTAAAACAGAATTTATTTTATTTATCTCATTTATTATTCTATTAACCTATTATTCTAATTATCTCTATTGACATTTTATAATTAAATTAAGTGTATAAAATTTATTATAAACACTCAAATTTATTTATAAAATCATTTTATATTGTATATTATCCAATTACATATTCAACTTTTGAATAATTTAGGTAAGTTGTATTAGAATGGAATCGAATATTATACAAATAAAATTCTTCAATTCAATTAGCTTAAGTTTAAATGTTATTTCAAAATTTTGGCTTCATTTAAAATCATCCTTTAACATAATTTCAAGGATTAAATTTTCGATTAACTTCAAACCATTTTATAGATAAATATACTATATATATATATATATATATATATCAAATCAAATCTATAATCATATACCAATATATATAAATCAAGTTATATTTTAGAAATTCAAATCTATTTAAATTTTCCAAATCAAAGTGTAGCAAGGCTACGAATAGGTCTCTTCACTTTGAAACTCGAAAATGAATGTCGATGATGCGGCCGTCATTACCGAAATTATTTTCCAGCGACAAAGAGAAGAGCACTGATTAAACATCTAAAATTTCTTTGAAATGATTTCTATTCGAAAATACTTTAGATAATACATTTTAAAACCTTTAAAACCAAAGTTTGAAATTTTGAAAATTAAATTCTCAAATTCTAATTTAAATCCATTTCAATTCCTAATTAAAATTTAAACCATGTTCTATATTTCAATTATTTATATATATGAGACAAAAGCCAATGGTTTACGAAACAATAAATGATATCAAATATTATCATTTCAACAATCAATTTACTAATAATTTAGTTGCATAAAATTCATACTTACATATATAATATAATCATACAAACTTTATTTCATTTACCAAATTTGAAAATAATATTGTGTCAGTTTGCTCTGTTCAAGTGTTTTAGAATTCCTATCGATAGAGTTGATCGGGCAAACCGATCGAAACCCAAATCAACATCAATAACTCAAACAACACAATATATAAAATAAAACAATTTAATATTAATTTACAAATACACTTCCTTGCTTGACTATACAAGAATGGATTTCAAAGCAAGGATAGAGATTCAAATTTGATGGACTCAAATCAAAGAGATTTTTTTTGATTCGAAGATAAGTTCGAAACAAAGATATGATGATTAAATAACAAAGTAGGAAGATGGACAAGTTTTTATAAATTGCGGGCAACCTTAACCGGGTCGACCGTGACTTCAAGAATAAGATCAATGCAGAATTCCGAGGCAAATCGACATTTGATCTCAAGAAATAGAATTCGGGCATAGCAGGAGATAGATGACATCGTAAACCGAGGATACAGAAATCTCCGGTAAATCGATGCTATTGTAAAGGAATTTCACTCCACTACAAATCAATTTGAGATTGGCGAGATCGCCGACTCATTATAAAGATCATTCGAAGTGCAGTTATGGTATGCTCCAGAATCGAAAGAAGACGAATAGTGAGGGACACGAATGAGTTTTGAAACCGCAAGGAACGTTCCAAAATTAAAAGCAATCGAGTCAAGAAGGACGAGATTTAAACTTGGATGGAAATGATTCTGTAAATACCATATATACTAAGTTTTGCCTAGAGCTACCAAAGCTCTGATACCAACTGTAACGACCCGCTATTTTGGACTATTCGCATCCGCACATGTCGGAGTTGAATAATTCAAAATACCGAATTGTTAATTTAAATTTGGCGAAACTGAACATATACAGTAATAAATAACCACAGATCATAGACACAGAGTAATAAATGCAGCGGAAACAAAAGATAGTAGTTCATGAAGCTACTATATATATAACAGAATTAAATAAGTTACAACAGAAATCTCGAATACAATAGTCAAAATACAAGAATTAGAATATATCACTAGAATCAACTGAATATCTGAAAGATGGATAGATGACCGGATTTCCAAGTGAAGCTCCAACTCCAAAGGTGAGTCTCGAATACTGGTACACTCAGTCTGACCCGAGCGTAAAGCAAAACATAAAACACTCGAGTCAGGATTAACATTCTTATATCAATAAATCCAAATCAAGTGAAATAACCACTGAAATATAAGTAACTCAAAGGACGTTGGAATAACCATCCTCTAAGGATCCGTTAAACTATCTACTATGTAGTAGTGTACGCTAAGTAGATAATGCCTATCAGTAATATGAAGTATCAAAATAGTGTTAAGGCGTTACCATTATCCCCCTTAACACATTTTATATAAGTGTCATAGACTATACAGCACTGTAAACACCACCGTAAACTAGTGGGATGTCAGGGAGTACACCATAGGTATAACACAAAACAAATTCGTGGTGGTCGCGTATATAGGGATACAAGTATGACAAGGCACATGAGTCAATACCCAAGATAGTGATGCTACTGTTTGCCTGATCCGAACTGGTGAGAACGCATCGCCGCAACGATCACACCACTGTGAAACAATACCCCCAATTTCGAGGGTGCACACCAATCAATAACAAGTAATGAGTAGTTTGCGAAGAAGTGTGTTCGCTCGAGGTGGCTAACCCCATTTGGCCCGGCACGGCTTATGTTTTAGTCATTTCCAATTTGACACAAGTGTCAAGGCTATCCATTATCGTTCTCTTTCTTCAGTCATCACGTACATCATTCCAACCACTTCATTCTGGATCACACTCCGCGTATAGTTATTAAAGTGGTTTTCAGTTTAGACAGAGAGTATGCCCATAACCGATCCGGGTTTCTTTAATATTTCGTAATTATTACACCGATTGGTCATTTAATAAATTTCAAAACCAAATCAATTTCAATTTCAATTAGAATTGTAAACTAACATTCCATTTGTCTTTCTAAAACAACTTCCAAAATTTACATTTCAAAACTTCCAAATTACCATTTCAAAATCTTATAACTCAATTTCAATTTTTATTTAAAACAATTCAAATATTGATTCAAGTTCGTATACAAATTTCATTTCGTAATCATTTAAATTAATTTAATTTAACATTCAAATCAATTAAAATTCATTATCGATTTCATTCAATATTCGTTAAGTTAATTTATCATTCAAACCAATTTCTATTAAATTTCCGATTCATTAAATCAATTACTTAAGTTCGACTCCATTATATCAAAACTTACAAATTTAATTAAATTAGATTCGTCAAATCAACTTCTTAAATTACATGTCTTACATTTATTTCAACACATAAATCATATTTGTACTAGTTGTTAAAGAAAATCAATTTCACATATTTACTTATTTATTTTAAACAAGTTTCCAAAACTTAATTATTACATAACTCAATTTCACTTATTACGAAGTTCAATTTCACTTTTGACGAAGTTCAGTTTCACTTATTACGAAGTTCAATTTTACTTATCAAGAATTCCATTTCATTTAATTATTAAATAATTCAATCTTATTTAATTATTAAATAATTTCAAAACATAATTATTAACGAATTTCAAACTTAATTATTAAATAATTAATTTTAAACAACGTTCTTTTATCAATTACTATGTTAATATTTTGTTTCAGATTATTAAATATTAACATTTTCCTTTCATCAAATTCCAAATTCTAACTTTATTTCAAAACCTTATTATTTATTCAAGTAAAATCTTTATTTTATTTTTAAACCAAATTATTGACCAATCGGGTTTATATAATTCTCTATCCTAAGTCAAGTTCATTTGGGTATTTATCATTTCAACCCGATTCCATTTCAATTCAAAAATCAAAGCATAGCAAAGGGAACTTGCAGTGTGATAACTGGGATGGTGTCAAAGTAAATAAATAAGCAATAACAACAATCAATAACAATCCAATAGTTTATTTAAATAATCCCAAAATATTCGTATTAATTCACATTGTTGTTTGTGCAAATTAATATAATTTTTTCTAGAATCTACATTATCATTTCATGTAGATTAAAGATTATTACACTAATATTTAAACGGTTCTTCACTTGATATCTATTATTCAATTTCACACGACATAAATTTATACAACATACATTTAAATGGTTCAAGGTATAATTAACCATATTTCTACATGCCAATTTATTTAAACATTTAAAGGGGTCATATTATGCAAATGTCATCTAATCAAATTTAACACATATATCAAATTTAACTATCCTATGTCATATATCAAATCTAACTATCCTACGTCAATTTCAATTTCAAATTATTTATCACTTACAACATAAACAATTTAGCGTCCAATGTCAACATCAAACAATCAATCATTTATCAACCAAACTGTATTATCATTGTATAAATAACAGATAATGGTGTCAGATGTCACAGGTGAACTGATATAGGTAATAACATATATATAACAGTGTAAATAACTAACAGCAGCATATTTCAATTGCCGTTTCAGTTGAAATCAAATTTAATTAATAAAAGAACGTTAATCGGGAGTGATTGCGCACTTTTCGAGGCTAGAGAGGATTTGATGATGAATTCGAGCTACGGATCGAAGTACGAATTCCAAATCAAAGCTAGATTGGCGTGAATCACAAACAAGCTGATAAATGGGAATTGGTGAAAACGAATAAGAACCATCTTAATATAACTGAAGAAAGATATGCTATCAATATTAACTTGTTTCTGAAATCAATTACAAACATATATCTTCAAACTCATATTTAGCTCGAACACGTATAAATAAAATTCCCATATATATAATTATTGAGAATGCAAAAAAAATACTTTTTCACATTATATCATTTCATCAAAATCTCATCGTAACCTATCATTGAAATATAAAATCAAATATTAACATAACTTGTAAAATTTAGAAATCAATACTTTAATAAACAAATATCACCTTTATTGTGAAACTGCATCTAAAACTTGATTTATCCATATCAAGTGTATATAGGATTTATACATTATAAATTTGTTGATTACATATATGGCTAATATATACACAAACAGTTCAAATATATGTTATAAATGTAATCATTAACATATGCAAACAACATAGGAAAACAAATGCGTATACACACTACAATGCACACTAACTACAAATGTAGACTGTACTTCACAACAAATAGGCTAAACACCTAGGCAGGCTACATATAATATACAATTAAATATATGTGCTCATCTTCATACAATCTATGCAGACACGACATATGATAAACAACTATATTCATATACTTAAACTTACCAACTGTTATCTAAACTAACACTATATCAACTAACCTATAACCTCAAATATATACAATACAATACATAAAAAAATACATATTATAAAAAAAATCAATACTGACCATAGCTCAAAACCAACTATATTTAGAACACAGACAACAAACCCATTATATTTAAAACTAACTCAAATATAACTTATATTATATACAAATTACAACAGCTTTGTATGAAACTAATATTTTCTGTGGCAATGTAACTAATGCATATATACAAAAAAATTTATACATACAATATATATCTAAACATCAACATACCTCATAAACTGATATGCACTCCGATTTATAACCAACACACATATTTATAACCAACATTTATGCAGACTAACATAAAACAACTTTCACGTATACACATCCAAAGTCAAACACATATTGAATTTTTAACATATATATATGTGATATTATAAACCTTTATAACTTATAGAAAATAAGAACAAATATATTAACAACTTCCTCACCTATATAAAAGAAGATGGGATCGAGGCTAGGACGGCGGAGCCGACGCTAGCTAGGGGAGGCGGAGACCGAGGTGGCTGGAGGTAGGCGAGCTAGGGCAGAAAGAAGTAGGTGAGAGAAGAGAGAGAGCAGGCAGCTATGGGCGAAGAGGCACCGGAACGTTATGAGACCGATGTGGCAAGTGATGGCGAGCGGAGTTTGGACAGTGATGGGTGGCTGTGGATGGGTAAAAGGCGGTGGCAGGGGATCGGGCTTGGCAGTGGAAGGCTAGGGGAGGTCTCGGAAAAAGGAACATCGGGTTTCGGCAAGGGGGAACGTGGCCATGCGGCAATGGTGTTCGGCCAGGAGGGTGGAGGGAAGTCGTATGGCGTGGGGAACAGTGGATGTGGCGTTGGCTTAATAGGCGGGTCATGCTGTGGGATGAGCGGGTTGTTCTTGGTTAATGTGGTGGATAGCTAGGTCGGATGAGGTTTGGTCGGTGAGTTTGTTTGGTCGGGAAGAGGAAGCGGTTGGTGAGGCTGTGCGTTGCGGTGACTGTTGCTATAGAGGTTGCAGGCAGATTGGTCGAGTGGAGCAAGGCCACGGAAGGCTAGCTGGGTGGGCGCGGGTTAGATAGTGTGAACTAGTTCGACAATGAAAAAGAAATGAAGAAAAATGAAGGTGAAAGGCACAACATACAAGTAGGAGTCTCAAATCATATATAACCATATATTTATTATTATTATTAATTTATATATAGATATATATTATTCCATATATAACCATATATTTGTTTAAAAATATGAAGCAAGGGAGGATGAGAAGGAACACGAACAAGAGGATAGAATAGGTTTGGACATGGACAAGCAAGTTTTAGAGAGAAGAGTAGGCAAATATGAACGACCCTATATATATATATATATATATATATATATATATTATACTAATTTCATTTCAGTTAGAACAGAGAGAAAGAGAAAGTCTGAACGAACCAATTAATACAAATTGAAACCAAAGGAATAAGGAAAGTCAAAATTGAATTCAGAGATGTATTAAAAGCTAATAGTTGCTGAGTTAATACATGGTGGGCACTGAATGGACACTAAACTCAAATGGTATGAAATTGGTACCGATACGGTTAACCGTTTTCATGGAATTCACCCCATACCAGACTTCGAAATGCGCAAATGAATATACTGTAGAGATCAGCACGATGAGACAATCAAAGCGGTATACAGATGTTAGCGGTACGATTGAATTATAAAAATATGAATTTTCTACTAGCGGAAAACGAAGCAAAAACGTAGAAGAATAAGATCGACGGAGCTAAAGAATTCTGAATTTGAAAAAACAAAAAATAACATCTTGCTCAGAAGATGATTTAGAATTTTTCTATATAAAAATATTTAGGTTTCGAAAACATTTTTTTCATCAATTTCTAACTGATTAAATTGAAATAAAATTATACACGAAAATAAACTTTCATATTTTCGGAGGAAGATTTGCCAGTTGCTATGTGTAACTAGACGTATTCCGAATATCAAATTTATATTTCAAAATTTTATTTTTAAAATTTCACAAAAATTCAATTAATCACATTATTAAAACAGTTAAAATTTTACGGGTCGTTACAATCTTAGTCTTAGTCGTTGAAATTATATTTAGCAGGAGTAATGGGAAAGTTTAGTCCTGCTTGCTAATATGGTTTCTTTAACATATTACAACTAATGAATAACAAACATATATTTGGACATTTACATATCATATGCCTATTAAATTTATATTATGTTTATCTATACTATAAAGCAAAACCATGGCTCGAAGGGTCAAAGTGAAGCCTTTTTGGCATTTCCAAAAATATCCCCTTTCATTTAATACTGTCCAGTTCACATAAGGACATTTATGTCATTTGAACAAATGGTGGGGGTTAGTTATTGCGCATTATCACCCATTATTCCAACCCTTCTTTCGGTTCCTTTTTCTCCCTCACAACTGAAACCGTGGAAAAAGAAAATTATCGCAATGGAGGAAGCGGAGTATAAACCAATGATTTCAAGTTTCACAAAGGCGATACTTTAATAATAAAATAAATACTTAGGGTTTCGACTTCTTTCCTCTTCTGCATTGCCATGAAAATTCTCGATGGTGTAGTTCGCTTTGAACCTCTTTCCTTGATTAATAGCTTAAAATCGTTGCAGCTTGCTGATAGCACACTAAGTTAGCTTGATTCATGGGGATCTGTGCTTGAACTAAGCATCTGGATTAGGTATACCCTAACATTCTAAAATCTCTTTCTCAAATTTCCGATTCAGCAATCTTTTGTTTTAGTTTATGCATGAGAATTATGCATTATTTTTTGGTTAATTCACATGTTCTTTATTTTTGAAGTTTCGATTGAACAGTTTTTTTTGTTTTTGCTCCAACAAACCCAAACTGTGCATGCTAAACTAATCTTTGTTAGATCCGCTACTCTTGATTTGTTCTGAAAGTTACTGATAAAAAAATTTAATTTCAGTCTTAATGTTTGGTAGTTGTTGTTTGGTATAGTTGGATATTTGAGTTCGATGCTTACCCATTTGCAAACATAATTACTGAATTATGTTCAAAAAATAAGCATTCATTTATTTCTGTTTCATCACTACATTACTCATATTCATTAATGGCTAACATGTCCGAATCGATAAGTTTGGATTTGCATAGCGGTTAGTTTGAAATAGTTCTGGATAGGTAGAATATCATTTTGAGATTTGCTTTATTCTTCCACCAATTTTATGCTAGCTTAATTACTTTCTCGCATTTTGTAGTTTTTCATTTTTTTTCTCAACTTACCTTTTTTTGAACCAAGTGCTGAGAAAATTAAAAATTTGCGGCAGTGACCACAACTTTGACTCAACTGAAGCACTAGCCTCTGACCCTAAGCAGGAGCATGTCCATTTTGAGGATTGAAGAAACTTAATTCAGTGAGTCAACCGAATCACAACTATTAATTTCATTCATTATTACAACAATTTACAGTTTTAATTCTTAGTTTTGTTAATTGATTTTTTTCTATACAATTTTATCTTCAAATTACGATAAACGACATTGTTTAGGATTACAGTCGTTACCAAAGGGTAAGTTTATAGGTAAACGATGTATGTTCACTGATTGAGAATTGATGTTCTTGGAAATTCAAAGATTACAGAGGTGCAGCAAGTTCTTAATATTTATGCATTATTTGTAATAATTAACTTTGGTTTTCGATCATGTTGCACTATTTATTTAGGGATCGGAAGAAGGCGAAAGGGATTATAGCTGAATTCCATAAACTCTTTTGTGCATAAATGCTTTCCTGAATTCTAAATATGGAATTTACATGGAAATATATTGTTCTTAAAAATTTATACTTTGCTGTTTAAATATTTTTTATACTTTGTTAAGAAAGTGATCATATATTGTTAGTATTTATACAATATTATGCATTAAAATTATTATTTCTCAAGAATATAAAATACAATGGTTCAAGATACTATGAAATTTTCTTCTTTTATATTAGTTTATGATACAACAGAGAAATTTGATTTATGGTCTAAAGTTTAAGACCGCCCATTATTTTTACAAACTGATCATCATACAAAACATTTTGCTGATGTTAGCCACTTAAAGCATACAACACTTCCATTTTCAAGCTTTAGAAATAGAATCGTCAAATTAGTAATAACCATTATGGGCATGTGATTTAGTTTTCAAATATAAAGTGTAAAGGCTGCGCAGTCTCTTATATTCATAATATTGTTTCTTATTTTCGCAGACCAACGGAACGTTTGGCCTTGTACGTGCATGACTTGCTAAATAACACTATCTGCTTGGCAATGAAGGTGTATTTTTGTACTGTAACATCCATCCTAATATCAAATTACAATTGCAAAAATCAAAAAATAGTAGTGTTGAGATAAATTGTCATCTATATTCACCTTGGATGATATTCTGAAACATCATTTTGGAAAAGCAATAATTCTAAACTTGACATTATGATATTGCGCATAACTACACATAGACACATTTAATTTTTGCCATTTAATACCTAGAATCACAAAATTATCCAAAATATGGGAAGAAAATCATCATATATTATATAGGTTCAAAATACAGGAGGAATAGAAACCATGATGACTCTTTTCATTCAAAATGTCAAAACTTGGCATTGATCGGGAATGATGATTATTCAACTATCTTGAACAAAAGTCATGTTGGTTTCTAAGTTTGATTTTTAAAATATTATCTTAGTCTTAGTCATTGAAATTATATTTAGTAGGAGTAATAGGAAAGTTTAGTCCTTCTTGCTAATATGGTTTCTTTAACATATTAAAACTAATTGAATAACAAACATATATTTGGACATTTACATATCATATGCCTATTAAATTTATATTATGTTTACTAAACATAATACCATATTAGTCATCTGTAAAATATTTGTACATTTTCTTACTTTTTTTGCAGCACATGTTTATAACCAAACTTTTAATTTTTTTTATAGACTATTTTAGGAGATTGCTAACATTAAACTCGGTAACTTTACCTTTTTTGCATGGGTCATGTGAATATATATATGGTGCGATTTCTACTTTCCATATACATTTTTTATTTCATACAGGTCATGATTCCATGGTACATCGTCAAAGACTACAACATTGATGCTGTCATTGCCAACACAAAGTCCTTAACCCTCTGTCAAAGTAAGCATTCACCATATGCTATATGGCTGTGTCATAATGATGGCCATGAACATTGATAACTTGCAGTGTGGTAGAAGCTTAAGCTTGTGCTGTTATGGTATCAAAACATGATGAGGCCAAAGAAATCCTTGATAAGGAGGAATGGAGCACAGAGGAATGCAAATGTAGCAGTGCTGCATATTTAATGGTTGTAGACAAGACAATGTTGGCTTTAATAAAGAAGACAGAAATGAAGAATTCCCAAACCAGATAAGAGTTCTATTTGACTTCAATCAACTGAAATTTTATCCACCTTTTAGTATCAACATTGAATTCTCAAAGCATTAGGTTTTAAACTATTGTACAGTTGGAGCCAACTACAACTATAACGGCGTATTCCATTCTAACTGATATGCCTACAACATAAAAAGTACAAAATAGTACATTATAAATGTAACTTTTACCTAATTCATCCATGGTAAACCACTTAATTCTTTGACTAATCCAAACTCATTTTGGTAAAGCAACGATTTTATGGAATATGTTAATTGTATTCCTTTGATTACGAAAAGTACTAAATAATTAAAGAGCCTTATATCTTATAACAGGTTGGTTTAGTGTTGCATCTGCAGTAATTTGTTGTTTTATTTGGTTTATGTTTATTGGTTCTGAATTATGATAGTTTAAACATTGCAGAGAAATGAGTGAACTTACCAAGGGCAGACGACAAGGCACATAACAAATAAGCAATGATAAATTACCTGCTGAATGCTGAAGCATTGGAACAACTTATATTTACTGGAAGACTACCATTTCATTTGGAATACATATAAATTACTTGAGCAATATTTTGCATTACTGTTAAACTATATACATGTGTGTGAATCTATATTGTGCTTTACTGTTAAACCTTGTACATATGTATGTATGAATCAAATTTTACACATTGGAGCTAGCCACTAGATTCAAACAGTTTTTGTGTCTTTACTGAAATGCTTCACCATTGAAGCAATGCATCAAAGATAAGGTAGTGAAGATCCAATTGAATATCATTTCCAGCTTTGATCACGTTTTTCTAAGCACATGTCCATCGGACGTGCATGCAAACTGGTATATATATAAGCAAATCCTCACATACTAAAACTCACGTACATGTTTAATCCTACTTTGTAAATACCTATACTAAATCCATATGTAATTGGATTCATAAAACTATATGTAATATAATATTTTGTGCATAAATTCCCATATAAGGTATATGAGCTTGTTAAATGGAATCTGAGTATCAACTAGGTGCTGTAAAACAAAAGAATCCATAAAGAAATATACTCAAAAATTATTCAACGAGTAAATACACAAAGCATCCATATGATCACAAATTTTTAATAATAGTTGTAATATCTTTCATGTCAAACTTTTTTTGTGTCAACGTAAACTACCAAAAACGCCCTCTATAAATATTATTAAGTATTAATATCGCTTAAAAATCTTTAATAATAGTTGTAATACCTTTCATGTCATACTTTTTTAGTGTCAACGTGAACTACCAAAAATACCCCTTTATAAATATTATTAAATGTTAATATCGCTTAAAAATAGGATCTAATAGATAAGTTTCCTTTACCGATTCAAACGCCCTTATACGAATATTATCGAAATCTTAATATCACTTAAAAATATGATCCAACAAATAAATCTTTTTTAAATCGTTCTTTATTAATTAACAACAGAAATAAATATTTAAACTAATAAAAAATTAAATTCATTCTTTATCGATTAATAATAGAAATAAAAATTCAAACTAACAAAAAATTAGATGTTGCAATTTAAAAATGAAAAATTAAAACTAACTGCATATCATTTCAACGTAAAAATATGGTTAAATATTTGTGCGAATTTTATTTTTTCGAACGAGTTAAGAATATGGAATTTGTAAAAATAAAATTTACATGCAAAGTGTGTGCTATCATCATGTGCAAAGCGCATGCGTAACGCTCATGTGTGTGTGTTTATGTGTATATGCATAGGCGGCTCACGCATATCACCCAAGCTCACACATGCGGACACCCACTGACCCATGCACACACACCTAGTAACATATATTTATCCACACAAGTTGTCAACTGCACAGACAACTCACTAACTTAACCTGTATAAAAGCATTAATATATATATATATATATATATATATATTTCCTTTCCCTCTCATTCAATTCATAATACTCAAGAATGTTTAGCCATTTCACAAATATTAATACAGAACACAAACAGTCACACTCTAAAGTAAAAAACACACACAAATGATCTTTCTCGTTATAACACATCACAGTAACAAATATATGTGTATATACTTCCATCCTAAGAAAAACGCACACAAACAACCTTAAACACACACAACAACATGCATACATAGATATCCCAAGCCACTTAGGCAAATGCAAACACACGTCACTCAAATATAGACACGACACTTGTTTACCGTAACGACTTGTATATTTTAATGTTTTATAATTAAATATTGGGATTATTCAACTCATTGAATTTTGGACATAATTCTGATAAAAATGATTTTGGAAGCTTCTTTAAATTCTTTTTGAATAAGAATGATGATAATAAACTTTTAGTTTAGAGTTAAAAGTAATTAAAATTGTTATAATAATAATTTTTTTAATTAACAGGTGAAATTATCATTTTGGGGCACTGTCACGGATTTCTATGAAACAAGTGCCATCGGGTCTGGAATAATGTGGTGATGTGCGTCGACGAATTTCATTGCGATCGGACGTGCTGTGTGGTCGTGCATGCTCGAAATGCGTTACGTTTTAATCTTAGAATTTAATGATAATATTTATTTTATTATAAATTCCCCTTGATAGACCCTTTTCCCTAACTTTTCCTCTTTCTCTAATTTTCATTTCATGTTAACAAAATAAGTTACTACCACAAATCGAATTCTTTCTAGAGATTTACTCGGTGATATTCAACGTCGATGGATCCATTAGCTTCGTGTCAGCAAGGGCATTGATTTGGTATGTTCGGTTTTGGGTACGAGGATGATGGGTTGTGGTCGAAGTGTGGAGGCGGTAGGAAGGGTTACGGGTAGTTGGTAATGGAAGCAAAGTTAGGTCATGGCATCGATGCCATTGGAATTCTGGAGTGTGGGCGAGCAAGTGGAGGTGCTTATAGGTGGTGCGGTGCAACAGAGGTGATCGCAAATTTTGTATTGTCGTGTACGATGGTAGTAGTCAGGACAAGGTGGAGTTTTCTAAGAGTCGCATTGGTGATGACATCGGGTTCGTGGAGGCATGGGGGGGTTCTTTGGTGGTGGGTTGGTGGTCTTTAGAAGCTGAAATTGATTCATGACATGGCAGAGGCGGAAAATTAGGGCTTCATGTAACAACCCGCATATTTATCGAGTTTGTATTTAAATATTCTATTTAAATATTAACTCGTTAATCGGATTTTGGTCCGAAAAGCTATCATGACCCGAACGAGAATGGGGAAGGCCATCTATAAAGTCCATGGAAATTTGATCCCACTTCCAAATTAGAATTTCTAAAGGTTGCAATAACCCACCAGGCCTTTGATGTTCGGCCTTAACAAGTTGGCAAGTCATGCAACACTTAACAAAGTTAGCAATATCAGATTTCATTCCCTTCCAATAATAAAGTCGCTTCATATCAGCGTACATTTTACTACTACCGGGATGAATGGTGAATTTAGAACGATGGGAATCTTCTAAAATATCTTTACGAAGATCTCCAATATTTGGTACGATAAGTCTACCAAATTTTCGAATGCCGCCACGAGAATCAATATCAAAGTCTTTCAAACCTTCAATATCAATTTTATCCTTAACATTTTTGCCAAGAAGAGCCAATTCAGAATCTAGCCCTTGAGCTTCAAGAATGCGGTCTAAAAGAGAAGGATGAGCCTCAAGGCTACATAAAACAAGCGATGAGCATAAATCGGATACGCGCTCTCGAATCTCACAAGTGGATAAGATCTCGAGATCGTTCCATTCGGATATCATCATAGAAACAACTGCTTGTTGCTTACGGCTAAGAGCATCGGCGACACGATTACCCTTACCGGGGGTATAAAGAATATCAAGATCATAAGGTGCAAGGAACTCGAGCCAACGCTGTTGACGTAAATTAAGTTCTTTTTGAGAAAATAAATATTTCAAAGACTTATGATCCGTGTAAAGAATAAATTTCTCTCCCAATAGATAATGACGCCACATTCGAAGGGCGAAAACAATAGCCGCGAGCTCTAGATCATGTGTGGCATATCTAGTTTCGGCCGGCTTCAATTGCCTAGAAGCATAAGCAACAACACGTTCTTTTTGCATAAGAACGGCACCCAAACCAACGTGACTAGCATCGGTATAAACAACAAAATCTTGATTCCCCTCGGGAATAACAAGAATAGGAGCATCGGAAAGGAGTTCTTTCAATTTCTGAAAAGAGGCTTCACATCTGTCTGACCAAATGTATTTAACTCCCTTCTTAGTCAAGCCAGTAAGAGGCACGACAATCTTAGAAAAGTCTTTAATAAAACGACGGTAATAGCCCGCCAATCCGAGAAAACTACGAATCTCTGTCACACTCTCCGGTCTCTTCCAATCTTGAATCGCTTCAATCTTTGAAGGATCCACGGATATCCCGGATTCGGAAATAATATGACAGAGAAACTTCACACGAGATTGCCAAAAGTGGCATTTAGAAAATTTCGCCTTTAATTGATTACTCCTAAGTGTTTCCAATACAATCCGAAGATGTTTCTCATGTTCCTCCTCGGTTTTAGAATACACAAGAATATCATCAATGAATATAAGAACAAACCGATCGAGGAAATCTTTGAAAACTCGATTCATGAGGTCAACGAAATAAGCTGGAGCATTCGTTACCCAAATGGCTTAACAAGCCATTCATAAGATCCATATCGAGTACGGAATGATGTCAAAGGAATGCTATCCTCAACGATACGAAGCTGATGGAAACCGGTAGCCAAGTCCAATTGTGAAAAGACCTTAGCACCACTAAGCTGATCGAATAGATCATCAATCCGAGGTAAAGGATATTTATTTTTAATAGTAAGATCGTTAAGCTTGCGATAATCAACGCAGAGCCTCAGAGTACCATCGGATTTCTTTACGAAAATAGCCGAAGCTCCCCAAGGCGAGGAACTAGAGCGAATAAATTGCCTCGTCTCCAACTCAGATAATTGTTTACGCATCTCCTCATTTTCCTTATTGGACATGCGATAAGGAGGACGAGTAATAGGTTGAGCTCCAGAAACAAGATTAATTCTGAACTCAATTGCTCGTTTAGGTGGTAAACCTAAAACGGGCTCGAATATGTCGGAAAATTCACGAACAACATGAATACAAGAAATAATATCATCTTCATCATCATCATCGTTATCACGAGGATTTAAAGAATATAAAGATGCCACCAAACAGGATTCTGAATCTTTAAGATTAACAGAAATCTGATTAACAGATAGTGGATGTCGGAGATGAATAGTCCGCTCAGGACATAGGATATGGGCCTGATAACGGTTAAGCCAATCCATTCCCAAAATTATTCCAAAGCCTAAGTAACGCATGACATGCAAATCGGCTAGGAAAGAAAAATCGCAAAAAATAATCTCCACATCTTTAAAAATTGCGAATCCTGTTGGTGGATCCGCATCTTTAAATTTTTTACTAAATCCGCCCATTTTATTCCGGTTCGGTCTAACCGAACCGTTCCTCTTTTGGCCAAACTATTTGTCAAGGAAATTGTAAAATTGCATGGAGTTCCTACTTCTATTGTTAGCGATCGTGATCCATTGTTTACTAGTGGATTTTGGAAGAGTCTTCAAAAAGCTTTAGGAACGAAGCTTAATTTTAGCACCGCTTATCACCCCCAGTCCGATGGACAAACCGAGCATGTGAATCAAACTCTTGAAGATCTTCTTCGTGCTTGTGTGCTTGATTTTGGTGGAAGTTGGGAAGATCATATTTCACTTGTTGAATTTTCCTATAATAATAGCTTCCAATCTAGTATTGGTATGGCACCTTTCGAGGCACTCTACGGAAGGCCATGCCGATCTCCTTCTTGTTGGCTTGACGCCGGTGAGAAACTGGTTTTAGATCCAGACTTTATTCGTGATTCCACGAAAAAGATTGAACTTATTCGACATAGGATGAAAGAAGCCCAGAGTAGACAAAAATCCTATGCCGATAATCGAAGAAGGAAATTAGAATTTTCTGTTGGGGATCCTGTTTTTATTCGTGTTTCACCTATGAAGGGTGTTGTACGTTTCAGTCGATCGG
This sequence comes from Allium cepa, assembly GCA_030765085.1. Lineage (NCBI taxonomy): Eukaryota > Viridiplantae > Streptophyta > Magnoliopsida > Asparagales > Amaryllidaceae > Allium > Allium cepa. Next base: position 215,999,055 of record CM060946.1, read on the forward strand.
GGAAGTTAGCGCCTCGATATATTGGGTCATTTCCTATCACTGAACGTATTGGTTCCATGGCTTATCGCCTTGCATTGCCGGCTCAGTTTTCTACTATGCATGATGTATTTCACGTTTCTCAATTACGGAAATGCCTTCGGGATTCCGATTCTATTCTTGAGCCTGCTGTTGTGGAAGAAATTGAAGTTTCGCCGAATTTAACTTATGAGCAGCATCCTATTCGAGTTATAGCTTCTGAGGTTAAACGACTTCGAAATAAAGATGTTCCGCTTGTGAAGGTTCAATGGTCCTCAGATCCTAAGGATTGTTCTTGGGAATCCAGAGAATTCATCGAGCGTACACATCCGGACTTGCTTACTCCTGCTCCTTGAGGTGAACTTCTTATTTCAAAATTCCTCTTGTGTTAATATGCTTTTATGGTTGTTACTTTTTATTTCCATCTTATATATATTGCGAGGACGCAAATTCTTTAAAGAGGGGAGTCTGTAACAACCCGCATATTTATCGAGTTTGTATTTAAATATTCTATTTAAATATTAACTCGTTAATCGGATTTTGGTCCGAAAAGCTACTTTTTGCAAACGGTCAAATTAGGACTCGAGACCACTTCCATTGAGTTCGAAATGTCGTTACAACTTTTTTAAGTATAAACATCGATAGGTTTGGAGTTAGTGAAATTTCACTAACTTTTCCCGCTTTGGACTTTGGGTTAGTTTAGCCTATTAAGCCCAAGTTCCAACCCTCTTCTCCTCACTCTTCATAAATTTCCTAACTAATCAAGCTTTGGCATTAATGGTGGAGGGAATGGGAAATTAAAATTCCAAAACTCAAATTCAATTGCAATCCATCTTTCTACTCCAAATTCAAGAAGAAGACATTGGATTCAAGCTTCTTGTGCTTAGATAGAAGAAGGGTTGATTCTTGCTTGCTTAAAACTTCATTTTCATTGATATTTGGTGCAAAGGTGAGATTTTTATCTCACAATTCTAGTCTATAACTATATTGGACTGTTGGGAATGATTCCCTATCACTTTAGCATGCACATTTGCATTTGGTTTGGATTGGATTGGCGAAAAACTCCAAATTTTAGTGTTTTTGGGGAGAAACTGTTGTTAGGTCGTTCTGGCCGTTTTTGGCACGTTCGGAGTTAGGTCGCTTCAGTTGGGTCGCTCGCGAGTCAACACTAGGTCGTATGACCCTTGAGTCGTTAGGTCGTATGACCCTTGAGTCGTTAGGTCGTATGACCCTTGAGTCGTTGGGTCGTTAGACCCTTAAGTCGTTCGACTCTCAGGTCGTAACACTTAGGTCGCTCGCCTCTTAAACCAATAGGTCGCATGACCTTTGAGTCGTTAGGTCGTATGACCCTTGAGTCGTTAGGTCGTATGACCCTTGAGTCGTTAGGTCGTTAGACCCTTGAGTCGTTAGGTCGTATGACCCTTGAGTCGTTAGGTCGTATGACCCTTGAGTCGTTAGGTCGTATGACCCTTGATTCGTTAGGTCGTATGACCCTTGATTCGTTAGGTCGTTAGACCCTTGAGTCGTTAGGTCTATGACCCTTGAGTCGTTAGGTCGTCGTATGACCCTTGATTCGTTAGGTCGTATGACCCTTGAGTCGTTAGGTCGTATGACTCTTGAGTCGTTAGGTCGTCGTATGACCCTTGAGTCGTTAGGTCGTATGACCCTTGAGTCGTTAGGTCGTATGACCCTTGAGTCGTTAGGTCGTTAGACCCTTGAGTCGTTAGGTCGTTAGATCTCATTTTGTCTTCACTAGGTCGTACCGTTTTGGTCGGGGCGCTGCCCCGCACCCCGCCGGGGGCGCTGCCCCCTGGACCCCCGCGACCTGACCGGGCAGGTCGAACCCCGTAAGCGGTGGCGTTGCCCCCGCACCCCCACCTTGGGGGGTTGCCACCCCCCCTGGACCCCCCCTCTGTAGGGGATCTTATCTGAAAAACATTCAACAGAACTTGCTTTGTTGAGATGCTGAGTTGACCATTCTTCGAGACAAACCATCTCTGGTTATCTCGGCCACGTTTGGTCATTGGGGAACTTCCACTTTGATGCTTTTGAGCTGATTTCCTTGGATTTTATTCACATCTCCGAATGTGATCTTTGTGATGATTGTTTCTACAATCTCTTCTGTGATTTGTCATTTTAAAAATATAAAGGTTTCAATACTAGTAGTAAATATCAAAACTCTTTTAACAAACAATTTCAACTCTATTTTTAATAACAAAGCTCTTTTCTTAAACCGTTTTCCAATCTATTAGTATATACAGACCTTTACCTCACTCGGATGAGAAATCTAATTAAACGACTTAGTAAAACAAGTGGTATGAAACGCTTGCGTTCACTTCGTCGGTTAATTCTTAGACTTGTTCGATTGAACCTCTTGTGACAATTTTATTAGTGAAGATTTACAGTTTGTTCGTAAATATTTAAGTTAAGCAAGTGGTTATGGGACATGAAGCTAAACTTCTATATTTACTAGCTTAGTGTAATTGACTTCTTCCCAGGGATTCATCACTCTGACTTTTGGCTAACTGTTTAGATTAGCAGTTTTTGTTGTATACACTTGAGATATAGACTCATAGTTGTATTCTTTTGTATAGCACGTGTTGCTATTCTTTTGTATTATCGTGGATCTTACTGACCACTACTCTGATGTACACTTTCATGTGTTAGTTATATATTCATATCTTCTTCCGCCGTTGTGATATGGATATCTGTGACTGATTTGTGATATGATTATTTCTATGTTTGTTTCCGAAGATTATTTATAGCCACCGTGTGATAAGCAATTACATGGATGGTCGCTCCTCAACAGCCTTATTCTCCGTGCTAGTTGACAGCACTACTCCGGAGTGTTCTTGGCTAGCGTGGGTATAAAGGTGGGGCGTCACACTTCAGGTTGCTTTTGGGTAGAGACGATCAGGTGTTCGATTTAAGGGTCGATGAGGTCGGGCTCACGAAGTGGAGGAGGTTGGTGAAGGCAAAATTCATCAAAATATTGTATAGTGCTCCATGTCATTGATCAACGTACACGACTTTACGACGGATGCAACATGCACAAATGTTTGAAGGCGGGAGTTTAAACAAGAGAAGAAGAGAATGAGTGGGTGATCAAATAGGTAATTAAGATTAGTAAATTAATTAAGTTTATTAATATTAATTATTTAATTGGCAAATTAAAATAGTGGAAATTAGCCACAAGGGCCTCTTTAGCAAGCGGAATTAGTTTCTAGGACACACAATTGAAATAATTACTTTCAAGGACAAAACATAAAATAATTAGTCTTTAGGGCCTAAAAGCCTATGAAATTATGTCCTTGAAAGTAAGTGGGATGCTGACTTTGTGCTTACAAGTAATTATTCTGTTGATTTTGGCCTTGAAAGTAATTTCTTTGAATGTGTGTCCTAGAAACTAATTGGATTGCAAAGTTTGTCCTTCTGGTGAAATGTCCCATTAAAATATCTGTATCTTGTTCATACGAGGTCTGATTGAGATGTCGTCTTCGCCCTTGCACTCGTGTCGGATCCCTTATGACTTAGATTAATTTCATCGAGTTAGAAGCTTGTGGGAATTTTAGTCAATTTTGGACTATTCGGAAAAACGTGAGCATAAGATGGAGTTTGGGTGAGTTTTACTTACAGGTTGAATGGATAATTTTATGTATATATTGTTGTTGTATTGAAAATATATAAACTATATAATGAACAATACAAGTTATTACTTTCGGACCTCGTCTTGTTTGGTAAAAAAAGTGAGAACATTATTGTCATGTATAATATCTCTTTTGATTCTGTAAACATATATCATTGTCCAGACTACTTTTTTACATATTTGATATTGCTTTATGAAAAGTGATAGTGCATCATATATGTTAGAAGCGATATTGTGGTTATAAACATGCTTTGAAATCCTTGATATTTGACCCATGTTAAATTGGATAAATTGCGAATATATATATATATATATATATATATATGTACATATATATATTAAATTGTTCTACACATGTTTTGGTGTGTTTGACATAAATGGATTGGGATGGACATTTATGGGAAATTGCAAATGAAATGGAAAATGTTAGAAACAAAATGGTCGCAATGGATGCACTTTACAATCGCCGTAATCTATGATTTCAAAGTTAACTTTGAAATACATACAAGGGCTTCTTCGTATTGATTAATAAGTACAGTTAGTGTATTTATTATTGGGAAAATTATCAAGGTTTAAACATATTTCTAAAAATCATTTTAGAAATTTTAAAGTGGTGGTTTTGAATTATAGAATAGGTTTTTAAATCGTGTCTTAAATATAAGGTTTATAATAGTATATGTATTTTAAATTGTATTTTTAATATATATATATATATATATATATATATATATATATGGTTTTAAAACTTATTAAAGATTTTATTAAATAAATAAAATATTTTTTATTACAATACTTTACAAATGATTTATAGTATCTTATTAAATATCTTTGTTTTGCAAATAAAATAGTGTATGTAAATATTTATCTTTTTAAAGGTATTTCAATATATATAGAAGTTTTAAAAAGGAAGTTTAATATTTTATAAAGGCATTTAAAAGGATTTTTTGGATTATAACTCTTATGTTATAATGGACTATTTTGTAAAATAGATTAAAAAGGTATGCAGCCTTGTCTAATAAGTTGAGAAGCACGTAGAGCTTTAAATGGATATTTTAAATTAAATGGTAAGTATAAAAGTAATTTTGGGCTTATATTATCGACGTTTGTGCAACATCTGTTTTAACCCGTTTAACTATACTTTTAAAAAGTAATTAGATCGTTAAAATGGAATTTTAAACACAATAGAATAGCAAGTATTTTGAGATTTATCATAAACAATTTCTTAGTAACATTTGTTTTTAAACCCTTGGATAATATTTTAAAGTGTTAGATGTTGGTAAATGAGTTTGAAAAATATTATATCTTTATAAAGAATATTTTAAAGAGGATAACAAGTATAAAATATTTTTGGGTTTGTTGTGGCAACGTGTTACTAACATTCACCTTTAACCTGTTTTGATTATACTTATAAACATAAATGGATCTTTGAAAAGAATGTTTTAAAGATAATCATAAGTGAATTGGTTTTGGATTTGTAGTGATAGTGTTTTAGTAAAATTTGTGTTAAGCCTTTTATAATTAATGTGTGAATATACTAATATGGTAGAGATAAGTATATGAATATTTTTGGGAAGTGTTGAAATGTGTTGAAAGTGAATAGTAATGTTTTAACTAAATAGCAAAGTTTAATTAATAAAATGGAGTTTCATTTATAAAGAGTTTATTGAGTAAAACAAATTTTTACTGATAAAAGTGATTTATAATTAATAAAGGAAAATTGATTAAAATTGAGATTAGAAGTCATTTATATGACTTGATCATGCTTGTTTGTTCGATCATGCATTTTGTGTTACTTGCTTATGGATAGCGTACGGGGCTTACTTTCCTATATACGATTATTCTCATTGTTATTTTATTTGACCAATTACACTCTGGAAAGATCTAGAAGAAACATGGGAATTAAATGATAAGTTATCCAAGGTAATGCTATACTGCACGTATAAACTCATTTCACTCTTTTGGGATGATGATAAGGAAATCCATCTGCTTAAATGGTTAAGAGGTGATCTACGATCTTTATGTATTGTCTATTTATTTCCCACAGAACCGGGGTTGAGGTTCCTAGGAAATTGATCGAAAATTGGTTTGGAGCACCCGGTAAGTGGGGGAGTGTACTTGTATAAGATGACTTGAAACCATAACCACTCCAAAATTATATATGTGTTCTATGCTTTGGAGAGGTTCGTGATTGCTTCATGATTGCTTCGTGATTGGTTCATGATGTTCAAACATTTATGGAGATTCGAGATCTATTTGAGATGCTCAAACACATGTAGTTGTTCCTGATCTATTCTGGATATGGGAATCCATGTGTAAATCCAAGACCTATTGAGGTATGGGAATTCATGTGTGATTTCGAGATCTGTTGCGATATGGGAAACCATGTGTGGTTCCAAGATCGGTTCGAGTTGGAGCTCGTGTGGAAGATCTGTTCGAGTGGTTAATCATGGGCTAGAATGCCGAGCGCAGCCTCATCAACCGGTATGAATAAAACCAAAGATAAGAGACAAAGCCAGTAGGTTTGGCAAACCCATATAATGCATGCAACTCTATTTTTAGGGATACTTATGGGAATATGCATGCGGGAGCGATGCATAAGGTCTTAGCAAGACCAGCTATGATTTTCCTATGATATATTCACTAGAGATTTATGTCGCTTTGGAAGGATATCTCTAATCCTTGTGTAATAGTTCAGATTTGGCTTCCCCGAAGAGATCTACTATGAAATCATACACAAATAGGGAATGTGCTTAGTAGTTGTGATTGTATACCTATTATCGTTGTGTAACACCTCCAATTTTAAATAACATTATTCAAGAGATTTAATTAGACAAATTAAATAGAATAATGTAAAGATTAGGGTGATAGGGGGATTGAGATTTGAAAATTTATTAGATGCCATGCTTAACCAAATAAGATTATGAGTTTATAGAAATGGTTTTATAAGATAACTAATAAGAGAATAAAGCAAGGGTAATATGGGGAATAGCCATCCACCATAACCCTTAAGCCCTAAACCCTTATTCCCATTTTTCTTTTCACAAGTTCATAATTCTAAAACATAAACTAAAGAGCTCAAGCGGGTCATAACCTAGAGGAAAAGAGGATAAAAATCAATTAAACGCTAAGAAATCAAGCAAGGATAATTAAGCAAGATCAAATCTCAAGCTCCTTATCCAAAGCAAGGTGAATAATAATCAAAACCATCTCATTTTTGTTTTCATGAACATTTGATTTCAGGTTTTATGTTAAATCTGTTTTGATGATTTTAATTATGATATGCTTGGGTTATATGCCATGTTTCTTTTAAACAAGAATGTTTGGTAATTGTTTGATTCGATTTTAAGGTTAAAATCGTATATATTGGGTTTCAAACGCCATGAGGATTTAACATGTTATGTAAAACATTGTTTTTGAGATGGGTTTAAATTTTCAAAATTATCCAAGCTATGGAAAATTTACTTTGAGTTTTAGAAGGAAGAAATAAATGATTGGGTTTAAAATTTTATTTCCGCTGTTATATAAAGGATTTTGGGTCTGAAATTTATATATGTTAGATATCATATTAAAAGTGAATTGTGATTATTTGTAGGGATTTTTCCTAAGTGCTTTACTATGAAAATTAAATTAAATAAGTTAAAGGACTTAAATGTCTTAATTATTTTGTTAAAGGGAAGGGCTTCTTTATTAATTATTTTGAATTAATTATAGATGAATTCGGCAGTCTTTTAGAAAAGATTTCGGAAACGTTTGTGGCAACCAATTAAATTTTTGCAAATAGGCAAGTTAATTAAAAAGCATTTACTTCAAAAGGCAATGAAACAGTTTTGCATAGATTTATTGTTTCGCCACTTACCGTAGCAACCTTTTGACCTTATACTTCATCCTTTAACCCAGTCGAAACCAATACACATGGTATCAATGATTTGGTACATTGTGGATTGGAGAAAGGCGGGGGGTATAGAGTCGAAACCATGTTTTTCGAAGGGATCGAGGTCATTTTAAATAGCTTTCGAAGGACTTCACTTGCTTTCAAAATAGATGTCGCTTGCCTTGATTTCAAAGATATGCTATCGAAAGGGGTTCAGTATAGCTTTTGATGGGGTTGCCGCCTTCTTAGGGTGGCTTTCAAATGAGTTTCCGTGTTTTGTGTCTTAAAAATGGAGCTTTCAAAAGGGTAGTTTTGAACCAAGTCGAAACATTGTTGCCGTCTTCATACCTTTCGAATAGGTTGGAAGTTTTCAACGAGTTCGAAAGGCAAGCTTTGTTCTATAAATATAATAAGCCACTTCCCAATACTTTCGAAAAGGCTACGGTAGCCATTTAAACTAAAGGTCTCGAAAACAATGGATTCGAAAGGTGCTTTAGAATCTATCCTTCCAATTTTTTTACTTAAAGACTAATGCTTTCGAAAGGATGGTTTCGAAGCCATCGGTTTTCCCCAAACTCTTTTATTTGAAGGTAAATGGTTTTGAAAGGGTTACTTCCACTTATATTCACTTTGACCCAAAATTTATATTTAAAATTAAACCCAATGGTTTCGAAAGAGATACTTTCAAAAGGTTTTGAAGCTATGCTTCAATAAGTTGGAAGATATGCTTTAATACTTTTGAAAGAAATGTTTTGATGGTTCCGAAAGGAAAGTTTTGATGCTTTCGGAAGAGATATTTTAAAGTGTTTTGAAACGCATATGTTCAACTGTTTTAAAAAGAAGATATGAACGCTTTCGAAAGATATATTCTAAAGGTTTCAAAAGTAAAGGTCTAAGGTTTTGTAATCTTTAGTTTTCAAAATAAAGAGCCCAATCTCATTTTTAAAGAAAAACCTATGGTAATATAAAAGAGCTTTGAAATGGCCTATAATTTTGGACTTTTTAAAGAAACTTCCCTTGATGAAAATAATTGGTTAAAGGGATTAACCATATTTCTTATGCAAATGGTTTTAAGGGTATCAAACCATAAATGTTGGTATTATTATGTTATGATCAGTTATTCTATATGCTTCTTCTATAAACATATTCACTGTATAATGGATCCATAACTATTTTGAGGAGAAAAGGCAGATTAACCATCTAGGTTGACCCGGTAGTGAATATAAATTAACTCCTAAATGATTAGAATTGCATCCAGAGGGTCAAGTAGACCATAATATAGGATGCCCAAAGACTGATTAAAGAAGTTGTCAGATTAGACATGTTTATAGTAAACCCATGAAAACTGTGGTATGAGGGAAATTATCAACAGAAGTCAATAAGTTCATAGTCAACCCTTGAAAACTATGATACGAGGGAAGTTATTGGAGATACCAATAGGCTCAGGGAGAACCCATGAAATAATTGAATGAAGTTATTGATAGGGGCCAATAGGTTTTAGTGATCCCATGAAAACTATGAAACCGAACAGATAGTCCATAAGCTTTAAACAGGTTATTAGTCAACCCATGGAAACTAATAGGTTAATAGTGACCCTAGAAACTATAATTGAGATAGATAGCTAAATGAATGGGAATGGGAAATCCCGGATAATTTGCATGTTTACATATCATCATGATACATTTTAAGTTGCTATGTTTTTAATCATTATGGATGCAAGAGCATAGTATATAGTCATTGTAAATTTTTGGGTAAGATAATAGTGAGGGAAAAAACCCGTTATATTAAGTGGCGTGGTGTCACTAGATATCTAAATGGTTCAAGATAGTAGGTTATTATTCGAACCACGCTTTATGTTTGACTTGAAGTTTACATTTTTCCCCTTAAACTCTCGGATGCTCAATTAATTTTAAGGAGACTGAGGGTTGAAGTTTTCAGATTCTCCTTTAGATGAATACGCTTTCAGAGACGTGCAGAAGGCAAGCTAGCTAATAAGGAGTTCTTTTCTATTTAATTATGATGTGTTTTGATGTAAAGGCAAAGTTGTCTAGTTGCCTACACACACACTGATCATCCAAAGAGGCAACCTCATATGTCGCTCTTGGCGTAGTTTATAATAATTATATTTTCTTCGAACGTGGTTCTCGAATTTGTGATTATGTAATGAATTTGATATATGATTGAAATGGAATGAGAAATTCTTTGAATGGTTTTTTTCATATCCATGTGTTTCTGTTATACAATGTATCTAATGTTACTGCATTTGGTCATCGAGAATTAATAACTATGGATGATTTCAGCATCTGTAGCCATTAGTTTTAGGCCTCCAAGTAGGGGATGTTACAAGTTGGTATTAGAGCATAGGTTTATGAAAACTTAAAAGAAATTTAATCCAATGAATCAGAAATATGATTGGGGTTAGGGTTAACGCTATAGTAATGTACTTGTATTATATATATGTATGTATGTATGTATGTATGTATGTATGTATGTATGTATGTATGTATGTATGTATGTATGTATGTATGTATGTATGTATGTATGTATGTATGTACATATTCACGTCTCTCTTAGACCATTCTTTTGTATCTTACTAAGGATCTTATGCAGACTTACAAAAAAGGAAGACATGAAGGCAGGAAACGAAAGAGAAAATCTCGATGGAGGAAGCACCATAACAAACGAAAATGCTCGACCCACCATGAGGAATCCGAATCGACGAGCAAATGCTAATCCAAATGTAGTTTGCCAATGTAGCTGTTGGAAATCCACCAGTAGATATGGGGATGATGTATCAGTTCTTCGTGAATCCGATGCAAGCAGGAGCTGCCACAGGAGTAGATGAGGATAATGCTGGGAATGTTGGAGGAGTTAATCCCGTGGGTCCAATTGGAAACAATTATGCTAAGTTGAGCAGAGATTATAGCAGTCTTGGTTGGAAGCTATTTTTAAGCATGGAGGATGCTATAGAAGTTGAGAATTGGCTTTTGCATTATGAGAGAAAAGGAGGCTTGCTTCTAAACAGTTGCAAGGAGCAGCGCTTCATTGGTGGAATAATGTTACTGCAAGTGTTCCTGAGGAAGAGTTGACTTGCGTGGAATTTCGAAGAAGATTCGAACAAAGGTTTTTGTATGAAGTTGCCAAGTCAGCATGAAGTTCGCAGACTTGGTGCAAGGTGAAATTTCAATGATTGAGAATGCCATGAAGTTTGATGAGCTATCTAGGTATGGACATGCTACCATTGACACCGTCATCAAAAGGAATGAGAAGTTTATTCGGGGATTGAGACTGGAGATTGGTAGGGCGACTCTATTACATCTTCATGATCCTTGTAATGTTGTTGTGGAAATGGGAATCCAATATGAGAAGTTGCTTGCTACCTATGGGATGGAGAAGCAGGTTGAAATTCAGAGTTCTCTTGGCAAAAAGAGGAAGTTCTTTAAGAAGGAGGGAATCGAGAATGGAAAAGCTGCGAAGAAGGCAAAGGCTAATATGGTTTTCTTTAAGTGCGATAAGAAGGGTCATTATGCTTACGAATGCCAAACTGGTAAGGAGAAGAAAGCTGTAGACAAGAAGGACGTGAAGTGCTTTAATTGCCACCAGGTTGGGCATTATAAGAATTAGTCTCTAGAACTAGTCAGGGCGGACAAGGGAAAAGTCTTTGCTATTGGATCATCGTCTGTTAGGCCAACTACTGTTGAGAAGGGTAAGAGTGTGATGGAAGGTAAGCTTTTGATTCAAAGTACACCAGGTAGGATACTATTTGATACCCGTACATCACATTCATTTATACCTCAGTGTTTGGTTGATTGGTTATGTTTAGAACCCACATATCTTCTTACTTCTTTCGAATCCAATAAGAGGGTATGCAACTTTGGGAATGAGATGTGACCAGTTAGACCTTGATTTGTTAGGTCATAAGTTTACATGCAGTCTGTATGTTTTTGATTTCATAGATTTTAGAATCATTTTGGATATGGATTGGTTGGGTAGATATGAAGCTAGGATATTTTGCTAGGATAGGGAAATATCATTGAGACACCCTGATAGTCATAACTGAATCATATTCTCAATGGAGGATTTTGACTGAAGTGCTTATGCTCTATTGAGTGTTATGGAAGTAGATGAAGAGTTAAGTCAGGTTCGAGTAGCAAGAGAATTTGCAGATGTTCTTGAGCCAATTACAAGATTACCAACGAAAAGCGTCATTGAGTTTCGAATAGGTCTTGTGCCAGGAGCTGAACCTGTAAGTAGACCTCCTAGTAGGATGACACCGACCGAGATAAAAGAATTGAAGATGCAGCTATTGGATCAGGAAGGGAGAAATTTTATTAGACCAAGTAGTTCGCCTTGGGGTACGGCCGTGTTGTTCATGTAGAAACCAGAAGGTTCGTTAAGGATGTGTATCGACATCGTAAGTTGAACGAGAAGAAAATCAAGAATAAGTATCCTTTGTCGAGAATCAACGATTTATTCGATCAGTTGTGTAGAGCCAGAATATTTTCCTAATTTGATTTGGCAATAGGTTTCCATCAGTTAAGAGGGGTAAAGAACAGTATCTCGTTGACTGAGTTTCGGACTAGGTATAGTTCGTATGAGTGGTTGGTAATGCCATTCGGGTTGATAAATGCACCAGCATTCTTCATAGAATTAATGAACCAAGTTTTTCGAGAGTACTTGGATAGGTTTGTATTGGTATTTATAGATGAAATTTTAGTATACTCTAAAGATCAAAAAGAGAACGAAGATCATCTTAGAGGAGTGCTTGAGATGTTGAGGCAGCATTAGCTGAAAGCAAAGTTTTCAAAATGTCATTTTTGGAAGAAAGAGGTTAAGTTTCTTAGTCATGTGGTTTCAAATAAGGGTTTGTCAATCGATCCAAATAAGATTGAAGTTGTTAACAATTGGAAGGGACCAGAAGTGATGACTGAGATTAGAACTTTTCTTGGACTTACTGGCTATTATCGGAGATTCATTAAGGATTTCTCGTGGATAGTAGCAGCTTTGACTAAGTTAACTAGGAGGGACATGAAGTTTATTTGGTCTGACAAATATGAGGAGGAATTCCTTAAACTAAAGCATTTGTTTTCCAACACGCTTGTGTTAGTGGTTTCGGATGGAAACCAAGGATTGGTGGTGTATACCGATGTATGCGGAACTGGGTTAGGAGTTGTGTTGATGTAGAAGAGTAAAGTCATTGCCTACACTTCACGATAGCTTAGACCGTATGAAGTGAGATATCTTACTCATGATTTGGTGTTGACTGAAGTGATCTTTGCATTGAAGATATGGAGATATAATCTCTTAGGGGAGGGATTTGGGCTATATACAGATCATAAGCCTTAAACGATTTATTCTCTCAGTAGGAGTTGAATATAAGATAGTAGAGATGGTTAGAGTTTTAGCAGCTTATTATTTTGGTATATATAGTATACCTCTGGAGAGAAAATAAAGTAACCGATGCTCTTAGCAGAAAACATCAGAATGTGGTGCTAGTAATATTGGCAAAGTGGAACGATTTAGAAGTTTTGAATACTTGTAGTGTGCAGTTAAGATCGACTGCTAGATTTAGTCAGAGCACTGCCATGTTGTTCTGTTTGGAAGCTTAATCGGTATTGATTGGAAGGATCGCTTCTAAGCAGAAAGAGGACCTATTATTAGCCGATAAGATTAGAAGCCTTGAGGTTAGGTTGGAGATCGATGATCTAAAGGATTATAGTCTTGATCGGAGTAGATGGTTGGGAAAGAAGGGATGGTTGTGTGTTTCGAATGTTGGGGACTTGAGGAAAGAAGTTCTAAGGTAATATCATTGATCCAAATTTACGATTCATCCTGGAAGAACCAAGATGTATCGAGATTTGAAGAGGAGCATCTACTGGGAAGGTATGAAGAAGGATGTTGGCTTGTGGTTAGGCAGTGTGTGAACTATCAACAAGTGAAGGCCGAACATTAGAAGCCGGGTAGATCTCTTCAACCTTTGGAGATTCTAGTTTGGAAATGGAATTCGATATTGATGGATTTTATATACGGGTTGCCAAGGTCGAATAGAGGAAATGAAAGTATATGGGTCATAGTGGATAGTGTGCCCATTTCGTTCCAGCTAAGTTAACTAGGATGGCACCTGTTTTAGCTAAGTTGTCCATGAAAAACATAGTTAGACTACATGGAATTCCTAGTAGTATAGTCAAAGATAGAGATTCTTTGTTTACTAGTAAATTATGGAATATCCTACTTGAGATGTTAGGTACCAAGCTCAAGATGGGTACTGTGTATCACCCTCAGACTGATGGGTAAACAGAGAGAGTCAACAAGGTACTTGAAGATTTGTTAAGAGCACGTGTATTGGACTTTAGGGTATCTTGAGAAGATCACCTACATTTAGTTAAGTTTTCCTATAATAACAGTTATCAGACTAGTATAGGAATAGCGCCTTTTGAAGCTTTGTATGAAAGGCCGTGCAAATCACCAACATGTTGATTGGAAACTAGAGACAGATTAGTCTTGGGTACAGATCTGGTAAGAGAGGCGATAGAGATGATTGAGTTAATCCAAGAAAGGATGAAGGAAGCTCATTCTAGATAGAAGAGTTACATAGTTAAAAGGCGTAAAGATCTAGAATTCTCAGTTGGAGATAGAGTTTTCATTAAGGTATCACCGATGAAGGGTGTGGTATGATTCGAAAAGTCAAGGAAGCTGGCACCGAGATATGTTGGTCTATTCCCAATTATAGAGAGGATCGAGAAGCTCACATACAAAGTAGAGTTAACGAGCAGTATGGAAGGTGTCCAAAATGTGTTTCATGTATCTCATTTTTGCAATTATGTGCATGATCCAGAGATTGCTATTCTTCCGATAGAGTAGGAAGATTTGATAGTGGAATCAGATTTAACTTTTGTTAGATAACCAGTTTGAGTTATGGCAAGAGATGAGAAGAGGTTGAGGAACAAGACAGTTAAGTTGGTGAAAGTTTAGTGGAGCAACAACGAGAAGGATAGTACTTGGGAGACAGAAGACAAGATTAAGGATACTTACCCTGATCTGCTCTAAGGGTATGTTCTATATTTGCTTTATTTAGATTGTTGCTAGTCAGATAGGCTAGTTGGTAGTTAGGAGAGGTCACAGATTATTGTTATGCTTAGTATATAGTCTTTACTGAATTTCAAGGACAAAATTCTTTAAGGAGGGGAGCCTTAACACTCTAATTTTAAATAATATTATTCAAGAGATTTAAATAGATAAATTAAATATAATAATGTAAAGATTAGGGTGATAAGAGGATTGAGATTTGAAAATTTATTAGAGGTCGTGCTTAACAAAATAAGATTAAAAGAATGAGTTTATCGAAATGGTTTTATAAGATAACGGATAAGAGAATAAGGCAAGGGTATTACGGGGAATAGCCATCCACCATAACCCTTAACCCCTAAACCATTATTACCATTTTTCTTTTCACAATTTCATAATTCTAAAACATAAACCTAAGAGCACAAGCCGGCCATAACCTAGAGGAAAAGAGAAGAAAAATCAATTAAAAGCTAAGGATCAAGCAAGGAGAATTAAGCGAGATCAAATCTCAAGTTCCTGGGTGAATAATCATTGAAACCATCTCATTTTTATTTTCATGAACATTTGATTTCGGTTTTATATTTAAATCCATTTTGATGATTTTAACGATGATATGCTTGGGTTATATGCCATGTTTGTTTTAAACAAGAATGTTTAATAAATGTTTGATTTGATTTTAAAGTTAAAATCGTATATGTTAGGTTTCAAACGCCATGAGGATTTAGTATGTTAAGTAAAACATTATTTTCATGATGGATTTGAATTTTCATATTATCCAAGGTATGGATAATTTATTTTAAGTTTTCTAAGGAAGATATAAATGATTGGGAATTTTTTTTGGCTATTATATAAAGGATTTTGGGTCTGAAATTTATATATGTTAAATATCATATTAAAAGTGAATTTTGATGATTTTTGGATATTTTCTTGAGTGGTTTACTATGGAAATTAAATTAATTAAGTTAAAGGACTTAAATATCTTAATTGTTTTTTAAAGGGAAGGGCTTCTTTGTTAATTATTTTGAATTAATTCTGGATGAATTCGGCAGTCTTTCAGAAAAGATTTTGGTAAAGTTTATGGCAACCAATTAAATTTTTGCAAATAGGCAAGTTAATTAAAAATCATTTTCTTAAAAGGCAATGAAACAGTTTTGCATAGATTTATCGTTTCTCTACTTCTAGTAGCAACCTTTCGACCCTATCCTTCTGTCTTTAACCTAGTCGAAACCAATACACATGGTATCAATGCATTGGAATGTAGTAAATTGGGAAAAGGCGGCGGGTATAAAGTTGAAGCCATGTTTTTTAAGGGGTCGAGGCCATTTTAAATAGCTTTCGAAGGACTTTACTTGCTTTCAAAAATAAATGCCGCTTGCCTTGATTTCAAGGAAATGCTTTCATAAGGAGTTGAGTATAGCATTGAATGCAATTTCAAAAGGGCTCCGGTAGCCATTTAAACTAAAGGTTTCGTAGGCAATGGTTTCGAAAGGTGTTTTGAAGCTATCCTTCCAATTGTTTTACGTAAGGACTAATGCTTCCGAAAGGATGGTTCCGAAGCCATCGGTTTTCCCCAAACTCCTTTATTTGAAGGTAAATGGTTTCGAAAGGGTTACTTTTTCATATTTTCACTTCGACCCAAAGTTATATTTAAGATTAAATTCAATGGTTCGAAAGAGGCACATTCAAAAGGTCTCAGTGCTATGGTTCCGTAAGTTGGAAAGATATGCTTTAATACTTTCGAAAGAAATGTTTTGATGGTTTCAAAAAGAAAGTTGTGATGATTTTGAAAGAGGTATTTTAAAGTGTTTCAAAAGGCATATGTTTAAGTGATTTGAAAAGAAGATTTGAATGCTTCTGAAAGATATATTCTAAAAGTTTCGAAAGCAAAAGTCTGAGGTTTCGAAAGCCTTAGTTTAAAATAAAGAACCCAATCTCATTTTTAATGAACAACTCATGATAATATAAAAGAGCTTTGAAATGGCCTATAATTTTGGAATTTTCAAATAAGCTTTCCTTGATGAAAATAATGGGTTAAAAGGATTAACCATATTTCTTGTGCAAATGATTTTAAGGGTATTAAACCATAAATGTTGGTATTATTATGTTATGATCAGTTATTCTATATGCTTCTTCTATAAACATATTCACCTTATAGTGGACCACTAACTGTTTTAGGGAGAAAGAGCAGATTAACCAGCTAGGTTGACCCAGTAGTGTATACTAATTAAGTTAACTCCTAAATGAGTAGAATTACATCTAGAAGGTTAGGTAGACTAGAATATAGAATGCCCAAAGACTGATTAAAGAAGTTTTCAAATTAGACAGGTTCATAGTAAACCCATGAAAACTATAATATGAGGGAAGCTATTGACAGCAGTCAATAGGTTCATAGTCAACTTATGAAAACTATGATGAGGGAAGTTATTGGAGATACCAACAGGTTTAGGGAGAACCCATAAAATAATTGAATGAAGTTATTGGCAGAGGCCAATAGGTTTTAGTGATCCCATGAAAACTATGAAACTAGATAGATAGTTCATAAGCTTTAAACAGGTTATTAGTCTGCCCATGAAAACTAATAGGTTAACAGTGACCTTAGAAACTATAATTGAGACAGATAGTCAAGTGAATGGGAATAGGAAATCCAAGATATTTTGCATGTTTGCATATCATCATTATACATTTTTTTAACCATTGTGGATTCAGGAGCATAGTATATGGTTATTGTAAATTTTTAGGTAAGATAATAGTGTGGGGAAAAGCCATTCCGCTAAGCAACGTAGTTTCACTAGATATCTAAATGGTTCGAGATGGTAGGTTATTATTCATACCAGGCTTTATGTCTAACTCGAAGTTTGTGTTTTTCCCTTTAAACTCTCGGGTGCTCAATTAATTTTGAGTAGTTTTAGAGTTGAGGTTTTCAATTTCTCCTTTAGACAAATAAGCTTTCGGAGACGTGCAGAAGGCAAGCTAGCTAATAGCAGAAGGAAAGCTAGCTAATAAGGAGTTTTTTCTATTTGATTCCGTTGTGTTTTGATATAAAGGAATAGTTTTTTGGTTACCTATACATACATACGTACATACATATATACATATATATATAAACACACACTCTGATCATTCAAGGGGGCATCCTCATATGCCACTCTTAGCGTAGTTTATAATAATTATATTTTCTTTGAACGTGGTTCTCGAATTTGGGATTACGTAATAAATTTGAAGTATGATTGAAATGGAATGAGAAATTTTTTTAATGGTTTTAAATTTTTTTCATATCCATATGTTTCACCTATATTAATATCTAACTTAACCGCATTTGGTCACCAAGAGTTAATAACTATGGATGACTGCAGCATCCATAATCGTTAGTTTTAGGCCTCCAAGTGGGGATGTTACATGTTGTGATGTACACTCACTTGCATTGCAGCTATGTGATTATTTATATTTCACAGATTAGACATTATCATGTTCTTTGGATTTTACAATATAAATGGTTTGGTTATTGTAAGGAAAAAACCCATCCATGTTTGTTAGCGGTGTGGTCATATGAGATACCTTTATTTTGAAAGGTTTTAAGATATAATAAATATATGTGATTTGAGTTTCTCACACTGGTTTACTAGACTGATTCGGGTGCTATTCTCTTAATGCTCGGGTTAGCTCGAGTACGTTTCTTGGATTTAGTTATAGTTCATTGGAGCTCTCGAAAAGGAGCTAGGTGATTTCCTAATGTGCTTTATTTCCGCTGCATTACTTGATTTTATCTATCAGCATTTGTGAGGATGGGTTGTTTAACTGTCCAGGCCGATTATAGGTTAGTTTTCTCGGATTGATGTATGTATATAAAAGTTTTTTTTTTGATAAAGACCTTTTAAAATATTATATATTATCATTCCGCATGTGAGATTTTGAAATTGTGTTCTTCTTTCTTGTTCTATTTCATTTCCTTTTTATTTTACCCTAACAATTCGTCTTTTCAGCACTTGGATGCTCGACACGTGTATACCGTGGATGTATTAGTGTCGACATTCAGTAGTCAAAAAGGCAGGTTTGTTACATTTCATATTAGAGCCAAAGGTTAAGCGAGAATCTTAGAATTGGTCGGTATAACACATTAAGGGATAAGGTAATGGAATGCCTTATAATGAGTTGAGTGTATATATACGAGAGTGCGTATATGTTATTATTCTAAAAATGTTTTGTATTATATTAATTGATTTGTAGAGTAGCTTATGGATTCTGATCAATATGAGTTGGTATCGTTATTGACATGGATCTATAAACACTTAGACAGAGCAAACCTACACAGTATTGCTTTCAAAATTGGTAAATAAAATAATTTTACCTAAGAGTATATTTATATAATGATTTCTCTAAATTGATATAATTTTTTATGATGTGATTGTTTGTTAGAAAATGATAATATTATATTATTATCATTTATTGGTTGATTATTTATGCTTGATCAGAGCAGTTTTACCTTTTCACTGCATGGGTTAGGTAAATAATAACTTGTAGGAACATTGAAATGAACACCTCGTGAATTAAGTTCCATAGTATGACGATAAGGCATCCAGTGATAATGTTGGGTTAAAAATTTGATTTTAACAAAAGTTGTTTATTATAATCTAAACAAAATAAACATTTATGCAGTAAGTTTTATATAAGGAAGCGACTTATAGAAATATGGTGTATAAGTATAATTTATAAATATGAAAAGGATTTGAACTGAGAATTGAGGACTTAAATCCTGATGTTTTGGAAATTGGTTTTCTAAGATTTTAGAAAATAATATTAGTAATTTTTTGGAAGTAAATATGTGGGAATTGGTTTAATAGATTGATGTCGTGGTACATAGTTATACTTCAGAAGTATTTGATATCGTTTTGGAAATGATTTTGGTTAAGTCTGAGAGACATCATCGACATTTATTTTTCGATGATGACAGCCGCATCGTTAGCGTTTATTTTCGAGTTTTAAAGTGAGAGATGCTATTATAGTACCTATGCTACAAAAATTTTAGTAAAATAGATTTTGATTTAAATCCCTGAAGTGTGATTTGATATACAAAATTTATAAGTATATATATTTCAAAATGAATTGAAATAAGATCGCGTGTTTAGCTCTTAAGTTTTCGGTTAGGATACTTAATGGACACATGTATCATGTGCATTAAGGTAAGTTTGGTTGTGCATCTTATTTGATTCGTTGATCAATAATTTTCATTTGTTGAAAAAAATGAATTTTCGAATGATTTTGGGCAGTCGAAACTTCGAAATTTGTATAAGAAATTAAAGCTAAGTGTTTTGTGAAAATATAAAGATAAGTTTATATATAACACTTGAACTTAGAAGATAATAGAATTTGGAAGTTAAGTTAAGTTTTATGTTATGCTTGATTAGGAAAGGTGGTAGAATTTAAACAATTTTTGAATTTATTGAATATCCATGTTAAGTAAAATGAATTGGATGTTTTTGTATATACTCTGAGGATGTAGAAGAGTATTATATGAGTATGAACTTAAGTTATAAAATGCTTAATAACCTAGAGTAAAATTTTATGAAATGATTCATAAATGATTTTAGTATTAAATGAGAAAAAATGAAGCTAAATGTGAATTGAAATGGAAAGTAATTAGAGTAATCAAGAGACTAATAAAATAGATTATGTAAGTTGTACATAGGTCACTTTATTTGCTTGGCAATTCTTGATCTAAGATTTTGAGTATATGAATTTGGAGGTGATTCGCACAAGTCCGAGATAGGATTTTTCACTTGATTCTTGATGAGGAACACTTGGTACTGATTTTTGATATGACCTTGAAGTTTTCTATCATCGTATAAGGCTATGTGAGAAGGATGAAGGTTTCTAATCAAGGAACCAGATCAGTGTCTGCACTAGAGAGGTCCAGTGAGATATACAAATTCGGAAGTGAAGTTTATGTGATCGAGCTAGCAATCAGATTTAGTATTGCGTATGGATGATATATGTACATCGTACGGGCTTTAGTATAATTATATGCTATGTTTTTTGGTTGGTGGAGAGTTTGGGATGACTCTTCAAATTGTTTGGAGTAGAATGAATAATCGACTGAGTAATACCTGAGGCTATTGAGCGTAAGGTAACCCTTAGTAGATTGTTTATCATCCTTGTGCAATGAGAAGGTTTCTAAACTTGGTCGAACCATGAGTTTTGGTTGCTAGTGATTATAGTACTGCATATTATTAGTACATGATTGTTTCTATGGTTATTTCTATGGGTACTAGTGATTGCAATACTGTTAGGAATTGATGTCTGATTGTTGCTTTGTGGCTTATAATGGAATTTCGAGTGTGAAATTCTTTTCTGGGGAAAGAAGGTAACGACCCATATTTTTGAACACTTTATAATCAAATATTAGGATTATTTAAATAATTGAATCTTGGATTTAATTCAGATAAAATTGATTTTGGAATCTTATCTAATTTTATTTGAATAAGAACGATGATAGTAAACTTTTAATTTAGAATTAAAAGTGATTAAAATTGTTTTAACAATAATTAGTTTTAATTAATGGGTGAAATTATTATTAGAGGGCACTGTCTTGGATTTACACGAAACAAGTTTCATCATGTATGGAATAATGTGACTATGTGCGTCGGAAATTTCATAGCGATCGTACGTGTTGTGTGGTCATACATGCTTGAAACGCTTTACATTTGAATTTGAGAATTTAATTATAATATTTATTTTATTATAAATACCCCTTGATAAACCCTTCTCTCTAACTTTCCCTCTTTCTCTTCTTTTAATTTCCAGTTAACAAAATAAGCTGCCACCACAAATCGAATTCTTCTCGAAGATTTTCTTAACGATATTCAACATCGTTGAATCCATTAGCTTCGTGTGAGCGAGGGCTTCGACTTGGTGTGTTTGGTTTTAGGTGTGACGATGATAGGATGTCGTCGATGTGTGGAAGCAGTAGTTAGGGTTAGTTGTAGTCAAAAATGGAAGTGGAGTTAGGTCGTGGCGTCGATGCCGTTGGACTACGGGAGTGTAGGCAAGCAAGTTGAGGTGTTTATAGGTGGTGCGGTGCAACAGAGTTGATCGCAACTTTTGTGTTGTCATGCGGCAATAGTAGTCACAACAAGTTGGAGTTGGGTTGGGGTTGCATCGATGATGCCATTGGGTTTGTGGAGGCATAGGAGTTATTTGGTGGTGGGTTGGTGGTCTCCATAGGCCGAAATCGATTTGCACCAAGCAGAGTTAGAAAATTTAGGCTTCGGGTCACTTCTGGGTAGAGGCAATCAAGTGTTCGATTTAGGGGGCGATGAGGTTGGGCTCGTGAAGAGGAGGAAATTGGCAAAGGTCGTTTGTCGAAATATGGTCTGGTGCTCGGTGTCATTGATCAACGTGCGTGACTTTAGTATGAATATAGTGTGCATAAATGTTTGAAGGCAGGAGTTTGAACATGGGAAGAAGAGGTTAAGTGGATGATTAATAAGTAATTAAGATTAGTAAGTTAATTAAGTTTATTAATTTAAATTATGTAACTTGCAAACTTGTAAAAATTTGTATCTTGTTCATATGAGGTCCGATTGAGGCGTCGTCTTTGCCGTTGCGCTCATATTAGGATTCTCTACGACTTGGGTTTATTTCATCGTGTTTGAAGTTTGGACTATTCGAAAATGTATGAGCATTAGCTGGAGCTTGTGTGAGTTTTGCTCACTAGTTGATTAGGTATTTTTGTGTATATAACTGTTTTTTTATTGAAATATAAATTGTATAACGAATAATGCAAGCTATTACTTTTGGACCCTGCCTTATTTTGTAAAATAGGTGAGAACATTATTATTGAGTGTAATATCTCTTTTGATTCTATAAACATGTATCATGGCCCAGACTACTTGTATACATGTTTGATATTTCTTTGTGAAAAGTGATAGTGCAGTATATATATTCTACATACGTTTTGGAGTATTTGACATAAATGGATTGGGATTGGCAATAATAGGAAATTGGAAACGGAAATGGAAAATGTTAGAAGCAAAACTATCATGATGGATGCACTCTGAAATCATTGTGCCTGCTATTTTAAAGTTTACTTTGGAAGACATCTCAGGGATTCTTCATATTGATTAATAAATACTGTTAGCATAATTATTATCGGAAAATTATCGAGGTTTAAATATATCTTGAAAAATCATTTATGGATTTTTAAAGTGGTGGTTTTGAATCATAAACAAGTTTTTAAATGATGTTTTAAATAAAAAAAAAATTAAAATAGTATAAGTATTTTAAAAGTGTATTTTAAGTGTGTGTGTGTGTATGGTTTTAGAAGTTATTAAAATTTTATTAAATAAATAGAAGGCTTTCATATTATAATATTTAACAAATGGTTTATATTATTTTATTAAATATCTTTGTTTTACAAATAAAGTATTATATGTAAATATCTATCCTTTTAAAGGTATTTTAATATATATATATATATATATATACACAAGTTTTAGAAAGGAAGTTTAATATTTTGTAGAGGGATTTAAAAGGTGTTTTGGGATTATAACACTTATGTTATGATTGACTGTTTTGTAAAATTGATTAAAATGGTGTATAACCTTGTTTAATAAGTGGAGAAGCACTTAGAGCTTTAAATGGATATTTTAAATTAAGGGGGAATTAATTTAAAGGATAAAGATTTGTATATTTTTTGCTTCAAAGACACGACCTCAATATTTTTACCACAAGGACAAACAATCTTCTAAAAATTATTCATAAGGACAAACATTTTCCAAACTTATTCATAAGGACAACAAAACTGTTA
This sequence comes from Allium cepa, assembly GCA_030765085.1. Taxonomy (NCBI): domain Eukaryota; kingdom Viridiplantae; phylum Streptophyta; class Magnoliopsida; order Asparagales; family Amaryllidaceae; genus Allium; species Allium cepa. The sequence continues at coordinate 216,022,455 of CM060946.1, forward strand.
CCGAACTAAAACTGATACCTAAAAATTGCTATCGGTAATTACAAACTGATACCTAAAAACTGCTATCAATAACTAAAAACTGATACCTACAGAAAGTTGTCCTTCAGGATAAAATATTGAAGGTCTGTCCTTGAGGCTAAAAAGCTGTGAAATTTTGTCCTTGACAATAATTTTCTGTTAAATTAAATGGTAAACATAAAAGTAATTTTGGTTTTATATTAACAATGTTTGTGCAACATCTATTTTAACCCATTTAACTATACTTTTGAAAAGTAATTATATCTTTAAAAGGGAATTTCAAGGATAACGGGATAGTAATTTCCTTGGGGTTTGTTGTAAATTCATGTTTTAGTAACATTTGTTTTTAAACCATTAGATAATATTTTTAATTGTTAAAATATTGTCAAATGTGTTTGGAAAATACTTAAATCTTTAAAAAGAATATTTTAAAGAGGATAACAATTATAAAATAGTTTTAAGTTTGTTGTGGCAATGTGTTAGTAACATTCATCTTTAACCTGTTTTGATTATACTTATGAACGTAAAAGGATGTTTGAAAAGAATGTTTTAAAGATAATCATAAGTGAATTAGTTTTGTGTTTGTACTGACAGAGTTTTAGTAACATTTGTATTAAGCCCTTTAAATAATTTGTGAATATCTTAGCACGATAGAGATAAGTATATGAATACTTTTGGGAACTGTTAAAATGTGTTAAAAGTGAATAGTAATGTTTTAATTAAATAGGAAGTTTAATTAATAAGATGGATTTTCAGTTATAAATAGTTTATATTGAGTAAGAAGAGTTCTTACTAATAAAAGAGGTTTTTAGTTAACAAAGGAAAATTAATTAAAAACAAGATTGGAAGTCATTTATATGACTTGATCTTGCTTTTTGTTCGATCATGCTTTGTGTGTTACTTGCTTATGGATAGTTTACGTGCTTAGTTTCCCATATACGGCCATTCACATTGTTATTTGATTTAACTAAATATACTCTAGATATATCTAGAAGAAACACGGAAATAATATAATACAGTTATCTGAGGTGATTCTATACAATACGTATAAACTCGTTTTGCTCTTCCAGGATGAATGATAAGGAAACCCTTTTGCTTAAACGGTTAGGAGGTGATGTCCAATCCTACATATTGTTTGCTTATTACCCATAGAATTGGGGTTGAGATTCTCGGGAAATCAATCGACTGGTTTTGGAGCATCTGGTAAGCAGTAGAGTATACTTATGTGAGATGACTTGAAACCTTAACCACTCCAAAACCATATACGTGTTCTATGCTTTGGAAGAGGTTCATGATTGCTTCATGATAGGTTCATGATGTTCCAATTTATATGGAGATTCAAGATCTATTTGAGATGCTTGAACACATGTAGTTGTCCATAATCTATTCAGGATGTAAGAATCCATGTGTGATTCTAAGACCTATTGTGGTATGGGAATCCATGTGGGATTTGAGATCTGTTGAGCGATTTATGCATGATTTCGAGATTCATTGAGATATAGGAATCCCTATCTATTTTCGAGATCTACTCGAGTTGGAGCTCGTGTGGAAGATCTATTCGGGTGGTGACTAATGGGCTGGAATGCGTGACGTAACATCATCAACAGGTATGACTAAAACCAGAGATAGGAGACGTGGCCAGTAGGGTTGGCAAACCCAGAAGGTGCATGCGACTCCATTTCTAGAGATACTTATTGGGATATGCATGCGGGAGCGATGAACCAGGTCTTAGCAAAACCAACTATCGTTTTCCTGTGGTACATTCAATAGAGATGTACGACGCTTCGGAAGGATATCTCTGGTCCTAGTGTGATAATTCAGATTTGGTTTGACCGAAGAGATCGACGTGGAAATCCTACACAATTAGCGAAAGCGCCTTAGCGGTTGTGATTGTATGTCTATTATTGTTGTGATGTACACTCGCTTGCGTCAAAGCTATGTGATTATTTATATTTCACACCTCAGACATTATTGTATTATCATTGGATTTTATAATAGAAATGGTTTAGTTATTGTAAAGGAAAAACCTGTCCATATTTGCTGGCGGCGTGGTCTTACGAGATACCCTTATTTTAAAGGGTTTTAAGATAAAATAAATATATGCGATTTGAGTTTGTCAGGCTGGTTTACCAGACTGATTCAGGTGTTATTGTCTTAATGCTCATGTTAGGTCGAGTATGTTTTCCAAATTTAGCCGTGATTCATTGGAGCTCTTGGAGAGAAGATGGATGATTTCCTACCGTACTTTATTTCTACTGCATTGCTTGATTTTATCTATCAACATTTGTGAGGACAAGTTGTTATAACTGCCCGAGGCGATGATAGGTTAGTATCCTCTGATTGATGTATGTATATAAAAGTTTTCTTTTTCATAAAGACCTTTTGAGGTATTATATATGATCGTTCTGCATGTGAGATTCTGATATTGTGTTCTCTTCTTTCTTGTCATATTTCTTTTTCTTTTACCCTAACAATTCATCTTTCCGGCTTTGGATGATCGACATATGAATATTGTAGATGTATTAATGTCGACATTCGAGAGTCGAAAAGGTGGATCATTACATTTACACACATATTAATACAACACAACTCCATTTCCCCGCACGCACATCACACAGGAACACACATGTAACACCCCGCATTTTTATACAGTTAAAATTTTGACATATAACGATAAGTATAAAAAATAAATAATTTTGGAATTATCGAAATATGGCTATGAAACTTGTACCATTGCTTCCGAGGCGATTTTGTGATCAGTTTTTATATATAACTTGTCAAAATCTGAACCAATATGAAGAAGTTATGAACGAAAAAAAACAAGAAACAAAACGGAAAAAAACATATGTACATATGGGCTGACCATAGGTCGACCCAATTGGCACACAAGTTGACCGCACGGTCGATCGGTGCTTAGATGCGGTCGACCGCCGGTCGATCCGCATGCAACCTGAACCAATTTTTCGTCCAGATACGTACGTGACGTGTTTTCTAGTTTTTACGCCATCCGAGCTATATTCTTATGGCTCTGAATGACTCTGTGACATAATGGCTCCAGGTTCAATCTAAGAATCTGATTGTCCGAGATCCCTAAGCTCTAATATAAATAGGACCCTAGGACTTGCTATCTTCTCACAATTAGATTTTCTCCTATGGGTTCATTGCCCAAGGTTGAACCCTAAATTGAAAATATTTCTTTGGGTTCTTGGCCAAAGGCTGAACCCTAAAAACAAAATAATTTCTAGGGAGAAGGTTTTCTAAATTAAAATATTATACACCTTGGAGGAAGGGGATCAAGAAGGACTGTGGAGCTAAGTGGAGCACAAGCGAAGCTAAGGACGATAGGTGGGTGGATTTACTTATATATCTTTTAAGTTTAAGATATATAATCGTTAGATTCCCATTTAGAAAATTTTATTCAGTAATTAATCATATTAATTAAATTATGCCGAACTATAAGAAAACTTGTAGTTTATTTACAGTATTAGTATTTATATACTGTTTTCTATGCCTTATTTACATCCTTTTCTATATTTTGAATTTTATGTAAGCGTCGGTTTTCTTCTATCCTCTCCTTTTTCTTCGCGTATGGATTAGAATTGGTTAAATGCAAACATGGATTAAATAATTAAGAATACTGAAATGAAGGAAATAAGATGTAAAATAATAAAAGTTTGAGGAATAGAATTACTATAATAAACTGCATTAAAACAGAAAAAGTTAAGTTGGGAGTAATTACAAGATTTATTGGTCGGTTTAGAAAATAGGAAACATTTCATAACTTAACATCTAAAAGGTAACGATAAACGTAATTGTAAGAAAAAAAGGGGAGCTGCTGAAAAATAGAGAAACCGCTGTATTTTACACTACCCAAAATAGTAAAAGAAATATCGTGCAGTTACGGATTATTGTTTATAGTATTATCCAATATTAAGGTATGGAAATGGATTATATAGTTATCATAACCAATCAAATAAAATAGAATTACTTCCTAAAATAGAAGACAACAAAGTATGAATTCAAACAAGAAAATTATTAATCAAGAATTTGAAGTAGTAAAAATTAATGAACCTAGTCTGCATTTACTGCATAGGCTATTTAAATAGGCAATTATTGTGATAAGTGAATTAGGTAATTAGAGAATTAAAGCAAATTCTATATCATAATAAAAAAAAGGTAGACTAGCACAGACAAGAAATGCTTGTAATTATATAACGGACTATAAAAGAAGAAAAAGTAACGATTACAAGTAGAATTATAACATAGGTTATAATTAAGAAATAAGAACGGAAAAGCTTATCGTGAGACTTATACTAAATTGGTAAGAAATGGTAGTAAAGAATAATGGTAAAAGCTTATTTAAACAACTTCTATTAGGTCAATAAGCAAATAAAACAGAAATTGTAAAAGAGGCTTATTTTATTGAACTTAAGGATTTATATATTAAGTTAAATAAGCAAGATAATGAATGTGGCTCATGCAAACAACATTCCTTATTAGTCTATAGTAATCTCACAAAAATTAGAACTGAGGCGAGGGCAACAATACGCTAATTAAGTTAAATAAGTATCAAACAGAGTAAGAAAAAAAACTAAACGCAATTAAAAGATTTGACTTAGGGTTTAATAAAAGAATCAAATTGCGTTTGGAGCATCCCAAAGGATGAAGCACCTAACAAAGTAGTTCATCACGGATTCCAACATTGGAGAAGCACGTCCAACTTAGAATTTTTGGGCTTCAAAGAAGTATGAGATTCCAACGGGACGTGAGGATACTCTAGGATGGTCATCTGGGCAGGCCTAACGAAGATGTATCCCCGGAGGCAGGTCTGTAGGTATTCCATCAAAAGAGTACGTCTTAACTGCATTTGCATTGTAGGCCTAACGAACAGACCTTTGTAGGCAGTTAGAAGGGCTTGGTGTTCGAAGTAGGGTATTCGTATGTCTAGTACTTGCAATTAAGTTTAAGGATAGTCGCATGCGGATATTGGACAGTATCAAGACGAAGAGTGATTTCAGGAAAGACTAGAGTTAAACCATCAGGCTAATGATTCTTTCACTATGAGGCATTAGATGAGAGGCACGGCTAATTGGATGTTAGATTGTTTGTAGTAGGGCACAGCCACTTAACTCTTTAGAAGTCTTTCGATTAGTTGAGGGGTGGCTACGTGGGGTCATAGCCACGATGAGAAAGAGACATGCCAACTAGAATATCTGTATTGCAGGCCTAACGGAGCAGTCCTTTATAGATATAGAATATTCCTGACCGAGTTCCGTACATGGTTGATCTTGTTGGCGAGATTTAGATAGCAGACAGAACGATTACGTAGTCCTCAATGTACGCATTGGGCGGTACATTATGGATGTCCGAGCACTGGAATAGTCTAGTGCCGACGTGATTTATGTTTTCATAGTAAGTAGTAGAGCACCTGTATTGTTGGCCTTACGAAGCAGTACTTTACAGATGTAGCTACGAAGTGCTCACGGAGCAAAACGATGGAGTATCTATGTTGTAGGCCTTACGAAACACTCTTTTACAGATGTAGTTGCGGAACGCTCTCGAAGCAAGACGATAGAGCCCTTTTCGAGGAGGATATGGAAGGTACCATGGCTGGTGCCTAGGACGAATATGGTCATTGGACATATAGCTGCATGTATGTATATATTAGTTATTAGGTTTTAAACTACTATGGAGTAGATGGGCATGATTCACGAATGAGGTGAGAATATTGTAACCTAATGAATGTAATGTAAGAGTAAATGGAAATAAAACGATATATGTAGAATTAAGCCTAGAAGTATATATTTATCCATTCACCATAACTTTTGTTCAGACCCCCTCCTCATAACATCCTAGATGTTAAGTAGGTGGCAGAGACTTCTCAACTAAATGACACTTGCTTAGAAAGTGTTATTACTTGGGTGAGTATTTACTTCCATTATGAGATAGTTCTCCATTATATTTATCTTTTCCTATATGCAGGATACCAGATACCCAACTCGGACTTCAGTGGGCTTGGGTTTTAGTATTTTTGAAAAAAATCCAGACCATTGGAGTTTGGGTTGTTACATTTGGTATCAGAGCCTTGGTTTAGATCCCTAGGTAGATAGTGAGTGAATGTATTTGTATTTTTAATATATATATATATATATATATATATATATATACTCTTAAAACCCCAAAGAGAAGTCCATTCTTTGAGTAAATCAATATTTGGAGAAAGTTTGGGAAACAATCTAGTGTATCAAAACTTGGAGTAAAGAAATTCTAGAAGCTATAAAACTTAGAATGGCAAATATTTTGGATTCGGCAGAGAATATTTGGAAAGTGAAAGCAAATTAAAAATCTAGTCTAGTCCAGCAATTAAACTCTTAAGGTTGAAAAGTTTTTGGAGATTTTCAAGTTTTAAGTTTAAAAGTTTACAGCTTTATAATTGTATTAGCTTAAATGTGGAAAGTTGGAGAAAAACAACGTCAAAGCATTTTTGAATTTGAAAATAGAGAAATATACAGTGTAGAAAATATAGGTACTATTAACTTTAATTGAAAACTAGTATTTTGGGCTGTACTGACAATGTTTTACAAAACATAAGTCTTAGTCAAGTAGAAACGTGTTTTTGAAAGGGGGAATTAATTTAAAGGACAAAAATTTGTATATTTTTAGTCTCAAGGACACAACCTCAACATTTTTACCACAAGGACAAACGTTCTCCTAAAAATTATTCATAAGGACAAACATTCTTCCAAAATTATTCATGAGGACAAACATTCTTTCAAAACTGCTACCGAACTAAAAAATGATACCTAAAAACTACTACCGATAACTACAAACTGATACCTAAAAACTACTATCAATAACTAAAAACCGATACCTAAAGAAAGTTGTCCTTCAGGCAAAAATACTGAAGGTCTATACTTGAGGATGAAATGCTGAGAAATTTTGTCCTTGACAATAATTTCCTGTTTTTGAAATCCTTATTTAAGTACGAAAAGGTTTATAAGTCGTAAAAATATTTTCCTAGCTTTAAATAAATTAAAACTGTTTTGAAAAAGAATTTTTTATAGGTTGGGCAAATTAAGAGGTTGGAGCAAGTTCATGGACATTAATATAGATTCAGTTGAAGTATAAAGACGTCAAGACTCCACTCAAAGGGTGGAGAGCAGGCAAGGATATTTAGCCAAAGTCGTAACCGCGACTCAGACAGCCCGATAATAGATAGCATTTACTTAGGCTTGAATTAGTTAAGGAGGAGATGGGCAAGGCAAGCATGCCATAGAAGTGAAAAAAAGGGCCAGGTCAACCGACGACCAAGGCGGGTCGATCGCCCTAGTTCGTTTGCATGTGTATAAATGCATGTCACAAGATCTACACGGATCTATACTCCATTTCCACAGACCTAATAATTTTTCACCATGACTCCAAGAACCTCTCTAGTTCACCTTTTTCCCCACCTCACACCACAGGAGATAGTTTGGTGTCAGAGTGATAAGTGAATAGTGCAGTCTTACTCCGATACAGCCTCGTACCAGTTTTTGCCAGGAAGGGCAGTGAAGTTTACTGATTTTTCGGGCACACGTTTAGCGCGGCTCTTCTTAGACACAGGGCTACGACAGATTCTTAGCCATGAGATGATCAAGCAGCAAGCGTATCCCAGGTTAGTACGTCTTTTTGATGCTAACTTACGTACTAGCGATGAGGATGAGGAATTGACCTTCCAGTCATAGGTCAAGGGAGTTAGGATAGTTTTCACCGAGTCTCACTTGGCTAATATTTTAGATATCAGAGGGTATGGCTTAGAGGCAGGGTAGATTGAGATGACGGACATGGTCATTTTGCAGCAGATTCTTTTATACCCCCAGCACCCCGATAGGAGCACCGGGTAGTTGACCCTATTAGCTAGGTTAGTTATCTGCATTCTACAACATAACCTTTTCCCCAAGATAGGGAGTTTTGATCCGACATACCCTATTGTGAGGCGGGCCACTTACGCCATATTCGGAGGATTGCAGCTGAACTGGGCTAGGACAATTATGGCCCAGTATATGACAGCGACCGGTCTTCACAGATCTACTATGATTTACTGTCACCTTTGGACATGGGTCTTCAGGTGGGTCGGAGGGACTAATAGTGAGCAAGCCCACCCCATGATAGATTCATCCACACTGAGGAGGATGCATATAGGATAGGCCCAGACTCAGGCTCCACAAGAGGAACAGGCGCACGAGCAGCAGCCCTCACCACATTGGCAGGCACTCCAGTACTTTCATGAGCATCGGCACTTTCCCTCGCCACCGTTTGAAGGTGGCATAGGACATACTGAGTCGCCATGGCCCGCTTGGCCATCTGATCCCACGACTAGAGTACGTGGGGATATGGATATGGATCTTAGGCAGAGGAAGTAGGGGCCTCTTATCCCCCTCCACCAATGAGCTACGAGGATCAGTGTAGGGCCCTTGCCGAGAGGTAAGAGCGGCTCGCTAAGGAGCACGTAGAGATTCTACAGGGACAGCAGAAGACGATTAAGAGACAGGATGAGTTAGCTAGGTCTCAGCGTGAGGTTGAGGCGAGCATTAGGCAGCAGGAGGAGCACCTTAGCTATTTGGATTCCTTTATTAGAGTCCTCCTGTGTCAGGGCGGACAGGGGCATAGGCCTCCTAGCCAGAGATTATGGCTATGTTAGCCTACGTATGTCATCTATCTAATATCGTATTGTAATAGGGTTTGTTCTCCCTTTTTAATAAAAAAATTGAACTCTTATGCAACAATCAAAATTCTATGGTAATATATCAGTACTGATGCTTTTTCTCTTTATTTTTGTGATGTTCACAAATGGAGGATAAGGACATAAGAACGTTATTATAAAAAGTATGAGCAGAAATAAGAATGACAAAAAGGAAAATAGCAAACTAAAGAAAAGCAAGGAAACATCAAAAAAAGACTTATAAAGCTATTTTCTTATGTAAACTGTGCTTAGGAAAAATAGAAAGGGATTTTTTATAGGATAGCAACTCAAAATCTCAAGTACGGGGAACGATGTATATAAAAGAAAATCGGAGAAATATGAAGTTTCTTTGTTTTCTGTCTTCTTTCTAGCATAAGAAATTGACTTCAGAAAATTAGATTTTTTTTGAAATTTGAGTATTAAAAGATGTACGTTAGAATTTGGATGAAAAATCGGTTGAACTATAGCCCTGTTCAATAAGAGTGCGGGAAAAATTAGGTGAAAAATGTTTTAAGTTTTCAAAAAATTACATTCATATAGAAATTGTAAGTATATTTAGGTTGAGCACATCATGTTTTAAAAATAAATTTTTAAATAAAAAGCATTCACATAGGAGGTACCGCTTTGAAATTTATGTACATACATACATATTGTTTTGAAAAACTATTTTGCAAAAAAGCACGGATGGCTGCAAAATTGGATGTACACTAATTGGTTGTAATAAGTGTGAGGATTACATAAATTTTACCCTTCCCTAAATTTCCTAAGGGTGGGAGAATGTAAGACCTTGCATTTTTATACAGTTAAAAATTAACGCATAACGATAATTAATGAATATAAATATTTTTGGAGTTATCAGAATATGGCTTTGAAACTTGTACCATTGCGTCCAGGGCAATTTTCTGATCACTTTCCATATATAACTTATTAAAATCTAAACCAATATTAAGAAGTTATGAATGCAACAAAAACAGGAAACAAAACGAAATATATATATATATATATATATATATGTAGTCGACCGCACAGTCGATCGGTGCTTAGAGGTGGTCGACCGGCCGGTCGACTCGCATGCAACCTAGACGAATTTTTCATCCAGGTACGTACATGACGTGTTTTCTAGTTTATACGCCTTCTGAGCCATACGTTCTTCGATCTATGGCTCCAAACAACCCTGTAACATGGTGGCTCCAGGTTCAATCCAAGAATTCGACGGTCTGAGAACCCCAAGCTCCAATATAAATAGGACATATGCCTAGCTATCTTCTTACAATTAGATTTTCTCCCATAGGTTCATTGCCTAAGGTTGAACACTAAATAAAAAATATTTCTTTGTGATCTTAGCCTAAGGCTGAATCCTAAAAAGAAATTAATTTCTACGAAGAAGATCTTCTATGTTAAAATATTATGCACCTTGGAGGAAGGGGGTCCCGAAGGACTGTGGAGCCAAGCGGAGCACAAGCGAAGCTAAGGATGACAGGTGAGTGGATTTATTTATATATCTTTTAAGTTTAAGATATATTATCTTCAGATTCCCGTTGAGAAAATTTTATTCAGTAATTAATCATATTAATTAAATTATGCCGAACTATAAGAAAACTTGCGGTTTATTTATAGTATTAGTATTTATATACTTTTTCTATGCCTTATTTACATCCTTTTCTACGTCTTGGATTTTACGCAAGCATCAAGTTTTTCTTATATCCTCTCCTTTTTCTTCATGTATGGATTAGAATAGATTAAACACGAATATGGATTAAATAATTAAGAATATTGAAATAAAGGAAATAAGATGTAAAATAAAAAAGTTTGAGGAATAGAATTACTGTAATAAATTGCATTAAAATGGGAAAACTTAATTTGGGAGTAATTACTAGATTAATTGGTTGGTTTAGAAAATAGGATATATTACCATAATTAACATATAAAAGATAACGATAAAAGTAACTGTAATAATAAAAGAAATAAAAAGGGGAGCTAGTGTTAAATAGAGAAACCACTGTATTTTACACTACTTCAAAATAGTAAAAGAAATATCTTGCAGTTGTGGATTATTATTTATAGTATTATCCAATATTAAGATATGGAAATGAATTATATAGTTTCATAAGCAACCAAATAAAATAGAATTACTTCCTAAAATAGAAGAGAATAAAGTAAAGTCCGAATTGAAATAAGAAAAATATTAATCAAGAATTTGAAGCTGTAAAAAATAATGAGCCTAAGTCTGCATTTACTGCGCAGGCTATTTAAATAAGCAATTATTATGATAAGTGAATTACGTAATATTAGAGAACTGAAGCAAATTTTATATCATAATAAAAGAAGGCAGACTAGAACAGACAAGAAACGCCTGTAATTATATAACGGACTGTAAAAGAAGAAAAGGGTAACAATTACAAGTAGAATTATAACATAGATTATAATTATGAAATAAGAATGGAAAAGCTTATCGTGGGACTTATGATAAATTGGTAAGCAATAGTAGTAGAAATAATGGTAGAAGATTATTTAAACAATTTTTATTAAGTCAATAAGCAAATAAAACAGAAATGGTAAAAGAGGTTTATTTTATAGAACTTAAGGTTTTATATATTAAGTTAAATAAGCAAGATAATGAATATGGCTCATACTAACAACATTCTGTATTAGATTTATGGTAATCTTACAATAATTAGAAGTGAGACGAAGGCAGGAATATGCTAGTTAAATTAAATAAGTAGCCAATAGAGTTAGAAAGAAAACTAAACGCAAATTAAAAGATTAGACTTAGGGTCTAATAAAAGAATCAAATTGCGTTAGGAGCAGCCTAAAGGATGAAGCGCCTAAAAAAGCAGTTCATCATAGATCCCTACAATAGAGAAGCACGTCCAACTTAGAATTTTTGGGCTTCAAGGAAATATGAGATTTTAATAGGACGTGAGGATACTCTAGGATGGTCCTCTGGGTAGGCCTAATGAAGCTATATCCCAGAAAGCATGTTTGTAGGTGTTCCATAAAGCGTGTATGCCTTGATTATATTTGCATTGTAGGCCTAATGAAGCAGACCTTTGTAGGCAGTCAGAAGAGCTTGGTGTTCGGAGTAGGGTATTCATATGTCCAGTACTTGCAAATAAGTTTAAGGATAGTTGCATGCGAATATCAGCCGACATCAAGACCAAGAGGGACTTTGGGAAAGACTAGAGTTAAACCATCAGGCCAATGATTCTTTCACTATCGAGACATTGGATGAGTAGCACCGCCAATTGGATGTTAGATTGTTTGTAGTAGGGCACGACCACTTAACTCTTTCGAAGTATTTTGATTATTTGAGGGGTGGCTGCATGGGGCCATAGCCACGATGAGAAAGAGACAGACCAACTAGAATATCTGTATTATAGGCCTAAAAAGAAGTCCTTACAGATATAGAAAATCCCTGGCTGTGTTTCGTACAAGGTAGACCTTGTTGGCGGGATTAAAATAGTAGAAAGAACGATTACTTAGTCCTCAATGTGTGCATTGGGTGGTACATTGTGGATGTTCGAGCACTGGAATAGACTAGTGCGGACGCGATTTACGTTTCATAGTAAGTAGTAGAGTGTTTGTATTGTAGGCCTTACGAAGCAGTCCTTTACAGATGTAGTTACAGAACGCTCTCGAAGCAAGACAATGCAGCCCTTTTCGAATAGGATACGGAAGGTACCATGGGTGGAGCCTAGGACCAATATGGTCATTGGGCATATACCTACATATATGTATATATTAGTTATTAGGTTTTAATCTACTATGGAGTTGATGGGCATGATTCACGAATAGAGGCGAGAACATTGTAACCTAATGAACCTAATATAAGAGTAAATGTAAATAAAACGATATATGTAGAATTAAGCCTAGAAGTGTATAATTTATCAATTCACCAGAACTTTTGTTCTGACTCCCTCCTTGTAACATCCTACAAGTTAGGTAGGTGGCAGAGACTTCTCATCTATGTGATTCTGCTTAGGAAGTGTTATTTGGGTGAGTATTTACTTACTGTTATATTTTAATAAATTCCGCTATGATAATTAATTAAGCTCTAACATATTTATCTTTTCCTATTCGCAGGATACCAGATACCCAACTCAGACTTCAGTGTGCTTGGATTTTAGCATTTTGCGAAAAATCTGGACCACTGGAGTTTGGGTTGTTACAACACACATCCACACACGCACATATATGTGTTCACACATAAGCGCACAAACACACACACACACACACACATATATATATAGTTACACTTCACACTAACACACATGAAAATACTCACATGCCCTACTTGTAACACACATAGGCAAATCACACAGCTACCAAGGATGACTCCACATATACCAACTGCTAACACTCACACACACACACACACACACACACACACATATATATGTGTGTGTGTGTGTGTATGATATCTGACTTTATATAAATATTTGAGTTGAGTATATTTGTTTCAGTTTACTTCAACTTGAATATACATATATATAAACTTTATTGATAAATTTCCAAGGCTTTCCCAAACATAAAAATGAAAATAAACTAAGCTCCAGTAAAATGCAATGCATCAACAACTAAAAAGATTACAAAATTATTTAACTGTCTAGCACCCTCAATATAAATATATAGTAAGGCATGGAGTAAAAATGTAGACATTCCTGCAATAACACATTCAAAACATTCACTAACACACTCCTAAGATCACGGGATTGTACATATATAATTACACACACTACACATGCAATAGAGCATGCCAAAACACACGCTAATATACATGTAGAACACATTATATGGTAGCTTGCATGAACACAGAGTTATGTAAATGCAAATATACTTACAGGTTACCCTTTAACACATGAACAAACTATACCAATACATGGCTGCCAAAGAAGAAATCTGCTCCAAGTTGTTAACTTACCTCTAGTTCTTCTCCTTCTCTCAGGAATGCTCGCCCCAATATCACTCCCTATATATCTTGCTCCAACATTTTATCTGGATGGCCGCTTTTTGTCTTCGCACACCTCAACAAAACCTTCATGTTCCTTAAGTGAGTGAATGTATGTGTGTCGAGAGGCATACAATTAAATTTAGGAATTTTTAGATTTATATCTGAATTGAATTTGATTTTTAAAATAAGATATGATTTAGAGATGAAAAAGGATTCTTCTCTGCCTCACAAACACTCTGCTTATACTTACAAATAGAGTAGAAAATTTCGTGAGAAGGAATGGTCTAAAGTTTGGAAATCTTTAGAAATTTGTTTTCTAAATTTTGATTTAGGTTAGTGTATATTGGGCTTTAGGTTATTGGGCTTCTTTTGTTTACTTTTTATTTTCTTTTCTTCCTTTTGTTTATTCTAAAAAACAAAAAACATAAGCTCAATTATAAATCCTATTACCCCATTAAATCATTTCCTTTCACAAATTTTACTTTCCATTAAATTACACCTTTATTTGTTTTATAAAAGTAACTTTTCCATAATTTCAACTAATTAATTACTCATACTATATAAAACATTTACTAATCAGTTTCAAATTTATATTATTAAAATTTATTCTTTCACCTTAATATTCTTTTTTTCAAAATTCCTACCATATTTCTAAGTACTTAATTCAATTCCAAATAAATTCATTAATTATTATTATTTAATTATTAACTAATCGTTTCTCAACTAGGGTTTTACAGACTTCCTCCATAACTAAATACGTCCTCGCAATTTCCCAAAGGAATATAAAGCAATGGTAATAACTTCATTATCAATTTTCATTGATATCAAGCAATCATTAAAAAATCCCCTGGTACAAAATCTTTTCCTTTTAAATAACTTCGCTTTTAGCTAATTTTAACAGATTGATCCAATAATACTTTATCATGTACTAAATACTACACTTTGATCACACAAACTATATATTTAAGTGCTTTACACGAATTTATAAATACTTTCCGTATAGAGTTTCCATTTGAAAAAACAAATACTTTTCTATTTTTATCTATATGAATCAAAACCATAATCCTATCTCCACTTAAATATGTGTCATGAGTCTTTATAATTTTAATTCATTTTCAATTATCGAACTAAGGCATTAACTTAAAACATATACTTCACAGAAGTATATATAATGTAAACATATCCATAACATGTCATAGAGACAAAATTTTCAACACTCTTTATGGTAACTTCAATACTAAAAATTCCGCAAAGATTTATTATCAGTAATTATCAATCAATCAATAATATATACATATAAACATACATCTAATGTATCTATCGGAATGTAATTTATACATTTCCACTACGCACTTTGATCACTAATGGATAAGACTATAATAATTTTACACCATGCCACCAAAGGTACATCATTTTATATACTCATAATTGTTAGCAAAAATATTATATCCATATACAGATATGCTCCCAGATGATCACCTCAGCAATCATCATATACTAGGTAATATATATATATATATATATATATATATATATATATATATATTACCTAGTATATGATGATTGCTGAGGTGATCATCTGGGAGCATATTTGTGTGTATATATATACACACATACTTACATTATATCTTTCTATAACTTAATTCCCAACACAATCAAGGGAGGGATCCAAAGCCTCATCAAAGCCAATGACTTGTAACAACCCTATTTTAGTTTTCTAGTTGATTAAGTTTAATTAAAGATAATTAATTCTAATTTGTGATTTATGAAATTTAATTGTGAAATTAAATCTAGTTTTGAAAATAGTGATTTGCTTATTTAAGGAATTAGTTTCATTTCTTAAAAAGGATCTCAATTTAAATGCGTAATATGATTAAACCAATTATTTCAATTTGGCATTTGAGTAAATTGTTAATGTTGAGATTATTGTTAAAATGATATTTTTTTGAAATTTATAATCCATCTTTATTAAAATGATTATAAATGATTTTCTTTGCTAAAGTCATATTGAATTTATACAACGCACTTCAATATTGATTAAAATGATAGTTTCTAATATATTAGTATTTGTCAAATTTTGTGAAATCAAATTTATAATTTATAAAACATTGTTTATTGTAAATGTGTATTTTATAAGCAATAAAACAAAATATAAATTAGCAACACTTCTCTTAGAATTGATAAACTTTATTGATGGGGTCATAACCAAACCCATTTGGCCCATTTAGGTGATGTTAGTAAGAAGAAATGAAACTTACATTATTATCTTTTTCACATAACTTCATTCTAAAATCTGAAATAAGAAAACCTATGCTCTCATAAACCCTAGCTCAAACGATCCTGAATTCTAGTTGCAAATTATGTAGCTTTTGGGTAATTCTATTAGAAACCAAAAGAAGGTAATCTCCTGAACCTCCTAGTACATCAATTAGAGTTATTAATCTTTTTGCCTATTGGTAGAATTTTCTTTTTGCAATTTTTGAAATTAAAACTTAGGCAATTTCTAAAAGGTATTAGTTTAGGAGACTTCAGGGTCCTTGCTCCAGTTCAAGTTCATACAAGTGACCTAGCACTTACATAACTATTTCTAAACTGATATAGGGTGCATGAGCTGTTTTGAACGGATTGTTGTTAAATCTACTGTTCAAATGATCTATAATTCTTTAGTTGTTTGCATGTTTATATATATATATATAACTTTTTTTTACTAAAAACCCTAGGTGTTTAATCACTGGAATCATTAAATTATAGTTGAATTAGGGTTGCACGACACCAAAATTTGTACCCTAAAAGTCAAAACTGTCACGTCCAGAGAAACCATCAACATCGAACCACTAGGGAGGCGATGATACTGCTTGGAATTCTATCCAGGCAACACCACCGGTCCACTTGGACTAGTGCACCGCTCATGGCTTAGAGAGAGTTCCAGGTCATGTTGTGCTTCCTCATCGATCGCCCATTTGGCCTTCCGTTCGCACGTTATATTCTTGGTAATTTATGCCTTGTTTCTATTGCCTATTTAGTGATGATTTTAGTGCATGGTTTTCGAGTTTTAAACTATTGAATTTGAGATTGTTTTTAAATGCGTATAACAAAGAGTCCATAGCACAACACTAAATTTCCATCGCATGTTTTCAATAAGGATTTTCCAAGAGATTGATTTTCAAATCGAACCATTTCTACTAAATCATTTTAAGTAATGAATTATTTCGTTTATAAAGAACATTTGAGAGTGTGTGTTTATGTGTTTTTATTTATTTATTTAAACAATTATTTATTATTTATATAATAAGAATGATTTTGAAATGTAAACAAGGTTAGTTTCGATTAAAGGTTTATATACATATATGGTTTTGGATAAGAGTAATTATGGATTTATAAAATATAAGTAATTATATATATATATATATATTATATAAGTTTTGGAACACTGTTTTATTAACTATATATCCTATATGGAATTTTGAGACAACTTTGTACATACAAGTGCATTTTTTGAATAATTTGGATTTATGTAATATTTTATCAAATAATGAATATCTATAAAGTTAAATAATAATCAAGTTATGGAATTTTAAATAAAGGAACTTGAAAGTAATATTTTATGTAAAGTAATTTTAGAAAAATATTTTTATATTAAAATTAAATCTAATTACTTTCAAACCTTAAGCTCTTATAAGATTTTCTGCTGTTAGGCATTTTCGTGCGACTTTCGGATTTTTTTTAAATAAAAATATTTTGAGAACCTTAATTATATAATTGAGGGAAATACTAACGATCGACTTAGTGTTATTGATTGGTTTAAATGCTTTCAAGTAACGCTTCTTTGAATATGTTATAACTCATTGAATAGAATATTTGAGTGGAACTTACTAGCCCATTAAGAAATACTCGAATCTCACCGGGTAGTATGGGATGCCTTGGTTAAATTCTTATGATTTCTATTAGGAAGTATTTAACACTTTAGAATTGTTTCTTTTTTTGGTGTTTGTTGGGGTGGATAGATCCTTAAGAAAATATAGTTTAAGTTTTCCATCTATATCGGTAATAAGTGAGATTTGCTAGCTTCTAGTAAATATTTGAATTTCATCGGATGGTATGGGAAGTTTTGGTTAAGTTCTTGTGATTGCTAACAATGATAGTAACTCGCACTTTAGAGAGTATTCCTTTTGGTATTTGGCCGAGGGTCGATAGATCCTCAAGGATTATTCTCCTACATTTCTTTTTAAAAAAATTGTGTCATGCTATGTATTCTATGACCATTTTGAACGGTACGGACAACCCTTGTGATTAGTTAGGTTTCTGTTTCAAGGTATGTGGATGATCCTACTTATCAGATTAGTATAGTGATACCAGATATGGTTTTTTTTCTACAGTACGGACGATCGTCGGTACAAATGATCAAGGTGATTGATATGGATTGTTTCAGTTTTTATGACTTTCTACGGTTTCGTGTTTGAAATGTTCTTACGCTTTGTGATAAATTTTAGTTAAACTATTTATATAACTAATTCACATTTATAGTACCATATACCTTATATTATATCTTATTCTCACCCGTTTGAACATCTGGAGATACCCGAACCCGTTTATTTATAACACTTGGGTCACACCGAGACTTTTCAAGAATCTGGACTTGTAGGATTTTGGGTAGGTATACTAGCATATGACAGACCTTTTGACCTTTCAGTTTGTCTTCTGTAGGATATTTATGTATTATTTTATGGGATGTATTATTTGAGATAGTGGCTTATTTTGGATGTATATTATGTGATTTTAGCATTACATTTTATAGACTTACAGCATATATTGTATATGACGTATATTATTCACTGTGATTTCTGATTGATGTTTATATGATATACTGCTTTGATTTGGAGAAACTAGTGTGTTTCTTTCTATAAAATGAGACTGTATACGTCAAAATTTCATTCCAGATATTTATTAAAAATAGTAAGTGTTACGTGTCAGTGTTATATTAAAGATATTTTTACATTTGGTTGCCCTTAGCAAGCCATATTCTACATATTATTAGACGACATTATTTGTAATGTTTTTAATAATATGGTATCAAGTGGGGTCGTAACAGTTGGTATCGAAGTAGAATCAGAACATTATAACATACCTGAGACCTAGATGACAGAGAGTCTTATCCCTTGGGGTAATGTGGTAGATATTTGTATTAATTACCTATATAGATAAGAGTACAAAATGATTATAAGATAATCATTTGGGCCATATTTTTACTTTAACTAGTATAATTAAAATAATATTAGAGTTTGGATTGTATAGAATAGGATTATGGATGGAGGCAGACCTAGAGTTGCACCAGGGTCGACCAGTAATCCTAGAACAGAAGGAATGTTTTTGACTCCTGAGTAGATTGCAGAGACCGTCTGTACTGTCCAACAGTTATGCCTGATGGTCATTTTGTTCGTGCTAATTTTTCTCGCTCTTGTAGTGACTTCGAATGCTTAGGAGGTAGACCCTTCAAGGGAAAAAGGAAGCTCATAGAGATATAGGCCTGGATAAAAACGTGCGAGAGGATCTTTGCTCACATGGTTTAGCACCAAAATTGGTCACTAATACCCTTGAATAGAGTTGTTTAGAGAGATTAACGAAGAAATTAAATTAAAAAAAAGAAATAAGCAATTGAATGCAAAAAGAATAACAAAAAAGGGAACACCAAATTTATAGTGGTTTGGCGTAATTGCCTACGTCCACTTTTAATATGATCTTTATTACTTCTTCAATTACTTGAGTACAGATACAATGCGTAAACAAACAAATTGAATGAAAGTTTGAATAGAAGAGAAATGAGTACAAAAAATGGCAGAGTATCCCTGGAGTTCCCGAGAAAAGGTCCCTTCATCTATACCTCTGCCCCTCTATTTATAAATAAAGAAAGGCTGGACTTTTTACGCAGGCCTAAGAACAAGGTAGCTCGCCCATAATCGGTCAAGTTGACTGAACGAGCCATACCGACCCATTTCCACTAAACCACCTATGTCATCTCAGAGGCTTCCTTGTTGCTGACTCAAAGCAAAGAAATGCCAACCGTGTCACTCTGTTGTAGGTCGAAGAATTTATTGACTTCCACAAGGTTCACCGAACTAAGTCTGCCGAACCACGCATGTCGTACCATCAAGGCCGAACCACGAACGCTGAACCACAATTGACCAACCATTTTTTGCTATCTTCCCTTGACCGAGCAATGCGTGCCGAGCTACCATAACTCCCTTGGCCGAATGATGCATGACTTAGTACTTCTAAAGCCGGACCACGATCAGCCAACCCATCAGGTTCGGTCTCATCCACATCGAGCGACTGGGGCCGAACCCTTCTTGATCGAACTATGTCTTGCCTATCTTGGCCAAACCATCCTGGTTACACCCTAATATCGACCCCCTCTGGCCAAGACAGTGTCAAATACACTGGTTCATGTATATAGGCCAAACCAGACTTGAGTAACATCAGTCTCTTATATTTCCATTCCTCTCTTAGCTTGAGTCCTGTCTAGGTTCAACCTTAAGCTCTATGACTATAGCCATATAGCCGAGCCAATGTGCCAGGTAACATTTGCCCCCCAAAGTGCGTCGTGTGAATCAACATGACGTGCTTTGAATCAGTGATCAATGCCCACTTTCAGGAGCTGCTTCATCCAAAATGATAATTGACTGTTGTTATTTGTTTCATTAGCCTTCGTTGAAGCTTCGTGTCATCTAAATGTATCATTTCAGTCTCTAGGAGATTCTTGAAATCCTGTTTTAACATTCCAAAAGCTGAATGTACACAACCTCTCGGAGGTTGAATCACACTGGATTTCTCAAACCCATGCTTTTCCACCTATCGAGTGAAATCCAACTCTCCATTGCACTATCATCTTTGATTATCTTACATGCATATACATATACACATTTTATTTTAATATCATTTTCATTTATTTATTTATTATTATTATATATATATATATATATATATCTACTACTAATAAAGAAAATTCGTTGAACTAATTTACTCGGTGTCTTTTTGAAATTCCAAAAATGCCCTTGCTTTCCGTTTACATATTTGCGCTCAAACAAACATATCAACGTATACAATAATACAAACAGCCCGTGTGCGAAAACATGGGCCCATATTAGTATATATTGTGAATAAAGGGTGGGTCAGCATATGAAGGCCGGCCAACTTGGTCGGTTTACTAGGACAACGTTCGACATCTCTACTTGCCGACCCAGTGATGCTTTGTGACTGGGTCTGTAGGAGAATGCCCGTTCATCTCCTCCTCTACCATATAAAAGTCTTCACTTCTTCTCCTTCTTCCCACTCTTATTTATCAACTTATCCTTTTCAGCTTTACAAAAAAAAGAAACCCTCCTCCATAAAACTGCCATCACTCTTTTTCTCTCCCCTTTCCATTTTCTTCCCAAATACCTTCTGACATCCTCTTGACTTCGAGCCTTATAGTGCACGCGCCTTAACTCCAACTAACTTCGTAGGTAAGGACTTGGATTTTAGCATAATTTCCTTGCCCATGTCCCTCCAAACTTGTCTCAGATCCAAGCCATGCGCGTATTCGCTCTTTCCTAAAGGGAACGAGGTGAGAGTGATAGTCCTAGTGACAGTATGTGTGAGGAGAGCGAAGAGTTTGGGGAGGAGAGAGAGAGTTTTTGATTTTTTGAGGAGGAGGAGGAGTTCGATACTCTAAATGGTCGCGAGGGTTGAACTTTGGCAATAATATGGGTCAGCGATTTGAGAAACAGTGTAGGTCGGTAATTTGGAATATGGTATTGTCGTTAGTTTATTAGAGTAGAGTTGGATCGGTTGGAGTTAGGCAATAGAGTGAGTCGGTATTCTAGGAAGGAGTGGCTGGGAACATGTCATCGTGAGGCCGTCCGATGGTTAGGGAATGAGTGTGGGTCAGTTATTTTTGTCTAGAGAAGCGAACGGTAGTTGGTAGTCCATAGGAAAGTGGTTCAGTTGTCTATGTCTAGAGGGTCGGTCGGTATAGATAGTTTATCGCTTGGATCGGTATTGAGTGTTGGGATCGGTATCAGAAATTAGGACTTTTTTAACTCGAACACAATGCACATTTTGGTAACTTAGCTCCACAACCAACCATAGCGTATCGGATAATGACAAGTAATAAAACATATAAGCCAAAGGACTCAATTTGAAATAACTCCCTCATAGTTTGAACAATTTTAAATGCAAATTTAACTCAATAAATGCGAACAACAGCCTTCACATTCTATGATGCCAATGTTCGATTACAAGACTTCTATTGCCAATCATACGATAAAATGCAGGAGATGGTCAGTGATGATAGTCTCCGAGGGCAACAACTTAAAGTTCTATCACACCACACTTGTGCTTAAAACTTTAGCTTTTTCTGCACTCACGTTTGAGTCATCGCACTAGCTCACACACAACACGGGGGGATATATTATTGTCGTTATATCTGATATTGATTGTCTTTCAAGTATAGGTTAAACAAATATCTATCCATACTAAACGCTCGTTGAAGATGTCTAAAAAATCAAGCTTTGTTATAGTTTCTGATAAGCCCGATCCAAGTTCTCGGTAGGAGGTAGTAGGAACTTCGAATCCACCGATGATCTCTATAGATGGTATTCTGAATCCATCTGCTGTAGTTATAATCCCGGGTCCTGACGCCGTAGGTGGAGCCGTTGTTCTAGATAATCCTATTGATTCACAAGCCTCAAAAATTGGCAGAACCGCTCTTCATCGATTGTGCTCAATCCATGGAATCCCCTTCGATGACGTTTTAGTTCTGTCAGGACAAGATCGGCCTCACCTGTCCCCATCCGGTTATACAGCGTGCAACAAATCTATGTGCTGGGTCAGAAACGTGCCGCTTTTAATTCATTTCTCCATGAATTGTTGCGGTATATCGGGATTTCTCCGACACAACTACACCCTAATAGTCATGCGTTTATCATGGCACATGTGTCCTCATTGAGCACCTTATTCAGAGTCCTACTCCTGAGGATATCTGTTATATCTACCGCTTCAAAAGACAGTCCGACCGTCCAACCTCCATATTTCTCAAGCCACATTCCAAATGTTAAATTCCGACGGAGGCATGGAATAAATTTTTCCAATACAAGCAAGAGTGGTTTTATGTACGTTGCCCCCCTGGTTTTGCGAGAAGATGGCTGGAAGGGAGTACGCTTCACTCCTAGACTAATATTTGTATAAGGCTTGAAGTGCATCCTTTCTAAACTTTTTTTGACTTTTCATGTATCCGCCAATGACCTGAAGGCGTTGGGTATTCTGAGGCCGTGGAGGCCATTCGAGCTATTCCCGTGAGAGACCGGGATATAAAATCTGTTATTTCCAATGAATTGCTTTTGAAGAGGGTCATTGAACTAGCCTTCCAATTGGTTTCACTACAACCGGATCCGTTGTGGAAAAAAGCAAAGAGCAGGTCGGACCTTCGATGCCCTCTGCAGGAGGGCCCCCTGATACAACTGAGGAAAGTGAAATTAGAGAAACCGAGGTGGTAGAGGTGATCGATGAAAACATATGTTCCGGCCAAGTGCCAGAGTCTGATGCACCTGGTGCTGACGAACCACTGCCTCCTCCAAAGAGGAAGAAGAGTCAGGCTTACAAGTTGAAAATGAAGACGGTTGGTACTCCTATCGAGAAGAGGTCGTTTCCCCAAAATTTAGAGGGTTTACTAAAGGGTCAATCTGATCTAAGCATCCCCGACGACTTAATAAATTATGTCTTCAATGACCCTGAGGCTATGGGACTTAATTCGTCCGTGAGAAGCGATAAAGGTGCTCAGGCTCGTCATCATGGAGAGAAAACACCAATAAATAAAGCGAAAAACACTGGTCCGTCGAGGGGATGCAGTAGGACACACACAAACACTTACACTCCTCCCTACACTTGAATTTTAATCATCATATGATTTTCACTAACTCGTTCGTACTTGGTTTCTGTTCAGGTGATATGGGGCGTACACATGGCATTGACAATGTTCGTGGATCTTCTATCTTCTACCATTCTAGTCGGGATTCAGGATCAGGTAGACACTGAGATTGGGACGACAATGGCGATAGAGACTACCGTCCTAGAGATGCATCGTCTTCCCGAAGAACTTATAGTCATGCTTCATACCCAGACGATCCTCACCCTTAGTCAGAGCACGGTAGGGAGAAATCTGCTCAGAAGGGATTCCAATTCGAATCTCCTCATGATCAACACTCTGGCTCGTCGAGTACCAAGAAATCTCATGATCCCCATAAGAAATCTGTGGCTCCTACTAGGTAGACTCCTCCAGCCTCTGTGCATGATCCATCGATAGCAGAAAGATTAGTTGAGCTTAAGGATACATTCCTGAAGATATGCTTTGATGGATTGAAGTTTCTTCTTATGATTCATCTTATTCTTGGATATGTGAAACAATGTGCCATCGCCTACAACAACGATGTTTGTGTTCAGCATGATGCGTTTGTACACTTGGCGGAAAAAGTTTCAGAGGTTTCGATGGAACGTCAACAGGAAATCAATCGCCTGAAACTTGAAGCCATTCACGACAAAGACATCATCAAAGCCTAGTATGAAGAGCTTTCCTTGTACAAATCTCAACTTGAGGCCGCCCAGAAAAATGCCATGGAAACAACTGAGGCAGTTAGTCGCTTGGAGGCCACTCACAAGAAGGAAATCGATGTGGCAGTCCAACGTAGTGGTGCTTTAGCTTTAATGAAAGACTCTATCTAGAAAGAAAGGGATATTCTCACTCGACGAGTTAAAGAAGTGGAGGAGCTGCTTGTCAAAGAGAAAGAAGAGAAAACTGCCGCGCAGGAAGAGTCACAATGATATTGCGAAGAAATCTTCGCAACACGACTCCTAAAGACAAAGCTTAATGAGGAACTTTTCCAGGTTGAAGCGCTGAAGGAGGCAGCTCGTGAACAGGGTAAGAAAATGATGCTCGTAGAAGTCGACTCTCGTCTCGAGGCCGCTACTGAGGCCGACAGAGAAGAAATTAAATGCTTATTATATCCACTCGTTATTGAGTATAATGCACAAGTTCCTATGCATTATGACCTATCCTTTCTTGGCGAGGGGTACCTTGAATCATTGGCCGAGGCATGGGATACTTTGATAAAAATCAAAAGAGTTGAGCTAGGCATTGAAGAGGTCAATGAAGAGGCTCTTGTGAGGAAAGTGCTTCGATGAAACGAGCCTTCAGACTTATCTGCAGCAAAATCCCTTTTCGGTGAAGACTCATCGTCATCGAAGGGTAAGGACGGTATTGTTGGCTCATCCAGCATTGAGTCTTTAGTGCCTCCTCCCACTCAGTCGGCCGATAGCTTGTCACTTGGGCTGCCCATGCAGCATGTTGGTTATGACCTGGAGAAGCCCGAGCTTGGTGTTCACATTTTGTCCCATGTTCTGGAGGATGATACTCCGAGAACCACCGAGAGTCATTTGGAAACTGGTATGTAGCTTTGCTCATTAGAGTTTAGGAATTCATCGCATTTGGCGAGTGGTGAATGTGTTATAATATTTGTTTCTCATGAACTCATATAGATCACTCTGAACCCGAGCTGACTCCAGGAAGCGAAGTCGCCACAGAGCTGGAGGATTAAGTGGTTGAGGCACCTCACACTGAGGACACTTCTGGACATGACGCTCAGGTGATCGGGACGCTGGACGATGCTCAACTTGAAAATCCCTCGCCTGTAGATGAACATGACGAGGTCGAAATCACAAGCATCTCCGAACATACTTCAAAACTTAGCATAAATGAGAAAATAGAGGAAGAGGAGAAAAAGAAAGCCGAAGTTAAGATAGAACCTCATATGGTGGAACTTGATGACCCTCTAAATAGGCCCCTGAAGGTTATTCTACCTGGTGGAACCACACCTCTAGAGGTCCATCTTCCATCCTCGGATACCAACTTGCTGGGAAGAAAGGGGCCCAAGAGAAAACGTTCAGTTGAGGAGTCTTCGGAAAAGCCGAGGAAGGAGAAAAATTCAAAGAAGCAGCTATCCTATGGTCATACCTTGCTTAGCTTAAATAAACCTAAGTCATGTAGTTATTTCTTTTCTTTTTTATAGTCATAGTAGATAGATTTTTGCTCCAAACTTCGGAGAAGTTGTAATAGAACTTAATCTTCAATTAGTAAATAAAATTTTGTTTCTTTTTTTCCATGATTTTCATTGTTTAGCTTATCATCTAACTTGTAATTGAAATCCTGAGTTTTGTGGGTCACATAAGCGCCAGTTCTCTTTCACATGACTTGGAGATTTTCGAATCGTCTATACCCTAGTCCGCACTCCAGGAACTCAGAGAACTCTATTCCGCGCTCCGAAGACTTAGAGATTTTTGAACCGTTTAACTCTAGTCTGCACTTCGAGGACTCATAGTACTCCAGTCCGAGCTCCGTGAACTTAAAGATTTTTGAATCATTTATACTCTAGTCCGCACTCTAGTGACTCAGAGTAGTCTAATCCGTGCTCCGGGGACTTAGAGATTTTTGAATCGTTTATACTCTAGTCCGAACTCCGGGGACTCAGAGTACTCTAGTCCGCACTTCGGGGATTTAGAGATTTTCAAATTGTTTATACTCTAGTCCGCACTCCGGGGACTCAAAGTAATCTAGTCCGCGCTTTGGGGACTTAGAGATTTTTGAATCGTTTAAACTTTAGTCCACACTCAGCGGACTCAGAGTACTCCAGTCTACGCTCTGAGGACTTAGAGATTTTTGAATTGTTTATAATCTAGTTCGCACTTCGAGGACTCAGAGTACTCAAGTCCGCGCTCTGGAGACTTAGAGATCTTTGAATCGTTTATACTCTAGTCCACACTCTAGGGACTCAGAGTACTCTAGTCCATGCTCCGATGAATTAGAGATTTTTGAATGTTTATACTCTAGTCGGTACTCTGGGGACTCAGAGAACTCCAGTCCGTGCTATGGGAACTTAGAGATTTTTGAATCTTTATACTATAGTCCGCACTACAGGAAGTCAAAGTACTCTAGTCCGCTCTCCAAGGACTTACACATTTTTGAATCATTTGTCGATCGACTTTTAGTTTTGTACATGCGTTCATATGCTAGACAGATTAATGCAATTATATTTTGCCACGAAATTACAAAATAAAAAACACTAATAGCTCATAAGAAAACAGCTTCAAGCTTTTATTGATTGTAGAAAATAATGACAGTGGAATTGTCTTATTACATACCGAAAACCGAGAACAACAAAAGAAACATTTATTGACATAATTGGTACTAAAATGCGAAAGAAATGAAGTAAGTGTAGTAACGACGCAAAATGCTTGCTATTCCATACTCTGGGGAGGTGTCGTGCCATCAACAGTCGCTAGCTCGAAGGTTCCTTCTCCAAGCTTCCATTCGATGACGTACGGACCTTCCCATGTGGGATTCATATGTGACGGGATTGGAAAACCTCGCTTCAAAACAAGATTACCCACATCAAAGATTCTTGGTTGATCTTTTTCATTATAACATCGAGCAACTCGGTGTCGATACGCAGCTGCCCTTAAATCAGCTTCTTCACAATTTTCTTTGACAAAGTCCAGTGATTCCAGTAAGAGATCCTAATTCGTCCTAGGATCATAATATGTCACCCAGTGAGAAGTAATTTCAAGTTGCATAGGTATAATAGCTTCTATTCCATATGCCAAGGTGAATGGGGTATGGCCAGTCGCGGCTTTGTAGGTGGTTTTGTAGGCCTAACGTGCTGTCGGAAGCTCATCCACCCACTTGCCTCTGGCTTTCTCCAAATGTTTTTTTCAATATGGACTTGATTATTTTATTTATAGCTTTAACTTGTCCACTGGCTTTGGAGTGAGCGACTGCCGCAAACCTTTTCTCAATGCAATATTTTTGGCAGAATTCTTTCAACTCCATACTCTCAAATTGAGTACCGTTGTCCGTAAAGATAGTTCGTGGGAGGCCAAAATGGCATATAATATTTTGTACAACAAAATTAATGACCTTTTTGGTGATGATCGTAGCTAAGGAGTCCGCTTCTACCCACTTGGTGAAATAATCGGCCATGACAATTGCATATTTCGCACCACCTTTGGAGATCGGCAAGAAGCTGATTATATCGATCCCTCATATTGCAAATGGCCAAGGACTAACCATTTGCATGAGTTCTATCGGTGAAGCTCTCGGGACTTTTGCAAACTTTTGACATTTGTCGCATCTTCTTACATAGTCCGCGGCATCTCAATTCACGATCGGCCAATAGTACCCATAGCGGAGGATCTTTTTGGCTAGCGTCTGCCCCTAGTATAGTCGCTACATTCTCCTTCATGAACTTCTTTTAAGACCCGCTTTATCTCAACGTGGGCGATGCACTGAAGTATGGGAACTGAGAATCCTTTTCGATACATTATTCCATCCTGCATGATATACCGCGAGGCCTTACAAATGACTTGTCGTCTCTCGTTCTTTTTCTCAGGCAAAGTTCCATGTAGCGGGTATTCTTTGAATAGGGCACCACAACTCCTTTTCAATTTCCGTCCCTAACACAAAGTCCACTTCCATTTCTTTTATACTCGAGGTATGTAAGGTTTCGACGAGAACCAAGCCCATCTGTTGTACATCAGCTGTACTTGCGAATTTTGCCAATAAATCAGCTTCCCCATTTTGTTCATGTGGGAGATGCAACATATCGTAATACTTAAGATTTGCCAATAGTTTTTGAACCTGAGCAATGTATGGGGCGAGTCTCTGCCCCTTTGCTTGATAGTCTCCCCAGACTTGGTACACCACCAATTATGAGTCACAAAAGATTTCAACTGATTTTACTCCAAGTTCCTTGGTAAGTTTCAAACCAGCAATCAATGCTTCATATTCAGCTTCGTTATTCATAGCTGGGAAATCAAGTTTCAAAGCATAACAAATCGACAGTTTTTGAGAATTACAGAATAACACCAGCCCTCGAACAACGGTCATTGGATGCCCCATCGGTGTATAGTTTCCATCGAACGGCGGGGATTACATCACTACTGCTTGACTCGTCTGATATGGTAAATTTTGCAATGAAGTCTGCTAACGCTTGCCATTGGATAGCCATCCATGGCAGGTATGTGATATCGAACTACCTCAACTCAATGTTCCATTTGAGTAGCCTTCCATAGGTTTTCGGTCATTGGAGCACCTATCGTAGAGGTTGATCGGTATAAACACTGACCGGATGTGCCTGAAAATATGGAGTAGCTTGTATGATGCGATCACCAAGCAGTAGGCTAGCTTCTCAATCTCAGGGTAATTTCTTTCTGCCCCTATTAAATGTTTATTAACATAGTACACTGGCTTTTGAACTCGGTCCTCTTCGTGAACTAAGGCTATACTGATGGCATGCTGAGATATGGCCAAGTAAACATACAACTCCTCATGGTCTATAGGCTTGGACAGAACCGATGCCCTCTCCAAGTGTCTCACCAGAGCTCAGAATGCATCCTCACAGTCCAGCATCCATTCAAAATTTCTCTTCCCTTTTGTTATCACATCAAAGAAAGAAATCACTTGTTTGTTGCTCTGTATATAAATCGACTCAACGCGGCAACTTTTTCATCCAAGCTTTGTACTTGCTTTATAGTCCTGGGTGCTTGTGTGTCCCGAATAGCTTGGATGTTTTTTGGGTTGGCTTCGGTTCCCCATGCATTGACAATAAAACCTAAAAACTTTCCCGAGGCAACACTGAAGGAACATTTCAATGAATTGATCTTCATTCCGTAGTACCTGAGTATTTCAAACATCTTCGCTAAGTCTCGAATGTGATCATTTGACTGCCATGACGTCACAAGTATGTTATCCACATAGATTTCCATTATTCTACCAATTTGGTCTTTAACATCCGATTCACCAAACGTTGATAAGTTGCTCCTGCGTTCTTCAACCTAAAGGCATCACTACATAACAGTACAATCCAACGTCAGTGACGAAACTGGTATGCTTCCGATCTGGGACGTGCATCGGGATCTGATTGCATCCTGAGTATGCATCCACGAAGGACAATAATTCGTGTCCTGTTGTCGGGTCGACCTGTTGATCAATCCTGGGCAACAAAAACTATCCTTAGGGCATGCACTGTTCAGGTCTGAGTAATCAACATAGGCCTCCACTTCCCATTTGCCTTTCCCACCAGTATAGGGTTAGTTACCCATTTAGAATAGAGGGCATCGCGGATGAAACCATTGGCCTTGAGTTTATCCACCTCCTCTCTGAGAGCAACGGACCTCCCCAGGTCCATGCCTCTCCTTTTTTGCTTCATTGGCACATATTTCGGGTCGATATTCAACATATGACTTGCGATGGCGGGAGAAATCCCTCACATATCGAAATGAGTCCAAAAAAAAACATCTAGATTCACTCGGAGGAAATCGGTAAGATCCTCAATCATCGAGGGGTTGAGTTATGATTCAATCTTAAGCACCCTCAATGGGTCATCATGGCTGACTAGAATGTCAATCGTCAGTTCATCCGGTGCTGCTTTAGCCTCATTAGGTTCTTTCATCATCATCCCTCGGATTCATGTCTCTATAGATCCAACCCTATTGCCCGAGCAAAGGCTCGGGGATTACTTGTCAATTTTCAATAGCATGGATGCGGACAGATTTGTCTATGCCCTTTCCCTTCTCTCTTCATTGGGCCTCTCTCGGCCCAGCCACGTAACATGCACGACCAATCGCTTGATCGCCATGCTCTACACCAACTCCTCTATCCATCAAAAATTTCAAGGTTGAACATCACGGGGCCATAGCTGCCCTAAACTCCGCCAGGGCTGGTCGGCCTAGAGCACATTATAAGTGTTTGCACCAAAATTGGTCACAACACTCTTCGGGGGTCGTTGAAGAGATAATAATGAAGAATGTAAATTCAAAACGAGTATTATCTAACAAAAACTCCAATCAACAGTAAAGTAAATGCGTAGGCAAGCGATTTATGGTGGTTCGACGTGTTGCCTACGTCCACTGTGAAGTTTTTTGCAGTTTTATTGACTCTCTTTCAATGATTACAAGTTGTTACAGCAATCAACAGCAAGTTACAACTAGAAATTCGAATTCAACAGCAAGAATATGATGTAGGATAATGGAGATCTCGATCTGGCAGAGTCTAGGCGCTTGAGAATCCAAAAGGATCCTTTTTCTGTTGGCTCTGGGGCTCAATTTATAGACGTAGGATGCTGATATTTTGGTAAAAATTCGGTAGACCACTTCTGGCATGTGAGGGGGCCCACACGCCCGACCTTAGGAAAATTGGGCCCACTTTGGGATCGTTTCGAACTCCACTCGAATCGATCAGAAAATTGTCCAATCGAGGTGAAATTTGGTGTGGACATTCTTCAACATGGATGCAACCTTCTATGAAAATTTCGTGGCATTTGGATCAGTAGGTTGAGAGATATGGTCTATACGAAATGTTCTTCTTCGGTGGCTGTTTGGTTCGAATTGATTCGTTCGAATCGATTGCTTCGAACCGAGGATGGCACTCACCTTGGTGATGACGTGGAGCGCAAACTTCGACTCGATTCGGTCTTCACTCCGAATTGACCGCGTCGACTCCATATATCTCGACGCGTTCGCATCGATGGATGACACATCACTTAGGCTTGCTGACTTGATGGATTCAAATGAAGCCTCGCTGATGGATTCGAACAAGGCTTTACTGATGGAGTCGAACAACCGATGATTGATGGATGTGAACAGGCCTTTCTCCGATGGATACGAGCCTTGTAGCTTCTCCATGGATACGAAGTTAAACGATGCGAACGTGAACCCTTCGATGGATTCGAAGGATGATCATCTGATGGACACGAAGCAGACACTGGCTGATGGATACGAAGCGCTTCATCTGCTGATGGTTACGAGGTCCATCGATATGAACTCGATGGATTCGAAGTCAATGGAGTCGAATCCGAGGCACTTCGATGGATTCGAAGTTGATCGATATGAAGGTGATCGATTCGAACCAGTGTTCGGTGTTGGATATGAAAACACCCATAGTGATGGATACGAAATCCGGGCTTTTCCCTTCAAATTGAATCGATCATAACTCGAGCGTATGAAATCGGATTGACTTGAAATTTGAGATGCTGACTTTTATGATATTTCTTGTCATGTCCTATCAATTGTAGCTCAATCTGGACTCGGGCAAAATTCAGCGATATCCATAGTGAAGCGAAGTATGACCAATCTCTGAGACGAACTGTCCTTTGTTTTCGATCGATCTTTTGGTATCACGGCTTTGGCAAAAGGCGGGATAACATTTGCCCCCCAAAGTACGTCTTGGGGAAACATGACGTGCTTTGAAAAGCTGCAATTTCTCTCTGAACAATCATTGCTCTTTTGTCGAAGGTTGTAACCTTGCTTTGATATGATTGATTACTGTAGAATAGCGCTTGGCTGTTGGTTGTTGTAATCATAACAAGATGAGTATTCGATCCCTGTAAATGTTTAAAATCGAACGTTAGCCCGACATATATGCACATATGTTAGTTTGACCCTTGTTATCGTCGTGCGTTCACGAGTCGTTGTCAGTTTTGTTTGTTGTTGAATTTCGTATCGATTCTCTCCTGAACCGATTTGGAAATTTGAGTTGGAACAACGCTTGATGGTTGTTTTTGACTATCCTCTTGTATCGATCCTCTTCTGAATCGATGTAAATGGTTAAAAAGTAGTTTTTCACACCGATGCGGGACGAAATGATGGATACAAAATGACAGTTCATATCGATGAGCTTGGATGGGTACGAAGCGTCCATTTGTACCGATGAGAAAGGATGGATGCGAAATTGTTGTTCGTAACGATAGGTTTTGATGGATACGAAACTGCGGTTCGTATTGATGAGAAATGATGGATACGAAGTTTCTGTTCATATCGGTGGGTTGTAGATGGAGTCGTGAACCTGTTGATGTGAACGTGGCCTTTGAGCTGATGGAGTTCGCAATTTTCAGCTGTCCTTGTTGCTTGCTTCGTATCGATGGGTCTGTTGTTTCTTTCGAATCGATAGAATTCTTCGGTGATGGACTCGAACCTACCATTCGACTCGAGTGCTAGGGTGACCGGTGATGACTGGTCACATGGACCGGGAGACGAATCGACCCGGTTCTCCTATGGCCTCATATAAATAGCGTGGGCTTCGCCACTTTTCACCTTTTTTTACTTTTTACTGTCCCTTTTTACTTTCGTATCGATAGAGAGTTCAAGAGGAAAACAACTATTCAGCCTTCGAATCGATTCGATCCTTCTGTTCTTCACAGTTAAACATTAAAATCAGGTGACTAATGGATAGAAATATGCTTAGAACAATGAAACTCGAAATCTTAATCCATCCTCTTTGCTTTTATCATCGGTTTCGGTGAATCGACGATCTGAGTGAGTGAGAGCAGGGTTGGGGATGGATGCGTTGCCATGGAGTCGAGGCCCTGTTTTGGAGAAGAAGGAGTTGTAGCGCTTTCGAATCGAAGGAAAGCATGCGATTTTGTATCGATACAAATGTGAGAACGGCGATCGATGCGAAGCCGGTTTTCTCGAATCGATGCGAAATGGTGTGCCTTTGATCGATACAAAACTCATCGTTTCAAACTGATCGATACGAAACGTATCGAGTCGAACGCGATCGATACGAAGCGTATCGATTCGAAAATGGTCGATATGAAGCGTATCGATTCGAACATGGTTGATAATATTTCTTTGATTCGATACGAATTTGATCTGCAGCGACCGATTCCAAGTTGAAACTAAATGAACTTAGAGAATTTTTTGCACATAAAAATACTTGACTCCAACGAGCTTCTGCTTTGCATGATTGAACTTGGCCGTAGAACTGCATATTGGACTACCCTTCGAAGCTCGCCAATGGAACTGTAATTTAACAAAAAAAGTAACGAACTTCAACTTGGGTCGATCGTTTGCAAGTGGATGGCACGGTTGTGACGGTCAGTGATGATGGTCATTTCCGGTTTGATTTTCAAAGTTTTGTCGTTCATACATTACAGTTTATTCCATAGAATTTGTTCAAGTAATGCACTGCACTGCACGACACATGCACTTTACACCGGGGAATGCACGGGCTTTTTAGAATCTAATGATGATTTCTAGTGAGTTAGCTAGTTATGGAAACTTCAAGTTCGCAACCGCAAGAAACTCAGAGTTCAGTCCCTCATGTGCTTGAAGTACCGGAGATTGAGATTGAATTTATTGGTCCAGCTCCAGATGAGTTACCTGACGCATCCTTCATTAGTAACCCATCAGATTCTGTTCCGTCTAACATTTTGGAAGACATGCTAGGGAGAATATGCTTAAGGCATGGTTTGTCGATGGATGACGTTCTACTGCCGGGGCCAAATGATAGACCGCACAATCCACCGGAGGGATATACCACATTCAATCGCCATGCATGCTCAGCTGGGACTCTCCCTCCGTTTAACCAGTATATAAGAGAAGTATTGTCGTTTTTGAGGATCGCCCCTCTCAACTGCACCCGAATGGATACGCGTCGCTCAATAGCTTGTTCATTGCATTTATGGAATATCTCCATCGACCGCCACTTCCGATCGAGGTCAGATACTTGTTTAACTTCAAGAGTCCGGCCGATAGTCCATCTTTCACATTCTTGGAGGCGGTAAGAAATTGCCAAGTGATTACGGGGGCTTGGACTAGACTGAGCTACTTCAGAACGGAGTGGTTTTATGTCAGATGCCCCCAGGGTTCACTCGACGATGGCTATTTAGACGTAAGTATTGTTATCTTTTCGGGTTCTTGATAGAACTGATGTATTTGAAGTCGAACTTACATCTATTTTATTTTTCAGTCGTAATTCAGCAACCTGAAGGCGAACGTTTCAAAGAGATAGTTCGGGTATTTCAGGAAATCCCGAGTGAAGAGAGGAATATTGAGCTGCTATTAACAGATAGGAATCATAGGATTCTTGCACTGATTGAAAGAAGACAAAGCATAATGCTTGATGGTTTCTTGAGGACTGTCTCGAAAGAACGAGCAAACGGAGAAAGCCTAAAGTTATCATGATTGAGGAGGCTGACTCGGAGAGAACTCATACTGATGATGAGCCATTGGGCGAATCTGCGGATGTAGCACAAGATACCGAAGAACAAGGAAAAGGCAAGGCAGCCGTTGTTGAGTCATCTAAAAAGATAAGATGGAAATCGGTTGTTACGGCTCGATCCGCTCCCGGAGTTAGAATTCCGGAGATGTCTCCTCCGAGAATAGAGAATCTTTATGAAGGGCTCGCCGATATTCCAATACCGGACGATGTGTCTTTGCAGCATGATGCCGGATTGGAAGAATTTTCTGAAGCCTTAGTTTTGAGCGAGTCTCTGCCTACTAGTGCGGTTGACACATCTGGTTGGTCGGGAGGTTGCACCCACATTCACATTTCACGACACTACACGATTTCTAAGTGTAATACGTTCACTGTGAGAGATTATTAATTTTTCTCTATGTTTTTGCTTCACAGGTACTATGTCTGGCAGAGGTTCGATGCTCGGAAGTCTCTGTAAGAAACGCTAGTCTTCTTCATATTATGAAGCGTATATGAGGGAAGGAGACAGAGATTATGACTATGGGCACTCGAGTCATGAGCGCTCTGACAGAGAAAAAGATTATAGGCGGCGGTCTCGATCTCGCACGCCACCTCCTAGAACTCACGCACCGCCTCCAGTTCATGTCTCGAGGCCTCCAGAAACCTCACGGACCAAACCGTCTTCCTAACCACCGAGGTTTGATACTCACCGCAGAACGGAAATCGCGGCCTCCCCGTCAACAGAGCAGACATTGACGGAGCCTTCGGGGGAAGGAGCGGTTAGGCTTGCTCAACTGAGGAAGGAATTTCCCGAAATTTGCTTCGACGGGTTTGTTTTTCCCCCGCATCTGAAGAGGATACCGTCGACAGTTGCTCCTATGATGCACGATTATCTTTCGGACGTATTCTTCCAGTATCAAGAGTGGTCGAAGACCGCTAAGAAAGCATCAAAAGTGGCCTTTGAACGAGCGGCTACGATCGAGAAGTTGGAGAAAGAACTTGGTCAAAAGGACCGCATCATTCAGGCGCTCGGCAGTGAGGTCGAGTCTTCTCGAAAGTCGGAGATTGAAGCTCTCAGAAGAGCGGATGAAGCTCAGGCAGCGATGGATAGGATGAAGCGTGAACATTACGCTACGGTGGAGGACCTGGGCCACCGAAATACCATCGTGACTGCCAAGCGGGATGCGGCCTTGAAAGAGCTAAACGAGCTCAAGGCCAAAGTTGCGGAGATTGTGAAGGAAAGAGACACCGCTAACGTTTCCGCACAGGAAGCGTGTGACCAGGTGGTGGAATTCCGGAAAGAGAGAGACGCGGCCTTGGAGAAGGTCCGCGTGACAGAAGCCGAAGTCGATGAGAAAGTTCGTCAAGCAGAGACTAAGCTAGAGACAGAGATAGAAGAACTTCTCATCGCTTATAATGCTAGTGTGCTGAGGCACAGAAATTTGACATGGCTTGATGACTATCTGACGCATCTGCTCAACGCCTGGAATTTACTAGTTGAAGAAGAGAAAGCATCACATCCAGGCGAAGTTTTTGATGAATTTGAGTTGGAGAACCGCATATTGACTGATGATGAAAAGAAGGTTCTCCACGATTTCATGATCTCTCACGCAAAAGAGAGACTGGGCACCCCACACTTGGAAGTTGGTGAGGGATCTGGCGTTGCGCATTCATCTACAAGTTCAGAAATGATCACTTCATCTGGATTGGAGCCGACACCAGCGACTGAGCCACAGTTGGTCCCAGGCTACGACCCGGAGCAGCCACGCTTATCTCCCATCAGGGAGCACTCTTCTGAAGATGCTCAGTTAGGTACGAGTCAAGTTGAGGAAGGTACTCTGCACAAATCTACTATGTGTTTGAACTGAAGTACTCGTATTGAAGCGTGTTCTGACAACTTCTTTTCTTTCTTGTCCAGTGAGTAAAGTAACATCGACAGCGCCTCCTGCAGTCCAAGAGCCACATCAAGAACAGAAGGCCATTATTACTGAAGCGATCGCCACGACGACAGCCACGCCGACTGAGGTGACACAAGGGGGTTCAATTACTTTTGACAAACAAATGATGAATGAACTCTTGAGCCATCATAGTGACCCCTTCGTGGACATGTCATTTGTTCTTGGCACGTTCCCACCTGCTTCTATTGCATCGTCACATTCCACCGCTACCTATCGTGAGTCTCGTGCTGCTCGTGAGACTGAGATACTTGCTCAAATCAAAGCAGAGATGGAAGCGGCAGCACATGGCGGTAATTCTGAGTGTGCTACGACGGCGGTTGATCCCACTCCTCTCGTGGTGACATCTTCTGGGGACACGCTAGTCGGAACCAGCACGCCCGTTCCTCTCCCGGTGGTAGACCCGACTCCTCCGACTTCTCGAGAAGAGAACATTCCTCCAAATTCAAGTTCGGAGGAGTATATCGATATCATGCCTTCGTCAGAGGAATATCCGCCAAAGCGTACGGGGTCGAAGCGGAAGACTGCTAGTGGTTCCAGCGGTTCCGCGTTGAAGAGGAGACTGAAGAAGAAGGATAGATGATTCCCTCTAGTGCATTTTTGGCAGCTAGTAAGTCATTTTTGTTTTCCTTTCATAGGCTATGTACAGATGCAGGCTTGGCCCCCTGCTAGTAGGAATTTTTCGAAAGAACTTGTATATGAATCTTCACATACAGTTAGTTGAAATAAAATTCAATTTCTTTGTTTCAATTCTCATTTTTTTTGTGCTTAAGTATTTGCAGTGTTTATCTTTTAGTCCGGTGTACTTGTGGCGTTTTTACCGTCAAGTAGAGTTTGTTTTATTTGCCAAGTCTGAAAATCTTGGTCACATGTTGTTATCGACGAATAAGTTGAACTTCGGACATTGTATCACTTTGGTTAGTGATTAACACTTTGATTTTTTGCCCCCCAGTCTCGGGGAACAACATTTGTTTTTTGGTGGTTGATCGCACTTATTGCAAATCTTAAGCACATGTCCACATTCTGGGGACTTAGGATAATTTGAGATCGATAATCTAGTTCGCACTCCGGGAATTTGAGAGTTACCGATGTTTGTAACACGGTTCATGCTCCGGGAACCTGGAATTGATGTTTATACTCCACTTCATGCTCTGAGAACTTGGAGTCGGTATTGGTATTTCAGTTCGTACTCCGGGAACTTTGACTTGGTATTTGTGCTCCAATTCACACTCTGGGAACTTGGAGATAGCATGCATGTTTGAGTTCGCACTCCGGGAACCTGTAATTTATGTTTATACTATATTCACGCTCTGAGAAGTTGGAGTTAGCACGGATGCTTCGATTCGCGCTCCGGGAACCTGTAATCTATGTTTATACTCCAATTCACGCTCTGAGAAGTTGGAGTTGGCCGATAGATGGTCAGTCACACCTGTTTGGGCTTTTTAGGAATTCGTTCACACTCCAGAAATGATGGATTTGATGTTTATACTCTAATTCACACTCTAGGAATTTGGAGTCCGTTCACACTCTGGGAACGATTTATTGGATGTTTATACTCCAATTCATACTCTGGGAAGTTGGAGTCCATTCGCACTCTGGGAACGAGTTATTGGATGTTTATGCTCCAATTCACACTCTGGGAAGTTGGAGTCCGTTCGCACCCTGGGAACGATTTATTGGATGTTTATACTCCAATTCGCACTCTGGGAATTTGGAGTCCGTTCGCACTCTGGGAACGATTTATTGGATGTTTATACTCCAATTCACACTCTGGGAAGTTGGAATCCGTTCGCACTTTGGGAACGAGTTATTTGATGTTTATACTCCAATTCACACTCTGGGAAGTTGGAGTCCGTTCGCATCTGGGAACGATTTATTGGATGTTTATACTCCAATTCGCACTCTTGGAAGTTGGAGTTAGTTATAGGACTGCCATGTGTCGGTCCAGTTCAGCCTTTGATGTGATGGCTTGCCCCCGAGCTGAGGTTTCACTTAGTGAGTGGCCGGTCGTATCGCAGTCACTCGCTATTTGAATAAATTCCATTGTTCGATGGAACTTAGCTCTTCGTGTGTCGTGATTGTTGAATGTTTCATTCGATGAATCGCAGCTCTAGCTTGAAGAGATAGTATTTTATTGCTGAAATAAGAAAGTATGACGAAGTCAGTGCCTTATTACAAATTCAAATTTCATAATGTAAAGGAAATTGCAAAGTATTCATAGATTGAATGAGCCTGTCATGTATGACAGTGACGAAGATCTTCGTCGTTCCAGGCTCCTGACAAAGTTGGCCCCCACTGATGGCGTTTATCACCAATCTTCCGCGGGGACAAGTGGAGTCCTCCTGTCCCGGTCAATTGGGTTCATTGTTTTGATTAGATGGGCCTTCTTCTCTAGGCTGCGGTTCCCGCACAAACTGTTCCAGCTTCCTTTCTCTGATCATTTTTTCAGCGAGATCTTGTAAGTGACGACACTCATTCGTATTGTGCTCGTAGCTTTCATGGAACCTGCAAAATTTTCCCGTCTGGATTTGCCTCTCTGACGACGGTTTTGGTGCAGGTTTTTGATACTGAATTGTATTACAGGTTTGTAAGTACAAGTCCTCCAGTGATGTATTCAAAGGAGTGTAACTGTCAAACATTGGATTCTTGCGCTGCGGGCCACGATTTTGATCTTGTTTTCTAGTTTGATTCACGCTCTCTCTTCGCCGAGCTTGTTTGTTTTTAACGTTCAACTGAACTTTTCCGGAGCTCTCACCGGACTGTTTGATTGCAACATTGCTTTGGATCCCTTTCGTACTTGGTCCTGCATCAGTTTGCTTCCTAGAATATTTCGTGTCTTCTCTTCTCAGGAATTGAGCCGCCTTGGCGTGGAAACGGTCCAATGATGCTGGTGGTTTTCCAGCTAACCAGTTGCCAAACTCAGAATCGGGGTCGATCCCCTTAGTCAACGCCATAAGGATGGAGTTATCGTTTGGATTGCTGATCTCCGCACATAAAGTATGGAATCTCTCTAAATAATGCCTGAGCGTCTCTCCAGGAGCTTGAGTGACACTAGACAGAGTGTTGACATCTTTTGGCCTTGCGACGTGCATGCGGAATTGTTCAACGAATTTTGTGGCCAACTGGTCGAATGAAGAGATGGATCGAGGTGGCAGTCGAGTGAACCACATGGTAGCGACGCCCTCCAAGGATATGGGGAAACTACGACATTTCACTGCATCATCAGCTCTGGCAGCGGTCATCGACCATTCATATTTCAGAATATGTTGGTTGGGGTCGGAGTTTCCCTCGTACATGCGT
Source organism: Allium cepa (assembly GCA_030765085.1). Taxonomy (NCBI): domain Eukaryota; kingdom Viridiplantae; phylum Streptophyta; class Magnoliopsida; order Asparagales; family Amaryllidaceae; genus Allium; species Allium cepa. The sequence goes on from CM060946.1 coordinate 216,062,459, forward strand.
AGAGTTGGCATCCTAAATCGCCGTGGGGGTTCAGCAGAAAGAATATGGTCCGTAAAAGGAGTGCGACTTCGGGAAATTCCCCAATCGTCATTGGTGAGACCCTGGCTCTCACGGATCATATGACGTATCATGGTTGGAAGATCCGGCATTTGCGCGTTTTGTGCGGCTTGCGTCTGTGTATGATTATGTTGCATTCTTTGGGGTTGGACCGGATATTGTCGACGGTCCGAGTCATGCCTTCCTGGCTCATAGTCTTCTGGGACGTATGGTTCAGGAGTACGTCCGATATAACGACGATCCAGGTTCGACTGGTCTTGGTTATGGAACCCTGGTTCAGCCGCGACGTTAGTGGCGCGGTATTCCATGGTGTGGTGAGGAATGGCACCTCCTTGGAAGGAGGGTCCGGTTTGGAAACTGGCTGATGGACCAACTCTCAGTTGTCCCACGGTCAGTGTCGGTTGATCTCCAACGGCTGGCATGTGACCCCCATCTGGCCGGGGTCGTGCAGATCGATTATGATAATCGGAAGATGAAAAACTTTCGCTGGAGGAGTGAGAAGCATGGTCTCTCTCGGATCTCTTTCGCTTCTGGCGATCCAGCTTGTTGATTAGCTCGGCGTTAGCGCGTAGCTGTTCTGCTAGTTGTTGCCGACTCTGGGTCAGCTCTTGGAGTAGCAACTAGAGCTCTTGTCGGGTAACCGGATCTGATGGTTCCGAATATCCAGTAGCATTTTGATTAGATGGAGGTAGTGGCGCAGGATTCTGTCTATCCTGTTCTTCTTGATTGATAGCGTTAGAGGCGGTTCTTGTGCTAACCATCTTGAAAGTTGAATTCCTTTCCTAGACTTTGTGCAAATCTGAATAGAAGGGAAGGAAGTTGGACTTGATGATCTGGATCTCTCTTTTAGATTTATTCAATCCGGTATCGATGACAGATCCAAAGAGCAGGAGAAAATCTGGGTTCTCTCAGTGAAAGCACCAAAGTGTTTGCACCAAAATTGGTCACAACACTCTTCGGAAGTCGCTGAAGAGATAATAATGAAGAATGTAAATTCAAAACGAGTATTATCTAACAAAAACTCCAATCAACAGTAAAGTAAATGCGTAGGCAAGCGATTTATAGTGGTTCGGCGTGTTGCCCACATCCACTGTGAAGTTTTTTACAGTTTTATTGATTCTCTTTCAATGATTACAAGTTGTTACAGCAATCAACAGCAAGTTACAACTGGAAATTCGAATTCAACAGCAAGAATATGATGTAGGATAATGGAGATCTCGATCCGGCAGAGTCTAGGTGCTTAAGAATCCAAAAAGATCCTTTTTCTGTTGGCTCTGGGGCTCTATTTATAGGCGTAGGATGCTGATATTTCGCTGAAAATCCGGTAGACCACTTCTGGCATGTGAGGGGGCCCACACGCCCGGCCTCAGGAAATTTGGGCCCACTTTAGGATCGATTCGAACTCCATTCAAATCGATCAGAAAATTGTCCAATCGAGGTGAAATTTGGTGTGGACATTCTTCAACATGGATGCAAGCTTCTTTGAAAATTTCGTGGCATTTGGATCAGTAGGTTGAGAGATAAGGTCGATACGAAATGTGCTTCTTCGGTGGCTGTTTGGTTTGAATCGATTGCTTCAAACCGAGGATGGCACGCGCCTTGGTGATGACATGGAGCGCAAACTTCGACTCGATCCGGTCTTCACTCCGAATTGACCGCGTCGACTCCATATATCTCGGCGCGTTCGCATAGATGGATGACACGTCACTTAGGCTTGCTGACTTGATGGATTCAAATGAAGCCTCACTGATGGATTCGAACAAGGCTTTACTGATGGAGTCGAACAACCGATGATTGATGGATGCGAACAGGCCTTTCTCCAATGGATACGAGCCTTGTAGCTTCTCCATGGATACGAAGTTAATCGATGCGAACGTGAACCCTTCGATGGATTCGAAGGATGATGATCTGATGGACATGAAGCAGACACTGGCTGATGGATACGAAGCGCTTCATCTGCTGATGGTTACGCGGTCCATCGATATGAACTCGATGGATTCGAAGTCAATGGAGTCGAATCCGAGGCACTTCGATGGATTCGAAGTTGATCGATACGAAGGTGATCGATTCGAACAAGTGTTGGATACGAAAACACCCATAGTGATGGATACAAAATCCGGGCTTTTCCCTTCAAATTGAATCGATCATAACTCGAGCGTATGAACTCGGATTGACTTGAAATTTGAGATGCTGACTTTTATGATCTTTCTTGTCATGTCCTATCAATTACAGCTCAATCTGGACTCGGACAAAATTCAGCGATATCCATAGTGAAGCGAAGTATGACCAATCTCTGATACGAACCGTCCTTTGTTTTCGATCGATCTTTTGGTATCACGGCTTTGACAAAAGGCGGGATAACAATACGGGGAATCAACATCCAAAACAATGAACGGTAGGATCTGTACCCTCCTACGTTCACCCTCTCCTAACTCAACTGGCAATTCAACAAAACATATCGCATCAGTGGTTGCAAAACCGTGAATGCAGGCTTTAGATGGTTTCAGATCCTTCGCCACCATCTTCATTTGGTCATATGCCTTCTTGAAGATAATATTAATAGAACTCCCATAATCGATCAGTACCCTCCTCACAAACGCCGGCCCAATCGTAGCTGAGACAACCATCGGATCGTGGTAGGTGTCTCCACCCGATCGGCATCCTTGCTCCTGAATACTATATCATCCGTCATCATTCGCTGCTGTTTTGCTAGAGTCCCATCTTCGTGTTCGAGCAGCATTTGAAATCCGCATGCTTTCAGGAATTAGTATGGCATTCCATTTCTTGCCAACTCTTGTCTGCTGGATGAGGCCCACCGATTATCGTGTTTATGATCAGTCTACCTATGGTCCGGGCGGGTTCCTCAGGTTGATGTAAAGCCGGCCCGTGATTGGGGTCGGATGTCCCATGTCCACCTTCCTACGGATTCTTAACAAACTGCTATAAATTCATTTGCCGAATCAGTTTTTTTATAGCATCACGGAGATGTCTGTATTCCTCAGTATTATGGCCGTAGGTCTCGTGAAACTGGCAGTACTTCCTGGTCTGTTTTTGTTCTTCGGTGGATTCCTTTGGGTGCAGCTTTCGGTATTGGAACATATTACAAATTGATAAATAAATATTTTCCAAAGACGTGTTCAGAGGAGTGTATTCGTTATAGGTTGGGATCCCTGTTTTTCACCTTCCTGGTTCACTCTTCCTTTTGGAATTTCCTCCTTCCGATCCTTTAGACTGCTCTGGCTTATTTTTAACATTGACCTGAATTTTCGCTAGATTGATTTACTGCAATGTTGCTTTGCACTGCTTCCTTGCTAGGCCCTGGCGCAGTGCTTCGCCTTGTCCATCTGGCCTTTTCTCTTCTCATGAATTGGTTCGCCTTTGAATAAAAACATTCTAGGGTAATCGGTGGTTTTCCTGCCATCCAATCACTAAACTTTGAGTCCGGATGTACCCCTCGCATCGCGGCCATAAGAATAGCATGGTCATTCGGGTTACTAACTTCGGTAGCAGCAACGCGAAACCTTTGCGAATATTTGTTTAACAACTTTCCTGGAGCCAGGGTCACACTGGATAAAGACATCACGTCCTCTGGGCGAGTGGAATGGATCCTAAAATGCTCCATAAATTTCGTTGTTAATTCATCAAACCAAAAGATCGATCGCGGATGAAGTCTGATGAACCACATGGTAGTGATTCCGGATAAGGTTATTGGGAAACATCTACATTTAGTCGCATCATTTTCCCTGGCCGAGTCCATCATCCACTCGTATCTCATTACATGCTGTTGGGGATCAGTCTTCCCCTCATAGGCTGGAATAGTCGGCATACTGAACCTCCCGGGGTACTCAGCCTGCAGGATAGCATCTGCGAATGGAGTATGACTCCTAGATATGCCCCAATCATCATTGGATAAGCCTTAATTTTTCCTCATTTGTTGTCTGACCATAGCTGATAAATCCAGGGTCTGGATGGGAGGTGGCAGGTTGGACTCCATCCTGCGTGATTGTTCCGGCTAGTGCCTCCTCGGTAAGTGATCTCCTAAATGCACGTTCTAAGGACCCGCTTCGCTACGACCCTGAAGAGGTGGTGTACCAGCCTCCACCTGCGCTCCAGATCTTAAGTTTCCCACTCTAGTTGGAGTGCGATTTCCTAGGTGCAGGTGAGGGGACGCGGTTCCAGGTAGGGAACCTGGACCATTTCTGTTGGACTGTTCTGCTGCACCTGTAAGTGCCGTTTCAATCCTACGGCATCTACGCTTGTGATGTTCATCTGATGAAACGGAGCTGTCAGATGATGAGTAGGAAGCGAGGCTTCCTCTAGCATTTCGATGTTGTTGCTGACCGATCTGGGTCATGAGATTGGAGTTAGTTTGAATTTACTCGTTAAGTTGTCTCCTGCTTTCCACGAGTTCTCTCATCAGCTCATTGAACTCTACCCTAGTGATAACTTCTGATTGGCTTAGTGTGGTGGTGGCTGCTGCTGCTATATTAGCTTGCTAATTACTAGGTCCCACTTGCTGGACGCTGCCACTCTCATTGAGATCTGCATTGTGGGAGGCTGATCTGGTACGTGGTCTTCCCATTCTAGAGTTATGCATCGAAACTCTGAATAGTATTTATGAACTCTTGAGAATGAACTTGGATCTTTTTCTAGGGATTTCTTCAATCCAGTAGTGACAAAGTAGATCCTAACTGCCTGAGAATGCACGCTCTCAGTGAAAGCACCAAAATGTTAGCACCAAAATTGGTTACTAACACCCTTGATTAGAGTTTTGTATAGAGAGGAATGAGAAAAGTAAATTAAAACAAAGAAATAACGCAATTGAATGCAAAACGAATACCAGAAAAGGAAACACCAAATTTATAGTGGTTCGACGTAATTGCCTACGTCCACTTTGAATATGATCTTTATTACTTATTAAATTACTTGAGTACAGATACAATCCATAAACAAACAACTTGAATGAAAGTTTGAAAAGAAGAGAAGTGAGTACAAAAACGAAAGAGTATCCATGGAGTTCTCGAAAAAAGGTCCCATCAACTGTACCCCTGCCTCTCTATTTTTAGATGAAGAAAGGCTGGACTTTCTACGCAGGCCCAAGACCAAGGTAGCTCGACCCATAGTCATAAGTCAAGTTGACCAAACGAGCCGTACCGACCAACTTCCACCGAACCACCTATGCCGACCCAGAGGCTGCCTTGTTGATGACTCGAAGCGGACCCTTAGGAAATCGGAGCAAGCGGTAGTATGACTCGAAGCAAAGAAATGTCAGCCACATCACTATGTTGTAGGTTGAAGAATTTACTAACTTGCACAAGGTTCACCGAACCAAGTCTGCCGAACCATGCATGCCAAACCATCAAGGCAGAACCACGAAGGCTAAACCACAATTGACCGACCTGTTTTGGCTAGCCTCCCTTGACCGAGCAATGCGTGCCAAGCTACCATAACTCCCTTGGCCGAGCGATGCATGACTTAGTACTTCTAAGGCCGGACCACGATCAGCTGACCCATCGGGTTCGATCTCATCCACACCGAGCGACGGGGGTCGAACCCTTCTCCACCGAACCACTATGTCTTGCCTATCTTGGTCAAACCATCCTGGCTATATCCTAATACCAACCCCCTCTGGTTGAGCCAGTGTCAATACACTGGTTCATGTATATAGGTTGAACCAGACTTGAGTTACATCAGTCTCTTATATTTCCAATCCTCTCTTAGCTTGAGTCCCGCCTAGGTTCAACCTTAAGCTCTGCGACTATCGACATGTAGCGGAGCCAATGCGCAGGGTAACACATGGATCTTAATAATGCCCAAAGGATTTTGGTGGCATCCAGTCGGTTACAAGAAAGGGCATTGAAATGATATGACTTATTAATAGTGGAGGTTGAGGAGGATCGGCTTACTTGGGTACAGTTTAAAGAAAGATTTGAGCGGAAGTTTCTACCAGAGGTAGAAAAGGAAGCAGTGGTTGGGAAATTCATTGATCTTAGGCAGAATCGGTCTTCTGTTATGGAGTACGTAGTAGAATTTATGGCATTATCCAAGTGTGGTTTGGATTTCATTAATACCCCAAGGAAGAAAAATCATAAGTTTATTTATGGATTGCACAAGTCTTTAAAGAAGGATTTATTACCTCATATGGATATATATTTCGAGTCTTTAATCGATTGAACACTTCATAAGGGGTGGGGAATGATAGTGAGGAGGAAGAAACTCTTAAGAAGCAAAAGCAAGTGTTATAACAAGAAAAGAAAATAACCAACTAAGCAAGGAAATTCCGAAGCTAAGGGTAAAAAGAAGAAGCGAGATGAGTCCGGTTCTATAGCCCCACATAGAAGTCAAGGAGCACGTTTCAATTGTGGAATCAATTGCCACTATTCAAGTGACTGTAGGAAACCTAAAGTTTCCTCTCCAATGGGTGTTTGTTTTTACTGCAAGAAAGAGGGGCACTTGATAGCGGCTTGCCCATATAAGGAAAAGAAGGAAGGAAAGGGGAAGGCTATTGGAACTTTTGGTGGATCATCTTAGCTTGGTATAGTTCTTTTTATTTTCAGGAAGCGTTCTTTCTTTTGCTAGGTTACATTAGAATTAGTTTTAGAAATAAGTTAAATATCTTTTTGTGAGCTTTTGCATTTTGTGGGTAGGATTTAGGATAATAGTTATTTGCTTTTGGTTGGTTCATTGTTAGAAATTCATTGTTTAGTTATATTCATTCAACTTGGATGCATGGATGCTATTAATAATAAAATAGTCATATAAGGGAATACTTGTAATTATAATAATAAAATATTATATGTAATTAATCATTGTTTAAGAATTTTGATCGATATATGGGATGCCATGTTATCGACAGGAATTCCTGTACATCGATCGAGATATTTCGACATGAGAATCCAAAATAACTGTTTGGGAAAAATATTTTGAGTTAAAAAACAAATTGAAATAATATTTTCACCATATAATAAATGTGTGAAGTGGAGGGACTTGCTAAGGCATTGTTAATAGCACATGCGATAAACTTTGTAAGCAATGAGTGGATCACAATAATTTCATGGCTTAATATTATTTTATATAACGAGCTAATTTTAATTCATAATTAATGAATTAGTTGGAAAACTTTTAAGAGTTCCTTGTGTAGAAAAAAGAATAAGGTATCTTAATTATCCTTAAGTGTTTAATAAACATGAAGATAAAAATATTTTTGGCTAACAAAAATTTAAAATTTTAACATATAGATTTCTTTCGTTAAGGAAATTGCGGGGACGCAATATTCCTAAGGGTGAAGTATGTAACAACCAATTTGCTAGTTAATTGATTAATTAAGTTTAATTATGGATAATTAATTATAACATGTGATTTATGAAATTTAATTGTGAAATTAAATCTAGTTTTGAAAATAGTGATTTGATTATTTAAGGAATAAGTTTCATCTCTAAGGAAGATTTCAGTTTAAATTTGAAATATGATTAAACCAAATATTTAAATTTGGAATTTGAGTAAATTGTTAATGTGGAAATATAAAATCCATTTTAAAAGAATGATAATAAAAAATTTGTATTTGTTAAAGTTATATTGAATTTATATAAAGCACCTCAATATTGATTAAAATGATAATTTCTAACATATTGGTATCTGTCAAATTTTTTGAAATCAAATTTATAATTTATAAAACATCCTTTAGTGTAAAGGAGTAAGTTATAAGTGCTAAAAAAATATAAATTAGTGACACTTCTCTTAGAATTGCAACACTTTATTAATGGGTCCATAACTATATCCATTTGGCCCATTTAGGTGATGTTAGTAAGGAGAAACGAAACTTACTTCATTCTCTTTCTCATATAACTTCAGTTCTAAAATCTAAAATAAGAAAAACCCTTGCTCTAATAAACCCTAGCTCAAACAATCACCAATTCTAAATGCAAACTATATGGTTTTGGCTAATTCTATTAGAAAACAAAAGAGTTTAATCCCCTACACCTTCTAATACATCGATTAGAGTTATTAATCTTAGTTTTGTCTCTTGTAGTAATTTTCTTTTTGCAATTTCTAAAATTAAAACTTAGGAAAATACTGAAAGATGTTAGCTTAGGAGAATTCAAGGTCTTTTCTCCAATTCAAGTTCATATAGGTGAGTTAACACTCACGCAACTATTTCTAAACTAATATTGGGTGCATGTGATGTTTTAAATGAATGGTTGTGAAACCTACTATTGAAATGATATATAATTCTTAAGTTGTTTGCATGTTTATATATATATATATATATATATATATATATATATATATATATATTTCTGTTTGCTAAAAACCCTAGATGTTTAATCACTTGAATCATCAAATTATCATTGAATTATGGTTGCACGACACCAAAATTTGTACCCTAAGAGTCAAAACTATCACCACCAAAGAAACCATCAACATCAGACCACCAGGGAAGGGAAGACTCTGCCTGGATTTCTGTCTAGGCAACACCACTGGTCCGCTTGGACCGATGCACCGGTCATGGCCTGGAGAGAATTCTAGGTAGTGCTATGTTCCTCAATCGCCCGTTTAGCCTCCCATTCACCCGTTTTATTGTTGGTAACTTATGCGTTGTTACTATTGCATATTTAGTAATAATTTTGGTGCATGATTTTCGAGTTTTAAACTATTGAATTTGAGAATTTGTTCTGGAATGTGTATACCAAAGAGTCCATATCATAACACTAAATTTCCATCGTATGTTTTCAATAAGGATTTTCAAAGAGATTGATTTTCATATCGAACCATTTCTACGAAATCTTTTTAAGTAATAAATTATTCTATTTATAAAGAACATTTGAAAGTGTGTGTTTGTGTATATTATTTATTTAACCAATTATTTATTATTTATTTAATAAGATTGATTTTGAAATGTAAACAAGGTTAGTTCTAATTAAAGGTTTAAATACCTATATGGTTTTGGATAAGAGTAATTATGGATTTATAAAATATAAGTGTGTGTGTGTATAAGTTTTGGAACATTGTTTTATTAACTAAATATCTAGTATGGAATTTTGAGACAACTATATATATACACAAGTGCATTTTTGGAATAATTTGGATTTATGTAATATTTTATCAAATAATGAATATCTATAAATTTCAATAATAATCAAGTAAGCGATTTTTAAACCAAGGAACTTGAAAGTAATATTTTATGTAAAGTAATTTTTAAAAACTATTTATATATTAAAATTATATTTAGTTGCATTCAAACCTTAAACTCTTATAAGATTTCCCGCCATTAGGCATTTCTGTGCAACTTTTGGATTTTTTTTTAAATAAAAAAGTTATGATAACCTTAATTCTATAATTTTGGGAAATACTAATAATCGACTTAGTGTTATGACTTATTTAAATGCATTCAAGTAACACTTTGTCAAATACGGTATAATTTATTGAATGGAATATTTGAGTGGAACTTACTAGCCCATTAGCAAATACTCGAATTTCACCAGGTAGTATGGGATGCCTTGGTTAAGTTCTTGTGATTGCTATAAGGAAGTATTTAGCACTTTAGATGTTAACTCAAAAAATGGATCAAAACCCTGGATTGAGCGTGAAGCACCAGCCCAGTTCTCGCAGAGCAATAATACGGAGATTAAATGTAGAAAAGGCAGAAATAGTAAGAAGACAAGAAGATTTTTATAGTGGTTCAGTTATTAATGAAGCCTACGTAGAATTTATACTTTTTTTATTGGCTGATTGTTGTTACAAGGTAATTTGGATTACAAAGTTGTTGAATATCCCAGTTAGACTAAGTCTTCGATGTTGGGTTCACTGGAGAATCACAATAAACCCCTCAGATGACTTTTGTAAGGAGGGAGGAGAAGAGTAAAGAATAGTTTCTATAGAGTTTTAGCAACCAATCCAGAGGATCCCCTTTATGTTGTAGTTAGGTGAGTATTTATAGAGGTTGGAGAGCTATTGGACTATGCCTTCTTGCCAGATGCGTGCAAATCACTACAGGAAGACGCACTACAAAAAGAAACACGAATTGAGCTAACTTGATGGATCGCTAGCGATCCATAGCTTCTGGCTCAATAATGATCCAGTAGCTTGAGGTGCTTCCCCCTACCCTCTGCTTTGAAGTCCATGGTGACCTGGCGAAATGGTATAGGTCGCTAGTGATCCGTAGTGCATGGATCGCTAGCGATCCATGTACTTAGTGTATTTCTGAGCTTTGTCTTTGACTACCTATTGGATCATGATGCAAGTGAACAAATGAATCTTCGAGCCAAGATTATAGATTATGGATCACTAGCGATCCATCACCTCTGCGTATTTTCGCTTTTCTTTTGTCTGATTTCTTTTGGTTAAATGCTCTATTCTTTTTGGTAGGCTCTTAAGCTATTCTGATTTGACCAGCCTATTCCAACTTTCTTTAGATTATGCTGGGTTAAAAACCAGGATAACATTTGCCCCTCTGAGTGTGCCTTCATTGAAAAAAGGTGTGCTCTGAAAGGGATTTCTTTCCGTTTCTTCTTGGCAAAGTTCAGGTAATCGTTTTAGGACCGTGTGAATTTGACTTTGGCTATTCAATTGCTCGTTAAGTTTTGACCTGAATTGTTGTTGCTTGTCATAACAAACCATGTTTGTCCCCATAACTTTCATAATTACTTTAGACAGCATGAGGATGATACTGAATTTCAAAGTTGATCAGGCTCAATTTGATGGATCGCTAGCAATCCATAGCTTCTATTTGATGGATCGCTTGTGATTCATAGTACATGGATCACTAGCGATCAATGACTTAGTATTTTTTCGCGTAATCTCCTATTTAACTGCCTCAAGAAGATCCATCTTTCATTCCCATATTCTTGTGACCCAAGCCTATCTTTTGCAACTCGACCTGATTTTTGAACGATCCCCAAATCCAATTTTTCACCGCTGTCACCAATCATCCATCACCGGAGTTTATTGTCGTTGATCGATCTGAGGCTTGCCGATGCTTTGAGTTTGTTCCTAGCTCCTTCTGGATCACCACCGACCAAACCCTAACTCCATCTCTTTTCTTGGATCGCCATCGACCCCTTGCTTGGATTGCTGGGTCAAAAAATTCAACTATTCTTGCCTTTCGATTCTTGATTCAAGGTGGGTAATTATGGTTCTGAGGTTCGTTTAGCGATTTAACAACGGAGTGTATTAGTGATGATTATATCAAAGAGTCTGAGTTGATTGTGATTTTATGGAGGAAGATAGTACATAGAGTCTTGAGTTCTTTACGAAACGACATTCGGGCCTTTCCCCTGTGCCTGACACATTTTGCTGTCTTCGTCCATAGAACCAAAATTGACTTGTACTAAGTTACATTGTCGATACCGCACAACGCATCGTGAATTGGTTTTACCCTTCTGTAGAATTCAGACTGGTCTAGTTTCTTGCATGCTCGGTGTACCTATACTGGGAAGAACTTTCCATGTTGCTTTAGACAATGGATCTGTTATTAATCGATAATGGCTTAGTGTAGAAGAACTAATTTCAAAAAACGATATGAAAAGCCTTTTCCTTTCTTTACTATGAGCAAACTATCAACATGGGATAGTGCATCTATTGTATTTAAGACACCAAACTCACCCCCGTAGATAACACTCTGCCTTACCCCGGTATATACTTGGAATCTGACATGACGGCGTGAATCGATATCCTTTTGGAATTCAAGTATTATAAAGGAGTTTTTAGTTAAAGGTAGAATTACCTGACCGCTTTCGATGCAAATCCTGTGGTATAGAATGAAGTATCCGTCTTCTCGACATAAGTCCAGTGGAGGAAGCCCAGCACTTTTAAAAGATGAATCATCGTCTATCGCCCCTTCCTCTTCCGCTTCTCTGCCTGAACACGGTCAGCTAGTCCCAATTGCTTTGGTTTTGGACCGAACTCCGCTATTCTGAGTTCTTCTTAACCCATCGGAGAGAGCTTCTTTCGTAATCTCCGCCAAGGTTTTGCATAACATTTGCTTACAACTTGGCATTCCCATAGGACGATGTGTGCCTCCTGAAGAAGAATACATTCTCCCATATGCCGCCTCCAAGATATACCGCTTGCCATTGATATATTTTCCTAAATGGAGCAGTGCCCTCCTTCAATGATTTCTTGAGAGAAACTCTATTGAACTTGAGAATTGCCTTGTTCCAAATTCATCCTAATTTGATGCGATCTTGACTTGCCTGCACGTTCTGTTTATGCGGACATTTAACCATGCCCCAAGTTTTGACAAGTTGATATATTTCATCACGTTTAAGAGGAGAGACGAATGTCCATCCGTTGTCGTCATTGAGGCCCAAAGGAATCGCAAGATCATGCCGCCACTTCAAAGCAATTTGTCCTAGTTCAAGACTCAGTACTTCTTCGTTAGATGCCCCGAAGGGTTCAATCGCCTTTAAACAACGAAGGGTAAGTCCTCTTCTTTACTTATTGAATTCTGAAATGTCGTTATGGAGTTTTTAACAAGTCAAATACTTCCTACAGTTATTCCAAAGCCAAATAAAGACTTATTAGTTGATCAAATTTTCCATACTCCGCAGGCTGTAGATGCCGGGGAGAGATCGGTTAGATTTTTGCTCACAGACGAGAATTTAGTCTGCTATGGGCTGTTGCATGCTAGGAGATCCATCATAGAGGTTGAAGTTACGTCTCCTTCCTACTCCAGAATACGATAGCGTGCCACTTCTTCGTCACATGGTTCTGAAGAGGGAGTTTTTCAAGGAAAAAGGAGGGCTTATTTAGCGAGTCAGCTGAAGAGACTCATGAAGGAAGAGATGTGGCGACTAAAGCCAGTTGTCTAGCCAAAATGTCCCCACTTAAGAGGAAGAAGAGTTCACAAGAAGGCAAGGATGCAGCGGAAATAGAAAACGAGGAGGGTGAAGTTAAACGTAGAAGTAGCTATGATTCCTCCTCCGGGGATAATGATTTTGATGCAGATTCTAATGACGGAGACTCTAAATCATGTGACGAGACTTCGAGGATGAGTCCCGCTATTCCTACTCGCCTCCCCAAGAGGCCCAAAATAAAGATGTTGCCCCAAAAGTCAAGCGACGTCAGGATTCCCTGATTAAAGATGTCGGCGTAGACTTCGGGGATCTGATCAACATCTACATTGATTTTGCTGAAATTATAGGCGAAGATTTTCAGTTTGAAGAGACATCTCCTCGTATGGGCCATGTTGCACTAAATTTAGTCCAATTTCTACCATAATGGCTGCTCGATCTAGTTTGTGACGTTATTTTAAGCCCCGTAGACACATTACATGTTTCACTAGGGTCAGATTCACTTACACACTCATTATTCAAGCCCATTTTCCATTACTAAAGCTCTTTATCTATTGTTCATGTCAGGTACCATGAGAGGATGTAGTCTTTATGATGATCTTGAGGAGTTCGTCGAATCACAACGCTGGTCAAATAATCCACCAACCGCCATTAGCCTCGTGACTGTGGAGGAATGAAGAAGACGGAAAGACTTGGAGGCTGAAGCTTATCGCTGGGATGAGAGGGAAGGGAGTCGTACATAAAAAAGCGGTTACTAGAAGACAAAGACCGTTGATGTGCAAGAGGAACTGTCCAAAATGTCAAAGGTCGATCGTATTTCTCATCCGTCAGAGAAACAGGCCTTTGCCCCGGCCCCAGCTTCAGTCGGTCTTGAAGTTCTAGTTTCTTCTGTTCAGGCTCCATCTTCATCCCAAGTTCCATCGTCCCACATGATGCTTGCTCTTGTCTCTTCACGCCCTCACCAGAGATCGACTTACGTTCTTCCGTCTGGTCCTCCTAGACTTGGAGCAACGCTTCTTGGGTGGTTTTTAAAAGGCTTAAGTTTGACCGCGACCTTTGTCCGGTCCATAAAGATTCATACATGTCCCACCTTCAAGTGTTCAAAAGTGATTTGAACTAAACCGAGGGATGGGAAAAACTATGCAAGCAGCTGGATGATACGAACCACAACAATTACAAAGAGATCCTCTCCTTTGAATCGAAGAAGGATGACTTCGAGAAGGCATTGGCGGAATGTGGTGCCAAAATCGAACGAATGGTGCAAGAAAGAGACGCAGTGCTTCGACAGAGTAAAAATAACGCCGACTTGCTAAAAGAGCCGAAAGAGGCCCATGCGAAGATAGAGACCGTCCTTCGAGATGAAATAAGAAGGCGCATACGGAAGAAGTTAAGTTGCAAAAGGAGCTCAAAACTCACAACATGATTATCGAAACTCAAAAGAAGACCATTGCTAATCACGACAAAATTGTTAAAAGGCATAATAAAACAATGGCGGAATATGAGGAGGTTGTGAAGTTTCGTAATAAGAACATTTTCGATCAGGCCCAGATGATTTCCCTGCTCTAAGAAAGAGTTGTGCAGCTTAGCGTCGAAAAAACTCGCATTGAATTTGAAATGGCCGCCGTTATGGCAGATTATTTGGATCTACAAGACACTTTTGAGAAGAAGATGGAGAAGATGGACAATAACATCTTAAATTTCTACGTCAATTCCCTGTTATATAAGGTGAGTCTCAGCTATCTGGGCCTCAAGTTCCCATGCACTCTCACCGTGGTTTTGGAAAAAAAAATTGACCCATTTCCGAAATAACGGGGATGTCTACACTGAGTGAGAGCTAAAGGATGCCTACCTTAATGAGGAGTCAAAGAAAGCTTTGATAGAGGGCCGGGAAATTTTACGGATTGAAAATGAATGGGAAGATGTCGATGTTGCTATGGAAGCGATTGCCAAAACAATGACGGAGCCCCTTGTTTCTAGACCTGGCGAATCACTGAGATAGCCTCGTGATCAATTGGCAAGTTCTAGGCCTGAAGCTTCTCTGCAGATTATGCAACCATCCAAAGAAGGAGAAGGAGGCGAATATGAGATCGACATTCTCGCACTCCTCTGATGCAGGTAACCTTCTTATTTCCCCCGAGTTCATGAATTTTCAACTCACGCCGTAGGAGAAAGAAGAACTTAATGCTTTCATTTTGGATCTTAAAGGTTCGTCTTCCTTACCCGTTGATCCGCTAGTTTCCTTGATACTCATACTCGTCGCTATTTTAACTGCTTCCATACTCGTCTCCGTAGCTGCTTCGGTTGCTGTGTCTGTGTCCGATTCAAAGCTAGGGTCGGAGTCTGAGAAGTTCATTGCATTGCATGGCTTAGTTGGCTCTTTCGTATCTTTGAAGGGTGGCTTTACGGCTGTCGAAGCTCGGGAACACGAGGTTCAGATTGAGCAACCATGTAAATCCGAATAGCAACTGGTTGCCGTCAAGAATGAGAAGGTTGAAGCGATAAAATCCTCAAAAAGCCCTCATAAATCTTGGAAGCGCAAGACAAAAAGGAAGACTTCCAAGAAAGTTAAAAAGCAGGGAGGAGATGTTGGTACCAAGGAAATAGTCGATATGCTTGCCTGCGACACTATCCCTGGCTGGGATTCTAAGGGGAAGCAAAAACTTCCAACCAAAGGTGGGAATGGGAGCGGTGGAAAGAGACGTTGAGAAGCTCGGATAGCAGTGGAGATGATTTTTGAGACATTTTGTTTTGTTTTTTTCAAGTGCAGAGTCTGCACTTACTGCTTTTATTATAGCATCTGCACATTTTCTTTTTGTGTCGGTACTGTGTGGGCACGACCCCCACATTTTGACCTTGTACAAAAAATTATACGTAATACAATGTTGGCATTTTGATTATAACTTTACATGTCTGCTTATCTGTGTTTTATGTACTTATGTCTATTTCATTTACTACTATTTTATTTTATCTAGTCCTGCGATTACCGCCAGAATTCTTTGTTTTGAGTAACAAAACTTGTTAAATGTCTTTGTTCTTGAGCATTTCTATTGGAGTAATGGTGTATGCCCCCAAGTTCACTTGGTTGTTTACTTCAAACACCTAAAAAATGACCAGTCGATCTGAGTGTTTGTTTATTATTGTCTTCATTATCACCAAACTTGCTTTATGGTTCCTATTCTTGAGAACTTATGATTTGAACGGCTTAGTTACAGATTTATCGTTGGTCAACAATTGGAATTTCCTGCCGATTTGTAGGACTTCGATTTTGTTGTATTCATGCCAACTACTCCTTATAATGGGAGAATATCGATCCTTGTTATTCCTGCAATGGACATGTTTTTTGGTACCGTCGAGGCAATTCTGATACTTAAAAGTGTGTGTGGGTATTAAGTGCATGGCTTTTTAAAAGTATGCGCAGCTTTTGGTACCGATATGACCCATCGATCAAGAATGGTTCGAACTTCTCAACATTGCCAATCTTCGGGCAGTATGAGGAGTTTATGCTTTAAGAGCATGATTCCACGGCTCAAAAAGGTAGTGCACGGCATATGGGATGCATGGCTTTTGGGACCGATATAACCCATCAACCCAGAACGGTTTTGGAACTTCTCGACATTGCCAATCTTCAAGCAACGTGAGGATTTTATGCTTTAAGAGCGTGATTCCATGATTCAAAAAGGTAGTGCACAGCTTATGGATGCATGGCTTTGATTTGAGCCATCCCGATGCCGCCGGAGCAACACCAATTCTTAGAAGGCGGGGATCAGGTTTTGTTGATCCATCGGTTTGAGTCAATTTGCTTCCATCGATTCGACAGATAAGTGGGGCATACTTGAGCGTCATTCCACTACCTTAAGCAGCGCTTGAATGGTATTGAAATGATTTGACCCCATCGACCCAACAGTTTACTATTATGAAAGTTTTTTTATTGGTTCAAAAAGAAAATCAATTTTATTAAGAAAAGTTGGGCAAGTTCTGCCTATTTACAATTCCCCTGGTATCCTGGGCTTATTTGTTGAAAAAAGAAAGAACATAAGATAGCTTAAGATAAAGTAAGGACGTAGCGATTAGTTGTTCCATGCTTGAGGAATTTGGATTCCGTCCATGGTTGTCAGATTGAAAGTTTCGTCTCCTAGTTGAAAGTTTCGTCTCCTAGCTTTTGATTGACCACATATGGCCCTTCCCAGTTCGATCCGAAAGCTCTCGACATGAGATAGACTCTTTTGCAGACGAGGCCTACCACTTTGAAGGTTTGGTTGCAAACTCTAGAGTTGAAATACCGTGTGACCCTTTCTTGGTGAGCAGCGGTCCTTAATTTAGCTTCTTCCCTCTTTTTGTCAATCATATCAAGCGACTCGAGTAGGAGCTGGTCGTTTTGCCTTTGATTGAAATCCTATTTTCGATAAGAGGGGACTTTTAGCTCTACGGGAATCGTTGCTTTTGAACCATATGCCAAAGCGAATGCAGTATGCCCGGTTCCTGCTTTGTGTTGTTATATTGACATATAGTGCGAATGGAAGTTCATCAACCCAATTTTCTTTAGCTTTAGCCAGTCGCTTTTGATAGTGGACTTGACGATCTTGTTTATTGCTTCCACCTGCACATTTTCTTGTGGATGAGCGACTGTAGAAAAGTCTTTCTCGATTCGAAAGTGTTTGTAGAAGTCTTCAAACTCGGCGCTTTCGAATTGGGTCCCGTTATCAGTGATGATTTTTTGTGGCACGCCAAACCTGCAAATGATGTTTTTAGTAACAAAATTAATAAAAAAATTATGGTAATGGTGGCCAGCGGTTCCATTTCGGCCCAGAAATAGTCAACGGCAACTATAACATATTTAGCCCTCCTTTAGCTATCGGCAGTACGCCAATTAGGTCAATTCCCCATATTGCGAATGGCCATGGAATGACCATCTGCGTTAGCTCTGTTGAGGGAGTTCTTTAAATCTTGCTGTATCTTTGGCATCGATCACACCGTTTGGCGTAATCTACTACGTCGAGATTTACCATTGGCTATAACTATCTATAACGGAGGACTTTCTTTGAAAGGGTTTTCCCCCAGTATGGTCTCCGCAGTCACTTTCATGAACATCCTTCAGGATCCTTCGCGCATTGTCATTGGTCACATATCTCGGCAAGGGGGTGGAGAATCCATTTCGTTAGAGTATTCCATCTTGTATTATGAATCGTGATGCCTTCTGAAGAAGTTTTTCCGTTGATTTCTATTAGTTGGAAGAGTTCCTGTAAGCAAGTAGTCTTTGATTGGCATCATCCATGTCTTTGGTTCAATGGTGGTTTCAAAAATCCAGTCGACATCCATTTCATTTATACTTGGAGTGGTCAGGGTTTCAACCGGGATAAGTCCAAACGATTGAGCTTCTCCGGAGCTTGCCAATTTAGCTAAGTAATCAGCCTTCGTGTTTTTCTACCTTGGCATGTGAGTTATATTGTAATGCTGGATGTCGTTCAGCAACTCTTGCACTTTAGATAGATATGGGGCTAGGTTCTCCCCATGAGCTTGGTATTCGCCTTTCACCTGACAGACGACTAATTGGGAGTCACTGTAGATGTAAACATACTTTATTCTGAGAACTTTCATTCCTGCTATCAATGCTTCATATTCCGCTTCGTTATTTGTCGTGGGGAATTCCAAGCATAGGGAATAGCAAATGGGTCATCCTTCAAAGGTTTCAAGAACCACCCCTGCCCCCGAACAGAGGTTGTTAGATGCGTCATCGACAAAATGTCTCCACCGTGTTTCCACTTTCAATGGTATTTCTTCTTCGTCATCCCATATGGTAAACTCGGCAAGGAAATCCACTAGCGTTTGCCCATTGATTTGCCCCTCTCAGATGGTAAGTGATATCATATTGGCTCAATTCAATATTTCATCTGAGGAGTCACCCGGAAGTTTCGGGTCGATACAATACTTGCTTCATAGGCTGATCAGTCAGCACTTTGATCAAAAGCACCTGGAAATATGGTCGTAACTTCCTAGGCATGATCAAGAGGCAATATGCTAGCTTTTCCAGCTTCGGGTAATTTTTCTCGGCTCTAGTAAACTACTTGCTAATGTAGTATACGGGTCGTTGAATTTTTTTCTTCTTCGCGCACAAGGGCGGCACTCGACGAATGAGGTGAGATTGCTAAGTAGATGAATAGGTCCTCTCTATCCATTGGCTTTGATAGGATTAGTGGGGCTTCTATGTGCCATAGCAATTCTTCAAATATGGATCGACAAGCCTCGTTCCATTTGAAGTTCTTCTTTTCTTTCTTTAATGCATCAGAGAGTGGTATGCATTTGTCGTTGACTTTTGAGATGAACTAGCTCAGCGCTGCGAATTTCCCATTCAGGCATTGTAATTCTTTCTTATTCTTCGGGGCTTGGATTCTCATAGGGCGGTTGTTTGCTCTGGGTTTGTTCAATGCCTCTGGCAGTCACTATGAATC
This sequence comes from Allium cepa, assembly GCA_030765085.1. Lineage (NCBI taxonomy): Eukaryota > Viridiplantae > Streptophyta > Magnoliopsida > Asparagales > Amaryllidaceae > Allium > Allium cepa. The sequence continues at coordinate 216,081,753 of CM060946.1, forward strand.
CCAAGAACTTTTCGGAAGCTACCCCAAAGTGATTTTTGAGTGGGCTGAGTTTCATTCCATATTTTTGAAGTATTTCAAACATTTCAACAAGATTATCTAGGTGGTTGGCACCTACTCACAATTTAACCAACATGTCATCTACATAGACTTCCATGGTTTTTTCAATCTGATGCTTGAACATGGAATTGACTAATCTTTTGTAAGTAGCCCTAGCATTCTTTAAACCGATTGGCATTACCTTATAGCAGTATAATCCTAGGTCAGTGATGAAGCTGTTGTTTTCCTGGTTGGGCTCATGCATTAAGATTTGATTGTAGCCCAAGTACACATCCATAAATGATAGCAGTTCATTCCCAATCATTCCGTCTACAAGCTGGTCGATTCTGGGAAGTAGAAAACTATCATTCGGGCAGGCTTTGTTTAAGTCTGAGTAGTGATGTAAGTTCACCATTTCCCGTTGAAACTCTTGACCCAAACCGGGTTAGATACCATTCGGGTTAGGTCGCATCACGGATAAAACCTTTGGCCATCAGTTTATCTACTTCTTCTCTCAATGCCTTAGACCGCTCAAGGCCGAGGCTGTGCCTTCTTTACTTTACTGGTGTAAACCTGGGGCAAGGTTAAGCACGTGGCATGTAAATTCTAGCGATACCCTACACATAGCACATCCAAGTTAGCATGAAGAAATCTGGTGAGTTCTAACTGCTTCTTGTTTCCAATATGCGGTCCAATTTTCATGACCCGTGTCGAGCCATCCATATCCACAGGACATCATCAATTCTACCGTTATTGCCTAATCCTCCCTGAACTCTTCTTTCTAGGGTCTAAAGCCTTATCGAATCTGCTATGGTTCCCAAGCCAGGGGCGGCTCTGTAGTTGCTATTCGGCAGGTTCGCGAAGTGAAGAGTTGTTCCCACATTCTTCCTCTTTTCTTTTCTTTTCTTTTCTTTTGGATTCATGCAGTTCTGCGATATAACATTCCCTGGTGACACTTTGGTCTCCTTTGATCAATCCAACTATATTTTCCATTGGGAATTTCATGGTAAGGCACCATAGGGCTAAAGCGATTCTGAAATCCGCCATTGCGGGTTATCCCAAGAAGGAATTGCATGCCAATATTTCGTCTATGATCACAAAAGTTTGGGTGAGGGTGACTTTACGGTCGCCTTCCGTAAGTTCTATAGGTAATTCAATCATTCCAATGGGTTGTTTAGGCTCGCTGGTGTATCCTTGAATTTTGGTTTGGCAGGCAGATACGTCTTTCATGTTGATCTTCATTTGATCAAAGGTACGCTTGAAAAGGATATTCACAGAACTGCCTGTAATAACCTTGGTTTGGAGATTACCTTTCCATTTTGAATTATAATGATAATTATAATTTAATATTGTAAATTAAATTAGAAATGGAGAAATTTAATTGTTCATTTAGAATAAAGGACTTGGAATTTAAAATGAAAAAATAACATTCCATTCTTTATTCTATTTTGTTTGGAGTCTTATTAAATGGAATATGGTTTTATTTAAGTGGAAATGCAATAATTTTATTAATTATTGTCCATTTTCTTCTTTTAATAGTTTTCAAAAGAAGTAGGAAAATTTTAAATGTGGTTCATTAAAATAAAAGATGAAAATTGGGTTAAAAATAATTTTTGGCTATAAATAATGTTTTGAAATAGTTTGAAATATTTTCACAAGTAAGAAAATAAATTTTGTGGAATTTTAAAAGTTTAAAATAATATTTTATTCATTTATTTGATTAAATGGTGCATTTTTGTTAAATAAAGGATCTTAACAATAAAAATGTTTTAAAAATATAAATTAATCTTTTCATAGGGTAAGAAATGTTTATTTGACAAGTATGTAAATTTTCATGGTTTTATTTGTGTAAATAAGAAGAAAATGGATTTCATTTTGGGTATATGTGATATATATGTCAAGTATATGATTTTTGTTTGATGGTAATAAATATATATATATATATTCATTTAAATGTATTTGTTAATGTACTATTTTACTTTTCACGTAATTAAATAAATATTCGCTGGATAAAATAAATAACACAGAATTTAAATTCAAACAGATATTTTATTCAAACAAATATTTTATTACTATATTGACTAGTACAAAGTCGAGCTCCCACTATATATACAATTTTTGATTACAATACAATTTCGATTACATCACAATTTTAATTTACATTTGCACCTCACTACATTTCACTCATTCACTCGTATTTCTCTTCAACTCTAATCTAGATTGAATCCAACATCTGAGTTATCTCCAAAATAAACACTAATACAGTAGAATTGAAAAGGAAATATTTTTGCAGTATCAAATAAAATATGTATTTTGAAAATCTTATTTGCCTCGGTTACTTAAATTGTTCGTCATCATATTCACTTTTGAATTCAACATACACGAACAACTTGTAACATGCACAATGTATCACTGTACATGCCACAAGGTCGTGCATACCGATATACACTTGATAAAATTGCAGGGACGGCTGAGCCAAGGTCAAACCCAATCAAAAGCCGGGTTCAACTCAAGTGAAATACAAATAAAGTCACTATATTAGCACAAAGTTATACCCGAGCTATAAGCTGGATTCAACACAGGTGCAATCCAAATGTACAATTTCAACAAAATGGTCAAGACAACTAAAACAAGCCTCGACTAAAAATTAAGTGATGTACACATGAATGCTATGATCAAAGGCAATAATATCAACTAAGGTCAAGAACCAGTCAAGGCAGCACCCCAACCAGATTAGTTTCCAAAAATCGACACAAAGTGTAGGTTGAAACCATAACAAGTAGTTGACAGTGCACACAAAAGCACAATGCTAGAGAATCAAGCACTTTAAAATGAAACAAGACCAGACCCATGTCAACCAAAGCAACTTCAAACAAAACTAGACATGCACATATATATCAATGAAGCAGTGCAGACCAATGAACAAAAACAAAGTACGCTTGAAAAATCAGACTGCAACAAGATAACGGTGGTACACATGCATATGAAACTAGATATATATATATATACATAAAAGTATGTGTGTATACAAGTGGAGGTGACACTGCAGCTACCTAACAAACACATCTGAACTAGACATGGTGTAAGCTCAAGTGAAGTCAAAGCACGCCTGGCAATATGGAAGCAAGTGCACAATGACATCATGAACTAGATAAGGACTGTACTCAGACTAACAGGCATAGATCAACAATAGTTCAAGAATGAACCGGTGAAGACAACAAAGGTGCAGACTACATGAAGTCTAACAAATACCAAAGGCTACGGCTTCAAGCATGCGAATACAAGTGCAACCATAAGTGCACAAGAACATGAATGCAATACTTTTTGCATGAACATCAACATAGAGACCACCCTCAACAACAAAGTGTACAAGAAAACCAAACTACAACAGAAAAATGCCTGACATCAAATGAACACACATATATGCATATATATGCAGTGCACTATGCAGACTCGAATGAACAGTGGACATAAACTCAACTGTATACAAGTGCAAGTACACAAGTGAATGGCAACAACATCAAAATCCAGTGGCAACCAAATTGAAATGAAGACTGCAAATACCAAAGTGAAGCCACCAGACTACATGAAGTCTAACAATGACAAATGGAACCAAATCATTTATTTTGTGTGTGTGTGTGTGTATGTTAGCATATGTGTATGCATGAATCAAATAGCCAAGACTAGATCACATACATCAACTAACAGGATCAGGTAGACCAGAGAACAACAACCATGAAGTCAACAAAGCATCCAGTGAAACCAAGTGCAGACAAGCTATATGAAGACCAACAGCAAGTGCATATTAACTAAATGCGAACAAAACAATATCATAGAGAAATTTCCAAATGACCGAAGTTTTAGGTTTTTACAAAAATCAAAGCAGCAATTTCAAACCAAAGTCAAGTTTAAGTGGAGCCGTGGTGACCAAGGCAATTCGAACAAATAAGAATCAATATCAGATGGTAACACGTAATCAAAGACCAAATAAGCCGTGATAATCAAGCAAGGAATTATTCGAAATTTAATCGGTCAGGGTAAATCGCAAGCAAACAAGCAAAATCGAATGGCCAAACTTAAATTAATAGATGAATTCAAAAATATATTCAAATGATAATCAAGGGAATTAAACCCTATTTAAAACCCAATCATCATCGGCCTAAAGCAGCAATCGAGTTCAAGCAAATTAGTCAGAAAAGCAAAAAGAAAATCACATACCAAATTCAGGTTAAATCGAACTCGATTCGTCAAAGCAACCGCTGGTGAATCAAAGTGGCAAATTGATTGACGAAGCAACTGTGGATAGTTCATTGTTCAATCAATAATTGAATCAGCGCGCTCGAATTCGTAAAGCCCTAATTATCAAAAATAAAGAGGAACGAACGAGCTAAAGGAAGCAGCCATATTTTTTCTCAATGCAAGGATACCGGGCCGAAGATAATATAAAAATCAAAAGGGGATTCACTTTTATTTGGGCTAGCTTCTTTAAATTATTGGGATTTAATTTTTAAAATTAGGGTTTTGTTTTTAAAATTGTTTTTACTTTGTATTTCTTTTTAAACTTTAGTAATTTACTAGTCGTGCGACTAGGGGACGAACTACGATGGGTAGTTCGAGAATTCAGAACTCAGTGGCTTAGTTGTGGTAGGGTTTTGAGAATAGAGTTAGGTTAGTCGATAGCAGGTGTCGTGAGTTTACGTGTATAAGCGTCTGACTACTTAATTTATAGTTAGAAACCTTAGAGGCAGCACGTAGGTAGGGTTTTGCCGAAGCTGGGTAAATCTGTGTTATTCTATGTCTATATTTAATATTCTACTATTATCTATGTTACTATTATTCAGCTATTATCAGTGCTGCGCTTATTTTATATACTTTCGCATTAAATTTTTATAATTAATAGTATCACCCTATTCAGCACCCCCTCTAGGGTGAAATCGATCCTACAAGGGGTATCAGAGCTAGGAACAAAAGTCAATTTTTGTTTTAAAATTTTGATTTTTTTTCAAAAACAAATTTTTGTTTTAGAAATTTGAACTTTAAAATGGCTTCTTTTAATAATGCTTTTGCTGAGGGTCGGTCCATAGTTAGACCACCAATGTTCAATGGTGAATATGCTTACTGGAAAAATAGAATGAAAATTTATCTAAAAACCATTGAAGCATGGAATATTATTGAGCTAGGTTATAGAACGTCGACTATAGTTGTAGATAATCAAGAAATAGATAAATCGATGAATCAGTGGACAGATCTTGAAAATAGACTATAGAATGCTAATGCTAAAGCTATGAATTCTATTATTTGTTCACTGGATCAAATTGAATTTATCGTGTCTTACATTGTCTAACTGCGTAGGAAATCTAGCACGCACTCGAAGTGACTCACGAAGGAACGTCTCAAGTCAAAGAATCTCGCATTTCCATGCTTAGTAGCGAATATGAGAACTTCACAATGGCCAAGGATGAAAACGTCAAAGAGATGTATGGATGGCTTTCCAATATTTTATAAGATTCAAAAGCACTTGAAAAATCATACACATAATTGAAAATAGTCTGAAAAATCCTCCGAGTCCTTCCACAAAGGTTTGAAGCGAAAGTTACACCCATCCAAGAATCAAAGGATCTGAAACAAATCAAAGTTGAAGAACTCATCGGAAATCTCACCACTTATGAGCTAGAAATGAAATTCAAAGAAGAACGTGAAGGAGGTGATAAGCGAAAGAAATCAATAGCTCTTAAAGGAACAACTAAAAGTGAAGATGATGATGATGATGTGGACGGAGCAGCTGAATTGGCACTGATAATAAAGAAATTCAAAAGGTGGAATCGCAGATATGGAAATCCAGCTCTAAATCAACAACTGAAAAGCGGAATAGTCAAAGTTCTTGACAACCCAAAAGAGCGGGAGATCATCTGTCATAAGTCAAGTAAACCTAGCCACATCAAACCCAATTGACCTCAAAATCGACTCGGCCAAGAAAAGAAATCGAAAATGAGAAGTTTTGCAGCCACGTGGAATAAAGTGATGATGATAAAAGCACTGGCAGTGAGAGTGAAAATACAAATATGTGCCTTCGAGGTGATATAACTGATAGCAATGATGACGAGTCAAGCAAGGTGTCAAAACATACTCACTCAGAATTACTTATATATTTCCACGAAGTAAATGGCTATTTTAAATGACTTAGGGAGAAATACGCTAAAATTGAATCACAAAGAGATACTTTGATATATTTAAATAAACAACTTGATCTTTTAGTTGAAAACTATCAAACCAAGTGCCTTAAGTGTGAAAAGTGTCCAACATTCGAAGATGAAATTAAAAAATCAAAAATTAAAATTAAATCGCTTGAAAATGAAATTATGATTTTGAAAGTAAGTGAAAACACTAGGAGAGAAAACTCTATTAAAAAGTGCACATGATTATTAAATGAAAATGAATCTCTCAAAATGCATGTCCAACAACTGTCAACGACTTTAGGAAAATTCACCAGAGGAGAAAAATCACTAAATATGTAATAGGAAAGCAAACAGTCAATATTGATGGACAAGGACTTGGGTATACTCAATCTAAACGTGTTGGTAGCGAAATTAACCAAGTAAATTCCAAGTGCACGATTTGTGGAAAAACAGGACATAATCACAACATTTGCTGGTATAGATCCAAACACGTGAAAACCATTCCAATTTGGGTTCCAAAAGGCATGAATATAAAATCCCTTAAGGTCAAACAAATCTGGGTGTCGAAAGGAACAAACATAAATAGTTTTGGATCTATTCAAACATATTTTTCAAAATCATTTGCCACTAAAAATCGTGGACCTATAAAACCAAATAGGTTATAAAAATATTCTCTCCTGTAGGCGTGGTGGCAGGCTAAGGAACAACAACAGTGTTACCTGGATTCTGGCTGTTCCAGACACACAACTGGCGACAAATCAAAGTTCCTTAGTCTAGTACAAAGGTGGCAGAATCATAATGGGAAACAACAAAAAATTATCGTAAAGGTAAAATAGGTAACGATATATCTATTTTGAACGATTTATTAAATGTGATAATCTGCACCATAATCTGAATTAAATCATTCAGTTATGTGATAATGAATGTTGATAATGATTCCGACTTATTCAAATTGTTGGCCAATTATATTTTTATGTCGACGACACTATAATATTTCTAGAGACTTTGAATTAGTTCATATAAATATGGTTGAACTAACGATGGTGCTTTATTTATTACTCATGATACAAGTGGATATTTTGTTTATCTTATCTGACACTATGTTCACTGTTTATTTGCAAGGTTTCAATTCAAATTCAAAAGAACCTCAATTAAAAGCTGTTAAGGTATTTTGTTGCACACTTCACGATCTAGTCCATGACATAATAATTTTGAGTCAAAAGGAAATTCGGATGCAGATAACACTGGTAATCTAGTTGATAGAAAAAATACTAGTGGAATGTGATTCATGTTGAGATATTCAGTAGTTGCATCGTTTATAAAGAAAATATCTACAAATTTTTCATTTCAACTGATTTTCAAATTTGCAGACATTTTTCTTATAAAACCCCTTCCAGAAAATAGTTTTTGTTGACCTTGTTTCAAATTAGTTATTTTAAAAAAATTGATTTTATAATTATTTTTGGATTTGATCTTAAATGACTACATTAACTGTCTGACTCCCTACTGATTATCGAAAGGATAAATAGTGAGTGAAAAGTGATTGTGTTGATATTAATCATATATTATAACTTGAGACGGTATATTTAGTAAATTTCTTTAGAAATTTAAACAAGATTTATAATAACTTTTGATGGGTAAAAATTCCCTGACCGTCTCTATTTCTATCATATTTCTAACAACCGTCACTCATCAAAATCCAATATAGTATGTCATGTGGTATTTTAAACAAGAAATTATTCACTTCCATTTTATTTTATTTTTAGCAATAAAACATTCAAAGTATTCACTCTCATTTAAAAGTCCTCACGGTTATGCATGGGTGAATTACTTGGAATTTTTAATTATGTGCTTTCATGCTCATTTAGAAGTCTTCACGGTTATGCATGTATGAAACATATATCAAAATTGATTGATTAAATAGACAAGTTGATTCTAATCCCATTTAATAGTCCTCATGGTTATGCGTGGTTAAAAGATACTTGAATTCATTTTTAAAAAATAAAATAAAAATAATACCAATCTCATTTAAAAGTCCTAGCGGTTATGCATGGTTAGTAGATATTCAAATTTGTGCGATAAATATACCACAAATTGACACAACTATATGGCTTTGTATGTCGACGTTGTCCATATCATTCTAAAGTGGAATATGCGCCTAACAAAGTATTTATGATTTTTGTTTGATTTTTTATTGAAATTTAATATGTATACTGGATTAGGTACTGATATTGTATTAATATCGATCACTTTATCTCTATTTTTCTAACACTGTTACTCTTTTGCTGATAACAAAAGGGGGAGAGAAAAGTTAAGATTTTGGCAAATAAAGGTCGAATAATTTATTTTGTATTTTCTATTTTCATCTAGGATCATTTGTATATTTTTATTTGTTTCCATGCATATATGAAGGGGGAGTTTTTGTTGTAGAAAGGGAGATTCAAATAGGGGAGCAAATTGAATGACCAGATATATTTAATAAATTCAAAATCTTAAATATATGTTTGTTATCATCAAAAGGGGGAGATTATTGAATATACAAGTATATGATTTTTGTTTGATGATAATAAACATATATATTCATTTAAATGCATTTGTTAATGTACTATTTTATTTTTCACATAATTAAATAAATATCTGCTGAATATAATAAATAACACAGAATTTAAATTCAACAAATATTTTATTCAAACAAATATATTATTAAAGTTTTGAATAGTACAAATTTGAGGTCTCACTATATATACACACAATTTTTTATTATAATACAATTTCGATTACATCATAATTTTTAATTTACATTTGCACATCGCTACATTTCACTCATTCACTCGTATTATTTTATTCCAGATTGAATCCAGCATCTGAGTTATCTGCAAAATAAACACTAACGGAGTAAAATTGAAAAAGAAATATTTTCACAGTATAATATAAAATATGTATTTTGAAAAAGTTATTTGCCTCGGTTATTTGGGTTGTTCGTCATCATATTCATTTTTGAATTCATCAACAACTTGTGACATGCACGAAAATGTTATTTTCCTCGGTTATTTGGGTTGTACGTGCCACAAGGCCATGCACACCGATATACACTTGATAAAATTGCAAGGATAGGTGAGCACAAGGTCGAACACAATCAAAAGTCGGGTTCAACTCAAGTGAAATACAAATATAGTCACGATATTAGCACAAGGTCAAACCCGAGCTATAAGCTGGATTCAACACAGGTGCAATCCAAATGTACAAGTTCAATAAAATGGTCAAGACAACTAAAAATTAAGTGATGTACACATGAATGCTATGATCAAAGACAACAACAACAATTAAAGTCCAGAACCAGTCAAGGCAGCATCCCAACCAGATTAGTTTCCAAAAATCAAGACAAAGTGCAAGTTGAAACCAATACAAGCAGTTGACAATGCACACAAAAGCATAATGCCAGAGAACCAAGCACTTTCAAATGAAAAAATACCAGACCCATGTCAACCAGAGCAACTTCAAACAAAACCGAACATGCACATATATATATATCGATGAAGCAGTGCAGACCAATGAACAAAAAACAAAGTACACTTGAAGAATCAGACTACAACAAGATAACAGTGGTACACATGCATATGAAGCCAAATATATACATACGTAAAAGTATGTGTGTATACAAGTGGAGGTGACACTGCAGCTACCTGACAAACACATCTGAACCAGACATAGTGCAAGCTCAAGTGAAGTCAAAGCAAGCCTGGCAACATGGAAGCAAGTGCACAAAGACATCATGAACTAGATAAGGACTGCACTCAGACTAACAGGCACAATTCAACAACAGTTCAAGAATGAACCAGTGAAGACAACAGAGGTGCAGACTACATGAAGTCTAACAAATACCAAAGGCTACGACTTCAAGCATGCAAATAAAAGTGCAACCATAAATGCATAAGAATATGAATGCAATACTTTTTGCATGAACATCAACACAGAGACCAGGCTCAACAACAAAGTGTATAGGAAAACCAAACTGCAACAAAAAAATGCCCGACATCAAATGAACACATATGCATATATATGCAATAGTTAGTGCAGACTCGAATGAACAGTGGACAGAAAATCAACTGTATACAAGTGCAAGTACACAAGTGAATGGCAACAACATCAAAATTTAGTGGTAACCAAACAGAAATGAAGACTGCAAATACCAAAGTGAAGCCACCAGACTACATGAAGTTTAACAATGACAAATGGAACCAGATCATTTATTTTGTATATGTATATGTTAGCATATGAATCAAATAGCCAAGACCAGATCACATACACTGGCTAACAGGATCAGGTAGACTAGAGAACAACAACCATGAAGTCAACAAAGCATCTAGTTAAACCAAGTGCAGACAAGCTACATGAAGACAACAGCAAGTGCACATTAACTAAATGCGAACAAAATAATATCATAGAGAAATTTCCAAATAACCGAAGTTCAAGGTTTTTACAAAAATCAAAGCAACAATTTGAAACCAAAGTCAAGTTAAGTAGAGCCATGGTGACCAAGGCAAGTTCGAACAAATCAGAATCAATACCAGATGGTAACACATAATCAAAGACCAAAAAAGCCATGATAATCAAGCAACGAATTATTCGAAATTGAATCGGTCAGGATAAATCGCAAGCAAACAAGCAAAATCGAACGGCTAAACTTAAATTAATAGAAGAATTCAAAAATATATTTGAACGATAATCAAGGGAATTAAACCCTATTTAAAACCCAATCATTATCGGCCTAAAGCAGCAATCGAGTTAAAGAAAATTAATCAGAAAAGCAAAAGGAAAATCACATACCATATTCAAGTCAAATCGAACTTGATTCGTCGAAGCAGTCGCTGGTGAATCAAAGTGACAAATTGATTGACGAAGCAACTGTGGATAGTTCATCATTCAATCAGTAACTGAATCAGCGTGCTCAAATTCGCAAAGCCTTAATTATTAGAAATAAAAAGGAATTAATAAGCTAAAGGAAGCAGCCATATTTTTTCTCAATGCAAAGACAACAGGTCGAAGATAATATAAAAATCAAAAGGGGATTCACCTTTATTTCGGTCGGCTTCTTTAAATTATTGGGCTTTAAATTTTAAAATTATGGTTTGGTTTTTAAAATTGTTTTTACTTTGTATTTCTTTTTAAACTTTAGTAATTTACTAGTCGTATGACTAAGGGACGGACTACGGTTGTGTAGTTCGAGAATTCGCAACTCAGTGGCTGAGTTGTGGCAAGGTTTTGAGCGTAGAGTTAGGTTAGTCGATAGCGGCTGTCGTGAGTTTACGTATGTAAGCGTCTAACTACTTAATTTCTAGTAGAAACCTTAGGGGCAGCACATAGGCAGGGTTTTGCCGAAGCTGGGTAAATTTGTGTTGTTCTATTTCTGTTTTTTATATTCTGCTATTATCCGTGTTGCTATTATTCTGCTACTATCAGTGCTGCGATTATTTTATATACTTTCACATTAAATTTTTATAATTAATAGTGTCACCCTATTCACCCCTCGCCCCCCTCTAGGGTGAAATCGATCCTAAATATACACATATTTCTTTGTTAAGTGTTGATTTTTAGCTTTAACCATTTTATTTCTTTTTATTTTCAAACCTAGCTAAGCCCAATTTAACCTTAGCCTGGTTAAGAAAAGAGGAAAAAGAGTGTATGTTCATTTCTTATTATCTTCTCCTTCTTCCTCCTTTAGCCTAAAAGCAAAGCCAGTAAACCAATTTCTCAAATTCAAAAATCAAGCTCAGTCTTCAATTAAATTCAACCAAATTTCAAGTCGTTTTGCAAGATAAAGATAAATCAAAGGTAAACACTCCAATTCAAACAATTTCATCACAAAAATTCTTTTAGAGTAAATAGCTTTTTAATTTTTTTTACTGTATGTTTTTTGCATGTTTTGTATTTGCTCTCTACATGTGCTTAGAACTTCTTATCTCCTCCAAAAATCATTGCTTGCTAATAAAACTTTGCTATATCAGCAAGGTGAGTAAAATACTAGCAAAATGCTAGCTAAATCTTAAGCTGCTGCAAGAAATTTCTCTGTAAAAGCCTTAGTTTATGTACATATCTTTATCTCTTGTTTTATTGAGTTCCTTATTTCTAGTTGCCACTTTGAGTGGCCATAACTTCTTGATATTAACTCGAATTGCTGCCACATCCTTTTGGATTATAGAACCAGAAAGTGTTTCTAGAATCATGCAAAATGTGTCACAGTCACAAACATATTCATAGTAACCATTGTAATATATCCATATGTTTCAAATCATATGGGCAGTATTTCATTTTAATGTATTTAGCCACCATTTGCAAATTGTAGTATTTCACTATAGGCACTGAATACAAATTACAGTTTGCAAAGGAAATCAATATAGTCAGAATTTCATTTTAATTGACATAGCCATAGTTTGCAAGCTGAATCCTAACAAAGAAAATTTCAGATTCTAATTTCGCTGTAGGGTAAGACTGGAAAAAAGTAGCAATCAAACCAACAAATTCAACTTGAAAAAGAAGTGGAGAAATTGGGGGGGGGGCGAATTAGCATAACCAGAAACGAATATGACTGTTCAAGAATTAATAACAAACAACAAATTCAACCTATCTCACTTTCCATAGCAAATTCAACCATAGCAAAAAGGGAAGAAAAGGGAAAGAATAACACGATACCTATAGGGTGAGAGTGGATGGACCAAAGGTAAACTGTGATGGTTTGACGGAAGCGGCACTAAAGGCGGTGAGTATAATTGGCAGTGGCGACAGCAATCTAGGGTTAGGGTTTTGTAGTTTGGGAAACTAAGATGGACAGTACACTTTTAATGTTTAGAGAGAAAGAAAAGATGGAATGAAGGTTCGATTAGGGATAAAAAGCAAGTATTGTTTCAACAAGTAAGCAAGTTTAAGAGCACGTGATAGTCAGTATGGTTTCATCTTTGCTTCATGTGAAATTTCTGCTCTATGTTGTAATTCAACTAGCAATGTCAGTCTAGTTTCAATAAGAATTTTTTGTTTGAAATCAATTATTATAGAGATATTACACATCTTATTTAACCTAACCAAGACTTATCGATCACTTTTTTTGAAACATCCAAATGTGTTGGTTAATAGGTCCTAAGAAGCATTTCAGGAAGCTTATTTTATGTTGTTCCAACGCCAAAATGTAAAAAAAAAAATCAAACATTGTTCCATCCAAAATATTCATCCAGATTCGTACTATCATAATTAAAGTTCAAAATCATAACAGAAGCTAGGCACAGAAAATGGAACTGAAATCAGAGTCGGCAATTTAAGTTCAAATTTGAAATAAAATCAAAATAATAAATCAAGCCACATCAATCAACAACATGAAATCAAGCAACAATTTTTAACTAACATGAAATTTCAAAAAAAAAATGATTCATTTATAAAGTAAAATGGATAAAATTGGACAGGAGAAAGTATTGTACCTGCTCATCACAATGGTTTGAGGGCCAAAGAGATTTCCAATGCAAATTAATTGATGGTCAGATCAACGAAGAGATGAGGAAACTAGCCAAGGTTTAGGCTATTAGGAGAAAGCGGTGAGAAGAGGAACTTTGGTACCAAACGTTGGAGTGGGAGAAAATGAAACTTGACTTCATGGTAAGGATTTGAGTGAGATCTATGATGAAAGTCAACTTTGAATGAGGAATTAGGGTTTTGAAGTGAATACAAGGAAAAGGGATTTGGAGAAAGTAAATATGAGAGGGAAAGAAAAAGGTTTACCGCTAAGCTTTTGAAACTTTTTAGATGTCTTAACATAGCGTGAAAGTGCTTTGTTTTCAAACCTAATTGACTTTAAAATATACTGAGATAACGAGCATCATTTAAACGCTATCATGATTTGCCAATAATAACCATTTCTCTTGTAGTGGAATGAGCTTCTTATACAAGGATACACCATTAGGAGCTTGAAAAATCGAGAAATTTATCAAGTTTGATTCAGGGGAAAGTTTGCAATGAGGAAGAAGGCATAATAGGCTAGCTACGGTTAAGATGAGTATTCTCATTCGTATCTATGTCTATTTAACTTGTTATAAATTATATGATGTGTTTTTTGTGTGCATTGATGGATTTTTACTCTCAAACCCATTTGTTGTAAATCTACATTTCACCAACATCTTGAAATTAAGCTTATATTGATTGATTGAGGACGTATATAGTTGTATATTGGAGTCTATGATGTGTATGTGAGTGTGTGTGTATATGATCATAGGAAAGAAAAGCTAAGAATTCACTGAGAGGAAGTAAAAAATTTAAAGTTACAAAAGATTTTAGGACAACAGAAAATCACAACACCAGTACACCGATGTGAGCTGGACCGGTCCACCATGTGCATGAGTGCTGTAACCCCTAGACGGTTTTGAAAAATCTAGTTTAAAGGGAATATGATTTTTGGTTTTGAAAATTATTTAAAAATCTTAAATAATTACAAAAAAATATGATATAGTTTCTAGTTGATATTTTATGAATTTTAAAGGGTCTTCGTGTTTCATGAAAAATATATATGTTTTAAAAATATATCGAATTTTAAATAGAAAGAAATTGATTTAACGTTTATAAAATTCATTTAAGTATCCAATTTAAATTTTAAATGTTACGGAATGATTTCTAAATGCTATTGATTGATTTTAAAGGAATTAGTCATGATTTTGATTATAAAGAGGAGAATTAAAATTATATTCTATATGGTTTAAATAAATATAAATTGCTTTGTAGCTTATAAACAAATTTGAAATTGTTTTCAATTACCAAGAGACAAAATGACATTTGTAACTTATAAATATTTGAAAAGTGTTTTTGAAGGTTTTAAATATGAAAGAGAGAATTAGAAATGTAATATAAATACTTAAATCTTTATTTTCTTATTAATTAAACAAAATTAATGGATTATCTGATATATAATTATTTTAGAAGTTTTTATTTTAATTATATAATTCAAATCTCTTTTATAAAATAACTTGAATGTTAAGGTTGTTTACATTTCTACACAACAAGAAATATGAATAAACGAAGATATAGTACCACTTGGAATGATACTTTTGATAATATTTCTCCTATTATTCTTTGGACTCGTGATATAAAATAATATTGTGTAAAATTCTAGATTGTACGGAATTTGAGTAAACAGATCAGTAATAGCATTTAGTATGGTACACTTTGTAATGTTTTTCTGGTTACTCTTACGACTCATGATATAGAATATTGCGGAGATTGGGTGTAGTTTATGAGCATTGAATAAATTAGTAACATATGGTGGTATAGAATGTCGTGTATACTTGATTATTCATTGTAAGTAGATGCCATTCATGTGATGGGAATAGTGATGTTGGGATAGTACCAACATGCGGTAATGCTCACAGTGGTGAACAAGGTTGCTCATAGGGGTGGGCAAGATTGGTGCCTGTATATGTAGATACTATACGTATGTCAATTATAATGTACTCCTATTATATGCATCGGAGAGAATCAGATTAGGCTTGTATCCATAGAGGTAGGCGTGGTGGATTAACCATGCAAATTGGTTAATTTTTGCAAGTAACCTAAACTAATGTGCTATTCGGTTAACCATTGTCGGTATTATCGATCGAACCGCAACATTTGAACTGTTGTTAATCGGTCATGTAGAACGGTTAACCGACTATTATTCACGGTTAAACGGTTAATCGGTTAACTAGTAAAGTTAAACGGTTAACTGATTTATTGACTGCAACTTTGAAATGTTTGCATAGAAAATAAATTGTTAAGGGGTGTACACAAACAATAGCACGCCACCTCACTAACCCAAAGGACAGTAACTCCTGAAAATAACATACATCCCAACCCAGTCAATGCTTCGAACATATAAACAAATACAACACTGGTCGACTCAAAAAATCATTCGAATTATAATGCCAGCCAAACCCAGAAAGACAGCAAAAACAACATCATCAACTTCACTGTCTGAAGAACAGAGCCGCAACAGCTGAAAAAATAAAGATTTTTTCATGACCGCAAGCAATTATATGCACCAAGAGAACCATGCATAGATCAAGCAAAGAGGATGGAAAACAATAGCATGGCTGAACTTAAAATGAGCACACACAGAAGCTTCGAACTATCCAACTCAAAGTCACTTGAATATTGAAATCCTTATATACCTGAAACAAATCTAATACGGGTCCAAGGCTTACCGGACGTTAGTGACCAAAACAGATAAAAGAATGGCAGTCCAAGGGCAGGTATACCACCTATTAGAAATTCAAGTTCAACACACACCCATTATTTGATTTGAACACACATAACCTAACAGCAAAACTAAAATTCAAGTTCAACACACACACAACATAACATAACGCATAACATAACATAACATAACATCAAAAATAGCAGCAGCCAGCATTACAAGGCTATATAACAAGAACAACACATACAAATACAAGCCAACCATATTTCACAGTTCATAAATCATATTGCATAGTTCATAACCACAGCAGCCACCATTGCAAGGCTACAGGCATTCATATTTAGTTTCATAGTTCATACATACATACCCCATCAGTTTGTTTCAACTACAACAATTTCACACACGGCAACCGCCATCAACCGTTACACAGCAACAGCAAGCATTCCAACTGAAATGGAACCTTCTGCTTCATCCTCGTATTCTTTGACATTTTCTGAAAATAAAATAATAAGAATTCATCAGTTTGTAGATTAACACTGAAATGAAAGATGCTGGTAATAGAGAAAAGATTAATAGTTTTATTTTGAACAAAAACACAAGGATGTAACCACATGTGTCTGTTTATATGGGCGCAAAAACAGTTAACCGTTATTTGAATTGGAAGTTACACATTAAGACTGTTTAATGCTATAATCCATTGCAGAATAGTTTGTTCAGAGTTGACAATTGTTTTGTTTAAAACTAGAAGTCAACTGTTGTAGGTTGAATACATTCATCAATGTCATTTGTTGCAGTTATTCATCAATGTCTCAATAAAAATAGTTATTTCGATAAGCATAATTTACCGAGTACAAAAAATATATTCATACAACCAAGCAAGTTAGAACACTGCATGTTTGGGTAACATCAAAACTAAAGACACAATCAATTAGTTCTTGCTTTTACATCTTCTTTTCATCCTTGTCGCTACTATGAACTCATCGTTTGCCAATAAATACTGAGTTCATTATGCAAGCAATTAAATTAATAAATTATTCTTAGTAAACATGTACTGGCTAAGTGTATAGATAACCAAATAAAAGACTGAAATTATTTTCAGTTTATTTATAAATTGAAATTATAAATTTTCAGCTTATAATTATAAAAGTCTGAAAATAAACCTGAATAAAACCTACTTCTAATTATAAAAGACTGAAAATAAACCTGCTTATAAATAAACTGAATAAAGCAAAACATAAATGCTTAATAAACTAAATATAATTATAAATTATACAAAATTGAAAAGTAAGATTAAAATAAACTGAATAAATTATATACTCTATAAGAGAAATAAGGAAAACCTGCTTAATAAATTGAAACTGCTTCCCTTGAGCTATCCAGTGTTCAACAAATAAAGCCCATAACATTGATAATCATTTCATTTATTTATAATTCAAATCGTATGATGATATAGTGTTTCATTTTGTTGTAGTATCCCCAAAAAAAAAAATCTCTACTCATATTACTGCAGCAATAAGTTGTATATTAGCCTCAGCCTGAGAACATGTTGAAGCATGAATTAAATTAATATATCATTCTTAATATATTATATCTGATATACAAGCAAATGATATATTGAAGTGAATATAAACACTTTGATTAAGGTTTATATATCATTCTTCTTTGAAATTCATTCTAAGATACAATATTTAGGAAAATATCAGCCACACAAAAAGACCTAATTGTGCACCAATCTTAATGTCAAAGTGGATAACATGACTAAAGGTATAACATGATAGCACAAGTTAAAAAAATTCTACATGGAAGATGCTAACCATGGTGAAAACAGCGATGATGGAGATGGACTATCCATGTTGAAAATTGAAGATAATGGCAAGTCACATTAATGTCCACGTACAAATTCTACATGGAAAACAAATTAGTTAGAGTATTGTATGTAAAATCAAACAATTGTCGAAGTAGATTATTTTATGAACGCTAATATCACCTGAGAATGCATCATCATAATAGTAAACATCATCGAGTGGAACCTCAATCCGGTGATCGACAAAAATTGGTTTAGACCTTAACCAATTTTGAGCACAAAACAATGCCTTAACCATTCGTTGACTCAAAGTGCTACGAAAAGGGTCTATAACCCTTCCTCCAGTGCTAAAAGCAGATTCGAAAGCAACCGTGGACACTGGAATAGCAAGGAAATCTCGAGCGACTAGAGATAAAACCATGATATTTGGAACTATTTACTTTCCACCATCGTAAAACATCAAAATCATTTGGTGCATCCCCAATCGGTGCATTTAAATACTTTTCTAGTCCATTGCCTTCATTATCTCGTTGTCGAACTTGTCTTAAAAAAGTATTCCTTTTTCTAGAAAGAACATCACTAACATTTACAACACTTTCACTATCAATGGAAGTACTAGATCATGGTTCATCGCATGTTTGTGTTTCAAATGTAGAATCACTCACGTAGAATGTTTGTGGTTCATCGCATGTTTGTGTTTCCGCAATCGGTGCTCGTGGTTCTTCTTGAATTCCACTTAGCTCGGCAAAACAATCATTTGAGGTAAAGATAAAGGTTTGCTAGATTTTAAAGTAATATCATAAAATTCTTTAAGATTTTAACAAATAATTCGGCATTTTTCCAATCTATAGTACCTGCAGGACGAACTTCTTCATCAAATTAAGTAACAAAAATATCAACATTTTCTTTCATATCATCAAAAACCTTTTTGTATTTCAAAACTGCTTCCAACATCAAAAACGTTGAATTCTACCTAGTGGATATATCTAAAACAAGCATAGATTTATTCTCAATTCACAAACTTGAACACATCTCTCTAAATTTAGAAAATCATGCTGGAGACGATCTCACAAATCTAACTGTAGTACAAATTTCAATTATAGTAGTACTAATTTCTTTTAGCCCATCATGAACAATTAAATTGATTATATGGGCCCAACAACGTATATAAATGAATTCACCATTCAAAACACAACCACCATTATAATCGTTTAATTTATTTTTCACATAATTGATTGCCACTTCATTTGCACTAGCATTATCAATCGTGATTGACACTATTCATTTGAGTTTCCATTTTTTGATACATTGGACAATAAGTTTTCAATATTTTCTCCTTAATGGCTAGTAATCACACAAAAATTTATAATCCTTTTATGTAAATTCCAATTTCCATCAATAAAGTGTGCAGTTAAAACCATATAATTCACATTTTGAATAGAAGTCCATGTATCGGTAGTTAGACATGCAATGATTCGAAGAACAACTTTTTAAGAGAATCTATAGACCAAATATGGTTGAAGCACGTCCCTACAAATTGTTCTACGTGGAGGAACTTCAAAACTAGGACACAATTGCCGACAAAATTCGATAAAACCTTCACCCTCCCCAAAGCTAAAAGGGAGTTCATCAATAATTATCATGTGAGCTAATGATTTTCTATATTCCTCATCGTTAAATGACCATGTGGTGAGAGTGCAACTATCTTCATTATGGCTATTTTTTCCAAAAGATAAAGTTTTTTTTGTCTCTTATCACTATCACGTGGAATTGACCTACAGGATTTTGCTACATGATAATTCAAATGTGAAGTGCCATTAAATCTAGAATTGCATGCAAATTGTTGACCACGGTAGTTGCAAACACATAAACTTTGGGATTAATATCTTTTTTAATTGTTTCCATACCGGAGAAGGCTTTCTAGAAGAAGGATTGCGATTCGGATGTGGAGGTGGTTTTCCAACATTGATGTTTTCATCCCCAGTTTCCTCATCATCCACTTTTTCCATATACTCATCATGATCCGTTGTTTCTCTAGAAAATCCACATGTTTCCACCTATTTTACAATTGATAAGGACATAAAATTAGCAAGATTGAGAGAGCACATTTAGATCTGATGCAAAAAAATTCTCTCATTGTTGTCATGTTTTATTATGGCATTTTGAATAGAATAAGGAAGGATCTGTGTATTTGTGACACAATTCAAGAATAAAACCCAACTGAACTAAATGCTGCATTATCACAGCAATTTTCAACTGTCATACAGAGACAGATACCCTTTCCATCTTTTCATATCATATTGTTACACCTCTCCATGCACTAACAAAATAAGAGCAACTGATTTTCCCAAATGCCAAAAGTAAACATATTCACATGTATTCAAGCGATGCCACAACAGTTTGTAATGATAGGTAGCATATCACTTTGTACAATCTGTTAATTACTTATTTATACTAAGCTAGGTCTTAACTAAGACGAATATCTAACAATTATTTTTCATAGCTATGATTCATCCATTATAAGTTTCCAACTCCATCGGGTTTGAAGGAAGCAATGGCAAATAAAAAGCTGCATTGCTATAGCTACATATAATTTAGCACTACTAATCTATATAATTATCTTTGTGTATAGTAAGAGAATAAAGAATTTCCCTCCACCCTTCCAAATACTGGTTGGTACGAGAAAATTGAAAAAGGTTGCAGTAACCCAATGGCATGTAATATATTAGTTGGTATAAGAAAATCAAAAAGGGTTGAAGCCGACGAAACCGTAAAACCTATCTATAAGAATAGGTGGGAATAACTTAAATGAAGTACACCAGAGCTAACTATTGTGAGTGTAAAATAATCCTATTTAGCATTTAGTATAATAAACATACAGAATAATATTTGTAATAAGGCTGTAAAAGGTAACAATCCAGCTTAAGAAAGAAAAAACAAACACACACACACACATACAAACCATTAAAGCATATGAATTGACATGATGGTAAGACTAACATTTTCTTGACTAGAATTCGAGTTAAGTACTTAAATTGCAAAAATATGGGACTTTTTAGTCTGGTCATACATGCAAAATAACAAGCAATGTATCTTAGTACAAACAGTTCAAAGGACTATTAGTATAGTTACCTATGCTAACAATAAATCTAATTAGTGATCTTTCCCCATTTTGTTCTTCCTACTTTTTATAAACTGTTGTGGAAAACTAGAAGTTAGTAATAACATCAAACAGAGACCAAATAATGTGAGAGATCAATGAAAATTGAAGCTGGTACAACAGCAAATGGAACCAATTAAAGTCGGAGAGATCAAATAAAATGCATTAAATAATCTATATCACCAATAACTCACCCTATAAAACTACAAAATATCAAATATGAGCAGATAGTCTTTCTTGCAACATATACTTGTCCCAAAATAATGTAGCATTAAACATATTATCCTTCAAGAGCCTATGATTTTAGATATTATTTTAAATTGAATACGTATCTTAACAATCAAACATAACCGTTATCAAACATTGATCGAACTAACCATATTATCAAAGGAAAATATATAACTGTGAAATTATACAATGAATTTCAAACACGTAGCTTAATTTATATATACATGAAAGCTGGAACTTTATAATTTCAATTCCATTTGTATCCAAACAGGAGAACACATTAACACATGAAAGATTATATTAATCCTATGTTCGAATCAGATTATATTAATTGCAAAATATTTTCAGTTTATTATATCATGAAAATCAAACTCACATTTTTTATCTTCCTACTAGCATTAACCATTGCTGAAATTGACGATCTAGTGAGCACAGATTGAAGAGCAAGGCGGCACTCGGCGGACTGGTAGAGGATGAGTTGATTACTTGATTATCACTATTGAAATTCTGAGAGGAACGAAAATTAAATAGATAAGCTAATTTGGGGAACACAACTAAGGTTAGCACGTATGGTTAAGGGTTAGGAAAAGTGCAATGGGTCGGGTAGCGAAAAGACTTGGATTGGGTATGGCGCAATAATTTAAAGAATAGTTTTGGTTAATGGTTAACCGATATATAATCGCGGTTAACCTTTAACCGAATTAATTTTGGTCGATTAACATCGGTCGGTTAACCTAAAGTTTGGTAAACCAATTTTTTCGGTTATAGTGGTTCGATTAAGATCGGTTCGGTCGGTTAAATCGTCTCGATCGGTTAAGTGCCTACCTCTAAGTATCCATCATAGCGGCTCGATATCGGGATCGCGCTATTTGCGACACACTTTTAGCATAACAAGGTAGGTGCCATTTAGCCCCAATGTCACATAGGCCAGTAGTTTGTTACCTTCATGGGTGCTTGTAAGGTCATGACTAAGGCTTCGCATAGATGAGCAACCAAAGGATATGTTTCATGACCATTAAGGTAACTAAGACTGTAGAGTCGGGTTAGGTGATCGATATGTGTGACTGTGAAGCAAGAAGACAACCATCAGTCCCCCATTTGATTCTATGTTGAGTGATAGACGAACATATACTATTTATACACCTCACCATGGTATAGAGATGTTGAGATATGACCCTACTTGGGACATTGTGTTTGTCGTACAATCAATTCCCGTTACCATCTATTGTGAGTTATATATGACTGATGGAAGAACGGCCTATGCTTTATGGGAAAATGGTTGATTGATGCATGGATGTTATTTGTGTTATATTATGCGTATGACAGACCTGGGAATGTCTATCTCATTATTATTTGAGAGCTATAGTTTAGGCATTGTTGTGTGCTAGCCCAATTATGCTTGATGATTTTCCATGTCTAAATGGTTGATGGATGTATGGATGTTTCAACCACTTGACACTACATCTTCGCGCTGCGTTGTTCCCGCTGGACTGGACACGTGTTAGCTGTAGGTAGTATGGTTACGAAAGTGACATCGGTTCGTCAGTTCAAGCTCGACTCCTTGCTTTATGTTAGAGGACTTGGGGCTCCGCACACTTTCCGTATGAAATGATGTTGGGAATGCCCAGTATATTAATTGCAGTGAGCAACAACATGACACACCGATTGAAATGATTTTATATGGGTGATTATACTGGCATAAAGTATATGGGTTAGTTGTTATGTTGAGATATCATTATTATATCATGGCTATACTTATAAAATATTGACATTTACATTTTAGAAATAGTCTGATCAATGTTATTTATATAATACTCGGGTCAGTTCGAGACATTTTAGTTTTAATGATGATATGAACAGCTTGTGTATATTAGGTGTAAATCGAGAATAGAGTATTATTGTATATCATTGTGTATTATATTACTTCATGTATGTATGTCATTAAGTACTATATTGAACTTATACATTGTATGTTTTTGAGATAGTGGATATTAGATATTTTATATTCCACTCCATCTTATGTATATTACATATTATATATTATCGCCATGTTAATGACTCTATGATCTCTCTATCATTTATTGTATATCGTGCATTGTTCTATCCTGGAAATACATGTGTATATTTCTTTGTATGGATATTGCGCACATATAGGGGGCTTTTCATTTGACAATTGATGTACGTCTCGGTGTTAGCCTAAGGGAATACTCATATGTGACAGCCCAATGTCACCTCATTCTCAATATTATCTTATAGTGTTACCGAGTAATACCCTTTGGTTGTATGGGTATAGAGTTGGGTTGTTTCAAATGTTTTCGAGCTTTAATGTAGAAACACTACTTTGATTATAGTTAAATCGTTAAATCATGGCACGACGTCCATCAATGGACTATAGTTGGGTTGAGTTGAAGCATTGGAAGTGACACACTATTTAATAAAGAATTCACTTTCTCGGCTATATGGGATTAGTATCACGGTCAACTGAAGCTAACTCAATGTCAAAGTCTTTGACAAGAGCGGTTCAGTTAATAATAATTGTTATTATTGAACCAATGACTTTGTATTTGGACTATATAAGTTATATCTGGACGATATAGAATTTTGACCGCTACCAAATTCCATAAGTCTTGATATGATATAGTTTTGACGTAGAGGATTGATGTAAATAATTGTCACTACGGAATACCGCTTAAAATAAGTAAAATTATATTTTACCAAAACTATGTAAGGGATAAATTTGGCCATAATGTTACATCTCTAGCTAAGATGACATGTGAACGTTAATTGTAACAACCCTGTATTTTCTGATTGTTTTAATTGTATATTTTAATTATTATAATTGAATTCTTGATTTAAAAACTTTATTTTTCTATTAAAATGAAAATTTTTGTTATTTTAAATATAAGATTTTAATTTAAATTATAATTTCAAAAATGTATAAATTGAATATTTTCCAAAAAAGTGAATTTTGGTCAAAATGGTCAAACTTTGACTTTTAAATTTAAAATTTGAAAGTTTGAAAATTTTGAATTCTATCTTTCGTTATGAAAATAAATAAAATTTTAAGAACACTGCTTTTCGTTTCGTTGAAATCTGATTTATAATGTGAAAGTTATGCATTTTTAACTATTGTGTGAAATTTGTTGTATTTAACAAAATTGTTTATTTTAAATTGTACAAATAATATTTTATTTTGTCAAGTAATGTTCTAATTTATGTTTATATGGGTAAAATAACATGTTATGTATATATTTTGGTTTTAAAACATTTTTAAAAAGTGTAATTGACATTTTACAGTGTCAGTTGTATTTTGTTTAACATTTCTAATTCCAGCTTCAATTAATTTAAAAAAAATCATTATTTATTTTTATATTTTCTTAAGATATTTTTTTTCTCATTCCCACTTTATTTTTTTTCCTCATTTATTTTAATTATTTGACTTTTATTTGTTTTAAAGTGAAATAGAAATTCTCTAAGGCTAAATGGTATTTTATTTGTAATTTTCATGTCCTGTTTCCAATTTTTAAACAATTTCTTTAATTATTTTTCTATTTTCTCTAAATTTAATTATTTGTTTCAGTTTGAATATGTTTAATAAATTATTTTATTTCAAAATTTTGCTTTAGAATATTTTTAAAATGAATTAAATATTTTTCCAAAGCCAATGATGATTTAATTGTAATTTTTGAACCCTGTTTTGGAATTTTAAGCAATTACTTTAATTCTTTTTCCATTTTCTTTAAAATTTATTATTTATTTTTATTTTATATTACTTTGTTTCGGTTTTTAAAGTCAAATTACTGAAATTTTATTTTGTTTTTATTTAATTAAAGAAAGTGGAAATTTGAAAGGACTTACGCTTTAAATCTTGTGACTTTTCATTGTCTAGTCTTTTCACTTGCCTTGGCCTTTCATTTTCTAGCATAGCCGTACATTTATTATTGATAATTCACGTGAAAACTTCTCATCCTCCTCACAACTCACGGCCAAGTTCATTTCTGAAATTTTTTTAAAGTTTTTCCAATGGTTTCTTTCCACTTTTTCTCCTCTCTTTCATTGTATTTTGTCTTCCTCCTCTTCTAGCTTTGCTTGGAATCTACCATCTTCATCTCCACCAACCACCTCCTCCACCATCTACAGCAGCTACTCCTACCCCTCCTCTAACTTTAACCCAGCTTTGCTCATCCATGGAGGTTAGTATCGCAAACTTTGCACCAAACCCTTCCAAATTGCCTAACCAAGCTTCATACTTCACCATTTCCCTTCCTATTCACTTTGGCCGCCCCTTAGACACCACCACCAGCTGCTACTTCACCTCTGGCCACCTCTAACCATCAGCTCCAGATCTGACATGACCCATTTATGACATGGCCGAGTCTTGTTGTGCCCAAAAAACTCCAATTTTTGCACTTGACCCTTTGTATGCTTCATGTTGTATCTCCTACCATCATCATCTCCATGTTGTTGTGCATATATGATGCATACCCGAGCCTATAACATGGTCATGGCTGAGCCACGTTGACACTTAGGCTGAGCCTAGTGTGGTGTGATCAAGCCCATTTGATCAAGTGTCAAGCCATGTTGTCATCGTCAAGCAATTTGTGTTAAAGCTGGGTAATGTTCTTTGTTGATTCAAAATTTCCATTTCTTTTCAATTCATATTTTTATTGTATATATATTTATGTTATCTTGTTAATTTGTTGTATACAAGATCAATATCAAGGCTCTCCATCCATTCGAATCAAATCGTGCGTATCGTGCCTTTGGAATCGCTCTTGTGTGTGTTGTTTGTCTCTAGATTTGATAAAGGTGAGTCTTTCTCACTCTGACATTTCTACTTATGAATTAGTGAATTGATGCCAAATGTTTAGTAATATAAAATGTTTATGCAAGTTAATAATGATCATATGATATGCTATGCCATGTTATTACCATGTTAAAATGATTAATTATCACCTGACATCGGATATATGACACTATATTGAGACATTGACATTGTTTATATTGTTTATGCATATATTCACACTGCAAGTTCCCTGTTATAATAGAATCACTATGGGTTGAAATGATACATACCCAAATGGACTGTAGAATACGAAAAATCGTTATGAGCTGAAATGATAGGCCTGAGCGATTTTATTGTATTTTATTTGACTTGGTATTGCGGGTTTGAAATGATAGAACCCGGGTTTTCTTTGTAAACTGCGGATTGAAATGATATATATTCGTATCACTTGACCTAGGTTATAAAATTATATACAGACCCCGTGGTATATTTTTAAATGATTTTTATTAAAGTATGTATTTTTAAAAGTATGAAATTTTGATTTAAAAATATATACTTTATGGTTTTAATAAAATTAAATATTAAGTCTTGAAATTGTGAATCTAAGTACGTAAATTTGAAGTAAATGTGATTTTTTGACTTTAAATTTTATTTTAAAAGTGTAAATAAATAATGGAAATTAAATTTAAAGTTTTGAAATGATATTTGAAGCAAAATGTTAAGTTTTATTAAATTTATAAGTTAATAAATAGTGAATTTTGACTTAATAAATGAATGGTGTTATTAAATTGAATATTTGACCTTAAAAATTTTATTGTGTTAAATCATATGTTAAAATGGTTTTAAGTGTGAAATTTTGAAGTCTAGAAATATGATTTTTAAGTTATAATAACAAAAATTGGGAGTTTTATTATTATTTTTGAAAGGTTAAAATAAAATCTGGAATTTTATAGCATTTCCACAATGTTGTAGTCTTTTGACAACATTTTTAAATGATGTTGTTTTTGGATTTAACTACGACTGAAATAACTAAATATCTATTACGGCATTATACAAATGCCGTTGTTCTTGAACTAAACTATTTTGGAAATTATAAGCTACGTTAACGCTTATAAATGCTGTCGCTGCTATAAATTTGACAATGTTTGAATGTTATAGATTTTAACACTGTTTGTGTTATATTTTAAAGTGTTAAATGATTTAACTTTTGAAAATTGTTATTTGTGAATATAAGGAGTTTTGAATATATTTTTAATATTTAAATTTGAATTTTAAGGAATTTAAATTGAATTTAAATAAGGTATGCTTGGTTATGTGTTAAATGGAATGAAATGTAATGTAATAAATGAATTTTTGAATGGAATTTTGAATTGTATTTTTGTAATAATGTTTGAAATAATAAATGAATGACATATTTGATTTAAAAATGATATTTAAATTTGAGTATTTGAATTTGAATTCAAACAATGATTTAATAATGAGGTTTTATTGAATGGAATTTTGAAATGTATTTTTGTAATAATGTTTGAAATAATAAATGAATGATATATTTGATTTAAAAATGATATTTAAATTTGAGTATTTGAATTTGAATTCAAATAATGATTAAATAATGAGGTTTTATTGAATGGAATTTTGAAATGTATTTTTGTAATAATGTTTGAAATAATAGATGAATGACATATTTGATTTAAAAATGATATTTAAATTTGAGTATTTGAATTTGAATTCAAACAATGTTTAATAATGAGGTTTTGAGAGGATATGATATTTTAATGATTTTGAAATGGTTTGGAAATGATTGATCTTTATTTTAATAAAGAATGTGAATGTGGAATGATATTTGATTTTGATTTATTTAATAAAGGAATATTTGAAGTTTATATTTGTATGAAAAGATATTTGGTTTAATTGTAATTTAAGTTTATTTAAATAATATTGGATTTATGAAATGAATATTTCAAAACTAAGTAATAATGAAGTTAAATTTGGGATATATGAAATTATAGAATTTAGTTTTGAAATGCGGGATATTAAAACTTTGAAATATATAAAAAAATTGAATAGTTTAATTTGTGGATCAAATCTATATTTGAAATTGATATGATTTGAAATGGTTGTTGGGAAATTTAATTGAAACTGATGGTTTGAATTGAATTAAGTTGGAAATTGAAAATTTGGGATTAATTGAATGAATTGTAGAATGTAAAGAATTAAAGGAATGTTTCATGATTTCAAATGTATGATTTTGAAATGTTATGATTTTCAAAGTGTAATTGTTTCAAGTATTTTTGGTTTCAAAAGAGTTATACCTTGAAAGTATTATGATTTTGAAATGAATATATGTTTGAAATGTTTTGGTTTCGAAGTATAAACTTTTTGATTGAATAAATAGTTTTGAAATAAAAAAGGTTTTGGTTTCGTAGTATAAACTATTTTGAAAGGAATATAGTTTGAAATGAAATGATTTGATTTTTTTTGAAGTATAAACTATTTTGAAATGACCACGACGTTATAATAACGTTTGGCTGTTAAAGAGACCAGGATCGGAAGTTGTCATACTCTCTGCCAACTCCGAAAACCACTTTAACAACCGTGTACGCGGTGGAGATTCCAGAATGAAGTAGGATGGTGGCGACGATCTTGAGGTATATTACGTGGACCCAACTCCCGTGAGTTGGCATAAGGTGGCTAAAACAGGAGCGATCTCGGGCCAAGTGAGGTTATTCCTCCGATCGGACACATTCCTTCGCTACTATACTCTTACTTGTGATTGATTAGCTGGCCATCCTCCGATTTTGATATGGGAGTGTGTTCCGAGGTGGGCGTATGCGGCTGCTGCGTTACCACCAGCCCGTGTGCGTAATTGGTATATCTACCCTGACATTGCCTTGTGTGCCGTGTCACCTACCATACCGAGCCTTTACTACGAGTTTGTTTTTCTCCCGTAGCCTGTGGAGTATTTAGGGTAGTCTCCCGATCTGGAGATATGCTGATTCTGGATGGACTACTGGGACTATTATGTGTGAAGGGTGATATGGGTGGCCCGGAACGCTATTTAAAAGTATGTTTATTTTACTGTAGACATTATTATAATAGCGCAATATTACTACATAGTAAATAGATTAACGGATCCTTAAAGGATGGGCGATCCCAAGGATCCTTTAAGTTACTGATGCATTTTTGTTACTGTTCACTTGAGTTGATTTACAGTTCATAAGTATTTATGTCCTGACTCGAGTGTTTTGTGTTTTTCTTTACGCTCGAGTCAGATTGAGTGAGTTAGCATTAAAGATTCAACTTTGGAGTTGGAGTTGGAGCTTTCCTTGAAGATCCAGCCATCTATTTTGCTTTCTGTATCTAGTGATTTCAGTGATGTATTCTGATTTGTACCTGATGTATCTTGTTACTCTTCTGTTGTATCTTGTTTAACTCTGATGTATCTTATTTTTATATAGTAGCTTCATGAACTACTATCTCTTTTATTTCCGCTGCATTATTATTTACTCTGTGTCTGTGATATGTGATTATGTATTTACTGTATATTCTGAGATTTGTCAAATTTTATTTACAACGCGGTATTTTGAGCAATTCAAGTGCGACATGTGCGGATGCGAATGGTTGAAAATATCGGGTTGTTACCGTTGGTATCAGAGCTTTGGTAGCTCTAGGCAAAACTCAGCATGTATGGCAAATGTATTCACAGAATCACTTTCATTCGAGTTTGAATCTCTTTTTTTTACTCGATTCCTTTGAATTTTGGAATGTTCCTTGCGGTTCCAAAATCTATTCGTGTCCCTCACTATTTATCTTATTTTGATTCTGGAGTATCATAACTCCACTTCAAAATATCTTTATAATGAGTCGACGGTCTCACCAATCTCAAATTTATTTGTAAAGGGGGAAACTCCTTTACAACAACGTCGATTCACCAAAGATTTTATATCCTCGGTTTAGATGCTAGTATCTCTTATTATCCCAAACTCTATCTCTTGAGATCGAATGTTGATTTACCCCAGTAATCCACATCGATCTTATTCTTCAAGTCACGGTTGAACAGGTTATGGATGCCCGCAATTTATATAAGCTTATCCATCTTCCTATTCTGTTATTTAATTATCTCATCTTTGTTTCCAGCTTATCTTCAAATCATTCTTGAAGTGTAATTTTAAACTAATATTTAAAATGTTTTATATATTGTGTTATTTGAGTTAATGATGTTGATTTGGGTTTCTGATCGATTCGTCTAATCAACGCTATCGATAAGATTTCCAAAACACTTGAACAGAGCAAACTGACACGATGTGTTTTCAAACTTAGTAATGAAATAAATTTTGTGAAATAAATTTTGTAGCTATATTATAAATCATTTTCCAAATTTTATGGAATTGGTTGTTAAAAAATAATATTTGATTTTATATATATCATTATCTCTTGTTTCATTTATAAATAATTGAACTATAAACATGGTTATAAATTTATTTGGAAATTTAAAATGAATTTAAACAAGAATTTGGGAATTTAATTTCCAATGGTTCCAAACCTTGTGTTTAAAGTTTTAAAGGATATACTATTTAAAGTATTTTTGAATAGAAATTTGTTTCCAAAGAAATTTTAAAGTTTAAAATTAGTGCTCTTCTCTTTGTCGCTGGAAAATAACTTCGGTGATGACTGCAGCATCATCGACATTCATTTTCGAGTTTCAAGTGAAGAGACCGTTCTTTAGTCTTGCTACAATTTTGTTTTGGGGAATTTAATTGATTTGAATTTCTAAAATAAGACTGGATTTATAACATATGCTGATATATGATTTAAATTTGAATGGATATTTATATATATATAGTATATGTGCATTTATTAATCTCTAAATAATTGGAATTTATCGGAAATTTAATTCCTAAATTTTATCTTGAAGGATAATTTCAAGTATAATTTTAAGATCTAGATAAATATTCAAGCTTGAAATGATTAATTTAGAAAGTTTTATTGTATAATACACAATTTCATTTCAATATAACTTACCTTAATTTTCAGAAGTTGAATATGTAATTGGATAATATACAATATAAAAAGGTTTTATAAGTGAAATTTGAGTGGTTATAATAAATGTTATACACTAAAATTTTAGTTATAAAATGATTAATAGAGGTAAATATAATAAAAGGTAATTGAATAACTTACAATAAAATAATGTTAAAAGAACAAAGAATAAGATAAAGCAGTTATGATAAGTATAAATATATTTAACATAGGTGATGATAAATATATTAAGAGGAATAAATTTAATTTAATTAGGAATAAAGAGGAATTAATTTATTGAATACATTATGAGTATAATAAATGATTTTTTTTCAAATCCATGATTTTAGAGATTGTTACTTAAGATAAATTGATGATAAGATAATGAAATTAGAGATGATTAAGATTTATTATCAATTTAAGTTGAAATTTCCATGGTTTCAAATTTATTATCTTCTTTTGTTCTTCAAACCATCTTTTGGTTGTCCTTATTTCCCTTATCTTGTAACAGAATGGGAAGGCTATTGCTTATACCAGTCTATTTGAAAACCTTTCTATAATCTATCGGTACTCATTTTGAATCTGAGCACCGCTTGCCATCCATAGACCGTCGGTCAAACGGAAAGGGTGAATCGGATTCTAGAAGAGTTTTTCGTGCTTGTGTTCTTGATTCTGGAGGATCTTGAGAAGATAATCTCCACCTTGTTCTACTTACCTATAACAACAGATATCAGGTATAATTTCAGTCTTCTTGTCGTCCTGTCCTAATATTATTTCATTCTAACTTTTTCTGTGTTTTCCCGTACCTCATTCCTTTTCGGGGACGAAAAATTTTGAGTGGGGAAGAGTGTAACAACCCTGTATTTTCTGATTGTTTTAATTATATATTTTAATTATTATAATTGAATTCTTGATTTTAAAACTTTATTTTTTCTATTAAAATGAAATTTTTGTTATTTTAAATATAAATTTTGATTTTAATGTAAATTATAATTTCAAACATATATAAATTGAATATTTTTCAAAAAAGTGAATTTTGGTCAAAATGGTCAAACTTTGACTTTTAAATTTAAAATTTGAAAGTTTGAAAATTTTGAATTTTATATTTTATTATGAAAATAAATAAAATTTTAAGAACACTGCTTTTCGTTTCGTTGAAATCTGATTTATAATGTGAAAGTTATGCATTTTTAACTATTGTGTGAAATTTGCTGTAGTTAACAAAATTGTTTATTTTAAATTATACAAATAATATTTTATTTGGTCAAGTAATGTTCTAATTTATGTTTATATGGGTAAAATAACATGTTATGTATATATTTTGGTTTTGAAACATTTTTAAAAAGTGTAATTGACATTTTACAGTGTCAGTGGTATTTTGTTTACCATTTCTAATTCCAGCTTCAATTAATTTAAAAAAAATCTTTATTTATTTTTCTATTTTCTTAAGATCTTATTTTTTTATCATTCCCACTTTATTTTGTTCCTCATTTATTTTAATTATTTGACTTTTATTTGTTTTAAAGTGAAATAGAAATTCTCTAAGGCTAAATGGTATTTTATTTGTAATTTTCATGCCCTGTTTCCAATTTTTAAACAATTTCTTTAATTATTTTTCTATTTTCTCTAAATTTTATTATTTGTTTCAGTTTGAATATGTTTAATAGATCATTTTATTTCAAAATTTTTCTCTAGAATATTTTTAAAATGAATTAAATATTTTTCCAAAGCCAATAATGATTTAATTGTAATTTTTGAACCCTGTTTTGGAATTTTAAGCAATTTCTTTAATTCTTTTTCCATTTTCTTTAAAATTTATTATTTATTTTTATTTTATATTACTTTTTTTCGGGTTTTAAAGTCAAATTACTGAAATTTTATTTTGTTTTTATTTAATTAAAAGAAAGTGGAAATTTGAAAGGACTTAAGCTTTAAATCTTGTGACTTTTCATTGCCTAGTCTTTTCACTTGCCTTGGCCTTTCATTTCCTAGCATAGCCGTACATTTCTTATTGATAATTCACGTGAAAACTTCTCATCCTCCTCACAACTCACGGCCAAGTTCATTTCTGAAATTATTTTCAAGTTTTTCCAATGGCTTCTTTCCACTTTTTCTCCTCTCTTTCATTGTATTTTGCCTTCCTCCTCTTCTAGCTTTGCTTGGAATCTACCACCTTCATCTCCACCAACCACCTCCTCCATCATCTACAGCAGCTACTCCTCCCCCTCCTCTAACTTTAACCAAGCCTTGCCCATCCATGAAGGTTAGCATCGCAAACTTTGCACCAAACCCTTCCAAATTGTCTAACCAAGCTTCATACTTCACCATTTCCCTTCCTATTCACTTTGGCCACCCCTTAGACACCACCACCAGCTGCTACTTCACCTCTGGCCACCTCTAACCATCAGATCTATATCTGACCTGACCCATTTATGAATGGCCGAGCCTTGTTGTGCCCAAAAAACTCCAACTTTTGCACTTGACCCTTTGTATGCTTCATGTTGTATCTCCTACCATCATCATCTCCATGTTGTTGTGCATATATGATGCATACCCGAGCCTATAACATGGTCATGGCTGAGCCATGTTGACACCTAGGCTGAGCCTAGTGTGGTGTGATCAAGCCCATTTGATCAAGTGTCAAGCCATGTTGTCATCGTCAAACAATTTGTGTTAAAGCTAGGTAATGTTCTTTGTTGATTCAAAATTTCCATTTCGTTTCAATTCGTATTTTTATTGTATATATATATTTATATTATCTTGTTTATTTGTTGTATACAAGATCAATATCAAGGCTCTCCATCCATTTGAATCAAATCGTGCATGTCGTGCCTTTGGAATCGCTCTTGTGTGTGTTGTTTGTCTCTAGATTTGATAAAGGTGAGTCTTTCTCACTCTGACATTTCTACTTATGAATTAGTGAATTGATGCCAAATGTTTAGTAATATAAAATGTTTATGCAAGTTAATAATGATCATATGATATGCTATGCCATGTTATTACCATGTTAAAATGATTAATTATCACCTGACATCGGATATATGACACTATATTGAGACATTGACATTGTTTATATTGTTTATGCATATATTCACACTGCAAGTTCCCTGTTATAATAGAATCACTATGGGTTGAAATGATACATACCCAAATGGACTGTAGAATACGAAAAATCGTTATGAGCTGAAATGATAGGCCTAAGCGATTTTATTGTATTTTATTTGACTTGGTATTGCGGGTTTGAAATGATAGAACCCGGGTTTTCTTTGTAAACTGCGGATTGAAATGATATATATCCGTATCACTTGACCTAGGTTAGAAAATTATATACAGACTCCGTGGTATAGTTTTAAATGATTTTTGTTAAAATATGTATTTTTAACAGTATGAAATTTTGATTTAAAAATATATATTTTATGGTTTTAAGAAAATTAAATATTAAGTCTTGAAATTGTGAATCTAAGTATGTAAATGTGATTTTTTGACTTTAAATTTTATTTTAAAAATGTAAATAAATAATGGAAATTAAATTTAATGTTTTGAAATGATATTTGAAGTAAAATGTTAAGTTTTATTAAATTTATAAGTTAATAAACAATGAATTTTGACTTAATAAATGAATGGAGTTATTAAATTGAATATTTGACCTTAAAATTTTTATTGTGTTAAATCATATGTTAAAATGGTTTTAAGTGTGAAATTTTGAAGTCTAGAAATATGATTTTTAAGTTATAATAACAAAAATAGGGAGTTTTATTATTATTTTTGAAAGGTTAAAATAAAATCTGGAATTTTATAGCATTTCCACAATGCTGTAGTCTTTTGACAGCATTTTTAAATGATGTTGTTTTTTAATTTAACTAGGATTGAAATAACTAAATATCTATTACGGCATTTTATAAATGCTGTTATTCTTGAACTAAACTATTTTGGAAATTATAAGCTACGATAACACTTATAAATGTTGTCGCTGCTATAAATTTGACAATGTTTGAATGTTATATATTTTAACACTATTTGTGTTATATTTTAAAATGTTAAATGATTTAACTTTTGGAAATTGTTTTGTGAATATAAGGAGTTTTGAATATATTTTTAATATTTAAATTTGAACTTTAAGGAATTTAATTTGAATTTGAATTTAAATAAGGTATGCTTGGTTATGTGTTAAATGGAATAAAATGTAATGTAATATATGAATTTTTGAATGGAATTTTGAAATGTATTTTTGTAATAATGTTTGAAATAATAAATGAATGACATGTTTGATTTAAAAATTATATTTAAATTTGAGTATTTGAATTTGAATTCAAACAATGATTTAATAATGAGGTTTTATTGAATGGAATTTTGAAATGTATTTTTGTAATAATGTTTGAAATAATAATGAATGACATATTTGATTTAAAAATGATATTTAAATTTGTGTATTTGAATTTGAATTCAAACAATAATTTAATAATGAGGTTTTGAAAGGATATGATATTTTAATGATTTTGAAATGGTTTGGAAATGATTGATCTTTATTTTAATAAAGAATGTGAATGTGGAATGATATTTGATTTTGATTTATTTGATAAAGGAATATTTGAAGTTTATATTTGTATGAAAAGATATTTGGTTTAATTGTAATTTAAGTTTATTTAAATAATATTGGATTTATGAAATGAATATTTCAAGACTAAGTAATAATGAAGTTAAATTTGGGATATATGAAATTATAGAATTTAGTTTTGAAATGCGGGATATTAAAGCTTTGAAATATATAAAAAAATTGAATAGTTTAATTTGTGGATCAAATCTATATTTGAAATTGATATGATTTGAAATGGTTGTTGGGAAATTTAATTGAAACTAATGGTTTGAATTGAGTTAAGTTGGAAATTGGAAACTTGGGATTAATTGAATGAATTGTAAAATGTAAAGAATTAAAGAAATGTTTCATGATTTCAAATGTATGATTTTGAAATGTTATGATTTTCAAAGTGTAATTGTTTCAAGTATTTTTGGTTTCAAAAGAATTATACTTTGAAAGTATTATGATTTTGAAATGAATATATGTTTGAAATGTTTTGGTTTCGAAGTATAAACTTTTTGATTGAATAAATAGTTTTGAAATAAAAAAGGTTTTGGTTTCGTAGTATAAACTATTTTGAAAGGAATATAGTTTGAAATGAAATGATTTGATTTTTTTTTGAGTATAAACTATTTTGAAATGACCACAGCGTTATAATAACGTTTGGCTGTTAAAGTGACCGGGATCGGAAGTTGTCATACTCTCTGCCAACTCCGAAAACCACTTTAACAACCGTGTACGCGGTGAAGATTCCAGAATGAAGTAGGATGGTGGCGACGATCTTGAGGTATATTACGTGGACCCAAATCCCGTGAGTTGGCATAAGGTGGCTAAAACAGGAGCGATCTCGGGCCAAGTGAGGTCATTCCTCCGATCGGATACATTCCTTCGATACTATACTCTTACTTGCGATTGATTAGATGGCCATCCTCCGATTTTGATATGGGAGTGTGTTCCGGGGTGGGCGTATGTGGCTGCTGCGTTACCACCAGCCCGTGTGGGTAATTGGTATATCTACCCTGACATTGCCTTGTGTGCCGTGTCACCTATCATACCGAGCCTTTACTACGAGTTTGTTTTCCCCGTAGCTCGTGGAGTATTTAGGGTAGTCTCACGATCTGGAGATATGCTGATACTGGATGGACTACTGGGAATATTATGTGTGAAGGGTGATATAGGTAGCCCGGAACGCTATTTAAAAGTATGTTTATTTTACTGTAGACATTATTATAATAGCGCAATATTACTACATAGTAAATAGATTAACGGATCCTTAAAGGATGGGTGATCCCAAGCATCCTTTAAGTTACTGATGCATTTTTGTTATTGTTCACTTGAGTTGATTTACAGTTTATAAGTATTTATGTCCCGACTCGAGTGTTTTGTGTTTTGCTTTACGCTCGAGTTAAATTGAGTGAGTTAGCATTCAAGATTCACCTTTGGAGTTGGAGCTTTCCTTGAAGATCCAGCCATCTATTTTGCTTTCTGTATCTAGTGATTTCAGTGATGTATTCTGATTTGTACCTGATGTATCTTGTTACTCTTCTATTGTATCTTGTTTAACTCTGATGTATCTTTTTTTATATAGTAGCTTCATGAACTACTATCTCTTTTATTTCCGCTGCATTATTATTTACTCTGTGTCTGTGATCTGTGATTATGTATTTACTGTATATTCTGAGATTTGCCAAAT
Organism: Allium cepa; assembly: GCA_030765085.1. Taxonomy (NCBI): domain Eukaryota; kingdom Viridiplantae; phylum Streptophyta; class Magnoliopsida; order Asparagales; family Amaryllidaceae; genus Allium; species Allium cepa. Next base: position 216,119,435 of record CM060946.1, read on the forward strand.
TTTATTTACAACGCGGTATTTTGAGCAATTCAAGTGCGACATGTGCGGATGTGGATGGTTGAAAATATCGGGTTGTTACATTAATGTTCAAATTGTTTGATATTGATCGCTGATCAAATTTACACCTAATAGTCACATAACCAAAATGTTGAATACTCCGACTACCACCTGATTTAATTATATTATAATTGTTATCCTTTAACTGCCCTATATGGCTACCAGCCTAGCCCAAAAGATAAAGATAGCCAAAAAGGTTACCCCTAATAGAAACTGATTTGAATTTTGGTATTGGGCTAATTTCCAAAATTGTTTTAAAATTATAATAATCAGCTGGTTGAGGACTACCTTGCAACCATGGAACAAAGGTCCTGGAGGTTGTGGGTTTGAGTCCCGCAGCCGAGATATGTTTCCCTTAAGGCTTAGAGCGGTTATTCTCAACAAAACCTACAACGAGGTAGAGGATTGATGCTCTAGGCTGGGCTAGCTAAAAAGGGGATCAGTGTGGCAGACAGTTGTATTCCCTAACTCTACTCTCTGGAGTAGGGTTTTAAAAAAAGAAAATAAAAAATATATTATAAATGTTATAATATAATTTTCAAAAGTGTTTTAAAAATAGAAAAAGTGATTATAAAATATGACAATTTTTTGAATTTTTTAAAATATTAATTAGATAAATAAATTAATTAAATAGTTAATGAATTAAAGTATATATATACTATATAATGATATATATATATATATTGAATTGTTTAAGACAATGCAAGTGTGTATACATTATATAAGAAATTTTCAAAATTAATAAGTTGTTAAATTTTTTATTAAATATATTAGTTAAGAGTTAGTTAATGAATGATAAAATACACACATATATAAAAAGGTACATTTATATAAATATAATGTTATGGTATAGATATTCAATATAAAATGTTTAGTTGAATAATATAAATATTGGTTAAAATGTTAATTACTTATATAAGATTTAATTAATATATGTTATACATAAGACTATCATATAAATGAATTAAAATTATAACATTTATTAATAATTATATAATATGAATGTATAATTAAAGGTGTAAAAATAAGAAACCCTAAACAGACTTAAGGGATAAATACCTATGTAGTACATATACCATGATTTTTGATGTGTCCGATACTTGAATCACAAAGGTATTTCATCAGAAAAATATATTATTCCATAAGTTGATATCACTCAATTTAATATATTAAAGATTAAAAATCTTTAATATAAAGTTGTCCTCTATTATTTATATATTAATATACTACTTGCATACTCCTTAGTTGTTGATATGCTACAAGCTAAGAAAGTTATGTGTACTACTATTAATATATTAAATAAACGGTGTAAGATGTATGTATGTATTTGTTGATATTCCATAAGGTGTATACATTTATACTTAGGCCGTCATGAAATGGTAGGTACATGCGAATAATCTCTTTCGATGTTTGATATTTCTCAATGTCAAAATTAGATTAAGACAAGAAACCACGAGTTTGGAGTTTATATGATACAACTGATAATGAGTTATCTATTATTTGTGGGATGATTTGCTGATATTCCCCAAAGTTAGAATCCTAAGGCAAACGAATCCTAACACCCACTAGTGAAGTCAAAAGACTTCTATGTTTCATCTTAATGTTTGAAGAAACGTAAAGACCAGTGGAAGTTATTAGTAAAATGAAATGTAATGTTTAACCTTACTAATATTCTAAGAACATCTACCATGAAAATATCCAAATCTACTAAGTTAAAATTTGCAAAAAAATGACTAAACTCAAGTTGATTTTTGAAAACGAAAAACTCAATGGCCTAACTACGTTGACTAGCTAAGTGCGAAAAAATATAGCATTAACTTATGAATATCTTTGGCCTTTAATAATCGAACCTTCTAAGGTTAGAACCATTAATGATGAGACCTCGAACTAAGATTAGCTTATAGCAAATGCATCTCAGCGCTTGAAATTGCTCATATTGTCTACGTTAGACAAGCCATTACCGAGGCAGCACGAAACTTGTCTGTCCATTAATTTTTCAATAGTCTCAAAGCTCCATTTAGGAAACAGTCTTGTTTAGCAAGTTATGAACATACGAAGAAACTATTCAATACCAAAATGACAAATGGACATAAAGTGAATGATTATATTCTGATGATGAAAGGCTATACTGATAGACTTTCTCACTTAGACGTAACGATAGACAATAAATTGCAAGTAGATTTTATTCTTGAGTCTCTTAATCTCCAATACGAGCCGTTCATATTAAATTATAAAATGAACCAATTGAACATAAGTCTCATGGAGCTCCTTAATATGTTGAGGTTGGCTAAGTCTCCGAGCCTTCATCCAAGGATCAAGAGGTTGTACTTGCTATTAAGGGGAACACGTCATCTTCAAAAAGTTCGAGGAAGTGAAAGAAGGTTAACAAGAAGAACAACAAGACTGCTCCAGTTGACAAGGATATATGTCATCATTATCACAAGAAGGGTCACTAGAAATGGAATTGTCCGGAGTACATATAGGTTAACAGAGAGAAGAAACAAAATGGTTCTGCTGCTCCTACAATTATATTTATGATTCAAAATTGTTTTTACAACCAATAAACTATTTTGGGATTTTAGATGATAGATCTGGAACTTACATCTATAATTGATTATAGATGCATAGTAAGTGGCGTCGTGAGGCAAAAGGAGAGATAAAGCTTTAAGTTATTGATGGACTTCTAGTAGATGCAATAGCAATTGAGATCATTTAAGATCGCCTAATAGATTAGTTTTGATATTAAAAAGTTGATATTATGTAAAAGACTTTATTAGTATAATTATTTATGTGTCTAGACCGTCTGAGATTGGTTATATTTTTCATTGTGCTAATAATATTATGAACATTATGTTAGATGGTACTTTGTCTGGGATGGTATTTTAGATAACGACATTTATGTGATTAATACTAATTATATATGTGCTGTGAGTAATTCTTCGAATGATAATATAGATAAAAATAATCTTTGGCATTATAAGCTATGTCATATAAGTGAGAAACAACTGCGCAGACTAAAGATCGAAGGTTTTCTACCATCATTTGATTCCGAATCATTTCCCAAAGATAAAATGACCAAGCACCCCTTTAGTGGAACAGTGAACGAGTTGATGAACTCTTAGGTCTCGTACATAATAATGCCCGTAGCACGATGCCTATAGTTACAAAAGATATTTATTATTATTTTGTAACCTTTATGGATGATTTCTCAAGACTAAGATGTGTATACCTTATGAAGAACAAATCCAATAACCATGATAAATTCATTGAATACAAAAATAAGGTTGAAAATTATACGAACTGAAAAATTAAAATACTTCGATCCAATCGAGGAGGTGAGTATGTTGTATAAGAGATCCAATAGTACTTAAAAAATAATGGGATTATCTATTAGGTTACTCCATTGTATACTCCGCAACTGTAACGAACTAGACCTTTTGCCCTCGAAAATCAACACAAATACGTTCGTTGTATTGCGTTCTGAACATTCAAGTAGCGGAAAGACCAATCGTTAGGTGAAAGGAAGAAGCTAGAAGATAAGAAGGAACTAAACAATCACAGAATCTCACAACGCTATGTAATAACATATATTAATCAACATAATTCTTTATGAATTCCTTTCCAAATGATACATCATAGTCTTACCAATACAAATTTTACCTTAGACAGAACAGCCTGTCCTTAGCTAACTGATACATAGATCATACATATTTATACATCCGAAATATGATAATAACTAGCTATTGATGAAGCCTCCTGCTCCAAGCTCCTCTAAAATGCATTCGGAAAAAACTCGAACTACTTGACTGCCCATAAAAATTTGAGCACCCAAAAGTTTTAGTGAAAGAAAATAAAATTCTAGGTCAGACATAGGTCTGGTGTGAGTAAACTCAAACAAGTGAATTACTTCTTTTAAAACATTTTTCAAATCAAGCGTATCTCGTAAGACCATGCCGCATATAAATACGGACGCGTTTTTACCTCACGATAACCAAAACATTTTTGTATTAAAATCCAATGATATTATAATAATGTCTAGAGACCAAAGTAAAATATGAAAATTGCTGAAATGCTTGCATTTCACATTTCAACATGGTTTGGCATAATCAAAAGCGTAGAGACACTTATTAGAGAAGGATTCCATCCTATGACAAGGTAAGGAACTACCTTCCGATGGTGCATCTCTAGATAAAATGCACCAGGGTCTAATAAGAACATCTTGTACTCTACCACATGGGACTGGCCTGCCACTTTACTAGTAGTACCGAATATGATCACCCCATATTCGGCCTCGAAGCATACATGAGTAGATAGTAATCCATCTAGATTTGGAATGACCATACCTTGATGGAAACAACCAACATGGCCCTGCTGCATGCCCGATTTTCACGTTTCCCCATTGATGAGGCTTGAGGCTCCATTTTACCTTTATTTAACACTTTCCACTTGGAATACACATAGTACAACATCATTGAGGATGACTGTGAACTCACGTGTTTCTCCTAGATATTTTCAAAGTTACGTTTTGGTCCAGGTTTGATAGTCGGTTATTTAACTATCAAATAAACAAATATTCAAACATGGATTTAATCCCGTATGGAATCCAATAAGCCTTATTTAATTAACCTTTAACTAATTCACTTTATAAACATTCAATCAAAAGATCTTCATAAAACACTATTCCCAAACCCTTTACATCCCTTTTATACATGGAAAAATATTTATATACTTATTTCAATGATATAAATGTATTTACCAAACTTTACAAAAGTTCCCTTCTTCTCAAATTCCATATTAAATGGCCAAATAGATTCCATTTAAAACATTACTTCGTATAAAAATCAATCCATTTATCCTTTATAAAAAGTTTTCTTTTTAAAAGCTCGCTTCATATTTCAAATAACTTATAAATTTTCCAAATATATTTATAACTCACTTTTAAAATTTTCCAAGTTAAACTATAAAATCTCCATACAAATATCTAAAAGTTATTTCCCTATTTCAAAAACATTTTTTTTATAAATCTCTTAAAGAAAAATCCTTTACAAAATATCATTTACAAATCATCCTTTGAAAATCACTTTAAATAAACCTTTTTACTTAGTAAAACCCATTTTTATAAACAAGTTATTATTTATAAATACCTTTATAAAACAATAATATAACTTGAAAAATCATTTATAAACCTAACCGCAAATTTATTAGAGAATTGCAATTAATTCAAAACCATATTTTGTAATTTCAATATGAGGCTTAGCAATCCTAATGGTAGTAATTTAAGTTACCATTTAACATCAATTTCACTTTCAAGTCACTTAACCATTTATTTACATAAGTCAACATATATGTAAATGAAATTTATATCCAAATCAGGGAATAACATATCAGTAAAACTCAACTAGCATATACATGTCCAAATAACATAATAGAAGGATATTGATTTGTCATGCTAAATAGATGTCCAAACAATTCAGTACTTAGAGCAAATGAGAATTTATTCTACTAAAGAAATATCCACACAATAAAAATTACATTATAGCAGAATGGGGATTGATTTTGCTATCGGATGTCCAAACAATCAAATAATCAACTTATAGCAGAACGATTCAGCTAACACATGTCTACACAATAAAGCCATTTACATAACTCATTCACAATTGTTTGTCTACTTATTGGTATCGACATTTGAATCCCGAGTGTTCAAAACCATCTTTGGAAAAAAAGTACCTTTAAAACAATTTGATTCTCGAAACAAAGGATTTAAAAATTAAAACTCCCTTTTAAAATGATTAATTACAAAACTCTTTATTAAATCATAGTTAATCTTTGTTAAGTTTGAACTTAATTTAATTATAAATAAATACATAATTAAACCTTTAATAAATAATTTAATTATAAACTAAGTTTATAAAACCTTTCAAAAATAATTTTAAAGTACGAAATTGAATTTTCAAAAAAGAGACTTTTATCGAAATTGCATCCATAGCAATTTTCGCTATGGATGTCATACTTGCAAGTATTTCAGCTTTTCTCTTTGGAAACTTAATACTAGAAAGCTTACTAACTTTCCAAAACACAAAATAAATAATTTGAAACCAAATTTATAACTTTAAAATCGATTTTGATTACAAACCAAAATTCATACTCTTCACAAAGGATTCTTCATCGATAACCAAATTTAACGTTAGTTTTGCTAACTTTTCTTTACACAACAACCACACAATTATGTTCATAACAACTTATTCATACCACAAACCCAGACAAACAAGATCGCACTTTTAGATCATTCACAAAATCTAGACTTCAAATTCAAGCACACACTAACTTAACCACATGCATTCACATATATAAGCAACATATATATGCATCCAAACCATACAACAATCCAATCAATCAAATTATTTTATCACCAAATAGTCAATAAATACAAAGGTCAAAACTTTCCCAAAACTTAAGAAGTTTACTCACTAAAATTTTGCAAAACTCTTTTGAAAACTTGCAATACTTTAAACTTGCAAAGCTTGGAAAACCACAAAATCAACTCGAAAATGGGTCATCTTTTCCTCGATTTTTGGCCATGTTACTCTCGAAATTTGGAATAGTGGTCAAAAGAAATGTTCTTGAAAATACTTTTCTTTATCATTTTTAAAAAGGAATCACTCAATTTGGATTTTTTTTAAGGGAGATATGGTCAAAAGAAGATGTATTTTCAAAGTTGAAAATATGGATCCGAAAATGGGTCTAAAGGAAATGAGATTTGGTATAGCTAAGCTCAAAACTTGAAGAAGTGATACAAATAAAAGTTGTAGCCACTGAAATTTTATATGGTTTGAAAAATAAAACTTCCATTTGGATTGGAGATGAGGAAAACATGATAGTGGGAAGAGGAGGAAAAATGAAGGAATGGAAGGCTATTTATAAGTAAAAGAAAAAAGAGAATTACCTATCTACCCTTGTACTTCTACCCTCCACATTAATTTTCCAACTCAACACCCTCAAATACACATGCCAATTCAGCCCACTATCTTGTCCTCCCCTCATCATGTCAAAGAAAACATGTTTAAACATGTTTAGCTACTAAGTTGCCATTATGTCAAATCATGTCTTTTAAGGCATCTTTTAGTATATATATGTACATACTTAAGTATATATACCTTTGTACATACCATTATACACTAATTTATTTACATTTTGAATGTGTATAAACTTATACTAGAGTTAACAATGTTTCCAATAACTTTTATTTGACAAAAAGTCAAAAATTCGGAATACGAATTCCGGTCAAATTTTCGGTCTTTCTTCAAAGTAATTATTTTTGTAAACAAAAATTGAAAAATATTTCACCATCAATAGTTAATATTTAAAAGAGTTTTATTTTCATTATAAAACCTATTATTTGAATTTAAAATTAATTAAATATTTGCAAATCAAAGCAGTGAAGTTCAAGTTCGTTACATTCTTCCTCCCTTAAAAGAATTTTGTCCCCGAAGTTTGAACACAACCCTAACCCAGATAACACCAACATTGTTTATCAGTTCATATGATGTACATAGATCATTCTTATATAAATATATAATTCGATCACTATTCAAATAGATAATTTCACTTGCGAACTAGTATCGCTCATCGAATTTTCTAGTGCGGACTCTGATTAGGCTCCCTGATTAGGAACCTTTATTCTCCTTACATGGATGTAACTATGATAGGAAACATTTGTCCCATATCAAAAAACCTCATCAAGTGCTCGTCGTCAAAAATTGTGTAATGGATCCTTATTTGGAATGGTGTGAAACACCTTAAAGCCATGTACTCGAATCTTAGATCAAAACTATATAGAAGGAGAAATGATTTACGTCCAACCTACGCACTTATTTAACCGATTCCCCCTAGTACCAATTCTATTTCCACTAAATTATTTATGAAAATATTTCATAAAACTAAACTTAGGTTTACTTGGATACTACTTCACTAGATCCTAAGAGTTATAACCCTATTTGATTCAACTATTCCATTACGCATTTATTTCCTCAATAAAACTCAAGATCCAAATAACCGGTCTTATTTCAAAAAAAATTGAATTTAAACAATATATTTTAATCATAGAAAATATATACAGAGAGCTCGAGTAACTCCAAAATGATACTAAGGGACTGGGTATTACCAAACAGTATTATACACTCCCTTGCTATAAGGGTAATACTCAAGTGAAGTTTTTACCAATCGAACACATCTCTTTTCAAATTTTAAGTTATTTTCAAGCCACTCAAACTAGTTAACTTTAGAATATTACTTTTATTTCAAAATCCCATTTTGACACAATACTTCTCGTATCTCCAACAAAACATTTATCACCAACTTGTTTTGGGTTCGTTCGAGTTCAACTTGATTTGATTGTATAATGATAAAGAGAATAATTTACTTAGTGCACTACAATGTACACATAGGCAAACATCTGATTGTCACTTAGAAGATTATTCCGATCATCACAAAACAATCAAGACTCATTCCTATAAATCCATTTTATAAATCAACTTTTGTAAAACATTTTCCAGATATTTATTTCAAATATTCTAGCTTTAATAAACATCTTTTTCTGAAATTAATTTAACCCCACATTATCAATCGAATGCATTATAGTCAATTATGAAACTTAATTCACAAGGTATTCGTTTCAATGTTTCCCTATTTCTATTTATACATCCCAAACCATAAAATTGAAAGCTACCTATACACACCAATAATAGTCAATGCTCAAATTGGACAAGCATGGCTAAACAAACCCTAATTGATATTAATAGAATAATATTATTATCTCTTAACAACAATACCTCAAAATACTATACTATTTTTGAAATCATTCTGTCACGACCCGAAATCCAGCGTTCGAAAATAGACATCAAATACCTCACTTGTGTTCGCATGTCGGAGATTCAAACGTCGGACTCCAGTTTGGTGGTGCTTATAACAACATTAGATGATATAACACAGCGGAACACAAAAGATGATATCATTGATAAATATCACTGATACAACATAGATACAAAATCATTACAACAATTGAACACTATCATCGGAGTGTTATATACATGATACAACAACAGAACAATAACAGAATAGCGGAACACAACAGGGTATTCAAAAGAATCCAACATAAGCACCTTCAATCCAAACTTCAAAGTTCCAAAAGACTTTCCACCAAAAAGCTTCCAAAATCCGACAACTACCAAACCAAAGACTCCAAAAGACTTCTAGATCCAAATATGAATTAGCTGCAGAAAACGGCTAACCTACTCTAGGTTGCCCGTGTGGAAATTATGGGCACCCAGAGTTTAAGAAGGAACAATAAACTCCGGGTCAGTCATGCGACTGGTATGAGTAAACAAAAACAGTTGTTTGAACAAAACAATTTAAAAAGAAATCCATTCATGCTTTTGGAAAATGAAACTACCATAAGGCCTCCCACCACACACACAATGTGATAGCACAATTGGAGGAGATTTTTTCTTATGATAGTCAAACATGCTTGATACGCGAAAATCCTTTTGATATTATTATTAGTGCAAAGTGCAGAAACATTTTGAAAGTATAATATTAATCTTAGCCAGCATATTGCCATTATAGTATACCTACGATAGCTACCGTGTTTTATGACAGGTTACCACCATGCTGCATGGCGGGTATACAATTAAAACCGTACAGGGCTCGTATTATTTGTTTTGATTTTTAACAATGGCCAGACTAAGGAACTTCCTTTCCGAGTGGGTATGCCTCTGGTGGGAAGCCCCGAGAACCTAATTGGATCTCTACCAACACAAGGTCAGGTTACCTCTGTAACTAGGTAACTACTGACACGAGTATGCCATCCCCCGGTCATAACCGACCTTTATCCGGGGCCCTAACAACAACAACAACAACCACATAAGTTAAGTACCTGGACTCCATACTAGAATACCACCTTTTATCCAGAAGGAAATGCACATACCCTAAGGGGCGGTACCCCCGTAACCATGCCACATCCTTCCTGTTTCGACCATTACCAAGGTGTGAGGTTCGATGAAGTCTCGTCCCACAAAGCTACGCTTTTCAATAAACCATGCTTCGATCAACAAACGATCAACACTCAGTATGCCACACTACCAAATTGGGAGTACATTACTAATAATCATCAACTACATAACCTCTGAGCTCGTACGTCTCGGAGAATGGTGTTAAGCTAAGAGAATAAATTCTACGCCACCAACAGAAATGTATTTGATAGAAATCTGCTTTATATCTCAAAGTGTAATGTCAGACATACAAGTCCATCCTGGGTCTGAATGGAACCGAAGGCACTTCGTCCAATAAAGGAAGAAGCCCTTGCAAATCCGGGTATCCACAATCCCGACCGAACTCCCCATTACATATGGAGATCTCTATACCGGAGCAACTCAGTGTAGAGACAATCGACAGATAATTCTTTCGTTCTCGAAAATATACGGTCTTCAACCATCGTCTTCAAATGCACTCCCATTTCGTCGTATCATTATTCGGAATGGGTTTCATGACTTAATGTCCTCTTCCGGCTCAACCGAATAATGAGCGCTTTTTAAAAACACGCGGATACACAAGTCACAACAAATTTCCATTTATAATCTTTTAAACAAAAGATTCACCATTAAGATTCGATGTGGGTTTCGGATGACCATTTGGAATCCGACTACCTGTCGCATCAAAATTCAAATGCCGTTTAAAGGCCAATAGTTTTACTTCAATTCAGAAGTTCACAATCGCACAGCAATATGTCACAGATGTCACAGCTCAGAACAAAGCAATTCATATCACAAAGTATCACAATCACATATCAGAGATACCAACCAATCCAAGGTATTCCATAATAATCAATCATCTATAAGCAAGATTAGTTAATCGTGTGATTATAATTAATTAATCGCATAATTACTTTCACTAATTATCCTTAATTAATGATTAATTATCCTTAGTTATAAATTAATCTATCCTTAATTATTAATTAATTAATCTTATTTATTTGTTAATTAATATTTAATCATCAATTAATAAATAAATAAATTAATTAATTAATCTTTAGTTACTGTCATTAATTAATTAATCTTTAATTACGTAAACTTTAATTAATTACAAGATAAATCATTTATTTAAATTAATCACTTAATTATCATTAAAAATCTTTAATTAATAAACCTTGTAATTAATTAACATAATGTTAGTCCTTGAGATGATAGTTTTGATGACAACAACCTTAGAATAAGATTATAATATAAATACTAACATTATAGTTTAGATACATATGTATATGTAGGATTTAACCATGCAGGTATCAAGAATGAAGACTGTACAGTATAGAGATTCAAAATATCAAGATTGAAGACTTATGAGTATTAAGATTATCAAGATTTCAAGATAAGTAATTTAATTAGGAATTTTGTTAAAACTCCTAGAAAAGCACTGGCATCTTAAAATCCAATTTATTCGTGTAATGGAATCCACTTCGAGCCCGTTAAAGGGATGGAACCCTAAGTAGGATGGAACCTACGAAAAATCTAGTGGAACATTGTTTTTTATCCACTAACTTTTATTCAAAATGATTTACAATATTATATCTTGTTTTCAAAATGTTTTCAAAATCTTCCTTTTAAAAAGAATCAAAAACATCTATCCTAGTTTTAATACTTTTAGCCTCAAAATAATCTTTATTTTCAAAATCAAATTATCCTTGGTTTTAAACTATCTTTTAATTATAATATATTTAACTCTTAAATATTTATACTTAGATTTAAATATAAAATTATAGTAAAATTTTATGTATATTATTCTCTATATTTATTGATGTATTTTAACTATAGTCAAGTATATTTATAAAGTTTAAAATAGTTTTAATATAAGATAGAAGTTATTTTCAAACAAAAACAAATCACTAAAATTTCCTTTGGCATGTCGACATACTCAAGTACCCCATGTTGACATGGTAGCAATTTATTTTCAAATTTTGAATTTCAAAGGAAGTGTCTATTCATCATATCCTTTCACGAATGGACATGGTTGTTATTCTACTATAAATAGGGGTGGTTTTGAACGAATTTGCATTCATATTTTTCTGGTTTTCACTCCCCTTCTTATTCCACGTTTCTCACACGTAACACATAGATTAACTTAAGATATTTAGGTTAATTAATAATCTAAAATCATTTCTTTTTAATTAACTTTACTATTAAATTTATTTAAATTAACTTAAGAATTAATTTATAAATAATAGTCATATGATTAAATAAATCAACTTAATTACTTTAAAAATAACCCACTTAAAACCTTTATTAACCCCAAACTTAAATCAAAACAATTATTTTAAAGCATGAGTTTAAAATTGTTTAAACTTGAATTTGTTTTAAAATTTGAAAACTGTTCTATACCAACTCGAGATCGACTCGAGCGTCACCCCGAGTCAATACATCATTTTCCCCGAGACTTCCCCGAGCAAATCCCATCTTTTATTTATACTTTGATTTTATTTTAAAAACTTAAAACCTGTTAACTTGCTAAACTCACGCGCAAACCCCCGTGTCTTTACTCGAGCCAATAACTGATTTTCCCGAGGCAATCCCTGAGGCAAACATCATCCTCCCCAATAACCAAACCGAATGTATCCTTGACACTCGTACATGTGTACAGGAGCTCCAGCGAACTTCAGTCGATGCCGCGACCATCGAGAAGTTGGCGACAACCTCCCCTAGCCACCCGATCACCCAGAAACCCAAAACGACGACGAACTCGAGATTTAGCTATCCAACACAAACTGGAACAAAACTTCGATCAACAAAATCGATTCGCCCCGCCGCCTTAGGCCACTAGAGGCCATGCAACTCTAGCCAGAGCTTCGTCGATCATCCACGCTTCGTTTCCCCTACCCCCGCTAACTCCAATGCATTGTCGACACTACAGCAACACAATTTCCGACCTTGACTAAAAATTAGGTTTAAACCCTATATCGCCGCCGTGTCATCGCCGTGGTGAATTAAAAATTCACCGAGTATTTTTTTGATGATCCCTGACCACCAACCATGCTCCAATCATGATCGCGACAACCAACGCTTCACAGATCGCCAGAATTTGGAGAAACTTACAATTCCAGACATCCGTGCATTTCTCACTCAATACCAAACTAAAAATATTGAATTTATTCTTAAAACGAAGACGAATCGAATGATATAGATGAATCAAGAAATTATGATACTCAAATTTAGACATGGTTTTGAATTTTACTGTTTATCTTCTTTCCAGTCCAAATTTTCTTCAATTTCAACTTGAAAGCATTTTTAGAATTTAGATCTTGATTATATAAACACATTTCATTTAGATCTTAAAGCCTAAAATGAATTAGAGGAAGAGGGATCGATCTTTGAACAGGTTTTGAAGCCTGTAACTTTTGTACAGAGGATATATGCCTGTACAACAACATGCACAGCTATATATACGCATATTTTGTATACATGCAACAATTTATAACTTTACTTCAAACATGATTTCAAACAACAAGTTAAAATATAGATTTCAAAAAGGTTTACTCACAGTTTTGTTGATAACAGAGAAGCATAGTTTATTTTTGTTTCTCTGGAACTTTGATTTTTGATTATACTTGATGTTTGAAACTGGAATGTGATCCTGCTTTGACTTCATGAATTTTGATCTTGAAAGATTTGATTTGTTGAATCTGCTTTGTTGTTGATTTTTGCTTTGATTCTATTGGATCTGAAGCTTGATATTTATGAGTTGATCTTAAAACAGGTTGAAGTTGAAATGGCTTTGATTGTTGTTTTGGTTTCTTCTTCTTTTTTCTTTGCTCTGGTTTTAGAGTTTACAGGCTTTTGAAAATGAAAAGTGAAGATAAAAGAAAAATGAGATAGAAGAAGAATAGATATATATAGCCTGATTTCTCTTATTCGTAAATTTTTAAAAATAAAAGAAAAATTAAGACACTTGTAAACATGCATGTTAATTTAGTTAACACTTGCTATCTTCATGCCTTAATTTCTTACACTTGTAATTTTCCATGTTAACAATAGTTTTATATAATTTATATATCACATTTTATTTAGTTTATATTTATATATATGTTTTTGATATAAATTTATCTCTTTATTAATACATTTCCTTATAGTAATATTTATATAAAATTTCAAAGAATATGTTTTAACACTAATAAAATCACATATATATTACTTTTAAATCCAAATTATTTTTAAGATATTTTTATTTGAATTTTAAATTCAAATTAAAATCAAAATCTATTCATATATATATTTATATCAACACTTATCTTTTTTTTTTGAAAATTTTCAAACTAATTTCAAATTAATTCTAGAAATTTATATTAATTTCTAAATTAATATTTGGCTTAAAATGGGATCGTCATAGATTTCTCCATTAAGAAAATTTCGTCATCGAAATTTGAAAGAGAGAGAGAGAGGCAAACAAAGAATATATGAATATATAAAAAGGTAGAGAAATGGCTTACCAGATCAAGCCAAGATATCCACTTTACAATTGGGATAGGACTTCTGCATGCTATCCTCAGTTTCCCAAGTATAATCATTTGGATCACCACTCCATTGAACTTTTACCAATTCATTCCAAGTAAGATTTCAAATTCATTAAAGTCAGGAACAAAAAGACTGATAGGAAATTGATGAGGAGAATACGAGATATGAATTTTTCTACAATATAGACAAAGATTCGTAGGGCCACAAACCAGATTCTTCACGTAAATGGGCTAGTATACAAATTCGGGTACAAGTTTTAATTCGTTTACGGTTTGTTGGGAAATAAAGCTATGTGTGGCTCCCTGTCGAGCAAAACTCTAACAATTCTATCATAAATAAGAAGGTTACCTTCTAAAACTCCTTTTCCCTTATCCGCCTTTGAAGTTGAGGGGTCATCTTTGATTGCATACACCTTCGCTACTTGAGCTTGCTTCATTGCTAGGAAATCTTTAACTACGTGTCCAGGTTTATGGCAATAATAGCATTCTCCGTCTTCCTGACTTGTCTTCATAGACTGATCCTTCTTTCCTTGTTTCTTAGGCTTCTTGCATCTACTTGAGTAATGTCCCTTCTCCAAACAATTGAAACAAGTAACATCCTTCGCCTGGTTCTCTTGATTATTCTTCTTCTCTTTGCCTTACCATGATTTCTTTCCTCCGAACATCCTTTTCTTCCAATTCGGGTTGCTTGCACTTCCTTCCTCCTCCGAAACTTCCTGCTTATCTAGGGTAGCATATCTATAACCCATATCTATCAAATCAGAGAAAGATTCCTTCACATGGGCCGTCATTCTCTCATGGAATTTCTCGTTCATTTCGAATAAATCTTTCATTCTTCTTCAGAGCGGTGTTCACCAGCTCTGGGCCAAATTGAGATAACTCGTTAAACTTGTTCAAGTATTCTTCAAAAGATAAGCTCCTCTGCTTCAAGTCAGTAAACTCCTGATACATTCGGGAGATACCAGCAGACGGCATATAACGTTGCTCAAACACTTCTTTGAATCGATCCCAAGTAAATTCATCCTCCGGCTCAGCCAATGTAATAGTCTCCCACCATGCTAAAGCTTCCTCCTGGAGCCGCCAAGAAGCTATCAACCTCATCTGGTCATCCTCCAACTTCAGTCCTTTGAAAATCCTTTCGCATGATCGAATCTAAGCTTGTGCTTCGATAATAGACTCCTTGCCTGTGAATGGCTTCCCTCCAAGTCATGAGAAACTTCGATATAAATCAGCCAGATTCGACTGAGGTTGGATGGGAAGAGCTACTTTCATTGTTGCAGGGTCTCAAACCAGTTGTAGTGGTACTTCTCCATCCCCTACCTCGTCCTCTTTTCACGCTCATTCTCACTATCTGTAAATAGTAAGAAAACTTGATTTAGCCATACGAACGAGATATCTTAGGGATATACTCATTCAAGGGTATTTTTAACCCTATCTCTAATGAGTCACCTAATGTGTTATACTCTAAAGCTAAAGTTCTTACTCAACCTTTAGCTCTGATACCACTTGTCACGACCCGAAATCTAGCGTTCGAAAATCGACATCAAATACCTCACTCGCATTCAAATGCCGAAGATTCAAATGTTGGACTCCAGTTCAGTGGAGCTTATAACAACATTAGATGATACAACGCAGCGGAAAACAAAAGATGATATTATTGATAAATATCACTGATACAACATAAATACAAAATCACTACAGTAATTGAACACCACCATCAGAGTGCTATATACATGATAAAACAACAGAACAATTACAGAATAGCGGAACACAACAGGGTCTTCAAAAGAATCCAACATAAGCACCTTCAATCCAAACTTCAAAGTTCCAAATGACTTTCCACCAAAAAGCTTCCAAAATCCGATAGCTACCAAACCAAAGACTCCAAAAGACTTTTAGATCCAAATCAGAATTAGCTCTAGAATACGGCTAACTTGATTCTAGACTGCCCGTGTGGAAATTATAGGCACCCCGAGTTTAGGAAGGAAACAATAAACTTCGGGTCAGTCATGGGACTGGTATGAGTAAACAAAAATAGTTGTTTGAACAAAACAATTTAAAAAGAAATCCGTTCATGCTTTTGAAAAATGAAACTACCATAAGACCTCCCCCCACACACAATGCAATCAGACAATTGGAGGAGATTTCTCCTTATGATAGTCAAACATGCTTGATACGCGAAAATCTTTTGATATTATTATTAGTGCAGAGTGTAAAGTATAATATTAATCTTAGCCAGCATACTACCATTATAGTATACATACTATAGCTACCATGTTTTATGACAGGTTACCACCACGCTGTATGGCAGGTTATACAACTAAAACCGTACATGGCTCGTATTGTTTGTTTGGATTTTTAGCAATGGCCAGGCTAAGGAACTTCCTTTCCGAGTGGGCACCCCTCTGGAGGGACGCCCTGAGAACCTAACCGGATCTCTGCCAACACAAGGTCGAGTTACCTCTGTAACTAGGTAACTACTGACAGGAGTATGCGATCCCCCGGTCGTAACCGACCTTTATCCAAGGCCCCAACAACAACAACCAACAATCATATAAGTTAAGTACCTGGACTCCATACCAGAATACCACTTTTTATCCAGAAGGAAATGCACATACCCTAAGGGGCGCTACCCCCGTAACCTTAACGCATCCTTCTTGTTTCGACCATTACCGAGATGTGAGGTTCGATGAAGTCTCGTCCCACAAAGCTACTGTTTTCACAAAGCCATGCTTCGATCAACAAATGATCAGCACTCAGCATGCCACACTACCATATTGTGAGTATATAACTAATAACCATCAACTACATAATCTTTGAGCTCATATATCTCATAGAAGGGTGTTAAGCTAAGAGAATAAATTCTCCGCCACCAACAGAAATGTATTTGATAGAAATCAGCTTTATATCTCAAAGTGTAATGTCAGACATACAACCATACAAGTCCATCCTGGGTCTGAATAGAACCGAAGGCACTTCATCCAATAAAGGAAGAAGCCCTTGCAAATTCAGGTATCCACAATCCCGACCAGACTCCCCATCACATATGGAGATCTCTATACTGGAGCAACTCAATGCAGAGATAATCGACAGGTAATCCTTTCATTCTCGAAAATACCCGGTCTTCAATCGCCGTCTTCAAATGCGCTCCCATTTCATCGTATCATTATTCGGAATGAGTTTTATGACTTAATGTCCTCTCCGGCTCAACCAAATAATGAGCGCTTATTTTAAAAACACATGGATACACAAGTCACAACAAATTTCCATTTATAATCTTTTAAACAAAAGATTCACCATTAAGATTCGATGTGGATTTCGGATAACAACTTGGAATCCGACTCCCTATCGCATCAAAATTCAAATGCCGTTTAAAGGCCAACAGTTTTACTTCAATTCAGAAGTTCACAATCACACAGCAATATGTCACAGATGTCACAGCTCAAAACAAAGCAATTCATATCACAAAGTATCACAATAACATATCAGAGATATCAACCAATCTAAGGTATTCAATAATAATCAATCATCTACAAGCAAGATTAATTAATCGTGTGATTATAATTAATTAATCACATAATTACTTTCATTAATTATCCGTAATTAATGATTAATTATCCTTAGTTATAAATTAATTTATCCTTAATTATTAATTAATTAATCTTATTTATTTGTTAATTAATATTTAATCATCAATTAATAAATAAATAAATTAATCTTTAATTACTGTCATTAATTAATTAATCTTTAATTACTTAAACTTTGATTAATTACAAGATAAATCATTTATTTAAATTAATCACTTAATTATCATTAAAAATATTTAATTAATTAACCTTGTAATTAATAACACTAACACATAGATTAACTTAAGATATTTAGGTTAATTAATAATTTAAAAACATTTCTCTTTAATTAACTTTACTATTAAATTTATTTAAATTAACTTAAGAATTAATTTATAAATAATAGTCATATGATTAAATAAATCTACTTAATTACTTTAAGAATTACTTACTTAAAACCTTTATTAACACCAAACTTAAATCAAAACAATTATTTTAAAGCATGAGTTAAAAATTGTTTAAACTTGAATTTGTTTTAAAATTTGAAAACTGTTTTATACCTACCGAGATCGACTCGAGTGTCACCCCGAGTCAATACACCATTTCCCCGAGAGTTCCTCGAGCAAACCCCTTCTTTTTTTATACTTTGATTTTATTTTAATAACTTAAAATTTGTTAACTTGCTAAACTCATGCGAAAACCCTCGTGTCTTTACTCGAGCCAACAACTGATTTCCTCGAGGCAATCCCCGAGGCAAACATCATCCTCCCCAATAACCAAACCCCACATATACCTGACACTCGTGCACGTGTATAGGAGCTCTAATGAACTCCGATCGATGTCGTGACCATCGACAAGTCGGCGACAACCTCCCCTAGCCAACTAACCACCCAGAAACCCAAAATGACGACGAACTCGAGATTTAGCTATCCAATACAAACTGGAACAAAACTTCGATCAACAAAATCGATTCTCCCCGCTGCCTCATGCCACTAGAGGCCACGCAACTCCAACCAGAGCTTCGTCGATCATCCACGTGTCGTTTCCACCACGTCCGGCTAACTCCGATGCATTGTCGACGCTACAGCGACACGATTTCCGACCTTGACTAAAATTTGGGTTTAAACCCTACATCGCCGCCGTGTCATCGCGATGGTAATTAAAAATTCACCGAGTACTTTTCTGATGATCCCCGACTACCAACCATGCTCCAGTCATGATCGCGACAACAAACGCTTCACCGATCGCTAGAATTTGATGAAACTTACGATTTCGCTCATCCACGCATTTCTCACTCGATTCCAAACTAAAAATCTTGAATTTATTCTTAAAGATCATGGTTTACGAAGACGAATCGGATGATATAGATGAATCAAGAAATTATGATACTCGAATTTAGACATGGTTTTGAATTCTACTGTTTATCTTCTTTCCAGTCCAAATTTTCTTAAATTTCAACTTGAAAACATTTTTAGAATTAGATCTTGATTATATAAACACATTTTATTTAGATCTTAAAGCCTAAAATGAATCAGAGGAAGAGGGATCGATTTTTAAATAGGTTTTGATGCTTGTAGCTTTTGTACAGAGGATATATGCATGTACAACAACATGCACAACTAGATATACATATTTTGTATACATGCAATAATTTATAACTTTACTTAAAATGATTTCAAACAATAAGTTAAAATCTTGATTTCAAAAAGGTTTACTCAAAGTTTTGATGATAACAGAGAAGTAGAGTTTATTTTTGTTTCTTTGGAACTTTGATCTTTGATTTATACTTGATGTTTAAAACTGGAAAGTGATCCTGCTTTGACTTAATGAATTTTGATCTTGAAATCTTTGATTTGTTGAATCTACTTTGTTGTTGATTTTTGCTTTGATTCTTTTGGATCTGAAGCTGGATATTTATGAGTTGATCTTGAAACAGGTTGAAGTTGAAATGGTTTTGATTGTTATTTTAGTTTTTTGTTTTTTTCTTTGCTTTGGTTTTAGAGTTTACAGGCTTAAAAATGAAAAGTGAAGATAAAAGAAAAATGAGATAGAAGAAGAATAGATATATATATATAGCCTAATTTCTCTTATTCGTAAATTTTTAAAAATAAAAGAAAAATTAAGACACTTGTAAACAATGCATGTTAGTTTAGTTAACACTTGCTATCTTCATGCCTTAATTTCTTACACTTGTAATTTTCCATGTTAATAATAGTTTATATAATTTATATATCACATTTTATTTAGTTTATATTTATATATATGTTTTTGATATAAATTTATCTCTTTATTAATACATTTCCTTATATTAATATTTATATACAATTTCAAAGAATATGTTTTAACACTAATAAAATCACATATATATTATTTTAAAATCTAAATTATTTTTAAGATATTTTTATTTGAATTTCAAGTTCAAATTCAAATTACAATCTATTCATATATATATATATATTTATCAACACTTATCTTTTTTTTTGAAAATTTTCAAATTAATTCTAGAAGTTTATATTAATTTCTAAATTAATATTTGGCTTGAAACGAGATCGTTACACATTCTTTATATACAAAATATATTTTAGGTAAAAGTATTTCATTTACCTAATTTAAAAACAATACTGTGTCAGTCTGCCTTGTTTAAGGGTTTAGGAACACCTATCGACACTGTGGTGTTCCACGTCTCGACCAGAGTTCTTAAGCCACTTAAAAGATAAATAACACAATATAAAGCACTCTATACTCACTAAGAAATATGCGCTCTTATATATAATACACTCATACTCATTCTAGGGTTTCACATACCTGATCTTAAATGAGTTTACCTCACCAGGGCCAAGGTTTTCACTTAACCTTGCACTTTGATACCAAATGTAACGAATCTAGGCTTTTCAAGCATCCATTAGGAACAACAGGTAGGCTATTCAACCATCCCAACACCACCGTGGCATTATACCGGTACCTCGAATCTGCTTTTACGGCCAACATCACAATTTTAAGCACCTAACTAACCAACCCATCAAGACTTATACTATCTCTCAGGGACGTGTAACGGTAAGAGTCTCTTGCTCGCCACCAAACAGAAAGCAAGAACCTCCTATCACATTAACCCAACCAGTGGAAACATATTCGATCACGGTCTCTTCGAAACAACCTTTGATAATTTCTGGTAAACTCAACCTCGGTTCTTTAGGAAATAAGCAGACAAGGTAAGAGCGGAGATCACCTCCTAACCATTAGTAGACAGATTTCCTTATCGTTTATCCTAGAAGAACGAAACGATATCCATACACACAGTACAACATCATTGGAGATGACTGTGCCATATAACTCACGTATTTCTCCTAGACATTTTCAAAGTTACGTTTTTGTCCGGGTTTAATAGTTGGTTATTTAACTATCAAATAAACAAACATTCAAACATGGATTTAATCCCATATGGAATCCTCTAAGCCTTATTTAATTAATTAAAATCACTGTATAAACATTCAGTCAAATAATATTTACAAAACATTATTCCCAAACCCCTTACATCCCTTTTATACTGAAAAACATCTACATACTTATTTCAACGGTATAAGTATATTAACCAAACTTTATAGATTTCAAATTCCATATTAAATGGCCAAACAAATTCTATTTAAAACATTATTTCCTATAAAAATCAATCCACTTATCCTTTATAAAAAGTTTTCTTTTTAAAAGCTCGCTTTATATTTCAAATAACTTAAAAAATTTCCAAATAAATTTATAACGCACTTTTAAAATTCTCTAAGTTAAACTATAAAACCTCTCTATGAATATCTAGAAATCATTTCCCTATTTCAAAAACCTTTTTTTATAAACCTTATTAAAGAAAAATCCTTTACATAATATCATTTACAAAACATCCTTTGAAAATCACTTTAAATAAAGCTTTTTTACTTAGTAAAACCCAATTTTATAAACAATTTATTATTTATAAATACCTTTATAAAACAATAATATAATTTAAAAAATCAATTATAAACCTTAACCCCAAAATTGATTAAAGAATTGAAATTAATTCAAAACCATACTTTATAACTTCAAAAGGAGGCTTAGCAATCCCCATGGTAGTAATTTAAGTTACCATTTAACATCAATTTCACTTTCAAGTCACTTAACCATTTATTTACATAAGTCAACATATATATAAATGCAATTCATATCCAAATCAAAGAATAACATATCAATACAACTCAACTAGCATATACATGTCCAAATAATATAATAGCAGGATGATGATTTGTCCTGCTAAATAGATGTCCAGACAAATCACTACTTAAAGCAAATGTGAATTTATTCTTATAAACATATGTCCCCACAATATAGAATTATATTATAGTAGAACAAGGATTTATTCTACTATCAGATGTCCAAACAATCAACTTATAACAAACCGGAAATTTATTCTGCTAACACATGTCTACACAATCAAACCATTTACATAATTCATTTATAATTATTTATCAACTTAATGGTATCGACATTTGAATCCCTAGTGTTCAAAACCATCTTTGGAAAAGAAGTACCTTTAAACAATTTGATTCTCGAAATAAAGGATTTACAACTTGAAACTCCCTTTTGTAATGATTAATTACAAGTTAAATTCTTTATTAAATCATAATGAATCTATATTAAATTTGAACTTAATTTAATTATAAATAATTAAACCTTTAGTAAATAATTTATTTATGAATTAAACCCTTAATCGGTCCTTTATTAATTACTAAATAATAATTTAAAACCTTTATTAATAATTAACCATTAATTAATCTCAATTAATTAATTAATTTTTTAATTAAAACTTAAATAATAAATTAAACCTTTAATAAATGATTATTTTAAATAAAACCTTAATTAATTTATCATTAAAAAAATTAAACACTTGATTAAATACATAAATAAATAATGACCTTATATTTGATTAATAATTAATTAAAAATAAATCATATACTTAGCTCATAATTAATTAAAAATTAATCTTACTTTTAAAGGATATTTAACTAGTACTAATCTTTATTTAACTAATATTAATGAATCTTGTTTAATACTTAATTAATTATTAATTGCCAAGCTTAATTAATTAATAATTAATTATTAAAACTTAATTAACTTTCTAATTTTTTTTATTAAGTTTATAAAACCTTCCCAAAATAATTTTAAAGTATGAAACTGAATTTTCATCAAAAATGGACTTTTATCGAAACTGCATCCATAGCGATTGTCGCTATGGATGTCATACATGCAAATATTTCAGCTTTTCTCTTTGGAAACTTAATACTAGAAAGCTTGTTATCTTTCCAAAACACGAAATAATAATTTGAAACCGAGTTTCTAACTTTTAAAATCGATTTTGATTACAAACCAAAACTCGTACTTTTCACAATGGATCTTCATTGATAAACAAATCTAATTATTAACTTTGTTAACTTTTCTTTGCATAACAACCACATAATTATGTCTATAACAACTTATTCATATCACAAACACGAATGAACAAGATCACACTTTTACATCGTTCACAAAAATCTAGACTTCACATTCAAGCACACACTAACTTGACCACATGCATTCACGTATATAAGCAACATATATATGCATCCAAACCATACAATAATCCAGCTAAACAATCAAATTATTTTATCACCAAATAGTCAACAAACAAAAAGGTAAAGCCTTTTTCAAAAATTAAGAAGTTTATTCACCAAAATTTTGCAAAACTCTTTTGAAAACTTAAAATACTTAAAACTTGCAAAGCTTGGAAAACCATAAAATCAACTGGAAATGGGTCATCTTTTCCTTGATTTTTGGCCATGTTACTCTCGAAATTTGAAATAGTGGTCAGTAGAAGAGTTTTTGAAAATTATTTTCTCTATCAACTCAGAAAATGAATCACTCAATTTGGATTTTGTCTTGAGGGAGATTTGGTCAAAAGAAGAAGAGGTATTTTCGGACTGGAAAATATGGGTCCGAAAATGGATCTAAAAAATGAGATTTAGTCATAGCTAACTAAAAACTTGAAGAATTGAGACATATAAAAATTATAGCCACTGAAATTTTACACGATTTGAAAAAATAAAACCTCCATTTGGATCGAAGATGAGGAAAATATGATAAAGGGAAGAAAAGGAAAAATGAAGGAATGGAAGGCTATTTATGAGTAAGAGAAAAAAGAGAGCTACCTATCTACCCTTGTACTTCTACCCTCCACACTATTTTGCCAACTCAACGCCCTCCACCACACATGCATTTCAACCCATCATCTTGTCCTCCCCTTATGTCAAAGAAAACATGTTTAAACATGTTTAGGTACTAAGTTGCCAATATGTCAAATCATGTCTTTCAAGGCATCTTTTAGTATATACATGTATATACTTAAGTATATATACCTTTATATATACCATTATACACTAATTTGTTTAAATTTTGAATGTATATAAGCTTATACTAGATTTCACAACATTTCTAATAAGTTTTAACTGACGAAAAGTCAAAAATTCGAAATATGAATTCCAGTCACATTTTCGATCTTTCTTCGAACTAATTATTTTTCTAAACAAAATTTGAAAAATATTTCACCATCAGTAGTTATTATTTAAAAGATTTCTATTTTCATTATAAAACCTATTATTTGAATATTTAAAGTTAATTAAATATTCGCAAATCAAGTAGTGAAATTCAGGGTCGTTACAACAACACAACCATGTTTCAGAGCAAAGAAACTGAACCTTATTAGATTTAGTTCATTCTAGGATAAGTAAGGCTGAGTTACCTTTGTCATACTGGGGATATGCACTTGAAACAGCTAAGCATATGTTGAACTTTTTACCTAAAAAATCTATGCCTAAGACTCCATATGAGATATGACATGAGAAGAAACCCCACCTTAGTTATCTGAAGGTGTGGTGTTGTCTAACTTAAGTTAAGAAAGCTTGAGGCAAGATCAATCTTGTGTAAACTCATTTGATATCCCAAGAATTTCATGGGATATATTTTCTACAACACTGAGGAACAAAAGATCATTGTTTTTCTATACGCTATCTTTTTAGAAATTGAATTTCTATCAAAAGAAATTAACAACGAAGTCACAGAATTGGATGATATTTGAGAGTTGAACAAGTGGATTGAACCTATGAACAACCAAGTTCACCCCAGTTAAAGCATATAGCAGTTCTATATAGTGGAGGTGCAAAAATTTATAGCGGGAATAAACCATGGATATAGCAAAAAACATAAGAGGTGTAAAATGCTTCATTGGATATAAAACCAAACATTAAAGTTAACTTATTCTCATTCTTACATCATTTGTGTAGAAAAAATAAATATTATTTAATCTACCAAAGAATATCATGATTAATGCAAACTAGATTTGATGACTATAATATATTTCTATTTATAATGAGCACTTATACCTTAGTAGTAGATTTTAGCCTTAATTTATTGATCTAGTTTAAAAGAGAACTAGTACAATCAACCTTTATATATGAATGTTACTAAAGTGGGTGCTAAAAAGCTTTGACTTAGCGGACATAGTAGAAAATAATAGGGATTAAAGCTGTTCTATTGTTTGACAGCGCTAAATTGAATAGTGCAGTAGTCGAAGAGTGCTACATGCTATAGTAGGGATGTTACAGGGCTTTAACTGCATATGTCCACTTGTATATAGGGAATCTCATGTACCAAAGAGATGCCACGGTTTTCTCATGGTTGGCTTGAAGGAGGATTGTTTCTTAGATAATGACACTTATCAATCATTCCAACAAGCACTTCAAGGCAAAGACTCTGCACTTTGGTTTAGAGTTACGAAATCCAAGATAGGTTCCATGTGTAGAAATAAAGTATGGACTTTAGCTAACGTACCTGAAAGGATAAAACCCATAGCAAAAAACATGAATTTTTAAGAAAAAAAATAAATGTGGATGGACAAGTAGAGACTTATAGAGAAATGCTAGTTGTAAAATGAATTCATCGAATTCAAGTTATTGATTATGATGAAACTTTTTTGCTCGTAGCAGTGCTTAAGTCTATTCGGATAATGCTAGCTATTGTTGCGTTCTACAACTACGAAATATGGCAAACGGATGTAAAGACAATATTTTAGTATGTTTTTAAAAAAGACCATTTATATGTCGTATCCCGAGGGTTTCGAAATCAGTAAGAGTAAGGGCAAAACTTGTAAGTTATTCAGGTCCATTTATGAACTTAAATGAGCTTTAAGAAATTAGAATAACTGTTTGATAAAGTAATCAAACAGTTTGGTTTTCATTAAAATACAGAGGAAGCATGCGCATACTGAAAGAAATAGGAAAATGCTATCGTATTCTTAGTGTTATATGTTGATGATCTATTATTGATTGGAAATGTCATTTCATTGTTACAATTAGTGAAAGCTTGGCTTTCCAAGAAATTTTCCATGAACAATCTAGGAGAAACATCCTATATATTAGGTATAAAGATATATAGAGATACATCAAGAGGCAATTAGGATTGTCCCAATCCCTATACGTAGATATCATACTGAAAAGGTTTAGTATGGAGAATTACAAGCATGAAAATGTTCCAATACAATCTGAGTCGTCCTTTCTAAGAAGGATGCTTCTCAGACTAATGAGGAGATACAGCGTATAAAGAGGATACCGTATGCGAATACAGTATGCTTCGGCAATGGGTTCCATAATATATGTTATGCCATGTACTAGACCGAATGTGGCATATGTTTTAGGATGCATAAGTCGATACCAGTCTAATCCTAGAGAAAAGCATTGCATGGTTATAAAATGTATACTAATGTATTTGAGAAATACTACATGCTTATCCCTGATATATAGAAATGGAGTCCTCCTAATGAAGGGGTATACAGACTCTAGCATTCAAAGTAACATTGACGATAGCAAGTCAGTGTTGGGTTACATCTTTATTATTAACGGTGAGGCTGTCAGTTAAAATTTTCCAAATAAGAAATATTAACTGATTGCATGATGGAACCGAGTACAGTGCCCTTAATGAGGCGGCTATAGAAGCTGTCTGGATGATAAGTGTTTAAGTAAGCTTGGAGTGATTCTCGACATGGAGAATCCAATGGCATTGTTTTGTGGAAACAATGCGGTGATGTAGATCACAAAAGAGTCTAGAGTACACAAAAAACCATGATACATTCTGCTAATGTTCCACCTAATCGGAGAAATCGTTGAGAAGAAAGAGGTCGTGATACAAATGATAGATAAAAAGGACAACACAGCAGATCCATTCGCGAAGGGACCAACCCCGTTGGTTCTCATCAAATCGATTGAAAGGGTGAGATTGAGATTTCATAGTCGTTACTAATTACAGGTGGAAGATTTATAGAGTTAGGGTTATGATATAAGGGCAATTTTGTTACTTATAATAAATAGTTAATTCTGTAATAAAATCTCATTCAAAATAAAAGGTGCTTTTTTCTTCAGTAATATATTTGTTATAATGTGTTATAATTAATTAATTAATTATCTAATTAAGAGAATTTAATATAAAAAATCCATAAATGGTGCATTTTGTGTCGATAATTACAAGGTGTTGTAACCATGAGCAATTTATCATAATATAATAAACATTTCATTTTAACAAGATGTTTCGAGTGGATATTGATACATCTATTGAGATTAGAGTACGTAATGCTCTCCAAATGTTGGACAATGTATTACTCATGGCTATTGGGGCACCAAAGGGTTATGTATTGTTAGTTATTGGATGACTATGGAATGACTCATTCGATGGTTTTCTGTTGTTTAATATTGGATGGATAGAAAATATTGAAGTGACAATATTACATAATTCTCTTGACTTGAGAATACAATCGAGCTTTAGTATAAAAACTCCACTTTGATTATAGTTAAATCATGTTATGACGTCCATCGAACGACTATAGTTGGGTTAAGTTAAAGCATTGGAAGTGAAATACTATTCAGTAGATGATTCGTCTCATCGGTAATATGAGCTTAATATATTGGTCAACTAAAGTCAACGCAAATTCAAAGTCTCTAGCAAGAGCGGTTTGGTTAATAATAATTATTATTGAACCAATGACTTTGTGTTTGGACTATACAAGTTAAATGCGGGAGATATTGGAATTTTGAATATTACCAAATTCCATAAGTCCTAACATGATATTGTTTTGATGAAGAGAATTGATATATATAATTGTCACTACTGGATACCACTTAAAAGAAGTAAAATTAGGTTTTTACTAAAATTATGCAAGCAAAAAGTTTGGCTATAATATCACACTACTAGCTAAAGTGACATGTGAATGTTAATATTCGAATTGTTCGATATTAATTGCTGACTGAATTTATACCTAAGAATCACATAACCAAAATATTGAATACTCTGAATACCACCTAATTTAATCAAATTATAATTTTTATGAATACATTAATATTTATGAAACATAATTATAAAATTTCATTTGATTTGTGTTAAAAATAGTGTGCATTTAAAAGTTGCATATACCTGTATTGATATACGATATCAATGTACGTTTAAGTTAGATTTAAATACATTTTATTTAATCGTGCTTGGAGGAATTTGGAGGCCCATATATGGGGCAGGTGTGAGTGGCTATAGATAGTGGAGAAAAGGGGGTTGAATTGATTCAAATGCGATTTGGAATGGCAGAGAGATCTGTGGATGTAGATCCACTTTTTGCTCCTTCTTTTCTCTTTTGTTTAAACTTCCTTAACCCCTTATTTCACTTTACTATTTCTTTCTCTCCTTCACACTATTTTAGGCCAAAAACTCCTTCCCTCCTCCTCCATTGTTTCAAGCATCAAACAACACATATTCAATTAAAATAAGATATGAGTGTGTAGTGCTTTTATTCTAGTAGATTTTTCTATAATGATTTGAATTCAAATTCAAATGGAGTCGACCGATTTAACATTCAACGTGTACTAATTTGACTATAATCAAGCTAACTCATATAATCAAAATTATATATATTTATTTGATAATTATCTTTTATCATATATTCTTAGATTAGATCATGATATCACGAATCCCGATATATGCATGTGATCAACACTTGATGTAAATATGTATATGTGTATTGTGATTAAATTATATACATGCTTAGATTATATATATATATATATATATATATATATATATATATCTGTGTTTTGTTGAATAACATACATGTAATATATATATATTATTATTATAAAATACAACATGTTTCTTTAATATAATATATGTGTGTGTATTATAAAACATGTATGTACACATATTTTAATATACATTTACGATTGTGAAATTTATTAAAAAATTATTTTAACTCCACCATGCGGAAATGATTAAAAACCAAAATTTAAAAGTATAAGGATTATAAAATATGAAAAAATAGATTTGGTCAAACATATTTTAGGCCAATATATATATATATATAATTCATTTATATTCGAAATATATAATTTTATTTTTTATTTAAAATTTAAATATCAATTTATATATACGCACAAACATTGGACAAAAAAATTTAATTCCGTATATTTATATATATTTATTTCTATTCAGGAATTATTGTCAAGGACAAAATTTCACAGCATTTTAGCCTCAAGGACAGACCTTCAATATTTTATCCTAAAGGACAACTTTTTGTAGGTATCAGTTTTTAGTTATTGATAGCAGTTTTTAGGTATCAGTTTGTAGTTATCGGTAGCAGTTTTTAGGTATCAGTTTTAGCTCGGTAGCAGTTTTGTTGTCCTTATGAATAATTTTGGAAAATGTTTGTCCTTATGAATAATTTTTAGAAGATGTTTGTCCTTGTGGTAAAAATATTGAGGTCATGTCCTTGAGGCAAAAAATATACAAATCTTTGTCCTTTAAATTAATTCCCCCTATTTTATTTTATCAAAATATCATTTGTTGATTTAAATTTAAAGTTAGAAAATATTTTGAAGTCACTATCTAGATCTGAAATTTGAAATTTAAAATTAAAATTTAAAATTACTAATATTTGCGTCTATGAATATAATTATTTTACATTATATATATATATATTGTTATAAATATATTCTATATCACATTAAACTATATATATATATATATATATATATATATATATATATACATATATATATAATCTTTAATATTAGCCATGGCACGCCTGGTGTTGCACCTTTTGTGTCGGTATAAATTAACAAAAACTCCCTTTTATAGATATTATGAATTCTTGATATAAATTAAAGATCGTATCTAACAACTAAATTTTCTTTACAAATTCAAAATGCCCCTCTACAAATATTATCAAATCTTAATATCACTTAAAACTAATATTTAACAAATAAACTTCCTTTATATATCACTTAAAAATAGGATCTAGCAATTAAATTTACTTTAGAAATTCAAAATGTCTCTGTAAATATGATCAAATATTAATATTATTTAAAAATAGGATCTAATAAACAAACATTCTTTACAAATTCGTTTTTTTATCGATTAATGATATAAATAAAAATTTAAATTAATAAAAAATTGGATGTTGCAACATAAAAATAAAAATTCAAACTGCACATGATTTTAATGCAAAAATATGACCAAATATTTGTGCAGATAATATTCTATTGAATGCATTAAACATATATAATTTGCAAAAAATCAATTCAAGTGCGAAGTGCATGCCGTAAAGCATATGTATGTATGTATTTATATGTGTGTATTAGATATCATATATGTATATAGAACGGCTAGCATGTCTGTTATGGTGTAAATCTCAACGCTTATATACAAGCATATTAAATCATGTATACTATATATGTTGCATGTGTATGTACACACATATGTGTATATGATTTGCATGTTTTTATATATATATAGTGTATAATATAAATTTAATATCAATATAAAAATTTTCAAATTAAACAAAATTGATTTTATATAAAACTATTTTATATCGAATCTAAAATAAATTTAGTCTTCATAGGCCCACCCAATAAGTTCTAAAATGTATTTTTTCAGGAAATTTACCCATTTAACCTACTGCTCGTTGGCCTAGATCCAACAATTTCTATGTATATATGAACCATTGTTGGAACATCTTGGTATGGGTTTTTATAGTATTGTATGATGTATTTGATATTGCAATTGATATGTTGTAGTTGTTTGGTTGATATTTAGTTTGGTTGTGATATACTATGATAGTTTATTGCTCGATTGATGTATTGTTGCAATTGATTAAGATATTGACCATGACATATTGTTATTATTGCCTTTTGATATTGCTAGAACGTTATATATTGTAACTATTACTTGTTTAGCATAGTTGGAATGAATATATATTGATTGGGATTTTGATTTATATTGCCGAAGGGAAGGAAATATACCTGAATGCTATAAAATTGCTTCACGAATGGCGTTGTAAGATGTCGGCATGGTAACAAAATCCTTTTTCACACGTTGATTCGGAGATGGCTAAAATTGGCCAGTATGGTGTCAGAAAGTTGTTAGTATTATTTTCTGTAAGCTTTTCTCTAACATCACATACGAAATCAGAATGGTGTTGGAAATAGCTCTTACTGACGCCATATTGGCGTCATACATTGCGTTTTCTTTGTAGCGCGTAGAGAATATGAAAGATGTAGACTTTGAATGTTATCTAGAACTATCGTTTGTAAGGCTTGTATATCCAAAGTATTGATATTTATGAGAAAAATCATATCATAAAAATAAATATCATGGGTATATAATGTATCAAAAGCGGTGAAAAACATGGACATAGTTTTTATAGTGGTTCAGCAATTTTTTTTTGTATACATCCAGTGTAGTTTAGTGCTTATTTATGTTTAGATCTGGAGTACATGCTGAAACACAGGATAAAACGATCTACTTGTCAAAGAAATACAATTTGTAGTTGTAGAAAACAATTTGGTAGTAGTCAGAAGGAGTTTATAGTTTATACGGTAGTTTTATGAGCAGAAATATGGTTCCCATTATTATGCAGATATGAGGATATTTATAGGTAGGTCTGTCAATGGTATTTGTTTTAGCCTAAAGCCAGCCCTAAACGGTCCAAATACACCCTGTTAATGTGTGTATAAGTTTAGCTCTAACTACCCAGGCCCAACCCAGACCTGATTCGGTTACTATCAGGGTCGAATATGGTTTCGTCATAATCCAGCCCAGTGTGGACCCAATCCTATTATTAGTTTTCATAGTACCAAAACATGAATGTAGGTTGCAGAATTATGAATCTTAAGGCTAATGAAATACTAGAGGGAGGTGAATAGAGTTTTTTAAATTTTGTGTATCTTTTTAAATTTTGTGTATCTTTTTAAATTTATTTCACGTTTAATATTAAGTCGTAGATTTTCAACACATAAATATATCAACAATCATTCGAAGATGCAGTCACAAATATAATTAAAAACAATAAGTAAAGTAGAGAGTTAGAGAGATAACACTAGTGATTTTGTACTTGTTCGAATTTCTCCTACATACAGACCCATATAATTGCTTGTACGTATTTCTTTTTATATGCAAAACTTTAAACGGACAGAAGGAAAAGTTAGTTAAAATCTCGATTTCAAGGCTATAAGACACACCCTCTTGATTTTCTGGACTCAAGGTACACCCACTTGATTTGGACAAGCTACAAAAACACCCACTCGGATTTCCAGGCTACCAAGCACGCCCAACTGATTTGAATGAGCTACAATCACACTCAAGCAAATAAAAATATTCGATGGGTATTCCAAAGACAATTTCTTGAATTTTAGATACAAGGGATCCTACAGCCTCTTGGACAACATTTTGATCTTTGATTTGAGAGAGAGAGAGAGATGAATTCAAAATGGTAAGAAAGTAATATTGAATCGATATGAAGAAGTTTGAATTGATTCTATTTGATTTTAAAGAGAAAAGAGTTTAATATCAATGGACTTTTCAAGAGAGTAAAAGGAGGGAAGAAAATAAGATAATAACTGCTAAAAAATTCATTTGAAGCCTCCCATATATAGTGTATAAATAGATGTGTCAATTCACGAAGAGTTGCGACGAATAGACACTTCATTTCAAAAAATGAAAAAAAAAATTGCTGCATGCATGTCAACAAACAATTTGCCGATATCTCGACATATGCATGTGTATTTTGAAATTTTGTTTATTTTAAAATGTTTTGGAAATCCTATACTTTATAAAATAATTTGATACTTTGTAAAATAGTTTGAACATAGTTTATAAACATTTTGAACTTTGAAAAACTTATAAAATATTTTTAAATACATTTTGAATTTTGTTTAGTTTGAAAATATAAAATATAAAAATATAGGAGATAGAGATCAGAAATTGCTACCTGGGACTTTAGCAATATTCTATGACTCTATGCACTTATTATAGTCTTGATATCTCAGTCTTTATACTCATGAATTGTCGTGTCTACTTCTTGAGTCTTTATACTGTACAGTCTTCGATTCAACGTCTGTATAATATCATGCACTATATACTATACAAGTTGACAAAACATCAGTATCCATATTTTATCTGAATGTGTACTGTTGTTATCATCAAATCAGCAATTGAGGTGTTAATAATGAATGTGTATGTTAATTATTTACCATTTTGTTTCTTTGCTTATAAATGTTTTTGCATAATTTTATTGCGAACTTAGCTTCACTACTTGATTGTACGTTAACATTGTTTGTGTATAATCTTTTACAAAAATTACGGGTTTAAAATTTGTTTTTAATATAAATATTATGAGTTGGGTATACAAGTATTGCCTAGCAGGCTTGAGAAGCCCAACAAGTTTGGCTTGGGTATTCGGTTTGAACCACTGAATGAGTTTGAGTCAGGCTCGGGTTTTGATTATTGTAACCGGTTCGGGTTCGGGTTTTGAGATATCCAGACCGAACCCGGCTTAGTGATATCTCTATTTATATCCGGCGCTTAAGTTGAATCTGCTACACATTTCATAATATAAATAGAATTTATAAATGTAATAATGAAATCGGTCAAACCTGGATCAAGTTGGTAGATTCTATTTGGCACTGGTCAAATATATAGCATGTGGTGGAGCCATGGTTCAAAGAGAAGAGCATGTGGAGTTTACCTAAATGTTGACCATCGAACCATGTAATGTTGATTGGTACCAAATTTCGAAAACATTTCATTGTTAGGTACATGTTAACCAAAAAGAGAAAAAAGATAGGAAATAGGCCAAATTTTGGCCATCAAATCAATTTTTGTTTGGAAGCAATCTATTTGTTACCAAGCCCGATAATTTCACCAGCACCATTTCTATGCTTAATCAGATTTTCTCTTTTTACCTCTATATATTCTAATCATTTCTTAATCTTTTCATTTATATATTTTACCCTTTTGATCATCTCTTAGTAGCCTCATTGCCCTTTTTGTCCATTTAATATGTCTGAGAGAAAAGTGAGAACGGTCGAAAAAAAAATCTTATTTGGATGTAACGATGTACATTGACAAATTGCATCTATTAGTTAAATAATAGTAAAGCAAAGGAAACTTTAGCTCTCTTATTGATTCTAAGGGTTTTCTTTTTTTCTTTATTGATTCTACATTGATATTTTATTTTGAAATATTTTAGTTTTATCATTTGCACTTACTTTACCAAATCTCTCTCATCATTTTACATTTTGGTATGTACGTTCAAAAATTTATAAACAACTCATGATTTACTTTCTAACATTTTTATTCAAGTCTAAATATTTAGGTTATACATAATTGAAAATTAAAACTATTTAAACAAATATAATTAACTAATATTTATTAATATTTCTAACAAATACTAAATAATGACAATTTCAATACATATACCACTATTTTACCAACCAAAACGGTAAACCTAATTTTTTTTAAAAATTCAATTACGATGTATAAATCGCATAAAGCATGAAAATAATGCATTTATTAAATCTATTAAATAATAGTAAAGTAGAAGAATTTCCTTCTCTCTTGTCAATTCTAGAAATTTTCTCCATTCTTCTTATTTCCCTCTAGATATGCAATTTTCAAATCATGTTATTTATCATTATTATTATAATTATTACAATATTTCTATTAGTTCTTTCTTCTATCGTTTTACATTTAAATACTGACATTAATGATTTTGTGCAATTATATATAGATTTCACATAGGTTTTCTTCTGTTATTTTACATTGAAGTCCATATCTAAAAATAATTACGTGATCTTAATTTGAACCTTTTAAATAAACACAACAAACAAATATCTATTAGTTAATCTAATAAATTCATTTACAAAAACGACAATTCAATGTGTGTACCATATTCATAATATTGACAAAAATGGTAAAACTAATTTTTCATTCAAGTCGGTTTAAAATCATCCCAATTATATAAAAATTATAACAACGTTTTTATATTTTTCACTCATTTCATTTTACATTTAATTACCGATACTTAATAATTAATAAAATTATTTACCAATCCCTCATTAAGTTTTCTTATATTGTTTTACATTTAGGTTCATACATTCAAATATATTTGAATTTATATATTAAGTGATCATAATTTGAACTTTTTAAATAAATTCAATTAACAAGTAATTATTAATTGATCCAATAAATCATAAAAAATAACAATTCAATGTGTACACCACATTCTTATTGACAAAAATAGTAAACTATTTTTTTCATTCAAGTTCATACGATTTAAAATTTTCACAATTACATACAAAATTATATGTAATTCTCTTACATTATTCTACATTTAAGTTCATAAAATTTCTTTATTTCTAAAATTAGTATTTTAATCCAAAGAAATATACACGTGATTTTTTCTTTATAAAGTTGATATTTCATTACAAACAAATATATACACAATTTTTTGTTTCTAAAATCGGTATATCATTACAAACAAAACAATTTTACTTTTCAAATTTGTATGTCAAGTGAATTATTTGTCATTAATAAAATTTGTTTTTGTGAAGAATGACATTACACATTATGATAAGCTTCGAATGTTTGTATTCTATAGCGTTGAAAAATAATTAAAATTTTCAGTTAGAATGTTTTTGTAAAAATTTTATATTTTAACTATTTATATCCGTAGTTTACTTTAATCAATGGACAGAAAATCATACCATACTCTGATTAAATATATTTTAATATCTAGTCCATTATCTTTTAGAGGCAAATGTTACATATTTGAAGCTTTCATTATAAATCAAAATTATTGAGGTATGAAACGATGGATTAATTTTCTTTTTTGCATAATTAAAATGATAATGTGGTTTGTAACATTCCAGATCTTATTTTCACTTAATTCAGTAGTTAAATAAATATTTTGTTTATGGTTTTGTTAGTATCATATATTATTTTTGATAAATCTGTGCTATTAGAACTTTAAATGCATACAAGTATATTGATTCATTATCATCGCACTTCCATTTTTAGGTATTTTCACTAATTCTCTAGTAATACTTGAATTCAACCTAAACATCATTTATCTTTTCGTCAAGTATATCAAAAGCTTAATGTTAATTTCAATATATATATATATATATATATATATATATATATTATTTTCTAGGAGTCAATCTATATATATATATATATATATATATATATATATATATTATTTAAGAACACTGGTTTTCATTTTATTTGGACAGTAAAGATTGACTCCTAGAAAATAATAAATCAATATATTATTCCTAGTTACATCGGATGTTCTGGCCTCAATCAATTTATTTAAAACACTCAAATTGCTAACACAACCCTAATATTTCCAATTTCAACCCAAATTCTTCTTCCTCCTCAACGAACAATATCAATAATGGATCCTCTGTCCGCCCTTCGCGAATACACAACAAGAAACTCCCTCGACAAAATAATGTCCGTTGGCGGTGATCTCCACTTTGGCAACGACTACTCTTTTCCATCCAAGACGCCCACCTCTTACCGTTCTAAGCAAGGCAACCTATACACCCTCGAAACTGTACTATTCCTCCTTCGCAACCAATCCCTCAAACACGTCGACTACATGCATGCTACCCACTCTGCTGGCGTCCCCCCGGTCACCCTCCCTGACCGCAAACCCTTAATTGATTACCTCCACGGTCGCCTCCCCACCCTGGATCAGATCGATCCTTCTGCTGCGGTCATCCTTGCCGATAGCAATCTCAATGATGTTAGCAATGTCAATATCACTAACAATTTTGAGTTTTCAGATGATAAAACTGAAGCAGTACCAGCAGCCGTGATTCGGAAGAGGGAACGTCCTTTGAAGGACAGAGAAGCTGTTCTAGAATGTAGGAACAAAGACTTTTATAAAGTGTATGTGCAAGGGATGAAGAGAGAGGAGGAGAAGATGAGATCGGAGATGCAAGGGAGAAAGGATGGATTGGTGGCAAAAACAAGGTTAACTGTGAACGAAGGTTTTGATGGTGGGGAAAAGGCTAGCGTGATGAAGGGAGTGCCAATTATATTGGTACCCAGTGCTTCACAGACATTGATAACTATTTACAACGTGAAGGAGTTTTTGGAGGATGGTGTTTTCGTTACGAGTGATGTGAAGGCGAAAGGAGCAGGTGGGAAGCCAGAGTGTGTCACAGTGCAGAAGAGGCTTGGGAGTAAGGACAGTAGAGGAGTTGCAGCCTATGAAGTTAGGGATAAGGCGGTTGGGTTCAAGCAAGAGGATTGGGATAGGGTTGTTGCCGTATTTGTTTTGGGGAAGGAGTGGCAGTTTAAAGATTGGCCTTACACGAATCCCGTTGAAATATTTAATAAGAGTATGTTCTGGCAACACTTTATATTTGTGACACTCGTATGTTTTAGGATATTGGTCTAAATCATCTTCGCAGGGGTTCCACATTACGAGTTTTCATGTTTGATGAGATATGCGATGGATGTATTTACGACTTATTTGGGATCGATTTCTTAGCTATCTATCCTCAAATACCGAAACTATCAAAATATAAGATCCTAAATTATGGATTTTTTTAATTAAAAAGTAGCATTATTGTTTTATATATGATAACTCATATAGTGATTTCCCCTTCCCAGCTGATATTGACATAATTTTGATAAAAATATCACATTTTCAGAGTTTGACTGAGGTATCTGTTAAACAAAATTTAACTATTTTGGTATGTTTTACTTTATTATCTCTTCACTGATAAATGCTTACAGTCACTTGATTAACGTTTTCTTATCATAATAGCAACAAAACTATTCAGATTTTGTTACACATATGTAGCATGTGTTGGGGGGTGGGTGGGTGTGTGTGTGTGTGTGTGTGTGTGTGTAATATGGCAAGGATCAGCTAAACCTCAATTTGGCTACACCTCTAATCCCTTTGATTTCCACCCGACATTCCGAATTAAATAATATAGAACATATTTAGGATGTTAGAAAGTATTATATATATGCTAAGAAATGTGTTAGGTATATTTTAGGATTTGTGGATTCCCAAATCATAGTATTTTTATGTTATTTTTCTATGATATAATTACTTGGATATCAAGTAATATAGCTATAAATACCGACCATGACTGTAGAGCAGCAATTCAATTATCAATAAAAATGTAGCATTTTAATAGGTTAAAAAAGGTAATTATATAATTGAAAATATTATAATCAGGGCAACTGCAAAATACAATTGATAAAACTGCATATTATTTTATACTGCAGCTCGTACCTGAGCATCCATTGTAATACCTTAACAAGTGTTCTAATGTGCTATTATGCTTTTTTAGTTATTGGGTTCTATGTACGATTTGAGGATGATAGCATTGAATCTGCAAAAACTGTCAAACAATGGAATGTCAAGATTATTTCGGTGAGCTGATATTTATTTGTAGGGATTGTTATGTTTCTCTTTCAGTTGGCAATTATATTTAAATCCATAAATTTGAAAATGCAGATTAGCAAAAATAAGAGGCATCAAGATAGAGCTGCTGCACTTGAGGTTTGGGATAGGCTGGAAGCATTCATGCGATCAAGATCGCATACATAGTCTGATCTGTCTTTCCTATTATATGGTAAGCTAAGATTTCAAACTACTGCTGCTCGTCTTTTATTCTTTTATCTTACCACCATTAGGAACTTCATGTTGTTTCTAAGTGCAAGAGTGGTTCAAAAGGAAAAAAGGTAGAAGTAGAAACCAAATGCATGTTATTAATGTCAAAAGGAATATCCATTGATCAAAAAGAGAAGATAGTAAGATTATCAGTTTTAGCTAAGCAGGCAAAAAAATAACGATTAATAAATAATAAACGCATACTGAAATATATGGATAAAATATTTTTTTGATATGTTTCATTATAATGTATAATGTCAAAAGAAACACTGAAACAATGAAAAATGTTTAAATTTTAAGCCACCAGTTTGGTAATAGGATTTATGTTTTTTTTACTGGTTTTTCATACATATATCTTTTTGAAAATTCTTAATTTTTGAACTTATTCTAAGAATTTTTTGAATTTTCATCCTGCAATTTAAAAATATTGAAATTGTATTTCATTGTATATTCTGTTGTCTTGAATTCTACATATACTTTGATGAATTAGGCTGGAGGTCTGCTATCATTGAATAACCAATAAAGGAAGCAACGTTAGGGATTTGAATGGAGATGGTGATTCTTAAACTTATTCTGGTGGTGGTTACTTTCAGTGTATCATCCTTGCATTTCAAAATTATAACCCAGATATGCAACTATTCTTGTTTCTACCATGAAAACTTTAGTATGGTGTTACTTCAACTACCTGGCTTCTAATATACCATGCACTACTTAACAATTCTGTTACATTTACTGGACAAAGTTCCGTTTTGAAAATGTTTTAATCTGTAAACTAGCTACTAGAATGTGTAATGTAAATTGGAATATTCAGTCATGGAATAGGGAGCAGTAAAAGTTATGATGCATAAACTTGTTAAATTGTTTTGAGGATTTTGATTAAATTCTATTTTATGCTACGGATAAATCTGTATATCAGTAGTTGGTTAATATACCAATTGTATCTGGAATCTGGATTTGCTTATTCATGGCTTTTTAAACCAAAAAGTAAGAGCAAGCAACCAATACTTCAAGAATGAGTAGCAAGCCAATATTTTAAAGTCTCAAATAATTTTACACCAAAATATACAATATACAAGTAATGCAATGCAATTTAGATCTTGTCAACAAAAGAATGGAAATCAAAAGAAAAACATCAAAGTATATCCAACACACATCTGCACACGCAGATTCGCATCAATATCGTCAAATGCACTTGAGAATTAGAAGCTGTAAACAGCTGAAGCGAGGAAGAGTACGAACAAGGCAGATGGTGCAAATTTTACCGAGCTTTTGGCCGATGAGGTGTGACCAGTTGTAGGTACTGTCTTCGACCCAGATCCTACATTTCAATTAAGTAAGTATAATATATTCAAATTTAAGTAAAGAAGCATTTGAAATTTAGAGTCGATAAATGGTCAATACCTGTAGGACCAGTTGGGACTGCTGGAGTTGAAGGAGTAGTCTTAGGAGGAGTTACATTAGTGGAAGGAGCCGCTGTTGCTGCTGGTGATGGTGCTGTTTGCGGTGACCCTACAGCTGTATACCAAATATTAACGCGTTATGTTTACGTATTAGCAACAAATAAATAAAAATAAGGTAAAATAAAATAAGGAGACCGACCTTGACATTGACTTAGGGGAGGAGCCTGGACCTTGCAAGCACCAGGAAGAGTGAGAGCCTGGGTCTGGTTTACCACAAAGGGCAGCTGAGGTGCACCGTTCACAAATGTACAAAGACACTGTGCCTGAGTCTGCACCACACTTGAAAACTGGGTGCAGCAAGAAGATGAAGGAGCAGATGAATTTCCTGAAATAAACCCAAGGCAGGGCGCTAGGCTGGCTATGAATGGTGCACAATTTGGCTGAGCCCAAGCGTGGGGATACATTAGGGCTATAGTAGTTATTATGACTAGAACACTGTTGAATGATTTTGTAGACATGTTTGTTCTAGAAAGGAGGAGAAGAAGATAGGTATTGATGTGGTAGCAAACTTGTAGTACTAAATGAGATTGTTATTGAAAAGGAAGTAAGTTAGGGGGTATATATATATATATATAGGAAGAAAATGAGAGGCTGGAAGAAGAAATGCATTCTGTGCACTGATGTTGGTTGCCTAATATCACCAATTTTAACTAACCTTTTTTATTAGTCTAATGATTGCTGTAAGCTGTATTCGTCTGCTTGATCTCTTTTGGTGAATTAGCGGTGAATGGTTGCAATAGTTAGAATTAATAAATATAAGTACTTTTTTTATTACTGAACTGTTATAGAAGTTAATGTATTGTCATGATTCATGTTCCTAACGCTGTGAAGCACTTACAACCGATGTGCTAACTGCTAAGAACATTCCCAACAGAGTTCAGTGAACCCCATTTTGGACTCACAGCTGACTGCTAGAGTAGAGTCGCCTTGGAGTCGCTGAGATAGCTGTCATTATTAATATCGGCTAATTGTCCGGTATTAATAATGCCGGATAACTTGGTGCAGAATGATAATTAATATTATAATTGCTTATCTTGCATTTTTAATGTTGTGCACCAACAAATTATCTGGTATTAATAATGCTGGATAAACATGTGATTGTGGTTTCACAGCCCAGAGCACACAGATTACTAACTGTGCGGCTGTGTTTCAACCAAAGTTTATGAGGCATTAATAATGATGGATAACTTGGTTATTGGAGCAACTGAAATTGTGTTTATTAGGGGCCACTTTGGGCGAGTGAGTCAAAATTGACAAGGTGTCCAGCACTAACCCACCGGAATGGTCCAAGGACACTTGCAACAACTTTGCATGGTATGTTAACATATTTTCCTGATAAAACATGATGTTACATCAGTATTTGACTTACATATTGGATGTTATAATAAATGTATCTGTATCATCGTTAGAGAATTTTTACCCATAAATTGAACACCTGTCCTGCCACCTTAAAGATGCTTCATTTATTGACATGTTATATTATCATATGTAAATACACTGTGATCTGTTAACATTGCAGTATTAGTTCGTACAGGTAATCTGTGGTCACTAAACAATTGTATGATAAAACAACTGCTGTTGACTACATTACCATACTTAAAATTTGTGAACATGCACTAGATATCTGTTATTATGTTTTTTGGGTTCTTATTTCATGTTTTAAATGTTGTCCGTAGAATTTTGTGAGTAAAATTTATGGTCGACATAAAAAGAAATTATGACACAGTATATCTAATTTTACTTTCACTGGTTGATTATGAAAGCTTTCCCGTGGTAGTTATATATCTAAATGGGTTTTTGTAAATTATAACCTATGGTCATTTATGATGATAGTATTAGCATTGCGTATGTAGATCTTTTCTGTGTTGCTCC
Source organism: Allium cepa (assembly GCA_030765085.1). Lineage (NCBI taxonomy): Eukaryota > Viridiplantae > Streptophyta > Magnoliopsida > Asparagales > Amaryllidaceae > Allium > Allium cepa. Next base: position 216,162,005 of record CM060946.1, read on the forward strand.
AAATTGGTGCCCCTCCATCCTAACTAAATTCACTACATACATTTTTCAAGGTGCGTCCACTGTTCAAATTATTTTGTAAGTAATGAATGATTGAGATTTCGGTTGACACATTAGGACATAGAAGTTGGAACAGAGGATTTGATGGGTTCGCATTGACAGTCTATTGAAGATTAACTATGCTCTGTACTTCGTTAGGAGAAGTATTACCAGTATATATAGTTTAGCGAGTATAGTAAAGGTCTAGCGAGTATTACCAGTATATATAGTTTTAGTCCTTAGGAGAACACTCTCGGACTTAACTGAGTCATATGTGGATTAAATAAATGACATTTGACAGCATTCTAAATTGTAAAACAGAATATTTCATGGTTACAAGATTATTTTACTTTAAAGTCGCTCCTGTAAACTTCACGGATATATATTGTTTAAATCTTCAATCTAAGGATTTTATACTTTTGTGGACAATCAGCAACGCTTGACCATTATGGTATTTTACGAACTAAAGAACTACCGCATGCAAGTTAATTACCAAGTTGAGCGGTGTGTGTGTCTAACAGCTAAGGTATTATTCTAGATAAATAAGCAAACAAGCTTTGTATTAATTTAACTCACAACATACAATATCATTTACAAAGGTATTATCATCTATGACGCAATCCTATGTATACAAATAAAAAAGATACAATCTAGCAAAGAAACATCCAGGGAAAAAAGAAAGGAAAAACGGAAAAGACACAATCAATGCAAGTAGTCACGAGAGAATGAATTCGTAGAAGCTAAAATAATGCAGAAGCCAGGAAGACAAGGAAGGAGGAAAAGCCAAACATGGTAGCAGGGGCTCTAGAAGGAGAAGATGAAGATGAAGGTTGACCCTTAGATGGAACTGTCTTTGACCCACCGTTGGATGGGGGAGTAGTTGTAGTAGCTGGCGATGATCCTCCAGCTGGGGCAGACGGTGTTGCAGGCGAAATGGCACCTGAAGGTGTGACTGAAGCAGACGGTGCTGGAGCTGCTTGAGGTGATCCTATTGCAGGAATTGATGGTCCAGACTGAGCAGCTGATATTCACAAATGCACAACATTATAAGCACAATACTTAAAAAGGCAGATGACATACATCTCTAACTAGTACTTTTCAGTAATATTATAACACATTACATACCATTGCACTGGCTAAGAGGAGGAGCCTGAATCTTGCAGGAGCCAGGAAGAGTGATAGCTTGAGTTCTATTGATATTGAAAGGCAGAGGCGGTGCAGCATTCAAGAACGTGCACAAGCAGCTGACTTGTGTCTGAACCATGCTTGAAAGCTGTGTGCAGCATTGTTGATTTGGATTTGAAGTTGAATTGGTCTGCATGAATGGAATGCATGGTTGCAGATTTACTATTGTTGGTGCACAGCTTGGCTGAGCCAGCGACTCAGAGAAGATTGATGTCAGGAAGAGAATGGCTAAGCTCATATTCAGTGATATTATTACTGCCATTATGGTTTGTTTTTACTGGATGCAGATTGATGTTTTGAGTTTTAGATTGGAGGAGTGATATTTATTGGAACGTAGTTGGGTAACAAGTGAGTGAATTGGCTTTTGCTGTATTGTTGGTGAGCAAACACTGCCTACTCTTGGGATTAAGAAATTGGCAGTTGTGATCGGATTAGCAGAGTAGTTTCTATTGGATGGAACTTACGTAGTTAAATGTGCTAATGATTAAGCAAAAGGAACATTGTACAAGCAATCTGGTAGGTGATTACACATGCACTTGATTAGTTGTTACAGAATAAAAACTATAACAACGTCTGGCCATGGTCTTTCCCATCCTGAATAAAGGATGCATCCATGACCAAAATGGGAAAAAAAAAAGACATGGTGATTGGCAAAATGAATTTTTTTGGCAAATAGGTTGGAAAAGAAAGAATGAATTACTTTTTTGTGTGGTATAAGTGGTTGAAAACAGACAGAATCATTTTTCAATATTACGATTTAGTTGATCATTATCACTGTTTAGTAATTGAAAGGCAATCATTTAGAAGCACATAATTTCACTATTTAGTTAAACAGAAATTCTGCAGCTATTGGCATCCGGTTTCTTTTCTGGCCATCAAAACCAAAAGTTACCGTAACCAATTCCTTATCCTCTTCCTAACGTCAAATTATATTTTATTCACATCAGCGAACACTCAAAATTTACGCGACTTTCCCTCTTCAGAACTCATGCCGCCTCCTCTCTGCAATTCACAACGCACGCCGCCGCTGCCTTCTTCAATTTAGAACGCACGCCACCGGAAAAAAATGAAGAAGTCAAGTGGAAAGCTCATCTCTCAACAACCAACAACATCAAGTAAACATTCGGCTTTTGTTGTTGTTGTTGTGCAGAACCCTAAATTTCAAATCGTCGTTGATTTTCAAATCGTGGGGATGAATGTAGGTTTTTGGAATTTTGCAAACCCTATAAAATTTGCGATCGACGGTAAATGGTTGTAGGTTAGTGGTAATGTTCGGTGGGACAATGCCGTGATATACGTTTTGCACGCCGGTTGTAAACTAGTTTTGCATTCATTTCACTCTTATACCCCGTTATCATCTTTAACTCTATAAATGGACATTTTAGAGTATAAAAGGCAGTTGTAGTATAAAAGGCATTGGAGTATTAATGGACATTGTACTTCAGAAATAAAATCTTCGTCTTCGTTCTTCAGAAATAAAGTCTTCAAATCCTGAAATGCTCAGACTGACCCGAGCGAATTGAAAAGACAAAACACTCGAATCAGAACTAAAAGATCTTATGTAAGTTAAATCAACGGTAAATAAATATGACTGCAACGACGTCAGAGATGTTCACGGGTTTTGACATCTCCTATCCAGTGTCTAACGTGAGTGCAGTAATTTAAGAGATGTTTGAGATTCACATCTTCTAAGGACCCGTTAAACTATCTACTATGTAGTAATGTACGCTATTATAATAATGTCTAAAAGTAAAATAAACTTACTTTTAAATAGCGTTAAGGCTTTACATTTTCCATCTTAACATGTAAATAGTGCCAGTAGTCTATACAATACCGTAATGTCTCCTTATCGGGAGGCTACCAAAGGATACTCCATAGGTACGACACAAACCAAACTCGTACAAGGCGCGCTAGGGTAGGGGACACAACACAACGAGGCAATGTCAGAGTAGATATACCAATTACACTTCCAGACCGGTGGTTACGCGTAACAGCCACCACCGCCCACCTCGAGCCACACTCCCAAAAATCAAAGGTGCACCCAATCAATCACAAAGTAATAGAATGACATCGAAGAAATGTGTCCGGTCAGAGGAGCTACCTCATTAGCCCGTCAATTGCTCCTGTTTTATCCACCTTATGCCAACTCACGGAAGTTGGGTCCACGTATATACCTCAATAGGACGTCGTCACCATCTTACTTCATTCTGAAATCTTCACCGCGTATACGGTTGTTAAAGTAGTTTTCGGAGTTGGCAGAGAGTATGACAACTTTCGATCTCGGTCTCTTTAACAACCAAACGTTATTATTACATTGCGGTCATTTCAAAATAATTTACACTTTAAACCGAATATCATTGCCATTTCGAAACCATATAAATATGATATCACTTCCATTTAAAAACTAAATCAATATGATATCATTTTTATTTCAACTATATCCTTTTCCAAAATCATAGCACTTTCAAAGTTACATACTTTAAACCAAAACACTTGAAATTATAACACTTCCAAATCATAATACTTCGAAACTCGTAACTTTAAAACATAACTTCCACCACTTGAATGGTTTAAATATTAAAATACTTTATATAATAAATAGCTTCTTCAATTTCACAAATCCATTCCAAAACAAATCGAATTCCAAATTTTTAGATTTAATCAAATCACAAATTTCAATTCAATTCAGTTTTCAAATAAACCATTCCAAATTATATTGATTTCAAGACAGATTTGATCCACAAAATAACCATTTCAAATTCAGTATATTTCAAACTATAAGTATTCAGAAATTTCAAAACTATGTTTGATAATTTCATATATTTATATATGTATATATATCAAATTCAATTTTCTATTATTTAGTTTTGAAACATTTACTTAATAAATCCATTATCATTTAAATAAAACCCAAATTACAAATAACTAAATGTTTCCTTCAATTTATTTATACTTGAAATATTTATTTAATTCACCTTAAACCAAAAATCAAGTTATAAATCATATCCTTTACAAATCTCTAATTTCATAGGTTCCAAATCGGTTTCATTTAAATAAATTTCTACATTAAAAACAATTTCAAATCTACCTTCTCAAACTTAATTTTATTAAAATCATTATAAGCTCTATATTAAAATATAATTTATATAAATACTTAACCATATTATATTTTTAATAAAATCAATCTTTATTTAAACTTGTTTTATATCAAACAAATTTATACGTAGCTTAAAATCAAGAATTTAACTACATATATAAAGTAACATTTATATAATATCTGTAATCAATATGTTTATAAAACATATAATTCTTTACAAAACCATAGAAATTATTTCAAAATATTTTTATATATAGACCGTGGTGCCTGTATATAATTTTCTATCCTATGGTCAAGTGATACGGATATTTATCATTTCAATTCGCAATTTAATATTTTACGGCTGTATATCATTTCAAACCGCAATCCCGAATTAACAATAATCCACAACGAACTTGCAGTTTATAACGATATAAACTAAACATCCATTCAACCATTATCAACAATCAACATCCATCACATTCATCATCTAAAACAACCCATCAATATAGAAACTGAAAATAAATAACAGGTATTTAACAGGCAGTTTATATTCAATAATAAATTAAATAACTATTTTATCCAAATAAATTCAAATTAACTGAGATGGTGATTCAAAATATGCCAAATGGTAATAAATAAATTTCTATCACATCATAAGTCAATTTAGCAAACATAAGAAATTTTAGAAGTTGTGAGTGAGTTAAACACTCACCTTTTGAATTTACATTGAATTCAAATCCAATTTAAATCAAAAATTGAACAGTCTTAGAATTTGTAACGACCCGTAAATTTCGACGATTAAATTTTAGTTAAAAAGGGATTATGTAATAAAAAAATTTTGTAAAGAAAAATAAAGATATATATAAAAGAGATAGAATTTATGCTGGAATGAACGCTAAATGAAAATCCAATGATTGAGATAGTGTAAGATGTATACCAGTGTGTAAGTTGAATAAATAAAGGAGATTTAAATTTATAACTAATAATGAATTGTAGAAACGGGTATTTAACTTAATTGTTGAAAGTTAGGTGAAATATCAATAAAGAAATAGCGTAAATTGTCGCACTTGAATAAAATGTAAATTAAAGAAATAAAGACAAAATTTAAATTACCTATGTATTAATATATTAAAAAGGACTGTAATTGTATGTGAATTAAGGTGGTAATATAGATGGCAGTTGATGGATAACCAATTTAATGCAAATCCAAATGCAATTGAAACGGCTGTTTGAGTTTTGGAGTGAAAATGGGAATAGTGAATACAACATTATAACCTCTTAATTAAATATGATTGTTTAATTAATACTAAAAGTAATAAAAGTTGGTAATAGTATTAATGAAATAATAATAAGAAGAATTGAAATTGTATAATGGAAAATTTGTTAATAAATGGATGAAAATATTGGATGAACTAATTGATGGAAGTAAAATCTAAAAGAATATTGGATAGAACATAAGTGATTGAAATTTGGTAGTGTGTATTGGAAATAAAGTTCATCTAAATATTGAGAAATTTTAATGTTGTTATTATGAAAATGTTACTTTAGTAATTATTAAAATAGTAACGGGAAGTGTGAAGGTAAATTTATAAAAACGTAAAACTTATTTTAAGGAATTAATTGAGTGTAGACTTATGAAACAGATTTAATGACAATAATTATTGTACGTATTTATTCTATTTGTTGGTTAAGTTTTATTTTTGATCAATTTCAATTAATGCACTAAATTATTGCAGTTAGTGTGGAATATTGGTAAGAGAATAAATAAGATGTAACCAAGGGAAAGGTCCATTTTATAATATAATAATTAGTGTGATCTTAGGAATGAATTAATTGAGGTTTAAGCTTTTATTTATGTGTAAAGTTAACAAAATTTCAATTAAATTGAAATCCAGTAATTTATGAAAATAAAGATGAGAATTGGAAAATATTACTGTAATGAATCATAAAAGAAATGTTAACTGTGTGGTTGAGTAATAATTGATTTATTTTGAGTTGTAATCCAATAAAATCAAATTTATTAGAATTTATTGCAATTAATTGGATTAATTGCAGTAACCTTTGGAAATTGGAACTTAGTAAAAATAATCTGGATTGGATTTCAAATAAATAGGTTAGGGTGAGTAACTGAATTACATACTATGAATAAGTAAACCAGGAAGATTAAATTTAATTAATATAAAATAGTTGATTTATTGCAAATAAAAGATTATGTAAATATTTAGTTAGGTGGAATTAAAGTTAATTACATAATAAGGTATGAATCCACTGCTAATTTTATTTATGGAAATGAAAAGAGTACCAAAAACAAGCTTTGTCAGTATATTTAAGTTTAATGTATAATAATAAGTTAATGGTAATAAAAGAAGTTTAAACATCTAAATATTCTGTTAATAGAGAGTTGAGTTTAAATCTAAGAATATTAAGAAGTAGATTTTTGAATACGACATTTGATCCATCCACTTAAAATGTATAGATAGGATAATCGCTGATTTTTGATTTAAGTAGTGCAAACGGAGATTTATCTATTTATTTGGAATTGGAATTTATAAGTGTATAAATAGGAAATAAGTGAAATTTATTTTTAAATATTCATAAATGAAGATTTAGATGAAGGTGAGAATGGTAATGCTTTAAATAGTAGAGACGTACACAAATCAATGTAGGTAATTAGAAATAAAATGTTGTCGAAACGATAAAACGTTTCTTGTGAAAAATGGATGACATAACGAAAAAGGGTAATGTATTCACTTGAATATAAAGTGAAAATTATTTAAGGTATTAATTACAATGGATAGAGATTTTGGGTAACATTGTAAATGATATGTAAGTAATGCAAATGTATGTCAATAGTAAGGGATTAGGATGAATTAAAAATTTGTAACATAGGAATTACCTGCCTATTTGTTAATAAAAATTTGAATGGTTAGTAAGTGATAATAGAATAAGTGTACATTAGTGGAATTGAGGTAACGTTGGTTTTAATGTTGAGAAAATAAATGGGTATAGTAAAGTTTAAGTGAAATTGTAAGTATGTATATGAGAATGAATTATTGCAGGGAAATATTTGGTAACCATTGCAATAAATGTAAATTAGTGTGCATTAATATGAAATTTAGTAATAGGTGTGAATAACTTAAGTTTCTTCATAGGATAAAGAATGATGGAAATAACGTTTATTTAATATATCGGGATTTAATTGATCATAAAAGGTTGATTGCAAATCAAATGAAAAATGCTTAAATGGGAATTAAGTTATTTATTCATTTGGATTTAAAGCATGATTGAAATTATTGGAAACTGAATAAAACGTTTTATGTTGATTGAAATTTAAGTTGGAAGTAATTAAGATAAATAAAATATGTATAATATGGAATTCAAATGTACATAGAAATGTGGATTTTAGTATGTAAACGTAAATCTATTGAGAATGGATAGAAATTTAATCTGTAATTATTACAGTAATTTAGAAATTTAGTTGAAATTGGAAATTTATCTATGTATTTGGAAATTTATGGAATTGTGAATATATATATGGAAATTTAAATGAAGCATCTAATTATACATGTGTGAATACGCTTAAAATGCAATGTAAATGTTGAGAAAGAAATAATTTAATCCGTAACGTGTATAATTAATATCCTTTTGGGACCACTTCTGTTTGCACGTTAAAATTCGTGCACACCTATCCTTTTGCGATCTATCTATAAATATGCTGTGATAAACCCTAGCCTCCTTTCTATTGCCAATTGGCTGTACGTTCATTTTTCTTCATCTCTTTCTCTTTCTCAATGGTTACAAAACCTAATCTATCTACAATTCAAATTTTCTAATAAAATTCAAACTCTCCACAAAAATTCCAGAAAATTTTATGATAAAGTTCTCGAGACACGTAATCTGCTGGTACAATTCGTTTTCTGTTTTGGATACTCATTTGACCAGAAAAAATTCGACGATGTGCTGTAGCTTTTAGCTGACGTGGCCATTGAAGTTAAGTGGGTTTTGTTTTATTTTATTTTATTTTATTTTTATTTTTGTTTTCAAATCGTTTAAAATGAATATCTTTTTCATACGTTCTCCGATTCACGCGAAATTTCTTTTGTTAGGATCGTAATTAAATTCCGGATCTGTTGACGCTGGTTTGGACAGATTTGGAGACCGTCAAATTTTGGGTTTAAATCGAATTTAAATTCGATTTAAATTCAAAAGGTGAGTGTTTTAACCCACTCACAACTTCTAAAAGTTTTTATGTTTGTTAAATTCATTTTTAGATATGAGTAGAAATTTATTTACAACTATTTGACATGTTTATTCATCATATCTGTTAATTTGCATTTATTTAGTTTAACTGTTAATGTAGTTTATTTATTTCATATTAATTGACCGTTAGAATTTATTTATTTGCATATAAACTGCTAGTTAACAGTTATAAAATTTATTACTGAATATATACTGTTAGTTTAATAGTTATTAAATTCATTTTTAATATAACTGACAGTTATTACCTGTTTATATTATCAGAGATATATTGATATTGTTTATTTTGGATGATGATTGTGATTTGGATGATGGATGATGTTTATAAATGGATGTTTTATTTTTAAATTACAAGTCATCATGCATATTTCATTCGGGATTGTGGTTTGAAATGATATACAACCGCAAAATTTTATTTTAAATTGCGGATTGAAATAATAAATATCCGTATCACTTGACCATAGGGTAGAAAATTATATACAGGCACCGTGGTCTATATATAAATTATTTTAAAGTGATTTTTATGGTTTGGATGAGATATGGTCATTAAAATTTAGTTTTGATATTTTATAAATATTATTCTTCCATATATATATACATATGAAAGTTAAATTTTGAATTTGAGCTTTGTATAAATCCATTAAATAAAAATGGAATAAAAAATTTAGGAATGGATTTGATAATTTATAATATATGTTAAGTTTGGAAGTTTTAAAAATGTGATCTTTATAAACTGAATTTTTCCTAAATACATTTAAAAAGGAATATTCTAGTATAAAGTAAAATTGAGAAAATATTTAATTACTAGAATTGGAGTTTTATTTATGGATTTGATGTGAATATTCAAGACTAAATAATAGTACGTTTAATTTGCTGAAAGAATAAATTCCAACTTTAGTTTTGAAATATTAATACTCCAAATGGATATATATATAGAAATTGAAATGGTTTTTGGAACTTGAAAGTGATATTTAAATTATGGTTTAGACCTTAAAATAAAGAAATATATTTGTAAAGCCATGGAAATTATTTTTCTTTACAGAGTAACCTTAAAAGTTAAACCATCTATTTTATATGCCGTTGAATATCCAAACCATTCAAGTTAGAAGTTATGGGTTTAAAATATATGAATTTCGAAATATTATGCTTTGAAAGTATAATTCAAATGTTCGGTTTCCAGATATTATAGATTTTAAAGCAGTATGATTTTGGAAAGAATTATATTTGGATAAAATGATATCATATTGTTTTGGGTTTTAAAATGATATCGTACTCATTGTTTTTGAAATGGAAATTTTTATTCTGGTTTTTAAGTATAAACTATTTTAAATGACCGCGGTGTTATAATAACGATGGGTTGGCAAAGAGACCGGGATCGGATATCTGACATACTCTCTGTCGATACCGAAAACCACTTTGACTAACCGTGTACGCGGTGGAGATTCCAGAATGAAGTAGGTTGGTGGTGGCGTTTCCTGTAAGGTAAATACGTGGACCCGACTCCCGTGAGTTGGCATAAGGTGGCTAAAACATGAGCTATTCCCAGGCCAATGAGGTCATTCCTCTGATCGGACACTCCTCTTCGATATTATACTATGACTTTGGATTGATTCAGTGGCCACTTTTATTTTGATTTTGGGGAGTTTGTTCGAGGTGGGCGGTAACTGCGGCTACGCGTTTCCATCAGCCTGGGTCCGCAATCGGTATATCTACCCTGGCATTGCCTAGTTGTGCCGTGTCACCTACCATACCGAGCCTTGTACGAGTTTGGATTTTTCCCGTAGCCCGTGTGGTATCCTCTGGTGGCTTCCCGATCAGGAGGGACTATGATATTGGATGGACTACTGGGACTATTACGTGTTAAGGGGAATATTGGGTCACTCCTTAATGCTATTAAAAAGTATGTTTATTTTATAAATAGACACTATTATAATAGCGCAATATACTACATAGTAAATAGTTTAACGGATCCTTAGGAGATGTAAATCCCGAGCATCTTTTGAGTTACTGCACTCATATTTATTTCTGTTAATTTAACTCACATAAGATCTTTTAGTTCTGACTCGAGTGTTTTTGTCTTTTCAAATTCGCTCGGGTCAGTCCGAGCGTTTCAGGATTTCAAGATTTAGCTCTGGAGGACGAAGACGAAGATTTATAATATTATTATTTATACTAGTGCACTACACACTGTTCCGCTGCATTGTTATTGGTATGTGTAACTCTGATATGTATTATATAAATGGTTTTGTAAACAGATTTATAAACTGTATATTTGATTATTATATTTTATCCTTCCGCTGTGAGATTCTGTTTAGTTTTTTTCTTCTCTGTTTTTTCTTATTTACCCCATAACAATCCGCCCTTCCGTATGGTTTGAATTGGCACGTGTGTCGGTTTAAATCGTGCGAAAAGGCCGGATGTTACAGAATTCGTCCAAACTAGCGTCAAAATGTCCGAAATTCCAATAAGATCCCAGCGGATCAAACCACGCGTGAAATGGATCTCGGATGCAACAGCTATTATAATTACAAGTTATACGAATTTAAATTTGAAAATAAATAAAATAAGTAAAACCCTTACACGTCATTCCTCGTTCTCAACACCAGGACGCGGCTCGAAACCCTATCAATTCCAGTACACACGCATGCAACTCGGAGCCACCACCACCTCAACACATGCCGCGACTTCCTCATACACGCCGCGCCGCCGATGAACGCCGACACCCCCTAGGACCTCCGGCTGAACGCGCGATCAAGCCGCGTTCATGCGTTTCCAACAGCCGCTGTTATTTGCTAAAACCCTATATGAATTTTAACGCCAAATCTAACCATCAATTAGCGAAACAACCCCTGCCGATGAACTCCCTTCAGTCCCCTCTACCCAACGGTACAAACGATTTGACGATCCATCGACGTTCATCGGAACATGATGAACGGTCGAGCATAGTTCACCCAGATCCGGCCACACCGAGACCCAGATCGAAAAATGAATTACATAACTGACTTGCGCTTATCGAGAGCTTCAAATCAATATATAATTCGATATAGTTTGTGGAATATAAAATTTTGATTTGGTTTTGATTTGAAATTGCAATTAGGAATTAGGTTTTGTCTGCCATTGGAATATGGAGGAGCAAATGAAATTGTACGTACAGAAATGAGAAATAAGAAATGATTAGGGTTTATAACGAGCTATTTATAGACAAAAGCTGAAAAGAATGGACCAGATTAATTTGAATTGAAAGTTGAACGATAAATGGCCCGAAAAGCTCATTCTGACTACGGAACGAAAATGGGTCAAACCATATATCAAAATAGATGTTTTAAAATATTTTAAACGCAATGGAACATGTTTTAAGTCCTAATTCCATCATATGAAGAAGTTATGCTAAAATCAAGTTATTTCAAATTGATTTCAATTGATTTCAATTAAATTGATTTTTAGGCGTTTCGAGTCCGTACGATCAAACGACCAGTCCGATCGCTACGATACTTGAAATCCTACAACAATTCACTGTTATGGACCCGACGAAAATGGTTTCATCGAAATCCAAGTCAGTGACCAAAATGGCTATTTTTCTATTAATTAAATAAATTATTAATTAAATCATTTTCCATTCAAATTTCATATATTTCAATCTCTATCAAATTTGGATTACTTAGAATTTTATAATCCTTTATAACCAATTTCCATATAGGTTTAATGTTGCCTATTCCACCACTTTCAAAGTTTAAGTTTCAAATTTCAATATATGTAGAGATTACAAATTATATTTCCAATAATTCCATGTAATTAGCTTTCCATTTATTATTCAATAAATCCCATCATATGGTATAATTATTATGGTTCATATCTATTACATTAATATTTCCCAATTCATCCAAATATCAATGGTCATAGTATTTAACTTCATTTATTGTGTATTGAATTCCATTTAATTAAAATTAATTCCAAATAACTGATTTGATTCAATTCTAATCCTTTTTACTAAGTCTTTTATTACTCTATAAACCTAGTTAATATTTGTTTGTCTTTACATTAACATTTTTAAATTTCGATCCTTCCTTTATATTAACTGTTATTTTCAATTATATTGAATTTGTCGAATATATACATTTATCATAATTAAAATCTCAACTAATTTATTCAACTAGGTTTCATTCTGTTATATTATCTTATGAACAAAATATACATTTTCATTACTTTATTACATTCACACTTTCCAACTACTGTCCTAACTCACATTAATGAACATTTACTTTCATTTTAATGCAATTGATTTCCAATTAATTTCGTAGACTAATTAAAATAGGTAATTTATAATGATTGTTACCATAACCTTTAATTTACTCTAAGTTTATTTTATATTCAACTAATTATTATAATTACTTACATAATACTAAATTCATACAATTACCATTAATTATACTAATTCATTTATTTATACAACACTTTCCCTTATTTACTTATTTTCAATTTTATAACCAAGTGCAACAATTCGCACTATTTCATTATTGGGATTTCACTCCAATTGTCAATAATTAGTTTTAATTACCATTGCTACATTTTATTTTTAACATTCACTTCATTATAAATTATAAATTTTTTATTTCTTTCTAAATTTAATTACAAAAATCTTATTAAATTAACCAATTTATTTATCGAAATTTACGGGTCATTACAAGAATAGTTAAATGATTCGAATTAAGTGAAGCTCAACATCTTATTTAACACATTCGAAGAAAAGACAAATAAAGAAAATGCAAATGAAGGTGATTATGTTGTGTTGCCCGTGCCTATCTCCTTTATTTATTGGGTTATACTTTATTCTACAATAAAATAGACATGAAGGTTGCGATTAATTACTTGAGATGTCTGGGGAACATCAATCATTTGAAGGAACAAGCTTGGGGGGTGAGAGCGTTGGCTTTTTTATATCGTCGGTTAGGTTCAAGATGGGATGCCAAACAGATAGTTGGTTACTTGACGTTGCCGACTGTAGATATGTCAATTTTCATTCAATCATGTTATGTAGTATATTAAAAAAAATGTATTTTGATATTTGATTGGATTTATGATCATTTTTCTATACTTCTGAATGCTATTCCTAGTAAAGAGTACAACGAAACCATGCCTAGGATATGTAGATGGCATCCAATAAAGCAATCCGGTGACTCAACTTCGGCTATAATATATATGAGAACAGTTAGATGATTTAACTACATAAGGTGTAAGTATGATTTTTCTTAATACGTTAAGTGCTAATGACACTTACTAGATATATGAAATTGTAGATATGCTGGGATCCATACCATAGTATAAGGTCTCATTACCCCTTGTTCGAAGTCATATTTTATAATGGTGTCATCTTGCATTGTGATATCGTGGAACCGTATTGTTCCAATAGAGTTCTACGACAATTTGGTATTGCTCGGCATATTCCGACAAATCCAATGATGCAACATAAATGTAGTAGATGTAAAACTGCTAACCGATACAAAATTGGTTTTGATAATGGATATTGGTATGCACAAAATTGGCAAGATCATGTACTTTCTGCTAAATCACGTTCTACTCATGTAATTGATCCTTGGAACTGTACCGCTAAGTACATATCATGGTATTTGCGTGTTTCTTATCCCATTGTTCAAAACCTAGAGTTGAGGAAAAGTAGCTCAAGAAAAGTGGACAACAATGATAGTTGGTAAGAAACTGTGAGAAATGCGGATTACAGATCTTAAGGCTAAGATTAGCACTAGAGGGGGGGGGGTGAATAGTGTTAATAAAGAATTAATAAATCTTTTTAACTTATGTTAATTTAGACACAAAAGTATGTAATATACAGACACAGATATGATCACAGAAACAATCACAGATGTAGAAATAAAATAAAAGCAGTAAAGGAAAGAACACACCGGATTTTATACTGGTTCGGTATTACCCTACATCTAGTCACGCAATACAAGTATGGATTTCCTTTCAAAAGCAATTGTACAATTACACCTTCGGTTTCAAGGCTATGAGGTACACCCTCCAGAATTTCGATCCTCTGGGTAGAGATACTTGATTTCCGGGCCACAAGTTTACCCAATTGATTTACCAAGGCTACAATCACACCTTTTCCCTTTTGATTGATTTCCGAGGCTACAATCACACCTTTTCCCTTTTGATTGATTTCCAAGGCTACAATCACACCTTTTCTCGCTTAATAGATTACAAAGAAGTCTATAACTCTGAATAGCATTAAGAATCTTGTAGAGATAGTGATATAGAATCAAACTAAAAGTAATCGAGTATGATTCAATGTTGATTTCGGCAGAGTAATAATAAGAATATGTATTAAGAAATGAGAGAGAAGAGGAGGAGTGAAAATCAGAAAATTATGATTGAAAATTCGTTGAAACTGACCCCTATTTATAGAAGAACAACAGCCATGACCATTCATGAAGAGTTATGGCGAATAGACACTTCTTTTGAAATTTAAATTTTTGAATCAAACTGTCACCATGTAGACATGGTCATGCTAGGCATGTCAACATCCCAAAGGATTTTTTGGTGTTTTTGATTTTATTTGAAAATAACCTTTATCCTATATAAAAACTATTTTAAACTTTATAAATACACTTGACTATAGTTAAAATTCATAAGTAAATATAAAGAATAATATACATAGATTTTAACTATAATTTTATATTTAAATCTAAGTATAAATTTTTTAAAAGTTAAATATATTATTTAAAAAGATAGTTTAAAATCAAGAGTAATTTGACTTTGAAAATAAAGATGTTTTTAGGCTAAAATTATTTAAAATCAGGATCGAGGGTGTTGAATCTTTTAAAAGCTGGTTTCTATCAAATACATTTTTGTTGGTGGCGGAGAATTTATTCTCTTAGCTTAACACCCTTATTTGAGACGTACGAGCTCAGAGGTTATGTAGTTGATGGTTACTAGTGATACATTCCCAATTTGGTAATGTGGCATACAAAGTGCTGCTGATCATTTGTTGATCGAAGCATGGCTTTTGTGAAAAGCGTAGCTTTGTGGACGAGACTTCGTCAGACCTCACACCCCGGAATAGTCAAAACAGGAAGAATGCAGCAAGGTTATAGGGGGTAGCGCCCCTTAGGGTATGTACATTTCCTTCTGGATAGAAGTGGTATCATGGTATGGAGCCCAGATACTTAACTTATGTGAATGTCGCAAATATATATATATTACTTTGTGATTGTTGATGTTTAGGATCCTCGGATAAAGGTTGTTTACAACCGGAGGATGGCATACTCGTGTAGTAGTTACCTCTTTTTGCAGAGGTAACCCGGCCTTGTATTGGCAGAGATCCGGTTAGGTTCTCGGGGCGTTTATCCAGAGGCGTACCCATGTGGCAATGGGAAGTTCCTTGGCCTGACCATTTGTTGGAAATCCAAAGAAACAATACGAGCCCTTTACAATTTCAATTGTATAACCTGCCTCCTCAGGAGGCAGCTATAGCGGGCATAATATAATGGTACCTATGCTGGATTAATATTATACTTTCGAATTGTTTTCTGCATTATGCACTAGTAATAATATTAAAAAGATTTTGCGTATTAAGCATGTTTGACTATCATAAGGAGAAATCTCCTCCAATTCTGCGTTTGCATTGTGTGTGCGGCGGGAGGCCTTATGGTAGTTTCATTTTCTAAAAAGCATTGCGGATTTCTTTTAAATTCCTTTGTTTTTCTTTTGTTAAAGAATAACTGTTTTAAGATCTCACACCAGTCCCATGACTGACCTAGAGTTTATTGTTCCCTTTCTAAACTCTGCGTCCCCATAATTTTTCCACGCGGGCAGCCTAGAGTCAGGTTTCGGTTATCCAGGAGCGAAATCAGAAAGGAGTTGCTGTAGAGATCAGGAGTTGAAGCTGGATGGTGAAGCGTATTACTAGTATATGTTATATATTCTTCTGCTGTTGTTGTTGTACACTCTGATAATCAAATGTGATGTAATGTAATAACTGATATAGTGATTCTGTTTAAAGATATTTATTTATCTATTATATTTGTTCCGCTGCGAAATGTGAGATTCTGTTATTGTTTCTGTTCTTCTTCTATCTTCTTCTTCTTAAACCCTAATAGTTCGGTTTTCTAGCCTTCGAATGCGCGACATTTGATACAGTGGACGTATAAATGTCGACTTTTAGAAGTTGTAAAATCAGGTCGCTACATTGTTCGACATATACTTCTTGTTTTACAAATCCATTTAAAAAGGCGTTTTTAACATCCATTTGAAATAGTTTGAAATTATTATGATTTGCGAAAGCAAGTAGAATCTTAATGGCTTCTAATTGTAACGATCCCGAATTTAAATCAATTTTAAATTGATAATTAAATTAATTTTTGATTTAAAATTGTGAAATTAAATGATAAATTGATTTGAGTTTTTTACAATGTTCAAATAAATTATGTTATTTATTAATAAAGAAATGATTTCTTTTATACAATTATTTTATTAAATAAGGAGTTATTCTTAAAACAATATTTATAATAAAATGTCCTTACAAATGAATTCTTATTTTAGACAGAAATTGTTATTTCAAATTATTTATAAATATATATATAGTATGTGTGTTTTGAAAGAAGCCATGATTTTAAAAAAATTCAAATTTGAAGTCTTTCAAAAACGTTTAAAATGAAATAAACCTTATAAATATTAAAGCATAAGTATAAAATAAAATCATGTTTATAAACATAAGTATAAAAATAAATAAAGTTGAATATAAAACCAATGAATACAAGATGATAAGCAATAGTTAAAGATTAATATGTAAGTCAAACTAACTATTGAGGTTAGAAATAAATGAATACACTTAGTTAAAAATTTAACAACATTATTAAAATAGAAATCTATTTATATTATTAAGTCATAAGAAAAGAAAAGAAACGACATTTAAATATGAAACAAAATTGTAAAAAATGAAACAAAGTAAACAAGCCAGGAAAAAAAATCTACAAATAAACAATGATAATTTATGCAAGATCATCTCTAGTATAGAACATACTTACATCAGCCTGCATAAAGTATGGAAGGAGGTATGGCAAAAGATCAAAGGACTTAAGCATTAAATGCAAGATCATCATCAGCCTCCATAAACAAATAAAGTATAATACCCTGTACAAAAAAAAATGTGTACCCTATCCACTTCTCTCTTATACATAACTCCTTATTTTAGTTCGTTCATTCTTAGCTGTGTAAAACTGAAATGAACATCATCTTAGAAACTGAAACAAAACTTCAATTTAAACAAAAACAATAATTCAAACAACTACAAAGCCAGAGATTAAAGAAGAGATTTCCAGCTTGCAAATTTCAAAGTTGTGTCAACATGAGGAAGTGCTCTATTCATCTAGACAACACGGTGAGTAATATTCTTTTTGTAAAAAAAAAAAACATTTCATGTGAGCAAACTCACTTATCTCTGCTTTGATGTTGTAATTTATGGTTGAATTAGTTATGAAATATTGCCTAGTTGTTGAATGCTCACATATGGTATGCGTATATGTATGTGAATCAAATGGTGTGTATACAGGCAGATGTGCCTGTTCTTATTTTTCACAGGCTTGGAACTTTGAGAAGGAGAAAAAAAAATCCACATCTTAAGATCTGTACAAATTCGATCTATGATTACAAAAAGAAGATGATTTAAACAATATAAGATCCATGTTAAAAATAAATCCAAGCTTTTATATTGAGTAATTAACTTGAAATGGAGGAAATCAGTAAGAAAATCAAACATAGGTAGAAAATTTGATGATCAAAATTTTGAATTTGGGTTTTACCATCAGGTTAGTTATGGGAAATCATGAAGTTTAATAGTAAATTCTGGTTTTTTAGGCTTGGAACTATTGAGTTTTCTCAAGTTAAATGGAATTTGTATTTTCGTCAATTCCGACGAACACGAGGGGAAGTAGTCGGCGCGCTTCAGGATGGAGGTAGCAGGGGTAGTGGAGTTCATCAGAAAAATGTTCGTAAATTTTCTGGTTGATGGTGGTGTCGGGGTGACTCGATTGTAGGGTTTGGACTAGAGTTTTAGATAGGGTTGGTATTCGATTAACCATGTCGTCCTCAGGATGATCTAGCCGATCGCACCAGGAAGAGTAGTTGCGTGGGTCATCGGGGAAACTTTGGATGTGGTGGCGTGAGTTCCAGTGGTCGTTGGTGGTGGTGCTTGGTGGTTTCGGTTGAGCAGTTGAGTTCCAGATTGTAACCAAACATGCTCGATTTTGATTCAATAATGGTTTCGTAACCTGGACAGCTCGAATCGCTTAGGGTGGTCGTCGATGACCTGAGAGTAACTGCGACGTTGGTCGGAAGTGTCTTGGTCGCCTGTACACGTGTACGTGTGTGCGTATGGGGGTGGAATGGTTTTGTCGTTGAGGAAGACGTGGATTCTTTGGAGAGACTCGAAGTGTTTGATTGATGTTCTCGGGGATGATGCCGGGAAAAATTTAATTTCGCTCAAGTTCGTTAAGGGGAAGACTCGAGTAGATCTTGTAGTAGTTTTAAAACTTAAAACCAAAACAGAGTTTAAAAGAGAACAGGTTTAGAAATTTTAGTTATAAAATGCTATTTCTAGGTTATAGTTTAAAGAGACGAAAGTATTGCCTCGGGTCCAGATCCTAATAATTTTTGCCTAAGTACTTTAAGAATTTTGTTATACAAAGTTTAACATTAAATTAAGTAAACAATGTTGGTTAATTTTAAGTTAAAATTTGATTGAAATTTATTAAAAGAAGGGTTTGTGAAGGTAAGATGATTAACAAATGAAAAGTATAAGGTGATAAAAAAAAGTAAATTAACTTATACTTATAATTAAGTTAATAATTTTAAGTAAATTTGCAATCAGAAATTAATCTTGTGTGTAATCAATTTAACTTGAAATTGTTTTAACTTTATTAAAGATAAATTGGTATTCATCTTAAAGCTTGAAATTTAAAACTAAATTTTAAAGGTAAATTTAAAATAAATGTTTCCAAACATATTTGTGGGTGATAAATAAAATCATTAATAAGAATAAGTTTTCTTTAAAGTTAATGAAACTTATAAATTTGTAATTCATAAATTATTAAGTTAATTAGGATGGTTAATTAATGTTTGGATTAATTAATGAGTATTAATGGTTAGTCAATTTTAATTAATGAATGATTAATCAATTAAGAATAGTTAATCAAGGGAATAACGTATAATTTCTTGATGTGCTCAAATTGTGATTTATAAAAAAATAAAGTGTTGAAGTTAATTAACGTTCAAGTTTTCAAATTTGTAATTATTTGTTCTCAAAGTTAAGAAAGTTTATTTTAAAATGTTAATTAAGATAATTTTTATTATAAATTTATGTTTTAAAAGTAATTAAGAATGATTTATTCATAATGGTGAGTAAAGATTAGTTAATTAAATTTATAATTGAAATTAATTAGGGGTTTATCACTTTGTGACTAATTAATTGGTAAATTAACAATTAACTGTCTAAATTATTTGAAATTAATAATTGTTAATGATGATTAACTATGAAGATGGTTAATTAAAGATTTTTAATGGCAAGTTAGTGATTAATGAAGGGATAACCACTTATTGTAATAATTAATTAAATGGTAATCAATTGAGGGTAGATTAATTTACTAATGAATTAACTAAGGGAAATTAATTAAAGAATAATTGAATAACTAAAAGTTGATTATTTAATAATTAGAAGTTAATAAATTTATTTAATAAATGATTAAAGGACATTTAATCAAATGATTTGAAACCGATTGTTGTTAGTTAAGTATGATCATGACCCATTTTATTTAAATTAATCAGATAATTAATTGAGTTCACTTATAGATGTTTGAAATCTATTGATTGTTGAACTGTTTGGTATTTCTGATATGTTATGCTTTGTGCTATTAGTTGTTTCAGTGTGATATGTGATGAATGTAATATATTTATTTATAATGTATTCATATTTTCTATCTGTGAATCTGTGTATATAGATAAGCGTTATTGGAATATACCGCTTATCGATATTGTTGTGATTGCAATCTGTAATGACCGAATGTTGTTGCACTATTGTGTTAAACCCTCTGGACCACACCATACACACACAAATATGGATTTCACGAGGAAATCGATTAAGTCACGGATTTTTTAAATGATTTTTAAAGTTGAATATTTAAATTCAAATGTTTTGGAAATGGATTGGGCTTAAAGTGAAAAGCTTTTGAAATGGAATTTCAAAGATGAAATTTATTTTGAATAACTTGATTGGGTTTTGAAATTTTACACATTTTGATTTAAATTTGAATTCAATATTTAAAATTGAATTCTATGATTTGAAACTGGGGATTAACGATATTATACTAGTTATATATGAGTCAAACCATTTTTAAAGTACCGTTCTTTTGAGAATTTGAATTAACCCAAAGATTGTAACTTGTATAAATGAAATCGGGTTTTTTCGAAATAAGATTGTTGTTTCTAAATGATAAAATGCTTTCATAGGAGAAATGAATTTCAAATTGTATTAAAGGGATTTCAAGTTTAAACTGAAATAGTTTTCCAAGTTATGGAAACGGTTGGAAAGCTGTAAGTTTAATCTTTAATTTAAAGATTTTAAAACAAGTTAATCCAATTGAAATGGGAATTGTTTTGAAATATATGAATGAATCTTTGTGAAACTAGGTAAACTTTGTGAAATAAATCTTTTTGTTAAAGATTTGAAAATGGCAATTTGTTTAAACCATTTGAAAGAAGGTTTTGAATTATTAAGTTGTGACTTAATTGAAATCCCATATCCATATGTTTTAAATGTTGCGCTCACTGTTCGGGTTAGCCGGGAAAGGACCTTTGGGTTGTATAACCCATTCCGAATATGTGATTCGACGTTATGGATAGCATCTGAAGACCGGTGGTGAAGACTGGGTATTTGCAAGAACGATAGGATGACCTATCGATTGTCTCTGCACCGAGTAGCTACGG
Source organism: Allium cepa (assembly GCA_030765085.1). Lineage (NCBI taxonomy): Eukaryota > Viridiplantae > Streptophyta > Magnoliopsida > Asparagales > Amaryllidaceae > Allium > Allium cepa. The sequence continues at coordinate 216,183,555 of CM060946.1, forward strand.
TATAGAGATTCCCTAAGTGTTGGGAAATCCGATCGGGATTGTGAATACCCGGATTTGCAAGGACTTCTTTGTAAGTGCCTTCGGTTCTGTTCGATCCCAGAACAAACTTGTATGGATTGTATGTCTGACATTACAATCTGAGATAAAAAGCAGATTTCTTTCAAATACATTTCTGTTGGTGGCGAAGAATTTATTCTCTTAGCTTAACACCCTTCTCTGAGACGTACGCGCTCAGAGGTTATGTAGTTGATGGTTATCAGCGATATATTACCAATTTGGTAATGTGACATGCCGAGTGTTGCTGTGAAATGATCATTGTTTGATCATTTGTGATATGATCATTTGTTTGATCATTTATCTTTGTGATCATTACTTTGATCATTTGTTGACCCAAAGCATGGCTTTGTACCAAAGCATGGCTTTATGGACAAGACTTCGTCGGACCTCACACCCTGAAATGGTCGAAACAGGAAAGATGTGGCAAGGTTATTGGGGGTAGCGCCCCTTAGGGTATGTGCATTTCCTTCTAGATAGAGGTGGTATCATGGTATGGAGTCCAGATACTTAACCTATGTTGTTGCTGCAAATTTATTACTTTGTGGTTGTTGGTTATCGGGATCCCAGACAAAGGTTGGTTACGACCGGAGGATGGCATACTCGTGTCAGTTTTTACCCAGTTAGGGGTAACTCGGCCTTGTGTTGGCAGAGATCCGGTTAGTTTCTCGGGGACGTCCTTCCAGAGGTGTTCTCATGTGGCAATGGAAGTTCCTTGGCCTGACCATTTGTTGGAAATACAAAGAAACAATACGTATCATGTACGGTTTTAGTTGTATAATCTGCCATGGAATGTGGCGGTAACCTGCTATTGAACATGGTAGCTATAGTAGGCATACGATAATGGTCGTATGTTGGCTAAGATTTATATCTTTACTTTCGAAATGATTTTTACTACACTATGCACTAGTAATAATATCAAATGTTTCTTTTTATGCGTATCAAGCATCTTTGACTATCATAAGGAGAAATCTCCTCCGATTCTGCGTTTGCATTGTGTGTGTGTGCGGGAGGCCTTATGGTAGTTTCATTTCTAAAAGCATTGCGAATTGACTTTAAAATCTTTTGTTGATAGTTTTTAAAGATAAACTGTTTTTGTTGCTCACACCAGTCCCATGACTGATCCGGAGTTTATTGTTTCTTTCCTAAACTTCGGGTGCTCAAATTTTTTCTACACGAACAGTTTAGAGTTGGGTTTTTCAGATAGTTAGGTTCAGTGAATTATCTGGAGCTAGTTCAGTCTTTGGATGTGGACGAGACTTGCTTGTCTTTGCGTATTGTGATGCTGGATCGAGCTGCTGCTTCTGGAGTTCTCTTTTGAAGACTATCTTAGAGTTATATTGTTCCGCTTCTAGTGTTATCTATTTTTCTTTCCCGCTGCTATTTTATTGTATCATATCTCTGATATATATTGATATCTGTTGATCATTGTATCAGATATTGTATAAAAGCTGTATATCAATGTATTATTCTATTATTCCGCTGTGTTGTTTACTTAATGTTGTTATAAGCTCCGGCGACTCGGATTTGAACGGTCGAATCTACGGCATTCGAGTTCGATGTAAAGTATGGATGTCGATTTTCGAGCGCGAAAAATCCGTATCGTTACAATAATCTTGCTACGGGAGCAAAGGTTTCATCAAAATCTATTCCTTCTTCTTGACAATAACCTTGAGCGACTAATCGAACTTTATTTCTAACTACCTCTCCTTGTTCATTCATTTTATTTTTATAAACCCATTTAGTTCCAATTATAGTTTTATTTTATGGTCTAGGAACAAGTTCCCAAACGTCATTTCTAGCAAATTGATTTAATTCTTCTTGCATAGCCAAAATCCATGAATCATCAGTTGATGCTTCTATTGGATTTTTGGGTTCAATAGTTGATATAAAAGCTACATTACTCATTTGACTTAGTTGATTTCTAGTTTTAACAACAGATTGCATATCTCCCAGTATATTTTCTATAGGGTAATCTTTTAGAAGTTTTGTCCTTTTATTAGGATAATCAATTTCATTATTAGTTTCAATAGGTTCTTGATTTTGAGTGATTAAATCCTCTTCATCATTTGTATCTTCAAAAATTTGAAATTTTCATCGAATGAAACATGCATTGTTCCTTCAATGGTATTAGTTTTTAAATTAAACACTCTGTACGCTTTACTTCTATTAGAATATCGATAAAGATACCTTTATCGAATTTAGGATCAAATTTATCTAAATTATCTTTTGTATTTAAAATAAAGCATTTACTTCCAAAAATTCTAAAATAAGATACCTTAGGTTTCTTTGAATAAAGAAGTTCATAAGATGTCTTATCAGTTAGAGGTCTAATTAAAGTTCTATTCAAAATATAACAGGCGGTAACAACTGCTTCTGCCCAAAAATTCTTTGGTAAATTACTATCTGTAAGCATAGTTCTCGCACACTCTTGAATCGTCCTATTTTTACGTTCTACGACTACATTTTGTTGTGCAGTTCTCGGAAATGAAAAATTGTGAGTTATTCCCTTTTTATTGCAGATTTCCTCAAACCTTTCATTTTCAAATTCACCACCGTGATCACTTCGAATAGTTATAATTTTTTTAGAGAAAATGGATTTTGAATTCTTTTTGAGAATGTATTAAAACATTCAAAAGTATCACTTTTATGTTTCAAAAATATTGTCCATGTAAATCTAGAATAATCATCTACAATTACAAAGACATATCTACTATGATTTATTGATAAAATTTGAGATGGACCAAATAAATCAAGATGAAGTAATTCAAGAAGTTTTGAAGTTGAAATCATATCTTTCAACTTAAAAGAATTTTTTCTAAGTTTTCCTAATTGACAAGTATCACATAAACTATCTACTTTAAAATTCATTTTAGGGAGACCTCTTACTAGATCATGTTTTGACAGTCTAGACAGGAGTTTGAAATTCAAATGCCCAAATCTCTTGTGCCAAATCCAAGGGTCACTTGTATTTGCCAAAAGACACAGGTTATCATTTGAAACTTTCATACTAAGAATATATATATATATATATTCTTTTTCCTGACTCCCTCAATTATAATGGTTGAATTATTATCTTCAATGTGACATTTATCTTTTTCAAATTTAATTTATAACCTTTATCACATAGTTGACTTATACTTAGCAGATTATGATTCAGATTCTTAACTAGCAAAACATTAGTAATAGTAGGAGTTTCAGAATTACCGACTTTGCCGATGCCAATCACATATTCTTTTGAATTGTCTCCAAAGTTAACCAATCCTCCATCTTTGTATATTATATCATTCAGTATATCTGGATTGCCAGTCATGTGTCTAGAACATCCACTATCAAGAATCTATTTGTTCTTTCTTATCTGCACAATTTGTCCGTTGTGGATTGATTCCTTAACACCCATAAAGCATGATTCCTGCACATCAAACAATTTTGGTAGATGACTTGAATTTGAATATTGATTATATGCAGACTTATGAAAAAAATGGTGATTTGAATACTTCTAAATTAGTATTAATGAATATAGCCATTTTAAAAACTTTTTAAAAAACAGATTATGAAACTTTGAAAACCTTGCTCTGATACCAATTGTGAGAAATGCGGATTACAGATCTTAAGGCTAAGATTAACAGTAAAGGGGAGGGGGTGAATAGTCTTAATAAAGAATTGCTAAATCTTTTTAACTTATGTTAATTTAGACACAAAAGTATGTAATATACAGACACAGATATGATCACAGAAATAATCACAGATGCAGAAATAAAATAAAAGCAGTAAAGGAAAGAACACACTGGATTTTATACTGGTTCGGAGTTACCCTACATCCAGTTCCGCAACACAAGTACGGATTTCCTTTCAAAAGCAATTGTACAATTACACCCTCGGTTTCAAGGCTACGAGGTACACCCTTCAGAATTTCGATTCTTTGGGTAGAGATACTTGATTCCCGGGCCACAAGTTTACCCAATTGATTTACTAAATCTACAGTCACACCTTTTCTTTTTTGATTGATTTCCAAGGCTACAATCACACCTTTTCCCTTTTGATTGATTTCCAAGGCTACAATCGCACCTTTTCTCGCTTAATAGATTACAAAGAAGTCTATAACTCTGAATAGCACTGAGAATCTTGTAGAGATAGTGATAGAGAATCAAACTAGAAGTAATCGAGTATGATTCAATGTTGATTTCGGCAGAGTAATGATAAGAATATGTATTAAGAAATGAGGAAGAAGAAGACGAGTGAAAACCAGAAAATTATGATTGAAAATTCATTGAAACTGACCCCTATTTACAGAAGAACAACAACCATGACCATTCATGAAGAGTTATGGCGAATAGAAACTTCTTTTGGAATTTGAATTTTTGAATCAAATTGTCACTATGTCGACATGGTCATGCTAGGCATGTCGACATCCCAAAGGAATTTTTGGTGTTTTTGATTTTCTTTGAAAATAACCTTTATCCTTTATAATAACTATTTTAAACTTTATAAATATACTTGACTATTAAAATTCATAAGTAAATATAAAGAATAATATATATAGATTTTAACTATAATTTTATATTTAAATCTAAGTATAAATATTTAAAAGTTAAATATATTATTTAAAAAGATAGTTTAAAATCAGGAGTAATTTGACTCTGAAAATAAAGATGTTTTTAGGCTAAAATTATTTAAAATCAGGATCGAGGGTGTTGAATCATTTAAAAAGAAAGTTTTGAAAACATTTTGAAAGCAGGATATAATTTTGAAAAATTATTTTGAATAAAAGTTAGCGGATACAAAACAATGTTCCACTAGATTTTTCGTAGGTTCCATCCTACTTAGGGTTCCATCCCTTTAACGGGCTCGAAGTGTATTCCATTCCACGAATAAATTGGATTTTAAGATGCCAGTGCTTTTCTACGAGTTTTAACAAAAATTCCTAATAATAATAAAAAATACTTATCCTTGAAATCTTGAACTCTTGATAGTCTCGATACTCATGGGTCTTCTATCTTGATATTTTATCTTGATATCTTGAATCTCTATACTGTACAGTCTTCATTCTTAGTACCTGCATGGTTAAATCTTGCATATACATATATATCTAAACTTATAATGTTAGTATTTATATTTTATAATCTATTTTAAGGTTGTTTTCATCAAAACCATCATCTCACGGACTAACAGAAACTTCAGTTTATGCTCGTTATTTATGGAATGTTTGTAGAGAATGTTTTGTACTTGAAATGTTTTGTACTTGAAATATTTGTAAAGAATTGTTACAAGAAAAGCTGTAGAAAAGTTGAAGCAGAATCTGACTGGCACTCAATCAAGAACTATTGCTCGGTGTCTACATGTAAAACGTAAAGTAGTTGACTTGTTGGACGAAGCAATGAATGAACCAGACAAACGGGAAAAACATGCAAAAAAGAAGAACGATCCTAGGAGTTGAATGTCTAATTAAGTATTTTGTATGGAGTTAACTTGCTTATTGTAATGTTGGTGAACTAATTATGAACTCGTTATGTTGTGTGACTATGTATGGTTTAAATGTATATTGGTGGAAAAGAATGGTATTTTGTATGGTGCAAATGAATGGTATTTGATGTAAACGACTGATGTTTTGTATGGTGCATATGAATGGTATTTGATGTAAATGAATGATGTTTTGTATGGTGCAAATGAATGGTATTTGATGTTAATGAATCACATGTTGTTATTTGATACAAGTTTATGTTATCGTATTTGATGTTAGTGAATAGTATTTGATGTTAATGAATGGTCTTTGAATGATATTTAATGTTAATGGATGTTATTTGAATGAAAATGAATGGCTACACTAAAGAGTTCTCTGTTTGATTGCTTTCAGCCGCAGACTCTTCCAAAGCTTCTCTTAGTAACAACCAATTAGACAATACAAGGATGATGCTTATTTTGCTATTCAGCTATTAACAACCGTACTCTGGGTAGTAGCTTCGGTTGTAAACAACCGTGTAATACCTTACATGCTTATTTTTTGTTCGGTTATTAACAACCATACTCTTTGCACTAACTTCAGCTGTAAACAGTCATGTAATACTGTGTGAGGTAATGCTTATTTTGTTGCTCGGTTGCAAACAACCATAAAATAATTCATTCAACGATGTGTAATCACCGAACCTCTGCTGTTGTAAACAAACATTGCTAGAGTCCCCATGGTGGTGGTACATCGATATTTTTTTTATTCATGGCATCTAACCACCATCCTTTCATAGAAATATACCGGTTGGCTCTATTTTCAATCATGCGATTGCTAATTACCGAAATATTTATTTTTTTTGCGTTTGTTATGTGCCTACCTTCTATTGATTTCTGAGTTGAATTAAATGTTAGCAACAATTTCAATCTTTTTTTAAAATTTTTATAGCAACATGTTCAAATTTTTTAAACTATTAAAATGAAAAACAATAACATATATGATACCAGTTTCTCCATTACACAAAAATTTCATCCATTACACAAAAATCTTAACTTTCATTGGATATATGATAACAATTACACAAAAATTTCAGGTTATTAACAATAAGCCCAAATTTTTTTAAACTTTTAAAATGAAGAACAATAACATATATGATAGCAATTTATCCATTACACAAAATTTCATCCGTTACTTTAAAATTTCATTCAATACACAATAAATACACTAACAGTAGATTAGAATTGCAATAAACATGAATTATCCATTACACAAAAATTTCAAGTTTTCATTGCATAACGTTACAACTAAAGTTAGTCGATGTGTGTTCAAGTAATTTGAGTTAAAAATGGGCATCTTTTTTGCCACATACGCTGGGCAAAGTTCCAGAAATTCAATTTGCTGATCAACATATAGTTTTGCTTCTTTAGTTGCCAATTTGACCAAAAGCTAGCCATGGGTGTGATTGGTACATTATGCCAAAGCATCAATTTAATATAATAGTAGTCTAGAATATTTGTGCAAAAAATAAATCTCTGTTTGTCTTCAAGATTTGGATCTCTTTTGTGTGGGAAAAATGTAAAACTTTGATGGTTGGATATATAAAGCACAACTTGATTGAATGCATTTGCAACTTAAGAACCTCGTTTTAGGCATTATCATCCAGTTATCTTTAAAACAAGGACTAGTGTCGCAATCGGTAGTTGACTTTAAAACTTTGTAGTTTGTTTTATCGAAATGCCTAACATATAAATCCTAATTATTCATCAGTTCTGTTAATATCAACTTCCTTTCTTCTCCCAAATTGGAATTTGGTTCATCAACTTGTTCAGCCATGCAACGAAATCTACAATTACCATCTCCCAAAACATCTTCAACCTTAATAATATATTGGTGTAGAAAAGCCGGTATGTGAGCTAAGTATTTAAAAGCAGAATTTGTTCATTTACATCACTCGTATAAAAATTTAATATCAAGTTTTTTTTTTCATTTTGGAAGCAATTTCTTGTTCACGCTATTAATAGTTTTTGCATTTGTAAAAGCAGAGAGATCTCATTTTGTAGATTTTTGACATTTGACTTGTTTGGTAGTTGATTGGTTCTTACTACCGATTGGTCTATCTTTGTGTTTCTCTATTTAGGTTTCAATATAGATGTCATAGCCGGTTAACCAATTTCTCTTAAGTTTAATAGTAAAACTTTCTTTTCCTTAGCAGTCCTTTAATGTAAGCAAACCTGAGTGTATGGATAAACTTGAGTGATTCTTAAACTTATGGAATATAATTTAATTGTCTCCAACGTTCATCTATGATTCGATCAACAGTGGAAGACCTTCAATGTGATATTTTTGTATTTCATGTACACTTGAATGACCATACACTAGCCAGTTCAAATGGTCGCAAAAGGGTGCATCCAAAGTAAAACAACTATGTTTTGCTATCTCTTTCACAATCTTATCCAATGCAATAAAAGATGTCTTATCTTGCAATCGTTTTAACAAAGGAACTAGATATGCAATTCGTACTGCTCTTAAACTTCTTTCAAAGCTAGCTTTTATTTCCGTATGTTGCAGACACAACATATTGTCCATTTTGGACCATACTATGTCAAATATTGATCTAGACATACCAAGATGTTTTTTCAATCGAGCATGCAAAGACTATACTCTAGTTGTTGTCCAATTATCATGGTGTTTAATTTTATTTGTCCATGCAAATGCAAAATATTCTTTGTATGCCAAACAGTGGTCATAAATATATTTCAAGCTTTTAGGATAATCTATCAAATCTTTTTGAAAATCATTGCAATACATCCAAAATTCATCTTCGAATGGTTTATGGACCACCTTCTTCTAATTTTGCAAAAAAAAAATCTCAAAAACTTCATTTGTTTTAAATTCCGGCTTTTAATTCATAATGACATTATTTCCCATTTTCCATAAACACATCATCAACTTTGCTTGTGGAATTTTTTTTCTAATTCCATTTATCAAGGCCTACTCTCTATTAGTAACTATAATCTCAGGTAGTTTATCATAAAAGTAATTTTTTTAGCTTGAGTAGCACCATTCGTACTTCTCTTTCCTCTCATGTGCTAGAAATGCATAAGCAATACTAAATGTTCGGTCTGTGGAAGTCATACCAACCATTTCTAACAAAAGCATATTATAACGGTTTTTTAATATGTACAATCTAATAATAGAATAGATGTAAAACACTTACACAATACGAACGATTTAAGATGAGACCACATTATGTCTATCAAATGATCGGTTTCCGTAGCATCCCCCTCAAAATACACATAATTCTTCTCTATAAGCAATTTCAATAATTGTTGCATCGTAGATCTACACTCTATTGCCAACAATTGCATTTTATATTTAGCATTGTAAACAGTCTTCAAATTTGAGGTATTTTCCAGAAATGACTTTTTGTTGGTAACTAATACTTCTCTTAGAGGTACATCTACAATACTCTTATCTTCTAAATTTATTTTCCGCTCGCCAGTCAACCTTGTAGCATACAGATGCCCTTCTAAAGAATAAGAAAGTTCATGATTATGTACCCCGTAGATTAAGGGTATTTTTCATTTATCTTCCTCTATATACATGCCCTTTAATAGAAACAGGCAGTTGCATTTTCTAGCGTGTAACAACTCGAAATTTAACCCATAATAATTAATTCAATAATTAATGAAATAATAAAATAACTTTGTGATATTATCAGAATCGAGCCACGGGAGTTGCACCGCTGTGTCCATGGTCATTTTCTGGTCAATTTTTATATATAGAACGTCGAAAACCGAGCTAATATGAGCTAGAAACAAAATAAAAAAGAAAAGAATTATATATATACATATGAAACAAAATAAATAAGAAAATAATTATATATATATATATGTATGTATGTATGTATGTATATGTGTGCGTGTGTGTGTGTAGTGGGCTAGGTCGACCAAGAGGTCGACCTTACCAAGCCCTGGGTCGATCGGCCGACTGATCGTGGAGGAGGGGCGGTCGACCGACCAACGGTATGGAATGAAAAAATTCTTCGTTCCAGAGGTTTTCAAACACGTGTTTTTATTCGTTAGCCCCATCTGGTCCCCGTGCTTCCATCTGACGGTTCTTATTCAGCCTATGACGTGGTTGCATCCTATTCAATCTCCAAATCCAACGGTCGAAGATCCACTTCTACCCTTATAAATAGAACCCTAGGCCTAACACTTTTTCTCATTTTAGATTTTCTCCGCTTAGGTTTGCCTTTTCTGGAAGGACCCGGAAAGGAATAATTTAGCAAGGAGAGAATCTTTGTAATAAAAATATTTTAATACCCTTAAGTGGATTTGGGAAGACCAAAAGGGAAGAGCTTATGACCACAGATTAGTGATTGTAATTAGTTTGATTTTTGAGTAATTTAAATAATATGGTTTTCAATAGTTATAGTTTTACTATGATTTTTGAAATAACTTTTTTAGTAGTTATTTATAGTTTCTAGGATTATTTTCAGTCTATTTCTTTTAGCTATTCTTTTCAGTTAATTTCAGTTAATTTTTGTTAATTATAGCTTTTCAATTTATTTACAGTTTATTTATAGTATTTTAATTTATTTACTATTATTTATGCGTTATTTGCATCTTTTTCCTACGCTTTGGATTTTATTTTATTTTCAGTTCTTTTTTATTTTCTCCCTCTTCTCCACATATGGATTAGAATACATTAAACGCGAATATGGACTAAAATTACAAGAAAACAGAAATAATGGAAGACAAGATGTAAATTATAAAGACTGTAATAAAAATGGAATTAAGACTGAAATTGAGCCTAATTATGATATTAATGTTAGAATTTGACTAATTAAAAGATAATTGGCCTAGTTGTAACTTAAAATTATAACTAAAAGGAGTATAAGATGAAAGAAACTTATTTTTACACTTAGACCTTAGCCTAAGTAATAAGCATGATTATAACATAGGTCATAATAAGATAAATAACAGAATGAAACTTATTTTAAGACTTAGGATAAATTAATAAGCATAGATAGCAAGAACAAAAACATTAACGACCCGAAACACTCTATACGCTCCTGCCATCCAGCTCACCACCTGAAACACCCGAAACACTCTAAACACTCGATCCCGAAAATTCCAGATAATTATGAAAAAGAAGAAAGAGATAGAAGAAGAAGAACAGAAACATTAACATCTCACATTCGCAGCGGATAAAATATAATAATAAATAATAACGGTCTACAAAAGAATATTATATCCATCGGTTACATTTAACATACATCAGAGTTTCACATTATATACAGTCACTGAATATTTATAATTATCATGACTCAGATTGACAATAATATAAATACAGCGGAAACACTCTATACGCTCCTGCCATCCAGCTCACTTCCTGAGCTTCAGAACGTACCTACCTGAAAATCTGTAGTACTCGGTCTGACCCCAGCATTACACTAAAGTAACACCTGGGTCAGGCTGGAAACCAGCGTGAGTAAACCCAACTAACATGGAATACCACAGCAATAATTCATATAAACCCCGGTAATTCAAACAAATTTTACAAGTCATAATTTGTCATAGACATAACTTATTTTCTAATTAAGTTTCTAAGTGTCCAAAAATTTAGATTTAATAATCCAAATCATTTAAATCCAATCATTCCAACCTATCAATTTCTCATATTAATTTATAAGAAATTCGAAGTGGTTTCGGGTATTTCCCAATACCCGATCCCGGCCTCTTCGAGTCTCATGTCATCCTAACCCAAGTTATACACACAGAAAAAAACACATTCATTTCATATCAGAAATAACAACTCATTCAAAGCATCCAATATCATTCAATCGTCCATAAGCATAGTTTGTTCGCTACCGATATTAATTAAATTAATTCTGATTGAATTTCTAACCTCAACCATTTAGAATTCTTCGCTTGTCGTTAATTAATTTCCAAATCAATTAACCAATCAATCCTTCATTTTTTAATCTTAACTAATCACCTTGGTTTAAATATGTTTTCTGTTACATTCATATAATTATCTTTGTTTAGTTACTCGATATTAATTATTCTCATCCAAATTCAATAAGTATCCTTTAATTACCCTTGGTTTAAATATGTTTTCTGTTACATTCATATAATTATCTTTGTTTAGTTACTCGATATTAATTATTCTCATCTAAATTCAATAAGTATCCTTTAATTACCCTATAAATTTGTTGACTATATTAATTTCATTTATTCTTAATTGCTTATATGAATTAATTCTCATAAGACACTTATTATGAGTTAATCAATCTTCGATTACACTATTAATTATAAAACCCAAGGATTTTCAATTATATTTTAATTTATCCTAATCAAATCTATTTATCTTAATTAAGCCACAATATTAATCATTTTCGATTAATTCCAAACTGTAATTAACTATCCTTTTATTTACTTCATTAAATAAATCAATTACTCCTTTATTAATCATCTTAATTAATCTCTTGATTAATTTCACCAAGTAAATATATTTTATTAATACCATTAAGTAATTTCTATCAAACCATCTATTGGTATTCTAAATTAATTCGACTAAACTAACTTAAACCTTAATGAATTCAAACCTTTACTTACTAATTAATCAACTTGATTTATTAATTAATTTAATTAATAAATTATCCATTTCAATTACCCTACTATTTCGATGAATCACAAACCATTAAACCCTTATTAACTCGAGAATCAAACAAAACCAAAGTCACAGATTATCAGCACACATTCAAACAACTCAATCAATCAACCAATTATTTAAATTTAACCATTTAAATTTAAATAAAGAAACTCGACAGAGTGGGATTTACTCACCTTTGATTTTTTTGCAATCCAAACTCGATCTCGGTTTATTTCTTCCAGATTTAAACCTTGTATAAACAGTTATAAAATTTATTAATATTCGAAATAATCGAACAATTAATTTTCATTAAATTAATTAAATTAATTATTCACTAGTGATTTAGTTCTAAACTGATGATTAAATTTTAAACTAATTCCCATTTAACAATTTTCTAAAATAATTAAATAAGTTGATTGAACAAATTAATTTTCAAATCCATTATTTTAAATAAAACAATAAATCTAAAATACGTGCATAACCATATTTTTTTTTAAACTTCATATGCACATATACAATATTCTATATAGATTTAAAAATCTGTCTCTAAATAACTCCTCAACATTTAAATTCCCATTTCTTTTTCAATCTAATGTTAAACCGACAGAATGGTTCCAAATATAATTTGTTGTGCCCACCTTAAACCTATATATTAAACAACCGAACATGATTACTTTCACACGTTTTCAAATTCATATTTTCAAACCCAAATTCGAATTCAAAATAAAAGAACAGAAAAGAAGTCCCTACCCTTGAAGTCGATTGGCCGAGACCCCTTTCCTAGCTCGAACGCAACAGCAGGCTTCACCAACCCATCGCCGCACCATCCCCTTCGCGTGCGAACATCGCGCCCATGACCTAGCTCACGCATGATCCAAGTCATGATAGCCAAGATCTGCAACACTTGCGCGAGCCTCATCGCCATCCACACAATCGCGACCCAACCCTATTCGTGAACCATCCTTTCGCATCACCCCCCTTATCTTTCCCGTGTCGATTTTTGCGCAGGACCAAAAGGCTACGGCCATTGATTTAAGTTAATTTTAATTTTTTTTCTTTCAATCGAGAACGAAAGGGGTTGAGAAACTAGCAGGGTCGGCTTCGGCATGTTTTCTTGATTTTGATTTAGGGGAAAGCGAATCTGATTTTAAGGAAGAGGGGATTTACGATTTCACTAGAAAGAGGAGGAGATTCGCTCGGCCATTATTATATATTTTTTGCGTTCGATTCTGCTTGATGATTAGAGAAGGGACGAGGATAAATTATAGAGTTTGGGGAATTGGCTTCCTGAATACGCTTGGTTCAGAAAATATCTTCCTAATTTACTCCAAATTTAATTATAATATAAAACTTTAAAACGTCTTGTTAATCGTGAGTTAAATTTTTGAACTCCTCTTAAAGAATGCCGCTAGGCGATTATAAGGTTTTACCCGCATTCTGAACACAATGGAACATGTTTCGGAAGCTAATTTGATCGTATGGGCAAGTTACACAAGAAAACGATCAAATTCCAATTAAATCGATTAAATTAATTTCTAAGCGTTTCGAGCTGCCAGGGTCAAACGACAACTCCGATTGCTCCGAAAATTAAAATCCGATAATAACTAACTATTACGGATCCAATGGAACTGGTTTCGTCGAATTTCGAGACTGTGCCCCGGAAGGCTATTTTTAAATTCAATTTAAATGATATAAAATTAAAATTGAACAAACCATCTTTAAATTAAATTTCAACTATTCTATTATCTTCAGTATCATCATTATAAATTTTGTAAGCCTTCAAATTATTTTAAACAGGCTTAGAAATTTCAGATTCAACAATTTACTCAATTTCAATTATTAAATTCAATATTTAAACTATATAATTCAATGATTTAATTATCAAGTAAATAATGATGTCTGGAATTCAAGTTAAAATTAACTTTTAAATATTTAAAATCAATTAATTATTCCGATTTAATTTGTTAAAATTTACGGGTCGTCACATTCCTTCCCCCTTAAAAGAATTTCGTCCCCGAAATTACTAGTTAGGAAGAATGGACCAATACCCGTTTACCTTTTCTCCCAAAACCAGAATTGTCTTTTATAAAAGACTTCTTATCTTTCTTACTAACTTCCCAAACTCTCTCACAGTTTTCAAACAATCCCTTTTTCTCAACATTCAAATTTCAATTTAAAACCAAAATTTAAAATTATCAAAATTTTCTCAAAATTTTTCCAACTCCCTAAATTTCCGAGAAATTTTGCCAGCGTCTCCTTTGCGCGGCTAGCTCGGTACAACTACAAAAGGCCTCTACGGGCTCCCAAATTCCAAAAAGAAAACAGAAAGCCAAGTGGCTAGATCAAAAACCCAATCCAATTCATACAGAAATTAAAATACATATCTTTTGTCGGGCAATTCACATTTATCTTTTGGAATAAAATCCAATTTTTCTTTACCCCTTTAATACCTGCATATCTTACTTAGCAACAATATTCGATCTTAACCATTCAAATCATTTTATACATTTCTACACACAAGTTTTCACAACTACTTCTATGCAAATTAGTTTCCCCCGTCTTTATACGAATTCCATTTATTTTCAATTTTGAATATTGAATTTTTATCTTTCATTTATAATTAATTCATAATAGTATTTTAAATTAGTTTCATCCACTATTTTATTTTGGTTTCAAATTTGAAATCGTTTTATTGCTTAACAAAAGATTTTCTCAAAAATTTTCAAAAATGTTCAAACTCCCAAAATTTTCGAAATTTTTTGACAGAGTCTCCTTTGCATGGAGGAGCTTTTGCAATTTGACAAGAGATATAAATATATATACATCGACCCACCCGGTCAGAAAAAGCAAAAACAGTTCATATTTCCTATTTGTATTACGTAGGCATACCTTTACTTAGTATTTCAAGCAAGCAGCTTATTAATTTTAGCAATTAGTGCAATCCAAATCCAGCCAAACAGCCTTCAGGTACCTGTACTTACTCAATTTAAACATATAAGCACCATATATATGAAGTTTATAACATTTCTCTTACTTAAACAACTATAACGCTTCAATTCTAAAAGAAATGCGTTCAAAATAACTTCCATGAGCAATTTATATGTTTTCAAAACTAATTCAATTGTTTTCCACCAATTCATATATCATTCCGTTCAATCTTATTGGTTTACAACTCAACTGCCATTCAATTAATTTTTTAATCCAAACAAGCTCATATTCAATTCAATTGATTCAAAATCAATTTTTATTTGCCTCTATTAATTTATAGAATTTTAATTACTTTTGTTTACGTCAAACGACAACTATTTTTATGCAATTTCGACTATATTCGCCTAACATAGTATTTATTTTAGTCTATAACTATTTCAAATTACTTTTCAACCCATTCTGTAATTAATTCCACTTCATTTCTAATTTATTCACCAACCATTCATTGCATTTCATTTCATTTCCGCAATTGTTCCATTCAAAACAATTTATTAAGCTTGGCTCATTCAATACTTATAAATTAATAACCATTTTCCAAATTAAATTAATCTAAGCTTTTATTTAATGGGCTTCCACTCTTATTCGAAGCCAAGCTTCCATAAATTTTAAACTTAAGTTAATTTACTTTTATTTATTCCAACATTAACTTAAGTTTACTTTTTATTTGATTCTCATTTAATCAAATTCCATTAAATTCAGTTAGCCCATCCCTTTTAAATTTTAATTTTAATTCACCTTCTCAATTTCCAAAATAATATCCAAGCACATACTTAACTCATTTACACTTTAAATTAATATGCCACCGAGCTTAAGTTCAGTCTGATAATCCAATTCCAATCACAACTTTGATTTAGTTTTTTTTTCAATCAAACTTCATCCATTTATTATTTAATTCGATTAATCCATTATAAATTTTTAATTTACTTACTTAATTCGTTATCGAAATTATTTTATTAATATAAGGTCATTCTCAATTTATTTCTATTCACTTGGGTTTTGTTTTGCAACTCAAACCATTTCTATTATAATCACTTCTCATATCCAATTTACTTGCAAATTTCATTAAATATTATTCAAATCACCTTTGAATTTTATTTGTAATTCAAACCATCACATTTTTCAATCCAACTCTATTTTATTTTTATTTTACAACATCTCCTCTTATTTAATTCATTATCAAATCTAACTCGAATTCTATTCACAATTCTAATTCATTTCCAAACTCCATTATTAATTTACAATCCATTTATTTACCAAAGTTAAATTTTATTAACATACTCAATCAAACAATTATTTAATCAATTAGCTTATTTCCAACTTCTAAATAAATATTCGATTTTAATTACAAAATCACTTCATTAAAATTCTAGTTTGGATTTCCTTTTATTTCCCCAAAATTCCAACATCTTTATTTAAAAAATTTAGAAATGCTTTTAAATTCACATCAGACTAATAAAATAGCTCTTTTATAAAAATATTTATTATAACTTGATGTCTCAACTAGTCCATCCTTGTTCTCACAGAAATTCAGTCATACGTTGATCAGGCGTATGACTGAAAATCTATAAGTACTTGGTAAACCCGTTTTCAACCCCCAGTGAAAATACTTGGAAAACAATTTTATTGAAAATATTGAAAGCATTTTGAAATAGAGGAAGTATCTTTGGTAATGCTCTGGAAATCATCACCCCCATCCATGGTCACAGTTACATCCAGGGTTACGTTGCCGTCGCAGCAAAAGTCCATGTAACTGCAGGCTCTCCGCGGCCTCTTGATTACGCCATGGATCCCACATAACAGATCACAATTACATTCCAGGGTTACGTTGCCGTCACAACAAAAGTCCATGAAACTGCAGGCTCTCAGCGGCCTTTGATTTTCGCTGTCGAAATGAAACCTCTCCACTCCTACATAGGTCACAGTCTACCGATATAAAATCAAACACAGACTGTTGGCTCTCAGCGGCACACAAGACTTTCGCTATGTTATACCATAGGTCGCAGTTACATCCTGGGTTACGTTGCCATCGCAGCAAAAGTCCATGTAACTGTTGGCTCTCAGCGGCACACACGACTTTCGCTATGGTATACTCAACTCATAATCCTCAGGAACTAGTTTTGTCCGGACTCCTCACAGGATCAACTTTGGAACCCCCCTTGGGGATCAAGGCAGCACCACCCGGTGGCACTCTTGAGAAGTTCATTTCAAGGGAGCGCCTTTTTCCCCAGAGCCATCATCAAAACACTCTACACTATACACATATAGTATCTTCAAATCATACACCTAGTATGATCTCATACAAAGCTCCTTTACACAAAATCGATTATCTCAAAATCGATAATTCACAAACTAGGCTTCCCGAATTTTAATATTGATTTTACCCAAAAATCGAAAGCCTTTCCAAATCCAAAGGTTCCCAAAAACCTTTTCCAAATTCCTCATAAGACCCTTTATATATATATATATATATAATTCTAAAAACTTTGGATCTTTTCAAACTTGTATAAAACTCTTTTTATACTTCAGACACCTTCAAAAATCCTTTTCTTCCAACAATAGATTTAACAAGAAAAGATTTATCTTATATAACAAGATATATAACTTTGTTTATTCAAAATCAAATATTCAAATTTGATTACTTTTTCCAATATCAATTTCATTCAAATCCGTACGATGTACACATAACGTCCGTACGCTATACCAATCTGATCGCGCACTCGATCACACAATTTCACTTCCAAGCTAGTATCGTCCATCTGACTTCCTAGTGCGGACACAAATCTGATTTCTTGATTAGAAACCGTCATTCTCCTTGCATAGCCATAACTATGATAGAGAATATCTAAAACCAATCAACAATCCATATCCAAGTTCGCCATCGAAATCCGAGTGAAAAATCCCAACTCGGATCGATATAACCATCTCGAAATTCTATGCTCGAATCTGGATCAAATCACTATGCGAATAGAACAAAATACGTACATCCTACGTATTTATTTCCATTGATTATCAGCCAAATCAATTCCATTTCTATTCTCATTCACTTGAATTTTCATTCACTTAGTTACAATTGTCTCAATTCCATTGAATTATGACTTCAATTCTTATCTCAGTTGGGTATTAAATCCATAACAGTTTGAACTCCGACCAGTTTATATTTAGAAAATAGCTTGGAAATTTTAAAAAAAAAATAGATAAGTAGGTGAAAATAATTATTAGTTTGCAAAATAGCTATAAAATAGGTAATTAATTGTAAAATAGTTGAAAGATAGCTAAATAGTTTCATAAATTTCAAATAATTGCAAAATAGTTGTAAAATAAAAATTAGTTTGTGAAATAGTTGAAAAATAGTAATTAGTTTAGAAAACAGTTGAAAAATAGTAATTAGTTTAGAAAACAGTTGAAAAATGATTAAATAACTCCAAAAATAATGGTAAAACAAGTATAAAATAATCTGTCTTTAAGAAAGAAAGGTTGTATATATTTAATAACTAAAAAAATAAGTTTATATCAAAACAATTTATATTGAAAATAGTAAAGAGTCAACCGTTCAATTCCCCAACAATCCAATGTAAATTTACACTTTCATTTAAATTGATCCGATTCCAATTTGAACAACTCCAATTTCCATTGGGCTTGATTTATTCCCAATTTAAATCAAATTCCATTTGATTTCAATCCTGTTTACTTTAATTATAATTTCAAATTATTCCAATCAATTTGAATTATTATCAATTGAACCCATTTCATATTCAATCATTTCAATTTAATCCAATTCAATTTCCCATTTAAATTTTAAACTTACACATCTTCAATCACCAATCCAATTACTTCAAACCAAATTCAAATTTGAACTAATTCAATTCAACCTTGAATTTAAACTATCTCCAATTATAGAAATTCGAGTTAAATTCTCAAAGGTTGGTTTATCTCTTTAAACCAAATTAACCTTTATTTAAAGTTTTTAAACAATGTTAAATTTCTAAGTCCAATTCTCAAAATTCCATTTTAAATTATCTTAACCTATGTATTTCAATGTTCAAATAAGAATTCAATACAATTTTATTTTAAAAATTTAATTTATTATTAAATTTTATCTTCCAGTTCGAAGCCAGTTCTTAAACAAATTTAATTTACAACTTAATTATTCAAATTTATTTTAAAACATCCGTCCATTTTCAATTTTAAATCTCAAACCCGTTTTGAGATCACACAAATTCTCAATTCAAATCAACCATTTAACTTTCCAAGTTAAATTCCAATTTCATCTTGAAATTTCCAATTCTGGTTGCTTTCTACACTTATTTAACTTTCTCAAAGTTAAATTCCAATTTACTTAATCCAATCAACCTTACTCAATTTGAATTTCCACTTCAAACTTCAAAATTCTTTCCCTCTTATAAGTCCAAAACTTATATTACTTTGGGTTTTTACATCACACTTCAGGGAAAAATCAAAACTCAACCTCTTAGAGTTTATTTCAAATTATCTTTGATATCATGTATATCCATACATATATACATATTTATTTCTTGGCCCTCCCAGCCATGTTTAAAATTTTAACCCACCTTTGGTTTTAAACTCAAATTAAATTTCAAACAACCCATTGTTTGCAGCAAGTCCCGGTTATCCAAATAATACTTATTTATTATTTTTCATTACTTTGAAACAAAATTTCTGAATTCTGGGACCAGATTTAGAATTACATTTTCAATCCATTATAATTTTAATTTGGTTGTATTTCTATTTCTACTTAATTTAATTCCAATTCAAAACTTTAGTTTGGTTGTATTATATTACTTCTTAATTTTAATTTCAATAATTAACAACCAATCACCTTAATATTTATTAGAAGGAAATATTGCTTTATGTATCAAAACATATATTTTATATAAAATCATTTAAAATCTTTATATAAGAAAATAACAAGTACGCGCTTATATATATATATATATATATATATATATATTCTTAACTCATTCTAGAGTACTACATACTCTATTAAATGAGTAATCCCCACCAGAGCCAAGGTTCTCGCTTAACCTTTCAGTTCTAATACCAAATGTAACGACCAGAAATTTTCGATCCCAAAAATTCCAGATAGTTATGAAAAAGAAGAAAGAGATAGAAGAAGAAGAACAGAAACATTAACATCTCACATTCGCAGCGGATAAAATATAATAATAAATAATAACGGTCTACAAAAGAATATTATATCTATCGATTACATTTAACATACATCAGAGTTTCACATTGTATACAGCCACTGAATATTTACAATTATCATGACTCAGATTGACAATAATATAAATACAGCTGAAACGCTCTATACGCTCCTGCCATCCAGCTCGCCTCCTGAGCTCCAGAACGTACCTACCTGAAAATCTGTAATACTCGGTCTGACCCGAGCATTACACCAAAGTAACACCCGGGTCAGGTTGGAAACCAGCGTGAGTAAACCCAACTAACATGGAATACCACAGCAATAATTCATATAAACCTGGGTAATTCAAACAAATTTTACAAGTCATAATTTGTCATAGACATAACTTGTTTTCAAATTAAGTTTATAAGTGTCCAAAAATTTAGATTTAATAATCCAAATCATTTAAATCCAATCATTCCAACCTATCAATTTCTCATATTAATTTATAAGAAATTCGAAGTGGTTTCGGGTATTTCCCAATACCCGATCCCGGCCTCTTCGAGTCTCATGTGATCCTAACCCAAGTTATACAAAAAAAAAACATATTCATTTCATATCAGAGATAACAACTCATTCAAAGCATCCAATATCATTCAATCGTCCATAAGCATAGTTTGTTCGCTACCGATATTAATTAAATTAATTCTGATTGAATTTCTAACCTCAACCATTTAGAATTCTTCACTTGTCGTTAATTAATTTCCAAATCAATCCTTCATTTTTTAATCTTAATTAATCACCTTGGTTTAAATATGTTTTCAGTTAGATTCATATAATTATCTTTGTTTAATTACTCGATATTAATTATTCTTATCCAAATTCAATAAGTATCCTTTTAATTACCCCATAAATTTATTGACTATATTAATTTCATTTATTCTTAATTGCTTATATGAATTAATTCTCATAAGACACTTATTATGAGTTAATCAATCTTCGATTACACTATTAATTATAAAACCCAAGGATTTTCAATTATATTTTAATTTATCCTAATCAAATCTATTTATCTTAATTAAGCCATAATATTAATCATTTTCGATTAATTCCAAACTGTAATTAACTATCCTTTTATTTACTTCATTAAATAAATCAATAACTCCTTTATTAATTATCTTAATTAATCTCTTGATTAATTTCACCAATTAATTATATTTTATTAATACCATTAAGTAATTTTTATCAAAACATCTATTGGTTTCCTAAATTAATTCAACTAAATTAACTTAAACCTTAATGAATTCAAACCTTTACTTACTAATTAATTAACTTGATTTATTAATTAATTTCATTAATAAATTATCCATTTCAATTACCCTACTATTTCGATGAATCACAAACCATTAAACCCTTATTAACTCGAGAATCAAACAAAACCAAAGTCACAGATTATCAGCACACATTCAACCAACTCAATCAATCAACCAGTTATTTAAATTTAACCATTTAAATTTAAATAAAGAAACTCGACAGAGTGGGATTTACTCGCCTTTGATTTTTTTGCAATCCAAACTCGATCTTGATTTATTTCTTCTAGATTTAAACCTTGTATAAATAGTTATAAAATTAATTAATATTCAAAATAATCGAACAATTAATTTCCATTAAATAAATTAAATTAATTATTCACTAGTGATTTAGTTCTAAACTGATGATTAAATTTTAAACTAATTCCCATTTAACAATTTTCTAAAATAATTAAAATAAGTTGATTGAATAAATTAATTTTCAAATCCATTATTTTAAATAAAACAATAAATCTAAAATGCGTGTATAACCATATTTATTTATTTATTATATTTTTTTTTAAAATTCATATGCACATATACAATATTCTATATAGATTTAAAAATCTATCTCTAAATAACTCCTCAACATTTAAATTCCCATTTCTTTTCCAATCTAATGTTAAACCGACAGAATGGTTCCCAATATAATTTGTTGTACCCACCTTAAACCTATATATTAAACAACCGAACATGATTACTTACACACATTTTCAAATTCATATTTTCAAACCCAAATTCGAATTCAAAATAAAAGAACAGAAAAGAAGTCCCTACCCTTGAAGTCGATTGGCCCAGACCCCTTTCCTAGCTCGAACGCAACAGCAAGCTTCGCCAACCCATCGCCGCACCATCCCCTTCGCGTGCGAACGTCGCGCCTATGACCTAGCTCACGCGCGATCCAAGTCACGATAGCCAAGATCTGCAACGCGTGCGCGAGCCTCATCGCCATCCACACGATCGCGACCCAACCCTATTCGTGAACCATCCTTTCGCATCGACCCCCTTATCTTTGCCGTGTCGATTTTTGCGCAGGACCAAGAGGCTGCGGCCATTGATTTAAGTTAATTTCAATTTTTTTTCTTTTAATCGAGAATGGAAGGGGTTGAGAGACTAGCAGGGTCGGCTTCGACATGTTTTCTTGATTTTGATTTAGGGGAAAGCGAATCTGATTTTAAGGAAGAGGGGATTTACGATTTCACTAGAAAGAGGAGGAGATTCGCTCGACCATTATTATATATATTTTTCGTTCGATTTTGCTTGATGATTAGGGAAGGGACGTGGATAAATTATAGAGTTTGGGAAATTGGCTTCCTGAATATGCTTGGTTCAGAAAATATCTTGCTAATTTACTCCAAATTTAATTATACTATAGAACTTTAAAACGTCTTATTAATCGCCAATTAAAATTTTGAACTCCTCTTAAAGAATGCCGCTAGGCGATTATAAGGTTTTACCCGCATTCCGAACACAATGGAACATGTTTCGGAAGCTAATTTGATCGTATGGGCAAGTTACACAAGAAAACGATCAAATTCCAATTAAATCGATTAAATTAATTTCTAAGCGTTTCGAGCTGCCAGGGTCAAACGACTACTCCGATTGCTCCGAAAATTGAAATCTGATAATAACTAATGATTACGGATCTAATGGAACTGGTTTTGTCGAATTCCGAGACTGTGCCTCGGAAGGCTATTTTGAATTCAATTTAAACGATATAAAATTAAAATTGAACAAACTATCTTTAAATTAAATTTCAACCATTCTATTATCTTCAGTATCATCGTTATAAATTTTATAAGCCTTCAAATTATTTTAAACAGGCTTAGAAATTTCAGATTCAACAATTTACTCAATTTCAATTATTAAATTCAATATTTAAACTATATAATTCAATGATTTAATTATCAAGTAAATATTGATGTCTGGAATTCAAGTTAAAAATAACTTTTAAATATTTAAAATCAATTAATTATTCTGATTTAATTTGTTAAAATTTACGGGTCGTCGCAGGTACAAAACAATGTTCCATTAGATTTTTCATAGGTTCCATCCTACTTAGGGTTCCATCCCTTTAATGGGCTCGAGGTGGATTCCATTCCACGAATAAACTGGATTTTAAGATGCCAGTGATTTTATAGGAGTTTTAAAAAAAATTCCTAATTAAAAAATAAATTACTTGAAATCTTGAACTCTTGATAATCTTGATATTCTTGACACTCATGAGTCTTCAATCTTGATATCTTGAATCTCTATACTGTACAGTCTTCATTCTGGGTACATGCATGGTTAAATCATGCATATACATATATTTCTAAACTATAATGTTAGTATTTATATTTTATAATCCTATTCTAAGGTTGTTGTTATCAAAACCATCATCTCACGGACTAATAATCTCCCCCTTTTAATGATGACAACATTTGTTTATAAAGTATTACTTCTATCCTAATAACTCTCCCTTAATCTATGCCTAACTATCCTATTTTATACTTCTCGCCCTTTGTCATCAACAAAAAAAAAACTCCAAACTATATAACTCCCCCTTATTCTTGTACTAAAGTACCTACATTAATAGACTATAAAATGGAGTATATAATAGATAGATTAAGAGATAATTATACTGATAGACATGATAATAAATTAAAGATCATATACACATCAATGTGTATTTGTACATGTTTTGTACAACAAACATCAAACCAAATTAAAACATTAATGCACACCAATATCAATCTATATCAATCAAATTAAAGCAAATCAAATCAAATCAAGCAAAAAATTCAAACAAAGCAATCAAATAAAATCAAATATTACGAGGAATTCCCAACCATCCTTCTTCTCCAAATATAGGGTCTGCTTTAATGGCGTCCCAATTTTCATTATCATTGGTTAGAGAGACTGGAGGATGTGCTTCGTCATCATCCTTGTGCAAGGAGGAAATCATCCATCGTATTGCATCGAAATTCCTTTCTTGCTCCTTGATCATCTGCATTTGACTCAATTCTAAGTGTCGCTGGTTACGGAGAATGAACGATTGAAAGAATTAAGAGTTTCTTCAAGATTCTTGAATAAATTATGAGTTGGATTGGCCATATTCGAGTTTGTGAGAAGAATGAGAGACAAAGTGGATAAGAAATAATATTCAGTGATGAATTTTGAAAGAAATAGGAATTTATAGGTGTAGAAATTCATTTGAAATGAATAGACATAAGGTAGTTATTCAAATTTCAAATTCAAAATGAAATGTCATTTTTGACCAGTACATATCGACATGGTCATAGGGGGGATGTCGACATGGTCCAGTGAATTTTGATGACTTATTTTGATTTTGTGAATAATTGTATATATATATATTTATATAATATACTAGCATTTATTCTGGAGATAAGATAAGCTAGATAATAGAAAAGAAATTCCATTTCATTTCATACTAAGACGATACATTAATTAAACATAAAGAACGACGTGAAATTTCAAATTAAAACAAATTAAAACTAATACAACATGAAATGGTAAAACTAGTTAGGGGATGATGAAGATGAAGATAATCCAAGCTTCTTGCTGGCTTTGGAAATAAACTTGTTCATGTTGGATGAAATTTTATCCAACTTCTTACTAACAGATCGCTTATGAATCCGTTGATTCTCAACAATGGTCTTTTGGTTTTTGAGAAGAGTTTTGTTGGATGGATTAGGAGGATAGTCGATGCTTTCCAAAGAAGTTTCACCTTCTTCTTCTTCTTTAATTTCCATTTCATCCCCTTCTTCATCTTCTTCCTCTTCCTCTTCTTCCATCTCCTCATGAGCCAAACGCTCTTCCTTTTCGGCAAGAGTCTCATAAGGTTGAAAAACAAATGAAATTTTCATAAGCGAAATGTTGGAATGATTGAAAACTTTTCTAAAACATATTCTTCTCCTTTGAAATCCACTCCAAAATAGTTAAAAATCCGAGTGAGATAAATTACATGATATAAAGTATTCTCACCCATTTCAAGATTTTTGGGACGAAGTTCATCCAAAATAACTTGGGCCCAATTAATATCATAATTTTCAATAATAGCAAAAAGTTCTTTGCAAACTTTTGAGTTTGGATTGTTAAAATTTCTCCATCTTGGGGTCAAAGTATGTTGTAAAAGAAGATTAACAATTCTAGCTTGTGGTCGAAAGTTTCGATTTTTGAATTCAAAATCATCATTTCCTTCGAAAATGTGATGAAATGTCTCACGATCATTTTCATTGAATTTAAAATTAGAAAGATCCATTCTCATGCTTTTGCAATTGAGAATGGTACCCAAAAGATTACAATTTAAAACAATTCTAGTGCCTTTGACACTACTCCAAATTTCATCATCATTTCCAATATAAAATCCATGGTTTAAATTTGCATAGAAAATTTTAACAAGATTTGGATAACAGATGAAATCATTTTGAGAAGCATCAATATAACTAAGAATTTGATTGCTTGCAAAAAGAGAATCAATTTCATAAGAAGAGAAATCTTGAAATGTAACAAACTTTCCGGGATGGACTTTTCCATAGTTAGCATAATTGATGTATGCTTTTATTGCCTCGGATCATTGAAGAGTTTCTCTTTTATCTTTTTGGAAATTCTCATGGTGGAGGGGTTACTTGAAGAAGCCATTAGAGTAGAGAGTAGAGATCTTGAAGTTTTGAAATGAGAGTTTGAATTTGAAAATGAGAGCGAAAATATGTGATAAAAGATAGTGAATAAATAGATTCTCAAAGGACATGTTCTCTGGTCAAAAGATGCCTTTTCAGAGAATTGAATGAAGTGAAAATGTGAAGGGAAATTCAACCATTTGAATTCAAATTTCAAATTTTAAATTCTGTACCCATGTCGACATCATGGTAGGGACCATGTCGACATGTTCTTGTGAATTTCTATGATTTATTTTCCTTAAGTACTCTATTATATATATATATACTTATTATTTTTAATGTCTATATCTATATATTTGGAATATTATTAGAATTATAGTATATTCCATAATATTATTATACTATTAAAAATAATAATAAAATAATAATATAATAGCAAAAACTTTAAAATTCAAATGACACACCAATTCAAAATCAATCAATCAAGCAATCAAGAATTTAATTCTAAGAATGCAATTTCATCCAATTGTATTGTAAATGTTCACCTTTTCTGAGTCCGTTTCTCTGAATTCGTCGGAGTCGTGAACAACCGTGAAACATAAATTTGAATTATCTGTCTTCTGATCATCATCGCTTGAGGACGAGTCTAAGTCATCTAGAGTAGCAGTAAATGCACGCTTATGTTTCTTTGCTGAATCATTGTTTATAGGAGGATTTTGCCTATCTGGATATGGACAATCTCTTTTGATATGGCCAGTTTCATCACAGTTGAAACATTTGACATTGTTTGGCAATACATTCTGATTTCTAGAGTTCTTATAGTTGTTTCTGTTGAGATTATTCATCATTCTGTATTTCAAAAAATTTCAAAAATTCCTGGTCATAAAGGCTATCTCTTCATCATTATCGCTGTTTGAGTCTGATCCATCAGTCAATGCATTAAATGCCATTGATTTCTTTTTAGATGCTTTGCTTTCTCTTCTCCTGATCATTTGGACTTCAAACGACATTAGATTTTCAATTAATTCTTTTATCTTTAAGGTACTAATGTCATTTGCCTCTTCCATCGCAAGTGTCTTTTGATCCCTTTCTAAAGTAAGAGAATTTAGAATTTTTCTGACTTGATCTTCTTCCAAAAATTCCTTTCCCAAGGATATTAGAGAATGCACAATATCCTGAAATCTACTATACAAATCTAAAATAGACTCATTAGAATTCATTTTAAATAATTGAAACTGATTTGTGAGCATGAAAATTTTGGTCTGTTTAACTTTGCTTGTTCCTTCGTGAGTAACTTGCAAAGTTTTCCAGATTTCATACAGACTTACAAACTGACACTCTATTAAATTCATTCCTATCAAGTGAACAAAATAAAATATTCATTGCTTGAGAATAAATTTGTGAAACAGTCTTTTGCTCAACGGTCCACTATGCAAAATCAGTTGTGGGTTTAGAATATTCAGTTTGTGTGATATTCCAAGTGTCTAATGTTACGGATTGTAAATATATTTTCATCCTACAAGCCCAATATGCATAGTTACTGCCATTAAAAAATGGTGGTTTGACAGTAGACTGACCTTCTACAAATGAACTAGTGACAAGGATACTAGTGTTAGTAACAGTACCAGTGTTGGTAGCCATTTTGAAAAACTTTTCAAAATTCAGGTTATGAAACTTTGAAAACCTTGCTCTGATACCAAATGTGAGAAATGCGGACTATGGATCTTAAGGCTAGGATAAACACTAGTGGGGGTGAATAGTGTTTTAAGGAATTACTAAATCTTTTTAAGTTTTTGTTAATTTGAACACAAATGTATGCAATATTCAAACACAGGTACGATCACAGAATCAAACACAGATGCAGAAATAAAGTAAAAGAAGTAAAGGAAAGAACACGCCGGATTTTATACTGGTTTGGAGTTACTCTAAATTCAGTCCCGCACACAAGTACGGATTTTCTTTCAAAAGCAATTGTGCAATTACACCCTCGATTTTAAGGCCACGAGGTACACCCTCCAGATTCACAATCCTCTGGGTAGAGATACTTGATTTTCCGGGCAACAAGTTCACCCAATTGATTTCCAAGGCTACAATCACACCTTTTCTCGCTTGATTGATTTCCGAGGCCACAATCACACCTTTTCTCGTTTAATTGATTACAAAGAAGCCTATAACTCTGAATGCCACTGAGGATCTTGTTGAGATAGTGATAGAGAATCAAATCAGAGATAATCTAGTTAGATTCAATGTTGATTTCGGCAGAGTAATGGTGGGAATGTGTATAAAGAAATGTGGAAGAAGAAGAGAAATGAAAACCAGAAAATATAAATGAAAATTCGTTGAAAAAAACCTCTATTTATAGAAGAACAATAGCCATGTCCATTCGTGAAGAGATATGACGAATAGACACTTCTTTTGAAATTTAAATTTTGAAATTAATCGACGCTATGTCGACATGGGTATATTGAGTATGTCGACATCCCAAAGATTTTGGTGGTTTGTTTTTCTTTGAAAATAACTTTTATCTTATATTAAAACTATTTTAAACTTTTATAAATATACTTAACTATAGTTAAAATACATAAATAAATATAGAGAATAATATATATATATATATATATATATAATTTTACTATAATTTAATATTTAAATCTAAGTATAAATATTAAAAATTAAATATATTGTTGTTAAAGATAGTTTTAAAACAAAGGATAATTTGATTTTGAAAATAAAGACTATTTTGAGGCTAAAAGTATTTAAAATCAGGATAGATGTTTTTGGTTCTTTTAAAAGGAAGATTTTGAAATCATTTTGAAAACAAGATAATTTTGTAAGATCGTTTGAATAAAAAGTTAGCAGATACAAAACAATGTTCCACTAGATTTTTCGTAAGTTCCATCCTACTTAGGGTTTCATCCCTTTAACGGGCTCGAAGAGGATTCCATTCCACGAATAAATTGGATTTTAAGATGCCAGTGCTTTTCTAGGAGTTTTAACAAAATTCCTAATTAAAAAATAAATTACTTGTAATCTTGAACTTTTGATAATCTTGATATTCTTGATACTCATGAGTCTTCAATCTTGATATCTTGAATCTCTATACTGTACAGTCTTCATTCTTGGTACCTACATGGTTAAATCCTGCATATACATATATTTCTGAATTATAATGTTAGTATTTATATTTTATAATCCTATACTAAGGTTGTTGTCATCAAAACCATCATCTCATGGACTAACCACTTATGTGTCTTTGGTAGAGATAACAGTTATATCTGATGTAGTCAAGGAAGGAGAGTCTAAGGAAGTTCAAAGTTCCAAAGAAGAAATGGTGGAAGAACAACAAAGAGAAGAAGAAAGGCAATGGCCCTCAAAAGAAGATTAAGAACGGTTGAGGTGCAATAGATGTGGAATTATGGGACATATCGCCAAGGATTGCAAAAGGGAGGAGATGAAGGGAAAGTGCTTTAATTGTGGGCAACCCGGTCACTTGAGTAGAAGCTGTCCCTAGAGGACGGGATAGGGAGCTAGTACACCAGTTGCGCAGATTCAAGCGTTAGACGCAGTACCTTCAGGCTTCATTCCGAATAGAGGTAGGAAAGTCACAGTTGAAGGTTTGATTTCCATTCCTGATTTTACCGTTCGAACTTTATTCGATTCTAGAGCATCACACTCTTTTATCTCTAGTTCTCTTGTAGATTGTTTGCACTTAGACATTTCTTTAGTAGCGGACCCCATCGTTATTTCACACCCCATAGGAGGATCGGCGCACTTGTCTATAGTCTGTAGGGGTTTGAAAATTTATATCCTAGGCGTAGAATTTGACTACGATGCCTTTGTATTGAGATTTTCGAGGTATGGGATGATTTTAGGGATGGATTGGCTATCCACATATGAAGCTATATTAGACTGCGAGAGGAAAGTCGTTAGACTAGAGACATGCAACTGTAGGACTCCCCAGGTTTCTTGCAACCCGCAAGGGTCAGTCATGTTGATTTTGCTTTATTCCCTCGATTCTTCATCGTTAGAGTTAGATTCGGTTCCTGTCGTCAGAGATTTTTCGGACGTCTTTGAGGGGGTTAGGGGACTACTCCATAAGAGAGAGATTGACTTCAGGATTTATGTAAATGAGAATGCTAAGCCGGTAGAATTACCCGTGAAGCACATATCACCTAGGGAGAGGAAGGAATTGAGCCAGCAGATCTACGAGCTTTTGTAGAAGGGTTTCATAAGGAGAAGCATATCGGAGTAGAGAGCACCGGTCGTCTTCGCTACTAAGGCGGATGGTTATCTTTGACTTTGTATTGATTATAGAGAATTAAATAAGCTCACAAAGAAGAACCGATACCCACTCCCTAGGATTGATGATCTTTTGACCAGCTAATTGGCTCTTTGGTATTCAACCAGCTTGATTTAGCCATAGGATTCCATCAGCTTAGGGTCACCGATGACTGCATTAGGACTCCCGATGGATTTTATGAGTGGTTGGTTATTCCTTTTTGGCTAACCTATGCCCCAGCATACTTTGTGGACATGATGAGCCATGTCTTTAGAAAGGTCCTAAATAAGTTTGTGATGGTATTCATGGATGACATCTTGGTATTTTCCAAAAATATGGAGAAGCATGCTACTTATTTAAAGGAGATGCTTCGCACAATTCATAGTCATCATTTGAAATCTAAATGTTCGAAGTGTTACTTTTGGAGAGAGGAGGTACGTTTCTTAGGGCACGTGGTCTCGAAGGAAGGTTCGGCTGTTGACCCCGTTAAGGTGATTGCAGTATAAGATTAGAAGGCCCCCAAGAATATCATCGAAGTTAGGAGCTTCCTAGGATTGGCGGGATACTATAGGAAGTTCATTAGAGACCTTGCTAAGATTTCGGCACCACTCACGCGCCTTACTAAGAAGAATAAAACTTTCATGTGGGATGTGGATTGTGAGGATTCCGTTATGAGACTTAATAGATCCCTTACTAGTGCACCAGTGTTAGTTCTACCCGATGGAGCCAAGCCTTTAACTGTATACACTGATGCATGTGGGATGATTCTAAGGGCGGTGTTAATGCAAGAAGGATGAGTGGTATGTTATGGTAGTAGGCAGTCGAGGACGCATGAGAAAAACTATCATACCCATGATTTGGAGTTAGCTACCATAGTTTTTGCACTCAAGTCTTGGAGGCACTATTTGCTTGGAGAGAGGTTTGAGCTTTTCACCGACCACAAGTCATTTAAGTATCTATTCCCGCAGAAGGATTTGAACTTGAGGAAGCAGCGATGAATAAGGTTTTTGGCATCATACAATTTTGAGATAGCTTATACCCCTAGCAAGGGTAATGTGGTTGCGGATGCATTGAGTAGGAAGAAAGCAATCCTTAATCATTTTTTCATAGAGTGGAAGAGCTTGGAGTTTATTTCTACTTTTGATTTCATGCCCTCTATGGACATTACCCCCGGATTGTTAGCTACGCTTAAAGTGAGGCCTACCCTTATGATGCAGATTGGCTCAAGGCAGCAAGAGGATCTGGGGCTCATGGACATTATCGATAGGATTAGCCGAGGAGAGGTCTTTAGACATCTCCAATTTTATTCCATAGATGGAAAAGGATGGCTTAGGAGAGATGGGAGGCTTTATGTTCCCCACACCAGTGATTTGTCAAAAGCAGTTTTAGAGGAAGCACACCATTCCCATATGACTATTCATCCGGGTGGCGACAAGATGTATAAGGACATAAAGAGGATGTTTTACTGGAATGGCATAAAGAAGGATGTGGCGTAGTTTGTAGCTAAGTGTCTTATTTGCTAAAGGGTTAAGACAGAGCAGTAGAAATTCAGTGGATTATTTCAGCCCTTAGATGTGCCAGGTTGGAAGCGGGACAGCATTTCGATGGATTTCATAGATGGTTTACCCCGTTCTAGAAAGAGGAATGCTAGCATTTGGGTAAATCGTAGACCGTTTGGCCAAAAGTGCCCATTTCATTCTTGTTAAGAGCATAAGGACAGTATCTTATTTGGCATCTCTATATGTTCGTGAGATGGTCCGACTTCCTGGAATTCCCTCTAGTATAGTGAGCAATAAAGACCTTATTTTTTCTATCAAGTTTTAGAGAAGCTTGCAAGAGTCTTTAGGGATGCAGCTTAGATTGAGTACAATCTATCGCCCTCGGACCGATGGCGAAATGGAGAGAGTTAATAGAGTGCTTGAGGACTTGTTGCGAATGTGCATTTTGAATTTTGGGGGAGCTTGGGAGGATCACCTTCCATTGGTGGAGTTTGCGTACAATAATAGTTATCAAAAAATCATAGGAATGGCACCATTCGAGGTTTTAAATGGGAGACCTTGTAAGTAACCTTCAAGTTGGGTGGAGTCTATGGAGAAGTTGCTACTTGGCCTGACATGGATAGGGAGACATCGAAGAAGGTCGATCTGATTCGACGGAGGATAAAGATAGCTCAAGATAGGCAACAATCTTATGAGGACAAGTGGAGAAGAGACATCGAGTTTGAGGTTGGAGATTTAGTTTTTATTAAAGTATCCCCACTTAGGAAGAGGTAAGGTTTGGGTCGAATGGAAAGTTAGCCTCCAAATTTATAGGACCATTCCCTATCTTAGAGAGAATTGGGAAGATGGCATACCGAGTGAAGCTACCGAAGAGGCTTGCAGGAGTGCACAATGTTTTCTATGTTTAGCACTTGCGAAAGTGCTTACATGACTCAGCGGAGGTTATAGATCTTAGTCAGTTAGAGGAGGTGGAAGTAGAAAGGGAAGCATCGGTTCGACGTAGTCCTATAACGATCATTGGATGAGACACCAAGCGACTTAGGAATAAAGAAGTTTGTTTTTTCATTTTGTTTTCGTAAATCTAATACAAGATTTAGTAAAGGTGCAATGGGGAGACGATGTTGCAGGCGCTTCGTAGGAGACTGAAGAGAAGATTCAAACTTCTTATCCTCATCTCTCCGATAGTAAATTTTAGAATTCACTATTTTTCATCTTTAGTTCTGAATAGGTTCTTTCCTTTATTATCCTTTGGGAGGGTAGAATTTAGGATTTGAACTATGGATGATAAGATTTGAAGTAAACATGTTAATAGAACATGTTATCAATGATATATGCCAGTAGTTGCACGTGTTTGCTAGTGGATGCTAATAAATGCATATACTTACACTTGGCACTATTATCTCTTAGGGATCGGCCTAACTAGGACACTAGAGCATATGCATATGGATGTGTACGCATTTTATCTTATTTTCCATGATTGCTATAGATGGATGATTATTACATGATTATTGCATTTGGATGATGTTTGAAGCACACATATAGAACCATCAGTTATCATTAGGAACTTTCACATTCATTTGGATACATAGCACATGCATGATTGCATAAAAGAAGGTCAACCGAATCAGTGAACCGCCTAATCTTTTGCATTAGTTAGGGACATTAACACTACACTAATTATATAGGTAACATAAATCACATTACGAACTTTAGAACAATGGATGAATGGTTGATGATTGAGTAGTTAGGTGTAGATATTGGATGAAAACAATTAGTTAATTCTTTTATCCTTAGAGATTTCGGGGACGAAATCCCTTAAGGAGGGGAGAATGTAACAACCCGAAAATTAACCCATAATAATTAATCCATTAAATAATGAAATAATAAAAAAAAAATTGTGAAATTATCAGAATCGAGCCACAAGAGTTGCACCGTTGTGTCCATGGTAAATTTTTGGTCAATTTCTATATATAGAACGTCAAAACCCGAGCTAATATGAGGTAGAAACAAAATAAACAAGAAAAGATACATACATACATACATACATACATACACACACATACATACATATGTGTATATATATAGGGCTAGGTTGATCAAGAGGTCGACCTAACTAAGCCCTGGGTCGATCGCCCGGTCGACCGGGGAGGATAGAACGGTCGACCGCCTGGTCGACCCACCTATGGGTATGGAACGAAGAAAATTTTCTTCATTCCAGAGGTTTTCGAACATGTATTCTTCATTCTTTAGCCTCACCCGTTCCCTTTGTGCTTCCATCCGACGGCTCCTATTCAGCATACGACGTGGTTCTATCTTATTCAATCTTTAAATCCAACGGTTGGAGATCCACTTCTACCCTTATAAATAGAACCCTAGGCCTAACACTTTTTTTCATTCTAGATTTTCTCCGCTTGAGTTCGCCTTTTAAGGAAGGACCCTAAAAGGAATAATTTTCCAAGGAGATAATCCTTTTAATAAAAATATTTTAATACCCTCAAGTGGATCCAGAAAGACCAAAAGAGAAGAGCTTAGGATCACATGTGAGTGATTGTAATTATTTAGATTTCTAAGTAATTTAAAATAATAAGGTTTCCAATAGTTATAGTTTACTACAATTTTTGAAATAGCCTTTTTAGTAGTTTATTTACGGTTTTTAGAATTATTTTAAGTCTATTTCTTTTAGCCATTCTTTATGGTTAATTTAGTTTATTTTTGCTAATTATAGTTTTTCCATTTATTTATAGTTTATTTACAGTATTTTAATTTATTTACTATTATTTATATGTTAATTATATCTTTTTCCTTCCCTTTGGATTTTCTTCTATTTTCAGTTCTCTTTTATTTTCTCCCTCTTCTTCGCGTATGGATTGGAATAGATTAAACGCGAATATGGACTAAAATTATAAGAATACTGAAATAACGGAAAATAAGATGTAATTGTAAAGACTGTAATAAAAATGGAATTAAGACTGAAATTAAGCCTAATTATATTATTAACGTTAGAATTTGACTAATTAAAAGATAATTGGCCTAGTTGTAACTTAAAATTATACTAAAAAAAGTATAAGATGAAAGAAATTTATTTTAATACTTAGACCTTGAGTTAAGTAATAAGCATGATTATAACGTAGGTTATAATTAGATAAAGTAAGTAATAAGCATGATTATAACGTAGGTTATAATAAGATAAAGAATAGAATGAAGCTTCTTTTAAGACTTAGGATAAATTAACAAGCACAAATAGAAAGGACAAAAATAAAGGCTTATTTAAATAATTTATCTAAGTTAATAAGTAAGAATTAAAGTAGGACCTGTACAAATAGCATTTTTCCTATTATTTCTACGGACACGGTGTTTCACATAATCCTGAAGCAAGAAGAGGGGCACACTTATGCTAATCATGATAGTAATTGATCAATAAGTAGAAGTCCAAATCATGGGGGTTTGGACAAGGGGCGCAACTAGATATTATTTAGATGACGGGCCAATACCAACAACATTTCCTCTATTTTTTATGGACACGGTGATCTCACATTAGTTTGAAATGGGATGAGGGGCACGCTTATGCTGGAGCTTGAGGTAATAAGAGGACCCAATATGCGGAACAACAGGTAACATACGCTTAGTGGCGGTTACGCAGGACTTCCATTCAGGTGCTCGATAATCGTTATGAGTTTCAAGCGTTAGTATGTGTGCCTTTCATAGGCACCATTAGCTTATGTGTAGGAAGCTATATAAAGTCTAGTCCACATTAGATACTTTGTATGTCATTCGTACACACCATTTCTGCATAGGGAGTTATATAGCGTCTAGTTCGCGGTAAGGTCTATAGAGTTGCAGAACGATCAAAGGATAGAATTAGGATTTCAGCATAGTTATCAGATTAAGAATTCAGCCTAATCAAAACAGCTATCAAAGATAAGTGCAAATAATCAAAGTTAACCAATTATATCAATTAAGTTAATTCGTATTCCTTCTCTCTATTTCCTTTGTTTCCATTTATATACTAGAACTATTATAAGATCTATCACTTTTACTTTGCTTAAAGATTCTAGTAATTACTATCATTCACCATACTTTTAGTTTGACCCACTCCTCTATTTTCCCTACCCCCCATAGGCAATCAGAGGCAAAGAAGATAGAATGCAGCTTCTAGGAGACTTGGAGACTGTTCATTTATTCCTCCTTTTTATTTCAAGCCTTTTGTTCTTTTACTGTACTCGCACTTAAGGAAGGAAAGTTTGTGTTCATACTCTAGTTTTTCTGATGAGATCGAGGTTTTATTTTCATAAGACAATTGTATTTGGTATTTGGAACTTACGTGGTTTGTCTGAAGTATTTATGAAGTATTAATTTTTAGAATCACTTAACATTTTTAATTACTTCCGCTATGTTATTGCCTATCTATTTTATCTTACGAATCTTAGTCTCTGCTAGTTTTAGTTATACCTGCAATGCATCACATCTTTTAGTGTGTCCTTTTGGATATACTGAGGGGTGTGGAGTGTGGGGTGTTTCGTAATGGCACTAGGTCTATGTTGTTTTACATTGTTTTCCTTTTTCATTAATTTTAACTGATGACTACAGTACATTCCGCCCCTTTCACATCCCAATTGCAACCTTAGTTTTTGTTTCTAGGTCCTAATTTATCAAACTTTAAAATTACGACAACGGTATTCAACTTTTTTCCTATTATTTTAACCATCGAATCAATGGATTCTGCAAATCAAATACCTGAAATCACATAACACAAGAAGTAAAAATAAATTAAGAAAGTTATCTTCTATAACTATAATAGAGGTCATAATTTTTTTAATGCATACTTACGTCAAATCAACTTTTACAACCTTTGAACCATTTGATCGATCCTCTTGTATCATATTGTCATCATCAACAAATTTATCATCCGAAACAATAAGTGCATTCTCATTTTTACTATCATTCACATCCTCCATCTAAGAAACAGAAAAACAAATTTAATGTAATTAATTTGTGAAATAAGATATATAAATTGTATGATAAAAAACCCTAAAATGAAGTAACTTACATTGACATTCTCTATTACAACATCATCAAATTTAATGTCCTAAAGATTTGCATTAGCCAAGGGATTGGTAATCATATCCTATAAAGCAATAGAAAACCCTAAGTAGTAGAAAACCCTTAACAACATGAAGAAAAAGCTAAACTCCTTTTGATCTTCACCTTATATCATCTATTAGGCAAAAGAGAGTGTCTTTTTTCAGGTTTATGATCTGAAATTTTGGAGAAGTACGTGAGAAGAAAAGAGAAGTTTCGACTGTGGAGGCCTTAGTGAAGGAATATGAGATGGTGGCCAGAAGCAAACAAACAATATTCATATCTATTAAAATTATATAGGTGGCCAAAAGAGAAAACTATGATGCTAATAATAGCATACTTTAAACATTAGATCTTCCATTGAAATGATTTATGCATTTCATTTAAAGACAAAGAAATCTAATAGTAAATGCATGTTTTATTAAATGTTATGTTTTACTTTGTGTTTTAATTATTGTTCTCTTATTGAAATACAATAGTAGATTATAATTCATGAAACAGATCTAAAAATACACAACATGGTGTTGCGCTAGATTTCTTTAAAGCTCCATGACATCCAACTTCTAGCAAAATTTGCATTCAATACATTCTTCAAACCATCTTTTCTTTTGCACAGTGTTACTTTTGGTGAAAATTATAAAAATAAATAAACTAGATATAGAGATTCAGCTCTCCTTCTAACATCAAAAAATGTTTATGAGGACTTTTATTCTTATAACACGATAAAAAAATACTCACAATACCGAATGCAGTTGTCAATACGCAATGGAAAAACAAAATATTTGTTTAGGTGTGTTAATTACTTGAATAACAAAAATGAAACAGTATGCATGGTATGTTCCTCCATCTAAAGGATGAATTAATTTTGTTCATTCTCTGGTACATTTGCTGCATTAATTAATATTGTCTGTATTTGGTATAATTTTCTGGAAAAGTAAAAGATTCATTTTATTTCATGCTACAATATTTTCTATTTATATCATGTTTCTATGACATGGATTGTGGATGAGTTTGGTTTAGCAACGTGCAGCGTTAGATTTTGCTCCATGTGTCATTCATCTTTCGGTGCTGGATAGAATTGAATGCGGATTGATGGATGTTGGCAGGATTCCCAATTATTTACCAAGTCAATAAATTCAAATTCAAATGATTTTTCCTTTGGATTGGCATGCATAATTTGATGGCTGACACATGCACCCATGCTTAATTTCCTTATTAACCGGTCTACATTGTATTCCTCTTGACACACAGTTGGTGAGATTATCAGTTTGATAAGGTTGGTCCCTCACTATTGCATACTTGTGATTTCTCTCTTATGTTTTTTTCACTAGTGTTAAGTTTTGAACGTAGATGCTTCGTTCTCAGTTTTGATCAATATCTCTCATATGTATACTAAACCATAATTATGTATAACATATATAAGTATAAAAAGTATGTAACAACCCTTTTTTGAGGCTATATTATTAAACTAATCTTAATTAAGTTAAAAGTGATTGAATTTGATTTGGTAATTATTATTTTTGGAACCAAACAATTATTTAACTAAAGCTATAAAATAAATGGTTTTGTTATGATAAAAAATTGAATTAGTCAATAAATTCTTTATTTACATAAGAATAGACCCATCATTCAATTATTAACTCAAATTTGAATTTGAATTGATATATCATATATTTTACCAAAATATTTAAAATTCAATAATTATTCATCTTTGTTTATTTATTGATATTATTTAATATCAAATAGGACTTCTTTTTATCCATTTTGAGTATATAAAATTATTTTCTTTTTAAAATATTTTATATGTATTAAAAAAATTACTCAAAATTTTAATATATTATCTAAAAAAATTATTAACTAATTCAATTTTTTATTATAAAATTAAATTGTATAATTATTTGATTCCAAAAATAATAATTATCGAATTCAATCACTTATATTTTAATTAAAATTAATTTAATGTTACGGCTTCACGGGGTTGTTACAAAGTAATTTTATGTAGGATGAATATGTGTGTGTATATGCATATATAGGGGTAAGATTATGTAGTATTTTGACCTTCCTCAAAGCAGAAGTCTCTTGCATTGGATACCACCTTTATATGCATATACATATAGAATATTTATATTCCTCTTTTACTAATCCTCTCAAACTTCCTCCATTTTCTCGTGTCCAAGTTTTACCAAAATTTAGAGTTTTTTTTGGTATGATATATTTTCCTTCTAGATTATCTCCGTAAAATTTGAATTTGAAACACTAAATTCCTTCAAAGTTATATTTTAATTCCATAATTATTGTAAATGTTTTAAAGCCAATTCTATTAACACACTTTTTTTCTTTTCTCACACTATTATTTTATTGGAAAATAAATGGTTATTTTACCCTCTCATTCATTGGATGAGCTGAGTATCTATATGCTGTCGGTCCTTATGCAACTTCTTTAAGCATTGTTAATAGTTATTCGTATTGTTCCCTTCCACCATGAGGACTGGATGAGACATTTCTTTCATTGAGGCCTCTTCTCTAATGTTGTTTCGGCTTTTGTTGTTATTGATATTTTTTCTTTTTGATGCATTCTAGAATTTTCCTAAGTTTTTTGGATGGTTTTTCTGCTATTTTAATTGTATGGAGTCATGGAAAAGAGCTACCTATCATGTTTGTTGGTTACTCTTTTTTAAGTGTAAAATAGAATTATATGAATGTTTTCCTCCTTATAGAGGATGACTCATTTTCCTCCAAAAAATTGGCTATTTTACCCTTATAATTATTTAGATTAAGATGTTTTTTGTTTCTTCGTATTCTCTAACTTGTCTTCCCTGTTTTTTATTGGTAAACATAGATGAACATGAGAATAAATTTTTCAAAGAATATATTGTTTTTGAAGAAGGTAATATATTTAAATCTCAGGTATATTTTCTGTTAACTGCATTTTTTGGGATTGAGTGCACGTTTTCTAGGGTTTACACGTAATAACTAGGATATGATAGCCTATGTATAACTTGGATTTTTTATAAACCTAGTCTGTAGTGTACTTGGAATGACATTAAACATAGTGTGGTAAAATACATTACATGAGTTTCTTATCATCTTTGTATTGTATTAAACTATAACTTATTTTTCTTTTTTGTATTGCATTGTTGGATGAAAAACAAAATCAAGAAACTATCCATGATAGCAAAGTTTTTTTTTATTGTTGTGAGAAGAAAGATTTTTGGACTAGTGTGTGAAAGGAGGAAGAGAAACAAAGTAAAATAAATGAAATAAGAGTATTTTTGTAGTAA
The DNA here is from genome assembly GCA_030765085.1 of Allium cepa. Taxonomy (NCBI): domain Eukaryota; kingdom Viridiplantae; phylum Streptophyta; class Magnoliopsida; order Asparagales; family Amaryllidaceae; genus Allium; species Allium cepa. The sequence continues at coordinate 216,223,952 of CM060946.1, forward strand.
AATGGAGGAAAATAAAGAAAATAGCATGGTGTGTTTGTTTTTTATACAACATTGGGTGGAAAAGTCAAAAAGTGGTGTGTTAATTGAATTTACCATATTTTAATAGCTTATACCGATCTACAATTTTGAACAGTTAAAAGTTTTGAAATGACACAAGAATTTGTGAGGATGGTATTTAGATGATTTTGAAAAAATAATTTATATAAGAAACATGCAAAGATACCTGGGTATTCAAGTTATGGAGATGTGGAATTTTTTTTTCATATTTGTATAGTGAGTGGCTATTGTGATACAAATTTAGGCACAATTGGCGAAGTAGAATTCAAGCGGTGGAACTTCATCAATTCAAGATACAAGCAAGATGAACATTTAAGATTTTTTTTATCCATAATTTTTATTTTATTTTTCTGAAACAGGCACTTTATTTACTAAAAGAAAACAAGAGGTACAATTTACAGCATATAGAGAACAAACGATGGCAGGAGTGTTAAACATATATCAGACTAAAAAATCATCATACGTAGCCTAAATGCCTTTGGAAAACTGAAACAAAAAATAAGAAAATTACTAGAAAGTAGGAAAAAAACAACCAAAATAGCACAAGAGTATTAATCGTGCAGAACTAAAGTTTATTTATCAGTCGTGCAGAATTAAAGTTTATCTCAATTTAAAAATTTATTAACATCATTCAGTACTAAATTCCACATCCGAGCAAGAATTCATGTTGTCTAAAGTGCTTAGCATTCCCTCAAAGCTCATCGTTTTTGACTAAAATATCTCACATCAATGAGTAGATCCACCACTGCTTTCCCATTATGAAATCAGCGTTGTTGCGCACGCTGCCAGAGAGAATATTCACTATTGACTTTGTTTATTTCATTTTCTTACCTTTTGACTTTAATCGTAATACTATATTTTGTCATGCAGGTTTATCGATCACACCATCAGGTATTGTTGTAGTAAACTTGAAAGGAATTTCTTCTTGTCAATGCTTCCTGTTCTGTTTAGACCTTGAATGTGTTCTAATGTGACCATCAGAGAGCAGCGTGGGGTTGTAGATTACAAACACTTTTCCTGAATATCACCCATAGTCTGATCATCATTCTTATCTAGCCTGTTAGCCTCTACACTGAGTTCTGCCTTAATACTTATATTCATAGTTTCTTCATGCTGATATGCATTTTTAAACTGAGATGCATTATTTTACTGATGTGTTTCTTGTTTGTAGTATCTTGCTGTTTTTCACGAAGCCATGAATTTTCTAAGCTGTTATTTTTACTAGTAGTCGAACAGTTTTGGTTTGTGTTTGTTATTGCCACCCATACTTTCCAAATAAACATAGCTTCAATGGATGTTCAAAACACTTACAATTAGGACATAAATAGGTCTTCATTTGTATCCTATGGGTTGAACGAACACCTTGTTATTCTCATTCACTATCATAACTTCATTTGGGAACTTAAAATCATTACTCATTTCAATTAGCGGCGATTCTATTTATACACCAAAAATTACATAGCATACTCCAAAAGGTATAAAATACCTGTATACACCCGAATATACTTTACATACACCATTCCTTTGATAAGTTTACCCTTGTGTTCATATTCTGTCATTCAAACTTAAAATCCATTTACGCAAAATTAATTTATTTTAGCGTTAAAATAAGTAAAAATTACAAAAAAATGAACATTAAATTTTGATTTCTAACACTAATTTTGTGACTTATTTATTATTTCTCATGATTTGTTAATTTCAATAAATTCAACAATAATTTTATAGATAAAAACTGTCAAGTTTGAAATAAGACCAGCTAGTTGTGATAGTACTAAATACATTTAAAAATTTATTTAGATCGACATAAGTTTCAATAAATTTATTTTTAATATTTTATTTTATATAATTTTATCATACTACATACATTTAAAATTTTATAATTATTACCCAACGGTTTAAAAAATATATTAATTCGTAAAAATATTACATACAATCAAATTTATCTAAGTTGCTTAATGGATCAACTTAAAATCGCATAGATTGGTTCTGCAAATTAGATTATTAATAATGATAAATATTCGAACTACATGATGATAGATATTCGAAAATACTAATTTAACCGATCACAAGCTGTTCTTAGGTTAAATGGCTATGCTAAAATATCCTTTTGTTTTTTAAGAATTAAATTAGTATTTTTGAACATTTTTTAAAACGTAATATGAATAACAAAAACTAAATAAAAAATACAAAGTTAACAGGTCGTTGGCGATAATAGTATATTACTTGATTACGGGTTTAAATATGATGATTATTACGTGTTAGTTGGTGATAATAGTATATTACTTGATTTGGGGATATTAATTAGTGATGTAATTGTTTAATTTGTAATTACAAATTTTGTTAATTTAAAATCCGAAAATTTGTATATAATTATTGATTAATATGTATGTTGATTAGTGTATGTGATTGCTTATTATAACATAGAATAATTTTAGTGTTAATATGTATAGTTGAATGGCGAACGTGTTAAATATAAAGCTTACGGTTAACATAATTTTATTTTAATTAATTAGTATGTGTTAATTATAAGTGTTAGTGGTAATCATAAAATAAAGTCATTTTTAGTGATTAATTATTTAATACGCCTTTTTGCGAACTTCAAATTTAGTTTACAATAGTAAAATAAAAAATTACGTAGTTGAATGAATTATAAAATATGGTTTAAAATTTAGTTAATAAAATATTTAAACAGTCGAATGTAATATAAAATATGGTTTAAAATTTAATTTTTAGTTAGTAAAATAGTAATTTGTGTGTATGTCTTTTTGGAAGAAGTTCTAAATAATAAATTGCTTTTGAAACAAATATTTTACTAAAATCGATTTGTAAAAAATAAGAAATAAATATAACGTTTATTTGAAAATATAGGGTAAAATTATTTTAACAAATATAGTAACAATAAATTAAAGCCTTTAGTCCTAAAGTCTTTAATTTATTTTATAAAGTACAACAACACACCACTTGGATGCTAAGTTATGCGTACAATGTAAAGAAGTGAAGTGCAGTCGAAATTTCTAACATATATTTTTAAACTAGGAAAAATATTCAATTATTTTCACAACCGTAGTTGGATGTATGAAGATCGAACTGGTATGAAAGATTCAGCGAAAGAGCATTTATACAATATGTACATGAATTTATTAGATTCGCTAAATCTAATAATGGAAATGACGTAGAAATTCGTTGCCCCTGTATTAACTGCAAACATTTGAAGCATTGGAAACCAGATATGGTTATAGTATGTTTGTGTCAAGTTGGTACCGTGGCAGATTATTATTTGTGGGATCGTCATGGAAAACTTGTTGTACCTAATCCTGTAGTGTCAAATGACGAGGTGAATAACGATTATGTTATGGCGAATCCAATAGAAGATATGATGGAAGATGCAGCACCATCAATTTTCCCTAACATTCAAGTTGATGATGAAGACGCAAATGTCGAAAAAGAACCAACTGTGTGAGTGAAAAGAATCTATGATTTATCAGACGCCGCGTTGTAAAAGCGGAATCGAATTATTAGTAACTGCCGAAACACTATTATGAAATCAAAATTCAATTTTATAGAAGCTGGATTTATGGTAGTTGTAAAGCTACAAAACGACATATGCTCCCCAATAATCTAATGTGCGATCGTTATTATAAAGTGAAAAAACTTACGTCTGCTTTCGGTCTGCCATACCAAAAGATAGATACATGTATAAAAGTTTCCATGCTGTATTGGAAAGATGATATTAACCTTAGAAAATGCAGAATATGTAAAGAAAAAGATACAAACTAAGAAAAAAGAAAGGAAAGGAAGTTCCATACAAGAGAATTCATTATTTTCCCTATACTCCTAAACTTCAAAGATTATATGCGTCTTCTGCTATCGCATCTCATATGAGATGGCATGGTGTGAGAACACAGAAAGAAGGAACTTTGACACATTAATCTAATGGAGAAGCATGGAAGCATTTCGATAAGACTTATCACGCGTTTTCTGTAGAGAGCCATAATGTTAGACTTGGTTTATGTACGGAAGGATTTCCACCATTCTCTCAATTTGGTAGTAAATGGGCATCTTGGCCTATTATCGTTACACCTTCTAATTTATCTCCATGTTGGTGTATGAAAACTTTATATATGTTTCTCACTATTATCATTCTTGGTCCCGATGATCCAATACAAGGAATCGATATTTATTTGTAGCCATTGATTGAAGAGTTGAAAACAACATTATGGCATGAAGGGATTGACGAATTGAAAACAATATTATTTGCATCTTTGCTATGGACTATTGATGATTTCTGGCTTATGCAACGCTTTCGGGCTGGTGTACGAATGGTCATCTAGCTTGTTCTTATTGCAAGGAAGAAATATGAATATTGAATTTCAATACAGAATGTGTAACGTCCCGCCTTTTCGCACGCTTTAAATCGACACACGTGTCAATTCAAACCATACAGAAGGGTGGATTGTCATGGGGTAAATAAGAAAAATGGAGAAGAAATAAAAAGAAACAGAATCTCACATCGGAAGGATAAAATATAATAATCAATATATAGTTCATAAAACTGTTTACACACATTTGCTTCTTCTTTGAACAATAAATATCAGAGTTCACATACCAATAAATATCAATGCAGTGGAATTAAATGGTGTAGTGGAATAATAGTAGATAATAGTAATGCAAATCTTCGTCTTCGCCCTCCAGAGCTAAAACTTCAAATCCCGAAACGCTCGGACTGACTCGAGCGAATTGAAAAGACAAAACACTCGAGTTAGGACTAAAAGATCTTATGTAAGTTAAATTAACAGGAATAAATATGAGTGCAGTAACTCAAGAGATGCTCGGGATTTACATCTCCTAAGGATCCGTTAAACTATTTACTATATAGTATATTTCGCTATTATAATAGTGTCCAATCGTAAAATGAACTTACTTTAAAATAGCGTTAAGGCTTTATATTTTCCACCTTAACACATTTATATATTCCCATAGTCTATACAGTACTGTAATCACTCCTGTACTGGCGTCGTCAGATGGCACTCCATAGGTATGGTACAAAACCAAAATCGTATAAGGCGCGCTAGGGTAGGTGACACGGCACAACTAGGCAATGCCAGGGTAGATATACCAATTACGCTTCCGGGTCGGTGGTAACGCATAGCCGCAGCTACCGCCCACCTCGAGCCACACCCCCAATAAAAAAAATCAAAAGTGGTCACCGAAGCAATCCAAGAGTCAAAGTATAATATCGAAGGGATGCGTCCGATCAAAGATGCTACCTTATTAACCCGTCAATCGCTCCGGTTTTAGCCACCTTATGCCAACTCATGGGAGTTGGGTCCACGTATTTACCTTACAGGAAACGCCGCCACCAACCTACTTCATTCTGGAATCTCCACCACGTACACGGTTGTTAAAGTGGTTTTCGGAGTTGGCAGAGAGTATGACAACTTCCGATCCCGGTCTCTTTAACAACCAACCGTTATTATAACACCGTGGTCTTTAAAAATAGTTTGTACTTTAAAAACCAGAATAAAATTTACCATTTCAAACCCATAAATACGATATCATTTCCATTTCCAAAACAAATTCATATTGATATTATTCTTATAAAACCCAAATCAATGATATCATTTATTTCAAATATATTTCTCTTCCAAAATCATACTGCTTTAAAAATTTTAATATCCGGAAACCAAACATTTGAATTATAGCTTTCCAAAACATAATACTGCGAAATTCATAGCTTTAAAACCATAGCTTTTGAAACTTAAATGGTTTGGATATTCAACAGTATATAGAATAAAATAGTTGATTTTATATTACTTTATAAAACAATTTCTACAACTTCAAACAATTTATCCATTTAAAATTTTAGGTCTAAACCCCATAAATTTAGATTCACCTTTAGTTTCAATAAAACACTTCGATTTCAATATATTCAAACTTCGAGTACTTAATAATTTCAAAACTATGGTTGGAATTAATATTCAACAATTTATTATCTATTATTTAGTTTTAAACAGTCACAAAATAAATCCATAAAATAAAATTCAAATTTCTAACAATTTAATATTTCCTTCAATTTAATTATACCAGAAATATTCATTTAATTTATCTTAAATAAAAATCCAATTATAAATATCATACTTTTTTTTTAAATTTCCAAGCTTTGATAAGTTTTACATTAACTTATGGAGTGAATTTTTTTATAAGTTCCATTCAAATAAATTTCAAATTTTACCTTCCAATCTTTATTGATTTAAATCATTAAACTCCATTATTCAACTTATTTATTTTATTTAACAATTTCATAGCTTAAATTCAATAATTTAACTATGTATGTATATAAAATAAGATTTTACATAAGATGAAAATTTAATATTTATTAAACCGTATCCTATCCAACCATAAAATCATTTCAAAAATAATTATATATATATATATACCGCGGTGCCTGTATATAATTTTCTATCCTATGGTCAAGTGATACGGATATTTATCATTTCAATCCACAATTTAAAAATAAAAAAATGCGGTTGTATATCATTTCAAATCGTAATCCCGAATGAAATGAAATGTATGATAACTTGCAGTTTATGCAAATAAACATTAATTCATCCAAAGATCAATCATCAACCATTTATTAAAATCATCATCCAATTTGAACAAAACATCAATATATAGCATATAAATTATAACAGGTAATAAATAACAGGTATTAACTAACAGTTTATATTCAAAAATAAATTTAATAACTGTTTAACTAGCAGTTTATATGCAAATAAATAAATTTTAACTGTAATTTTTTATGCAATAATAAAATTAAATAACAATTAAATTTAAATAAATGCAATCTAACTGAGATGATGAATAAAATATGCCAAATAGTCATAAATGAATTTCTAGTCATATCATAAATAAATTTAACAAACATAAGAAAACTTAGAAGTTGTGAGTGGGTTAAAACACTCACCTTTTATATTTAAATCGAATTTAAATCCGATTTAAACCCAAAAATTTGACAGTCTCCATGTCCGTCCAAACGAGCGTTCTAGTGTCCGGAATTTCGATACGAACGCAACGGAGAAAACCGCGCGTCAATCCGAGCTCGTATGCAAAAGTTATTCGAGTTAAAAGATTTAAATTTTAATATAACATAATTAATTAATACATAAAAAATATAACGTACCATCCTCTTCTTCCTTATCCACGAACCTACTAACCCATCACGCACGCGCCACTTTCTTCCGTGCGCACGCAACTCGAGACATATAGAGTTCGATCCAGCGACTAGCAGTGTGTGCTCCACCTTGAGAGCCACCTACGGACCAAGTTTCACATCACCATTCGCTACTGTTTGCACGCAATCCAAGAAAATACGTCCATGCTTCCAAGCCAGATTCTGGCGTATCCGTGGTCCAATAGCATAGATCAACCTTATGGATTTGAAGAGCTCGCCGAGATCTACAATTTTGCTTTTGGAATTTTTCGATTTCGTTAAACGGATTGAAAGATATTGAGGAAAGAAGATAAGCAATTTCTGGCCATTGAATAAGTGACGGCCATGGTATAGAATTAGGGTTTCTGAAATAAAATAATAATAAAACTGTCTCGGTTTGCAATCGTACTTATAGAGTTTAACGTCAAAAATGGGCCAGAGTCCAGTTTAAGCGTGCTGACAGGCGATCCTAACATAAAAAGGCCTTCTAAACGCAATGGTACTAGTTTCGAAGCCCAGTTCCATCATTTTCGTAGGTTACTGTTCAAGTCAATTTGTTTGAATGACAAAAATTCCCCTCAAAAGTCCGTTTCGGCTCCGGAACGAAAATGAATCATCCCATATATCAAAATAGATGTTTTTAAATATTTTAAACACGATGGAACAAGTTTCAATCCCAAATTCCATTGTATGAAGAAGTTATGTTAAAAACAATATTTTCAAATTGATTTCAAATTGATTTTAATTAAATCGATTTCAAGGCGTTTCGCATTCGTACGATCAAAAGATAAGTCCGATCGCTACGAAACTTAAAACCTTACAATAATTCACTATTACGGATATGATGAAACTGGTTTCGTCGAAATCCGAGTCCGTGACCAAAATGGCTATTTTATGTTAATTAAATAAATTTAAATCAAATTAATTAAATCAAATTTCGCGTTAAAAATTCTGAACTTTGCAATCTTTATCACTTTATAATTTTCAAACATTTACAGTGGTTTAACATTTTGTTTAAAAGTCAATTTATTAAAGATTAACCAATAAAAATCTTCAATTTCATAAAATTCAAAATTATAGATAAATTTCCAAAATTTCCATCAAATTGAATTTACCCATAATTATTCCATTCATAATTTCAAATAGAAGGGTTTACCATTGGATTTAAAAATTATCACATAAATATTTTCCGTTTTCAACTTAATTTTTAAATTAATGTAATAATTAAATATTTGATTTCATTTATTGGCAATAAATCCAACTATTATAAATTTAATAAATTAACTCACTATTAAAGATTCAAATTCTATAATTCATAAATTCCATCATCTTGATTTACTTATTAATTTATAATTCTTTAAACTAATTCCCATCTCTATTTAAAATAACTTAATTCACCAATTATAGAATTTATTTCAATTTCTTAAAATAACCTATTTATTATATATTGAATCCAATTTATTTTGATAAGTTTCCAATTGAATGGATTAGATTCAATTTCAACCTTTAACTTACACTTAAGTTTAGGTCATAATCAATTTATAACGTATTACCTTTCTTAGTTATTACTTTACATACTTCTCGTATTAATTTCACCATTAATCATAATTATTAAAGTAACGCTTATAATAAATACGACCCTATAATTTCTCAACATTTAAACGAACGTTATTTCATTTTCCATTAGTGTGACATTCATTCATTTTATTATCACTTATTAATTCCATTAACAAATAAGCAGGTAATTTATAATATATGTTACAAATTTTGAATTAATCACTATTCATTATTATTGACTTTACTTTAGCATTACTTACCTTGCATTAACATTGTTACTTAAAATCCCTATCCAATTGCAATTAATATTCTAATGAATACATTTACTCTTTTCTGTTATGTTATTAATTATCATCAAGGCACATCTAATTATCTTTATTGGTAAATGAGTGAATTTACTAGTAACCCACTATTATAACCTTAATATACTTGTATATTTATTCACCAATCAATATTTACGTTCTTTTTTTTCCATTCAAATTGATTTATAACCTAATATACATTTATATTAGTCCCATTTCATTCCATTCATTAATAGGTATTGCACTAACCTTATTACTTTACATTACATTCAGTTTTCAAATTTTATAGAATTAAATTCTAATTACTTACCATTTAATCCATCAATTATTGATTGTATCCAAACATGTAACTTATAATAACTGCTTACAAAAATGGAATTATCATTTATTCCAATATTTTCTAACTTTACATTAACATATTAAATAAATTCCCTTTAAATGAATTTATATCCAGGTATACTTACCCCATTTCGTTTATTGAAATTTATTCAAATTGCTAGTAAATAGGTTTTAAGTCACCATTTATATATTTTAATTTAGCATTCATTTCAATATTCGTTTGTAAAGTTTTTTTTCTTTCTACTAAATTTAATTACAAAGCTCATTAATTCAACCAAATTAAATGCATGAAATTTACGGGTCGTTACACTCTCCCCCACTCAAAACTTTTCGTCCCCGAAAAGGAAAAAGAAGGGAGAAGGAAGAATTAAATAAACAATACATCTTATTCAAAATATTAACTTATAAACAATAATTTACAAAATTTATTACTTTAAATAAAATATACCCATTTTATAATTATTATATCCTTTTATACTTGAATAAATAAAGTTTGGAGAAATATTTCAAAAATTTCTAAGTCAAAAAATTTACGAAAAATTTCGGCGGAGTCTCCCTTGTACGGAGAGGCTCGGGAGAAAATATAATATCCAAATATAACAATTATATTACATATATTATCCAAAATATAATATTCCAAACCCGGGAAAATATATAAAATAGCGCTATAACCGTAATCCGAAATGTACCTATTTGTTGGGCAATTTACGCTTAATTTATGAAACCAAAAGCAGTAGCAATTGCTTCCATAACCTGAATCTAAAAGGGTTACAATTTATATAAAGTGAAATATTTAAGTGGTTTCAATCATTAACAACAAATCAATACAACAACCATCAATTTCAACAAACAGCATACACAACAAATACAAAACAACCATTCAATCAACAAACGAATAGTTGTTCGGGTTCCAAACTTTTAAATTGTACGGAATGAAGAATAAACTACTAGCGCATCATTTACTCAACAGTCTTAGATAAACTAAATAGATTATTCATTCACCCAAATCCAATTTTAAAGTATTCTTGCCCAAACAACCATTAACTAAACAACAACAAATCCAACAACTAAAAACCCAAAACAAACAACAACCAATTCGAACAACACATTTTGTTTATCCTTATTAGTTTCATTCATACATTTGTTGTTTAATTTCTCTTTTTATTCAAACCACATAAATTTTCCTTTTATAATTTACATTTATTTCTAACAAACTTTTAAATTTCCTTTACTCATTCAATGTTTGTTTCATTTATTTCCACTTATTACTTACAATTATTTATTTCCATTTACTCAGGTCATGCCAGTTCTTTTTATTTTATTATAATTATTCATTCAATTATTGCATGCCCTCATTTATTTATACTTTAATTACTTAAGTTTATAATCATCTATTTGTCATACTTACCTTTAATTATATTTACTTGGTTAAATTTCAATTATAACTTAAGTTTATAACATTAAATTCTCATTTAACAGCAATTTCATTGAATACTTTTACTATTTCAAATTTCTACTTGTATAATATTCTATTACAACCTCTTAACATTTCAACTTTTAATATTTGGTAAGTTATATATATGTTATTTAAGGGTGTAATTGAAAGTTATACAAGTTTGTTCTATTTCCTTAAATTAAATTACAGTTCAATAATACTATCCTTTGCTTATATAAGTTACAATTTCAAATTTCTTAAATCCATAAATAAAACTCAATTTCTAACAATTTAATATTTCCTTTATAACTTGGCATTAAATCTCTTACCTAAATTAGAGGCTTCAATTATTAATTACTTACCTTTCATTTCACTACAATAATTGAAACAATTAATTAATGGAAATTTAAGAATTTAATACCGGGTTAAATTTCAATTTATTTTAAAACAATAGGTAAATATATTCTTACAACTTATATATCTCTAATTATATTTAAAACAATTCAAAATTTATATATTTTTCAAAAATGAATCTGCAGTAGAACTACTACAGTTGTCTTCCCCCTTCGAAACTCGAAAATGAAAGTCGATGATGCGGCCGCCATCATCGAAATTATTTTCCAGCGACAGAGAGGAAAGTAAAAAACTAATTTTCTCCAAAATCTTCTTTAAAACAATTCTTCCGAATTATAATAAATATTTATATCAGAAAATACTTATAAATAATATTATTATATTCCAAAAAAATTTCGGAAGTAATTTCAAAACCCTCGAAACTTAAGTTCTACATTTCCAAATTTCATTTATTTTATTTTAAAATCTTATTTCAATTATTATTTACACTTTATTACCTAACAACCAATCTATTGCAGCCAAATATAGATATCATTTGAGAAATTTTATTTTATATATAGAAAATATAATAGGCAAAAAATTTTCATTTACCTCTATTAAAAACAAATACATGTCGGTCTGTCCTATTAAATGTTTAGAAATCCCTTTTGATGTCATAGCGTCCCATGCATCAACCAGAATTTATAAATACAAAACGGAACAGATTAACACAATATTAAAACTTTTTATTAACACTAACAAATATGCTCTCTCATATATATACTCTTAGTGACTCCCATAGGGTATTACTACCCTATTAATAAAGAGTCTGACCCCATAAAGCTAAGGTTTATCGCTAAACCAAAGCTCTGATACCAGATGTAACGTCCCATCTTTTTGCACGCTTTAAATCGACACACGTGCCAATTCAAACCATGCAGAAGGGCAGATTATCATGGGATAAATAAGAAAAAAGGAGAAGAAATAAAAAGAAACAGAATCTCACAGCGGAATGATAAAATATAATAATCAATATATAGTTCATAAAACTGTTTACACACATTTGCTTCTTCTTCATACAATAAATATCAGAGTTCACATACCAATAAATATCAATGCAGTGGAATTAAATGGTGTAGTGGAATAATAGTAGATAATAGTAATGCAAATCTTCGACTTCATCCTCCAGAGATAAAACTTCAAATCCTGAAATGCTCGGACTGACCCGAGCGAATTGAAAAGACAAAACACTCGAGTCAGAACTAAAAGATCTTATGTAAGTTAAATTAACAGGAATAAATATGAGTACAATAACTCAAGAGATGCCCGGGATTTACATCTCCTAAGGATCCGTTAAACTATTTACTATATAGTATATTTCTCTATTATAATAGTGTCTAATTGTAAAATAAACTTACTTTAAAATAGCGTTAAGGCTTTATATTTTCCACCTTAACACATTTATATATTCCCCTAGTCTATACAGTACCGTAATCTCTCCCGTACTGGGCGTCGTCAGAGGGCACTCCATACGTATGGTACAAAACCAAAATCGTATAAGGCGCGCTAGGGTAGGTGACACGGCACAACTAGGCAATGCCAGGGTAGATATACCAATTACGCTTCCGGGTCGGTGGTAACGCGTAGCCGCAACTACCGCCCACCTCGAGCCACACCCCCAATAAAAAAAAAATCAAAAGTGGCCACCAAATCAATCCAAGAGTCAAAGTATAATATCGAAGGGATGTGTCGATCAAAGGTGCTACCTTATTAACCCGTCAATCGCTCCTGTTTTAGCCACCTTATGCCAACTCACGGGAGTTGGGTCCACGTATTTACCTTACAGGAAACGCCGCCACCAACCTACTTCATTCTGGAATCTCCACCGCGTACACGGTTGTTAAAGTGGTTTTCGGAGTTGGCAGAGAGTATGACAACTTCCGATCCCGGTCTCTTTAACAACCAACCGTTATTATAACACCGCGGTCTTTAAAAATAGTTTGTACTTTAAAAACCAGAATAAAATTTACCATTTCAAACCCATAAATACGATATCATTTCCATTTCCAAAACAAATTCATATTGATATTATTCTTATAACCCAAATCAATGATATCATTTATTTCAAATATATTTCTCTTCCAAAATCATACTGCTTTAAAAAATTTAATATCCGGAAACCAAACATTTGAATTATAGCTTTCCAAAACATAATACTGCGAAATTCATAGCTTTAAAACCATAACTTCTGAAACTTGAATGGTTTGGATATTCAACAGTATATAGAATAAAATAGTTGATTTTATATTACTTTATAAAATAATTTCTGCAACTTCACAATTTATCCGTTTAAAATTTTAGGTCTAAACCCAAAATTTAGATTCACCTTTACTTTCAATAAAACATTCCGATTTCAATATATTCAAACTTCGAGCATTTACTAATTTCAGAACTATGGTTGGAATTTATATTCAATAATTTATTATCCTATTATTTAGTTTTGAACAGTCACAAAATAAATCCATAAAATAAAACTCAAATTTCTAACAAATTAATATTTCCTTCAATTTAATTTTACCAGAAATATTCATTTAATTTATCTTAAATAAAAATCCAGTTATAAATATCATACCTTTTTTTTTAATTTCCAAGCTTTGATAAGTTTTACATCAACTTATGGAGTGATTTTTTTATAAGTTCCATTCAAATAAATTTCAAATTTTACCTTCCAATCTTAATTGATTTAAATCATTAAACTCCATTATTCAACTTATTTATTTTATTTAACAATTTCATAGCTTAAATTCAATAATTTAACTATGTATTTATATAAAATAAGATTTTATATAAGATCAAAATTTAATATTTATTAAACCGTATCCTATCCAACCATAAAATCATTTCAAAAATAATTATATATATATATATATATATATATATATATATATATATACCGCGGTGCCTGTATATAATTTTCTATCCTATGGTCAAGTGATACGGATATTTATCATTTCAATCCGCAATTTAAAAATAAAAAAATGCGGTTGTATATCATTTCAAACCGCAATCCCGAATGAAATGAAATGCATGATAACTTGCAGTTTATGTAAATAAACATCCATTCATCCAAATATCAATATCAACCATTTATTAAAATCATCATCAAATTTGAACAAAACATCAATATATAGCATATAAAATATAACAGGTAATAAATAACAGGTATTAACTAGCAGTTTATATTCAAAAATAAATTTAATAACTTTTTAACTATCAGTTTATATGCAAATAAATAAATTTTAACTGTAAATTTTTATATAATAATAAAATTAAATAACAATTAAATTTAAATAAATGCAATCTAACTGAGATGATGAATAAAATATGCCAAACAGTCATAAATGAATTTCTACTCATATCATAAATAAATTTAACAAACATAAGAAAACTTAGAAGTTGCGAGTGGGTTAAAACACTCACCTTTTGAATTTAAATCGAATTTAAATCTGATTTAAACCCAAAAATTTGACAGTCTCCAAATCCATCCAAACCATCATCAAAGTGTCCGGAATTTCGATATGAACGCAACGGAGAAAACCGCGCGTCAGTCCGAGCTCGTATGCAAAAGTTATTCGAGTTAAAAGATTTAAATTTTAATATAACATAATTAATTAATACATAAAAAATATAACGTACCATCCTCTTCTTCCTTATCCACGAACCTACTAACCCATCTTGCACGTGTCACTTTCTTCCGTATACATGCAACTCGAGACATACAGAGTTTGATCTGCGACTACCAGTGTGTGCGCCACCTTGAGAGCCACCTACGGACCAAGTTTCACATCACCACTTGCTACCGTTTGCACGCAATCCAAGAAAATACGTCCATGCTTCCAAGCCAGATTCTGGCGAATCCGTGGTCCAATAGCATAGATCAACCGTATGGATTTGAAGAGCTCGTCGAGATCTACAACTTTGCTTTTGGAATTTTTCGATTTTGTTGAATGGATTGAAAGATATTGAGGAAAGAAGATAAGCAATTTCTGGCCATTGAATAAGTGGCGGCCATGGTATAGAATTAGGGTTTCTGAAATAAAATAATAATAAAACTATCTCGGTTTGCGTGCGTATTTATAGAGTTTAACGTCAAAAACGGGCCATAGTCCAATTTAAGCGTGTTGACAGGCGATCCTAACATCAAAAGGCCTTCTGAACGCAATGGTACTGAATTTGAAGTCCAGTTCCATCATTTTCATAGGTTACTGTTCAAGTCAATTTGTTTGAATGACAAGAATGCCCCTGAAAAGTCCGTTTCGGCTCCGGAACGAAAATGAATCATCCCATATATCAAAATAGATATTTTTAAATATTTTAAACGCGATGGAATAAGTTTCAAGCCCAAATTCCATCGTATGAAGAAGTTATGTTAAAAACAATATTTTCAAATTGATTCCAAATTGATTTCAATTAAATCGATTTCAAGGCGTTTCGCGTTCGTACGATCAAACAACAAGTCTGATCGCTATGAAACTTGAAACCCTACAATAATTCACTGTTACGGATCTGATGAAACTGGTTCCGTCGAAATTCGAGTCCGTGACCAAAATGGCTATTTTTATATTAATTAAATAAATTTAAAACAAATTAATTAAATCAAATTTCGCGTTAAAAATTCTGAACTTTGCAATCTTTATCACTTTATAATTTTCAAACATTTAAAATGATTTAACAATTTTTTTAAAAGTCAATTTATTAAAGATTAATCAATAGAAATCTTCAATTTCATAAAATTCAAAATTATAGATAAATTTCCAAAATTTCCATTAAATTGAATTTACCCATAATTATTCCATTCATAATTTCAAATAGAAGGGTTAACCATTGGATTTAAAAATTATCAGATAAATGTTTTCCGTTTTCAACTTAAATTTTAAATTAATGTAATAAATAAATATTTGATTTCATTTATTGGCAATAAATCCAACTATTATAAATTTAATAAATTAACTCACTATTAAAGATTCAAATTCTATAATTCATAAATTCCATCATCTTGGTTTACTTATTAATTTATAATTCTTTAAATCAATTCCCATCTCTATTTAAAGTAACTTAATTCACCAATTATAGAATTCATTTCAATTTCTTAAAATAACCTATTTATTATACATTGAATCCAATTTATTTTGATAAGTTTCCAATTGAATGGATTAGATTCAATTTCAACCTTTAACTTACACTTAAGTTTAGGTCATAATCAATTTATAATGTATTACCTTTCTTAGTTATTACTTTACATACTTCTCGTATTAATTTCACCATTAATCATAATTATTAAAGTAACGCTTATAATAAATACGACCCTATAATTTCTCAACATTTAAACGAACGTTATTTCATTTTCCATTAGTGTGACATTCATTCATTTTATTATCACTTATTAATTCCATTAACAAATAAGCAGGTAATTTATAATATATGTTACAAATTTTGAATTAATCACTATTCATTATTATTGACTTTACTTTAGCATTACTTACCTTGCATTAACATTGTTACTTAAAATCCCTATCCAATTGCAATTAATATTCTAATGAATACATTTACTCTTTTCTGTTATGTTATTAATTATCATCAAGGCACATCTAATTATCTTTATTGGTAAATGAGTGAATTTACTTGTAACCCAAAACACGCTGTGAGCTAGATAGTAAGTAAGTAAATTTTGTGTTAAAGTAGATGGAAGGACTAAGCTGTCCTGATGGGTTTCTTCAAATTTCCGTAGATGTGTTGACTTCAAAAATAATAAACTGAGTGGGATGAAAAGTCACGATTGTCATGTCATGATGGAAAATTTAATACCCGTAGTTTCAAAGAACTGTTGTCCGTAAAAGTATGGAGTGTTATAACAGAATTAAGTTTTTCTATAAATAGCTTTATTCGACTATGTTAAAGTCACGCGTATACATAAACTAAAAGTGGATAATCCTAGACTGCTCTTCAAACTTAAAAAAATATTTCCTCTAGGATTATTTAATGTAATGGAGCAATTACCTATTTGAGTGGTAATATTGAATATCCGTAATATTAAATTTTAATTTCAAATTTAAATTGAATTAATTTTGCAATAGGTACTTGAATCATCTAAAGAAAAAAGTTAAACAAAAAGCACGAGTTGAAGTTCGATTTGCAAATTATATCTTAAAGAAGAAGATTTATTCCTTTTCTCTTATTGTTTCGGTGACCATGTGAACTTTTTATTTATAAGTGTTCCTCGTAATGATGAAGCCATTGAATAAGATTCTTCTCAAGAAATGTTATATATTTTTAGACAACATGAACAATCAGCTGGAAAATATATGGAACTATGGTTAGATGATAGAGATTACCATGTAGCATACACATGTGTTCTTCTTAATTATGCTGACATTGCACCATTGGTTAGGTAATATTAAATAATAATTCTCGATATATGAATTTCTACATTCATATTTATTTCAGTTATACTTATAGATTATAACGCAATATTATGTGTGTGTGTGTGTGTGTGTATTTGCAGTATTCATGAATCACAACATCCACGTGCATCCACGTGGCGGTCTTGGTAAATATTTTGCTAATTGGTTTTCGAACTACTTTTATGATCTAAGAAATTGTGTCAATGATGAAGGACTGAAACATCTCACGATTGGACCAAAAAGAAATGTCAAGACTTATCCATTATTCTTCGTCAATGGACTAAAATTCAACATCAAGGAATATGGTGCCGAAACATTAATCTGTAATAGCGGTTTATTTGTCAAAGGTAGTGATGATCCACATGAACATATAAAATATTTTTACGATGTCTTAACACATGTATTAGAATTGGTATATTTTATATGACCTGTAGAAAAAGTTTTTTTTAATTCAAATGCAATTGGTTCAACAATATTCCTGGTTCTAGAATGAACGTGCACAAAGATTATTAGATCATTGAAATAAAGCATAACTCGCATTACTATAAGTATGATCCTTTTGTACTAGCCAAACAAGCATTAAAAATTTATTTTTCTCTGTATCCATCCCTAAAAAGAGAAAACAGATTGGTCGGCTGTTCTTAAAACAAACACAAGACTTACGTTTAACAGAAATAATATTCCAGATGAAGCAGCTTATCAAGCAGATTTTGAGCCAAATAATGAAATAATAATAACTGATGATCATACTAATTTATGGCCTTTGAACGATGAATCAATTTTTTAATTAAAGCATCTGAGAGTATAGAGGGAAACTATATAGAGTATGACACCGGGTCTGAATCAGAAAATGACAAAGACTGATTATTAATTATGGATGATGTAATGTATGTATGATAGATATTTGTATCGTTTTCTGTATAATTTGTATTTTGAATTTCCATTGTTATTAATGATGATGATATGTTATGAGCCATGTATTATTCTATTTTATTAATTCAATGTACTTAGGAGATCTTGTTCCATTTTTGTAGTTTTAGTGAAAATTTTATGTGACTATTAAGCATACTTATTTTTAAAAATAATAGAATGATATGTTTTTTCGTTATATGATATTATATGTTTATGAAAAATATTATGTCTCATAGGAGACATTCAAGATCTCATTCTTTGAGTTCTTCTACTGTTAGCAAGGGTGCTAGTCGCTTGATTGATTTATGCATAAGGGTGAGTATGACTCCCAAAACAGGAGGGCATGTATGTAATTTATTGAAACACCATTAATATCTAGTGCAAGTGTATATTTTTTTGATTTATTAAATGTCTACATCAAAATTAATACAGAGATTTTGAGATGGAGTCTTCTGATTATATTTCAGATGTCTTAAGATTGTAACGTTTCAGGATTTTCGACGCTCGAAAGTCGACATTAATACGTCCACTGTATCAACTGCCGAGCAATCGAAGGCCGGAAAAACCTAATTGTTAGGGTTAAAGAAGAAGAGGTAGAAGAAGAAAGAAAGAAGAAGCAACAGAAACAATAACATAATCTCACAATTGCAGCGGAACAACATATAATAGATAAATGAATAATCTTTAAATCAAAAGAACTGTACATTTTATACATTACATCATCATTACATTACATTATCAGAGTTTACAACAACAAACATCGGAAAATAAATACTATATACTAGTTGATACGCCATACCATCCAGCTTGCTCCTGATCTCCACAGCAACTACTGAATTCCAGAATGACCTGATATCCTGACTCTAGGCTGCCCGTCTAGAAAATGATGGGCACCCAGAGTTTAGGAAGGGAACAATAACTCCAGGTCAGTCATGAGACTGGTGTGAGAACTTAAACAGTTTATCTTTTAAAAATAAACAAAGAAATATTTTAAATTAGATTCGCAATGCTTTTAGAAAATAAGACTACCATAAGGCATCCCGCACACACACACAATGCAAACATAGAATCGGAGGAGATTTCTCCTTATGATAGTTAAACATGCTTGATACGCAAATTTCTTTGATATTATTACTATAAGTGCAAAGTGTGGGAAAACATTTCGAAAGTATAATATAAATCTTAGCCAACATACGACCAGTATGGTATGCCTACTATAGCTACCATCTAAACAGTGGGGCGCCACCATAAGTAAATGGTAGGCTCTACAACTAAAACCGTACAAGGTGCGTATTGTTTCTTTGGATTTTCCAACAAATGGTCAGGCCAAGGAACTTCCCATTGCCACATGGGTACGCCTCTGGAAGGACGCCCCAAGAACCTAACCGGATCTCTGCCAACACAAGGCCGGTTTACCCCTAGATGGGTAACAACTGACACGAATATGCCATCCCCCGGTCGTAACCAACCTAAATCTCAGGATTCACCAACAACCATAAAGAAATAACTTTGCAGCAACCACATAGGTTAAGTATCAGGGCTCCGTACCATAATACCACCTCTATCCAGAAGGAAATGTACATACCCCATGGGGGCGCGATCCCTAAACAACCTTGCTGCATTCTTCCTGTTTTGACCATTTTCGGGGTGTGAGGTTCGACGATGTCTCGTCCACAAAGCTACGCTTTATACAAAATCTATGCTTTGATCAACAAATGATCAGCAACACTTCGTATGCCACATTACCAAATTGGGAATGTATCACTAGTAACCCTCAACTACATAACCTCTGAGCTCGTACGTCTCGGAGAAGGGTGTTAAGCTAAGAGAATGAATTCTCCGCCACCAACAGAAATATATTTGATAGAAACCAGCTTTACATCTCAAAGTGTAACGTCAGACACACATCCATACAAGTCCGTTCCGGGACCGAACGGAACCGAAGGCACTTCCAAAGAAGCTTTATTCACTAATCACGTCCAGACTTCCCATCACAAAGGGTGATAAAATCTCTATATCGGAGATCAGCCGATGCAGAGTCATTCGACGGTAATCCTTCCGTTTTCGAAAATATCGGTCTTCAACACCGATCTTCAAATGCTAACGACATATCACTATTCGAAATGGGATTTATGACCCAAAGGTCATCTCCCGGCTAAACCGAATAACGAGCACTTATTTTAAAATAAGTGTAGCATTCAAATTCAAGAAAATCACAACAAATACCCATTTAAAGGTAAATATTGATAGTCGGTTATTTAACTTTCAATAGATATGCACAACATCACTAGATTCCAAATAATTTCCCAAAATTATCTTTATAAGATATAAAATTTTCCACACTTCAACCATTTGAAAACAATTTCAAATCACTTTTCACCCTTCCAACTTTGGAAAACAAAATTTCAAATCATTTTCCTTACGCGGAAACACTTCCAAATATTTATTCATTTTCATTTCAAAATGGTTCATTTAAACCAATTAAATAAATTCTTACCAATTTACTTCACATTTACGTTCCAAATCCGTAAATTTATTTCCACGCTTCAAAAATAAATCAATGTTTATTTTTAAAACAATTTTCCCTTTCCTTTATAGATTCCATGGTGAATTCACATTTCCAAAATATCTATTAATATACGATTCTCAAATCGATTTCAAATATTCACTTTCAATTTATCTTTAAAAGATATAATCTCAAAACATTTCACTTCATATTGAAAAACGTTTCCATACTTATTTAATAATAAGTAATTCACATATTTTCAACATTTGGAAAATATTCATTATACTTAAATCACAATTAAGTATATATTTTATTCTTTAAGGAAAATATTTCCTTAAACACATTCATTTGAGTCAAAATGAATGTTGCGTAAAACATGTTACAACAACCCAAAAGTACTAGTATAGGGATTGGAAATTAAGATAGATATATAAATCCCAATGCTATATAAAACATTCCCTTTCGAAAATCATTTACTATAACAACAGTGTTATAGTCCACCATTTTCTTATTTCTCGAAAAGTCTATTTCAACAATGAATGTTGAAATCTATGGTTTCGATACTTAATACATTTTAAAACAACTTTAAATCATTTTAATTCTATTTAAAAGATCACTTCCTATAACATTTCTTTAATATATTATTCACTATCCAAAATCATGAATATACACCGTTTACCAAATTCGGCACTTCTACATATTTAATTAAAAGATTATCCACTGTCCAAAATCGTGGATGTACCTCCTTAATAGGCTTTCATATTTACTTATCAAATTCAATTGGTTCCGGATTTATAAAACAACGTTTATAAATTCACAAATATATATATATATATATATTATAAAAAAAGCTTCAACTTATAAAATCCCTTTATTAACAAATTATATTTATATCTCATTTAAATGCCAAAATCCAATTTATAAGTTAATTACTTATAAATCTTTTATGTTACAAAAATCTATTCATTTTATAACTTCACAATTTATAAATCTATAAATTTCATTCACTTATGAAATCCATTTATACTTTATTTTAACACTTATAAAAACTCGTTTCATAATTCTAATATCTTAATTTATAAATATCAGTTCTATAAATCTTTTATATAAATCATTTATAATAATTCAAAAATCCTAATTTAAACCATTTTACGAATTATTTCAACTACTTGTTTCAAAAATCGCATTACGGTTATATTTTACAAAAATCATAATTTTTATAATATAAAAATTATAAGGTTTATTTATTTAAAATGAATCAATTTCAAAATTCAACAAAACGTATACTTTCAAAAATCACTTGAAAATCCTTTTAAATTCAAAATCGTTATTTTAACATTTTTTTTAAAACTCCAAAAATAAGCCCAATGCTGCAACAACACCAATAAATCAACCACGACATCCAAACATCATATATCAATATGATAACAGAACATATCGCAAATATCTGTAAATAAATCCATACTGTTGAGGAATCCATTTGGATCCCTCCAACCTGTTTCCTTGCATCCACAGATGTTAGCACAATACAAATCCCGTTTCAAGACGGAATATAGCGGTACATGGGTTTATAAAATATTATCCGCTATTATGCGACGCAATAGGGTCTCATCCGCTATATAATGGGGGAAAATCAACTTCAAGTACATATATAATACCAATTCCACTTTAAGGTCAAATATCGCGGTATATGTGTTTAATAAATAACATCCGCTTAATATACGGCGCATAGGGTCTATTTCAAAACAACGGATAATAATTTATCATCCAATCATACAATCAAGCAATTTTAAATTTAACTATTTAAAATTTTAATCGAAACAAATTTGATTGAGTGAGAAGTTCTCACCTTGCTTTCAATAACAATCGCAGTGTTTTATTTCAAATAGAATTTAATGCGCGTTTAATTTTACCCAAAAATTTCACTAGCTCCAATCAATTCCAATCCAGCTCCATCGCGTTGTGTTCACGAATACAAACCCAATGCAAGTCGTTTCGTCAAATTCCGACCTCGTATCAAAAAGTTATCGCATTTAGAAGTTTATACAAATTAAAATTACAAAACAATTAATATTTTATTTTTATTTTAAACCCACTGAATCACGGCCGCACATTTTTCTTGATGAAATCAGGGCCGCACTTAGCTTCTTCTCCTCCAACAGAAAAAGACGCATGCACAACCCATCTTTGCCGCCCCAAACCCTAATAGCCGCGACCCATAGGCTCGACTTCACGACGATCAGCGACCGCCATCTCGAAGAGCTTTGCGTGACACCCCAACAGCCAGAGCATAGGCAAGCTCGGCCACCCCTAGGCTCTCGAAAAACGTGAAAGAACGCACACGTTCAAACCCTTATTGCCGTTGATCCGTAGCTCCGTTTTCGATCACAGCCGTTGAAAACGTAGAACTCGATGCCCTCTTCGATGTTGTAGTTGAACGTTTGTGGTGAAGGTGAATTAATTAGAAGAAAATGAGGGAGGAAGAGGGACAAATTTTGGCCATTAACTATCTAACTGGCGGCTTGGGTTGAAGGTTAGGGTTTGTTGCAAAATGTGAAAATAGAGGTGCTTTTATAGAAAATTCTCAAACACTATTCACCCGAAATTTTTCCGAACTCCAAACGAAGCATGCTGCCTGGCGTTTATAATGTTTTACCCCCATTCCAATGAAATATATATCGGAGGCCAATTCGATCGTATTTGGAAGATAGGTTTTCAAATCGACTATTTTAAATTTAAAATTCACTTAAACCGATTTCAGTGCGTTTTAGCTTGCCCCGGACAAACCGTAAATCCGATTAACATGAAATTTGAAACCATACAATAATATAACATTACGGATCCAATGAATTTAGTTTCGGTGAAATCCGAGATTGTTTGAAAAATGACTATTTTTACTCGTCAATTAAATATTAAAATATTCAATTTCTGCAAATTAAATTTTAGTTCAATTTTAAAAGTTCTATAACATCATTCTAACTCCCATATGATTAAATACAACTTTATAAATCAAATTTAATCACATTAAACCCAATTTCCAATTATTTCTGTAATTTCAAATATTAAATTATCGATTTAATTATCCAATTAAATCCAGATATTCAAAATAAAATTTATCCGACTTACGAATTTTACTTGTTAATATTTAAAATCAATTAAATTTACAAATTTCAATTGACAGAAATTTTGGGTCGTTACAAGATACGTGTATATGAGTCGGATGTCAGGTTGTTGGCCGATGTGGGACGATATCCCGTTATACATTAAAGATGTTGTATGGCTAGACTTGTTGGTAAGTATAAATTTATAATTCATTTGATAATGACATATTTGATCTTTGAAAACAAACATACTATGTATAATTCATTTTAATTTCAATGTATAGACTGCGCTTGTTGTAGAGGAGGAAGATCAACAAATGTTTAGGAACCACTGGAAGAAAAAGATGAGAAAAGACTATAGGGACGCCCTATCGGGTGTAAAACATAAAAATAAAAAACCTGATTGGATAAGTGCTATTGTTTGGACTGATTTTCTTGAGCACTGGCAAACTCCTACCACAAAAGTAAGTTTTCTAGTTTTATATGTTTTTTATAATTTGTTTAAAGTTTGTATAATAATTTCATTAATTTAGTCAATCATATATTTAAGTAGTTACAGACGGTAAATATAAATTTTATGTCAAATTTACAGAAAGTATTTACGGGGAACTCGGCATGCAAGAATAAAAATCCTATCACATACTGCGGCAGATCAAAATTTTTCCAACAGTATCTGAATGAAATGGTAAATTTATAAATTATGGTTATAAAATAATTATACATTATTTAATTATATGTACACATTGTTTAATCGTATATAATTTCAGAGGAAGGAGAAAGGCCGTGGCCCTATATATTTTAGGTGTTCACTTGCACACACGCCATCGAGCACACTAATGAAGATTACTTAGTATCATTTACTTGGATAGACCTCAAATCACAAGATTTCATGGTAAATGTACTTTCATTTTTTTCTCTTATTTCATATTACATAAATTTTAAATTGAACATTTATTTTGGAAAAATTATATTTCAAATTGCAGGAAAAGTTTGAAATGGAGCTCAAGTGCTAGAGGTGACTGGCCAAGAGGAGTTGACTGTTGAGGAGAAGGATATCCTATTTGATGCTGTGACCGATAAGCCGACGTGGAACAGGCTCTACAGTTGTAGTAATTAGGAGATAATGTTTATTGAGTTTAGCTTACAAATTTTATTTAATATTACTTATAAATTATAGCTTACTATTCACTAATTTACAAACAGGACTTCTCATGCTGATTATAAAAAATAACAGGCTGAGAAGGAGATAACACGGTTGAGAGCTGAGATAGCTTAGTTGAGAGCTGAGATAGCAGAATTGAATGACTGGCGGAAGAGTTGAGAAATGACTATGCTGCTAGTTGAGAATATTGCAGCATACATGTAGAGCACATGACATTTTCTTCATATGGATCAGAAAATGGGAAAAACAATGATTAGTAGGTAATGTTTGATTGATTGTGTACTTTAAAATTGAATTATGTTTGATGGTTGTGGTTGTTTGATTGAACGATTAGTAGGTATATTATGGATGTTTGATGGAATGTTGATGTAAATATGGATTTCTGTGATATAGATTTGGTTTTTTGTGATATTTATGATATTATTTGATGTATGCAATGTTTATACTTGTGAAGTTGGGTTTTATGTGTTGTATATAAGGCAGAGCGACGGATGAATACATATGTATATGTAAATGTATATGTATATGTAGAATACAATAGCCTATGAATTTTGTTTGATGATAATAAACACATATAAATATATAGATGTTAAATGTATTGGATATAATACTATTCAATATAAATTATTCAAACACAACAGTAAGATTAGAATACACAGATATTCAATAAACAATAAAATAATATTTTATTCAAACAATTGTTTTTATTACAATATCGAATAGTACATATTTTTAGGTCTAATTATTCTGAATATATATACAACTCAACACTGCCTTACACATTTTGTACATATTGATCAATTCACTAACCGTCACACTCTTTTGCTATCTTCAAGCTTCAGTATATGTCCAGTCTTCTGAGTACCTATCATATACAATTCAAAAGCAGTAGTATGAAAAATAATGTGAACTCGAACTGAAAATAAAAGTATTTTAAATATTGTTTGCCTCAGTTATTTGGTTGTTCATCATCATTTTTTATATTTCAAACTAGAATAAAAAATACGCGAACTTGTAACATGCATAGCGTCCCATTGTACATGCCATAAAGTCGTGCACACCGATATACACTTGCTTGTTAAAATTACAGGGACAGGTGAGCACAAGGTCAAACCCAAGTCAAGACTGGATTCAGCTCAGGTGCAATGCAAAAACAATCAAATCAGCAAGGTACCAATACAAAGAAAGACAAGATCAAAGTAGGGTGCAAACACAACAAGTAACAACTTTTTCGTGATATGGACATGTACAAACAAGTATACGAACTCGGTGCACACACAAAAACCAACAACTCAGTGGATGCAGCAAAGTGAAGCACAATGATATGTTTTAAACCAAAGATAGGCATCACAATAAGTCCGAAACCAACTCAAAGCCAGAGCAACAGAGTGCATCGATTTCAAATAAGATAAAGTGCACAAACAAGTAAAGATATAAGCACATGCGTGAGTAATGAACATCATACATGTAAGCACATTCAAACTAAACCAAAGGCAGAGCATGTGTACAGGACCACAAACAAAAGTAAATATGCATGTGACAAGGATTGAAAGATCAAGTCAGCTCTAAAAGATGACTAGATGCAAGGAACCAAACTCAATACAAGATCAAGTGACTAGCATGCACCCATGGATATTACTAGAAAATATACATCATTGTTCAAAGACACTGCTAAAATGTGCAAGGAGAAATACATGCACACTGGATAGATCCAAGTATAAGTTCAACAGAGGAATGCATAATGCACATAAGTTCTCAACTAAGCAAACAACCAAGTACATGCATATACATATTCATCAGGTATCAGTCTCGAGCAATGGAGTGGTGGATACAACAAAAAACTCAAACCAGAAACATCAAGATGGATAAAACATGAACATAGTTCATCATCATTGGAAAAACCAACAAACAACAAAGTACACAGAGGCAACTCAGAGATACAAACACCAACAAAAAATTCAACAAGTTAACATACAAACAGGCATCCAGGTCGCAAATGTTCCAGGTAGAGGAAATAAGCATCAGCAATACCAAAGACGAAGTTAAAAGCCAAGACCGAGATAAAAATCAACAAGGGTCAAATTTGTTCAAAGTATTCAAGAGAATATATCATAGTATATATTAGAATTGTATAAGGCAAGAATCAGTAAATCATTCAATCAAGTAATCCACAGCCAAAGTAAAAGTCATTCAGAAATTCATGCAAAATATATGGAGTAACACGTATACAAAGATCAAGTCAGAAAGCATCAAAGCCATTTGATCTGAAATCAATGTAAAAATAAAAAGTTTTGACATGTTCAAATTAAAATATTCAGACGAAAATATAGGGAATCAAACCCTATATAAACCCATGTCATCATCGACGTTAAATCGTTCGAGTTCAAGCAAATCAACAGAGAAAATAAAGTAAAAAATCGCATACCAATTTCATACCATCAGAACTCGACATTGAAGTAGCCACAAATCGAAGAACACTGATCGAAGAAGCATCAATAATCATAATTGAGGAACGAAAGCATGCAGCAGTCGATTCAAATCGCCATTTCCCAGCAGCGGCTCCAAATTCAAACGAAACCCTAGTTTTGAAGAGTAACAAAAGGAATCGACCGAAGACATTTCACAAACAAAAAAAGGAAGATAGTCTTTACTTTAATTATTACTTGGGCCAGTTTTTCATTGGGCTTCGTCTATAAAAATAGGGTTTTGACTTTTATTTTTATTTATAACTTTCTATTTTAAATTTTATAAATTACTAGTTGTGTAACTAGGTACAAACTACGGGGCGTAGTTAGAGAATTCCCAACTTAGTGACTGAGTTGTGGCAAGTTTTGAGCTTAGAGTTAGGTTAATCGAATTAGCGGGTATCGTGAGTTTATATGGTTTTTGTAAGCGACTGATTACTTAATTTCTAGTAGAAACATTGGAGGCAACACATAGACAGTTTTTGCCGAAGCTGGGTAAAACTATGTGTGATCTTTTCTGCATTGTTTTTGTTTTTGTTTTTTTTCCACATTAATTTTTAGTAGACATTGTTCACCTCCCTCTAGGTTGAAAACGATCCTACAAGTGGTATCTGAGCTACGAACAAAAACAATTTTATGTTAAAATTTTTGAATTTTTCTTTCAATGGCTTCTTTTAGTAATGCTTTTATTAAAGGTCTGTCCATAGCTGACCATCCATATCAATGGTGAATATGCATATTGGAAAACTAGAATGAAAATTTTTCTAAAAACCGTAGATGCATGGAATATTATTGAAACGGGATATAGCACACCACCAATAATAGTATATAATCAAGAAGTTGATAAATCTATGGATCAATGGACAAAGCTTGAAAATAAACTGCAAACTGCTAATGCTAATGCTATGAATTCTATTATTTGCTCATTAAATCAAATTGAATTTAACCAAGTCTCACAATGTATGACTGCATTGGAAATTTGGCACACACTTGAAGTGACTCATGAACCAACCTCCAAGGTCAAAGAATCTCGTCTTGCCATGCTTAGTAGCGAGTACGAGAACTTCACAATGGTAAAGGATGAAAGTGGCAAAGAAATGTATGGACGACTTTCTAATCTTGTATACAAATAAAAATCCCTAGGAAGACCATACACAGAACTAGAAATAGTCTGAAAGATCCTCAGAATTCTTCCACGAAATTTTGAAGCAAAGGTGACTACCATCTAAGAATTAAAGGATCTGAAACAAGTTAAAGTTGAAGAACTCATCGAAAACCTCACTACTTATGAGCTAGAAATCAAATTCAAGAAAGAACGTGAAAGAGGAGATACGCCGAAGAAATCAATAGCTCTCAAAGGAACAATGGAAAGTGAAGATGGTGATGGTGATGATGAAGGAGAAGTCGAACTGGCATAGGTAACAAAGAGATTCAAAAGGTGGAACCGCAAGTATGGAAATCATGCCCTAAATCAACAACTAAAAAGAAGAATCGTCAAAATTCTAGACAACTCAATAAAGTAGGAGATCATTTGTCACAAGTGAATAAATCTGATCATATCAAGCCAAATTATCCTCAAAATCAATTCAGCAAAAGAAAGAAATCGAAAAGGAGAAGTTTTGCAGCAACTTGGGATGAAAGCGATGAAGATGATAATAAAAGCACTGGGAGTGAGAGTGAAAAGGTAAATTTGTGTCTTCTAGGAGAAACAAGTGACAGCGATGATGACGAGCCAAGCGACGTATCAAAACTTACTTACTCGCAATTACTTATATATTTTCATGAAGTAAATGGTTGTTTGGAAAGATTTAGGGAGAAGTATGCTAAAATTGAATCACAAAAGGATGGTTTAATAGAACTAAATATGCAGCTTAATCAAATGGTTCAAAACCATAAAAAATAAGAGCCATATGTATGATAAGTGTCCATCATTAGAATGAGGAATAAAAAAATCAGAAACTAGAATTAAATTGCTTGAAAATGAAATTCTGATTTTGAAAGAAAGGAAAATATTAGGAGAGAAAATTATATTAAAAAGTGCACTTTGTTATTGAATGAAAATGAATCTCTCAAGTCATAAGTCCAATAATTGTCTACATCTTTAGGAATATTCTCCAAAAGAAGAAAGATCACTAAATATGCTATTAGATTAACAACTGTTAACACCATTAGATAATGACTTGGGTATACTTAATCCAAAAAAGGTAAAAGTGAAACTAATCATGTCAACTTCAAGCGCACGATTTGTGGAAAAATTAGACACAATCAAAACAATTGCTAGTAGAGACCCAAACACACAAAAACCATACCAATTTGGGTTCCTAAAGGCACAAATGTAAAATCCCTTAAAATCAAACAAATCTTGGTATCAAAAGGAACAAACATAGATTGTCTTGGTTCTACACAAACTTTTTTTCAAATTTTTTTGTCACCAACAATCATGAACCTACAAAAACAAATAGGTCGCTAAACTCTTTTCTCGTATAGGTGTCTTGGCTGGCTAAGGAACAACAAGAGTAGTACCTGGATTCTGGCTGTTTTAGGTACATGACGAGCGACAAATCAAAGTTCCATAGCCTAGAGAAGTACAAAGGTGGAAGAGTCACGATGGGAAACAACGATAAATGTAAAATTATCGGTAAAGGTAAAGTAGGTGTAACGACCCGGAATTTTCGATCCCAAAAATTCCAGATAGTTAGGAAAAAAAGAAAAGAGATAGAAGAAAAAGAAGAACAGAAACACCAACATCTTACATTCGCAGTGGACAAAATATAATATCAAATAAAATAACATTTTTACAAAGAAGAATTGTATCAGTACATTTACATTTTTATACATCAGCTTTACGACATTTACATAACACTGGACGGTTTAAAACAACATGTCCCAGATATACAACTATATATCACAGCGGAGATACTCCATACGTTCCTGTCATCCAGCTCGCCTCCTGAACCCCAGAATGTCCTTATCTGAAAATCTATAATACTCGATCTGACCCAAGCATTACATCAAAGTAACACCCGGGTCAGGCTGGAAACCAGCGTGAGTAAACCCATCTAACATGGATCACAAAACATACAACTTATATAAACCCGGGTAACTAGTTTCAATTTACAACTTCACAAGTCGTTATAGACATCACTTACAACACACATTAATTGCTAAGTACCAAAACTTAGATTAAATAGTCCAATTAACTTAAAATCATTCCATTCCGACTTATTGATTTCACCCGTCAATCTATAAAGAATCGAAGTGGTTTCGGGCATTTACAATACGGACTCCGGTCTCTTCGAATCCAATGTCATCTTTACTCAAGTTATTCAAGTGAATACAATTTAATTTTAAATACTGAATGACACTTTAATACAACCATTCATCATCGATAGATAATCACATTATCTCTGTACAACCCAACATATCATAACACAAAACAATTCATATCGGAGATATCAATCAATTCAAGGCATTTTATTATCATTCACTCATTCATAAGAATATGGAATCATTTCCAAAACTAATTTAATTTATCTCTAATTAAACTAAATAACTAATCTTTTAATCACTTAGATTACCTTTACTTAAACATTACAAATCAAATAATTAATCAACTTTTGATCATCCATCTTAATTAATCATCCTTGATTTATTATCTTTAATCACATAAAGTAATTATCCTTTAATTAGTTACACAAATCAATTATCCTTGACCATTTACAGTAATTAGTCTTTAATTATTTTCATTAATTAGTTACATTAATTAATGATCCTTAATTAATTACTTCCATAAATCAGCCTTAATCAATCATGAACAGTAATTAACCATACTGTAATTACTTATCTTAATTAATTAACTCTTAATTAATTGTATTAATCCTTTAATTAATTACACCAAGTAATTAATCCTTAATTACTTCATTAATTAATTAATTAATTATAATCTATTACTTCAATCCTTAATTAATTATAAATAATTAATTACTCTTCAATCACTTATTGATTAATGTAACAACTTATATAAACGTCGAGTCTAACCTCATATTACTTCGAGAAATCTATGCTAAGAACTCGAGCAACTCAAATACCCTTCACCTACTACACCCAGTTTATCACAAAACAAATATCACTGTGCACATGCACGGTGGCTCTGACCATCACGGGTCAACTTTGATAGCCTTATCACATCAGATAACAACCTCGCACACCATAACGAACATCAAATCATCATAACAACCTCGAAATCAAGATCAAGCATCATAACACAAAATTGGAACTAGTAGCAAAACCTAGAACCTCCATCGTTCTCGAGTCTTCGATCATCAGAGTGGCAATGCCTCCGGCCACGTCTTCATCCACACTCCAGCTATCGATTCCCACAATCTGGTGGAACTCGATCCACCAGAGAAGATGGGACGAGCATTTTTCAGACCATACTTAAAAACTAGGGCTACAGACTAAAGATAGTCACCGCCGCCACCACGATCACCTGCACGTACATCTGGTGTTTTTCTCTTATTCACCGATCATCCAACTACCACCAGAGAAGAGCACAACCATTTCGATCACTGAGATCACCAGAGATTCCCAAAAATCCATTTCTAATCAAAACAGAACTGCAATCTCAATTTATTACTAAAATTTGTGATTTTTCTTTTAAATATCAAGTTTTAGGATAAGAATTCAATTTACATTCCTGAATTGCTAAATTAAGATATTTGAAATTTTCACAATCCTAAGCTTCCCTGTTCAGAGCAATTCCAAATTTATTTTATCATAAATACTTTTTTTAAACTTTAACATATAATAAAACAAACAATTATTGTTTGAAACTTAAATCCTAACAAAGTTTAGTTCAAGAGATAATGAATTATGAATAAATCTAGAGCCTGAAAAAAAACTAAAAGCAAGATATCACAAATACAACAGCATGCACAACTATATACATTCATACACATACCCAGCAATGCACTTATAAATAGGCATACAAACATACTTATTTCCAGAGTAAATCAAGCAACCAGATTCATAATTAATTTTTTTAAAAAGAGTGATGTTACTCACCTGAAAATAGATGATGAACAAAGCACCATTGATATAGAAAATAGCTTTTGCTTTGATTTTAAAACCTGAGTGCCTTTGCTTATTTGATTTAAAAACTTAAAACTGGAATGTTCTTGCCACTGAATCTTGCATGCATGCTATTGAAATTTGTGTGAGGATGACTCAAATTCAAAACAGAGAAAAACGCTTGCAGGCTTTTGATGATGTTCAGTCTTTGATTTTGAACTTGCTTTAGTTTGAAATTTAGGTTTGAGGAAGAATGCATGCATGCTTTGAGTTGTTTGGTTTGAAAAGAATTACAGGTTGTTGAAGTTAAACAAATTTTTGGTTTTGAGGAGTTTGAGAATTTTAGATTTGAGGAGGATGTTTCACTGATTTTGCTTTGAGAAAATGATTTGAGTTTTCAGATTTTGAAAAGAAGATTAGAAAAGAAAGGAAGAGGAGGAAAACATGTTTTAGAAGTAAAAATGATTTATTTTAAAATAAAAAGGAAAAATCAAAAACAAAATATGACACTTGTCATACACATTAGTTATTTTAATTACATATGTTTTTATTAAGCTTTAATATGATAACATTTGTCCTTTAAGCTTTTATTTTAATTTAAAAATGTTAATAAAAGCTTTTAACTTACTTTATTAATCCTTATATAAATGTATATTTGAATTTCTTATATATATATAAATTACTTTAAAGAAAATATAAATAAAAACAAATTATGCATAAAATTAAAGTTTTTACATATATTTTAAATCCAAATACTTTTAAATATATATTCTTTTGAATTTCAAAACTTTAAATTCAAATTCAAATTAAATTATAAAATCCAATTTAAAATCAATAACATATCAATTTAAACATTTCTATTTCAATAAAATCTATTTATGTTTATAAAAACTAAGTACTATAATTATTATTTGAAATTACAATTTATCAATTTTAAATCATTATAAAGGAGATTATCATATTTATTGTTCAATTTATAAATTCAGTATTTCTATTAATTAACCCAATTATATTATCAATTACAGAATCCCTAAAATCTAGGTTATCACATTCCTCCCCCCTTAGAATCTTTTCGTCCCCGAAAAGGACGAAGCCAGAATTTTATAAAAATGCTTATTATTAGAAAAATTATTTTTTGATCACTTTAAAACACTTTTAAAATCTACATAATATTATAAAATATTTTTTTATAAATATAGTTTGTATGAATATAGTTTTCATAACTCGATGTTTCAACCAGCCTATCATTGTTCTCATAGAAATTCGGTCATACGTTGATCAGGTGTACGACTGAAAATCTACAAGTACTTAGTAGACCCGTTTTCAACACCAAGTAAAAATACTTCAAAAATAATTTTATTGAAAATATAGAAAACATTTTTGAAAATAGAGGAAATATCTTTGGTGAGAACTGGAAATCATCACCCCCATCCATGGTCGCAGTTACATCCTGGGTTACGTTGCCATCGCAGCAAAAGTCCATGTAATTCTAGGCATCAACGCCCTCGATTTTTGCTGCCAAAATGAAACTTCTCCACTCCCACATAGGTCGCAGTCTACCGATGTAAAATCAAACGCAGACTGTTGGCTCTCAGCAGCACACACGACTTTCGCTATGTTACCATAGGTCGCAGTCTGCCGATATAAAATCAAAAGTAGACTGTTGGCTCTCAACGGAACACACGACTTTCACTATGTTACCATAAGTCGCAGTCTACCGATATAAAATCAAACGTAGACTATTTGCTCTCAGCGGCACACACGACTTTTATCACAACCCGTCTTCCATCTACCAAAAAGACGTATCATGATTTAAGAAAGAAAGGGATAGAAGAAGAAAAGATATGGAAAGAATAAATTCAACAACATCAGATACTCACAGTGGAACTAATGAAATATAATATATCACATAAAATATTACATAGTACCATATTACATCAGAGTTACACAATCTATACAACACATATTAGACAGTTATAAACATATGTCTAACTATACAACTCAAGATATCACAAGATACAGAAATCACACAACTTAAACACAGCGGAATCATAATATATCTACACGCGGAAGCCTCCTGCTCCAAATCTCCTTCAGAATACGTCAAGATAACCAGAATCCCTCGACTACTCATACATAAGATGTGTACCCAAGAGTTTAATAAAACAGAAAATAAACACTTGGGTCAGACAGGGGTCTGGTGTGAGTAAACGGGTTAAAATTGCTTAACTTTTGAAAATCCTTTGAAATGAAAAAGGTATCACGTAAGACTTTCCATACATAAACATGGAAAGTTTTTACCATATGCTGACCAAAACATTTGATAGGAAATCTAGTGATATTATAATAGTGTCTAGGGTTTTCAAGTAAATAAGAAATAGCCGAAATTATTACAATATTAAATTCCAGCTACTAGCCACAAAAGTGGGTAATACAATCAAAACTGTAGGGTCTCGAAGGAAGAATGAGTTTCCATCAATGATAGGGCTACTGGGGTACCGCCCGTCACAGTACAAAGCCTAGATCACCGTGCCGAGGATCACCCCCAATCCTCTGCAACACAAAGTCGGAACCATCCTTTACTGGACAGTCTCGAGTAGATTAACCCATGGTTGGCGCGACCAACCACCCACTAAGCCGAAATAAAAAGGGACATCTAGAAATGGATGACCTCACCCTGAAATGGGTGCTACCCACCTAGCCTTGCTGCACCTCTCCTGTTTTTGCCATTCCCAGTTGATGAGGCTTGAGGCTGCGATTACCTTAATAGAACACATCTATCTTAGAATGCTCATCGTCCACCTGACGATGTTCTGAAAGCATTCAATCCATACAAGTTCGTTCCGGGTTCGAACGAAACCGAAGGCACTATTTCGTTGCACTCATTTTGGAATCACCCTCAGAGTCAATGACCATAGCCCTTGCACTCTGAATCATCATCTCGAACCTGTAAGTACTATTTCCGTCAAACGCATCACGGAATCACCCTCAGAGTTATACTGACGAATAGTTCTTACACTTCGAACCTTCACTTGCTCCACTTGGATTCACGACCTAACGTTTAATTTGGATCGATGTGGTTTTCGAATATCCAAATATGGAAACCCGATCCCGGTCTCACCGAAATCCAAACCCACTTTAATGTCCAGGTTCTTTAAGTGTTTTAAACAATTAACTTATATTCAGAATAACAAAAACAGATAGATGAATCACATTATCACAATAGATAATTCATATAAACCAATCATCTCATAAAGCAGCATATCACATATCAGAGATATCACACCTAAATCATCCAACATCATCCAAACATCCAATATCAATCATCCAATATTAATCAATCATCCATAAGCAGTTTGAATAACTCTTAATCAATTTAATTAACCTTTAATTAAATTAATTACTATCCTTTAATCACTTGGATTATCTTAATCCTGCTTCATTAATTTATTCCAAACAAATAAATTAGTCATCTCTTAATGATCTTCCTTAACTAACCTCCCTTGATTAATTATCTTATAATTACCTTCAAGTAATTAGTTTTTAATTCATTAATTAATTCCACAAATTAATTATCCTTAGCCATGTACAGTAATTAACCTTTAATTACTATCATTAATTACATTAATTAATGATCCTTCTTTTACTTCCATTAATTAATCAACAATGATTAATTGCATTAAACCTCAATTAATTACAATTAATTAATCATACTTTAATAAATCGCTTTTATTAATCAACCTTGATTAATTCATTAATTATATTAACTAATGATCCTTATTAATTAATAATCCCTTTAATTAATTAAATAATTTACTTGTAATTAATCATCTCATTAATTAGTCTTAATTAATCATAATCAGTAATTAACAAACTACCAATTACTTATCTTTATTAATTAACTTCTTAATTAATTATATTAATCCTTGACTAATTATATTAATTAATAAATCTTTAGTTACTTCATTAAGTTAATCAATTAAATTAATAAATAATCCTTAATTAATTACTTTAATAACTAATTACATTTATAATTAATTACATTTAGTAATTAATCTTATATTAATCTCATTCATTAATTAATTAATCACATTAATTAATTAACTAAATTAACTAAGTAATTAACCCTTAATTACTTACACAAGTAATTATCTCTAATTACTTTCATTATTTAATTACTCTCTAAATTATTACCTTAACAAGAAATTAATCCCAGCATTAATTAACCAAAATTCTTTAATTAATTAATCACTCCATAATTAATTAACATCAAAACAAATATATTAATTAATCCTTTAATTAATAACATCAAGTGATTATCCCATAATCACTTCACTCAAATACTTCCATAAGTAATTTTCCACTAATTACTTCCATAAAAAAATTCTCTTCTTAATTACATTAAGTAATTATCCTTCATTAAATAATTACACTTAATTAATTCATAATTAAGTGATTATTTAAAATTAAACAAACAATTAACTATCATTTAAAATTAATTAAATAATTAGTTAACTTCTTATATTTAAATGTCCTTAATTAATTAAGAAAATCATTTATCTTAATTAATCTTTTACTTATTAACAAATCATATTTAATTAAGTATTCTTAAGTTCATATCAACAAAAATTTAACCTTATTTATCTTCACAAATTAATTATTTAAATTAATCAATCTTAAGAACTTAAAAACAACTATTTTATTGGTTTACAAAATTATAATAATTACCTTATTTGAAAATAAAGCATTTAGAAATAATTTGAAATTTAAAACAATTTAATCATCAAATTTAAACTTATTCGTTTTCAATATAATTTGAAAACTTAGTTTTTAAACATTACTTAAAATTTACTTAGAAATTTTGATTTAATATTTTAAATTGAAAACACTTCTTTTAAATTGAAAATTCATAATTTAATTAACTTAATTACTTTTAAAAGAAATCAACTTAAACAATTTAAATTTTAAAATAAATTCAATTTACACTTTTGAAAGATTATGCGAAAATATGCAGATTATGTAAGGTAAAAGCAAGATTTTTTTTTTTTGAAAACTAATGCAAAAAAAATAAGATAAAATAAATTAACACGAATAGACTTAAAAACAGAAAAATCAAAAATTTCAAAAAAAAAACAATTCCCCGGCAACGGCGCCAAAAATTTGTTGCGACTTTTCTATTGATTAGAAAAGCACAAATTTTAATAAATTCTGCAAGCGCACAGGCGTGTAGTATGTAGGTCGAACACAGGGAATTGTATTTTAAAACAATTAAAATCCATAGTTAAATCTTAGGCGTGTTAAACGAATTCGACGGTGAATTTTGAACAGAAAATAAAAACAATAATATACTCCGAATCGATTTCGAAACGAATCGAAATTGCAACCAAAATATTGAATTGTAAAAAAAATCAGAACAGAAATTGAAATTGCGGAAAAGAAGATAACGGAGCAATCAACTGAAATAATTATTAACTAACTGAAAAGAGTGCAGAAAATAACTAAGAACAAGAATAAATAAATTGCTAAATCTAATCAACAATCCTACGTATTCTGTTCGAAAATAAAAACAGTGCTGAATTTAAATCTAAACTCGAAGAAAAGTGATGAGGTAAGAGATGATCTGAAGGTGCTGTATAATGTTGTATATATAGGCTTCAGCCCCTAAAATCAGTCCATCTTTTTAGCAATAGGACCGGTTCTATTCTTAGTATTTGCCAAGATAATTGTACTGACTGGGTCCATTCCTTGAATTGGTGAAGAGTCAAGTTGCCACGTCATTGCTTGAAATACTTTTATATGTGAATTGGTCCAAATTCATACGTAAGCTACTTTTGAATGTGTCCCATTTTGCTTCATACCATGGCTATGTATTATGCTACTTGAATTGGCCATGTTTTTTTTTTGATTTACATGTAGCATTGCTTTGAAATGGATATCCTTGAATTGCATGAGCTGATATGAATATTTCCAATTGAGTGATATGCTTGATACGTGTTTTCTTTTTGAATCATTCGGTATCCAAAATGCTGCACTCATTATTGCGTGTCTTTTGGAACAGACCAATGCCACAACCGATTAATTTCAACATTGCACTTTGAAATCTATAATCTGCAAAACCACAACAGAATACCCGTATAATACCGCTTTATAAAAATAAAAATATATGAAACAAATGGTTTAAAATGCAGAAAAATACGTTCTCACACAAGAACAAGTTTTTAACTTTGTAAATTTATTTTCTTTTATAAAAACCTAAGCTTTGATTTTATTTATTAAAAATAACAAGTTTAATTTGCAACTTTATTTCCTTTTATATAAAAAAAACCGTTTTATAATTTAAACTATTTTACAAAACCAGATTAGCATACACCTAAACACGAGACAAACCCCAAAGATTCCCCGACCTTGCTTCAAAACAAACCCCGCCTCAACTACTTCAAGACAAGCACGAGGAAATAAGAAGACAAACCCACGCCAGCCTTTGTTCCAAAATCAAAACCTTCACCTGACGCCAAATCGTGCACGTGCACGTGCACCGGTGGCTCCGGCCAACAACGATCGGTGCGGCGATCGCCTTCAACCCCACGAACCCATGCGAACTCGAATATGAACCCAGATAGAACAATAAACACGAGAATCAAAATCGAGCAAAAACTCCATATGGCAGAAACAATCATGACCAGAAACTTCACCATTGCCGACGCCACACACCTCAAGATCGCCTACCATCATCACCGAAGCTCCTTCAAACCCTCCAGCCCGTATTCCCACCAACACGAAACACCCGGTCCCCAATGGCCACCACCATTGCTCTGCGAACCATCCAGTGCACAAATGACCACCGAACCCTAATTTGCCTCAGCGCGATCACCACGGTCATCGGAAAAATGCCTTATCATTTTTCCTGCATTCGTCGATAACTCAACCAACTCTAATACTAACCTCGAGTCTCGATTCGTCCTAGATCATCAGAAATTGCCAATACGCCCAAACTCGAACAATTCAAAATAACTCACAAATTCCCTAACTAAAAATCACGATACTTCGATCAAAATTCATCATTTTGTTATACAAATCAGATTTTATAACCAAATATTGGATTTGACTCGAACGAATTTTAACCATGTTTGAATATTTACTATATCTTATAAAATTTTAAAATAAAAACATAATGTAATTTCCCAAGTTCATTTTTATTATTAACATCACATTGTTATACACATTTCTCCTTTAGAAATCAAAGTCTGAAATTTAATACAAGAGAAAATAAAGAATTTACAAGTTTATCTAAATCCTGTAGAATAACAGAGGCAAACTTTTTTTATACATACAGGCACTTCAGTTATTCAAGCATACATTCAGTTTAAGATATAGATACAACCAATATTGCCACACAAATTCAATCATAGGCATTTAATTAAAATCACAAGTTTAAACTGTTTTTAAAAGAATGTATGTTTACTCACCATAATTAGTAGAGAACAGAAACTGGAATTCTGTTTTGATCTTTGCTGTTGAGATTGAATCCTTTGCATGCCTACAAATTGATGTTTTAAGGATTGAAACTGATGTTGAACTTCCCTTTGAGTTGCAGGTTTGAAGTTGCAGTAGGTTTGGTTGCTAGAAAACTTGCTTGAAAATTTGAATTTCAGATTTGATTTTGCTTTCGGTTTCAAATTTCAGGTTTGAAAATAGTTTTCTGGTTTGCCATTAATTTTTAAAAGAATGAAGGAAGAAAAAGAAATTGAGAAGAAGAAAGTTTGGAATTGAAAGTGGAAAACAAGTTTCTGTTCAAACTATTTTTTTTTATAAATTTAGATTCAAAATGGAAGAAAATATGCCACTTGTTTTAGAACTTACATTTGTCACTTATTTCTCTTAATTGTTCAACACATGTTATTAAGATGTCTTAAGATATCAACACATGTTTCTTAAGTATTTTTAAATAAATTTTCATTTAACTTAAATATTAATATAAGCTTACATACTTAAGTTACTTAATTAATAAGTACTTATATATGTATACATAAAAATTTTGTATAAAGAAAATATTATAAAACTAATTATAATACAAATAAATTCTTATACATGTA
Organism: Allium cepa; assembly: GCA_030765085.1. Lineage (NCBI taxonomy): Eukaryota > Viridiplantae > Streptophyta > Magnoliopsida > Asparagales > Amaryllidaceae > Allium > Allium cepa. The sequence continues at coordinate 216,264,955 of CM060946.1, forward strand.
TTTTTAAAATCCAAAACATTTATCTTTATTGTTTAAGAGATAATTTTTAAAAAGAAAGTTTATTAATAACTTTCTATTTATATTTATATAACCATTTTAATTTAAGCACTTTAAAGAAAACAAAATAAAACTTTGTTTAAATCTTATTTAAACTATCATATTTAAAAATAAATAATTATCTTATACTTTGAAAATAATTGAATTAATCTTAAATTAACTTTTGAAAAATATTGAATTTAAAACAAAGCTTCAAATCACAATATATTCATACATATATATTACAATTTAAAAATTCATCTTTTATTTTAAAGAAAAGATTTTCTACTCACAATATATATACCAAATATATATATATTATAAATAGAATGTAATTTTATTAGTTTTTAAAAGATAATTCTTATCAATTTCAAATTGTAAAAAGATATTGATCAATATTGCCACATTAAATATTTATTAACCTTTAAAAGATATAAATTTACCAATTTAAATTAAAATTATAAAAGAAAATTATCAAATCAATCTAATTATTAATACAGATTATTAAATTGATATTGCCTAAAATTCTGGGTCGTCACATTCCTCCCCCTTAAAAGAATTTCGTCCCCAAAATCTAAAAGCAAAGGTAATTTAATAACCCAGCAAAGATTTTAATTTCAAACAGCAAAGCATTCCTATCATCCAGTTACTAACAACCATAGTAATCAAACCAACAAATAAATCTAACTAATTATCCTCACAATCAGGATATGTCATACTAACACTGTCTTGAGTTTCCCAAGTATAAATTACTGGGAGACTCGCTCTGCAGAAGCTCAACTAACTACACCACTATAATCCAGAGCTCTTCTCATCTCTAGATCCACCAATCTGAACAGAACATCAGACTATACTCAAGTCTAGCTCAACTTCCAAATTCCAACTGAACTGCAGATTCTACAACCAATAATGAATCATACACGTACTCTCTCAGAGATACGTGAAATACAATGAATCCTTGCTATCCAAACTGGCAATTCAATCTTATAGACAAAAGAACTTATTCTATCAAAACTCGGATAAGAATTCCCAAATGCCTAAGAACTAGCCTTCCAATCTTACCCAATCACTGCTCTCTTAACCAGAGAAATCTTAACAACAACGAAGTCTCCAACTTCGAATTCCAAACTTCTTATCTCATATCTGCATAACTCAACAGACAATCCTGGGCTTCCCATCATCTTCATGATCAGCTCAACCTATGCTGATGCTTCCAGAAACAACTGACTAAAGCAAACCAGTTTCTAGATCATACTTAACAAAATGGTCCTCCAAGATCCGTCGAAATCCAGGACACAAGCTCTACTTCCCAAGCAATAGAAAACTAAAATTGCTTCCTTCCTTGCACAGCTGCTACCTCGGTTCCACTGCACAACTCTGATTCTGAAATAGATGAGAATACTATTGATGTACGCGAGTACAAACTTATCCAATATATCCGAGAAAACTTTGTTCATCAAATCCATAAAACCTTAGTGACCCATCTAACTCGGTCACACAACCTTATAGCAGGATTCAATTCAAAAACTAGATCTGACCAATCCAAGTTCCAAAAATTTATGAGCTGCTACACCAACTCTTCTTTCTTCAAGAACCATCCTACTACCAGGCTAGCCATCAGTATCGCTTCTGGAACCAAATCAATATGGAACTCAACTCCAGATGCAGACAAACTTCTGATTACTTCAGTAGCTCCTACTTCCACAAGAGAACCCACGGTCTCTAACAAAAGATTGCCCGAGGAAAATTTCCAAATTAATCGCAAGTCACTTTTGCGATCATTCCTAGTTCGAATTCCAAAGAAACCGTCCACTCTTTACCAACTAGAATAGCCCTAAGCTTTTCCAAACCAGGATAACCCTTCAAGAAAATAGCATTCACCATCTCCCCGGACTGCTGATAGAAGGACCACAAAGATTCCTGAATCATCGGAGAAACGTGCCTCACTGCTGCTTCCAAACTCTACCTCAATGATACTGCAAAGCCAAAAGATCTTCTTGTCAGCACACCGAACACTTTGAGCTGCACTGTTATCACAGCTAACCAACGTCTTCTAATCCAAAGGCTCCTCGAACCCTAAAGCCATCAGCTAACCTCTCACATGACTCCATGAGATGGACAGACATCCTAAAAGAAACTCGGGCTCGAAACCAAGCATCAACATCTCGCTCTCCTTAAGGGATGACAATGAGACCATGCCAAAGCGAAACAACTTATAGACCTTAGTCTCATATTCCCAAAGCAGCCAACCTCCTTACTGAAGATCCAAACAACTTCTACACAGACGAATCTTCCCTACGGTGGGTAAAGACTACTCCTCAACCACTTCTAAAACCGCTTCAAGAGAAAACACCTTCGGAAATATCCATGGATACTGCATCCCACCATGCAACTATCAAGATATCAATACTTGCTTTTGCACTTCCGACAGATCCAAACTTTAGAAAATCCGCTTACTCGAGCGAAATCCAAACTTACACTTCCAAGATGAATTCCGAATCTTTAAAAGATTTCCTTCGAAGATCAAAGAGATCCTTACTCCAAGCTGCAAATCTTTCTCGAGACGGTATTGGTCTACAGTCTCGACAGATACACATCCAACCTCAAACATATGGATCTCTTCCATTAGGGTAGTCGTGTTACACACACACCACTGCTCCATCTGCCTTTAAAACTTATGTTGGAAAACCCGAACAGGTAACCCAACAAAGCAGGTAGATATATAAATATATAGTTATATATAAAAATTACAAGTACGCTCTCTCAAGAAAGACACCACTCCAGAGCCTAGGTATTCGCCCAACCTAATGCTCTGATACTATCACGATCCGTCTTCCATCTGCCAGAAAGACGTATCATGATTTAAGAAAGAAAGGGATAGAAGAAGAAAAGATAAGAAAAGAAGAAACTCAACAACATCAGATACTCACAACGGAACGAATGAAATATAATATATCACATAAAATATTACATAGTATCATATTACATCAGAGTTACACAATCTATACAACACATATTAGACAGTTATAAACATCCGTCTAACTATACAACTCAAGATATCACAAGATACAGAAATCACACAACTTAAACATAGCGGAATCATAATATATCTACACGCGGAAGCCTCCCGCTCCAAATCTCCTTCAAAATTTGTCAAGCTAACCTGAATCCCTCGACTACTCATACATAATGTGAGTACCCAATAGTTTAATAAAACAGAAAATAAACACTCGGGTTAGACAGGGGTCTGGTGTGAGTAAACGAATTAAAATTGCTTAACTTTAGAAAATCCTTTGAAAAGGAAAAGGTATCACGTAAGACTTCCCACACATAAACATGGAAAAGTTTTTACCTTACGCTAACCAAAACATTTGATAGGAAATCCAGTGATATTATAATAGTGTCTAGGGTTTTCAAGTAAATAAGAAATAGCCGAAATTGTTACATTATTAAATTCCAGCTACTAGCCACAAAAGTGGGTAATACAATCAAAACCATAGGGCCTCGTAGGAAGAATGGGTTTCCATCAATGACAGGGCTACTGGGGTACCGTCCGTCATAGTACGGGGCCTAGATCACCGTACCGAGGATCACTCCCAATTTCCTCCAACACAAAGCCGGAACCATCCCTTACTGGACAGTCCCGAGTAAGATTACACCGTAGTTGGCGCGACCAACCACCCACTAAGCCGAAATAAAAAGGGACATTTAGACAGGGATGACCTCACCCTGAAATAGGTGCTACCCACCTAGCCTTGCTACACCTCCTCTGTTTTAGCCATTCCCCGTTGATGAGGCTTGAGGCTGCGATTACCTTAATAGAACACATCTATCTTAGAAAGCTCATCGTCCACCTGACGATGTTCTGAAAGCATTCAATCCATACAAGTTCGTTCCGGGTTCAAACGAAACCGAAGGCACTATTTCGTTGCACTCATTTTGGAATCACCCTCAGAGCCAACGACCATAGCCCTTGCACTGTGAATCATCATCTCGAACCTGTAAGTACTATTTCCATCAAACTCATCACGGAATCACCCTCAGAGTTATACTGACGAATAGTTCTTACACTTCGAGCCTTCACTTGCTGCACTTGGATTCACGACCTAATGTTTAATTTGGATCGATGTGGTTTTTGGATATCCAAATATGGAAACCCGACCCCGGTCTCACCGAAATTTAAACGCCATTTTAATGTCCAAGTTGTTTAAGTGTTTTAAATAATTAACTTATATTCAGAATAACATAAACAGATAGATGAATCACATTATCACAATAGATAATTCATATAAACCAATCATCTCATAAAGCAACATATCACACATCAGAGATATCACACCCAAATCATCCAAAATCATCCAAGCATCCAATATTAATAATCCAATATTAATTAATCATCCATAAGCAGTTTGATTTACTCTTAATCAATTTAGTTAACCTTTAATTAAATTAATTACTATCCTTTAATCACTTGGATTATCTTAATCCTACTTCATTAATTTATTCCAAACAAATAAATTAATCATCTCTTAATGAGCTTCCTTATTTAATCTCCATTGATTAACTATCTTATAATTACCTTCAAGTAATTAGTCTTTAATTCATTAATTAATTCCACAAATTAATTATCCTTAACCATATACAGTAATTAACCATTAATTACTATCATTAATTACATTAATTAATGATCCTTCATTTACTTCCATTAATTAATCAACTATGATTAATTGCATTAAACCTCAATTGATTACAGTTAATTAATCATACTTTAATAAATCACTTTTATTAATCAACCTTGATTAGTTCATTAATTATATTAACTAATGATCCTTATTAATTAATAATCCTTTTAATTAATTAAATAATTAATTTGTAATTAATCATCACATTAATTAGTCTTAATTAATCATAATCAGTAATTAACAAACTTGTAATTACTTATCTTAATTAATTAACTTCTTAATTAATTATATTAATCCTTGACTAGTTATATTAATTAATAAATCTTTAATTACTTCATTAAGAAATTATTAATCAATTAAGTTAATTAATAATCCTTAATTAGTTACTTTAATAATTAATTACATTTATAATTAATTAAATTTAGTAATTAATCTTATATTAATCTCATTAATTAATTAATTAATCACGTTAATTAATTAACTAAATTAACTAAGCAATAAACCCATAATTACTTACATAAGTAATTATCTCTAATTACTTTCATTAGTTAATTACTCTTTAAATTAATTACCTTAACAAGAAATTAATCCCATCATTAATTAACCTAAATTCTTTAATTAATTAATCACTCCATAATTAATTAACTTCAAAACAAATATATTAATTAATCCTTTAATTAATAACATCAAGTGATTATCCCATAATCACTTCACTCAAATACTTCCATAAGCAATTTTCCGCTAATTACTTCCATAAACTATTTTCTCTTTTTAATTACATTATGTAATTATCCTTCATTAAATAATTACACTTAATTAATTCATAATTAAGTGATTATTTAAAATTAAACAAACAATTAACTAATTATTTAAAATTAATTAAATAATAAGTTAACTTATTATATTTAAATGTCCTTAATTAATTAAGAAAATCATTCATCTTAATTAATCTTTTACTTATTAACAAATCATATTTAATTGAGTATTCTTAAGTTCATATCAATAATAATTTAACCTTATTTATCTTCACAAATTAATTATTTAAATTAATCAAATCTTAATAACTTAAAAACAACTATTTTATTGGTTTACAAAATTATAACAATAACCTTATTTGAAAATAAAGCATTTAGAAATGAATTTGAAATTTAAAACAATTTAATCATCAAATATAAACATATTCATTTTCAATATAATTTGAAAACTTAGTTTTTAAACATTACTTAAAATTTACTTAGAAACTTTGATTTAATATTTTAAATTGAAAACACTTCTTTTAAATTGAAAATTCATAATTTAATTAAGTTAATTACTTTCAAAAGAAATCATCTTAAACAATTTAAATTTTAAAATAAATTCAATTTACACTTTTGAAAGTTTGATTAATATTTCTTCACAAGATCAAGTTTTTAACTTTGTAAATTTATTTTCTTTTATAAAAACTTAAGCTTTGATTTTATTTATTAAAAATAACAGGTTTAATTTGCAACTTTATTTCCTTTTATAAAATAACTGTTTTATAATTTAAACTGTTTTATAAAACCAGATTAGCATACACCTAAACCCGAGACAAACCTTAAAGATTCCCCGACCTTGCTTCGAAACAAACCCCGCCTCAACAACTTCGAGACAAGCATGAGGAAATAAGAAGACAAACCCGCGCCAGCCTTCGTTCCTAAATCAAAACCTTCACTGACGCCATTCGTGCACGTGCACCTGCACCGGTGGCTCCGGCCAACGACGATCAGTGCGGCGATCGCCTACAACCCCACGAACCCATGCGAACTCGAATATGAACCCAGATCGAACAATAAACACGAGAATCAAAATCGAGCAAAAACTCCATACTACAGAAACCACCATGACCAGAAACTTTACCATTGCCGACGTTACACACCTCGAGATCGCCTACCATCATCATCGAAGCTCCTTCAAACCCTCCAGCTCGTGTTCCCACCAACACGAAACACCCCGGTCCCCAATGGCCACCACCATTGCTCTACGAACCACCCAATGCACAAATGACCACCAAACCCTCATTCGCCTCAGCGCGATCACCACAGTCATCGGAAAAATGCCTTACCATTTTTCCTGCATTCGTCGACAACTCAGCCAACTCTAATACCAACCTCGAGTCTTGATTCGTCCTAGATCATCAGAAATTGCCAATACGCCCAAACTCAAGCAATTCAAAATAACTCACAAATTCTCTAACTAAAAATCATGATACTTCCATCAAAATTCATCATTTTGTTATACAAATCAGATTTTATAACCAAATATTGGATTTGACTCGAACGAATTTTAACCATGTTTGAATATTTACTGTATCTTATAAAATTTTAAGGTAAAAACATAATATAATTTCTCGAGTTCATTTTTATGATTAACATTACATTGTTATACACATTTCCCTTTTAGAAGTCAAAGTCTGAAATTTAATACAAGAGAAAATAAAGAATTTACAAGTTTATCTAAATCTTGTAGAATAACAGAGGTAAACTTTTTTTATACATATAGGCACTTCAGTTATTCAAGCATGCATTCAGTTTAAGATATAGATACAACCAATATTGCCACACAAATTCAATCATAGGCATTTAATTAAAATCACAAGTTTAAACTGTTTTTAAAATAATGTATGTTTACTCACCATAATTAGCAGAGAACAGAAACTGGAATTCTGTTTTGATCTTTGCTGTTGAGATTGAATCCTTTGCATGCCTACAAATTGATGTTTTAAGGTTTGAAACTGATGTTGAACTTCCCTTTGAGTTGTAGATTTGAAGTTGCAGTAGGTTTGGTTGCTAGAAAACTTGCTTGAAAATTTGAATTTCAGATTTGGTTTTGCTTTTGGTTTCAAATTTAAGGTTTGAAAATAGTTTTCTGGTTTGCCATTAATTTTCGAAAGAATGAAGGAAGAAAATTAAATTGAGAAGAAGAAAGTTTGGAATTGAAAGTGGAAAACAAATTTCTCTTCAAGCTATATTTTTTTTATAAATTTAAATTCTAAATGGAAGAAAATGTTGCCACTTGTTTTAAAACCTACATTTGTCACTTATCTCTCTTCATTGTTCAACATATGTTATTAAGATGCCTTAAGGTATCAACACATGTTTCTTAAGTATTTTTAAATAAATTTTCATTTAATTTAAATATTAATATAAGCTTACATACTTAAGTTACTTAATTAATAAATACTTATATATATAAATAAATTATTATTTTTAAAGAAAATATTATAAAACTAATTATGATACAAATAAAATTCTTATACGTGTATTTTTAAAATCTAAAACATTTATCTTTATTGTTTAAGAGATAATTTTTAAAAAGAAAGTTTATTAATAACTTTATATATATATTTATATAACCATTTTAATTTAAGCACTTTAAAGAAAACAAAATAAAACTTTGTTTAAATCTATTTAAACTATCATATTTAAAAATAAATAATTATCTTGTACTTTGAAAATAATTGAATTAATCTTAAATTAACTTTTGAAAAATATTGAATTTAAAACAAAGCTTCAAATCACAATATATTCATACATATATATTACAATTTGAAAATTTATCTTTTATTTTGAAGAAAAGATTTTCTACTCACAATATATATACCAAATATATATTATAAATAATAGAATGTAATTTTATTAGTTTTTGAAAGATAATTCTTATCAATTTTAAATTGTAAAAAGATATTGATCAATATTGCCAGATTAAATATTTATTAACCTTTAAAAGATTTAAATTTACCAATTTAAATTAAAATTATAAAAGAAAATTATCAAATCAATTTAATTATTAATACAGATTATTAAATTGATATTGCCCAAAATTCCAGGTCGTCACAACTTTCGCTATGGTCTGCGGTAGATCGCAGTGACATCGAGTTACACTATCGTCACAGCATAACCCAAATGCCTCTGTAGGCATCGGCGCCCTCGCCTTTCGCAACCACTACACAAAATCCTATGGAACTAGTTTTGTCCGGACTCTTCACAGTATCATTTTTAGACCCCCCCCTTAGGGTTCAAGGCAGTACCAACCTATGGTACTCCTGAGAAGTTCATTTCAAAGGAGCGCCTTTTTCTCCAGAGCCATTTTCAAAACACTTTATACTATACACATATAGTATCTTCCAAATCATACACCTAGTATGAATCTCATATAAATCTCCTTTTCACAAAATCGATTATCCCAAAATGATAATTCTCAAACTAGGCTTTCCAAATTTCAATACTTAATTTTACCCAAAAATCAAAAGGCCTTTCCAAATCCAAAGGTTCCGAAAATCTTTCCTCCAAAATCATCCTCATAAGATCCTTTACATATACATACACACATACATACATGCATACATACATACATACATATAATAAATCTTTGGATCATTTCAAACTTTGTACAAAATCCCTTTTATACTTCAAATATTTTCAAAACCCTTTTCTTCTGGCAAAAGATTCAACAGGGAAGTTTATCTAATATAACAAAGATATGTAACTTTGTTTAATCCAAATCAAATATTCAAATTTGATTACTCTATAAAGTCATTTACCAGTTACTTATTCCCGTAGAGTAACTTTCTACCATAGTAATATCCAATTTCTATTTTATTTCATCATATATTTCACAAAATATATTTTCCACTTCAAAAATCATTTTACATTTCTTATCCGCAAACTTTCAATATCAATTTCATTCCAATCCGTATGATGTACACATATCATCCGTATGCAATATCAATCTGATCGCTTACTCGATCACACAACTTCACTTCTGAACTAGGATCGTCCACCCGACTTCGTAGTGCGGACTCAGATCTGGTTTCTTGATCAGAAACCGTCATTCTTCTTGGATAGCCGTAACTATGATAGAGTATATCCAGAACCAATCAACAATCCATATCCAGGTTCGCCATCGAGAATCGAGTGAAAAATCCCAACTTGGATCGATAAACAATCTCGAAATTCTGTGCTCGAATCTGGATCAAATCACTATGCGAATAGAATAATATACATACATCCTACATATTTATCTTTATTGATTATTAGCCAAATCAATTTCCTTTCCTATTCATATTCACTTTAATTTCTATTCACCCATTTACAGTTGCTTCAATCCCATTTGGATTATCACCACAATTCTTATCTCAATTGAGTATTTAATCATAAACAGTTTGGATTCTGTTCCATCTTATATTTAGAAAATAGCTTGAAAAGTTAAAAATAGGATAAGTAGTTGAAAAATAATTATTAGATGTAAAATAGCTGTAAAATAGTTAAGTAACTATAAAATAGTTGGAAAATAGTCAAATAGTTATAGAAATTTTAAATAATTGCAAAATAGTTGTAAAATAGTAATTAGTTATAAAGTAGTTGAAAGATAGTAATTAATTTGTAAAACAGCTGTAAAATAGTTAAATAGTTCCAAAAATAATTGTAAAACAAATATAAGATAGTTTGGTTTTAAAAAGAAAGGTTAAAGAAAGGTTGTATATATAATAAATAGCTTGGAAAAATAGACTTGTACTAAAATAATTTATTTTGAAAATAGTACAGAGCCAAACTATTCAATTCCCAACCTCCATTTCAAATCAATTCAATTTAAATTTCCATTCCCATTTAAATTGACTCAAATCCAATTTAAATAACTCCAATTTCCATTGAAATTGATTTAACACCAATTCAAGTTGAATTAATCCTCGATTTCTTTCCTAAATTCAAATCAAATTCCATTAGAATTTACTCATTCAACATTAATCACAATTTCAATGAATTCAAATAAATTTCAAATTGAACCAATTTCAATTCATATCAATTCCATTTTGAATTAATCCCAATTTCCATTTATAAGTTCAAAAACTTATCACTTTTGGGTTTTCACATCACATTCCAAGGAAAATTTAAAACTCAACCGTAGAGTTTATTTCCAAATATATATATTTATTTCCTTTACACACCAAGTTATCCTTAAATTTTAAACCACCTTTGGTTTTAATTCAAAACAAATTTCTTTAAATTTCCAAACAATTCTTGTTTGAAATAGAACCCATCCATTCAAATACATTAAATAATATTATTTATTATTTCTTTATCACTTTGAAACAATTTCAAAATTTCTGGAACTTGATTTAAAACTTCACAATTAAGATCATCTTCAATTCAAATTTATAAGTCATACTTAACCAAATGTTTTACTTCCATAAATCATTTCATTTTGCTTACTCAATACCACACATTTTATTATTAAACACAACAATCATAATAGCCAAGGAAACCAATCCATTATTATCTTTTCTGAAATTCTTCCCCAAACTCAAGATTTTAATTTCAGTTTGAATCCATTTCAAACTTATCTTTATCTAATTTCAATTTGGTTGTATTTATATTACCATTTAATTTTATTCCAATAAGTTAACAACCAGTTACCTTAATATTTATTAGAAAGATATATTTCTTTATATATCAAGATATATTCTTATATCAAATCATTTAAAATCTTTATATAAGAAAATAACAAGTACACTCTCATATAAATATGCATTCAACTCATTCTAGGGTACCATTGACCCTATCCTTAATGAGTAATCCCACCAGAGACAAGGTTCTCACCTAACCTTGCTCTGATACCAAATGTAACGACCCAGAATTTTCGATCCCCAAAATTCCAGATAGTTAGAAAAAAAAAGAAAAGAGATAGAAGAAAAAGAAGAACAGAAACACCAACATCTCACATTCACATCAGACAAAATATAATATCAAATAAAATAACAGTTTTACAAAGAAGAACCGTATCAGTACATTTACATTTTTATACATCAGCGTTACAACATTTACGCAACACTGGACAGTTTAAAACAACATGTCCCAGATATACAACTATATATCACAGTGGAAATACTCCATACGTTCATGCTATCCAGCTCGCCTCCTAAGCCCCAGAATGTCCTTACCTAAAAATCTATAATACTCGGTCTGACCCAAGCATTACATCAAAGTAACAGCCGGGTCAGGCTGGAAACCAGCGTGAGTAAACCCATCTAACATGGATCACAAAACATACAACTTATATAAACCCAGGTAACTTTTATCAATTTACAACTTCACAAGTCATTATATTACTACACACATCAATTGCTAAGCACCAAAACTTTGATTAAATAGTCCAATTCACTTAAACCATTCCATTCCAGCTTACTGATTTCACATATCAATCTATGAAGAATTGAAGTGGTTTTGGGCATTTACCAATACCCGACCCCGGTCTCTTCGAATCCAATGTCATCTTAACTCAAGTTATTCAAGTGAATACAATTTAATTTTAAATACTGAATGACACTTTAATACAGCCATTCATCATCGATAGATAATCACATTATCTCTGTACAACCCAACATATCATATGACAAAACATTTCATATCAGAGATATCAATCAATTCAATGCATTTTATTATCATTCACTCATTCATAAGAATATGGAATCATTTCCAAAATTAATTTAATTTATCTCTAATTAAATTAAATTACTAATCTTTTAATTACTCAGATTACCTTTACTTAAACATTACAAATCAAATAATTAATCAACTTTTAATCATCCATCTTAATTAATCATCCTTGATTTATTATCTTTAATCACATAAAGTAATTATCCTTTAATTAATTACACTAATTAATTATCCTTAACCATTTACAGTAATTAGTCTTTAATTATTTTCATTGATTACATCAATTAGTTACATTAATTAATGATCCTTAATTAATTACTTCCATAAATCAGCCTTAATCAATCATGAACAGTAATTAACCATACTCTAATTACTTATCTTAATTAATTAACTCTTAATTAATTATACTAATCCTTTAATTAATTACACCAAGTAATTAATCCTTAATTACTTAGTTAATTAATTAATTATAATCTATTACTTCAATCCTTAATTAATTATAATTAATTAATTACAATTTAATCACTTATTGATTAATTAAACTTTAATTAATCAACCCTTAATCGCATCATTAATTACATTAATTAATTAATGATCCCTTAATTTCTTCCTAATTAATTATTAACCATAATTATTGATCACTCTTGATTAATCACAAACAGTAATTAACTACCCTTAATTACTTTATTAAATAAATTAATTACTCCTTAAGTAATTACATTTAATAATTAATCTTTAATTAATTATATTTATTAATCACCCTTTATTAATCCCATTCAGTAAGTAATTACCCGTATTTAATTACATCACTTAGTTATCTTTCAATAATTTTATTAATCAATTCTTAAATTAATTGCATCAAGTAATTAATTATTAATTACTTTCTCTAAGTAATTATCCTTCATATTAATTACACAAAGTAAATAATCCCAAATCTCTTCCATTTCCTAATTATCCTTCAATTAATTACACAAAGTAATTAACCCAAACTATTTCCATGATTCTTTTAATTACATCCAGTAATTACCCATCTTAATTACTTCACTAACCAATTTCACTTTAATAATTACATTAAGTAATTATACCTAACCCATCATCCAGTGATTATCTTAAATTAATTAAACTTAATTAAGTAACTTAAACTAATCACATTAAACTTAATTAATTACAATGAGTAATTAATTCCTTAATTACTTTCGTTAAGTAATTACACTTAAAAAGTTTCATAAATGATTATCTTTAATTAATTAATCTAATTTATTATTTAAAATTAATCGCATTAATTAATTATTTAAAATCCTAGTTAATGACCTTCATTAACTATTTACAATTCTTTAATTACTTTTCTTAAGTGATTAAACTTAGATTAGTCATTATTAATTACAAATTAATTTATCCTTAATAACCAATTAATTAATCTCTAATTATTTAATTAGTTAAGTGTTTAACTGCAACTTAATTAATCTTTAATTACTTGATTAAATAATTTCTAATCATTAATTTAAAATCTAATCTTATATAATTAATGATTTCTTAATTACAATTTAATTAATCTTTAATTATTAAATCTTATCCTTTTAATATAAAACATTTTCCTATTAATGATTTAAATTATCATTAACAAAAGCATTTGAAAACCCTTTTTTACTTTCAAATTTACCTTTTGAGTTTCATTTTAAAATAAGATTTAAAATGAAGACAATTTAACTTTAACAAAGTTTTAGAAACAATTTAAGAACTTTTTAAATCACATGTTAAAGACACACTTACATCTTATAAAAGAAATTAACAAGAGTTTTTAAGCCAAATTCATTTTAAATTCAAATTCTTTAAAGTATACTTTAACATTTAAACTTGTTCTAAATATTTAAATTTAAAAACTTATTTCAAAACTAGGATACAAATTTAGGTTTTGAAACCATACTTAAAAACTGAACTAAAACTGGTTTTAGTCTTTCTTTTCAAATTTAAACTCAAAAACACTAACAGGTTAAAAAAAAACCTGTAACACACAATGACTCGAACCAGATCTTCAACAACTTCGAGTCTAACCTCATATTACTTCGAGAAACCCATGCTAAGAACTCGAGCAACTCAAATACCCTTCACCTACTACACCCAGTTTATCGGAAAACAAAGAGCACCGTGCACATGCACGATGGCTCTGACCATCACCGGTCAACCTCGATACCTTATCACATCAGATAACAACCTCGCACACCATCACGAACATCAAATCATCACAACAACCTCAAAATCAAGATCGAGCATCATAACACAAAACGGAACCAGTAGAAAAACCTGGAACTCCATCGTTCTCGAGTCTCCGATCATCAGAGTGGCAATGCCTCCGGCCACGTCTTCATCTACACTCTAGCTATCGATTCCCACAATCTGGTGGAACTCGATCCACCAGAGCGATAGGAGGAGTATTTTTTAGACCATACTTAAAAACTAGGGCTACAGACTAAAGATTGTCACCGCCGCCACCACGATCACCTGCACATACATCTGGTATTTTTCCCTTATTCACCGATCATCCAACTACCACCAGAGAAGACCACAGCCATTCCAATAACTGAGATCACCAGAGATTTCGAAAAATTCATATTCTAATCAAACCAGAACTGCACTCTTAATTTATTACTAAAACTTTTGATTTTTCTTTTAAAAATCAAGTTTTAGGATGAGAATTCAGTTTACATTCCTGAATTGCTAAATTAAGATATTTGAATTTTTCACAATCCTAAGATTCCCTGTTCGTTTTTTTAATCCATAGAAATTCCAAATTTATTTTATCTTAAATAAAATTTTAAACTTTAATATATAATAAAACAAACAATTTTTGTTTGAAACTTAAATCCTAACAAAGTTTAGTTCAAGCGATAATGAATTATGAATAAATCTAGAGCCTGAAAAAAACTAAAAACAGGATGTCACAAATACAACAGCATGCACAACTATATACATTCATATACATACCCAGCAATGCACTTATAAATAGGCATACAAACATACTTATTTCCAGAGTAAATCAAGCAACCAGATTCATAATTAATTTTTTTTAAAAGAGTGATGTTACTCACATGAAAACAGATGATGAACAAAGCACCATTGATATAGAAAATAGCTTTTGCTTTGATTTTAAAAACTGAGTGCCTTTGCTTATTTGATTTAAAAACTTGAAAACTGGCATGTGCTTGCCACTGAATCTTGCATGCATGCTATTGAAATTTGTGTGAGGATGACTCAGATTCAAAACAGAGAAAAATGCTTGCAGGCTTTTGATGATGTTCAGTCTTTGATTTTGAACTTGCTTTAGTTTGAAATTCAGCTTTGAGGAAGAATGCATGCATGCTTTGAGTTGTTTGGTTTGAAAAGAATTACAGGTAATTGAAGTTAAACAAATTTCTGGTTTGAGGAGTTTGAGAATTTTAGATTTGAGGAGGATGTTTCACTGATTTTTCTTTGAGAAAATGATTTGAGTTTTTAGAATTTGAAAAGAAGATTAGAAAAGAAAGGAAGGTAAACATGTTTTAGAAGTAAAAAGGATTTATTTTAAAATAAAAAGGAAAAATCAAAAACAAAATATGACACTTGTCATATGCATTAGTTATTTAACTATGTATTTAAATTACACATGTTTTATTAAGCTTTAATATGATAACATTTGTCCTTTAAGCTTTTATTTTAAGTTAAAACTGTTAATAAAAGCTTTTAACTTACTTTAATCCTTATATAAATGTATATTTTAATTCCTTATATATATATAAATTACTCTAAAGAAAATATAAATAAAAACAAATTATATATAAAATTAAAAGTTTATACATATATTTTAAATCCAAATATTTTTAAATATCTATTCTTTTGAATTTCAAAACTTTAAATTCAAATTCGAATTAAATTATAAAATCCAATTAAAAATCAATAACATATTCAATTTAAACATTTCTATTTCTATAAAATCTATTTATGTTTGTAAAAACTAAGTACTATAATTATTATTTGAAAATAACAATTTATTAATTTTATATAATTATAAGGGAGATTATCATATTTATTTGTTCAATTTATAAATTCAGTACTTCTGTTAATTAACCCAATTATATTATCAATTACAGATTCCTTGAAATCTGGGTTATCACAGTAGGTAACGATGCATTTACCTTAAACGATGTATTATATGTTGAAAATCTGCACCATAATCTGATTTCAATCAGCTAGTTATGTGATAAGGGAATGAATGTTGTTTTTGATTCTGATTTGTACAAAATTGTTGACCAATCAATAAAAGAAATAATATTTTCAAGTAAGAGAAAAGGTAGTATATACTCTCTACCTTTTGATGATCTCACTCTTTCAAAATGTTTGGTAGCTATGGATGATGAAGTACACTTATGGCATAGACGATTAGGACATGCTAGCATGAATATATTAAAAAAAAAGATTTGGCAAGAGGTTTACCATCTCATGATTTCAAAACAGAAACTCTATGTAAAGCATGTACTATTGGAAAATTTAAAAAATCATCTTTTATACCAGGAACACTGTAAATACTTCTAGAGTCCTTGAACTAGTTCATATGGATCTGTTTGGACCTAATGATATTGCAAGTTTAGGTGGTAAGATATTGTTTTCCATTGGTTGATGATTACTCTAGTTGTACGTAGGTATACTTCTTAACAAAAAAATCAGAAATTTTCTCATACATCACTAAATTCACAAAACTAGTTCAAAATGAACGAGGAATTTCTATTATTTCACTAAGAAGTGATCATGGCGAAGAATTTGAATTTTTTTTTGATGAAAATCAATTTAAACATGAATTCTTTTCCCCATGTACTCCACAACAAAATGTAGTAGTTGAGAGAAAGAATCGAACCTTACAAGAGTTGGCTAGATCTATGATAAATGAGTATGAACTACTTTTGTTCTTTTGGGGAGAGGCAGTAAATATAGCTTGTTATATAATGAATAGAGTCAAGATTATGCAAATTCTTTAGAAAACACTATATGAACTATGGTTCAACAAAAAGCCAAACATTGCATATTTCAAAATTTTTGGCTATCCATGTTTTATTCTTAATACAGGTGATCAACTGGGAAAATTTGAGCCAAAAGCCGACGAAGGCATGTACATGGGATATTCTTCCAGAATCAAAGCTTATAGAGTATACAACAAAAGGATGAGAATAATCATGGAGTCAATTAATGTGAAATTTGATAAAGACACTGATGATCAAAGCAAGGAAACAATCAAAAGCAATGTCAAAGAGGAAAATGAAAAAGTTGAAAGTGAAAATACAAAAGAACTGCTACCGTGGAAGAGGTCCAAAGAAGTCTGGAACCAGAGAGATTGATATTCAAAGTAGAACATCCTCTAGAATTGGTAATCCTACCGTAGATATTCAAACTCGTACCTTCTTTAGAAATTTATGTGATGTGTCAATATAGTGGATTTATTTTAGAAATTGAGCCCAAACACATAGATACAGCTCTCAATGATGATAGTTGGTTTACGGCTATGCAAGAATGGATACCAATTTGAACGAAATGATGTTTAGATTCTAGCACTTAGAACTAATAATTATCCAGTTGTAGGAACCAATATTTTAAAAATAAATTTGATGAATTTGGAAATATGATAGGAATAAAGCTAGGTTTGTTGCTAAAGGTTATAATCAAATTGAAGGTGTTGATTTCCATGAAACTTTTAAGCCAGTAGTAAGACTAGAATCTATTAGAATCTTGTTAACTTTTGCTTGTTATAGAGGATTTAAACTAAGACAAATGAATATTAAAGTGCTTTTCTTAATGGAATTTTGAAAGAGGATGTATTTTTTGAACAACCTGAAGGATTTGAAAGTCAAGAATACCGTAACCATGTATATAAACTTAAAAAGACACTATATGGAAAAAAAGCCATTAGGGCTTGGTATGAATGTCTTAGCACTTATCTCCTTGAAAATAGGTTCAAAAAGGGCTGTGTAGACACCACATTGTTTCTACTGCACGAAAATGATGACCTATTGATTGTTCAAATATATATTGATGACAATATTTATGGTGCCACTAACAATTTTTTGTATGAGAAATTTGAAAAATTCATGTTGGGAAAAGTTTGAAATGGTCTTGGTAGGAGAGTTAAAATTCTTTTTGGGATTTCAAATCAAACAAAGCGAAAAAGTACAATCATCTCTCAAACAAAATATATCAGAAAGCTTGTCAACAAATTTGAATTAAAAGATGGTAAACCTGCAAAACTCCGATGAGCACAACAATTAAACTTGACAGGGATGAAAAAGGTAAAGTAGTTGATCAAAAGAAATATCGAGGTATGATTGGATCACTTCTTTATCTTACTGCTTCTAGACTAGACATTATGTTCTCTGTTTGCTTATGTGCACGGTTTCAATCAAATTCAAAAGAATCTCATTTAAAAGCTGTAAAAAGAATTATAAGGTATCTGTTGCACGTCCCACATTTTGGTCTATGGTATCCAACTAATGATAACTTTGAGTTAAAAGGATATTCAGATGCAGACTAAGTTGGATGTCTAATTGATAGAAAAAGTGCTAGCGAAACGTGTTTTATATTAAAACTTTCGTTAGTTGCATAGTCAAGTCGAAAACAGAATTGTATTGTATTATCTACCACTAAGGCAAAGTATATTGCTCTAAGCAGCTGCTCTGCTCAAATCTTATGGATGATACAAATGTGCAAGACTATGGTCTAAATTTTAAACGAGTTCCACTTATGTGTGATACCAAAAGTGCAATTGGTCTCACAAATAATTATGCACATAGTTCTCGCACCAAGCATATAGGTGTTAGACATTATTTCATTAGAGATCACATTTCCAAAGAAAATATCTGCATAAACTTTATTTCAACCGATTCTCAGTTGGCAGAAATTTTTACAAAACCTTTCCAGAAAATAGTTTTTGTCGACTTTGTCTCAATTTAAGCATTTTAGAAATGTGATTTTATATTTTTTTGGACTTGATCTCAAATGTTTATGTTAACTAGTCTGACTCCCTATTGATTATTGAAAAGATAAATAGTGACTGAAAAGTGATGAGTGTTAATCTTGATCATACATTATGACTTGAGTGAGCATATTTAGAAAATTTCTTTGAAAATTTAAACAAAATTTGTAATAACTTTAGGAAAAAAGTTGGTAAAAATTCCGTGACTATCTCTATTCCTATCATATTTCTATGACAATCACTCAACAAAATCCAATATAGTATGTCAAAATGTGGTATTTAAACAGGAAATTATTCATTCTTTTTTAGCAATAAAATCATCCAAAAGTACTCACTCTCATTTAAAACTTCTCACGGTTATGCATGGGTGAACTACTTGGAATCTTTGATTCTGTGATTTCATGCTCAAAATTCCTCACAGTTATGCATGTATGGAACACATATCAAAATTGGATAAAATAGGCGAGTTAATTCTAATCCCATTTAAAATTCCTCATGGTTATGCGTGGTTAGAAGATGTTTGGAATTCATTTTTAATAAAAATAGGGAATACTACTAATCTCATTTAATAGTCCTAACGGTTATGGATGGTTAGTAAGTGTTTAAATTACTATCATAAATATACCACAAATGGACACGGCTATAAGGTTTTCTATGCAGGCATCACCCCTATCACTCTAAGATAGAATATGCGCATAACAGAGTATTTATGATTTTTGTTTGATTTTTCTTGAAATTTAATATTTATACCCGATTAAGTATTAATGTTGTATTAATGTCTATCACTTTGTCACTCTTATCTAACACTATTACTCTTTTGCTGATAACAAAATTGGGAGAGAAGTTAAGGTTTTGGCAAATAAGTCAAATTTTTTATTTGTCATCTAGGTTCATTGCATTTTTTATTGTTTTTTATTTGTGCATGTTCTCATCTAGGTTCATTACATTTTTTATTATTTTTTATTTGGATAATTTTTTTATTTTCATGATAATGTGAAGGAGAAGCTTTGTTGTAGGGGGAGTTATTCAAATAGGGGGAGCTAATAGAATTCATCAAGACCAAATACATTTAATAAAGTCAAAATCTTAATATATGTTTGTTATCATCAAAGGGGGGAGATTGTAGAATACAATAGCTTAGATTTTTGTTAGATGGTAATAAACATTTATAAATATATAGATATTAAATGTATTGGATATAATACTATTTGATATAAAATATTCAAACACAACTGTAAGAATATAATACACAGATATTCATTGAACAATAGACAAATATTTTATTCAAACAATTGTTTTTATTACAATATCAAATAGTACATATTTTTAGCTTTAACTATTTTGAATATATATACAACTCAACACTGCTTTACACATTTTGTATAAGATTACATATTGATCAATTCACTAACTGTAACACTTTTTTGCCATCTTCAAACTTCAGTATATGTCCAGTCTTCTGAGTATCTGTCACATATAATTCAAAAGCAGTAGTCTAAAAAATAATGTGAACGCAAACTGAAAATAAAAGTATTTTAAACATTGTTTGCCTCGGTTATTTGGGTTGTTCGTCATCATTTTTTAATTTCAAACTAGAATAAAAAATACGCAAACAACTTGTGACATGCACAGTGTATCAATGTGCATGCCATAAGGTCGTGCATACCGTATACAGGTGCTTGTTAAAATTGCAGTGACAGGTGAGCACAAGGTCAAACCCAATTCAAGACTGGATTCAACTCAGATGCAATGCAGAAAAACAATTCAGCAAGGTATTAATACAAAGCAAGACAAGACAAGATCAAAGCAGCGTGCAAGCAGAACAAGGAATAACTATTTCAAAGATATGGACACGTACAAAAAGGCATACAAACTCATTGCACACACTAAAACTAGCAAATCAATGGATGCAATAAAGTGAAGCACAAGGATATGTTTCAACCAAAGACAGGCATCGCAATAAGTCCGAAACCAACTCAAAGCCATAGCAACAGAGTGCATTAATTTTGAACAGCAACAAAGTGCATAAAAAAGTAAAGATATAAGAACATGAGTGAGTAATGAACATCATACATGTAGGCACATTCAAATCAAACCAAAGGAAGAGCATGTGTACAAGACCACAAACAAAAGTAAACATGCATGTGCCAAGGATTGAAAGATCAACTCAACTTTAAAAGATGAAATGCACATCTACCAGATGCAAGGAACCAAACTCAAGACAAGATCAAGTGACTAGCATGCACTCATGGATCTTACCAGAAAATATACATCATCGTTCAAACATAGTGCTAAAGTATGCAAGGGGAAATACATGCATATTGGATAGATCCAAGTATAACTTCAACAAAGGAATGTAGAGTGCATATAAGTTCTCAACTAAGCAAATAGCCAAGTACATGCATATACATGTACATCAGGTATCAGTTTCGAGCAATAGAGCAGGGGATACAACAAAAAATCAAACTAGAAACATCAAGCAAGATACAACATGAACATAGTTCATCATCATTGAACAACCAACAAATAGCAAAGCACACAGAGGCAACTCATAGATACAAACACCAAAAAAATAGTTCAACAAGTTAACATAAACATAAGCATCCAGGTCACAAATGTTCCAGGTAAAGGAAACAACCATCAGCAATACCAAAGACGAAGTCAACAAGTCAAGGCCGAGATAAGAATCAGTAAGGGTCAAATTTGTTCAAAGTATATGAGAGAATATATCATAGTATATATTAGAATTGAGAAAGTCAAGAATCGGTAAATCGTTCAATCAAATAATCCTTGGCCAAAGTAAAAGTCGTTCAAAAATTCAAGCAAAATATATGGAGTAACATGTATACAAAGATCGCATCAGAAAGCATCAAAGCCATTCAATTAGAAATCAATGTAAAAAAGAAAAGTTCTGACATGTTTAAATCGAAATATACAAACAAAAATATAGGGAAGCAAAACTTATATAAAACCCACGTCATCATCGACAATAAATGGTTCGAGTTCAAGCAAATCAATAGAGAAAATAGAGTAAAAAATTGCATACAAATTTTGTACCATTCGAACTCGACATTGAAGTAGCCGTAAGAAAATCGAAGAATACTGATCGAAGAAGCAGAAATAATCATAATTGAGGAACGAAAGCATACAACAAATGATTCGAGTTTCCATTTCCCAGCGGCGGCTCCAAATTCAAACGAAACCCTAGTTTTGAAGAGTAACAAAAGGGATTGACTGAAGACATTTCACAAAAAGAAAGGGGAAGACAATCTGTACTTTAATTATTACTTGGGCCGGTTTTTCATTGGGCTTCGTTCATAAAAATAGGGTTCTGACTTTTAGTTTTATTTTTATTAGTAACTTTCTATTTTAAATTTTGTAAGTTACTAGTTGTGTAACTAAGTACAAATTATGAGGCGTAGTTTGAGAATTTACAACTCAGTGACTGAGTTGTGAAAGGGTTTTGAGCGTAGAGTTAGGTTAATCGATTTAGAGGGTATCACGAGTTTACATGTTTTTATGAGTAATTGATTACTTAATTTTCTAGTAGAAATCTTGGGGGCAGTACATAGACAGTTTTTCCCGAAGCTGGGTAAAACTGTGTGTGATCTTTAGTGCATTGTTTTCTGTTTTTGTTTTTATTTCCGCACTAATTTTTAGTAGACCATATTCATCCCCCTCTCTACGGTAAAATGATCCTACAGTATACACACACACACACACACATATTCTATGTGTGGGGTTTGACGAATGAAAAAACAGATGTTTTGTAAAATAGCACCTCCAAGCTAGCACAGCTTATTGATAGCAGGATAGCGAAGGCTAGCGACGATCCAGTGGCAATTTCACGATACGTAAAATCTTGACACGTATCCTTAGGCTAGTGATGACTGTGTTGTCGATAACCGTCGAAAAGTTGTCGACGAGGCCATCACTAAGGCCATCATTTTTCTTGAACCGATGAGTAAAATAGCAGCGGCTATTTCTGTCGGCTAGTGACAACCGCCGATGATTATTAGCCGTCGCGAAATAGTGTGTCTAGTGGTGCATTTTAATCATACATTTAGTGTATTGGTCCCTTTTTAATGGATTTGCCAAGACCGAAACAATTCTACCAATCCCTTCTTCTGATCAAAACTCCAATCTTAGGCTTGGAAGTTGAATCTACACTGAAATGGATCTTAACATTTTCTTTAAAAGGTTGAGATCCGGTGTCCATCTTTCCATCATTAGCAATTTTTTATCATAGAATAAGGGACCTCTTAAAAATATTCTTTCACGGTCTTCTCTATTTACAAATTTAATAACCTAAAATCCATTTTTTGTTTAGGATATAAAAATCTCTTTTAGATTGCCAACTCTTTCAATATATGATCAAAAATAATGATAGTACGGACGTGAATTAACCACATAAATAACTATAGAGTTTTCCTAGTACCTTTTATCTGAATCTACCGCTGAATTGGCATTTGAGCATAAATCGTTTGACTAAAATTTATTGGGTTATACAACTTTAAGGGAGTAGATACCGTGATATCATTCTCTATGATAACCACTCTCCACGTTGTAGTTATTGATAGAGTCAGGGTATGCCCTAGGGGCAATTATGTAATTTTCACATATATTTAACACGTTGACCAAACTTGTTCGAAACAAAAGGTATTTTCTTCCTATTATAAATTGATATAATGTGATTATATTAATTAATTAACTTAATTAAAAGTACATTTAATAGAAAAATCCATAAATGGTATATTTTATGATATTACAAAGTGCTGTAACCGTGAGTAATTTATCACAACGAAACAAATATACCATTTTAGATGTTCCCAGTCAAGATGCATCAAGAATGAATATCGATGTATCCGTTGAGATTGAAGTACGTAAGCTCTCCAAATATTGGGCAGTGTATTACTCATGACTATTAGGGGCATCTAGGGTTTACGTAATAATAGATATTGGATAACTATGCAACAACTCACTCGATAGTTTATGTTGGTTAATATAAATAAGGTCAAACAGAAAATATCGATGTGACTGATTTACACAGTTCTCTCGACTTGAAAATACTTTAGATCTCCAAAATGAAAGCTCCGCCTTTGATTATACCAAAATAATGGCATGGCATCCGTCGAGTGACTATAGTTGGAAGTGAAGCGCTATTCAGAAGAGGATTCGTCTCCTCAGTTATATGCGGTGAGTATCACATTCGACTCAAAGTCAAAGTCTCTAGAGCCAGAGTATTTCGGTTAATAATAATTGTTATTATTGAACCAAGGACTTTGTATTTATATTATAAAGTTGAATGTGGACGAGGTTGGAATTTTGACCATTACCAAATTCCATAAGTCCAAAGTGATATAGTTTTGACGAAGAGAATTGGTGTAAACAAATGTCACAACCGGGTTCAGCATATTAAACTAAAATTGGATTTTTATCGAAAATGAGTAAGCGATAAATTTGGCCATAATGTCACACCACCTGCTAAGTGACGTGTGAACTTTAATATTAGAATAGTTCGATATTAATCGCTGACCAAATTTACACCCAAGAGGTACACATCCGAAATGATGAATTCCCTTAAGACCGAACGATTTAATTAGTTTATAATTGTTATAAAATAATTAAATTAATTAATGTTTATGAAATATTAATTATAAAATTTTGAATATGATTTGAGAAATAAATAACGTTATATATATTTATAACAGTTATAAATATATCGATCGATATACAATATCGACAAGCGATTAAATTAGATTTAATTGCATAGTATTTTAGCTTGGGATTAGATGGGTTTAAGCCCATCATTAAGGCTGCAAAATTTTGGTTTTGGGAAGGTCTAGGGGTGGCTAAAACAAAGGGAATTGGCTTGGAGATAATGGGTTGATATAAAGTGAGAATGAGCAAAAAGATTTTCCTCCTTTCTCTCTAATACAACCACACACACACACACATGTATATGTATCTTTAAAAATAACGACGAACTTTTTTTTCGGCCACCGTTACCTTCTACATTGCTGATTAAAACATAGCTCTCAATCCACTTTAAAATTCTCAAATATATTTTAAATTAAAATAATACCATTCGATAGTTAGAGGTCGGTGATTCCGGAATTGCAATTTGACGAATCAAGAACGGTAAAAGGAAGGGAACTTATTACTTCAACGTGGATTCAAAGACATCATTAAATTTGTAATTTTAATTCATATTATAGTAATTAAATTATATTCTATGATCCTATAATGAACAATTTCATATCTGTTTAAATATATTGCTACTATATGTTTAGTTAGGTGAGATTTTTGTAAGTATATGTAGTTGTCACAAATCAGTTTAGTTATGTGCAAAATTTGTGTATTATACTATTTTATTTATGTATAGAAAACTTTTGTTAATGGTACAAAATCATTTTTTTCATTAATAATTGTTCTATATATACATTTATTAATAAATTCATATATATATATATATATATATATATATATATTTATATACATATTAGTGTATATTTCTCTCTCATAATAGCATATATGCACATATATGTCTTATATATATATATGACTTAAAAAATTTAGTACACTTATTTATATATAATATGAATTTACAAATTCTAAAATTAATTATCATACATATATTCATATTTTTAAATTAACATTTATTGAATTTTTGAATTGTTTATTATATGTAAAATAATTATTACATTAAAAATTCAATTGTATAGTTTTTTTTAAATATTTTATCATTTCAGAAACATATAAAAAATTTTAGGAATTTTTCAATAAAGTTTATTATTTTTAATAATTAATATTATTTTGGAAAAACTATTCATGATTATTAAAAATAATAATTTAATTGAAAAATTCTTCAAAATTTTACGTAACCTTTCGTTCATGATCCTAGAATTTCTGAAAGTTTACAATTTAAATTTTTAATAATATATTATTTTATATTAAGTAATTATTGCCGAAATCAATGTATTTGTTTTAAAAAAATATATTTCAACTTTGAAAAATCTCCAGATTTTTCCTAAGCTCTATTTTATAATCCTAGATTTTCAAGAATTGTAAAATTTGAATTTTCATCAATAGATTATTTTATATAATTATTTATGGATGAAAACATTATTTTATTCATAATATATACAAATTAAAATATTAAAATTATTATGTTTGCAAAACTAAGTTAATTTTGAATTATAAATAATTTTTAATAATTGTCCTCTCTCTTTATATAAATATAAATGTTTTATGTTCATATATTATATATAGTATATTTATACATACATATGTGTATATGTGTGTGTATACATACAAACATACATACATATATATGTGTGTGTGTGTGTGTGTGTCTATATATATATATGTATATATACATACATACATACATACATATACATGTTGTAACGCATATACATGCACATATTTGAACAATATACATGACATACAAAATGTGCTAATATGTCTATTACGATGAAAATATCAACATCTATATATGGGCATATTATACCTTTTACGGATTATTATATTGCACATGTACTCACATATATATGTATATGATACATTTATGTATAAACTAAATCAAATAAAATTAATTTCATTTCTTAATATATTTGAATTTAAATAAAATAAATGATTTTATTTCAATGAAATTTACAAATGTTCTAATTTAGTTCGACTTCATAGATTCAATAAAAAAGCCAATAGGGTAAATTTTTGAAATTCACCTATAACTTCCACTGCGGGCTGGTGGAGTTCCAATAGTTATTGTATTCACTGAACTTCTGTTGCTTGGGATTAAGGCCTGTCAGCTGTTTGAAATTCTTGCTGTGACATTATTATTGTTCTAAATCTATCGGTGACGGCTTTTTTGTATCCCATTTTAACAACGGCAAGCGTCGCATTCTAATCGTCGCTAACGGCAATGCCTTTAGTTGTGGATTCATCTTGTCATCAACTATGTTCCCATTTAGTGTCTATGTACGTGGATATATATATGCATGTACGTGTGTATATAATGAGAAGTGTGTCTCAATAGATTGACCTCTTAACTTCTTATATCAAAATATTTTGTATGAAAAACTATCAAATAACTGCAGAAAAAAAATCTGTAAATAAAAATATTTGTAGGAGAAAATGTATATATACTACCGATATGTCCCAACAGCTCCATACGGAACAATGTTTTTGGAATCATAAGTAATCAAACTTATGCCTGTAAAAGTGTGGGGGAGTATGCACCGAGCAGCCTGTACATACGACGAGTAAACTAGGTGGTGTTTTGCCCCGGTGATCTGTTATTAACAAGACTTTAACTGGTGACAGACGAAAAGTTATGGAAATTTTAATGAAAATATGGATGATGCTTCTCTTTTGATTTTGCTTTTGCAAGTTACTGCATTGCTGTACTCTTGTTTATATGAACATCCTTCACTGCACGGTGGTGGAGCCATCTCATACTTTCATATAGATAGGTGCAATTTAGACAAAATTAGACAAAATGTTGTAGTCGATAATGCCTACCTAGAGTTCACAAAATACGTGTCAGAAGATAAACATGAGATTAGTTAAGTAAAATAATGATAATTCAAAAGCCTGGACTGAATTTTTGGACCGAATTGGATACATTATATCTGGTAATTCATTACTCAGATGTCCGTGTACCCAGTAATGGGCTATTACTAGTACCTATAGTTTTTTATTAAACGCTGTCAAACTTCATTGACACGTATGGAAGTCCCAATGACATTTAACTGCATCAAAAATTGTAAAATAGAGTCTTTCATGGTTGCTTGCATACAGAATTATTTTACTTTGAAGGTTTAAACATTAATACTCTACCTTGTTCCTTGTGAAGAAAGATCTTTTAGATATTTTATTGAATACATTTTATTTCTTCCGAGGACAAGCATTAAAGATTTGTCACAAGTTCAAACTTAGAAAACTTTTTAGGTTGAAGGATGGTAAATTTATTTTTTGACTGAAGGACAAAACTAGTTATAACGAGCATTTTATATAGTTTAAAGTTGAATATAATGCTAAATATAATTAACATTTGTTTTTCAACTTAAAAATAAAACTTCATGTCCTTCGGTCATTTTTTTTTCAAAACTTGTCCTTTTCGCTAATTCTATCTATGTGATATTGCACAAATTAAAGAACAACCACATCTAAGTTAATTACGAAACTCGAGGTGGGTAATGATATATTTTCATACTCATTACAATTTCTTGAAAAAAAAGCAAACAAGCTTTATATTAATTTAATCCTCAACCAATATTTAAGATTCTGTCCGGCACGCCGGAACTCCGACCATCTCGGCTTGGTTTTGATGGTAACCGATACAGAATCCGTCCAATGACATGTTCTGTTACCAAGGTTAATAAAACTAAAGACGGATTTAAAAAACCAAAAACAAATAACTCCAACTTGATTCAAAAGGAGAGAATCTCAACGTACCTACACTACAAATTAGCAGTTTGCAAAGAAATTCAGACAACAAAATCATGCTTTGAACTTTCTGTCAATTCATTACATGCAAAAGAATTGATTTTCGGCTATAAAAACCATAACAATCTTATAACAATGCACAAAACAAAAACTTACAAATACAAAGCTTTTCAGGAATCCTAAATCTAAACCGTGGCTTAATCCAGCAATCGTTGCTTACTCCGTGCGATCAAATCAATGCTTGCGAGCTATCTTGAAGCAGCTACCTGTTTTTTTCCCTCTCTTTGTAATCTACGAATTTGAAACTGAAGTGAATTTGTTGAACGGCAATGAATCGATGAGCGGTAGTAAATTATGTTGTCAAAGACCTACCCAAAATTGTACCAGGAGAGATGCTGATGAGTATAGTGGATAAAAAGATAGAAATTTGAACGTTGAAAATGTAGATCAACGTAACTATGATGACATACACATATAATGATGTTCCTGATTATATGAATTGCGCGTCTGACTACACTGAAGGTTATTCGTATTACGGAGCAAATCAAACAAACACTGCTATAGTGTCAAGTGGTCAAGATGAATTCTCAAAATTTAATAGTATGATGACGACATTTTTAAATTCAAATCAAATGCAGTAGTATATCTTTCCATCTTATTACAATGGTACACAAAATGAAGACAACGATGAGCATGGTTTGTATGATGCTTAAAGAAATATTTTTTGGTATTAAATTTTTTATGTTTTGTATTTTCTACATAATATGAATGAATTAATATAATTTAGTACTGGCATCGTATTTTTACAGGCATATTTACAAGAAAGCACCGGAATTTGCAAAACCGAAATTAAATTGGAATTTTTGGAATTTCGAAACAGAACTGAAATTCTAAAGTTTTCGGAAACGGAAAACGAAATTTTGAATCTTGCTCTCGACCTACATTATCATTTACAAAGGTAAATCATATACAACACAATCCGATGTATACAACAAATCAAACTCAAATAATACTTCCTAGCAAACAATCATTCACACGAGAAAAATAAAATCAATGCAAATAATCAAGAAACAACGAGTTCTCAGAAGCTAAAATAATGCAGAAGCCAGGAAGACAAGGAAGGAGGAAAAGCCAAACATGGTAGTAGGGGCTCTAGAAGGAGAAGATGAAGATGAAGGTTGACCCTTAGATGGAACTGTCTTTGACCCACCATTTGACGAAGGGGTAGTTGTAGTAGCTGGGGTTGATCCTCCAGCTGGGGCAGATGGTGTTGCAGTAGGCGAAATGGTAGCTGAAGGTGTGACAGAAGCAAACGGTGCTGGAGCTGCTTGAGGTGATCCTATTGCAGGAATCGATGGTCCAGATTGAGCAGCTGATATCCACAAGTGCACAATTTATAAGTACAATACTAGTACTTTTCAGTAATATAATAACACATTACATACCATTGCACTGGCTAAGAGGAGGAGCCTGAATCTTGCAGGAGCCAGGAAGAGTGATAGCTTGAGTTCTATTGATATTGAAAGGCAGAGGCGGTGCAGCATTCAAGAACGTGCACAAGCAACTGACTTGTGTCTGAACCACGCTTGAAAGCTGTGTGCAGCATTGTTGATTTGGATTTGAAGTTGAATTGGTCTGCATGAATGGAATGCATGGTTGCAGATTTGCTATTGTTGGTGCACAGCTTGGCTGAGCCAGCGACTCAGAGAAGATTGATGTCAGGAAGAGAATGGCTAAGCTCATATTTAGTGATATTACTGCCATTATGGTTTGTTTTCTACTGGATGCAGATTGATGTTTTGAGCCTTGGTTTGGAGGAGTGATATTTATAGGAACGTAGTTGGGTAACAAGTGAGTGAAGTGGCTTTTGCTGTATTGTTGGTGAGCAAACACTGCCTACTCTTGGGATTAAGAAATTGGCAGTTGTGATCGGATTAGCAGAGTAGTTTCTATTGGATGGAACTTACGTAGTTAAATGTGCTAATGATTAAGCAAAAGGAACATTGTACAAGCAATCTGGTAGGTGATTACTGTGTTTAGGTGGAACCAACGCGACTAGCATCGGTATAAACAACGAAATCTTGATTCCCCTCGGGAATAACGAGAATAGGAGCATTAGAAAGAAGTTCTTTTAATTTCTGAAAAGAAACTTCACATTTGTCCGACCAAATGTATTTAACACCTTTCTTCGTCAAGCCAGTGAGAGGCACGATAATCTTAGAAAAGTCTTTGATAAAACGACGGTAATAACCCGCCAACCCAAGAAAACTACGAATCTCTGTCACACTCTCCGGTCTCTTCCAATCTTGAATCGCTTTAATCTTTGAAGGATCTACGGAAATTCCGGATTCGGAAATAATGTGACCGAGAAACTTCACACGAGATTGCCAAAAGTGGCACTTAGAAAATTTTACCTTTAATTGATTACTCCTAAGAGTTTCCAACACAATCCGAAGATGTTTTTCATGCTCCTCCTCGGTTTTAGAATACACAAGAATATCATCAATAAAGATGAGAACAAATCGATCGAGGAAGTCTTTAAAAACTCGATTCATTAAGTCAACGAAATAAGCTGGGGCATTCGTTAACCCAAATGGCATCACAAGCCATTCATAAGATCCATAACGAGTGCGGAACGATGTCAAAAGAATGCTATCCTCTGCAATACGAAGCTAATGAAAACCGGTAGCCAAGTCCAATTGTGAAAAGACTCTAGAACCACTAAGTTGGTCAAATAAATCATCAATCCGAGGTAAAGGATATTTATTTTTGATAGTAAGATCATTAAGCTTGCGGTAGTCAACGCAAAACCTAAGTGTTCCATCGGATTTCTTCACGAAAATAGCCGAAGCTCCCCAAGGCGAGGAACTAGAGCGAATAAATTGCTTCGTCTCCAATTCAGATAATTGTTTACGCATCTCCTCGTTTTCTTTATTGGACATACGATAAGGAGGACGAGTGATAGGTTGAGCTACAGGAATAAGATTAATTCTGAACTCAATTGCTCGCTTAGGTGGTAATGCTAAAACGGGCTCGAATATGTCGGAAAATTCACGAACGACGTGAATAAGTGAAATAATATCACCCTCATCATCATCATCGTCATCACGAGGATTTAAAGAATATAAAGATGCAACCAAGCTGGAAACTGAATATTGAAGATTAATAGAAATCTGCTTAACAGATTAAGAATGTCGAAGATGAATAGTCCGCTCAGGACATAGGATATGAGCTTCATAACGGTTAAGCCAATCCATTCCCAAAATCATTCCAAAGCCTAAATAACGCATGACATGCAAATCGGCTAGGAAAGGAAAATCACACAAAATAATCTCGACATCTTTACACAATAAACTGATTGTTGCGGATCCACCAACCGGATTCGCAATTCTCAAAGAAGTCATTAAACACAAAACATCCAAGGAAAAAGTATCAACAAGTTCTTTTGATATAAAAGAATGGGACGCACCCGTATCAAAAAGAACTCGAATAGGACGATCACGAAATAAAATAATTCCATCCAGAATAGAATGAGAAACACCTTGGCCACGAGATGTGTTGCCAGGGGCTTGAGCAACATTAAGTTTTCCCTCCGTCCTATTTTGAAGTTTGGGACATGCATGCATAAAATGGTCCTGGCTTTTGCAATAGCGACAAGTACGAGGCTTTGAACACTTGTTCGCAAAATGGTCCTTCGAACCACAATTATAGCATTTCCCTTGAGTAGAGAAAAAGGTCTTTTCAGCAGGAGTTGCTTGCCTCCCTTTCTTATTGGGATAAGGACCTTTGAATTTGCTTGGCCTCTTCTTGTTGTTGAAGTTTGGTTTGGAACCAACCACTTCAACATCATTCTCCCTATCTGCCTCTTCAAGTCGAAGAGCGATATCAACGAGTTGATCAAAAGAAACTTCTAACTTTAGAAGTAATGGCTTCTTGAGATTTTTGTTTAAGCCATAAACAAATCTCTGATTCTTCTTCAGAGGGGTGTTGATGTATTCGACCCCATATTTGGAAAGTGATTCAAAAGAAGCAACGTAGTCCGTCACGGAAGAATCGCCTTGAACAAGGTCAATGAAACGACGAGCCATCGTCACTTTCTCAGCTTCTGGCACGAATTTTAATTCGAAGCGTTCTCGGAATTGCTCCCAGGTGAGATCCGCTTCATTAATCTCAGAAATGAGAAGTTCGTACCAGTCCAACGCTCTCTCTTGGAGCATACTGGAGGCCACCTGAACTCGGTGAAGATCGATAAGATTCATGCGCGAAAAGATGCGATTGCATGTTCTAAGCCAAGCTTGGACTTCAATAATAGTTTCGGAACCTTTGAAGGGCTTCCCACCCAAATTAGTGTAATCGTTGCACAAGCGTGCAAATCCCGACTTTGGGTGAGTAGGTTCCGGGTTAGCTCCAACTGCTTGAGCATTCGTCACTAAATCAAGAAGCTGTTGAGTAGTCATAAAAACTCCATCTTGGGGTGGAGTGCTAGACGGTACGGCTCTGGGGCGGCCTGGTCTAGACATTTCTCTTCCTTTAGAAAGAAAGAAGAAGAAGAAAAAGGTTATTCACCAAATTGAATATCAAGCAATCTTGATAGATAAACAAGGAATCATAAGGAAAATAGGATGAATCGGTACGAAGACACGAATTAAATCCTAAAGCACGACTCCTAAGATGGACTTAGGACGATGATCCTCGTTAAATTATTCTATTTTGTTCCGAAGTTTGGCTCCGATACCAAGCTGTGACGCCCCACCTCTATACCCACGCTAGGCAAGAACACTACGGTGTAATGCTGTCAACTAGCACGGAGAATAAGGCTGTTGAGGAGCGACCATCCGTGTAATTTCTTTGCGCGAGCACCGATATGTCAGATAATATAACATGCATTCTATTTCAAGAGGAAATCCGACATACCGACACAAACTCAAAGCTACTACATGTTGGCTATATAAATCCTTCGGAAACAAATATAAAAATAAACATAACATAAATCAGTCACAGACAATTCATATCACAAAGGCGGAAATAGATATGAATATAACACATGAAAGTGTTCATCAGAGTGGTGGTCTAAAAAGATCCACAATATCACAAAAGAATAGTTACATGAACTACACAAAAGAATAAGTATACATTATGGAGTCTGTATCTCAAATGTATACAACAAAAAAAACTACTAATCTAAGTAGTAAGCAAAAGGTCAGAGTAATGGATCCCCGGAGAGAAGTCAAGTCGAAGTACCTGCGACATCTCGGTCTGACCCGAGTATTATTTATAAGAAAATAATAAACGGATCAGTCTAACTATAAATATCAGATAACATGATATAGAATAGAAGATATGACTAAACACATAATAATCACAATGCCAAGTTGTGATATATATAAGTAATTGAAAATCAACAAGAGATTAATCAATATCACGATAATCTACTCAAGATAAAAAGGAATGTCATACTCCTAATTTCATTCACCAAGCCACAATAAATGACATATAAGATATGGCATAGATGTATAATATCCATAATGGCATACTACTATGAGTATGTAAATGATAATCAACAAACGATTAATCAATATCAAAGAATCTTCGCAAAGATCCAAAAAGGGTATCATACCCAAAACTTGTATTCACAACAAGTTAATGACACACAAATTCACCTATGCACAAGAATTGATAAATCATATTAATAGAAATCACAAAGTTGGTGAAACATAAATTCCAGAAATCAACACAAGAAATCCAGTCAATGACACACAAATTCACCTATGCACAAGAATTGATAAATCATATCAATAGAAATCACAAAAATAGGTGAAGTATAAATTCCAGAATTCGACACACGAAATCCAGAAATTTCACAAAATAAGGGGGGAGCCCTATCACATGAACGGGAGCATGAAAACTCACCAACAGCTGTAACACACGAACGAGAAGCTATCTCTTGGTAGCTAGCCATTAATTTGACACACGAATGGTCCGAAGACCTGACACACGAATGGTCCGAAGACCGTGGGTTGCTACCCCACCAAATTTGAGTCGAAACTCCACAAAACGGGGTTTAGTCTCCCGCGCAATCAAAGAGACATCGCACATTGCTAGTCTAAATCACAAAAATGATCATCATGATCATCGAGAAGTGTCAATTACACTAAGCTAGTAAATATATGAGTTTAGCTTCATGTCCCATAACCACTTGCTTAACTTAAATATTTACGAACAAACTGTAGATTTCCACTAGAAAATTGTCACAGGAGATTCAATCGAACAAGTCCAAGAATTAACCGGCGAAGTAAACGCAAGCGTTTCATACCACTTGTTTTACTAAGTCGTTTAATTAGATTTCTCATACGAGTGAGGTAAAGGTTTATATATACTAATAGATTGGAAAACGGTTTTATAAACGAATTTGGTATTAAAATAGTATTGAAATCGTTTGAGGAAAGAGTTTTGATATTTACTACTAGTATAGAAAACCTTTATATTTTTAAAGTGACAAAGCACAAGGGGGATTGTAGAAACAATCAATCACAAAGATCACATTCGAAGATGTGAATAAAAATCCAATGAAATCGATAAAGGATCCATCGAAGTGGATATACCTAAAATTCCCAAAGAAAATAAGTCATCAAAGAGGATAATAAATTATGACAATAAATAGGATCATCACGAATCGATTTAAATTGAAAATTCAATCCAAAAAGGCAAATTGGACTAAAACAGCAGGTTCAGTCGACTGAACAGAGGATTCAGTCGACTGACCCTGTACTTGGGAATTTTCCAGGTTCAGGAAACTTTATGTTTCCGCGTTCAGTCGACTGAACAGAGAATTCAGTCGACTGAATCATGCCTGGAAGCTTTCGGGTTGCAGGTTCAGTCGACTGAACAGAGTATTCAGTCGACTGAATCATGCCTGTGCTGTTTTTCAGCCTTATTCAAATGAAGAGCAAACTCTTCTAAAATGCAACCGGACGAACATTGGCTCTAAGGGTTTATGCCAATCGACAGCCCGGCCCTATATGCTCCTCGATGCATCACCAAAAGCATGATCAAACATCCATAAAAGGATTTTCACACAAATTGACTTAAAAACTCAAAAATTGGAATATTCACAAAACCAATCCAAATCAAGAGCAAATGCACATGAAGAAGTGTTAGGAATTCATACCCAACAACCAAAGATATTTATAGTCATAGATGTGAGATAAAAATCTCACCTTTTCACAAAAACGAACAAGAAGAAGCTTGAAAGCAAATGGAGAATCAACCTCTCTTCAACACAACCCAATTGAGCTTGAATCTAAGCTCAAAAATAAGAACATTCCCAAAATTAGGTTTAGGAATTTCTGAAATTGGTAAGAGAATAAGTTGGAGAAGAAGAAGAGAAGCTTACCAATGGGTTCTTCTTGAGTTTGGAGCTTGGAATTTGATTTGCAAGAGAAACTAGGGTTTTGGAGTTTTTAATTTCCAATCTCTCCCACCATTAATGCTAAGAAAACTGAAATGAGAAGAGAATGAGGGTGAGTGGGGAAGAGTGGCTCAGATTTGAGCATAAGTTAACATAGGGCTGAGCCCAAACCAAACCCAAAGTGAAAAGTAGCAAAAATCAACTTTCTCCAAAAATATCGAAGCTTATACTCAAAAAGGTCGCAAACGGCATTTTAAACTCAATGGGAGTGGTCCCGAGTCCTAATTCGGCCGTATGCAAAAAGTAGCTTTTCGGACTAAAATCCGACTAACGATAAAATATTTAAATAAATATTTAAATATAAAATCGATAAATATGCGGGTTGTTACAAACTCCCCTCCTTAAAGAAATTGCGTCCTCGCAATATTAAAGAAGAGAACATAAAGTAACAACCATAAAAGCATATTCAACACAAAAGAAACTTGAAATAAGAAGTTCACCTCAAAGAGTACGAGAAAGTAAGTCCGGGTGTGTTCGCTCGATGAATTCCATAGACTCCCAAGAACAATCCTTAGGATTTGAAGACCATTGAACTTTAACAAGCGGAACATCTTTATTGCGAAGTCGTTTGACTTCCGAAGCAATGATACGAATAGGTTGTTGCTCATAAGTTAAATTAGGCGAAACTTCAATCTCTTCCACAACACCGGGCTCAAGAATAGAATCGGAATCTCGAAGGCACTTCCGTAATTGAGAAACGTGAAACACGTCATGAATAGCAGAAAATTGAGCCGGTAATAAAAGGCGATAAGCCATGGAACCAATACGTTCAGTGATAGGAAATGGCCCAATATATCGAGGCGCTAACTTTCCCGAGCGACTGAAACGCACAACACCTTTCATTGGTGAAACACGAATAAAAACAGAATCTCCAACAGAAAATTCTAATTTCCTTCTTCGATTATCGGCATAGGATTTTTGTCTACTCTGGGCTTCTTTCATCCTATGACGAATAAGATCAATCTTTTCTGTGGAATCACGAATAAAATCTGGACCTAAAACCAGCTTCTCACCAGCCTCAAGCCAACAAGAAGGCGATCGGTATGGCCTTCCATAGAGTGCCTCGAAAAGTGCCATACCAATACTAGATTGGAAGCTATTATTATAGGAAAATTCAACAAGTGAAATATGATCTTCCCAACCTCCACCAAAATCAAGCACACAAGAACGAAGAAGATCTTCAAGAGTTTGATTCACACGCTCAGTTTGTCCATCGGACTGGGGGTGATAAGCGGTGCTAAAATTAAGCTTCGTTCCTAAAGCTTTTTGCAGACTCTTCCAAAATCCACTAGTAAACAATGGATCACGATCGCTAACAATTGAGGTTGGAACACCTTGTAATTTAACAATCTCTTTAACAAAGAGTTTGGCCAAAAGAGGAACGGTTCGGTTAGACCGAACGGGAATAAAATGGGCGGATTTAGTAAGTCTATCAACAATTACCCATAAGCTATCATAACCCGATCGAGAACGGGGAAGGCCATCTATAAAATCCATGGAAATTTGATCCCACTTCCAAACTGGAATTTCTAAAGGTTGCAATAACCCACCGGGCCTTTGATGTTCGGCCTTAACGAGTTGGCAAGTCATGAAATGCTTAACGAAGTTAGCGATGTCAAGTTTCATTCCCTCCCAATAATAAAGTCGCTTCATATCCGCGTACATTTTACTACTTCCGGGATGAATGGTAAATTTAGAACGATGAGAATCTTCTAAAATATCTTTGCGAAGATCACTAATATTTGGCATGATAAGTCTACCAAATCTCCGAATGCCACCACGAGAATCGATATCAAAGTCTTTCAAACCTTCAATATCAATTTTATCCTTAATATTTTGGCTAAGAAGAGCCAATTCGGGATCCAACCCTTGAGCTTCAAGAATGCGGTCTAAAAGAGAAGGATGAGCCTCAAGGCTACATAAAACAAGAGATGAACATAAATCGGATACGCAGTCTCGAATCTCACAAGTGGATAAGATCTCGAGATCGTTCCATTCGGATATCATCATAGAAACAACTGCTTGTTGCTTACGGCTAAGAGCATCGGCGACACGATTACCCTTACCGGGGGTATAAAGAATATCAAGATCATAAGGTGCAAGAAACTCGAGCCAACGCTGTTGATGCAAACTAAGTTCCTTCTGAGAGAATAGATACTTCAAGGACTTATGATCGGTATAAAGAACAAATCTCTCTCCTAAAAGATAATGACGCCAAATACGAAGGGCGAAAACAATAGCCGCGAGCTCTGAATCATGAGTGGCATATCTAGTCTCAGCAGGCTTCAATTGCCTAGAAGCATAAGCAATAACACGTTCTCTTTGCATAAGAACGGCACCCAAACCAATGCGACTAGCATCGGTATAAACAACGAAATCTTGATTCCCCTCGGGAATAACGAGAATAGGAGCATTAGAAAGAAGTTCTTTTAATTTCTGAAAAGAAACTTCACATTTGTCCGACCAAATGTATTTAACACCTTTCTTCGTCAAGCCAGTGAGAGGCACGACAATCTTAGAAAAGTCTTTGATAAAGCGACGGTAATAACCCGCCAACCCAAGAAAACTACGAATCTCTGTCACACTCTCCGGTCTCTTCCAATCTTGAATCGCTTCAATCTTTGAAGGATCCACGGAAATTCCGGATTCGGAAATAATGTGACCAAGAAACTTCACACGAGATTGCCAAAAGTGGCACTTAGAAAATTTTGCCTTTAATTGATTACTCCTAAGAGTTTCCAACACAATCCGAAGATGTTTTTCATGCTCCTCCTCGGTTTTAGAATACACAAGAATATCATCAATAAAGATGAGAACAAATCGATCGAGGAAGTCTTTAAAAACTCGATTCATTAAGTCAACGAAATAAGCTGGGGCATTCGTTAACCCAAATGGCATTACAAGCCATTCATAAGATCCATAACGAGTACGGAACGATGTCAAAGGAATGCTATCCTCTGCAATACGAAGCTGATGAAAACCGGTAGCCAAGTCCAATTGTGAAAAGACTCTAGCACCACTAAGTTGGTCAAATAAATCATCAATCCGAGGTAAAGGATATTTATTTTTGATAGTAAGATCATTAAGCTTGCGGTAGTCAACACAAAGCCTAAGTATTCCATCGGATTTCTTCACGAAAATAGCCGAAGCTCCCCAAGGCGAGGAACTAGAGCGAATAAATTGCTTCGTCTCCAATTCAGATAATTGTTTACGCATCTCCTCGTTTTCTTTATTGGACATACGATAAGGAGGACGAGTGATAGGTTGAGCTCCAGGAATAAGATTAATTCTGAACTCAATTGCTCGCTTAGGTGGTAATCCTAAAACGGGCTCGAATATGTCAGAAAATTTACGAACGACGTGAATAAGAGAAATAATATCACCCTCATCATCATCATCATCGTCATCACGAGGATTTAAAGAATATAAAGATGCAACCAAGCTGGAAACTGAATCTTGAAGATTAATAGAAATCTGCTTAACAGATTGAGGATGTCGAAGATGAATAGTCCGCTCAGGACATAGGATATGGGCTTCATAACGGTTAAGCCAATCCATTCCCAAAATCATTCCAAAGCCTAAATAACGCATGACATGCAAATCGGCTAGGAAAGGAAAATCACACAAAGTAATCTCGACATCTTTACACAATAAACTGATTGTTGCGGATCCACCAACCGGATTCACAATTCTCAAAGAAGTCATTAAACACAAAACATCCAAGGAAAAAGTATCAACAAGTTCTTTTGATATAAAAGAATGGGACGCACCCGTATCAAAAAGAACTCGAATAGGACGATCACGAAATAAAATAATTCCATCCAGAATAGAATGAGAAATACCTTGGCCACGAGATGTGTTGCCAGGGGCTTGAGCAACATTAAGTTTTCCCTCCTTCCTATTTTGAAGTTTGGGACATGCATGCATAAAATGGTCCGGGCTCTTGCAATAGCGACAAGTACGAGGCTTTGAATACTTGTTCGCAAAATGGTCCTTCGAACCACAATTATAGCATTTCCCTTGAGTAGAGAAAAAGGTCTTTTCAGCAGGAGTTGCTTGCCTCCCTTTCTTATTGGGATAAGGACCTTTGAATTTGCTTGGCCTCTTATTGTTGTTGAAGTTTGGTTTGGAACCCACCACTTCAACATCATTCTCCCTATCCGCCTCTTCAAGTCGAAGAGCGATATCAACGAGTTGATCGAAAGAAACTTCTAACTTTAGAAGTAATGGCTTCTTGAGATTTTTGTTTAAGCCATAAACAAATCTCTGATTCTTCTTCAGAGGGGTGTTGATGTATTCGACCCCATATTTGGAAAGTGATTCAAAAGAAGCAACGTAGTCCGTCACGGAAGAATCGCCTTGAACAAGGTCAATGAAACGACGAGCCATCGTCACTTT
This sequence comes from Allium cepa, assembly GCA_030765085.1. Lineage (NCBI taxonomy): Eukaryota > Viridiplantae > Streptophyta > Magnoliopsida > Asparagales > Amaryllidaceae > Allium > Allium cepa. The sequence continues at coordinate 216,305,437 of CM060946.1, forward strand.
CTTAGCTTCTGGCACGAATTTTAATTCGAAGCGTTCTCGGAATTGCTCCCAGGTGAGATCCGCTTCATTAATCTCAGAAATGAGAAGTTCGTACCAGTCCAACGCTCTCTCTTGGAGCATACTGGAGGCCACCTGAACTCGGTGAAGATCGATAAGATTCATGCGCGAAAAGATGCGATCGCATGTTCTAAGCCAAGCTTGGACTTCAATAATAGTTTCGGAACCTTTGAAGGGCTTCCCACCCAAATTAGTGTAATCGTTGCACAAGCGTGCAAATCCCGACTTTGGGTGAGTAGGTTCCGGGTTAGCTCCAGCTGCTTGAGCATTCGTCACTAAATCAAGAAGCTGTTGAGCAGTCATAAAAACTCCATCTTGGGGTGGAGTGCTAGACGGTACGGCTCTGGGGCAGCCTGGTCTAGACATTTCTCTTCCTTTAGAAAGAAAGAAGAAGAAGAAAAAGGTTATTCACCAAATTGAATATCAAGAAATCTTGATAGATAAACAAGGAATCATAAGGAAAATAGGATGAATCGGTAAGAAGACACGAATTAAATCCTAAAGCACGACTCCTAAGATGGACTTAGGACGATGATCCTCGTTAAATTATTCTATTTTGTTCCGAATTTTGGCTCCGATACTAAGCTGTGACGCCCCACCTCTATACCCACGCTAGGCAAGAACACTACGGTGTAATGCTGTCAACTAGCACGGAGAATAAGGCTGTTGAGGAGCGACCATCCATGTAATTTCTTTGCGCGAGCACCGATATGTCAGATAATATAACATGCATTCTATTTCAAGAGGAAATCCGACATACCGACACAAACTCAAAGCTACTACATGTTGGCTATATAAATCCTTCGGAAACAAATATAGAAATAAACATAACATAAATCTGTCACAGACAATTCATATCACAAAGGCGGAAATAGATATGAATATAACACATGAAAGTGTTCATCAGAGTGGTGGTCTAAAAAGATCCACAATATCACAAAAGAATAGCTACATGAACTACACAAAAGAATAAGTATACATTATGGAGTCTGTATCTCAAATGTATACAACAAAAAAAAACTACTAATCTAAGTAGTAAGCAAAAGGTCAGAGTAATGGATCCCCGGAGAGAAGTCAAGTCGAAGTACCTGCGACATCTCGGTCTGACCCGAGTATTATTTATAAGAAAATAATAAACGGATCGGTCTAACTATAAATATCAGATAACATGATATAGAATAGGAGATATGACTAAACACTTAATAATCACAATGCCAAGTTGTGATATATATATAAGTAATTGAAAATCAACAAGAGATTAATCAATATCACGATAATCTACTCAAGATAAAAAGGAATGTCATACTCCTAATTTCATTCACCAAGCCACAATAAATGACATATAAGACATGGCATAGATGTATAATATCCATAATGGCATACTACTATGAGTATGTAAATGATAATCAACAAACGATTAATCAATATCAAAGAATCTTCGCAAAGATCCAAAAAGGGTATCATACCCAAAACTTGTATTCACAACAAGTTAATGACACACAAATTCACCTATGCACAAGAATTGATAAATCATATCAATAGAAATCACAAAGTTGGTGAAACATAAATTCCAGAAATCAACACAAGAAATCCATTCAATGACACACAAATTCATCTATGTACAAGAATTGATAAATCATATCAATAGAAATCACAAAAATAGGTGAAGTATAAATTCCAGAATTCGACACACGAAATCCAGAAATTTCACAAAATAAGGGGGGAGGCCTATCACATGAACGGGAGCATGAAAACTCACCAACAGCTGTAACACACGAACGAGAAGCTATCTCTTGGTAGCTAGCCATTAATTTGACACACGAATGGTCCGAAGACCTGACACACGAATGGTCCGAAGACCGTGGGTTGCTACCCCACCAAATTTGAGTCGAAACTCCACAAAACGGGGTTTAGTCTCCCGCGCAATCAAAGAGACATCGCACATTGCTACTCTAAATCACAAAAATGATCGTCATGATCATCGAGAAGTGTCAATTACACTAAGCTAGTAAATATATGAGTTTAGCTTCATGTCCCATAACCACTTGCTTAACTTAAATATTTACGAAAAAACTGTAGATTTCCACTAGAAAATTGTCACAGGAGATTCAATCGAACAAGTCCAAGAATTAACCGGCGAAGTAAACGCAAGCGTTTCATACCACTTGTTTTACTAAGTCGTTTAATTAGATTTCTCATACGAGCGAGGTAAAGGTTTATATATACTAATAGATTGGAAAACGGTTTTATAAACGAATTTGGTATTAAAATAGTATTGAAATCGTTTGAGGAAAGAGTTTTGATATTTACTACTAGTATAGAAAACCTTTATATTTTTAAAGTGACAAAGCACAAGGGGGATTGTAGAAACAATCAATCACAAAGATCACATTCGAAGATGTGAATAAAAATCCAATGAAATCGATAAAGGATCCATCGAAGTGGATATACCTAAAATTCCCAAATAAAATAAGTCATCAAAGAGGATAATAAATTATGACAATAAATAGGATCATCACGAATCGATTTAAATTGAAAATTCAATCCAAAAAGGCAAATTGGACTAAAACAGCAGGTTCAGTCGACTGAACAGAGGATTCAGTCGACTGACCCTGTACGTGGGAATTTTCCAGGTTCAGGAAACTTTATGTTTCCGCGTTCAGTCGACTGAACAGAGGATTCAGTCGACTGAATCATGCCTGGAAGCTTTCGGGTTCCAGGTTCAGTCGACTGAACAGAGTATTCAGTCGACTGAATCATGCCTGTGCTGTTTTTCAGCCTTATTCAAATGAAGAGCAAACTCTTCTAAAATGCAACCGGACGAACATCGGCTCTAAGGGTTTATGCCAATCGACAACCCGGCCCTATATGCTCCTCGATGCATCACCAAAAGCATGATCAAACATCCATAAAAGGATTTTCACACAAATTGACTTAAAAACTCAAAAATTGGAATATTCACAAAACCAATCTAAATCAAGAGCAAATGCGCATGAAGAAGTGTTAGGAATTCATACCCAACAACCAAAGATATTTATAGTCATAGATGTGAGATAAAAATCTCACCTTTTCACAAAAACGAACAAGAAGAAGCTTGAAAGCAAATGGAGAATCAACCTCTCTTCAACACAACCCAATTGAGCTTGAATCTAAGCTCAAAAACAAGAACATTCCCAAAATTAGGTTTAGGAATTTCTGAAATTGGTAAGAGAATAAGTTGGAGAAGAAGAAGAGAAGCTTACCAATGGGTTCTTCTTGAGTTTGGAGCTTGGAATTTGATTTGCAAGAGAAACTAGGGTTTTGGAGTTTTTAATTTCCAATCTCTCCCACCATTAATGCTAAGAAAACTGAAATGAGAAGAGAATGAGGGTGAGTGGGGAAGAGTGGCTCAGATTTGAGCATAAGTTAACATAGGGCTGAGCCCAAACCAAACCCAAAGTGAAAAGTAGCAAAAATCAATTTTCTCCAAAAATATCGAAGCTTATACTCAAAAAGGTCGCAAACGGCATTTTAAACTCAATGGGAGGGGTCCCGAGTCCTAATTCGGCCGTATGCAAAAAGTAGCTTTTCGGACTAAAATCCGACTAACGATAAAATATTTAAATAAAATATTTAAATATAAAATCGATAAATATGCGGGTTGTTACATTCATATCAGGCGCAAAGGTGATAAAATTAGTTTTTCATTTAAATACAAAGATATATAAGTCACATAACATAAATAATATGCATAAGCAATATTTCCATATTTAATATATTATTTATATATGTAAATTTTTTATATTGTATCACATTGAAAAATTCTGTTTTTAGCTTCAAATACGTACATTTTAACATTTTTACAATTATTTTCTAAACCGCCCTCAATTATTTTCTATTATTTTATATTTAAATCCATGTATTCAAACTACTTACGAAATCTCAAATTTAAATAATTTAATTAATTTCAATGAATAGTTAATCTATTCTTCTAATGAATCATAAAAATATATGTCAATTTTAACACACACATGCTCACATTATGGAAAATTGTAAGACTACTTTTTTTATTCAACTATAAAGATATATAAATCACATAACATAAATTATGTATATAAAAGTCATAACAAATTAATTTGTAAATAAGTTATAATTCCTTTATATTAAGAATTTATCATACATTATATTACAAAATTATATTTTAGCTTCAATATATCCACATCGAAATTATACAATTTTTTACAATTCTCGATTCTTCGTATCGTTTATTTTCAAGTCCATGTATGTAAACTAATTACATAATTTTATATTTGATTTATTTAAACAAATTTCATTAAACAATATTTTTCAATTCATCTAAAAAATTACTAACATACGTTAGTTTCAACATGTATGTTATATCCATATTAACAAAACTAAATAAATTGCTTTATTATTATATACATGTGTGTGCGCACGCGCGCTATACAACATAAATTATATACAAACATATACCAGTTTTAATTTATAGTTCATTTATTTCATTAAATTTATCATACATTATATAACAAATTTTTCATTTTAACATTAAAAATATAATATCATATTTTACAATATTACCGTGTGCAACGCACGGGTTACACACTAGTTAGTTGTTATGGAAAATAAAAAGGATTAGTTTGGCTCACATGTCTGATAAGTTTTAAAATAGAGAAAACATCTTTTGCATACTAAACTTACATTTTTTATACATGTTTTTAAATTCGCGCACGCAAAAGGACCCAAATACCATTTATGTTTTTAATATTTCAAACACGTATAACTTTATGTAGAAAAATCGGATTAGCATACCGTTTTCACTAAAAAATCACAAATTTTATGATTTTTAAAATGAGATCTATTGTTGATACCAAAAAAGCATATTTGAAGTAAGAGTGCAATTATTTCATATATTTGTGGAGAATTCTTTTTTTTTTCAATAGGGTTGGCGCAGTTGGTTGATGGTCCGAACTGCGTGATCGAAGGTCACGAGTTCGAGCCCCGAAACTTACAACCCTGTAACAAGTACCCGAAGTATGTGTTTGGCAGACACATACTTCCCTAGAGTTTACAAGAGAAGCTTGGTTCTCTAGGTAATTCAAAAAAAAAATTCTGCAAATTTTAAACATTATCGATGTTTCTTTAAATGTCAGCAACTATTGCATATAGTTGCTGAATTGTCTGCAACTATTGCATACAATTGCAGACATTTCTGCAACTATTGCATATAATTGCAGACATGTATGCAACTACTGCATATAGTTACTGAATTGTCTGCAAATGTAATACTAAAATAATATAACAAATAAAAAAAATATTATGCAAGAATAAAGTTTAAATTATGAACTTCAAGCATAAACACCTTTAACATAATATGACCGCTGATGACAAATAATTCTAAATCTGAATGATACTCAAAGAAAGGTGAAAATAATAATAATTATATATAGATAAATGGCAATACCATATCAGTGTTGCTGCTAATGCTTCAACAGAAGATAATTCACATAGACGGTCATAGTTTACTGGATTTGCTGCCACCAACCATGGCACTGCAATTGAATTTAATGTTATCATCAGAAACTACGCCTTGAACAAAATTATTTGAATGCTTTCTGTGTTACAAGGAAATAATTCCAGAAACTGAAGTCTTATATCATTCAAGACAAAATGAATATCATGTCAACGCCAACGCTCTTACTTTCACTTCTAAAGTTGGAGCGCTATAATTCTTTTCATCTTTTAGTTTTCATATGCACAGTATCCTACAGATGCAACATAAATAATGGATCATAGCAACAAACAGGCATGTAGATACACATACACACACACGTACGGTGATAATAAAGTGGACATGATTATTTTATATAATTAAGTATTCTTGGCAAACAAAGATGTATTGATACGTTTTTATCACATATCTTTTAACCACTGTATATGATTGCAGGCATTTCTGCAACTATTGCATATTGCTGAAATGTCTGCAAATATTGCATATAATTGCAAACATTTCTGCAACTACTGCGTATAATTGCAGACATGTCTACAGTTTGTGCATATAGTTGCTTAATTGTCTGCAACTATTGCATATAGTTGCTGACATTTCTGTAACTATTGTGTTGCAGACATTTCTGCAACAATTGCATATAGTTACTGAATTGCCTGCAATCATACTATATAATTGCAGACATTTCACTAATTATTGCGTATAACTGCAGACATTTCGGAAACTATTGCGAATAGCTTGTACTGCCATTGTTTTCACACATGCACAATGTCACTCATTAGAAAGATAATAAAATTTGTGATTTAATGGTGAAAACGGTTTGTCAATTCGTCGTTTCTACAAAAAGTTATTGCGTTTTAAAGATTGATAATTAATGGGGTGTAAATTTTAATTATAGATCTGAGAATAGTATCCACATATGAAGAATGAACGTTGCTGCAATGGAGGAGATGAGTATTGTAGGGAAGAAAATTGTAGTATTTCAAAATAGGGATGCAATTTACAACTTTCTTTTGAGGAGGATGTTTTGTGTATTAAGTTTGATTTTAGGGATGTGTCACTTATTTTCATAAATGAAAATCTTTCAAGGTCCCGATTAAAGGATGCAACCTTGACCAAAGGAAAAAAAAGGCATGGAATTGACAAATGAAAAAAATTGATAAATATGATGGAAAAGTAACAAATTATATTTTTGTATTTGTACCTTTTTAAGTGGTTGAGAAAGAGACATAATTATTTATCAATATTTTATTATTTAATTGATTGTTATCACTTATCACTAAAGTTAGTAATTAGGAAGTAATTAATTAGGCGCACATAAACTCATTATTTAGTTAAAATACAATAATAAATCATAATGTATGAAACAGATCTAATTATACATGAAATAAACAAACAAACACATTGCATCATCTGATAATCAGAAACTCATCAGAGATATTATCATCATCTTAGTTTTTTTTAATTTGCCTGAAAGATCCTCGAAAAACAAGTGCCATGCTAAATAATTCCTAAATTCTGACTGTAACAAGTCTTCCTTTACAAAACAAGCAAACTCATGGTAGAAATTCGAAAAAAAACAAAACTTAGAAAGCAAGAAGATTGTTTCAAATCATCAAGAAAGTTAGCGCCACGCCAAGAATCATCGGATCATCATCATCATCTGGAATCTTGGCGGCAACAAACCTGATTTTCCTTCATCAAAATTGTTTTCTTGCTTTAGAGTCTTTTTCTTACAATTTACTTGTCTCTGTATCATCTCTGCCTTGTAACATCTTGCCATCATGACTAGTGAAGCTTCAACTACATCTGAAAATGCAGGAAATTCTCAGCAGCAAAATGCAATCGAGAACTTCGTTGAGACAATGGTCAACCCACAAACTCAACTCATCATAGTTCATCTTGATAAGGAAAATTATCTTATTTGGAAATTCCAAATTGTGACTGCCATTAGAGGATATGGTCTAGAAGAATTCATTCTTGGTACACTTTCAGTCCAACCAAAATTTGCCACGATCAAGAAAACAAAACGGTGAGCAATGGTGAACATAAAGAACACCATAAACAACATAGCTTAATAAGTTCATGGCTATTATCCTCAATAAGTACCAATATGTTGTCTCAACTGGTGGGTTGCAAGTCATCCAATGGATTCCGGACCACAATAGAATAAGTTTTAAATTCTCTGTCAACAACTAAAACAATGCACTACAAAGGGCAATTACAGAACATCAGAAATGATAATATGCCAAAGAGGGAATACTTATCAAAGTTTAAAACCACATGTGATTTGTTAGAGACAGCTGGACACAAAGTGTCTGAAACAGAACATGTATTGACAATCTTGAGTGGTCTTAGTGAAGAATATAAGGTATCGGTGATATCATCAAAGGAAACTTTACCATCGATGAAGTATGTACATTCTACTCTACCGGCACGTGAAGGAAGAATTGATCAAAAAAACCACAAGATTCTGAATTATCAATTAACCATGCAAAAAATTTCAAAAGCAAAACTCAAAACTACAACAAGCATGATCAATCTTATTAAAGAGGAGGTTAATCTATTGGAGTCAAAGGTAGAGGAAGGCACAACAATAATAATAGACCAAGATGTCAGATATGTAAGAAAATAGGTCACATGGCAACAAATTGCTACTTCAGATTCAACATCAGTTACACTCCAAATCGGAATTCAAATAATCAAAAAATAACAATCCTAGTGCAAACATGGCACAACTTCAGTAAGAAACAGGCAGTCAATCAGAAAGATCAAGAACATCGCACCTGAATGAACCTACCAGACCTGAGCATATTCATGATGAAAGTTGGTACTCAGACTCAGGAGCAACTAACCACATCACAAGAAATCTAGATAATCTGAATTTAGACAATAAGGAGTACAAATGAAATGAGTTCAAACACATGGGAAATAGTGAGTCTATTAAGATAACACATACTAAAATTACTTGCATTAAAGGTGAAAGAAAACTTTATCTCAATAATTTATTAAGAGTGCCTCAAATAAAAGAATCTTATGAATGTATCATAAGGGTAATCAAAAATGTTTATTTTGAATTTTACCCTAGCTATTATTTAATTAGAGACATACTAACTAGAAAAATTCTTTTACAAGGTAATGCAATTAAAGGACTGTACTAATTCAATCTTGTTGAATCCAAAAAAATTGAAAGAAGAGAAAAGTACTTTAATTTCTCTGAAATTACTCAAACAGAGAAAAATATAAGCAACTTTGATGTATGACATTCTAAGTTGGGTCATACTATGCAACTAATGTAAAGAAAGTCTTGACTGAAAATAAAATTCCTTTTGAAAGTATCACTTTACAATATGTTTGAACTCATCGCCAAATGGGTAAAAGTCACAAGATTACATTCTTTGATTCTTTAAAGAAGTACGATAAACCTCTAGAATTAGTAGCTACTGACCTTTGGGGTCCAACATCTGTTCATTCCGACGGTGTTTAAATATTATATATCATTTGTAGACGCCTATTCTATGTATTCTTGGATTTATTTCCAAAAGAAAAAATTAGAAACTTATAATGCAATAATACAATTTATTACTCTAGTAAAAAAAAAAAACCAACCATCAAGTTAAAACTATTCAAATTAATGGTGGTGCTGAGTACAAATCACTCTATAGTTATTTTAGTAAAAATGGAATAGTTTATAGAATTACTTGTCCTTATACTTCTGAACAGAATGGGATAGTAGAGAGGAAACCCTGACATATAATTGAATCAGGTTTAACACTTCTTGCTCAGGCATCTTTACCTTTAAATTTTTGGCCAGATTCTTTTAGTACTGCAGTTTATTTAATTAATAGATTACCAACTAAAGTACTAGAAGACATAGGTCCAATGGAGAAACTGTTTAATACAAAGCTTGAGTATCAAAGTTTAAAAACTTTTGGTTATCTATGTTCTCCCTATTTAAGACCATATAATACTTATAAATTGAATTTCAGGTCTACACCATGCACTTTTATAGGATATGCTACAAATCAGAAAGGTTCTAAATGTCTTGACAGTAATGGAAAAATATCTGTGAGTAGACATGTCGTATTCAATGAATATGCCTTTCCTTTTTATGCAAGAATATGAAAATAACCAAAGGTTTATAATCCAAAAGTTTATATACCATCTATGCCTTTGCATTCAACCGAGTGAAACGAAGAGGGAGCGGAAAAGAATCCAGAAGACTCTGCTCCACAACACACAATGTTCAGTGAACTAGGCCAGGCGGAGTCATCTGGTCACCCTATCCATCTCCAAATATCTCAACGATTTCAACTCAAAGCATTAGTCAAGAGCATTCAAGTACACATCTGTATGAATCAAAAAACAATACAGGTTAAGTGTAACGACCCGGGATTTTCGATCCCGAAAATTCCAGATAGTTATGAAAAAGAAGAAAGAGATAGAATAAGAAGAACAAAATCAACAACATCTCACATTCGCAGCGGATAAAATATAATAATAAATAACAACTGTTTACAAAAGAATACTATTTCTGTCGATTACATTTAATATACATAAGAGTTTCACATACATTTAGTCACTGAATATATACAATTATCAAGTCTCAGATTAATAATAATATAAATACAGCGGAAATACTCTATACGCTATTGCCATCCAGCTTGCCTCCTGAGCTCCAGAACGTAGCTACCTGAAAATCTGTAATACTCAGTCTGACCCGAGCATTACACCAAAGTAACACCCGGGTCAGGCTGGAAACCAGCGTAAGTAAACCCAACTAACATGAAATACAAAGCATACAACCTTTATAGAACCCGGGTAACTCAAACCAATTTTGCAAATCCACAATATGTCATAGACATAATTTCTTTCACATATAAGTTTCCTAAGTGCCAACATTTCGATCAGCTAGCCCGATTCACTTAAAAATGTTACATTCCAACCTGTTAATCCCACATATCAATTTATAAGAATTCGAAGTGGTTCCAGGTATTTCCCAATACCCGATCCCGGCCTCTTCGAAACTCATGTTATCCTAACCCAAGATATTCAAATAAAATACACAACATTTCATATCAGAGATATCATCTCACTCAAACATCCAATACCATTCAATCATCCATAAGCAAATTTGATCACTTCCAAATCAATTCAAATTAATCCTGATTGAATTTCTATCCTCATCCCCTTAGATTCCTTTATTCAATATTAATTAATTTCAAATCGATCAATTAATCAATCCTTCATTATTCATCTTAATTAATCACACTGGATTAATTATCTTTCAATTTCATTTAAACAACTATCTTTAAGTAACTTCATCATATTACTTATCCTTAACCAAACGATAAGTAATCTTAATTACTTCATGAACAAGTTAGCTATTTTAGTTACATTAATCTTTAATTACTTATATTAACTTCGCATAAGACACGAATTAATGATTAATCAATCTTAATTAATCAATCTTTAATTACGTCCTTGATTATATAAATTAACGATTTCCAATTATAATTTTAATTTATCCTAATCTAAATTAAATTCATCAAACAATTAATCATTAATTAAATCACAAATATTAATCATTATTGATTTATCTCAACCTTTAAATTAACTATCTATTTATTTACTCTTAAATCAATTCCCTCTTAATTAATCGTCTTAATTAATCTCTTGATTAATCATACAAAGTAATTTTATTTTATTTTAATTTAATTAAGTAATTATTCATCAAACCATCAGTTGATTATTCTGAATTAATTAAACTTCATTAATTAACTTAATCCATAATTAATTGATTCCAAACCCTTAGTTACAAAATTAATTAACCCAAATTATACATTAATTGAACTAATTGATTATTTATTTTAATTACGCTTCAAATTTGATGAACCAGAAATCATTAAGCCCTTAACAACATTAGAATGAAACATTTTCTTATTTATAACATTTAATCTAGATCATTTAAAAAAAATCCGAACACTTCGAGTCAACCACAATTAACTCGATATCAAACCAAAACAAGTCACATCATCTTCAATAGCACATCCAATCAAGTTATTCATCCAACCAATTATTTAAATTTAACCATTTAAATTTAAATAGAAATCCACATAGTGAGATCTACTCACCTTTGATTTTGCAATCCAAATCCAATCTCGTCTTGTTTTCTCCAGATTTTAACCTTGTCCAAACAGTATGGATTTTATTAATACTTGAAATGATTGGCCAAACTAATTTTCATTTAAAAATTTTATTTAATAATTTAATTTCAAACCAATTTTCTTTTAATAAAATATTTTTTTGCCCCAAACCTCGTATATACTTAAAATTTAAACTTGTATTATTAAAATAAAAAAAATCAAATTTGAAAGAAATAACCTGATAATGCCTTAAACTCGCTGAATACATCTGCGCAGCACGCGTGCTCCTGCCATCGAGCCTCGGTCACGCGCACACCTTTCCAAGACCACCAGCGACCACTCCATCATCCACACCACTGCCTTGTTGACCTCATCGATCTGGCACCACCGCCCATCCATCCATGCTACCCAAAACGAGCGTGACAACCTCTACACCCACGCGAACCCCGTCACCATCGAGAATCGCGGCCTCAAGCTCGCGCTTCATCACCACCGCGACTCCACGCTCGTCGCCGAAACCTCCCCGTGTTAAGCAGCAACGTCACTCGTGCTTGCTCAACCCTAGTTCCCAGATTCCGTTCGAACTCGAGGCATCCCACTACATCGACTTCAAATCGAATCGCCTCGCCCCTAAATATGCTTCCACCATCGCGATGTCGATTGCGATTTTGATGGGCCGGCACGGCCATTACTCTTTTTTTTTCTCGGTTTCGAATTGATTGCCCCCCCGTTTTTTTAATAAGAACGAGATCGCGATTTGAAGTGAATTAGAGGGGAGGAGAATAGATTTCAGCTGAAAGGGGAGATTCGACTTTTAAGAGGATGGATTGGCGTGTCAGGAAAGGAAGAACGGCGTATTGAAGAAGGTTGCTTATTATATTTTTTTTATCAATACTCTTATATTTTATAAGCTGTTCGAACGGACTCCGAATCAGACAAGCCGCCAGGCGTTTATAGGGTTTTCCTCGCATTTCGAACACCATAGAACATGTTTCGGAGGCTAATTTGATCGTATGCGCGGGTTACGGAATTAAACGATCGATATTAAATTAAATCGATTAAAATAAATCTAAGCGTTTCGAGTTGCCAGGGTCAAACGACAACTCCGATTGCTACGAAAATTGAAATCCGATAATAACTAACTATTACGGATCCAATGGAACTAGTTTCGTCGAATTCCGAGACTGTGCCTCGGAAGGCTATTTTTAAATTCAATTTAAACGATATATTATTAAAATTGAACCAAACACTTCCAAACTCAATTTCAACACTTTCACTACCTTCCGTGCTATCAATAAATTTTTTATAAGCCTTCAAATTATTTTTAACAGGCTTAAAACTCCCGATTCAGCGTTTTACCCAATTTCAAATTCTATGATTCAATATTTAAACTATATAATTCAATAATTTAATTATTAAGTAAATATTGATGTCTTGAATTTCAAGTTAAAATTAACTTTTAAATATTTAAAATTAATTAATTATTCCAATTTAAATTGTTAGAAATTCCGGGTCGTCACATTCCTTTCCCCTTAAAAGAATTTCGTCCCCGAAATTACTGGTTAGGAAGAATGGACCAATGCCCGTTTACCTTTTCTCCAAAACCAATAGTTTTATCAACATCCTACCAACTATCTTTTATTAAGACCCACTATCCCCTTAACCCACTACCCAAAATCTTCTATAGTTTCAAATAATACCCTATTGCTCAATCATTTGAATTTCAATTTAAAACCAAATTTGAAATTATCAAAATTTTCTCAAAAATTTTCTAACTCTCTAAATTTCGGAAAAAATCTGCCAGCGTCTTTTTTGCACGGCTAGCTCGGTACAACTACAAAAGGCCTCTACGGGCTCCCAAATTCCAAAAGAAAACAAAAGCCAAGTGGCTACATCAAAAACCCAATCCAATTTCATACAGAAACTTAAATACGTACCTTTTTGTCGGGCAATTCAAATTTATCTTTTGGAACCAAATCCAATTTCCTTTCTCTTAATACCTGCATATCTTACTTAGCAACAATATTCAATCATAACCTTTCAAATCATTCCATACATTTCCCCACATATGTTTTCATATCCATTTCTATTCAACTAGTTTTCCCCACTTCATACGAATTCAATTTGCTTTAAATTTTGAATACTGAATTTTACCTTTCAAGTAATTCACATTAGTTCATCCACTAATTTACTTTAATTTTTAATTTAAAATTGTTTTGTCATTACAAAAAAATTTCCAAAAATTTTCTAACTTCCAAAATTTTCGAAATTTTTTAGCACAGTCTTCCTTGTACGAAGGAGCTTTTGCAATTTGACAAGAGATATAAATATGTATACATCGACCCACTCGGTCGGAAAAAAGCAAAAACAGTTCATATTTCCTATTTTTATTGCGTAGGCGTACCTTATTTAGCATTTTAAGCAAGCAGCTTATTAATTTAAGCAATTAGCGCAATCCAAACCAACCAGACGACTCCCCGGTACCTGTACTTTCTCAATTTACATACGTAAGTGCCGAATATAGAAAATCTATTAGTATTTCACTTATTTTCAATAGTTAAACACAAGCATTTCGAAAGCAACAAACACCAAACGCTTACCATAAGCGATTTATATAACTTTAAAGATTATTCAATTACTTTCTATCAATTCATAAGCCGTTTCATTCAGTTTCAATGGTTTGCAACTCAATTTCTTACATCCAATTTATTTTTAATCCAAACAAGTTCATATTCACTTCAAATGATTTCAAAATCAATTTAATTTAATCTCTGTCGACTCATAGAATTTTAATTATTTGGTTTACATCAAACGACAATTTATTTATGCAAATTTGACAATATTCGCTTAATAGGGTATTATATTTTAGTTTATAGCTACTTTAAATAAATTTTCAATTCATTTTATATTTAATTCCATTCCATTTCTAATTTATTCACTCACCATTCATTAGCTCGACATATTTCATTCTTGTATACTACTAGCCATTCCCAAATTAATTCAATCCAAGCTTTATTTAATGGGTTTTCACCCTTATTCGAAGCCAAGCTTCCATGGATTTTAAACTTAAGTTAATTTACTTTAATTTATTCCAACATCAAACTTAAGCTTACTTCCATTTGATCCTCATTTAATCAACTTCCATCAAATTCAGTTAGCCCATCAATTTTAAATTTTAAATTCACCTTCTCAATTTATCAAAATAATATCCAAACACATACTTAACTCATTTATACTTCAAATTAATATGCCACCGAACTTAAGTTTAGTCTGATAATCCAATTCCAATCACAACTTTGATTTAGTTTTTATGTAATCAGACTTCATCCATTTATTATTTAACTCAATTAACCCATTTTAAAATTTTAATTTATGTACTCAATTCATGTTCGAATTAATTTTATTAATACAAGGCCATTCTCAATTTATTTCTATTCACTCGGGGGTTTTGGTTTGCAACTCAAACCATATCTATTATAATCACTTCTATTTCATATAACATCACTTCTTTTATATCCAATTTACTTGCAAATTTCATTAAATATTATTCAAATCACCCTTGAATTTTATTTGTAATTCAAACCATAACATTTTCAATCCAACTTTATTTTATTTTTATTTTTACAACATCTCCTCTTATTTAATTCATTCTCAAATCCAAGTCGAATTCTATCTACAATTCTAATTCATTTCCAAATTCCATTATTAATTTACAATCCATTTATTTACCAAAGTTAAATTTTATTAACATACTCAATCAAACAATTATTTAATCAATTAGCTTATTTTCAACTTCTAAATCAATATTCGATTTATTTACAAAATCACTTCATTAAAATTCTAGTTTGGATTTCCTTTTATTTCCCCAAAATTCCAACATCTTTATTTAAAATTTTTTAGAAATGCTTTTAATTTCACATCATACTTAATAAAATAGCTCTTTATAAAAAAAATACCTTTTATGACTCGATGTCTCAACCAGTCCATCCTCGTTCTCACAGAAATTCAGTCGTACGTTGATCAAGCGTAGGACCGAAAGCCTATAATTACTTGGCAAACCCGTTTTCAACATCCAGTGAAAATACTTTTGAAAAATAATTTTATTGAAAATATAGAAAAAAGTTTTTGAAAATAGAGGAAATATCTTTGGTGAGAATGCTCTGGAAATCATCACCCCATCCATGGTGGCAGCTAACCCGATGGTTACGTTGCCATCCCGACAAAATCCATAGATAACTGTAGGCCTCCGCGCCCCTCGATTACACCATGGAACCCACGACAGATCGCAGCTACAACTGGGGTTACGTAGCTATCTCAGCAAAAACCCATATAACTGTAGGCTTCAGCGCCATCGAATTTCGCTGCCAAAAATGAATCTTCTCCACTCCACTTGACCATAGATCGCAGTCTACCGATGTTGCGTTGCCTTCCCGACAAAATCAAGTGTAGACTGTTGGCACTCATCCTCCACATGATTTCGCTATGGTCCCCACAGTAGATCGCAGTGACATCGAGTTACACTGTCGTCACAGCATAATCCAAATGCCCCTGTAGGCATCAGCGCCCTCGACTTTCGCTACCCAATAATCCTCAGGAACTAGTTTTGTCCCGACTCCTCACAGGATCAACTTTAGAACCCCCCCTTGGGGCTCAAGGCAGCACTACCCAGTGGCACTATGAGAAGTTCATTTCAAGGGAGCGCCTTTTACTCTATAGCCATCGTCAAAACATTTTATACTATACACATATAGTATCTTCAAATCATACACCTAGTATGATATCATACATAGCTCCTTTACACAAAATCGATTATCCCAAATTCGATAATTCTCAAATTAGGCTTTGCAAATCCAAAGGTTCTCAAACCCTTTTCCAAAATCCTCATAAGATCCTTTATGTATATATACAGATATATATAATTTTTAAAACTTTGGATCATTTCCAACTTGTATAAAACCCTTTTATACTTCAAACACTTTCAAAAATCCTTTTCTTCCGGCAATAGATTTAACAAGGAAATATTTATCTTATATAACAAAGATATATATAACTTTGTTTATTCAAATCAAATATTCAAATTTGATTACTCTTTCCAATATCAATTTCATTCAAATCCGTACGATGTACCATATCATCAATATGCTATATCAACCTGATCGCTCATTCGATCATACAATTTCACTTCCGAACTAGTATCGTCCACCCTACTTCCTAATGCGGACTCAGATCTGGTTTCTTGATTAGAAACCGCCATTCTCCTTGCATAGCTATAACTATGATAGAGAACATTCAGAACCAATCAACAATCCATATCCAGGTTCGCCGTCGAAAATCGAGTGAAAAATCCCAACTCGGATCGATAACTATCTCGAAATTCTGTGCTTGAATCTGGATCAAATCACTATGCGAATAGAATAATATACGTACATCCTACGTATTTATTTCCATTGATTATTAGCCAAATCAATCCCATTTCTATTCTCATTCACTTAAATCACTTATTCCCATTTTCCTTTAATCCCCATTTGGATTATCACTTCAATTCTTATCTCAGTTGGGTATTAAATCAATAACAGTTTGAACTCCGACCAGTTTATTTTTAGAAAAATAGCTTGAAAATTATAAAAATAAATAAGTAGTTGAAAAATAATTATTAGTTTGCAAAATAGCTATAAAATAGTTAACTAATTGTAAAATAGTTGGAAAATAGTTAAATGATTTTAGAACTTTTAGATAATTGCAAAATTGTTGTAAAGTTGTAATTAATTTGTAATATAGTGGAAAAATAGTAATTAGTTTAGAAAACAGTTGAAAAATAGTTAATAGCCCCAAAATTAATTGTAAAACAAGTATAAAATAATTTGGCTTTAAGAAAGAAAAGTTGTATATATTAAATAGCCTAGAAAAATAAGTTTATATTAAAACAATTTATATTGAAAATAGTCAAGAGCCAAACTGTTCTCTTCCCCAACTAATTTTCATTTAATTGACTCAATTCTAACTTGAATAACTTCAATTTCTATTAAAATTTATTTAAACCCATTCAAGTCGAATCAATCTTGATTCTCTTCCCAGTTTAAATCAAATTCCATTTAATTTTAATCCTGTTCAACTTTAATTATAATTTCAAATTATTCCAATCAAGTTGAATTATTATCAATGTAACCCATTTCAATTCAAATTATTTCAACATAATCCAATTTAATTTTTCCCATTTAAATTCTTAAACTTATTCATCTTCAATCACCAATCCAATTAATTCAAACCAAATTCGATTTTGGACTAATTCAATCTAAATCTTGAATTTAAACTATCTCGAATTATATAAATTCGAGTTAAATTCTCAAAGGTTGGTTTAACATTTTAAACCAAATTAACTTTTATTCAAAGTTTTTAATCAATTTAATTTCTGAGTTCAATTTTCAAAATTCCATTTTAAATTATCTTAACTTATGTATTTCATGGTTCAATACAATTTTATTTTAAAATTTTAATTTATTATTCAATTTTATCTTTCAGTTTTGAAGCCAATTCTTAAACAAGTTTATTTTACAATTCAATTGTTCAAATTTATTTTATTTATACAATACCATTCTCAATTTAAAGATTTTTATTAACAATAGGATGATATCATTCAATTTATTTTAGGACGTCGATCCATTTTCAATTTTTAAATCTCAAACCCGTTTTGAGATCACACAAATTTCCAATTCCAATCAACCATTTAACTTTCCAAGTTAAATTCCAATTTACTTAATCCAATCGACCTTACTAAATTTGAATTCCCGCTTCAAACTTCAAAATTCTTACCCTCTTATAAGTTCAAAACTTATATCACTTTGGGTTTTTACATCACTTCAGAGAAAAATCAAAACTCAACCTCTTAGAGTTTATTTCAAATTATCTTTGATATCATGTACATCCATACATATATACATATTTATTTCTTGGCCCTCTCAGCCATGTTTTATAATTTTAAACCACCCTTGGTTTTAAATTCAAATCAAATTTCAAACAAACCATTGTTTGCAACAAGTCTCAGTTACCCAAATAATACTTATTCATTATTTTTCATTACTTTGAAACAAAATTTTCAAATTCTGGGACCAGATTTAGAATTTCATTTTTAATCAATTAAATTTTAATTTGGTTGTATTTCTATTTCTACTTAATTTAATTCCAATTCAAGACTTCAGTTTGGTTGTATTATATTACTTCTTAATTTTAAATTTCAATAATTAACAACCAATCACCTTAATATTTATTAGAAGGAAATATTGCCTTATATATCAATATATATATATATTTATATAAAATCATTTAAAACCTTTATATAAGAAAATAACAAGTACGCTCTCATATATATATACTCAACTCATTCTAGAGTGCTTTAGACTTTATTTAATGAGTAATCCCCACCAGAGCCAAGGTTCTCGCTTAACCTTTCTGCTCTGATACCAAATGTAACGACCCGGGATTTTCGATCCCGAAAATTCCAGATAGTTATGAAAAAGAAGAAAGAGTTAGAAGAAGAAGAACAAAATCAACAACATCTCACATTCGCAGCGGATAAAATATAATAATAAATAACAACTATTTACAAAAGAATACTATTTCTGTCGATTACATTTAATATACATCAGAGTTTCACATACATTCAGTCACTGAATATATACAATTATCAAGTCTCAGATTAATAATAATATAAATACAGCGGAAAAACTCTATACGCTATTGCCATCCAGCTCGCCTCTTGAGCTCCACAACGTACCTACCTGAAAATATGTAATACTCGGTCTGACCCGAGCATTACACCAAAATAACACCCGGGTCAGGCTGGAAACCAGCGTGAGTAAACCCAACTAACATGAAATACAAAGCATACAACCTTTATAGAACCCGGGTAACTCAAACCAATTTTACAAATCCACAATATGTCATAGACATAATTTCTTTCACACATAAGTTTCCTAAGTGCCAACATTTCGATCAAATAGTCCGATTCACTTAAAAATGTTACATTCCAACTTGTTAATCCCATATATCAATTTATAAGAATTCGAAGTGGTTCTGGGTATTTCCCAATACCCGATCCCAGCCTCTTCGAAACTCATGTTATCCTAACCCAAGATATTCAAATAAAATACACAACATTTCATATCAGAGATATCATCTCACTCAAACATCCAATACCATTCAATCATCCATAAGCAAATTTGATCACTTCCAAATCAATTCAAATTAATCCTGATTGAATTTCTATCCACATCCCCTTAGATTCCTTTATTCAGTATTAACTAATTTCAAATCGATCAATTAATAAATCCTTCATTATTCATCTTAATTAATCACACTGGATTAATTATCTTTCAATTTCATTTAAACAACTATCTTTAAGTAACTTCATCATATTACTTATCCTTAACCAAACGATAAGTAATCTTAATTACTTCATGAACAAGTTAGCTATTTTAGTTACATTAATCTTTAATTACTTATATTAACTTCACATAAGACACGAATTAATGATTAATCAATCTTAATTAATCAATCTTTAATTACGTCCTTGATTATATAAATTAACGATCTCCAATTATAATTTTAATTTATCCTAATCTAAATTAAATTCATTAAACAATTAATCATTAATTAAACCACAAATATTAATCATTCTTGATTTATCTCAACCTTTAAATTAACTATCTATTTATTTACTCTTAAATCAATTCCCTCTTAATTAATCGTCTTAATTAATCTCTTGATTAATCACACAAAGTAATTTTATTTTATTTTAATTTGATTAAGTAATTATTCATCAAACCATCCGTTGATTATTCTGAATTAATTAAACTTCATTGATTAACTTAATCCATAATTAATTAATTCCAAACCCTTAGTTACAAAATTAATTAACCCAAATTATACATTAATTGAACTAATTGATTATTTATTTTAATTACGCTTCAAATTTGATGAACCAGAAATCATTAAGCCCTTAACAACATTAGAATGAAACATTTTCTTATTTATAACATTCAATCTAGATAATTTAAAAAAAATCCGAACACTTCGAGTCAACCACAATTAACTCGAGATCAAACCAAAACAAGTCACATCATCTTCAATAGCACATCCAATCAAGTTATTCATCCAACCAATTATTTAAATTTAACCATTTAAATTTAAATAGAAACCCACAGAGTGAGATCTACTCACCTTTGATTTTGCAATCCAAATCCAATCTCGTCTTGTTTTCTCCAGATTTTAACCTTGTCCAAACAGTATGGATTTTATTAATACTTGAAATAATTGGCCAAACTAATTTCCATTTAATAATTTTATTTAATAATTTAATTTCAAACCAATTTTCTTTTAATAAAATATTTTTTTGCCCCAAACCTCGTATATATTTAATATTTAAACTTGTATTATTAAAATAAAATAAAAATCAAATTTCAAAGAAATAACTTGATAATGCCTTAAACTCGCTGAATACATCTGCGTAGCACGCGTGCTCCTACCATCGGGCCTCGCCGTCACGCGCACACCTTTCCAAGACCACCAACGACCACTCCATCATCCACACCACTGCCTTGTTGAGCTCATCGATCTGGCACCACCGCCCATCCATCCATGCTACCCAAAACGAGCGCGAAAATCTCCACACCCACGCGAACCCCGTCACCATCGAGAATCGCGGCCTCAAGCTCGCGCTTCATCACCACCGCGACTCCACGCTCGTCGCCGAAACCTCCCCGTGTTGAGCAGCAATGTCACTCGTGCTTGCTCAACCCTAGTTCCCAGATTCCGTTCGAACTCGAGGCATCCCATTACATCGACTTCAAATCGAATCGGCTCGCCCCCAAATATGCTTCCACCATCGTGATGTCGATTGCGATTTTGATGGGCCGGCACGGCCATTACTCTCTTTTTTTTTCTCGGTTTCGAAGTGATTGCCCCCCTTTTTTTAAAATAAGAACG
This sequence comes from Allium cepa, assembly GCA_030765085.1. NCBI lineage: Eukaryota > Viridiplantae > Streptophyta > Magnoliopsida > Asparagales > Amaryllidaceae > Allium > Allium cepa. The sequence goes on from CM060946.1 coordinate 216,327,124, forward strand.
AGATTTGAAGTGAATTAGAGGGTAGGAGAATAGATTTCAGCTGAAAGGGGAGATTCGACTTTTAAGAGGATGGATTGGCGTGTCAGGAAAGGAAGAACGGCGTACTGAAGAAGGTTGCTTATTATATTTTTATTTATTTATTAATACTCTTATATTTTACAAGCTATTCGAACGGACTCCGAATCAGACAAGTCGCCAGGCGTTTATAGGGTTTTCCCTGCATCCCGAACACCATAGAACGTGTTTCGGAGGCTAATTTGATCGTATGCGTGAGATACGGAATTAAACGATCGATATTAAATTAAATCGATTAAAATAAATCTAAGCGTTTCGAGTTGCCAAGGTCAAACAACAACTCTGATTGCTACGAAAATTGAAATCCAATAATAACTAACTATTACGGATCCAATGGAACTGGTTTCGTCGAATTCCGAGACTGTGCCTCGGAAGGCTATTTTTAAATTCAATTTAAACGATATATTATTAAAATTGAACCAAACACTTCCAAACTCAATTTCAACACTTTCACTACCTTCCATGCTATCAATAATTTTTTTATAAGCCTTCAAATTATTTTTAACAGGCTTAAAACTCCCGATTCAGCGTTTTACCCAATTTCAAATTCTATAATTCAATATTTAAACTATATAATTCAGTAATTTAATTATTAAGTAAATATTGATGTCTTGAATTTCAAGTTAAAATTAACTTTTAAATATTTAAAATCAATTAATTATTCCAATTTAAATTGTTAAAAATTCCGGGTCGTCACATTAAGCCAACACTATAGGGTCATCGCATGTCGAACAACAGACAAGAGATGGACACCATATGATTGCCAGAGAAAGAAGTGGGATATTCAAACCAAAAGTATTTTCTGCCAGAACTATATCAGAAGAACCAGAAACAGTTGATCAAGCCATAAAAAAATGGAAAGAATTTATGGATGATGAATATAATGCAATCATTAAGAACAAAACATGGAGTTTTGTTCTACCACCTAGACACAAAAATATAGTGGGTTGTAGATGGATTTATAAATTAAAGTAGAGCCAGATGAGACAATTGCTAGATACAAAGCAAGATTAGTAGCCAAAGGATACACACAGCAGCATGGTTTTGATTCCAATGAAACATTTTCCCCAGTGGTGAAGCCAGCAACTGTCAGAATTATTCTTACAATAGTATTACAAAAAAACCGAAGCATCATGTAGTTAGCTGTCAACAGTGCCTTATTAAATGGTGAATTATAGGAAGAATTATATACGCAAAAACCCAAAGGCTATAAACAGTACAGGAAATGTGTTTGCATGGTGAATAGGGCTGTATATGGTCTCAAAATAAGCATTTAGAGTCTGATTTGATAAACTGAAAACCACTTTATCAAATTTAGGTTTTTTGTGACGACCCACCTTTTTGAACGGTTCAAGCCGACAATAAACCACACTTGTCCAACTCAAACCGTTTAAAAGATAGATTATCAATGGGTTTATTTTAAAGAAATAAAAAAAGAAATCACAACAGAATCTCGCAGCTAAACGACAAAATATAATAATCACATAAACAGTTTATGAAGCTTTTTAATAATATATACTCAATTAAATTTACCACATCAATCAGAGTTATACAATACTGTCAGAGTTATACATTTTTATATAGACAAAATGAAATAGTGCAGCGGAATAAGTACTAGTAGATATGATATACCAAATCTTCGTCTTCGTCCTCCGGAGTAACTGTCTTCGATAACTGAAAAACTTGGTCTGACCCAAGCGAAATGAAAAACAAAACACTCGAGTCAGGAATAAAAATCCTCATGTAAGTCAAAACCAAAATCAGGTGAAATATGACTAAAAATAATTTCAATTTTTACTTTAAATTTCACATAGGAGTTACGCAGTTTCAACTTCATTTCAGGGGTTTCAATGAATTTATCCACATTCAAATCGATTTAATAAATTTCACATTTTAAACAAACTTCAATGTCAAATTTGCAAATTCCAGTAAATTACTGAAATGAATACAAGTCATTTTCCAAATAATTTCTATTACTATATAAAGTCATAGAAATTTCACAAACCCTTTTATTTCCTTTTTATTTGAAATTTTTATATTATTACTAAATTTATAATTTAAAGTCTTATAAACGAATTTCAAATTTATTTTCAAAAATTCAAATTAACCCATTTATAAAATTTATTTCTTTATAACATATAATTTCTTAACGTTTAAAGATTTAAAAACCATTTAGAGTTGAAAATTCCATTTATGAAAATCTTCAAATTTTGCCAAAAGGTGATAGAATCAAAACAATCACATTTCTGCCAAAGTAGTCAACAATGCATCCAATAGCGAGCATATCAAATAGGATGTCAAAAGGTCCATATCGAAATTCCATGTACCGGTGATCAATCAGATCAATAGTGACAATAATATGACGATAATGTGGAAATATCAGTTCACTAACACATTCAACCAATCTATAATATCAACCATCATAATATCAACAAAAAATCAAAATAAATCAATTTAGCCATATCACAACAATCAATAATTATAAATGTCAGGGAGTTTAACTAAAGTGATATGCAATTTAAATTTCAATTTAAATATCAATTTAAGTGTCGATTCAACTATCAGATAAAATGTCAAATTTTAACTATCAAATTAAACATCACATAACTATATGTTTGAACTATCACATTTAACTCTTAAATTTCTATCGATTTTAACTGTCAATTTAAATTATTAAATTCCATATCAATTTAACTATCACTCAATTCAAATTCAACAAATCCAATTTTAGTCAACTAAATTTCCAAACAACAATCAATATAATTTATCACTTCGTTAATTGGTTTAAATAATAGTAGGAAATTTTGTACGTCATGGGTGGGTTCTTAAACAGATCTGAAATTTCCATTGAAGCAAATCATTACAAAAACAACTTCATAGCGTAGACATCGTCGATACGAATCCAACGGAAGAAACCACGTCCTCATCTGACCTTGTACGAATAAATTTCGGATGGATTAACATTGGAATTTCATTTTAATTAAATTATAGATATAATTAACGTTAATTACCTTATCAACCTTAACCTAATCCCGCTTCTATTCTTCCTGTTCACGAATGCAACCAGATCAAGAATTCCATTGCTGCACCACCTTCCTCCAGCACCGGACCTCTAGTGCACCTCGTCGCCGATTGCTGCCATCGCCAGCAACCCCCTAACGCGGCTCATGACTCCTCCAGCCTCACCGTGTGCCAAGAAATCGAAACCAACTCCGTTGAACTTCCTCAAGCAATCCCGACCACCACAGTCCATCAAGGGTCAGGCGACTTCGACCATAGGTAGCCCTAGACTCCCTCTCCATCTTACCTTCAGATTTCGTCAGCTAGTTGTCGTCGATGACGTCGGAATCGTTCAACCAAGATCAGACATTCATCGGCAATTTTTGGTTGCCTCGCTCCCCTGATGCCGATCGTGATCGGTTATTGTCTTCATCTTGACGATACGAACACCATTCCAGTTGAGGTCGAGGCTTAAAAGTTCCTCGAGTGCCTCCGATCAACGTGGAACATTGGATTGAAGGGTTTGGGTGTCGGCTGTGATAAAAGAGAAGGAGAATGAGACGATGTTATATAGAGTTTACTTCCTATACTGCTCACATCACTTCAAAGACCCCAATCGAGATGTGCCTACTAGTGTTCCTTGCCAATTCCAACACAATAGAAAATATATCGGAAGCCAATTCCACTATCTTTAGAAGATAGCTTTTCAAATAAAATTATTTTAATCAAATTCCTTTAATTGATTTCTACGGGTTTCAAGCTCGCACGGCCAAACGACAAATCTGATCGCTATGAAACTTGAAATCTTACAATAACTCACTATTATGAATTTTAATTTCCATCTAAACAATAAAATATATTGATCCAATCCTTGCTATTGATTATACACTTCCAATGCATAGAACTTCATTTCAATATTTATTACTGTCAAATTTACCGAAATTGGTTATTTCAAAATTTTATTCAAGTTCATATTCAATAACTACATTAATAAATCATTAAATTTAAATTCTAACCATTTTTAATTTAATAATTATATTAATTTAATAATTTAAAATGGATAAAAAGTACAAGTGGTTACATTCTCCCCCACTCAAAACTTTTCATCCTCGAAAAGGGACTGAGTACTGAATTTAACACTTGATATTTTTTTCCAAAACAATCAACTTATAAAACATTGAAATCTTATTTACAAAATCTTTACTATGCTTCTACTACGCCACTCTGATACCGGCTTTACGAAATTAACAACTTATTTGAGAAAACAAGTAATAAAATTTTTAAAACTTCAATTTTTTTCTAACACACGGATTTACGGAAAATTTCGGTAGAGTCTCCTTTGCGTGGCTCGATTGGAAATTTTGTACAATACATTATATAACACAAATATATACCAATTATACGTCGCATCTCAATGATGAGGCATCCCGAAGGGAAAATATAAAGTGCAGCATGTAATCCGAGATGTGTACCCTATTATTATTAATACGAGCGAGTTCGCTCGTATTAAGCAAGAAAAAGCATATAAAATCCACGTATATGTTCAAATGGACTTCGTATGTACCTATCTCAACTCAATCTAAGATATTAGTCATATATAAAGAATAAAAGGCATGTATAAGCTTGATAGACTATATAGCATGAATTTTTGCATCCAAATCATAAGTATAAGCATAATAGACAACATATAACAATCATACGCAATCAAAATAGTTACAACGACGATATACAACAAAAGAAACCATTCAATTAACAATATTCATCCAATTTATCTAATTAACTTATGTTAATTTACATCTTCCAATGTCCATAGCTAATTTATACACTTCATTTTCATTAACATTCAATTTTCATTAACATTTAGTTAGTTTACTACCAATTTATTCAAACCTATTTCATTTACGTTCAATTTATTCAATTTAATTTGTTAAAATTTCAATTGTATCACTTTTTGTTTAACATATTTCATATGAATTCATTTATGAACCATTTTATAAATTTATTCCATTTAATCTTGTTTAAGTTAAATTTTATTTATTTACCACTTAGTATATTCTCTTTGGTTCACTTCATTTGTTTATTTCATTTATTCGTATCATTAACTCAAGTAAATTTTATTTTATAACTCAAATTCATATTAATAAATTTTCTTTTTATCACAACTAGTTTTTGTTTAACTTTTCTTAAGTTAACTTCCGTTTTATAGTTTATTTCATTAACTTATTTCATATTCAATTAGTTACCATTTAATTTTATTAAAATTCATTCTATTTGCATTTAACTTATTTACATTCAATTTTAAATTAAATTAAGTTATTCATATTAATATTTCTTGCACTCATTTATTTTTATTCAATTTCTTTCACAATTCAAATCGCATTTCATTTTATAATCGAAGTTTTTTTCATTCTATTATTCATTTTAGATCAATTTTTTCTTACTATCTTTAACACACAAGCAACCAATTCCCATTTATAATGAAACACAAAAGTTCATGCAACCAAACAACATATCAATCCTAAGCAAGAAACAATCATAGCTAGCAGTCATAGCATAAAATCATTTTATTAAAATTTGTACTATGTATATATAAACACATCATTCGTACGTATAACAATTTCGATCTCTTACTCGAATACGAAATTTTATTTTCCAAACTAGTGTTAGTAACCCGACTACTCTAGCGCGGACACTAATCCGCCTTCTTGATTAGAAATTTCCATCCTCCTTACATAGTGATAAACTATGATAGAGAACTTTAGATTCATATCAAAAATCTGTATCAGTGTCCGTCGTCGAGAATTGAGTGAACAATCCTAAATCAGACAGGTGTGAATTACCTTAAAATCATGTATTCAAATCTAAATCGAAACTGTAAATACAAATAGAATGGCCTATATAAAACTTACGTATTTATTCCATTGGTTTCTTAATTACACCAATAGATAATTCAAGTGGTTTCTATTTTCAATTCTTAAATGTTTGAAATTTTCTTTGTTAAATTTCTTTGATAAAAAATACTTTTATATCAAAATTGTTTTATATTGAAACTACTTTTGGTAACTCGACGTTTCAACAAGTTTATCCTCGTTTTTACTGAATCTAGTAATACGTTGATCAGACGCAAGACCAGAAATCTATAAGTACTTAGCAAACCTATTTTAACACCTAGTGAAAATACTTGGAAACCTATAAAACAGATATGGAAAATACAATCCAATCACCGTAATCAAACGATTGGGATCGTCATGAAACGTAGTTCCTAAGGACGCTCTCTCGCTAAGTCAAGAGGACAGAGCGACGCGGCCTCAGGCAACTTAGGCAGTCACTGCCCTACGTCTTATGCCATGACGTCCAAAACAACAGTAGATCGCAGATACATAATGGTTTCAGCTGATTCCTCCAGGACACATCCGTACCTGTGAGCAATCACTGCTCTACGAGTTACGCTAAGCAAAACACTCGCATTGATCGTAGTCTACGTAATATTAACATTAGTGATTACATCGCTATCACCCATAGACTCAAGGAAATCATCTGCCCCCTCGAATTTCGTCATGTGGACCACAAATACACAATGATTTTGCCTGGTACACCCAAGAAACATCGTACCTCAAGGCAATCACTCTACCTAGGCGGATTACGCCAAATACGACCATAGATCGCATGTACACAATGGTTTCGCATCGATCCCCAGGTAACACCCGTAACCGTAAGCCTTCACAGTCCTGCGAATTTCTCTATGCAACCGAATCAAAGGAAACACATGAGTATTATGTCTGGAAAACCTATATCGATTAGGACTCATTTGTGACTGGATGTAGGATGGGAGGTCCAAACCAGTATAAAATCATGGTGTGCTTATTCTATATTAATAAATATTGTTTTAGTTGCATCATATATTTTGTCACATATATTTGCATATACACTACAAGATCCACCCTGTAGACTTTCAATTGGTATCAGAGCAAGGTTAGATCAAAATACAGTAACACGTTTTTAATCACTATAATAGGGCAAGTATTTTTCAAGAAGGCCAATCCACAACACGACCCACACTTTTTAATGATTCTAACTATGCATATTGGTCAACACGTATGAGATTTTTTATAGAAGGTAAAGGATTAGAAATTTGGTCGGCCACTCAAAATAAATATGAAGCACCTGACACTGCTATGAATACGTGGAATGATGCACAAAAAACCATAGCTTCTAATAACGCCAAAGCTATGAGTGTTCTATTTTGTTCACTAGATAAGAATGAATTTTCACATATCATGTTATGTAACACTGCATATGATATTTGGCGTGCCTTACAAGTTACACACGAAGGCACAAACAAAGTTGAACAAACCAAGATTTCAATTTTACAAAATCAATTTTCATCATTTAAAATGAAACAGAATGAATCTATAGTAGACATGTACTCTAGATTCCAAACCATTTAACATGATTTAGTGGCACTTGGAGTCAAATTCACAAATTTTGATTTAGTATATAGAATACTCAATTCTTTAACTCAGGAGTGGGAAAGAAAAGTATTAGCTATCGAAGAAGCTAATGATCTCTCAACACTCTTAATTGAAGAATTGATAGGGAATTAAATGTCATATGAAGCTAATTTGCAAGCACGAAAAGAACAAAATTTCGAAAAGAAGAACATAGCATTCCCAGCAACGAATGAAGACACCGACTTAGACGAAGAAGAAATTGTATTTATTGCCAAAAACTACAACAAATTCAAGAAGTTTAGGAAAATGAATAAATTTCAAAAAGGAGGAAAATCAAGCTCAACAAATCAAACATCAATCAAATGCTATGAATGTGACCAATTTGGACATATGAAGAAAGACTGTCCCAAGCTCAACAATGATAAAAAGAAGAACAAATTTGAAAAATTCAAAAATAAGAAAGCTTTCAAAGCAACATGGGATGAATCAGACTCTTCATCGTCATCAGACAGTGACAGCGATAGTGACGGAGAACAAGCTAATGTGTGATTTATGGCACAAACTGATGAGGTATGTCCCGAACTTAGTTATGATGAATTATTAGAACTTAGCATGGAATTAAATGATAAATTTAGATAAATTAAAAAATTAAACAAACAACATATAGCCAAAATAAATTGATTAGAACTTGAAGTAGGAATGTTAAAAGATGAAAAAAATTATTTTAGAGGAGGAACTAGAATTATCTCAAGAAAAATTAGAAATAGTTTGATTGAAGATGAAACTATAGTCATAGAGTTTGGTAAAACTAGACTAGAAAAGGATGACTTGTTAAAAGAAAATATCAACTTGAAAAGTAATATTGAAACATTGAAAATTAAAAATTAAAAATTTAGAATTAAAATAAAAATTAGATAAATTACAAGTAATGTTTCAAATTTTAATAAAGGAAAACAAGATTTGGAAAATCTTATCAAAACTTCAAAACCATCAGGTAATAGAAATGGAATAGGATTTAAAAATATTCCTAAACAAAAAGGGAATAATATTAAGAAATATAGTTGTATTTATCAAAAGATTAAAAGGACACTAAAGTCTAAAATGAATACCAGAAATATAAAAATTTGGATTCCTAAGACAAATAATAATTTTTAAGAAAATGTAGTCTATTAAAAATTAATTCATAAAGGTACCAAACCTTCTTGGGTATGGCTACCTACTTCTCCTAACATCTAGGACCCTAACAAAGTATATGGCTACCAATTAAATCATCTTTTACTTTGCAGGTACCCAAAATAAAAAATAAGGAGAAATGGATACTTGATAGCGAATGCTCCAAGCATGTGACCGAAAATTCAAATATGTTATCAAATATAACATACATCGATGGTGGAACGTTAACTTTTAGAGATAACTCAAATGGATACGTCGTGGGCGTTGGAGAAGTCATCAACTCTGGTATTTTAAACTTTCCTATTATTACAAATGTTTTGTTGGTAGAAATCTAAAACACAACCTATTTAGTATTAGTCAATTATGCGATAAAGGTTTTCAAATCAATTTCGTAAAAGATAGATGTAATATTTTTGACAATAACAAACAACTTATATTTGATGCTTTTTAGAAACAAAAATATTTATGTCTTAAACATGAATATAAATCGAAATTCAACTTTGTGTTTAACCGCCAAACATGACGATCCATGGTTGTGGCATAAACGATTTTGTCATATTAATTTTAAATATATTAATAAATTAGCAAAATACGAGCTAGTTAGAGGTTTACCAAAAAGAAATTACAAAGTAGAAAATTTGTGTGATGATTGTCAAATTGGAAAATTAAAGAAAAGCTCTTGTAAATCTAAAAATAATATTTCTACAAAACAACCATTAGAATTATTACATTTAGATTTATTTGGTCCAACTCAAGTACGATCTATAAATCACAACAAATATGTTTTCGTAATAGTTGATGAATTTTCGAGATATACATGGACTTTATTTTTAAAACTTAAAAGTGACACCTTTGGTATGTTTAAAATTTTTTGTTAAAAGAATTAAAGCACAAATGGATTTGAAAATTAAGAATATACAAAGTGATGACGGTGGAGAATTCGAAAATGATCTTTTTACTAAATTTTGTAATAATAAAGGTATAAGTAATAATTTTTCTTTTTCCCATACACCTGAACGTCTTCCCACCCCTACACCATATCAAGAACCGATGTATAGGTGGTCCTCCTATCACACGGGATTCACTCCCGATAACAAGAAGTCCAAACGATCTCTATTTGTTTCTCCTAACACTAAGGAGAAGATTGATGAGATACATCACTATCAAAACCAACAAATAGATCTACAACGAGAATTTTTTTTTCAACAAAAAGTCACGGCACGACGACTAAGTTTTTTGGAGCAAGTAGCGATAAAATTTTGTAATTCACGGAAGAAGGATGTACATGAACCACTTCCGATTCCTTGTAGTTCTTTGGATCCCTCATCCTCGTATTGTACATCTTTGGATCCTTCACCAAGGCGATTTTTTGGTTCCCTGAGAACCCACGAACATGGAAATATATGGTCTCCACTCAAGCAATGGAGGGATGACAAGTCTAAAGATCGCAATACTCCATCGCCATCTAAATAAATTAAATTATTCCCATCGTGTTTGTATATAAGTATATTTATATATTTGATTCAAAAAAATAATACTATGTTTTTAGTAAAAATAAAAGGTCGAAAAATAAACAACACCCTTCAAAATTGGGCTATTTTTAGAAAAATTGGTCATTTCAGACGTCTGAACGTTGCCCTCAGACGTCTGACACTCTAATATCACACAACTTTTACACCATCGTGCATATATCAAACGTCTGATATAACCTTTCAAACGTCTGAAAATTACATCTGCTTAATAAAAACTATATACCGGTCTATTTTAGACGTCTGAACTATGAACCAGACGTCTGAACAAAGTCTCTGCCACCATGTTATAAAAACTCAGCTCATTTTCAGACGTCTAATATTTAAACCAGACGTTTGAGAAAACTATCTGTCATTCAGAAATAATAATTCAATCTACTCCAGACTTCTGATAATACAAATAGACGTCTGATAATTCTCACTGACTATCAAATTTTACAAATCGGCCAAATCCAGACGTCTACCACAACAAACCAGACGTCTGATTCTACTTACTGTCTTAAAACTAGGTTAAATCAGACGTTTGATTTACCTCCTAGACGTCTGAAATTCAATCGACACATTTATACGTCTATTTTTTTAAACCTTTCTTACTTCGTTTCATTCTATTTCTACTGTAATCTTGATTTTTTTACTTCTCAAAAATCCTTTCTCTTCCAAACTTGATCGAATTTGATGGCTCCTAAAACAAAAAATTCTAAGATCTCTAAGCGAAAATAAGACCAAGCAACTTCCTCAATCCCTCAAGTTTGCTTAGATGATCAAACTGAACGATGGATGAATCGAGTACCGCATTCACTCAAGATATATGAGGATATTCAGAAGAAGAAACTCCATACAGGTCCATTTTATAACTTACTCAAGTTCCCAATGTACAATTTAGATGAAATGTGTGAAAGTGCTGGTTTAGAAACTTTGATATCTTTCAATCCCAGTAACATCCAAATTGATCAGTTGGCTATATTTCTCTTCTACGCTAATTTGGATAGCACAGCGGTTTGGAATACTAAAAACAAGGATAATTGTATATGGTCTAGTGTTTTTGGCAACACAATTAGGCTCGCTCCAGAAATCATAGGCAGAACCCTTGGATGTTCCAACTCCGGAGAAGATTTATATAGTATTCCTGATATGCGTCTTAAACCAAGAGACAATATGACACATATAATATGGGAGGATGAAATGCCTAAATTCGCATCCAAATATCTACCACCTAAGGCGAGACTTCTTACTCGAATAATTATCAACACTATCATTCATCGTCTTGGTAGTCATGAGAAGATGAGGATAAGGACCTGTATGCTATATTCAGCAAAACAAGGGTCAATTGGGCAAAATTTATATTTGATGATCTTAAACACTTTTGGACTCGATCACGCCCATCCATTATCTATCCTACATATATCATGAGACTTCTACGAGCTCACAACATCCCATTCTATCTATCCACTTTTTAAGAAATTTCTCCGATATATGCTTCCATGAAATTTTTCTCACTAATGCACCTATAGGAAAATCCTCCGTAGTTTATATATCATTTGAAGAGTGGATGCAACGTCGTCAAGCCAGACTAGCTGGGCCTCCACCTCCAACGCACTCTGAACCATTGTAAGAGATGGAACAACATCGCGAGACTACTCCTCCTCGATGATATTTTGGAGATTCGTACAAAGACGAATCTAAATGAAAGTATTCGAGACCTAACTCTTCAAAATCAGCTTATTTTATCTCGGAATCAAAACTATTGGCTAAGCGGATTGATTGCTTTGAAACAACTTTTGCTACATGCCTGGCCAAAGTTGAAACATCACTTCCAACTGCAATATCGGTCCTAAAAGAGGTTCTTCAAAGGGTTCATGGTCCTACACCACCTTCAGAAGATTGGCCAACCCCAGTGCCTTCTCCTCCTTCGAAATATTCCAAACTTTTTGAGGACAACGAACCACTAGAACAAGCTCTGACATCTCCTACAAAGCAACCTAGCTCTTCCTAAAATGAAGATAAAGAAGATGATCAAGAGAAAGCTTCTCCAAAAGACTCTTAGATTTTTAGGACTCCATCTTATGTATAAAAATGTTAAAAATCTATGAATGTACTCGATTAATATGATTAATGAAATTCCTTTTTGTTGTGTTATTTTTGTGTATATTTCTATCTTACAACGATTGGTAGATATTTAATAATTTCTACATTTACAAAGTTACATATATCCTTTTTTATAATGCCAAAGGGGGAGAAATAATAAAGATCACAATAAATTATGGAAAGCACATATTCAGGGGGAGATTTATAAAATTGTATATAAGTACATTGTATAGTTGCCATCATCAAAAAGGGGGAGATTGTTAGAAAATCAAATCTACGGTTTCGATGACAACAACTGTACAATGGAAATCGAATATGCATACATATTTCTATATACAGGTACTTGCTAGAGCAACATCACTAGAAAGACAAGAACAAGGCTCAAAGAACGTTACAAGAGACTACAAGTCGATAAGATCAAAAAAACAACAAGAAAGACGCACAAAATGGACATGCACAATTTTCAAACGTCTGGATGCACAAGTCAGACGTCTAGAAAAGTCCTCTGAAACAACAAAACAGACAGAACCAGACGTCTGGTAGATGCACTCAAACGTCTGAAAGACTACTAATACAAAAAAATATATAGTATCAGACGTATGATACAAATATCATCACTTGTTAATAGATGCAACTACTCAAGGAACCTCTCTACAACTATATATATATATATATATATATATATATCATCAAGAATCAAGAGAACACTCACCTTACTTACTTATGCTCTCTACTTACATACTCTATTATATTCTTGATCTCTAGCCATCTATATTTATATTTTACTCTTCCATATATATCAGTTCTTCACAGACACTACTCTCTAGATATATAGTGGAAGCATTTATACTTATTAGTCAATATCTGTGTTATAGAACACATACTTGACAAGAACAAGTTATCGCAACAAAGCTTATTCCTCCGGGCGAAGTGAGGGTGTTTGATAGTCGAATTTCGAAGGGAAGCTTTGGGACTGGACGTAAGACAGGAGATGTGAACCAGTATAAAATCCTGATGTGTATATTCTATATTTACCTAGATTAATATTGTTTTAGTTGCATCATATATTTTGTCACATATACTTGCATATACACTACACAATCCACCCTGTAGACTTTCATATTTATCTCTTTAAAAAAATTCCAACTTCCATTTGTCTTTATTTTTAAAATTTTCCAAACTTAACTTTATATACTTCCAAAATACTTAGCTTTGAAAACTGGTTCTCAATTAGGAAGTGTTCGACTATTCAGAATGGTCAAAAAAATCAAATTCCAATTCAAAATTGGAAATCAACAATCAATCATCTTAACAAGATGCACAATTAATCCTAATATATAGGATAAATGTGTTCATAATGTAATTCAACCCAAAATTCGAGAACCGAACACCTTGTTTTATTTCAAATCGTTTGAGAGAAATATATACATATTTCTTTCGAATATCATATCATACTTCAGGGATTCCAATCAAATCAGTTTCATTAAACAATCGGGTAGCAAAGCTACTAAAGTGGTCTCCCCCACTTTGAAACTCGAAAATGAATGTTGATGATGCTGCAATCATCACCGAAATTAATTCCTAATGATAGAAGTGAGTTCTGGACTTCTATTTGTTTTGAACCTTTGAATATTTCCTTTGAAGTCACTTTGAAATCATTTATAACATTTCTATTTGGAAAATAATTTCAAGTTATGCTATTATATATTTTCGGAATCTTAAAACCCAATTCCAAAAACTCTCAAAATTCAAACTCTTAATTTCCAATTTGAATAACATTTTATTTATTTATTAACCATGTCTAGATAAACCATATTTCATATATCACTTCCAAATGGTAACCATTACTCTTTAAAATGATACAGGGGAAATTCAAATATATATTCACTTCAAAATCCATGTTAAAACGTGCAGTTTCTCAATTGGTTAATTATATTTCAAAATAAAAGTTTCCAGCCATAGTCAAATTCTAAAATCAATAGCCAATAGTTGATGCTCATAAACTGGTCGAGCACGACTCATTAATCAATAAGTAATAATATGTACATCCACATTAATCAAACAATCAACCAATAAAGAGATAACATCCATTCATCACCAACAGCCACGAATAATTTTATCAGTTTATAGAATTCATTCTTTTATATTCTATATATATTCCAAGTTAAAATCATTTCATATATAAATTTCAAAATATTTTTATGTCACTAACAAATATGCTCTCTCATATATGCATATACACCCAATAAGCTTGTCCTATAGGTTTAGGTATATGCTAAACCAAAGCTCTGATACCAACTGTGATGACCCACCTTTTAGAAAAGTTTAAGCCGATAATAAACCACACATATCCAACTTAAACCATTTTAAAAATAGATTATCAGTGGGTTTATTTTAAATAAAAAAAAGAAGAAACCACAACAGAATCTCGCAACAGAACGACAAAATATAACAATCACATAAACAGTTCATGAAGCTGTTTAATAATATATATTCAATTCAATTTACCACATCAATCAGAGTTATACAATGCTTTCAGATTTGTACATTTTTATATAGACAAAATGAAATAGAGAAGCGTAATAAATACTAGTAGATATGATATACCAAATCTTCGTTTTCATCCTTTGGAATAATTGTCTTCGATAATTGAAAAAACTCGGTCTGACCCGAGCGAAATGGAAAACAAAACCCTCGAGTCAGGATTAAAAATCCTCATGTAAGTCAAAACCAAAATCAGGTGAAATATGGGTATAAATAACTTTAATTTTTACTTTAAATTTCACATAAGAGTTTTGTAGTTTCAACTTCATTTCAGGGGTTTCAGTGTATTTATCCACTTCAAATGGATTTAATAAATTTCACATTATAAACAAACTTCAATGTTAAAATTTTAAATTCCAGTAAATCACCGAAATGAAGACAAGTCATTTTCCAAAAAATTTCTGTTACCATATAAAGTCATAGAAATTTCATAAACCCTTTTATTTCCTTTTTTTTTGAAAATTTTATATTATTACTAAATTTATAATTTTAAGTCTTATAAATGAATTTCAAATTTATTTTCAAAAATTTGAATTTAACCATTTATAAAATTTAATTCTTTATAAAATATAATATTTTAAAGTTTAAAGATTTAAAAACCATTTAGAGTTGAAGGTTACATTTATGAAAATCTTCAAATTTCGCTAAAAGGCGATAGAATCACAACAATCACATTTCTGCCAAAGTAGTCAACAATGCATCCAATATCAAGCATATGAAATAGGATGTCAAAAGGTCCATATCAAAAGTCCATGTACCGGTGATCAATCATATCAATAGTGGAAATAACAGGACGATAATGTGGAAATATCAATTCACTAACACATACAACCAATCAATAATATCAACAAAGAATCCAAATCAATCAAATTCAGCTATATCACAACAATCAATAATTATAATGTCAGGAAGTTTAACTATAGTGATACACAATTTAAATTTCATTTTGAATATCAATTTAGGTGTCGATTTAACTATTAGTAAAATGTCAAATTTTAACTGTCAAATTCAAAAACACATTAACTATCTGTTTAACTACCGCATTTAACTCTCAAATTTCTATCAATTTCAACTGTCAATTTAAATTATTAAATTTCATATCAATTTAACTATCACTCAATTCAAATTCAACCAATCCAATTTCAGTCAACTAAATTTCCAAACAGCAATAAATGCGATTTATTACTTCGTTAGTTGGTTTAACTAATAGTAGGAAATTTAGTATGTCGTGAGTGGGTTAAATCACTCATCTTATACAGATCTGAAATTTCCATTGAAGCGAATCATCACAAAACCAACTTAATAGCATAGACATCGTCGATACGAATTCAACGGAAGAAACCACGTCCGCATCCGACCTCGTACGAATAAATTTCGGATGGATTAACATTAGAATTTAATTTTAATTAAATTATAGATATAATTAACTTTAATTACCTTATCAACTTTAAACTAATCCTGATTCTCTTCTTCCCATTTACGAATGCAACCAGATCGAGAATTCCATCGTCATACCACCTTCATCTAGCACCGGACCTCTAGCGTGTCTCGCCGCTGACTGCTTCCATCGCCAGCAGCCCATCAGCGCTGCTCATGATTCCTCAAGCCTCACCGTGTGCCAAGAAATCGAACCCAACTCCGTTGAACTTCCTCGAGCAATCCCGACCACCATTGTTCATCATGGGTCAGGCAACTTCGGCCGTGTGTAGCCCTATCCCGCTTCTCCATCTTCCCTTCAGACTTTGTCAGCTAGTTATTGACGATGATGCTGGAATCGTTCAACCAAGATTCGACATTCATCGGCGATTTCTAGTTACCTCGCTTCTCTGATGCTGATCGTGATTGGTCATTGTCTTCATCTTGACGATACGAACATCATTCCAGTTTAAATAGAATTAAAGTCAACTTTTAAAATCATTTTCGTTCATTTTACTACAGTATTCAATTATTTGAAAATTTTCCAATATTAAATTCAATGATTTAATTTTTCAATAAATCACCATTAATTAATAATTATATTTCAAATGAATTAATTTCAACAATTATTTTATTTCCATCTAAACAATAAAATATTTATGACCAATCCTTGTTATTGATTATATACACTTCCAACACATAGAACTTCATTTCAATACTTATTATTGTCAAAATCTTTGAAATTGGTTATTTCAAATTTTTATTCAAGTTCATATTCAATAACTACATTAATAAATCATTGAATTTAAATTCTAACCATTTTTAGTTTAATAATCATATTAATTAAATAATTTAAAATGGCTAAAAAGTATCGGTCGTAACATTTTTAGTCTACAAAATCAGGTAATTCTTTGTTTGTCAAAATAAGTAAAGTTACTACTATTTATATTTAGATATATGTTGATGTTCTAATTATTGCAGGGGAGAATGAGACAAAGGTCAACAGCATGATTCAGTACTTAGACAGACAATTCTCAATTAATGATATTTGGAATTTAAACTATTTCATGGGAATTGAAGTCATAAGGAAATCCAATTCAGAAATATTTTTGTGCCAAAAGAAATATATTACAGATCTATTAATCAAAGCTAAAATGGGTGGTGCAAACCCCCTGCCTACACCTATGATAAGCAACCAATATTTCTCAAAAAATAAGGGAGGAACAATATTTAATGATAAGAAATATAGAAGCATAGTTGGTGCACTGCAATATATAACGATTACCAGACCTGATATTTCATTTAGCATTAATAAAGTGTATCAATTTATGTAGAGACCACTGGATGATCATTGGAAGATAGTAAAAAAGGTATTGAGATATCTTAAAGAAACTACAAATCATGGCCTAACACTAAAGGTAGTTAAGAGTCTCAACATAATGGGATATGCTTATGCAAACTCGGCTACAAATCCATATTATAGAAGATCCACCACACAGTACTGCATTTACATTAGAGACAAATCAGTCTCGCTGTGTTTAAAGAAACAAGCTACAATCTCCGGATCTAGTACTGATGCTGAATACAGAAGCGTAGCAAGTGCTACATATGAAATTATATAATACAGTCATTACTTAATGAATTGGAAGTTAACTTAAGCAACAAACAGATTATATGGTATGACAATTTATGTGCAGTTTTACTTTTAGTTAATCTTGTACTTCATTCAAGAACAAAACACATAGAGATTGATTTATATTTTGTGCGCGAATAAGTTTTGAAAGGAAAGCTACAGATAAATCATATATCTGCCATTTACCAATGTGCAAAAATACTTAGTAAAGCACTAGCGACAAAGAACTTCATTAAACTGAAGCACAATATGAAAATCGAAGAAAGCAGCAACAGTCGAAGCTCAATCTGAAGCATCGAGAAGAAGAGACTGATATAAGAATACTGAAGTAGTATTCAGCATAAATTTCATTAAATTTTTACACTATTCAAAAATTAAAGGAGGTGGCGATCAATTTTAGAATTTCTAAAACCCTAACCCTAGATGGTTTTGTAGGAGAGTGGAGGGGCATTGAGGAATGAAAAATGAAGCATACCAAAATGGTGCAGCCACTTTATCTCAAAAGTAAATGCAGGTTACAGCATGCAGACTTTATTCATGGCTAACCGTAATAGGACTATATAGAAAATACAAAGAATGTTATAAATAGCTGTACAAGTCATGTATTCATAATCAATATATCGTTGTATCAAAAAATTTATGAAATATAACCCTGAAGCCTCATTTACAATTTAATTCATTCTCTCTAAAATCAAAATATCAAATATTTTAATAATATCGGTACTAATATTATTGAAACCGACCCTCTTACATGTCATTGTAGTGGATTCTTTTAAAGCTCTACCAACACCCAACTCCAAGTTAGACCCATCAAACGAGTTAGGTTGGGTCAAAATGGGTTGGTCGATATTAATCAACCCGTTTATGACCCATTTAGTATAGAAATCAGTCAGACCCAACCCATTTAATGAGTGGGTTACCCATTTAAAGGTTTAAATTTGATTCGACCAACAAAAAGAAAATAGATATAAAATAATTCTAATTCTAATTTTTACGTTTTGAATTTCGATAAAAATCAAAATTTTAAATTTTAATTCTAATTTTCATGAAAATTCAAATATGGGGTGTAGTCTGTTATCTGCTAAGTGCAACCATTTGTCACCATGGAGAATTACAACATGCGCTCATAAGTTGAAGTATCCGAGTGTTCCATATTGTTCGTAATTTAGAAGGGAGTTCATCGGTCGAAGGCTCGTATGAGTCCGAGTTAGCATGAAGAAGTTATTGCAGCCTGGACAAAAAAATAGCGACTTTTCCCTAAGCGGAGTACAAATATGAGGATGTAGTATGTTATTTTCTAAGTACAACTGTTTGTCACCATGAAGAACTAAAGCGTGCGTTCACGAGATGAAGTATCCTTGTAAAAATTTCAAAATTTCGGAATTCTTATTTTCGGAATTTATATTTTCAAATTTATATTTTTGAATTTTAATTTTTAAAAAATGGACAAATGGGTTACTCATTTATAACCCAGGATCAACCCGTTATGACCCATTTAATAAAGATTCATATGTGTATTGACTTAATCTGTTTATAAGTAGGGTAAATGAGTTGGGTCATATTTTGACAGGTTTACTCCTACTAACATATTCTTTTGATACATTCGCCAAGCCGGTGTTGCTTTTGCATGGTGTTGCTTTTGGTGCAAAATTACAAAAGCCGATAAACTAAATTAAGTGGTTCAACTCTTCTTCTAGCATCAAATAATGTTTATGATGATTTTTGTCTCATAAAACCTCGAAAGTAGTACTCTCAATACAAAATGAGTAGTGAATATGCGATTGGCAAACAATAATTTTGTTTAAATGTGTGAATTAATCGAGTAATAAAAACAAAGCAATAAAAGATCATAGAAAACACTTTGTACTAAAAGTAAATGTACTGAAAGAGTAAATGGTAGAAATATTTATGTGATTCGAAATGTTCCTATAGAAGTAAATGTCGCTACATCATGCGGAAAGAAGTATTTCTATTCATTCTGTTTTAGAGTACAAGTATATTTGATGTCATTGATTCAGTATTGATATTCTTTGTATTTGGTTTAATTTTTTGCAAAGTAAAAGATCCAATTTTTTGCTACAATACTTTTCTATTCATATAAGTTTCTATTAAGTGGACTGACGAAATTTGATTTGAAAAATGCAACGTTAGATTGGGTCCACGATCATTCATCCTTCGACGCTAGATAGAATTTGACGGATTGATAGATGTTGGTGGGATTTCTAATTTGTGAAAATTGGACCCAGTTTCCTAAAATCTAACATATTCCTCCAAAACTCCCTCCGCTTCAAACTCTACAAATCTGGTCCCTATTTTTGTTTCATCTTAATTTTTTTCCATAAATACCCTCATTTATTTGTCACGGTATTTTTGATTGCAGCCAAGATTTGAAATCTACATTTCCACCTCCGATTTAAATCGATCTACATTTTGAAATCATATTTCTGCTTTATTATGGCTTCGTTATCTTCTAGGTAGACATGCGATCTTCTTTTTAATCGACTGTTTTTCTTTTTAATTGACCGTATTCCTTTTCTTATCAATTATTGTAAATGATTATAGAATTTAATGATTGTTCATAGGATAAAGTATGATTCTAGTTGTAGAAGTGTTAATTGAATTATACTAGTTATAATTGTAAATAAAAGCAAATTTGTCTGCAAAGATTTTAAATAATTGCAGAATTGTCTTTAATTATTGTTAATAATTGTAGACATGTCTTCAATTAGTGTAAATAAATGAAGGCTTGTGTGCCATTATTGTATATACATGCAAACTTGTCTGTCGTTAGTTGTTTATGATTTTTATGATTGTTTATAGGTGAAAGATTGATCGTAATAATAATCTTATTTTAAAATTGAAATTCTCATATTATTTGCAGATTTATCTGCAATTATTTTTATAATAATTCCATATTTATCAGCCAATAATCTATTTTCTAGTTGTAATGGTATGCGTTCTTTTCTAGTTTTTTTATTATTTATAATTTGGTAATTATAATGATGTTTTGTTATTTTAATTTATAGTGTTGCTGGCAATATTGGTGTTTTAGTGCTTTTGATGGTTGGACGTGATAGCTTTTCTTTACGTGTTCATTTTGATAATACAGTTGATATGTTGAGAAATGCTATTTGTGGTAAATGGTCTGATTTAAATCCACTGTCATTTGATTTATATTATGGTAGAGATGGTATGAGAAGGAATATTGAAACCAATTCTGATCTTCAATCTATCTTGTTGTTGTCTGCTCATAATCACGTGGATTACTTGGTTATTTTTGTTGACATTGTTCCTTTTAGTTGTTCGGAAAACAATGTTGATATTATTAGGTCAGATGTAGTTACTTGTAGCACTGATTCTTCCTTTGCTAGCACCGATGATTCTAATATTCATTTGAGGCAGTTATTGAGAAATGATTCCAATCGATCTGTCTTTACTAGTGTTGGTCAACAGTTTCTAGGTGGTGTTGCTAAATTTAGGCTCAATTTGATGATATATAGTATTACGAATGGGTACAAGCTTGATTTGGTTAAGAATGACAAGGAAAGAGTCACTGCTGTTTGTTCTCGATTTAAATGTAGCTTCAGGATTCATGCTTCTATTAATTTTAATCTTCCTGGCTATTTTGTTATAAAGAGATTCAACTGAGCATTCTTGTGGTGCTGGAATTCTTGATATTAATGATCCTCCGGTTTCAATAAACTGATTAAATTTTTTGTTTATGATCATATTAAAGCTAATCCATTGATGAAAAGCAAGGACATTATTAATCTTTTTCAAACTAAGTATGGTATTATTTTGAAGTATTATTTTGCTTATATGGAAAGAGATTGGCTTTAGAAGATTTATATGGAAGTGATATGATTTTTTATCAACACTTAAAGTCTTACTGTGATGTTGTCCTTGAAACTAATCCTGGCAGTGGAGCATAATTCTAGTACTCGTCAATTTGAGAGGGTTTTTATCGGTTTTGAAGCATGTGCTCACAGTTTTCAATTTTGTCGGTCTTTAATATTTCTGGATGCTACTTTTATGAAAGGCAGAGCTCAAGGTTGTTTGATGGCTGCTATTGGTAAAAATGACAATGAAGGTATGTTGTTTACTTTTTTATATATCTGCTTCAATATCTTATATTATTCTAAATTTATTGCGGATATGTCTGCAATTAATATTAACATTTGTTGACTTTTCTGCAAAATTTCATGCTAACTGCAGAAAATCTGAAATTATTAATATCATAGACTTGTATATTTGCTTCTTCTTACTCTCTTGTATGTTATGTAATTATTTTCAAACAATTCATATTGTACATGATATAATATTATCGTTTTAATTCGATTATGCATATTGTATGCATACTTGGCTGCAATTGTTCACAATTATTTTCTAGTCATCAGTATGTATTATAAATAATTGTATAGTATTCTGCACTATTTTACAATAGTTTCTTACTTTTCTACAATTATTTAGATTAACTTCTATAGTATAGTTTTTTTTACTTAGTTATTTATATGTTTACTATTCTATCAGGGTTTTTCCCCTATAGCAATTGCAATTGTTTCTGGTGAAGATGAAAATAATTGGATTTGGTATTGTAACTTAAAGACTTTCTTAAAGACAATCTTAGAAATTTTGTCTTCATTTCTGATCGGCATCCTAGTCTTCATGTTGCTGTTCGAAAAGTGTTTCCCAATTTAGCTCATGGTTCGTGTTTTTATCATTTGAATAATAATTTGAAAGTTTCTCTAGAATTTGAATTTTTCAAATCTAAGAAGAAATGGTTGATAGATTTATTTGCACATGTTGCATATGCTTCTAACTTGGATGATTTCAATTTAGCATTGAGAAATTTTGAGGATGCTAGTGAATCTACCGTGGCAAACTTTTTGAATGAATTCCTTTTGCGAAGTTTACTAATATTTTTTTCCTACACGTCGCTATGGCGAAATGTCGTCTAATTTTTCTAGGAGTTTTAACAAATGGATTTTGAAAGAAAGGAATTTACCGATCACTGCTTGCTTGGACAAAATTAGAATTAAGTTAACGAAGCTTATGTCTGATCGTCGAGAACTTGCAGATAGTTGGAATTAGCAATTTATGTCCAGTCAATGAAAATGTTTAAGAAATCTACATTTGGAGGGAGCTACATGGTTTGTTATTAAATCAAGTGAACATGTATTTGAAGTTCAATCTCCAGTCCGACAATCTGTTGATTTGTATAATCGGGTTTGTTCTTGTAATTTGTGGCAAATCTATGGCTTTCCTTGTACTCATGCTGTTAGATGTATTTTGAGTTGTGAAAAGTTGAATGTATATGATTACATTGAAGATTATTTCAAAGTTTTGTATTTTCGATCAGCTTATTCTCATGCAATAAATCTAGTTATAAACTTCACAAAAGAAGATGTCTTACCTGATGTTGTTGATATAACACCTCCAATAAGTAAAATAATGCCTAGCCATCCATCAGCTTCTAAGAGAATTAAATCTGCCGGTGAAATTACAAAGATTATTAGATGTAGTTTATGTAAGAAGTTAGGTCACAATAAAAAGACCTGTTCTTTGAAACACATATATTACTGTTGCTTTTTCGTTTGGAAATATTTTAGTGTACTGCTAAAACAACATGTTTCCTTTATTCTATTTTTTTTGTATTTCTACCATAATTATATTGGATATCTACTACTTTTTAAGCGAATGAAAAGAATATTTCTAGCATGTTCTACAATAGTTGAGCAATATTGTTGTCATATCTGCAATTTTTCTGAATATTTGTGTATATTTCTGCACTTTGTAAATGTTGTTGCATACTTTTCTACAACCATTCTTATACTTTGCTTTATATTTGCGTAAATGTACTGAAAATTGCGTAAATGTTCTGAACAATTGCATAAATATTTTACTAATTTGCAACCTTTCTAATAATCTTCCGAGTAATTGCATTAATGTTTGCAGTTATTCAGGATAAATGTAGACAATATTTGCAATAATTTGAAGATTTTGCATATTTGTCTGCAGTTATTCTTGATAAATGCAAACAAATCTGCAATTTAAATTTTTTGCATAACTATCTGTAGTTATTCTGGATAAGTGCCTGCAATATTTTGAAATTTGCGTAAATGTCTGCAATATTTTAATATATTTTCTTACTTTTCCTTCAACGATACATATAACTGAATTCAACCTCAGAAAATGCTTATTTAGTAATTTTGATAACTATTATCATATTAAAGCGTTAAATTTGGCTTTCAAATACATAAATTTGTCAGCATATATACATTTCATAAGTTCTACACAAAACACCACAGTTACAAAACATCACTACTATTTGTTGGCTTCTGATAATAAAAATTGCTGTGATAACCTTATTTTTACATCTTTCTCTCATGATATTCATTATGAAAATTCCACAATCAACCCTACAAAAATTGCATATTATTTTCAAATTAGTCAGAATAATTGCAGCACGATGTGCAAATATTTCAAGTTCATTTGTTGTGGTGTATTTACGAATCATTACGTTGTTGTGGGCTGTCTGCAAACGTGATTAAACTTGAAGGTTTGTGATCTTTCTTTTCCAATTTTCTTAACAAGCTTGTTACATAAACTCTCTGTAAACTCGAAGTGGATTCCATTCCACGAATAAATTGGATTTTAAGATGCCAATGCTTTTCTAGGAGTTTTAACAAAATTCCTAACTAAATTACTTAATAAAGAAACCTTGAACTCTTAATACTCATGAGTCTTCATTCTTGATATCTTCAGTCTTGAATCTCTTTACTGTACGGTCTTCATTCTTGGTACCTGCATGGTTAAATCCTGCATATACCTACACACACACACACACACACACACACACACATATATATATATATAAACTATAATGTTAGTATTTATATAATATAATCTTATTCTAAGGTTATTGTTATCAAAACCATTCAGGGAATAACAATCTCCCTCTCTTTGATGATGACAACCTTTGTTTATAAAATATTATTTCTATCCTAATAACTCTCCCTAAAACTATTAACTCCCCCTTAATCCATGCCTAGCTATCCTATTTTATACTTCTCCCTCTTTGTCGTCAATAAAAACTAACTCCAAACTATATAACTCCCCCTTAATCTAATACTATATGACATGTGATTATAATGATAGTGTATTATAAATAATCATCACTTAATTCTAAAACTAAAACTTAGTCCTTAATTACTAACTATCCTAATTAAGAATCATTTATTAATTATAACTATCCTAACTAAGAAGTCAAATGTGAGAAATCAAATATAAGAACACAAATCATTTATTAATTATATATTGTTATATTTACATTTGCGAAGAAGACGAAAGTAAGATCATATAACAATAAGAAAGAGAGAAAAGAAACTAATGTATGTTTATACATATTATGTTTTGCACACCAATTATCAATCCACACCAAACCAAATCAAATCAAATCAATCCAAGCAATCAATTCAAATCAATGCAGTCAAATAAATCAAACATTACGAGGAACTTCCACCCATTCTTCTTCTCCAAATATAGGGACTATTTTAATGGCATCCCAATTTTCATTTTCATTGGTGAGAGAGACTAGAGGATGTGCTTCATTATCATTTTTGTGCAGGGAAGAAATCTTCCATTGTATTGCATCGAAATGCTTTTCTTGCTCCTTGATCATCTGCATTTGACTCAACTCTAAGTGTCGCCAATGAAGAAGAATGAAAGAGAGAATATTTTTGAAAGAGTTAAGAGTTTCTTCAAGATTCTCGGTCAAATTATCAATTGGATTGGCCATATTTGAGTTTGTGAGAAGAAATAGAGATAAAGTAGATAAGAAATAACTTTGAGTGATGAATACTGGAAGAAATATGTATTTATAGGTGTAGAAATTCGCTTGAAATGAATAGACACAAGGTAATTATTCAAATTTCAAATTTAAAATGAAAAGTCATTTATGACCAGTATTTGTCGACATGGTCAAAGGGGGTTGTCGACAGGGCTCAGTTAATTTTGATGACTCATTTTGATTTTGTGAATAATTGTGTGTGTGTGTGTATATTTATAAAACATACTAACATTTATTCTGGATATAGGATAAGCTAGATAACAGACTTCTTCTAGCCGCTCCCCGATTGACTAGCTGAATAAAAGTAATTCGATTTCATTTCATAATAAAACGATACAATGATTAAACAATAAGAACTACACGAACATTAAAATCAAAATAAGCTAAAACTAATACAACAAGACATGAAAAGGTAGAACTAGTTAGAGGATGACGAAGATGAAGATAATCCAAGCTTCTTGCTGACTTTGGAGAAAAACTTGTTCATCTTGGATGACATTTTATCCAATTTCTTACTAACGGATCGTTTAAGTGTCTATTGATTCTCAACAATGATCTTTTGAATTTTGAGTAAAGTTTCGTTGGTTGGATTAGAGGGATAGTCAATACTTTCCAAGGATGTTTCACTTTCTTCTTCTTCTATTTCCATTTCATCCCCTTCTTCTTCT
Source organism: Allium cepa (assembly GCA_030765085.1). NCBI lineage: Eukaryota > Viridiplantae > Streptophyta > Magnoliopsida > Asparagales > Amaryllidaceae > Allium > Allium cepa. Next base: position 216,353,547 of record CM060946.1, read on the forward strand.
GCCTCCTCCTCCTCTTCCATTTCCTCATGAGCTAAACGCTCTTCCTTTTCGGCAAGAGTTCCATATGGTTGAAAAACATATGGAATTTCCATAAGAGAAATGTTTGAGTGATTAAAAACTTTTCTTGAAAAATATTCTTCTCCTTTGAAATCTACTCCAAAATAATTAAAAATTCGAGTGAGATAGATTCCATGACACAAAGTGTTTTCATCCATTTCAAGATTTTTGGGACGAATTTCATCCAAAATAACTTGTGCCCAATTGATATCATAATTTCCAAAAATAGCAAAAAGTGCTTTGCAAACTTTTGAAGTTGGATTGTTAAAACTCCCCGATCTTGGGGTCAAAGTATGTTGTAAAAGAAGATTAACAATTCTAGCTTTTGGTCCAAAGTTTCGATTTATGAAGTCAAAGCTATCTCCTTCGAAAATGTGATGAAATGTCTCACAATCATTTTCATCGATATTAAAACTAGAAAGATCGATTCCCGTGCTCTTGCAATTGAGAATGGTACCCAAAAGAACACAATTTAAAATGATTCTAGTGCCTTTGACACTACTCCAAATTTTATCATAATTTCCATTATAAAATCCACTGTTGAGATTTGCATAGAAAATTTTAACAAGATTTGGGTAACAAACAAAATCATTTTGTGAAGCATCAACAAGACTAAGAACTTGATTGTTTGCAAAAAGAGAATCGATTTCATAAGAAGAGAAATCTTGAAATAAAGAAAACTTCCCGGGATGGACTTTTCCATAGTTAGCATAGTTGATATATGCTTTTATAGCCTCCGGATCATTGTAAAGTTGCTCTTTTAACTTTCTAGAAATTCTCATTGTGGAAGGGTTGCTTGAAGAAGCTATTATAGTAGAGAGTAGAGAGCTTGATATCTTGGAACAAAAGTTTGAATTTGAAAATGAAAGAGAAAAGTTGTGATAAGAGATAGTGAATAAATAGATTCTCAAAGGACATGTTCTCTGATCAAAAGGTGACTTTTCAGAGACTTGAATGAAGTGAAAAGATGGAGGGAAATTCAATGTTGGAAGTCATATTTTGAATTTCAAATTTTTGTACCCTTGTCGACAACATGGTGGGGACCTTGTCGACAGGTGTCTCTGAATTTTCATGATTTATTTCTCTTAAGTATTCTAATATACATACATACATACATACATACATATATATATATATATTATTTTTAATGTCTGTATATATCCGGAATATTACTAGAATTATAGTATATTCCATAAAATATTATGATACTATTAAAAAATAAAAAATAAAAATAATAGTAAAAATAAAAATAAAAATAAAAATTTAAAATTCAAACAACACACCAATTCAGTATCAACCAATCAAGCATCCAATTCTAAGCATGGAATTTCAACCAATGTATTGTAAATGTGTACCTTTTTCTGAGTCCGTTTCTCTGAATTCGTCGGAGTCGTGAATAGCCGTGAAACACATATTTGAATTATCTGTCTTCTGATCATCATCGCTTGAAGATGAGTCTGAGTCATCTAGAGTAGCTGTAAATGCATGTTTTCATTTCTTTGCGGAATCATTGTTTATAGGAAGATTTTGCCTATCAGGATGCAGACAGTCTCTTTTGATATGGCCTGGTTCGTCATAATTGAAACATTTGATATAGTTTGACACTACATTCTGATTTCCAAAGTTCTTATAGTTGTCTCTGTTGAGATTATTCATCTTTCTGTATTTTAGAAATTTTCGAAAATTCTTGGTCATAAAGGCTATCTCTTCATCATTATCGCTGTTTGAGTCTGATCCATCGGTCAATGCACTGAATGCCATTGATTTATTTTCAGATGCTTTGCTTTCTCTTCTATCAATCATTTGGACTTCAAACGACATTAGATTTCCAATTAATTCTTCTATCTTTAAGGTACTGATGTCATTTGCCTCTTTGATCGCAAGTGCCTTTTGATCCCATTCTGGAGTAAGAGAATTTAAGATTTTCTGACTTGATCTTCTTCTGAAAATTCCTTTTCCAAGGATATTAGAGAATGCACAATATTCTGAAATATACTATACATATCTGAAATAAATTCATTAGAATTCATTTTAAATAATTGAAACTGGTTTGTGAGCATGTAAATTTTAGTCTGTTTAACTTTGCTTGTTCCTCCATGAGTAACTTGCAAAGTTTTCCAGATTCCATATGCAAACTTACAAGACACTCAATTAAATTCATTCCTATCAAGTGAACAGAACAAAATATTCATTGCTTTAGAGTTGTTTTGTGCAATGGTCTTTTGCTCAACAGTCCACTGTGCAAAATCAGTTGTGGGTTCAAAATATTCAGTTTGTGTGATATTCCAAGTGTCTAGCCCTATAGATTGTAAATATATTTTCATCCTACATGCCCAATTTGCATAGTTACTGCCATTAAAAAGTGGTGGCCTGACAGTAGACTGACCTTCTATAAATGAACTAGTGACAGGGACAAAAGAACCAGTGTTGGTAGTATTAACAGTACCAGTGTTGGTAGCCATTTTGAAATTTTTTCAAAATTTAGATTATGAAACTTTAAAAGCTTGCTCCGATACCAATTGTGAGTAATGCGGATTACAGATCTTAAGGCTAGAATTAACACTAAAGGGGGGTGGGGTGAATAGTGTTTTAAGGAATTACTAAATCTTTTTAAGTTTATGTTAATTTGAACACAAATGTATGCAATATTCAAACACAGATATGATCACAGAATCAAACATAGATGCAGAAATAAAGTAAAAGCAATAAAGGAAAGAACACATCGTATTTTATATTGGTTCGAAGTTACCCTACATCCAGTCCCGCACACAAGTACGGATTTCCTTTCAAAATCAATTTTTACAATTACACCCTCGATTTCAACGCCACGAGGTACACCACTCCAGATTCACAATCCTCTGGGTAGAGATACTTGATTTTACGGACAACAAGTTCAACCAATTGATTTCACAGGCTACAATCACACCTTTTCTCACTTGATTGATTTCATAGGCTACAATCACACCTTTTCCCACTTAATTTATTACAAAGAAGCCTATAACTCTGAATAACACTGAGATCTTGTTGAGATAGTGATAGAGAATCAAACCAGAGATGATCTAGTTAGATTCAATGGTGATTTCGGCAGAGTAATGGTAAAAATATATATAAAGAAATGTGGAAGAAGAAGAGGAGTGAAATCAGATAAAATATGTATATAAATTCATTTAAAACTGCCCCTATTTATAGTAGAACAACAGCCATGTCCATTCGTAAAAGGATATGACGAACAGACACTTCCTTTGAAATTCAAATTTTTGAAATCAACTGCCACCTTGTCGAAAAGGGTAGATTGGGGATGTCGACAAGCCTTTGTAATTTTTGATAATTTGTTTTTCTTTAAAAACAACTTTCATCTTGTATTAAAACTATTTTTAAACTTTATAAATATACTTAACCATAGTTAAAATACATAAACAGGTATAGAGAATAATGTATATATAATTTTACTATAATTTTACTATAATTTTATATTGAAATCTAAGTATAAATATTAAAAGTTAAATATATTATAATTAAAAGATAGTTTAAAACCAAGGATAATTTGAATTTGAAAAAAAGATTATTTTGAGGCTAAAAGTATTTTAAAACCAGGATAGATGTTTTTTATTCTTTTAAAAGGAAGGTTTTGAAATCATTTTGAAAACAAGATATAATTTTGTTAAACATTTGAATAAAAGTTAGTGGATACAAAACAATGTTTCACTAGATTTTTCGTAGGTTCCATCCCTTTAACAGGCTCGAAGTGGATTCCATTCCACGAATAAATTGGATTTTAAGATGCTAGTTCTTTTCTAGGAGTTTTAACAAAATTCCTAACTAAATTACTTATTAAAGAAATCTTGAACTCTTGATAAACTTGATACTCATGAGTCTTCAATCTTGATATCTTCAGTCTTGAATCTCTATATTGTACAGTCTTCATTCTTGGTACCTACATGATTAAATCCTGCATATTGATATATATCTAAACTATAATGTTAGTATTTATGTTTTATAATCTTATTCTAAGGTTTTTGTCATCAAAACCATCTTCTCAGGGACTAACAACATGAATTGAGAAGAATATTTTATCATAGTTTGTAAAACTAATTTTGATCGGATCATCAATTAGAGTTTGAATGACGTTTTTTGTATTGCTTAGTAGGAAAGTCGATAGTAATATATATTAGTAAGCAGAATTTATAATTTTTTAAACAAGTATTTCATTAAAATGCTATAAAACTTACAGTTGCATAGACTTTGAAGCATAAAAATTTTGAATGCATCTTTTCCACCTTATGTGCATGCTAGTCGACGATCTACAATAATAGTTATTTTGTTAAATAGTAATATATTTTTGAATTTTAGGGAATTTATGTAGAATTATCTGCAAAAATTATGAATAATTGCTGAAGTATAAGCAAATAATATGAAAATTTGCAGATTTGTCTGCAATTATCAGAAATTAATATTATAAGTTACAATAACTATTATGCATAATTGTAAATTCTACTTTGTAAATTAATGTTAAAAAATAATTTCAAACTTTTGTACCTGGCCATCAAGGAATCTTCCAAGAATTAACTCACCATGGGCAGCTCCAGATATTATAATATCTCTGTCTCCATTGAGATATGCACTCTTGCTATAAAATTATTGAAGACTATTAGTATTATTATCAATATTCGGAAAATATAGTAATTATTATCATTATCTGCTGATTTGTCAGCAATTAATAGGTATATGTCCAGATAATATATCAATTATTTTCAATATTTCCTGTTGTATCTGCCGCTATTAGGAAAATTTTGACAACATAGCAAACATTTCCAATATTTTCTTATATGTTTGGAATATTTGGTTATATTTATAGACAACGGAGCAATTATTAGGGTTATTTTTCAAACAACAATGCAATTTAAAGATTTATTTAAATTTTGTACTTCATTGATATTTCTGCATTTATTTTTACCTGAGGTAATTGGTTTTGAAGAATTGTTCAAGCAATTTGATTTTCTCATCGCCTAGCCTTTGTACATTTAAACATATCTGACATTTGTTTTTGCATTTGTAGGTAACTCATTCGATATTGGTTCTGCTTTATATTCTTCTACTGTTATTGGCTGGATTTGTTTTTCTTTCTTTGCTTTTTTGATCTGCTTTTCATTTTCAACTTCAATTTACTCGGTTGATTTTGATCTTTTTTCTCCGCCTTGGTTCCTGTCAATTGGTTTTTGTTTTTTTCCAATCTCTTCTTATACCTTTTTAAAGATATCGTCAAGTTCTTGACTGCTTTTGATACCTTGTGGTTCACTGCCGCTTTCACTTGAAATAATTTTAAAGTTTGGGTCATATTCCAATAGTTTTTTTTTCATTTTTCAGATTTTTCTTTGGCAGGTTCTTTCCCAACAATAGTTTCTTTTATTTTATCTTGAGGAATTATACTACATTCTCAAGATTATGTTCAACTTGAATTGTTTCATTATTAGCAGCAAGATCAATCTCCTCTTTATTTCCTTTAGTGGTTTGAACTAAGAAATAGATTTGAAATTTAAATATTTAGTGCTTTTCAATTGATAAGGAATATATGTAGTTATTTACCCAATAATAGGAAAAGCTGTAAAATATGCAACACTAATTTATAATCACTGCAGGGTTCATCTGCATTTATTCTTTTTAAATGCATGTTTCCTCAAATATTATGAATAAGTGTAGATATATCAGTAAATATTTATGAACAAGTACAGATATATCAGAGAATAGTTTAGAAAATTACCAAACATGGTTTTGTTTATTTTGGATCATCTGCTGTAGCAACATTGTTATCTTCATTTTTCTTTGCTTCATCTTAGTTTCCCTCTTCATTCAAATTGCTTTCATCAACATTCTTATCTTTGTCAGTTTGCTTTATTTCACCTTCCTTTTCTACATCATCATCCTTTTCCTCTTCTTCTTCATCATCTTTCTTCTTCATTTTTATCTTCTGCATCTTCATCTTTTTCTTCTGGCTCAATACTTTGAACCATGTTTAGTTCTCTTTTGCAATATTTGAAACATCTTCTTCTGCATCATCTTCATCTTCTTCCTCAATACTTTCATTAGCTACTTCATCATCTTCTTCCTCTTGTTCATCATCTTTTTCCTCTTCTTCTTCTTCTTCTTTATCAGCATTTTTCTTTATCGGTACTTCAAATTGTTTAGAAGCATTGTCACTTTCACTTTCTTCACTTTCTTCACCTTCTTCACTTACTTCTTGTAAGGGTAGTGTCATTATATCAGATTCAATGGAAGAAGTTTCTTTTTTGTATTTACTTAGTTCCATTTTCAGGCGAGTATTCTGATTTTGAAGGCTTTTGTTGTCCATTTCAAGCCTTTGAATTATTTCTTTGTATTTTTCTTCTCTTGCTTTATATATTTTTTCATATTCATTGCATTTTTCTAAAGCATCTTTTAATATGTCTATTTGTTCCCTTGAGTATCCCGAAATAAAGAGTTAAAACATATTTGTTTAGTAGCCTTAGAATTTATTAGTAATAATTGCATATGAAACAGCAAGTATTACAAATTATTGCAGATATGTCTGCAGCTATTGTGGAGTATATAACTCAGCAATTAAGAAATTATTCTCAATATTCGCGTTCTGTTCTACAAGTATGTTTTATAATTGTAGAATTGTCTACAAGAATTATATATAATTGCAGACATGTCTACAATTATTGTACTTATACATGAAAGTATGTTTTTTAATTACAGATATGTCTACAAGTATTATAGATTATTGCAAATATGTTTACAAGTATTTCTATTAATTGCAGTTATATCTGAAACATGTATTATATTTGTAGATATGTTTGCAAGTATCAAAGATTATTGCAGATATGTTTGCAACTATTGTTGATAATTGCAGTTATATCTGAAATATGTCTTATATTTGCATATATGTTTACAAGTATCAAAGATTATTGCAGATATGTATGCAACTATTGCTGATAATTACATTTATATCTAAAATGTAATGACCCGCCTTTTTGGACGGTTTAAATCGACAATAAACCATACATGTCTAATTCGAACCATTCAAAAGGGAGGATTGTTAATGGGATAAATAAGATAATTAAAGAAAAAGAAGAAAAAACAAAACACAGGATCTTGCAACGAAACAACAAAACATAATAATCAAATAAACAATTCATAAAACTGTTTTACAAATAATATTTGATTACACTTTTACAAATTCAAATCAGAGTTGTTCATACATCATAAATAAACAAATATTGCAGCGGAACACAAAATGTAGCGGAATAATAAATAAATAGTAATAATATACTGAATCTTTGTCTTTGTCCTCCAGAAAATAGTCTTCAACACTGAAAACTCAGGCTGATCCGAGCGTAATGAAAACAAAACACTCGAGTCAGAACTAAAAGATCTTATGTAAGTCAAATTAATCTAAAATAAAATGCGAGTGCAATGGCTTCAGAGATGTTACAGGATTTCCACCTCCTATCAAGTGTACAACGTGAATATAATTATTGAAAATTCCAAATAATTAAAGGTATCAATTTTAACCACTTTAATTAAAAATAATCGAAGTTTAACTTAAACCTTTTAAATAATTCAATTCCAACACATAATCCAAATTCAAGAATTTATATGGATATTTACATATACATACATACATACATATACATACATATATATATATATATATATATCATTTCAACCAGTACCAACATCAACATTTTCAGATCAATGAAAACCGTTTGGGTTTATCATTTCAATCCATAACGATTTTCCACTAATATATAGGATTTTTCGGGTATGTATCATTTCAACCCATAGTGAACTTGTAGTATTATAATGATATAAAATACAACATCCATTCATCCAATATCAACAATCAAACATCCATCACAATAATCATCCGAACCAATCAATAAATATCAATATAGAATCGATAATCAATAACATGTATTTAATTGGCAATTTATATTCAATAATAAATTAAATAATGATTTAATTCAAATAAATTCAAATTAACTGAGATGACGATTTAAAATATACCAAACAGGCATAAATAAATTTTCAATCACATCATAAATTTAACTTAACACGCATAAGAAGTTTTAGAAGTTGTGAGTGGGTTAAATCACTCACCATTGAATTTAAATCCAATTTAAGTCCAAAATTCAAACAGTCTTAAAATTTGTCCAAACTAGCCTCAAAATGACCAAAATTTCGATATGATCCCAACGCAAGAAACCACGTGTGAATCCGACCTCGTATACAAAAGTTATTAGTATTTGAATTTTGAAATTCAAAAATTTAAAATAAAAGAAAAAAAAATCCACTAATACCTTGCCACGTCGCCGAGAATAATCGCGCTTCACCCCTGCACAGTTTGCATTAATCCTACCCAGCCGTCGCCACTTCTTCAATTTTCACGCTGCCAACAGTCGCCAGAGACCAAATCGACGACCACCGTCCTTCCCACCTCCCTCGGCTGCGCCTTCCAGGGCCACATAGCCCTCGCGTCGTCCCTACGACGAACCCATCATTGCTGCCTAGTTCTGGAATTCACGGCCAACACGAGCTCCTCTGACACTAACAAACACCACTGATGATCACTGCTCGACCCCCTCTATGCAATGCACCCCTCCGATCGTCGATCATAAGACGAAAGACCGTTGGATCGCCAAAGGTTCATATGGACGGTCGGATTTGATTTGCAAATTCTAGGAAAACGGTGAATCGGATTGAAAAATGAATCATACCAATGAATTACGCTCGTCGAAAGCTTCAAACTGATGTATAATATGATATAGTTTGAGGAGTTTTAATTTTTGATTTGGTTTTGAAATTGAATTGGAGGGTTTGGGAATTTGAGTATGTTTCTGCCATTGGAAAAGAGGAGCCACAGAGAAATGCACGTACTTTCAATGAGAAATAAGAAATAATTAGGGTCTATAATGAGGTATTTATAGGCAGATCAGAAAAAATAGAATGAATGGACCAGATTGATTTGGATTGGAACAATAAACGACCCAAAAAGCCCGTTCTACCTCCGGAACGAAAATGGGTCAATCTATATATCAAAATAGATGTTTTTAATATTTTCAAACTCAATGGAATAGGTTTCAGGTTCTAATTCCGTCATGTGAAGAAGTTATGTTAAAATCATCTTATTTCAAATTGATTTCAATTGATTTTACGTAAATTGATTTCTAGGCGTTTCGAGTCCGTACGATCAAATGACAAGTCCGATCGTTACGAAACTTGAAACCTTACAATAATTCACCATTACGGATCCGATGAAACTGGTTTCGTCGAAATCCGATCAGTGGTCAAAATGGCTATTTTCACTTTAATTAAATAGATTAATATTAAATTAATTAAATCACCCTTTTCAATTCAAATTTAATAATTTACAATTTCTATCATTTTTGATTGCTTGGACATTTATAATAACTTAAAATAAATTTACATATCAATTTCAGTGTTAATTATTTCAATATTTACAGTGTTTAATTGCAACTTCAATTAATCCAATTAATTAAAATTTAATTCCAATAAATTGTTTTGATTTGATTCCAGACTTTATATTCAATCAATTATTACCCAAATAACATGGTTAACATTGTCTTGTATTTCATTACATAAATATTTTCACATTTTCATCTTACCTTTCATCTATGTAATCTTTAATTTACATTTAATTGTAATAAATTCACTTATTATAATTTATATTCCAATAATTTGGTCAAACTTGATTCCAAATCCTTTTTAGTCAATCAATTGTCATCTTATGTACAAAATTAACATTGGTCTCTCTCTTAGTACATTAATATCCTCCAATTCATCTTAATTTCAATTAATGTAATATTGACTTTCATTAAATTACAATATCCACTTATTATACCTTAAATTTCTATAGATCGATAAATCTTGATTTTCATTCTTTTTATTCACTCGGTTATCATATTATGAATAGAATTTACATTGGTTACATCTTGTTGAATTAACATTCCTCAATTATCAATTTAGTCTACATTAACTGCACTAATTAAGTGGATTAATTGCAATTGATTTCAAATTAAATTCAACGAACTAAATAAATAGGTAACTTATAAAAATTTGTTACCATTACTTCTAATCACACTTATAAGTTTTATGTTTACAAGCAAATGTGACAATTGCATTCATACCACTAATTCATTTTATTGCCATAAATTATATATATCTCGTTAATTAATTCAATCTTTACATTTGTTTTCATATATTCCACTTATAACCAAATATAACATTTTCATTATTTCATTTATTGGAATTCCATTCAAATTGTCAATAATTAACCTTAAATTAACATTATCAACTTTCATTCTATTATTATTCCCATTATAAATCTTAAATTTTTAGTTTCTCCCAACTTTAAATTACAAAATCTTATTAAATCAACATATTTTAATTATCGCAAATTTTTACGTGTCGTTACATAAAATATGTCTTATATTTGCAGATATATCTACAAGTATATTGAATAACACCTTTCTTCAAATATTTTTCAATTCTTGCAAATTCTATTGTTATTATTTGTAGACCTACAGATTTGTATCTCATTGTCAGCAGCATAATTGATTTAAGCTTTGAAATGTTCCATTTTCCAGCTAATGGGTATGAGATGTTGATTTAGCCGACTTTGGCACTTGAGTCTTTTCACAAATCCACCACTGAAAAGAAAATATTTAATATCAAAATAAAAAATATAAACGATTTGGCAACTTATCTTTTTAAGTCGAAATATCATACCAATAATAATGTTACACAAGCTGTGATTTTTCTTGGCTTGTCAACATATTTTTCTACTTGATCCATAAGATGTTTATGAATTGTTTTGGACCATGAAATCAGGGACATTTTTGCATTACATACTGAAACGACCCGTAAATTTCGATAATTAAATTTGTTGAATTATAAAAATTTTGTAATTAAATTTTAGAAAGAAATAAATTTTTTATGATTTATAATGAAGTAAATGTTTAGAATGAATTGTAGCAATGGTTATAAAAAACTAATTTTTGACAATTGAACTGGAAATAAATAAATAAAATGAAATAGTGTAAATAGTTGCACTTGGGAATTAAATTGACAATAAGTAAATAAATGCAAGTGTTGTATAAATAAAGGAATTTGTACATAATTAGTTGATTGAATTGGAATTCAAATTAAATAAATGAATATAAATAAAGGTTACAATAATAGGAATGAGAATATGGCAAGTAAATGAAAGGCAAACAATAGTAATCAGTTTATAGCGTAATAATAGGCATAATATAAAGATGGGAATTTAATTCAAATTAATGGAAATATTGTAGATGTTATACTTAGCTACAATTGGATATATGGAAATAAATGTAAGCATTCAATTAATTAATGAATTTGAATTTCAATAAATGGTAATTGAATAAAAGTCAGTGTTCTGTAAGTAATCATATTATTTGTTTGAAAGTAATAAATATAAAGTTAATTAAATTTTTAATGGTTACAATTGTATAAGTTACCTATTTGTTTAGGTCATAAAAATTTAATTTGAAAGCAATTGCAGTAATCTTAATTAGTGGTGACTGAATGAATTCAAAGTTATATTAACCAATGAAGTAATACGTAATAAATTGAAATTTTTACAATCAATGTAGATAAGTAATTATAATGTTTGTTGCTAATAATAAACGTTACCTTAATGGTAATTAATAAAACAACGAAAGTGTGAATGTATAAATTACATAAAAACTAATGTATGTATAAGTAATAAATTGGTATAAGAATGGAATTAAAATAAATTCATCAATTGGCTTTAACCCTTAATTAATGTGTACACTTGATAGAAGTACACATCTAGAAATGTAATATTTATTCAAATTAAGATGTAAATAGGCATATATTAGTGCAATGGGAAATAAATTTCATTTAAAGGTAATTAAATATTACCTTAATGTAAATTGAGATGATATTTGAAATTAACGTTAATTCCATTCATAGTATAACAATTATTATAAATTACCTAATTTATTGGTCAATGAATTCATTGGAAATCAAGTTCATTTAAATGTTAAGTAAATGAAGGGTAAACAATAGAAACTAGGTATAGAGTAATAATGGACTTAGTATAAAGATTGGAACTAATCAAATCAAAGTTATTTGGAATTTATTTTAATTAATTGAACTCAAATTTTAGTAAATGAATTTATTTTAAATGAAATTTAATTTATTGCGTTAATGGAGATTAAGATTAAATTTGAGAATAATAATGTAATAAACCATAAATAAATGTTAATTTCTTCCGTTGTATAATAATGAATTGAATAATAAGAATGAAAAGTAAATTCAATGGGATTTTGAGAATTTTAATTTTAATTTGTGAATATAATGAAATTGAAAATTTAAAGCTGAAATTGATAAATTAATCAACTCTAAATTGACATCTGAATTTGGTTAAATTAGTGTAAATGATTAAGAAAGTTAAATTTGATGAAATTTGTTAATTATAGGGTTGAAATTGAAAAGTGATTTTATTTATTTATTTTTAATTTATTTAATTAATATAAAAATAGCCATTTTGGCCACTGACTCGAATTTGGACGAAACCAGTTTCATCGGATCTGTAATGGTGAATTATTGCAGGATTTTAAGTTTCGTAGCGATCGGACCTGTCGTTTGATCGTACGAACGCGAAACGCCCTGAAATCGATTTAATTGAAATCAAGTGAAATCAATTTGAAAAATATTGATTTTAGCATAACTTCTTCATACGATGGAATTTGGACTTGAAACCTTTTCCATTGCATTTAAAATATTTTAAAACATCTATTTTGATATACGGGTTGACCCAATTTCGTTCTGGATCAGAACGGGTTTTTTGGGCCATTCATCGTTCAGCGTGTTTATAAATCGGGTCCATCTATTCTATTTCAACCTTGCCTATATATACCCTGTTATAAACCCTAGCCTACCTCTATTTCTCATTTTTATGTGCGTACAATTCCTCTTCACCTTCTCATTTCAATGGCAGACAATTCCAAATCCAATTGCAATTCAAAAATCAAAGTGAAATATCAAACTCCTCAAAAAAATTCAGAAAAATTATATATCGAAGATCTCGATATACGCATCTCAGATCTGCAGTTCATTTTTGGTTTTGAATCACCGTTTGTCCAGAAATTGAAGAAACATTCGCGGCCGTTCATCGCGCGTCGATGAACGTTGTCGGATCGTCATATCATTTTTGGGTATTGTAGAGTGGACGATGGGGTGCATCGGTGGTGTTCGTTCTGCGATTCGATGGTTGGATCGGCCAGAAAAATTCGATTAGGGTTAATATTAAGTGGCATCTGCTGTAACAGGTTGGTCGAGATCGGCGTTGTGGGGCCGAGAGACGCGGGGGGAGGCGCAGCCTTCAAGCGTGGGCACGTGCGATCGTGGCCGTGGCGAGTGCGATGCGGTCATCACGGTTGCGGCTGATGCCTTGTGCATGCTAGGATTTTGAATTTGGAAGGGAGATGGGTTCTGCGTGTTGACGTTTTGGTAACAGTGCTTTGCTTTATTTGTTATTTTTTTTCCAATTTAAATCATGTAAGGTTCTAACATGAATAACTTTTGCATACGTGATCCAATTCACGTAAGGTTTTCTCCGCTAGGTTCGTATTGGAATTACGGAAATTTTGGGGCTGGTTTGGAAAAATTCTAAGAATGTCCAATTTTTGGGTTTAAATTGGATTTAAATTCAATTTAAATTCAAAAGGTGAGTGCTTTAACCCACTCACAACTTCTAAATTTCTTATGTTTGTTAAATTAAATTTTTGTTGTGATTATGCATTTATTTATGACTTTTTCGTATATTTTTAATCATCATCTCAGTTATTGCATTTATTTCAATTAAATCGTTATTTAATTTATTATTGAATATAACTGCCAGTTAAATACTATTATATATATTATCAGTTATCTATTGGTATTGATTGATTGTTTTGGATGACGATCGTGATGGATGTGTGATCTGTTGATGGATGAATGGATGTTGTATTATATATTATTTTAGACTGCAAGTTGTTATGCATTTTATTTCATTCGGGATTGCGGTTTGAAATGATATATAACCGTAATTTTATTTTAAATTGCGGATTGAAATGATAAATATCCGTATCACTTGACCATAGGATAGAAATTTTTATATAGGCACCGCGGTGTATATATAAAAATATTTTGAAATGATTTTCTATGGTTTGTAAAGAAATATACGGTTTTATGAGGTGTGGATTTGGATATTGTATAATTGTATTTTATATATAGTTAAATTCTTGGGTTTAAGCTATGGATAAGATTTGTTTAAAGTATAAATAAGTTAAACAATAAAGTTGGACTTTATTAAAATATAATATAGTTCAGTATTTGCTTAAAGTATATTTTTGTATAGAGTTTATATTGATTTTATAAAACAAGGTTGAGAAGATAGTTTTGAAATTGATTGGAGATTTTATTCAATTAAAGAATTATATTTAATAAGAATCCTTTTGGAACTTATTGAAATTGATATTTTAAAAGAATATGGGTTTATAACTTAATTCGGGTTTAAGGTGATTAGACTGAATAAACTGAGGAATATTTCGTTATTGAAAATTTAAGTTTTATTTAAAGGATATTGGATTTAGCAAGCAAATATTTCAAAACTAAATAATAGAAAAAGTGAAATTGGTGGATATATGAATTATAAAATTTAGTTTTGAAATATTGAATATTTAAGATTTGAAGTATATTAAATAAAAATTTAGAAATTCAGGTTGTTTGGAATTGATTTGTGGAAATTAAGAAGCTATTTTATTTTATGAAGTAATTTAATATTTAAACCATTTAAGTGGTGCAGTTATATTTCAAAGTTATGAAATTCAAAGTTTTATGTTTTGGAAGGCTATATTTCAAGCATTTGGTTTCGAAATATTTAACTTGGAAAATGTTATGGTTTTAGAAAAGGATATATTTGGAAATGATATCATATTGATTTAGTTTTAAAATGGAAATGATATCGTATTTATATGGTTTTGAAATGGATATTATATTTTGGTTTTAAAAGTATAAATTATTTTGAAATGACCGTGGTGTTATAATAACGTTTGGTTGTTGAAGAGACTGGGATCGGAAGTTGTCATACTCTCTGCCAACTCCGAAAACCACTTTAATAACCATGTACGCAGTGGAGATTCCAGAATGAAGTTGGATGGTGGCGGCGTTTCCTTTGAGGTAAATACGTGTACCCGACTCCCGTGAGTTGGCATAAGGTGGCTAAAACAGGAGAGATTGACGGGTTAAGAAGGTAGCACCTTTTATCGGACACATCCCTTCGATATTATACTTTGACTTTTGGATTTATTCGGTGGCCACTTTTGATTTCTTAGATTTGGGGTGTGGCTCGAGGTGGACGGTAGCTGCGGCTATACGTTACCACCAACCCGGAAGCTTAATTGGTATATCTACCCTGGCATTGCCTAGTCGTGCCGTGTCACCTAGCCTAGCGCGCCTTATACGATTTTTGTACCATACCTATGGAGTGCCATCTGACGACGCCCAGTACGGGGGAGATTACAGTACTGTATAGACTATGCGAATATAAAAGTGTGTTAATGGCTATATGGGTAACCCCTTAACGCTATTTTCAGTATATTATACTTTACTTTAGACACTATTATAATAGCGTATTTTACTACATAACAGATAGTTTAACGGATCCTTAGGAGATGTGAATCCCGAACATCTCATAAGTTACTGCACTCACATTAGACACAGGATATGAGATGTCAAATCCCGTAAACATCTCTGACGCCATTCCACTCATATTTATTTCTGTTGATTTAACTTACATAAGATATTTTAGTTCTAACTCGAGTGTTTTGTCTTTTCAATTCGCTCGGGTCAGCATGAGCATTTCAGGATTTGGAAGACCTTATTCTGGAGGACGAAGAGGAAGATCTATTATTATTATTTATTATAGTATCCCATTACCTTCATACTGTTCTGCTGCATAAATTGATATTCTATGGTATGTGTAACTCTGATATACATTGTATAAGATAATCAAATGTTTTTGTAAAACAGCTTCATGAACTGTTATTTGATTATTATATTTTATCGTTCCGTTGCAAGATTCTATTTTTTTGGCTTTCCCTACTTTTTCTTATTTACCCCATAACAATCCGCCCTTCTGTATGGTTTAAGTCTGACGTGCGTGGTTTATTGTCGATTCAAAGCGTGCGGAAAGGCGGGACGTTACACATACACAATATGGAATCATGTTCCATGATACATTTGAGTTTCAATTTGATACAAGAAATGTTGCAACCAAATACAGTAACAGAAGTTTTGCCGTGTCCTCTCTGTCCAGTTCTGTAGTTTTGCAGAAAATAACCGTTGCTCTATTTTGTTCTTATAGACATTGGTATCTCCTTCAAAATGTCTGCCGATGAAAGAATTATACTCATTCACTTTTATCTTGCTTTTTAATATGACCAGATGTTTTAATCAATTCGCTTGTTGTAGGAACACCAAGTAATTGTCCAACGTCAAGCTCTGAAAATGTAATATTCTAATCCCCGAACCGGAAATATCTCAAACGTTTTCTATAGTTTCTGATGATTGTATCAATATCAGTCGAAGTTTTGGTCATTCTTTAACTAAAATTATTCCATTATAAATCATTTCAATAAATCTGTAGAAAGGTAAACTTTCGAGATATTTTCTATGAGATTTCCTAAGAAAATTTTCCTTTTTAATCCTCATCGTCAATTCAAGAAAGACTTCAGACTGTTTCTACAGTTCTCTTTTTTAGCAAGAGAATTTGTTACATCGGTTTTTTTCTCTTTTTTATTCTTTTATTGTTATCTTTTTCAGATTCAACAATAGTTTGAATAGGAATAACGGATTTTTCTTCTATAACTTTTTTTTCTTCTTCGATTCCTTTCTAAGTACCTTTCTGCAATAATGTATAGAAAATTCTTAGATATCTGAAAACCATAATAAGAAATGATATGCGAAATTTTTGTAGCGAATGTTTAAAATTGGTGCATTTTCTGCAAATATTGTGAATAATTGCATGTATTTCAGCGCTTTTTTGAATTATTGCATTAAGTTTTTTGAACTATGGCTGATAAGTAAGCAATTAATCAGTATAATTGCAGAGATAAATGCAATTATTCTCAATAACTACAAAGTAAATAATTGCAGACAAGCACTTCTGCAATTATTATGAATAATTGCAATGAAAGATGATAATAGTTGATATTTAGTGAATAAGTGCTGATAAATATGCAATTATTATAAATAATTGCAGAGAAACATGAAATCAACACTACTAGAATACTTTAAAATGGGGACGGACCCTAGAGTCTGCCGGAGTCGGCTACGTCTCTATTATGGAGTCGGCTGGGGATGGCACAAAATTCTATTGAAATTAGCGTCGGCTGGGGATAGCCTGCAACGGCCCGAGTCGGCTCGCATCGGCTATTTAATTATTTTCCTAATTTAATTCTTATATACACCTATTTCATTTGAAAAAATAAAAAACACTACTGAAATGGCCAAAAAAATAAAACTGACATGTATGATTACTAATATTCACCCAATGATGGGTCGTGATAGGTTAAATTGGTATTTTCGATGATATATGTTCGTGTAATATGAAAATGTATCATTGTTGAAAATCTAACTCGCACGACCATTTGATGCCACTTTCTGTCGGTCCGTTATGCAAATTCGATAAAGGTGGTTATATGCAACATTTTAAAGAATTAAAATAATTTTTTAAACCGTTGGGTAATCAATTACGAATTTTTAAAGATCCAAAATACCTTAGATCGACATAGGATTTAAAGAATTTATTTTTACGCCGCATATTTTATTTTATATAATTTTTATACCAAATACATTTAAAAATTCATAATTGATTACCCAATGGTTTAAAAAATTATTTTAATTCTTGAAAATGTTACATATAACCACCTTTATCGAATTTGTATAATGGATCGACTAAAAGTTGCATCGATTGGTCGTGCGAGTTAGATTTTCAAAAACGAAAATTTCGAATTATACGAACATATATCATTGAAAATACCAATTTAACCTATCATGACCCGTCGTTGGGTCAATAATAATAATAATAAATGTCAATTTTTTTTTATGTTGTAGTAGTGTTTTTTATTTTTTGAAACGAAATAGGTGTAAAAAAAGAATTTTTTTTAAAAAAATATACCGGCCGACCCTAAGCGACTCAAGCCGTCACTAAACGTGTTGATGCTAGCCTACGCCAGCCGACTCCATATCGAGTGTGCAGGTTTCAGTCGAGATCTTCTTCTTCACTTTCTTTGCTTAATAAAAAAACGATTTTTTTTCTTCTCCATCACCTATTCCGACCCTCTCCATCGTCATCGCCGTAGAAGCCTAGAACTCACCAGAACTCGCCGGAATCTCCTCTTCTTCTTGAATTTGGTAACTTTCTAAACCCTAATTTCGAATTAAGTTGTTTAATTAGGTTTAAATGTACATCATTGTGATGATAATTGGGTGTAGGTATTGCTAATTTAGTGTATAAGGTTATTTTTAGTATGAAATCGTTGAATTTGAAAGTATGAATTGGAAATAATTGGGTGTAGGTATTTAGAATTTGAAAGTGTTAAAGTGTCAATTGAGAATTTGAAAGTGTGAAAGTGTGAATTTGAATTTTATTCCCGATGGATCCCTTATATTTATGTTTGGATTAAGTGAGGACGAATTGGTCATCGAGTGTTGTTTGACTGGCTCGTGCGCCTTGTATTTGGATTGAGTAAGGACGATTTGGTCATCGAGTGTTGTTTGACTAGCCTGTGCACCATGTGTTTAGGTATTTATACCTGGAGAGTCTCAGTAGCCAGTCCATTCGGGTTGTGCCGATATTATATATAACGATCCCAGTTTTGAATTAATTTTAAATTAATAGTTAATGTAAAATTTTGGAATAAATTTTGGAATTATTTTGAATTTGAAATATATATATGAGTAAATTTGGGTTTGACTTTGGACTTTGAATTTGAAATATTGCATTTGTATTTAAAATTTGAATAAATGACTTAGAAAATGATTTGGGTTTAAAAATATTATTTATGTAAATTGATTTATGGGTAGCTAGGTTAAAAACATTTTCTTTTAAATAATGTGTATATAATACTGAGTAAGAAGATGTATTTATAATGGAATAAATTTTATCAATACAAAAATACAAGTATAAAATAAAATTATAAAACGTGTTAATATGAATTAAATGTTTGATAGTTAAACTTTAAAAAAAGAAATAAAAATAAGTATTTATACTAGAAATAGATATAAATCTAAGAATAGACTCATTCAGTAGGTAGATTAGAAATAGAAATAAAAACAAGTGTATGCAAGAAGTAGATAAAACAAAAGAATGTAAAATAAGACAAAAGAAAAATCTAAACATCTATGTGCATAGCAAAGGTTATATAAATGAAGTATGACATAAACAAAATAGAAAAAAAAGTATGCAAGAAGAAAAGAAAGGAAAAAGGATCTTTACACAAATAAACAAATCAAACAAAGGGTAAATATGAAAAAGTGATAAGCATAAGCTTATAAAACAAGACAATGATAACTAATGCAATCTCATTTCAGCCGAAACAACAACATCATCAGCCACCAAAACAAGAAAAAATCTTTAGTCCAACATAAAACAAGAAAAAAATCTCTGCCCTGTTGTACAATTTTTTTCATCCTGTAAGCTTCTTTTTATACATCAAGGTTTTCATTTCAGTTCGTCCATCCAAACTATGAAAATCTGGAGTAAGCATCATTTCAAAACTAAAACAAAAATTCAACTTTAAACAACCATACAAAATCAACTCAAACCAGAAATCAAAGGGTTTTAGCTTGCAAATTTCAAGCCCTTGTCAAAAAATTGAAGAAGAACCCTGTTCATTTTGGAAACCAGGTGAGTAAACCTTTCCAAGAACAGTTTGATTGGGTTTAACTTGGATGCATTGGGTTGTATGAAAGTGTTTCATCCTGAAACCATTCGAAAATTTATATGTATGTTGTGTGGGTATACCTGTTTATATATATATATATATATATATATATATATATATATATATATATTCAAGATCCTGCTCCCTGTTGTTGCACAATCCCTGATTTACCTTCAAAAATTCAAATCTCTCTATCAAGATAATATTAGACTTTGATATCTAAATGAAAGTTTTTTGCTAATGTATGATGATAATTTTAAAAATAGATTCAGGGTTTAAAATTCAACAAATTATTTTAAAAAATGAAATAACAGTGAATATATATATATATATATGTGTGTGACAAAAATGAATCAATTCAATTTCTGTTTTGAATTGCATGAATGAATTAGTGAGGGAAAATCATGATTTTTAGTATGCATTTCATGATTTTTAGATTGTTAATTTATGGGAATTGTCGAGATGGTTATTTTGGTCATCTTTGGTAATTGCCTATGATCGGCACGGGAGATGGAGGCTAGATCGTAGTCAAAGGTTGCTACGAGGTTGCTGATGGTAGGAAAAATACAGATGGATTTTCTTGTTGGCCGAGGTGATCGGTTATGAAGGAACTAGGGTTTAACACTTTTGATTTGTCGTGGACAGAAATCAAATGAATGGGTCTTCTATGGTGAATTGAGTGGCTCCAGATCAAGGAGATGGTTGCGTGGAAGGCTTGTGAGGTTGTGGCCGGAGTTTCAGGTGGTACGGTGGTCGGAGACGTGGGTTCGCTGAGTTTTCAGGCAAGGCTGTTGTTTCAGGTGTTGCGCGAGTTTCCTCGTTTTCGAAGTTGGGTTTGTGATCAGGAATTGAGGGTCGGAACTTGGTCGTGGGATGATCGTGGACGGATTTGGAGTGTTGTCGGTGAGCGACGCCGTCGCGATCACCTGTGCACATGCACAGTGGCCCTCGCGTGCATCAGAGCTTTTGGGTATGGAAGAAGAAGAAGTCCACTTCCGTGGAGTTATGTTTTGCGCGATGGTAGACTCGGGTCATTTGACGAGTTGCATGAGTGAGTGTGTCTTTCCAGTTTTAGAATAAAAACTTGAACTAAATTTTAATAAAATGGAAGATGGGGAGAAACTCGAGCTAGGACTCGAGTCAAGTGTGGGTCGAAACCGAAGTCAGAGCAACCAAAACTTAAAACTTGTTTTAATAAGTTCTTTTGGAAATGGAAAAAAATGAAAATGTTTTAATCCTTTATAAATTCTTTAAATTAAATGTCTTTCAAAACCATATTTAAGGAATAGTTTGATTTTTAAATTAAGTATGTTAAATACTTAAAGATATTTAAATTTAATTATTTTATAAATAAAGTTAAATTATAATTAAAGGTAAAGGTTTTAGAAATGTGATTTAGTATTTGACAAAGAGGATGTTTATCTTAAGTGTAATTAAGACTTTGATAATTCATCAAATAAATTAAAGATTAATTAAGTAATTAATTAATTAAAGCTGATTAAATGGTTAGGAAAAATCACTTATTGTAATTAATTAAGAATAATAAATTAACTGGTAACTAATTAAAGGTTGATTAATTTGTTAATGAATTAATTAAGGGAAATAAATTAAAGGATTAATTTTAAATTAAAGTTTAATTAATAAATGATTAAAGAGTAATTAATCAAATTGATTTGTAATTAATTAATATTAATTATCCAGGATTAGAAATTTATTCATAAGTAATAATCTGATTTAATTTAAATCAGATAATTTAAGTTATTCTTACTTATGGATGTTTGAATTCCATTGATTGTCGAAAAGTTTGATATTTCTGATATGTTATGCATTATGCTATGAATTGTTTCAGTGTGATCTGTGATGAATGTAGTTTATTTATCTGTGATAAATTTATATTATTCATCTGTGAATCTATGGATGTACGATAAGCGTTATAGATTATATCGCTTATCAATATCGATGTGCTTAAATATGTGATGTGATGATTTATGATGTTGCACTATTGTGTTAAACCCCTGGACTACGCTATACACAGACAAATATGGATTGCACGAGGAAATCGGCTAAGTCATAGATTTTTAACAATTTTAAAGATTAAATTCTTGAATCCAAAATAGTTTTGGAATTGGAATTGGAAGCTTTTGAAAATAAGTTTTCAAAAATAAAAGTTATTTCAAATAACTTAATAAAACATGAAATTTAAATAATTTGATTTAAATTTGAATTCAATATTTGAAATTAAATTCAATGATTTGGAAATTATGGTTTAAAAAGACTATACAAGTTATAAAGATGTTTATATAGGTTTTTAACCATTTAAAAAGTATGGTTTAGGAAATTTAAATTTAAACCCATGTTTTATACTTGGATGGCTTTAACTGTGTAAATTGTAATCAGTTTTCCCAAAACGAAAACTATTTGTTTCAAATAGTTATAGATTTCATAAAAAGAAAGGATTTCCAATTTGTGTCGAAAGATTCCAAGTTGAAATGAAATTGTAAATAGTTTGGGAAAACTATAAATTAACCTTTGTGAAGACGATTAAATCTTGTTTTGAAATCAAAGAGAATTTTGAATGATGTATCTTTTATATACAAGATTTGAATTGGAAAGGGTTTGAAAGTTATGAATTAAATCTTTAATTGAAAGATTCAAACGAGTTAGTCCAATTAAAATGGAAACTGTTTTGAAATCCGTAAATGGACCTTCGTGAAACTGGGTGAACTTTGTGGGATAAATCTTTTTGTTTAAAGATTTGAAATGGTAATTTGTTTAAACCATTTGAGAGAAAAGTTTGGATTTTAAGTTGTGACTTAACTGAAATCCCATTATCCATATGTTTTTAAATTTACGCTCATTATTCGGTTTAGCCGGGAGATGACTTTGTGTCATATAATCCATTTCGAATAATGATACGTCGTTATGGATAGAAATTGAAGACCGGTGGTGAAGACCGGGTATTTTCGAAAACGAAAGGATTACCTGTCGATTGTCTCTGCACTGAGTCGCGCCGGTATAGAGATTTTCTAAGTGATGGGAAGTCCGATCGGGATTGTGAATACCCGAATTTCAAAGGGCTTCTACGGAAGTGCCTTCATTCTGTTCGAACCCGAAACAGACTTGTATGGATGTGTGTCTGACATCACACTTTGAGACGTAAAACTGGTTTCTTTCAAATACATATCTTTTGGTGGCGGAGATTTATTCTCTTAGCTTAACACTCTTCTCTGAGACGTATGAGCTCAGAGGTTACGTAGTTGATGGTTACTAGTGATACATTCCCTATTTGGTAATGTGGTATGCTAAGTGCTGCTGTGTGTTAATGATCGTTTGTTGATCATTTGTGATCGAAGCATGGCTTTGTGAAAAAGCGTAGCTTTGTGGACGAGACTTCGTCGAGCCTCACAACCCGGTAATGGTTGAAACAGGAATCGTGGCAACAAGGTTATTTGGGGGTAGCTCCTCCTGAGGGTATGACCATTTCCTTCTGGATAAAAAGTGATATCATGGTATGGAGCTCAGATATTTACTTATGTTGATTTTTTATAAAAAGTGAGTATCATGGTATGGAGCCCAAATACTTTACTGTGTGGTTGTTGGATTGAGGGCCCTCGGATAAAGGTCGGTAACGACCGGGGGATGACGTACTCGTGTCAGTTGTTAGCTAGTTACAGAAGTAACCCGGCCTTGTGTAGGAGAGATCCGGTTAGGTTCTCGGGGGCGTCCCTACAGAGGCATTTCATTTTATTTGGGAAGTTCCTTTGCCTGACCATTTGTTGGAAATCCAAACAAAACAATACGAGCCCGTTACGATTTTAATTGTATAACCTGCCACCTCAGGTGGTAGCTATAGCTGGCATAATATAATGGTACTTATGCTGGTTAAGATTAATATTATACTTTCGAAAGGTTTTCTGCACTATGCAATAATAATAATATCAAAGGATTTTGCGTATCAAGCATATTTGACTATCATAAGGAGAAATCTCCTCCAAGTTTGCGCTTGCATTGTGTGTATGGCGGGAGGCCTTATGGTAGTTTCATTTTTCAAAAAAACATTGCGGTTTTCAATCTAAATTCTTTTGTTTGTTTAAAAGATAAACTGTTTTTGTTTACTCACACCAGTCCCATGAGTGACCTGGAGTTTATTGTTCCTTTACTAAACTCTGGGTGCCCACTATTTTCCACACGGGCAGTCTAGAGTTGGGTTTTTCAGATAATCCCATAACAGGTGTAGATTCGATAGCTTTCGAAATCCTTGGTTTGGTAGCATTTGGAGATTTTCTTCAGTTTTTGGACAGACTGACCTTGCTTATCGTGGTGCAACTTGATGGTTGTTCGAGCTATCTTTAGTTTGGAGATGGTGTTGCAGTTGCATTTTGGAGATGTATTCTATTGAAGATATTCATTTCCATTGCTATTTCTTGTATCTCTGATAGTATTGATATCTATTGTATCATTCTGTTGTATCATTATTGTATCAAGGTTGTATATGATATTATTCATTTCTTTCCACTGTGTTGTACTTGATGTGTTATAAGCTCCGGTGAACCAGATTTAACGTTTGAATCTGTGGCATTTGAATATGAGTGTCGTATTCGGTGCTGATTTTCGAAGGTCGAGTCAGGATCGTTTCATTTGGTACCAGAGATGAAGGTTGAAACTTTAGCTCAGGAGTATAACACATTAACTCATTAGCGATAGGGTGAAGTATACCCTAGGATGAGTAATCCCTAAGATATCCGTTCGAATGCCTCGGTAAATTCTCTTACTATCCACTGATAGTAAGTATGAGTGCGAGAAGAGAACGAGATAGGGGACAGGGGAGTACCATTGGAAATGGTAAATACCCTGCAACAACGGAAACAATCTTTTCTCTATCAGTCTCCTTTGATTCATCTTTTCAATTCTTTGATTGGCTTCGTGGCAGCTACAAGGAGAAGTTTTGGTGTGATGGTGGTCCTATGAATCGTTATAGAAAATCCTTACTTCGTATCTTCAACGGTTTCTGTCAGCTTTTCGTTTTTAACTTTAATGAATTAGAAATTAGAAATTGGAAATTCTAAATAAATTGGTTAATAGAATATGAAGCTAAATTTGAATTGTATCAATAAAACAATTTCGATTTAAAACCAAATTTGAAATTCTATTGTAATTTCTTGTGAATATCAAGTCCGAAGAGGGACAAGTTATACATACTTTAGGGTATTCTGACTTGAGTTTGGAATCCATATCTAGTGTTTGAGAATTACGGAAAATTTAATCCATTTATCTATTATTTAGGTCACGATATATTCTACGAGTTGTTAGTTGTCCTTCGGACTAACCAGTGCCTTGCATATTTCGTAGATTTGATGACCCGAGTATCTTGTGTAATATTGAATGAGTTTGTTCTCATATTGGTGATATTCTGATTTGGTAAGCCAAATACATAATAGATATCCAGTCTGACCTGGAAAACTGTTTCTCTATCTTTGTGTATCTATCTTTGTTGTTTCCATGCCTTCAAATTTCGGGGACAAATTTTTTTTAAAGGGGGAATCTGTAATTATCCCAGTTTTGAATTAATTTTAAATTAATAGTTAATGTAAAATTTTAGAATAAATTTTGGAATTATTATGAATTTGAAATATATATATATGAGTAAATTTGGGTTTGACTTTGGAATTTGAATTTGAAATATTGCATTTGTATTTAAAATTTGAATAAATGACTTAGAAAATGATTTGGGTTTAAAAATATTATTTATGTAAATTGACTTATGGGTAGTTAGTTTAAAAACATTTTCTTTTAAATAATGTGTATACAATACCGAGTAAGAAGATGTATTTATAATGGAATAAATTTTATCAATACAAAAATACAAGTATAAAATATAATTATAAAACATGTTAATATGAATTAAATGTTTGATAGTTAAATTTTAAAACAAAGAAATAAAAATAAGTATTTATACTAGAAATAGATATAAATCTAAGAATAGACTCATTCAATACGTAGATTAGAAAAAGAAATAAAAACAAGTGTATGCAAGAAGTAGATAAAACAAAAGAATGTAAAATAAGACAAAAGAAAAATCTATACATCTATGTGCATAGCAAAAAGTTATATAAATGAAGTATGACATAAACAAAAACAGAAGAAAAAAAAAGTATGCAAGAAGAAAAGAAAGAAAAAATATCTTTACACAAATAAACAAATCAAATAAAGGATAAATATGAAAAAGTGATAAGTATAAGCATATAAAACAAGACAATGATAATTAATGCAATCTCATTTCAGCAGAAATAACAACATCATCAGCCACCAAAACAAGAAAAAATCTTTAGTCAAACATAAGACAAGAAAAAAATCTCTGCCCTATTGCACAAATTTTTTTCATCCTGTAAGCTTCTTTTTATACATCAAACTTTTCATTTCAGTTCGTCCATCCAAACTATGAAAAGCTGGAGTAAGCATCATCTCAAAACTAAAACAAAAATTCAACTTTAAACAACCATACAAAATCAACTCAAACCAGAAATCAAAGGGTTTCAGCTTGCAAATTTCAAGCCCGTGTCAAAAAATTGAAGAACTCTGTTCATTTTGGAAACCAGGTGAGTAAACCTTTCCAAGAACAGTTTGATTTGGGTTTAACTTGGATGCATTGGGTTGTATGAAAGTGTTTCATCCTGAAAACATTCGAAAATTTATATGTATGTTGTGTGGGTATATCTGTTTATATATATATATATATTCAAGATCCTGTTCCCTATTGTTGCACAGTCCCTGATTTACCTTCAAAAATTCAAATCTCTCTATCAGGGTAATATTAGACTTTGATATGTAAATGAAAGTTGTTTGCTAATGTATGATGATAATTTTAAAAATAGATTCAGGGTTTAAAATTCAACAAATTATTTAAAAAAATGAAATAGTGGTGAATATATATATATATATGATAAAAATGAATCAATTCAATTTTTGTTCTGAATTGCATGAGTGAATTAGTGAGGGAAATCATGATTTTTAATATGCATTTCATGATTTTTAGATTGTTAATTTATGGGAATTGTCGAGATGATTATTTTGGGCATCTTTGGTAATTGTCGATGATCGGCACGAGAGATGGAGGCTAGATCGTAGTCGAAGGTGGCTAGGAGGTTGCTGATGGTAGGAAAAATACAGATGGATTTTCTTGTTGGTCGAGGTGATCGGTTAGGAATGAACTAGGGTTTAACACTTTTGATTTGTCGTGGACAGAAATCAGTCGAATGGGTCTTCTATTGTGAATCGAGTGGCTCCAGATCAAGGAGATGGTTGCGTGGAAGGCTTGTGAGGTTGTGGCCGGAGTTTCAGGTGGTACGGTGGTCGGCGACGTGGGTTCGTTGAGTTTTCAGGCGAGGCTGTTGTTTCAGGTGTTGCGCGAGTTTCCTCGTCTTCGAAGTTGGGTTTGTGATCAGGAATTGAGGGTCGAAACTTGGTCGTGGGAGATCGTGGATGGATTTGGGGTGTCGTCGGTGAGCGACGCCGTCGCGATCACCTGTGCACATGCATAGTGGCGCTCGCGTGCATTTGAGCTTTTGGGTATGGGAGAAGAAGAAGTCCACTTCGGTGGAGTTATGTTTTGAGCGATGGTAGACTCGGGTCATTTGACGAGTTGCACGAGGGAGTGTGTCTTCCTAGTTTTAGAATAAAAACTTGAACTAAATTTTAATAAAATGGAAGATGGGGAGAAACTCGAGCCAGGACTCGAGTTAAGTGTGGGTCGAAACCTAAGTCAGAGCAACCAAAACTTAAATCTTGTTTTAATAAGTTCTTTTGGAAATGAAAAAAAATGAAAATGTTTTAATCCTTTATAAATTCATTAAATTAAATGTCTTTCAAAACCAAATTTAAGGAAGAGTTTGATTGTTAAATTAAGTATGTTAAATACTTAAAGATATTTTAAATTTAATTATTTTATAAATAAAGTTAAATTATAATTAAAGGTAAAGGTTTTAGAAATGTGATTTAGTATTTGAAAAAGAGAAAGTTTATCTTAAGTGTAATTAAGACTTTGATAATTCATGAAATAAATTAAAGATTAATTAAGTAATTAATTAATTAAATCTGATTAAGTGGTTAGGAAAAATCACTTATTGTAACTAATTAAGAATAATTAATTAAATGGTAACTAATTAAAAGTTGATTAATTTGTTAATGAATTAATTAAGGGAAATCAATTAAAGGATTAATTTTAAATTAAAGTTTAATTAATAAATAATCAAAGAGCAATTAATCAAATTTATTTGTAATTAATTAATATTAATTATCCAGGATTAGAAATTTATTCATAAGTAATAATCTGATTTAATTTAAATCAAATAATTTAATTTGTTCTTACTTATGGATGTTTGAATTCCATTGATTGTCGAACTGTTTGATATTTCTTATATGTTATGCATTATGCTATGAATTGTTTCAGTGTGATCTATGATGAATGTAATTTATTTATCTGTGATAAATTTAATTCATCTGTGAATACGTGGATGTACGATAAGCGTTATAGATTATATCGCTTATCAATATCGATGTGCTTAAATATGTGATCTGATGATTTATGATGTTGCACTATTTTGTTAAGCCCTTGGACTACATTATACACACATAAATATGGATTGCATGAGGAAATCGGCTAAGTCACAAATTTTTAACAATTTTAAAGATTGAATTCTTGAATCCAAAATAGTTTTGGAATTGGAATTGGAAGATTTTGAAAATAAGTTTTAAAAAATAAAAGTTATTTTAAATAACTTAATAGAACATGAAATTTAAATAATTTGATTTAAATTTGAATTCAATATTTGAAATAAAATTCAATGATTTGGAAATTATGGTCTAAAAAGACTATACAAGTTATAAAGATGTTTATATAGGTTTTTAACCATTTAAAAAGTATGGTTTTGGAAATTTAAATTTAAACCCAAATTTTATACTTGGATGGCTTTAACTGTGTAAATTGTAATCAGTTTTCCCAAAACGAAAACTATTTGTTTCAAATAGTTATAGCTTTCATAAAAAGAAAGGATTTTCAATTTGTGTCGAAAGATTCCAAGTTGAAATGAAATTGTAAATAGTTTGGGAAAACTATAAATTAACCTTTGTGAAGACGAATAAATCTTCTTTTGATATCAAAGAGAATTTTGAATGATGTATCTTTTATATACAAGATTTGAATTGGAAAGGGTTTGAAAGTTATGAATTAAATCTTTAATTAAAAGATTTAAATGAGTTAGTCCAATTAAAATGGAAATTGTTTTGAAATCTGTAAATGGATCTTCGTGAAACTGGATGAACTTTGTGGGATAAATCTTTTTGTTTAAAGATTTGAAATGGTAATTTGTTTAAACCATTTGAGAGAAAAGTTTGGATTTTAAGTTGTGACTTAATTGAAATCCCATTATCCATATGTTTTTAAAGTTACGCTCATTATTAGGTTTAGTTGGGAGAAGACTTTGTGTCATATAACCCATCCCGACTAATGATACGTCGTTATGGATAGAAATTGAAGACCGGTGGTGGAGACCGGGTATTTTCGAAAACGAAAGGATAATCCATCGATTGTCTCTGCACAGAGTCGCGCCGGTATAGAGATTTCCTAAGTGATGGGAAGTCCGATCGGGATTGTGAATACCCGGATTTGCAAGGGCTTCTTCGGAAGTGCCTTCAGTTCTGTTCGAACCCGGAACAGACTTGTATGGATGTGTGTCTGACATTACACTTTAAGATGTAAAACTGGCTTCCTTCCAATACATATCTTTTGGTGGCGGAGATTTATTCTCTTAGCTTAACACCCTTCTCCGAGACGTATGAGCTCAGAGGTTATGTAGTTGATGGTTACTAGTGATACATTCCCAATTTGGTAATGTGGCATGCTAAGTGCTGCTGTGTGTTGATGATCATTTGCGATTGAAGCATGGCTTTGTGAAAAAGCGTAGCTTTGTGGACGAGAATTCGTCGAGCCTCACAACCCGGTAATGGTCGAAACAGGAATCGTGGCAGCAAGGTTATTTGGGGGTAGCTCCTCCTGAGGGTATGACCATTTCCTTCTGGATAAAAAGTGATATCATGGTATGGAGCCCAGATATTTACTTATGTTCATTTTTTATAAAAAGTGAGTATCATGGTATGGAGCCCAAATACTTTACTGTGTGGTTGTTGGATTGAGGGCCCTCGGATAAAGGTCGGTAACGACCGGGGGATGACATACTCGTGTCAGTTGTTACCTAGTTACAGAAGTAACCCGGCCTTGTGTAGGAGAGATCCGGTTAGGTTCTCGGGGGCGTCCCTACAGAGGCATTTCATTTTATTTGGGAAGTTCCTTTGCCTGACCATTTGTTGGAAATCCAAACAAAACAATACGAGCCCGTTACGATTTCAATTGTATAACCTGCCACCTCAGGTGGTAGCTATAGTTGGCATAATATAATGGTACCTATGCTGGTTAAGATTAATATTATACTTTCGTAAAGTTTTCTTCACTATGCAATAATAATAATATCAAAGGATTTTGCGTATCAAACATATTTAATTATCATAAGGAGAAATCTTCTTCAAGTTTGCGCTTGCATCGTGTGTGTGGCGGGAGGCCTTATGGTAGTTTCATTTTCCAAAAAAGCATTGCGGTTTTCAATCTAAATTCTTGTTTTTTTAAAAGATAAACTGTTTTTGTTTACTCACACCAGTCGCATGACTGAGCTGGAGTTTATTGTTCCTTTCCTAAACCTGGGTGTCCACTATTTTCCACACGGGCAGTTTAGAGTTGGGGTTTTCAGATAATCCCATAATAAGTGTAGATTCGATAGCTTTCGAAATCCTTGGTTTGGTAGCATTTAAAAGATTTTCTTCAGTCCTTGGACAGACTGACCTTGCTTATCGTGGTGCAACTTGATGGTTGTTCGAGCTATCTTTATTTTGGAGATGGTGTTGCAGTTGCATTTTGGAGATGTATTCTATTGAAGATGTTCTTTGCCGCTGCTATTTCTTGTATCTCTGGTAGTATTGATATCCATTGTATCATTCTGTTGTATCATTATTGTATCAAGGTTGTATATGATATTATTCATTTCCTTCCGCTGTGTTGTACTTGATGTGTTATAAGCTTCGGCGAACCATATTTAACGTTTGAATCTGCAGCATTTGAATATGAGTGTCGTATTCGGTGCCGATTTTCGAAGGTCGAGTCAGGATCGTTTCAATATATGAAGTGCTATAACAGAATGAAGTCTGTTTTATAAGGAGATTTGTTCGACCATGTTAAAAGTTGAGCATATTTGTAAACTTGAAAATGACATTCCTATACTGCTCTACAAACTTGAGAAAATATATCCTCTAGGATTATTTAATGTAATGGAGCATTTACCCGTTCATCTTCCATATGAAGCACTTCTTCGAGGTCCTGTCAATATGGATGGATGTATCTATCTGAGAGGTAATTTTGAATATTTGAAATAATAATTTAAATTTGAATTTGATCTAAGTAAATTTTAATCGAATAAATTTTGTAATAGGTACTTGAATCATCTCAAGAAAAAAGTTAGACAAAAAGCACGAGTTGAAAGTTCGATTTGCAAATCATATATCGAAGTAGAAGCTTCATTCTTTTTCTCTCACTATTTCAGTGACCATGTGAACTTATCATTTGCAAGTGTTTCGCGTAATGATGAAGCCGTTGAACAAGATTATTCTGAATCAATGTTTTCTTTTTTTAGAAAGAACGGCCGAGCTGTAGGAAAATGTGTGGAAATATGGTTAGACGATAGAGATTACCATATAGCACACACATACGTTCTTCTTAATTATGCTGAAGTTGCACCATTTATTAGGTAAATATTGAATAATAATTCTCGATAATAGTACATATTTGCATTATTTACGAGTTACCCAATTTAAACTGATTTTGCACTTAATATACGTATACATATATTTGCAGTATTTATGAATCAGAACATCCAATAGCGATCTCAGCAAAGAATTTGCTAACTGGTTTACGAAATACATTTATGATCAAAGAAATTGTGTTGGTGATGAAGGATTGAAACGTCTTGCGATAGGACCAAAAAGAAATGTCAACACTTATCCAATATTCTTCATGAATGGATTTAAATTCAACACCAAAGAATACGGTGCTGAAAAAATGACTTATAACAACGATGTATTTGTCAAAGGGACTGATGATCCAGATGAACATATAAAAGATTTTTACGGCATCTTAACACAGGTTTTGGAATTGACATATTCTGTCTAATCTGTAGAAAAAGTATTTTTATTCAGATATAGTTGGTTTAGCAATGTTCCGGGCTCTGGTATCAACATGCACAAAGACTATAAACTTATTGAAATAAACCATAAATCACGTTACTCAAAGTATGACCTTTCGTGTTAGGTAAACAAGCATTACAGGTTTATTTTTCATAACTAAAACGAGATAAAGCAGACTGGTTGGCTGTTTTTAAAACAAAGGCAAGATTTACACTTGATGTAAATAATATTCCAGACGAAGCAGCTTATCAAGCAGATTTTGAGCCAAATAATGAATTAATAATAATTGATGATCATGCTGATATAGGGCCTTTGAACAATGAATCAGATATTCTAATAGAAGCATTTGAGACTTTAGAGGGAAACAACGATATAGAGTGCAAGACCGAGTCAGAATCAGAAAACGACGAAGATTGATTATTAATTAGTGATGTTGTAATGTATATAAGATGGAAATTTGTATCGTTTGTTGTATTATGTTAATTCTATAACCTATGTTAATGTAATCGAAATTCGTATCATTTGTTGTAATATTCTTTTATTATTCTGCTGTGAGCTATATGTATGTGATTATTAATCAGACATGTTTTCTAATTATAAAATGATATATGTTTATATGAAATGATATATATATATATACATATATATATATATATGCATGTTTCTAGCAGATATTATGCCACACAACAGGCGGTCCCAAGGTTCACGAGGCCCTGCTCTTGGCGAGGGTAGTCGTGGTACAGCCGATAATCGCCAAAGAGCATATTTAGTGCCGAAGACCGATGAAGGGTAAATATTTAATTTACTGCAACTTCATTATATTATTTAATGCATGCTACTAGTATATTTATGATTTGTTAACTGACAATATCAAAATGTATTCAGGGGTTTCGATTTACAGCCGTCCGAGCCCATTCTAGCTGTGTCTCACAACAGCTACCGTAGTAGGATGATGGACTTGTGGGAGCGTTGGGATATGATCCCACTTTATATCAGATGCCGTATGGGATGACCTCCAGGTAAGTATAAAATTCTAATTAATTTGAGATTGACATATTTGATATTTGAAAATTAATATACAATTTATATAATTCATTTAAATTTCAACGTGCAGGCATCCTTTATTGTGGATCCCGAAGATCTCGAGACATTCATGACGCACTGGGAGAGGAAGATGAGAAAAAACTATAGAGGTACGCTCTCCAAGATGAAATAGGTCGGCAAAAATCCAAACGGGACGAGTGAAAATTTGTATGCGCGGTTTGTGCAATACTGGAAAAGCGAAGTCGCGAAGGTAAATTTTCTACTTTCATATGTCTGTAATTATAATTCGTTTAAATGTTTATATAATAGTTAAATTATACAGGCGGTAGCATCGAGGAACTCCGCAAACAGGCTTAGGAATCCTGCTGCACATCGCGGTGGATCCAAGTCTTTTCAGCAATATAGAGAAGAAATGTAAATATAAAAATTGTTATTTGTAATTTATTTATAACATTGTTTAGTTATATATATATATATATATATATATGTATATATGTGTATATATATACATTCTTTAATCATATCTAATTTTAGACGAGGTAGAGTGGTGGTGTTGCACCGTCTCATTTGGACGTCTTCACCTGAACACACGTCATCGAGCATACAGATGAAGATGGCGTGGTAGCATATGAATGGTCAGACGCCAAATCAGCGAATATCCGAGTATAAAGACTATAATTTTTTCTCTTATTTAACAATATCTCAAAATTATATTTCTGAACACACGAGAGATGCGATCAGGAGATTGCTCACGTGCTTGCAGAGTCTGGCAGGAAGCAGTTGACCGTTGAGGAGACGGACATGATATTCGCTCATATTACCGACTCATCGACCAGAAATAGACAGTATGGATATGGAAATCGAGCGGTGATCTTTATTAAATTTAATTAATTCATTAGCTAGTTTATAAAATTTATTGAATATTACGTATAAACTGTAACTATGACTTTATTAATACACAGGCCGCGACGTAAGCCGCTTACAATAAACAACAGGCTGAAGAAACAATAGCGGCCCTGCAAGCATAAGTCGTCGAGTTGAACGATTGAAGGAAGACTGGATTGAAGCAGCAACTAGACTAGGCGATTGCTGCTTACTTGGCGGAGCATGGGACGAATATGCCGCCATCACAGGGATCTGGTGCTGCTGATGATTGGGCGAGTGGTAATATGTTTTTATATATGTTTTTTGATGAACTTTGAATGTCTTGTATATTTGATGAACTTTGGGTGAATTTTGTAAATTTATGGATATTTGTGATGGTGGACGTTGGAGATGTATATTGATGTTTTGTGGCTCTTAGTTGGACATATATGTGATGTATATTGTTGTTTGGTGAAGTATATTTGAAGAATATATATGATTGTGCGTGGATGGAAGGTAGAAATGGCTGTTGGAAATGCAGAAAAATTTACCCAGATTAGCGTCGGCTGGAGTCGGCTTGGGTCGGCCTATGAGTCATTTATTATTTTACACGTGTACTAAGTTTAGCGTCCGCCAGAGTCGGCTAGCCGACTCTAACCGACGCTAAACTAGAGGATGGACCCGTTCTCATTCCCATTACCATTTCACTTGGCGATGAGCTATTTAGCATCGGCATATAGCATCGGCTAGAATCGGCCGGAGTCGGCCCGAATCAGCTA
Organism: Allium cepa; assembly: GCA_030765085.1. Taxonomy (NCBI): domain Eukaryota; kingdom Viridiplantae; phylum Streptophyta; class Magnoliopsida; order Asparagales; family Amaryllidaceae; genus Allium; species Allium cepa. The sequence goes on from CM060946.1 coordinate 216,388,612, forward strand.
TATGCCGACGCTAAACAGTCTTCTCCTTGTAGTGCAATCTTCACAATTCAATTATTGCATTCATTCAATAATTTACATAATTGCTGTTATTTCCTCGATTATTTTGATTAATTGCAGACTATTCTGCATTTATTCGTTTTTTTTGAAAATATGTTGCAAATTTTCAGATAATTTACTTGTATGCATTCAATTTTCCATATAGTTGCTTTCATTTCTTCAACTAATTTTATTAATTGCAGACCATTCTATAATTATTATTAATTTTTGAAAATATATCTGCATTTTCCAGATACTTACTTGCATGCATTCAATTTCCATCTAATTTCTGTTATTTCTTCAATTATTTTGATTAATTGCAGATTATACTGCAATCATTTATATTTTTTGAAATATATGTGCAATTTTCTAGATAATTACTTATGTGCATTCTATTTTCGGTATAATTGGTATAATTTCTTCAATTATTTTGATTAATTGCAAGTTAATCTGCAATTATTCATATTTTTTTGGAATTATATTGCAATTTACATGCTCTTGCTTGCATGCATGAATTTTCAGGTAATTGTTGTAACTTCTTCAGTTATTTTGTTTAATTGCAAAATTTTCTGCAATTATTCTTTTTTTTTGGGTATTATCTAGCAATCTTCCTGTCTTAGTTACATATATAAATTCGTAAATAATATCATATATATGTGCGAATAATGTGAAATAAGCTATCTATGAATCCTTAAAACAAATCGATCAATTATAATTTAAAAAAGATCGATTTCAAGAAGAAAATTAGGAAATTACCTTCGAATTTGCCATTTTAACTGATTCCATCTTCTTCAATTCACTCTTCTTTTTGAGTCGTTTCGATTTCATACTTGGTCCTTAAATTTCGTTCGCTTACAAATCTGTATTTCAGGAATTAAGTGTACGCTTTGAAAAATGTCGATGGTAGGAATTTGGAGGTTTTTGTGTTTTTTATTAAGACAGCGTTAGGGTATTTTCGAAAATTAATTACCTATATTCAAAAAATAGGGACGTAGTTTATAACTTTGTTTTGTAAAGAATGTTTTGTACATTTTAAACTTTAACAAGGATGTGAGCCAAACTTTTCCTTCTAATTATGTAGGTGAGAAAATCATTTGCCAAGGCGAATTCAAATGAAATTTCCTCCGAACTTGTAGGTGGGAATCTCATGCTTTTTCCAGGAGTGTTCAGTTCTAGACATGGATGCTTTGTTCTCATTTCAGATCAATAACTACGTAGTACTACTGAGCCCGAATTGTGTATAACATATATATTTGTATTAATTGGACGAATGGACAAATCATAAATGTGTATGTACATGCACAGGGGTAAAACCACCTTCTTACAACCTACTTAAAGCGAAAGCCTCGTGCATTGGATACCACATTTATATGCTTACGCATACGTAAGTATATGTCTGTATTCCCTCTTGTCTTATTAATCCTCTTAAACTTTTTCCATTTTTCTGTGTTTACATTTTGCTCAAAGTTAAAATTTTATTTTGTTACAATATATTTTCCATCCAAGTTGTCTTCATAAAATTTGAATTTGAACCTCTTGACTTGTTCAATATTATATTTTAATTTAACAATTAAAATAAATATTTTTATAGCTTATACTAATTTACAATTTTGAATATATTAAAAGTTTTGAAATGATATAAAAAATTGTGAGGATGGCGTTTACTCTATATATATATATATATATATATATATATATATATATAAGTGTGTGTTATATGTATATATACATATATATATACATATACATATACATATACATATACATATTATATATGTGTGTGTGAGAGAGAGAATCTTCATTGTATTTTAAATATACCAAGATTTAATGGGTGATGTATCAACAATTTATGTCCCAACGGAATTTCATGTGTGTATTTGTTTATTTGCACGTAAGTATGTATATTTGCATATACCGAGGGAGTATCCATTGCGATGCATATGAGTAAATCAGAAGAGTTTTGCCCTTGTGATCCGCCATTAACTAGACTTGAACTGGTGGTGACACAGAATGAGGAAAACGTTATAGAAATTTTGTTGAAAATTTTGATGACTTTTCTTTGATTTTCTTTTGCAATTTTCAAATTCATGTTTACTGCGTTACTGTACTTCTGTCTGTATGAACACACACTACATAGTGGTGGGAGCCATCCCATACTTTCATATAGGGTGCAATTTCGACAAAATTGGAGGAAATGTTAAAATCGATAATGTATGGCTAAAGTTCAAAAATCACGTGTCAGAAGATAAACAAGAGATTAGTTATGTAAAATAATAGCGGTTAAAAAGTGTGAGGTGAATTTTTGGACTGAACTGGATACATTATATATGGTAATTCATGTCCATGTATCCCGTAATGGACTAACAACAAGTGTTACTAGTACATTTGGTATTTCATTACGGAAACGCTGTGTCAAACTTCATTGACTCACATTAAAGTCCTAATGACGTTTAACTGCATCTTAAATTGTAAAATAATACTTTATTATTTTACTTTGAAGTCCTATCATTAATACTTTTTGTATTCCTTATAAAGAAAGATTAGTTTGGACTTCTATTGAAGAATTTTATTCCTTCGGAGGAGGGTGATCAAAGATTAGTCGTTTTATATGATATTGTACAAATTAATGAACAAGTACATCTAAGTTAATTACCAATTTGAGGGAGATAATGATATATTTTCTTCATGTTCGTTAGACAATAATTAATACAATTTTCTTGAAAAATAAGCAAACAAGCTTTATATTAATTCAACTCACAACACACAACATCATTTTCAAAAGCAAATCATACGCAACACAATCGTATGTACACAAATTAAATTCAAACAATACAATCTAGCAAAAAAAATCCTAATAAAATGAAAGGAAAAAGAAAAACAGTCAATTCAGATATTCAAGAAAGAACAAATTCTCAGAATCTAAAAAAGTGCAGAAGCCAGGAAGACAAGGGAAGAGGAAAATCCGAACATGGTAGCAGAGGTCCTAGAAGGAGAAGAAGATGATGATGATGGTTGACCCTTAGATGGAACTGTCTTTGACCCACCATTGGACGGAGTAGTAGTTGTAGTAGCAGGCGATGACCCTCCAGCTGGAGCAGATGGTGTTGCAGTAGGTGAAATGGTAGCTGAAGGTGTGACAGAAGCAGATGGTGCGGGAGCTGTTTGAGGCGATCCTATTGCAGGAATCGATGGTCCAGATTGAGCAGCTGAAATTCACAAGTGCACAATTTATAAGCACAATACTTAAAAGCATACGACATAACTAGTACTTTTCAGTAATATAATAACACATTACATACCATTGCACTGGCTAAGAGGAGGAGCCTGAATCTTGCAGGAGCCAGGAAGAGTGATAGCTTGAGTTCTATTGATATTGAAAGGCAGAGGCGGTGCAGCATTCAAGAACGTGCACAAGCAACTGACTTGTGTCTGAACCATGCTTGAAAGCTGTGTGCAGCATTGTTGATTTGGATTTGAAGTTGAATTGGTCCGCATGAATGGAATGCATGGTTGCAGATTTACTATTGTTGGTGCACAGCTTGGCTGAGCCAGCGACTCAGAGAAGATTGATGTCAGGAAGAGAATGGCTAAGCTCATATTCAGTGATATTATTACTGCCATTATGGTTTGTTTTTACTGGATGCAGATTGATGTTTTGAGTTTTAGATTGGAGGAGTGATATTTATTGGAACGTAGTTGGGTAACAAGTGAGTGAATTGGCTTTTGCTGTATTGTTGGTGAGCAAACACTGCCTACTCTTGGGATTAAGAAATTGGCAGTTGTGATCGGATTAGCAGAGTAGTTTCTATTGGATGGAACTTACGTAGTTAAATGTGCTAATGATTAAGCAAAAGGAACATTGTACAAGCAATCTGGTAGGTGATTACTGTGTTTAGGTGTAAACTCTATACACGTTACGCTTGCACATGCACTTAATTAGTTGTTACGAGAAAATAAAAAGGATTAGTTTGGCTCAATAAGTTTTAAAACAGAGAAAACATTTCTCCAAACTAAACTTGCATGCTTTTATACATGTTTCTAAATTCGCGCGCGTAAAATGACACAAATATTCTTTACGTTTTTTTAATATTTTAAACGCGTATAACTTTATATAGAAAAATCGGATAGCATATCGTTTTCACCAAAAAATCACAAATTTCATGATCTTTAAAATGAGATCTATTGTTCATACCAAAAAGCATATTTGAAGTAAGAGTGCAATTATTTCATATATTTGCGGAGAATTCTGCAAATTTTAAACATTTTCTTCAAATGTCAACAGCTATTGCATATAATTGCTGAATTGTCTGCAACTATTGCATACAATTGCAGACATTTCTACAACTATTGCATATAATTGCAGACATGTAAGCAACTACTGCATATAGTTGCGGAATTGTCTGCAATTGTAATACTAAAAAAATATAACAAATAAAAAGAACATTATGCAAGAATATAGTTTAAATTATGAACTTCAAGCATAAACACCTTTAACATAATATGACCGCTGATGACAAATAACTCTAAATCTAAATGATACTCAAACAAATGTGAAAATAATAACAATTATATATAGATAAATGGCAATACCATATCAGTGCTGCTGTTAATGCTTCAATACAAGATAATTCACATGGACGGTCATAGTTTACTGGATTTGCTGCCACCAACCATGGCACTGCAATTGAATTTAGTGTTATCATCAGAAACTACGCCTTGAACAAAATTATTTGAATGCTTGCTGTGTTACAAGGAAATATTTTCGAAAACTGAAGTCTTATATCATTCAAGACAAAATGAATATCATGTCAACGTCGACGCTCTTACTTTCACTTCTAAAGTTGGAGCGCTCTAATTCTTTTCATATTTTAGTTTTTATATGCACAGTATCCTACAGATGCAACATAAATAATGGATCATAGCAACAAATAGGCACGTAAATACACATACACACACGTACGGTGATAATAAAGCGGACATGATTATTTTATATAATTAAGTATTCTTGGCAAACAAAGATGTACTGATATGTTTTTATCACATATCTTTTAACTACTTCATATAATTGCAGGCATTTCTGTCACTGTTGCATATAATTGCTGACATGTCAATAATTATTGCATATAGTTGCTGAATTGTCTGCAAATATTGCATATAATTGCAAACATTTCTGCAACTATTGCGTATAATCACAGACATGTCTACAGTTTTGCATATAATTGCTTAATTGTCTGCAACTATTGCATATATTTACTGACATTTCTGTAACTATTGTGTCGCAGATATTTCTGCAACAATTGCATATAGTTGCTGAATTACCTGCAATCATACTATATAATTGCAGACATTTCACTAATTGTTGCGTATTAATGCAGACATTTCGGCAATTATTGTGAATATGTTGTACTGCCATTGTTTTCACATATGCACAACGTCACTCATTAGAAAGATAACAAAATTTGTGATTTAATGGTGAAAAAGGTTTGTTAATTCGTCGTTACTACAAAAAGTTATTGCATTTTAAAGATTGATAATTAATGGGGTGCAAATTTTAATTATGGATCTGAGAATAACATCCGCATATGAAGAATGAACGCTGCTGCAATGGAGGAGATGGGTATTGTAGGGAAGAAAATTATAGTATTTCGAAATAGGGATGCAATTTACAACATTTTTTTGAGGAGGATGTTTTGTGTATTAATTTGATTTTAAGGACGTGTCCCTTATTTTCACAAATGGAAATCTTTCAAGGTCCTGATTAAAGGATGCAACCTTGACCAAAGGGAAAAAAGGTGTGGAATTGACAAATGAAAAAAGTTGATAAAATGTTGGAAAAGTAACAAATGATATTTTTGTATTTGTACCTTTTTAAGTGGTTGAGAAAGGCACATAATTGTTTTTCGATATTTTATTATTTAATTGACTGTTATCACTTATCACTAACTAGTAATTAGAAAGTAATCAATTAGGCGCATATAAACTCATTATTCAGTTAAAATACAATAATAAGTCATAATGTATGAAATAGAACTAATTATACATGAAATAAAACAAACAAACACATTGCATTATTTGATAATCAGAAACTCATCGGAGATATTATCATCATCTTATTTTTTTTTTTAATTTGCCTGAAAGATCCGCGAAAAACAAGTGTCGTGCTAAATAATTCCTAAATTCTGACTGCAACAAGTCTTCCTTTACAAAACAAGCAAACCATGGTAGAAATTCGAAAAAACAAAACTTAGAAAGAAAGAAGATTGTCTCAAATCATCAAGAAAGTTAGTGCCACGCCAATAATCATCGGATCATCATCATTGTTAAATATAGGGTGTAATTGTTTCCTTTTTATTAACTTTCCTATTATAAACTTTCCTATTATAAACTTTCCTGCTTTAACTATTTGGTGTGATATATAAACACCTCTTCTTGTATATCAATAAGATGGGATAAATAAAATAAGTTGCTTTTGTTTTCTCCTCTATGTCTGTTCTTACAAATTATATTTGATACCGAACCAATTAACATGGTATCAGAGCCAGAAAATCAGAAAACTCAATCTCGTACTCCTTCCCTTCTTTAAATCAGAAAGTTATCGCCTTCCCCATCCCCACATCACGTTGCAACATAACCTTCTGCTTTCACTACCACTGCCTTCAAAATTCACAACCCCTGAACAACCATCCACCGCTTTATCCAACACTCCAAACCACGGCATCCAATCACCACCTAAACTTGTCATTACTCCAACTGCCTTTCAATCCATTGCTGTCCTTCAACAACTTCGCTGATCAAAACAAGCTGTTCTAGCTACCAACCGCAACACTGCAACCATAACCAGATCAACCTACCTCTGCAAATCGCCGACCATCGCGACAACGAACTACCACCGATTCCAGCGAATTTCGCGAACAACCACAACCCCATATCCACTCATGAACACCTCCATCCCACCCTTCAGCGACCACAGCATGAAATCGAACCACCCCTAGCAAACCACGACCGCCCCCCGATTTGTTCAGAGATTGCGAAAGAAGGCAAATTATTTGAAAATCCAGAAATGTATAGAAGATTGGTTGTGTAACGACCTGAAATTTTCTAACCCGGAAATTCCAGATAGTTATGAAAAAGAAGAAAGAGATAAAAGAAGAAGAAGAACAGAAACATCAACAACTCACATTCGCAGCGGATAAAATATAATAATATCTAATAATAGCTTTTAAAAGAATACTACATATGCCGATTACATTTAATATACATCAGAGTTTCACATTATATACAGACACTGAATATTTACAATTATCATGACTCAGATTAACAATAATATAAATACAGCGGAATACTCTATACGATATCGCCATCCAGTTCGCCTCCTGAGCTCCAGAACGTACCTACCTGAAAATCTGTAATACTCGGTCTGACCCGAGCATTACATCAAAGTAACACCCAGGTCAGGCTGGAAACCAGCGTGAGTAAACTCGACTAACATGAAATACCATAGCAAACAACTTATATAAAACCCGGGTAACTTATATCAATTTAACCAATTCTCAATTTACCATAGACAACACTTAATTCACATATAAATTTCTAAGTACTAACTTAGCTAAGATAATCCAATTCACTTAAATCATTTTATTCCAGCCTATTGATTTTCCATATCAATCTATAAAGATTCGAAGAGGTTTTCGGGTATTTCCCAATACCCGACCCCAGTCTCTTCGAAACTCAAGTTATCCTACCCAAGTTATTCAAATGAAATACATCACTTTTCATATCAGAGATTTCAACTCATCCAAAACATCCAATACATTCACCTATCCATAAGCAAACTTAACTTCATACAAACCAATTCAATTGATTCCAATTGAATTTCTAACCATATTCACTTAGATTTCTTCATATTATATTAATTAGTTCCAATCAATAATTCAATATTCCCTTCAACATTCATCAGCATTAATTAACCTGGATTAATTATTCTTCAATTACGTTCAAGTAATTATCTTTAATTCATTTCACGATATTAATTTTACTTGACCCGAATCAACATGAAATCTTAATTGCCTCAGGAATTAACTAAGTATTTTAATCACATTAGACCATAATCATTTATATTAATTAACTTCTCATAAGTCACTTGTATTGATTTGTTTTCTTAACCAATCAATCTCTATTTACATTATTGATTTCATGGATTAATGATTTATCCTCTACATTCCTAATCAAATTTTAATTATATTAAATAATTAATCATTAATTAAAACATATATATGTGTATATCATTCTTGATTTATCTCAACCAATGATTAGTTATCTTATTTGTACTTTATTTTATAAATTAATTTCTCCTTAATTAACCATTATAATTTATCTCTCGATTAATTCCACAAGGTAATTATATTTTTATTAATTCCATTAAGCAATTATTTATCAATCCATCCAATGATCATTTCAATTAATTTAGACCCAATTAATTAACCCAAATCATAAATTAATTTAATTAATTAATTATCCCATAAATTATTCTTTTATTTAATGAATCACTAATCATTAAACCTTTATTAATTTTAATCTGAACCATTTTTCTTATTTACGATTTAACTTCCCAAACGCTTCGAGTCAAACAACAATCAACTCGAAAATCAATTAAAAACCAAAATCGACCGGTCATCAATTCACAGTGCACATCAAAACAAATTCAACCCCTCAACCAAATATTCAAATTAACTACTTAAATTCAAATAAAACTCCAACAGAGTGAGATTTACTCACCTTTGCTTTTATTTGCAAATCCACTTCAACCTCGAGTTGATTCCTTGATTATTGACCTTGAATAAACATTTATATGGTTTATTAATAATTGGAACGATTGAATTATCAAGTATCGTTTAATAAAATTTTGATTCACCAATTATTTGTTCGAACCAATTTTCCAAAAATAGGTAATTATGTCCTTTCTTTTGAAACCCATACTAAAAATTAATTTATAGTTCTCACAAAACCAATTTTATATAAATATTCAACATGTTAAACTTTCTTTCTAGCCGATATATACATATTGAATTTCAAAATAAAGTTGTTTTGAATCTTACTGCAAATTTAAAATCTCATCTATATATATATTAAATAAATTTTAAGAATAACTACCTTACTGTAAATTTTCTGTATATATATAGACTTCATTTAATTAATTAAAGCAAAATATGGAAATTACCTCACTGACGACGCCACCTCTCGACCGAACCCCTAATCGAACCCTAGTTCAATCCCTCTGCGCGGCCACCCTCCTTCCCGTGCACGAACGACATCACCATCACATACTACTGCCGCGCGCTCACCAGCGAACGATCGAAGGCCTCACGAATCACCACATCAGCAACCTAAATCTCGGCAACCATGGCATACACGATATGAAACCCTGCCTCACGATGAATTCTATGGCGCTGCCTCACGCGTCGCTCCTCCTCTGGTTCGCGCCTGCGGTGATCGCGATTAGGAGTCGTGGCCTGGTAACGATATCTATAGGTCGAAGACACGGCTTAAGGGTTGCGGTGGGGATTCGGTTTGTCGAACGAATTCGATTCGCCCCTTTCTTTTCTTTTTTTTTCTTTTTTTTTTCTTCGGTCTGCAAAGAGAAATGAGAAAGGGACCGAAAGAAATAGAAAATGGGGAAGGATTCTTGAATACGCTTGGGTAAAAATATCTTTGGTTATTTATTATATTATATTATAAAACTCCCCAAATCGTCTTGTTAATTGCCATTTAAAATTTCGACTCCTCTTACGCAATGTCGTTAGGTGATTACAAAGTTTACCTACGTTCCGAACACGATGGAACGTATTGCGGAAGCTAATTCAATCATATGCGCGGGTTACAAAAGAAAACAATCAATTTAAAATTAGAATGATTAAAATAGTACGAAACGTTTTGAGCTGTCACGGTCAAACGACAACTCCGATTGTTACGAAATTTGAAATCCGATAATAACTAACTATTACGGATCCAATGGAATTGATTTCGTCGAATTCCGAGACTGTGACTCGAAAGGCTATTTTTAAATTCAATTTAAACGATATATTTTTAAAATTGAACAAATTACTTTTAAATTAAATTTCAATTATCCTATTATCTTCAGTTTCATCGTTATAAATTTTATAAGCCTTCAAATTATTTTAGACAGGCTTAGAATCTATGATTCAACAATTTACCCAATTTCAATTATTAAATTCAATACTTTAATTGTTTAATAAATATTAATATTTGGAATTCAAGCTAAAATTAACCTTTCAAATGTTAACATCAAATTTGTTATTCCATTTTAAATTGCTAAAATTTCCGGGTCGTCACAGGTTGGAAAATTGAATTATCTTACTATTACTCGTCCAGACATTGCATATTCTATTAGTGTTGTAAGTCAATTCATGTCATCTCCAACAGTTCATCATTGTACCGCTTTAGAACAGATTTTATGCTACTTAAAAGGAACAGTTGGGCTTGGTATTGTATATACAAATCATGGACATAACCGGGTTGAATGCTTTTCAGATGCTGATTGGGCAGGTTCTAAGATAGATAGAAGATTTACAACGGGGTTTTGTGTCTTTGTTGGAGGAAACTTAATTTCATGGAAAAGTAAAAAGCAAAATGTTGTCTCATGTTCAAGTGCAGAATCAGAGTATCGAGCTATGGCAAATTCTGTGTGTGAGATAGTTTGGATATATCAAATCTTGAATGAAATAGGACTGAAAACTATTTTTCAGCTAAATTATGGTGTGATATCAAAGCTTCTATTTATATTGCATCTAATCCTGTGTTCCATGAACGAACCAAACACATAGAGATTGACTGTCATTTTGTTCGGGACAAAATACAAGATGGTTTAATATCTACAGAGTATATGGAGACTGAAGGGCAGATTACAGATATCTTCACCAAAGCTTTGAATGGAGTGAGAATTAATTACTTGTGTAACAAGTTGGGCCTGATTAACATCTATGCTCCAACTTGAGGGGGAGTGTTAAATATAGGGTGTAATTATTTCCTTTTTTATAAACTTTCCTATTATAAACTTTCCTATAATAAACTTTACTGGTTTAACTATTTGGCGTAATATATAAACACCTCTTCTTGTATATCAATGATATGAGATAAATAAAATAAGTTGCTTTTGCTTTCTCCTCTATGTCTGTTCTTACAAATTATATTTGATATTGAACCAATTAACAATCATCATCTGGAGTCTTAGCTGCAACAAACCTGATTTTCCTTCATCAAAATTGTTTTCTTGCTTTAGAGTCTTTTTCATACAATCTGCTTGTCTCTGTATCAACTCTACCTCGTAACATCTTGCCATCATGACTAGCGAAGCTTCAACAACATTTGAAAATGCAGGAAATTCTCAGCAGCAAAATGCAATCGAGAACTTCGTCAAAACAATGGTCAACCCGCAAACTCAACTCATCATAGTTCATCTTGATAAGGAAAATTATCTTATTTGGAAATTCCAAATTGTGACTGCCATTAGTGGATATGGTCTAGAAGAATTCATTCTTGGTACACTTTCAGTCCAACCAAAATTTGCCACGATCAAGAAAACAAAACGGTGAGCAATAGTGAACATACAGAACACCATAAACAACATAGCTTAATAAGTTCATGGCTATTATCCTCAATAAGTACCAATATGTTGTCTCAACTGGTGGGTTACAAGTCATCCAATAGATTCCAGACAATAATAGAATAAGTTCTAAATTCTCAGTCAACAACTAAAATAATGCACTACAAAGGGAAATTACAGAACATCAAAAATGATAATATGCCAATGAGGGAATACTTATCAAAATTTAAATCCACGTGTGATTTGTTAGAGACAGCTGCACAAAGTGTCTGAAATAGAACATGTATTGACAATCTTGAGTGGTCTTAGTGAAGAATATAAGAAATCAAAACTACAACAAGCTTGATCAATCTTATTAAAGAGGAGGTTAATCTATTAGAGTCAAAGGTAGAGGAAGGCACAACAACAATAATAGACCAAGATGTCAGATATGTGAGAAAATAGGTCACATGGCAACAAATTGCTACTTCAGATTCAACATCAGTTACACCCCAAATCAGAATTCAAATAATCAGAAAATAACAATCCTAGTGCAAATATGGCACAAGTTCAGTAAGAAATAGGCAGTCGATCAGAAAGATCAAGAACATCATACCTGAATGAACCTACCGGACTTGAGCATATTCATGATGAAAGTTGGTACTCAGACTCAGGAGCAACTAACCCCATCGCAAGAAATCTAGATAATCTAAATTTAGACAATAAGGAGTACAAATGTAATCAGTCCAAACACATGGGAAATAGTGAGTCTATTAAGATAACACATACTAAAATTACTTGCATTAAAGGTGAAAGAAAACTTTATCTCAATAATTTATTAAGAGTGCCTCAAATAAAAAAGAATCTTATGAATGTATCACAAAGGTAATCAGAAATGTTTATTTTGAATTTTACCCTAGCTACTGTTCAGTTAAGGACATACTAACTAGAAAAATTCTTTTGCAAGGTAATGCAATTAAGGGACTATACTAATTCAATCTTGTTGAATCCAAAAAAATTGAAAGAAGAGAAAAATACTGTAACTGAAATTACTCAAACAGAGAAAAATATAAGCAACTTTGATGTATGACATTCTAAGTTGGGTCATACTATGCAACTAATGTAAAGAAAGTCTTGACTGAAAATAAAATTCCTTTTGAAAGTATCACTTTACAATATGTTTGAACTCATCGCCAAATGGGTAAAAGTCACAAGCTTACATTCTTTGATTCTTTAAAGAAGTACGATAAACCTCTAGAATTAGTAGCTACTGACCTTTGGGGTGCAACATCTGTTAATTCCGGCGGTGTTTAAATATTATATATCATTCGTAGACGCCTATTCTATGTATTCTTGGATTTATTTCCAAAAGAAAAAATTAGAAACTTATAATGCAATAATACAATTTATTAGTCTAGTAAAAAACAAACCAACCATCAAGTTAAAACTATTCAAATTAATGGTGGTGCTGAGTACAAATCACTCTGTAGTTATTTTAGTAAAAGTGGAATAGTTTATAGAATTACTTGTCCTTATACTTCTGAACAGAATGGGCTAGTAGAGAGAGAAAACACTGACATATAGTTGAATCAGGTTTAACACTTCTTTCTCAGGCGTCTTTACCTTTAAATTTTCGACCAGATTCTTTTAGTACTGCAGTTTATTTAATTAATAGATTACCAACTAAAGTACTAGAAGACATAGGTCTAATGGAGAAACTGTTTAATACAAAGCTTGAGTATCAAAGTTTAAAAGCTTTTGGTGTCTATGTTCTCCCTATTTAAGACCATATACTACTCATAAATTGAATTTCAGGTCTACACCATGCACTTTTATAGGATATGCTACAAATCAGAAAGGTTCTAAATGTCTTGACGGTAATGGAAAAATATTTGTGAGTAGACATGTTGTGTTCAATGAATATACCTTTCCTTTTTTCTACAAGAATATGAAAACAACCAAAGGTTTATAATCCAAAATTTTATATACCATCTATGCCTTTGCATTCAATTGAGTGAAACGAAGAGGGAGCTAAAAAGAATCCAGAAGACTCTGCTCCACAACACACAATGTTCAGTGAAATAGGCCAGGCGGAGTCATCTGGTCACCCTAGCCATCTCCAAATATCTCAACTAGTCCAACTCAAAGCATTAGTCAAGAGCATTCAAGTACACAGCAGTATGAATCAAAAAACAATACAGGTTAAGCCAACACTATAGGGTCATCGCATGTTGAACAATAGACAAGAGCTGGACACCATATGATTGCCAGAGCAAAAAGTGGGATATTCAAACCAAAAGTATATACTGCCACAACTATATCAGAAGAACCAGAAATAATTGATCAAGCCATAAAAAAATGGAAAGAATTTATGGATGATGAATATAATGCAATCATTAAGAACAAAACATGGAGTTTTGTTCTACCACCTAAACACAAAACTATAGTGGGTTGTAGATGGATTTATAAATTAAAGAAGAGCCAATGAGACAATTGCTTGATACAAAGCAAGATTAGTAGCCAAAGGATACACACAACAACATAGTTTTGATTTCAATGTAACATTTTCCCCAATGGTGAAGCTAGTAACTGTCATAATTATTCTTACAATAGTATTACAAAAAAACTGAAGCATCATGTAGTTAGATGTCAACAGTGCCTTATTAAATGGTGAATTATAGGAAGAATTATATATGCAAAAACCCGAAGGCTGTAAACAGTACACGAAATATGTTTGCATGGTGAATAGGGCCGTATATGGTCTCAAAACAAGCATCTAGAGTCTGATTTGATAAACTGAAAACCATATTATCAAATTTAGGTTTATTGTGACGACCCACCTTTTTGAACAGTTCAAGCCGACAATAAACCACACTTGTCCAAGTCAAACCATTTAAATGATAGATTATCAATGGGTTTATTTTAAAGAAATAGAAAAAGAAATCACAACAGAATCTCACAGCTAAACGACAAAATATAATAATCACATAAACAGTTTATGAAGCTTTTTAATAAAATATACTCAATTAAATTTACCACGTCAATCAGAGTTATACAATACTGTCAGAACTATACATTTTTATATAGACAAAATGAAATAGTGCAGCGGAATAAGTATTAGTAGATATGATATACCAAATCTTCGTCTTCGTCCTCCAGAGTAACTATCTTCGATAACCGAAAAACTTGGTCTGACCTAAGTGAAACGAAAAACAAAACACTCGGGTGAGGAATAAAAATCCTCATGTAAGTCAAAATCAAAATCAGGTGAAATACGGGTATAAATAACTTCAATTTTTACTTTAAATTTCACATAGGAGTTATGCAGTTTCAACTTCATTTCAGGGGTTTCAGTTAATTTATCCACTTCAAATCGATTTAATAAATTTCACATTTTAAACAAACTTCAATATTAAATTTGCAAATTCCAATAAATCACTGAAATGAATACAAATCATTTTCCAAATAATTTCTGTTACTATATAAAGTCATAGAAATTTCACAAACCCTTTTATCTCCTTTTTGTTTGAAATTTTTATATTATTACTAAATTTATAATTTAAAGTCTTATAAATGAATTTCAAATTTATTTTCAAAAATTCGAATTAACCCATTTATAAAATTTATTTCTTTATAACATATAATTTCTTAAAGTTTAAAGATTTAAAAACCATTAGAGTTGAAAATTCCATTTATGAAAATCTTCAAATTTTGCCAAAAGGTGATAGAATCAAAACAATCACATTTCTGCCAAAGTAGTCAACAATGCATCCAATAGCGAGCATATCAAATAGGATGTCAAAAGGTCCATATCGAAATTCCATGTACCAGTGATCAATCAAATCAATAGTGGCAATAATATGACGATAACGTGGAAATATCAATTCACTAACACATTCAACCAATCAATAATAACAACCATCATAATAGCAACAAAAAATCAAAATCAAAATCAATCAATTTAGCCATATCGCAACAATCAATAATTATAAATGTCGGGGAGTTTAACTAAAGTGATATGCAATTTAAATTTCAATTTAAATATCAATTTAAGTGTCGATTCAACTATCAGATAAAATGTCAAATTTTAACTATCAAATTAAACATCACATTAACTATATGTTTGAACTATCACATTTAAATCTTAAATTTCTATCAAATTTAAGTGTCAATTTAAATTATTAAATTCCATATCAATTTAACTATCACTCAGTTCAAATTCAACCAATCCAATTTTAGTCAATTAAATTTTCAAACAGCAATCAATATAATTTATCACTTCGTTAATTGGTTTAAATAACAGTAGGAAATTTTGTACGTCATGGGTGGGTTAAATCACTCATCTTAAACAGATCTGAAACTTCCATTGAAGCGAATCATTACAAAACCAACTTCATAGCGTGGACATCGTCAGTACGAATCCAACAGAAGAAACCACATCGGCATCCGACCTTGTACGAATAAATTTCGAATGGATTAACATTAGAATTTAATTTTAATTAAATTATAGATATAATTAACGTTAATTACCTTATCAACCTTAAACTAATCCCGCTTCTCTTCTTCCTGTTCACGAATGCAACCAGATCGAGAATTCCATTGCTGCACCACCTTCCTACAGCACCGGACCTCCAGCGCACCTCATCGCTGATTGCTGCCATCGCTGGCAACCCTCTAACGGCGCTCATGACTCCTCTAGCCTCACCGTGTGCCAAGAAATCGAACCCAACTCCGTTGAACTTCCTTGAGCAATCTCGGCCACCACAGTTCATCAGGGGTCAGGCGACTTCGGCCATGGGTAGCCATAGCCTTCCTCTCCATCTTACCTTCAGACTTCGTCAGCTAGTTGTCGTCGATGACGTCGTAATCGTTCAACCAAGATCAGGCATTCATTGGCAATTTTTGGTTGCCTCACTCCCCTGATGCCGATCTTGACTGGTTATTGTCTTCATCTTGACGATACGAACACCTTTCCAGTTGAGGTCGAGGCTTAAAAGTGCCTTGAATGCCTCCGATCAACATGGAACGTTGGATTGAAGGGTTTGGGCGTCGGCTGTGATAAAAGAGAAGGAGAATGAGACGATGTTAAATAGAGTTTACTTCCTATACTGCTCACATCACTTCACAAACCCCAATCGAGATGTGCCGACTAGTGTTCCTTGCCAATTCCAACACAATAGAACGTATATCGGAAGCCAATTTCATCGTCTTCAGAAAATAGCTTTTCAAATAAAATTATTTTAATTAAATTCCTTTAATTGATTACTACGCGTTTCAAGCTCGCACGGCCAAACGACAAATTCGATCGCTACGAAACTTGAAATCTTACAATAACTCACTATTATGAATTTTAATTTCCATCTAAACAATACAATATTTATGATCCAATCCTTTCTATTGATTATACACTTCCAATGCGTAGAACTTCATGTCAATATTTATTATTGTCAAAATTACCGAAATTGGTTATTTCAAAATTTTATTCAAGTTCATATTCAATAACTACTTTAGTAAATCATTAAATTTAAATTCTAACCATTTTTAATTTAATAATTATATTAATTTAATAATTTAAAATGGCTAAAAAGTACGAGTGGTTACATTCTCCTCCACTCAAAACTTTTCATCCTCCAAAAAGGACTAAGTACTGAATTTAACATTTGATATTTTTTTTTTCAAAACAATCAACTTATAAAACATTGAAATCTTATTTACAAAATATTTACTATGCTTCTACTACGCCACTCCGACATCGGCTTTACGGAATTAACAACTTATTTGAGAAAACAAGTAATAAAATTTTTAAAACTTCAAAACATTTCTAACACACGGATTTACAAAAAATTTCGACAGAGTCCCCTTTGCGCGGCTCGATTGGAAATTTTGTACAATACATTATATAACACAAATATATACCAAATATATTGTCTCATCTCAATGATGAGGCATCCCGAAGGGAAAATATAAAGTGCGGCATGTAATCCAAGATGTGTACCCTATTATCATTAATAAGTTCGCTCGTATTAAGCAAGAAAAAGCATATAAAATCCACGTATACGTTAAAATGGACTTCGTGTGTATCTATCTCAACTTAAGTTAAGATATTAGTCATATATAAAGATATAAAAGGCATGTATAAGCTTAATAGACTATGTAGCACGAATCTTTGCATCCAGATCATAAGTATAAGCACTAACAGACAATATATAACAATCATACGCAATCAAAATAGTTAAAACGACGATATACAACAAAAGAAACCATTCAATTAACAATATTCATCCAATTTATCCAATTAACTTATGTTATTTTACATCTTCCAATGTTCATAGCTAATTTATACACTTCATTTTCATTAACATTCAATTTTCATTAACATTTAATTAGTTTACTACCAATTTATTCAAACCTATTTCATTTACATTCAATTTATTCAATTTAATTTGTTAAAATTTCAATTGTATCACTTTTTGTTTAACATATTTCATATGAATTCATTTATGAACCATTTTATAAATTTATTCCATTTAATCTTGTTTAAGTTAAATTTTATTTATTTACCACTTAGTATATTCTCTTTGGTTCACTTCATTTGTTTATTTCATTTATTCATATCATTAACTCAAGTAAAATTTATTTTATAACTCAAATTCATATTAATAAATTTTCTTTTTATCACAACTAGTTTTATTTAACTTTTCTTAAGTTAACTTCCGTTTTGTAGTTTATTTCATTAACTTATTTCATATTCAATTAGTTACCATTTAATTTTATTAAAATTCGTTCTATTTGCATTTAACTTATTTACATTCAATTTTAAACTAATTTAAGTTATTCATATTAATATTTCTTGCACTCATTTATTTTTATTCAATTTCTTTCACAATTCAAATCGCATTTCATTTTATAATCGAAGTTTTATTCATTCTATTATTCATTTTAGACCAATTTTTTCTTGCTATCTTTAACACACAAGCAACCAATTCCCATTTATAATGAAACGCAAAAGTTCATGCAACCAAACAACATATCAATTCTAAGCAAGAAACAATCATAGCTAGCAGTCATAGCATACAATCATTTTATTAAAATTCGTACGATGTATATATATGCACATCGTTCGTACGTATAACAATTTCGATTTCTTACTTGCATACGAAATTTTATTTTCCAAACTAGTGTTGGTAACCCAACTACTCTAGCTCGGACAACTAATCCGCCTTCTTGATTAGAAACTTTCATCCTCCTTACATAGTGATAAACTATGATAGAGAATTTTAGATTCATATCAAAAATCCTTATCAGTGTCCGTCGTCGAGAATCGAGTGAACAATTCTAAATCAGACAGGTGTGAATTACCTTAAAATCATGTATTCAAATCTGAATCAAAACTGTAAATTCAAATAGAATGGTCTATATACAACTTACGTATTTATTCCATTGGTTTCTTAATTACACCAACAGATAATTCAAGTGGTTTCTATATTCAATTCTTAAATGTTTGAAATTTTCTTTGTTAAATTTCTTTTATAAAAAATACTTTATATTAAAAAAGTTTTATATTGAAACTACTTTTGATAACTCAATGTTTCAACAAGTTTATCCTCGTTTTTACAGAATTTAGTAATACGTTGATCAGAAGCAAGACCAAAAATCTATAAGTACTTAGCAAACCCATTTTAACACCTAGTGAAAATACTTGGAAACCTATAAAACAGATATGGAAAATACAATCCAATCACCGAAATTAAACGATTGGGATCGTCATGAAACGTAGTTCCTAAGGTCGCTCTCTCACTAAGTCTAGAGGAGAGAGCGACGCGGCCTCAGGCAACTTTAGGCAGTCACTGCCCTACGTCTTATGCCATGACGTCCAAAACAATCATAGATCGCAGATACATAATGGTTTCAGCTGATTCCCCCAGGAAACATCCGTACCTGTGAGCAATCAATGCTCTACGAATTACGCTAAGCAAAACACTCGCATGGATCGTAGTCTACGTAATATTAACATTAGTGGTCACATCACTATCACCCATAGACTCAAGGAAATCATCTGCCCCATCGAATTACGCCATGTGGACCACAAATACACAATGATTTTGCCTGTTAAACCCAAGAAACATCCGTACCTCAAGGCAATCGCTCTACCCAACGTCGAATATGACTATAGATCGCATGTACACAATGGTTTCGCCTCAATCCCCAAGTAACACCCATAACCATAAGCCTTCACTGTCCCGCGAATTTCTCTATGCAGCCGAGTCAAAGGAAATACATGAGTATTATGTCTGAAAAACTTATATCGATCAAGATTCATTTGTGACTGGATGTAGGACGGAAGGTCCGAACCAGTATAAAATCCTGGTGTGCTTATTCTATATTTACCTAGATTAATATTATTTTAGTTGCATCATATATTTTGTCACATATACTTGCATATACACTACAAGATCCACCCTGTAGACTTTCAATTGGTATCAAAGCAAGGTTAGATCAAAATACAGTAACACGTTTTTGAATCACTATAATAGGGCAAGTGTTTTTCAAGAAGGTCAATCCACAGCACGACCCCTACTTTTTAATGATTCTAACTATGCATATTGGTCAACACGTATGAGAATTTTTATAGAAGCTAATGGATTAGAAATTTGGTCGGCCACTCAAAATAAATATGAAGCACCTAACACTGCTATGAATACATGAAATGATGCAAAAAATACCGTAGCTTCTAATAACGCCAAAGCTATGAATATTCTACTTTGTTCACTAGTAAGAATGATTTTTCACATATCATGTTATGTAACACTGCATAAGATATTTGGCATATCTTACAAGTTACACACGAAGGCATAAACAAAGTTGAACAAACTAAGATTTCAATTTTACAAAATCAATTTTCATCATTTAAAATGAAATAAAATGAAACTATAGTAGGCATGTACTCTAGATTCCAAATCATTCAACATGATTTAGTGGCACTTGGAGTCAAATTCACAAATTTTGACTTAGTATCTAGAATACTCAATTCTTTAACTCAGGAGTGGGAAAGAAAAGTATTAGCTATCGAAGAAGCTAATGATCTCTCAACACTCTTAGTTGAAGAATTGATAGAGAATTTAATGTCATATGAAGCTAATTTGCAAGCACGGAAAGAATGAAATTTCGAAAAGAAGAACATAGCATTCCCAGCAATGAATGAAGACTCCGACTTAGATGAAGAAGAAATTGTATATATTGTCAAAAAATACAACAAATTCAAGAAGTTTAGGAAAATAACTAAATTTCAAAAAGGAGGAAAATCAAGCTTAACAAATCAAACATCAATCAAATGCTATGAATGTGACCAATTTGGACATATGAAGAAAGACTGTCCCAAGCTCAACAAAGATAAAAAGAACAAATTTGAAAAATTCAAAAAGAAGAAAGCTTTCAAAGTAACATGGGATGACTCAGACTCTTCATCATCATTAGACAGTGATAGCGGTGACAGAGAACAAGCTAATGAGTGCTTTATGGCACAAACTAATGAGATATGTCCCGAACATAGTTATGATGAATTATTAGAACTTCACATGGAATTAGATGATAAATTAAGATAAATTAAAAAATTAAACAAAGAACATATAGCCAAAATAAATAGATTAGAACTTGAAGTAGGAATGTTAAAAGATGAAAAAATTATTTTAGAGGAGGAACTAGAATTATCTGAAGAAAAAATTAAAAATCGTTTGATTGAAAATGAAATTATAGTTGTAGAGTTTGATAAAACTAGACTAGAAAAGGACTTATTAAATGAAAATATCAACTTGCAAAGTAATATTAAAACATTGAAAATTAAAAATTAAAAATTTAGAATTAAAATAAAAATTAGATAAAATTACGAGTAATGTTTCAAATTTTAATAAAGGAAAACAAGATTTGGAAAATCTTATCAAAACTTCAAAACCATCAGGTAATAGAAATGGAATAGGATTTAAAAATATTCCTAAACAAAAAGGGAATAATATTAAGAAATATAGTTGTATTTATCAAAATATTAAAAGGATGCTAAGGTCTAAAACGAATACCAGAAATATAAAAATTTGGATTCCTAAGAAAAATAATAATTTGTCATATTAATAATTTTTTAGATAATGTAGTCTATTAAAAATTATGTTCATAAAGGTACCAAACCTTCTTGGGTATGACTACCTACTTCTCCAAACATCTAGGACCCTAACAAAGTATATTGATACCAATTAAATCATCTTTTACTTTGCAGGTACCCAAAATAAAAAATAAGAACAAATGGATACTTGATAGTGAATGCTCCAAGCATGTGACCGGAAATTCAAATATGTTATTAAATATAACATACATCGATGGTGGAATGGTAACTTTTAGAGATAACTCAAAAGGATACGTCGTGGGCGTTGGAGAAGTCATCAACTCTGGTATTTTTAACTTTCCTATCATTACAAATGTTTTGTTAGTAGAAATCTGGAACACAACCTACTTAGTATTAGTCAATTATGCGATAAAGGTTTTCAAATCAATTTCGTAAAAGATATATGTAATATTTTTCACAATAACAAACAACTTATATTTGAGGGTTTTTAGAAACAAAAATATTTATGTCTTAAACATGAATATAAATCGAAGTTCAAATTTGTGTTTAACCGCCAAACATGACGATCCATGGTTGTGGCATAAACGATTTCGTCATATTAATTTTACATATATTAATAAATTAGCAAAATATGAGCTAGTTAGAGGTTTACCTAAAAGAAATTACAAAGTAGAAAATTTATGTGACGATTGTCAAATTGGAAAATTAAAGAAAAGCTCTTGTAAATCTAAAAATAATATTTCTACAAAACAACCATTAGAATTATTACATTTAGATTTATTTGGTCCAACTCAAGTACGATCTATAAATCACAACAAATATGTTTTTGTAATAGTTGATGATTTTTCGAGATATACATGAACTTTATTTTTGAAACATAAAAGTGACACCTTGGTATGTTTAAATTTTTTTGCTAAAAGAATTAAAACACAAATGGATTTGAAAATTATGACGGTGGAATATTCGAAAATGATCTTTTTACTAATTTTTGTAATAAAAAAGATATAAGTAATAATTTTTCTTTTTCCTGTACACCTCAATGTCTTCCCACCCCTATACCAAATCAAGAACCGATGTATAGGCGGTCCTCCTATCACACGGGATTCACTCCCGATAACAAGAAGTCCAAATGATCTCTATTTGTTTCTCTTAACATCAAGGAGAAGATTGATGAGATACATCACTATCAAAAGCAACAAATAGATCTATAATGAGTATTTTTTGAACAAAAAGTCACGGCACGACGACTAAGTTTTTTGGAGAAAGTAGCGATAAAATTTTGTAATTCACGGAAGAAGGATGTACATGAACCACTTCTGATTCCTTGCAATTCTTTGGTTCCCTCATCCTCGTATCGTACACCTTTGGATCCTTCACCAAGGCGATTTTCTGGTTCCCTGAGAATCCACGAACATGGAAATATATTGTCTCCACTCAAGTCATAGAGGGATGACAAGTCCAAAGATCGCAAAACTCTACCGCCATCTAAATAAATTAAATTATTCTCATTGTGTTTGTATATAAGTATATTTGTAATTTTGTTTCACAATAATAATACTATGTTTTTATTAAAAATAAAAGGTCGAAAAATAAACAACACCCTTCAAAATTAGGCTATTTTTAGAAAAATTGGTCATTTCAAACGCTGAACGTTGTTCTCAGACGTCTGACACTCCGATATCACACAACTTTTACACCATCGTGCATATATCAAACGTCTGATATAATCTTCTAGACGTTTGAAAAGTGCCTCTTCTTAATAAAAACTATATACCAGTCTATTTTAGACGTCTGAACTATGAACCAGACGTTTGAACAAAGTCTCTGCCACCATGTTATAAAAACTCAGCTCATTTTCAGACGTCTAATATTTAAACCAGACGTCTGGGAAAACTATCTATCATTTAGAAATAATAATTCAATCTACTCCAGACGTTTGATAATACAAATAGACGTCTGATAATTCTCTCTGACTATCAAATTTTACAAATCGATCAAATCCAGACGTCTACCACAACAAACCAGACGTCTGATTCTATTTTCTGTCTTAAAACTAGGTTAAATCAGACGTATGATTTACCTTCCAGACGTCTGAAATTCAATCGACACATTTATATGTGTTTTTTTTTTAACTTTTCTTACTTCGTTTCATTCTATTTCTACTGCAATCTCAATTTTTTTACTTCTCAAAAATCCTTTCTCTTCCAAACCTGATCAAATTTGATGGCTCCTAAAACAAAAAATTCTAAGATCTCTAAGCGAAAACAAGATCAAGCAACTTCCTCAAACCCTCAAGTTTGCTTAAATGATCAAACTGAATGATGGATGAATCGAGTACCGCATTCAGTCAAGAGATATGATATATTCATAAGAAGAAATTCCACATAGGTCCATTTTATAACTTATTCAAGTTCCCAATGTGCGATTTAGATGAAATGTGTGAAAGTGCTGGTTTAGAAAATTTGATATCTTTCAATCCCAATAACATCCAAATTGATCAGTTGGCTATATTTCCCTTCTACGCTAATTTGGATAGCACAGCGGTTTGGAATACTGAAAACGAGGATAATTGGTTATGGTCTATTGTTTTTGGCAACACAATTAGGCTCACTCCAGAAATCATAGGCAGAACTCTCGGATGTTCCGACTCCGGAGAAGATTTATATAGTATTCCCGATATGCGTCTTAAACCAAGAGACAATATGACACGTCAAATATGGAAGGATGAAATGCCTAAATTTGCATCCAAATATCTACGACCTAAGGCGAGACTTCTTACTCGAATGATTATCAACACTATCATTCATCGCCTTGGTAGTCATGAGTAGATGAGGACAAGGCCATGTATGCTATATTCAGCGGAACAAGGGTCAATTAGCCAAAATTTATATTTGACGAGCTCAAACATTTTGGACTCGATCACGCCCATCCATTATCTATCCTACACATATCATGAGACTTCTACAAGCTCACAACGTCCCATCCTATCTATCCACCTTTGAAGAAATTTCTCCGAAATATGCTTCCACAAAAATTTTCTCACTAATGCACCTACTGGAAAATCCTCCGGAGTTTATATCATTTGAAGAGTGGATGCAACGTCGTCAAGCCAGACAAGCTAGGCCTTCACCTCAAATACACTCTGAACCATCATAAGAGGTGGAACAACATCGTGAGACTTCTCCTCCTCGATGATATTTTGGAGGCTCGCACAGAGACGAATCCAGATGAAAGTATTCAAGACCTAACTCTTCAAAATCAGCTTATTTTATCTCGAAATAAAAACTACTGGCTAAGCGCATTGATAGATTTGAAACAACTTTTGCTACATGCCTGGCCACAGTTGAAACATCACTTTCAACTGTATTATCGGTCCTAAAAGAGGTTCTTCAAAGGGTTCATGGTCCTACACCACCTTCAGAAGATTGGCCAACCCCAGTGCCTTCTCCTCCTTCGAAACATTCCAAACTTTTTGAGGAGAACGAATCTATAGAACAAGCTCTGACATCTCCTACAAAGCAACCTAGCTCTTCCTAAAATGAAGATAAAGGAGATGATCAAGAGAAAGCTTCTCCAAAAGATTCTTAGATTTTTAGGACTCCATCTTATGTATAAAAAAATTAAAAATCTATGAATGTACTCGATTAATATGATTAATGAAATTCCTTTTTGGTGTGTTATTTTTGTGTATATTTCTGTCTTATAATGATTGGTAGATATTTAATAATTTCTACATTTACAAAGTTATATATATATATATATATATATCGTTTTTTATAATGCCAAAGAAGGAAAAATAATAAAGATCACAATAAATTATGGAAAGCACATATTCAGGGGGAGATTTATAAAATTGTATATAAGTACATTGTATAGTTGCCATCATCAAAAAGGGGGAGATTGTTAGGAAATCAAATCTATGGTTTCGATGACAACAACTATACAATGGAAATCGAATATGCGTACATATTTCTATGAGAAAATGCGGATTACAGATCTTAAGGCTAGGATTAACACTAGAGGGGGGAGTGAATAGTGTTAATAAAGAATTACTAAATCTTTTTCTGTTTATGTTAATTTTGACACCGATGTATGCAATATACAGACATAGATATGATCACAGAAACAAACACAGATGCATAAATAAAATAAAAGTAGTAAAGGATAGAACACACCGGATTTTATACTGGTTCGGAGTTACCCTACGTCCAGTCCCGCAACACAAGTACGGATTTCCTTTCAAAATCAATTATACAATTACATCCTCGGTTTCAAGGCTATGAGGTACACCCTCCAGAATTTCTATCCTCTAGGTAGAGATACTTAATTTCCGGGCCACAAGTTTGCACAATTGATTTACCAAGGCTACAATCACACCTTTTCTCTTTTGATTGATTTCCAAGGCTACAATCACACCTTTTTTCGCTTAATAGATTACAAAGACGTCTATAACTCTGAATAGCACTGAGAACCTTGTAGAGATAGTGATAGAGAATCAAACTAGAAGTAATCCAGTTCGATTCAATGTTGATTTTGGCAGAGTAATGGTAAAAATATGTATTAAGAAATGTGGAAGAAGAAGAGGAGTGAAAAACCAGAAAATCAGCTATAAAATTCGTTGAAACTGACCCCTATTTATAGTAGAACAACAGTCATGTCCATTCATGAAGAGTTATGGCGAATGGACACTTCTTTTGAAATTTAAATTTTGAATTCAACTGACAACATGTCGACATGGTTACCCAAGGCATGTCGACATCCCAAAGCAATTTTGGTGATTTGATTTTCTTTGAAAATAACCTTTATCTTATATTAAAACTATTTTAAACTTTACAAATATACTTGACTATAGTTAAAATTCATAAGTAAATATAGAGAATAATATATATATATATATATATAGATTTTAAGTATAATTTTATATTTAAATCTAAGTATAAAAGTTAAATATATAATTCAAAAGGATAGTTTAAAATCAGGAGTAATTTTGACTTTTGAAATAAAAGATAATTTTGAGGCTAAAATTATATAAAATCAGGATAGAGGGTTATGATGTTTTTGAAAGGAAAGTTTTGAAATCATTTTGAAAACAAGATAATTTTGAAAAATCATTTTGAATAAAAGGTTAGCGGATACAAAACAATGTTCCACTAGATTTTTCGTAGGTTCTATCCTACTTAGGGTTCCATCCCCTTAACAAGCTCGAAGTGGATTCCATTCCATGAATAAATTGGATTTTAAGATGCCAGTGCTTTTCGACGAGTTTTAACAAAAAATCCTAATAAAAATACTTATGCTTGAAATCTTGAACTCTTGATAATTTTGATACTCATGAGTCTTCTATCTCGATATCTTGAATCTCTATACTGTACAGTCTTCATTCTTGGTACCTGCATGGTTAAGTCCTGCATATACATATATATCTAAACTCATAATGTCAGTATTTATATTTTATAATCTATTCTAAGGTTGTTATCATTAAAACCATCAACTCATGGACTAACAAACTCCTCCTTTTTGATGATGACAACCTTTGTTTATAAAATATTATTTCTATCCTAATAACTCCCTCTAAAACTAATAACTCCCCCTTAATTTATGCCTAACTACCCTATTTTATATTTCTCCCCCTTTATCATCAACAAAAACTCACTCCAAACTATATAACTCCCTATAAAACTAACACTCTATGACATGTGATTATAATGATAGTGTTATCATAAGTAATCATCACTTAAATCTAATACTAAAACATAGTCCTAAACAATTAACTATCCTAACTATGAATTCACGATAATGCTTATAATTAAAACTCATATAAGAACACGAGTTATTTATTACGTATGAAGTTGTAAATACATGAGTGTTTAGATAACACAGACGACAATGGAAAAGAAAGAAAAGAAACTATTGTGTGTTTTTAAACACATGAGACCTATGAACCGAACAGTTTGGATAGTGGAAATAGAAATTTCCACGTTGTTCGACAAGATTCCCATTCTTGTAAAAACACACTTCTCCAACACACACGACTTGGTCATCATCCTCCGCTTGCACTTCTTCTTCCATGGGTTCTTCTTCTTCTTCTTCTTCTTCGCTGGCCTCTTATTCTTGATTGAATGAAGAGTCTTCATCAATCAAGATAGGATTGGCCTGGTTATCCATTAGGAATTTTTGCAAATTCCTAAGAATCTTGCCTTGCCTCTCTTGTTCCTTTGCCATACGAAGTTGAGTCACTTGAATTTCAGTCATCATCTGAAGTGCATCCTTCAGAGAATCCTCTATTTTAGTCACACGAGCGAGAGTAGTATGTTGAAATGGACCAGACGTAGGAGAGGGGAATGAAAAGGTTGATTTTATGTTTGATTTGGAAGAGGATGTCATTGATTATTTGATTTTAAAGAGAAGAACAGAAAGATAATAGAAAGGATGAATAAAATTTCGAAAATGTGAAGAATTTATAACCAAATATTTTGAATTTTGGTGGGAAAAATTTCAAAATTTAAAAACGTTGCATGTCGACATGGGTATATGGAGGATGTTGACATTGTCTTTTATATTTTAACTCTTTGAATTATTTTAATATTAATTATTAATTATACTTGTTATTTATATTTTATATTTCAGTTATAGAACAAATACATAATTCTCTTCTTAATTTAGTAAATATTGATTCATTTAAGGGTTTGGTTAAGATATCAGCAATTTGATTCTCATAATTGATATAATCGAGAGTAACTACTTCCTTGCTTATATTATCTCTGAGAAAATGATGTCTGATATCAATATGTTTAGTTCGAGCATGTTGAGTAGTATTTTTGGATAAATTTATCGCACTCGTATTGTCACAATAAATTGGTGATTTTGAGAAATTTAAACCAAAATCTTTTAAGGTTTATTGCATATATATTACTTGAGAACAAGCCAAAGCAGCAGAAATATACTCTGCTTCAGTTGTTGATAAAGAAACTGTGTTTTGCTTTTTACTAAGCCAAGAAATCAGAGAATGCCCAAAAAGTGACAAGTCCCACTTGTACTTTTTCGGTCTGATTTACAACCAGCATAGTCAGTATCACAGTAAGATATTACGTCAAAAGAATCATTTTTAGGGTAGAATAAACCATAATCAGATGTGTGTTTAACATATCTTATGATTCGTTTTGCGGCTTTTAAGTGGGTCTCTTTAGGTTGGGATTGATATTTGGCACAGAGACAAACACTATGCATGATATCAGGTCTACTGGCAGTAATATAGAGTAGTGATCCAATCATTCCTCTATATAGTTTTTGATCTACATCTTTCGAGAGATCTTCTTTACTAAGGTACTAATTGGTTGCCATGGGAGTGGGTTTTCCACTCGCAGTAGTCAAACCAAATTTACTAATTAAGTTTTTAGCATATTTTTCTTGACTAATAAAGATACCATTATCTAATTGTTTTATTTGTAATCCTAAAAAGAAATATAATTCATCCCTATGACTCATCTCAAACTCTTTTGTCATTATTTCAGAAAATTCTTTATTCATTCCAAAATTTGTTGAACCAAAAATGATATCATCTATTTAAACTTGTACTAGTTGTATATCATTTTTATTTCTTTTAATAAAAAGAGTATTATCTACTTTACCAATTACAAAATTAGATTGCAATAAATAAGATCTTAGTCTATCATACCAGGCTCTACGAGCTTATTTTAGACCATATAATACTTTCTTAAGTTTGTAAACATGATTTGGTAAATTATTATTTTCAAAAAGTGGATGGTTGTTCAACATATACTTCTTCTTTTACAAATTCATTTAAAAAAGCGCTTTTAACATCCATTTGAAATAATTTGAAATTATTATGATTTGCGAAAGCAAGTAGAATCCTAATGGCTTCTAACCTTGCTACGGGAGCAAAGGTTTCGTCAAAATCTATTCCTTCTTCTTGACAATAGCCTTGAGCGACTAATCAAGCTTTATTTCTAACTACCTCCCCTTGTTCATTCATTTTATTTTTATAAACCCATTTAGTTTCAATTATAGTTTTATATTCTGATCTAGGAACAAGTTCCCAAACATCATTTCTAGTAAATTGATTTAATTCTTCTTGCATAGCCAAAATCCATCATCAGTTGATGCTTCTTTTGGATTTTTGGGTTCAATAGTTGAATAAAAGCTACATTACTCATTTGACTTAGTTGATTTCTAGTTTTAACAACAGATTGCATATCTCCCAGTATATTTTGTATAGGATGATCTTTTAAAAGTTTAGTCCTTTTATTAGGATGATTAATTTCATTATCAGTTTCAATTGATTTTTGATTTTGAGTGACTAAATCCTCTTCATCATGTGTATCTTCAAAAATTTTGAAATTTTCATCAAATGAAACATGCATTGTTTCTTCAATGGAATTGGTTTTTAAATTAAACACTCTGTATGCTTTACTTCTATTAGAATATCCGATAAAGATACCTTTGTCAGATTTAGGATCAAATTTATCTAAATTTCTTTTGTATTTAAAATAAAGCATTTACTTCCAAAAATTCTGAAATAAGATACCTGAGGTTTCTTTGAATAAAGAAGTTCATAAGATGTCTTATCGGTTAAAGGTCTAATTAAAATTCTATTTAAAATATAACAGGCGGTAGCAACTGCTTCTACCCAAAAATTCTTTGGTAAATTACTATCTGTAAGCATAGTTCTCGTACACTCTTGAATCATCCTACTTTTACGTTCTACTACGCCGTTTTGTTGTGGAGTTCTCGGAAATGAAAAATTGTGAGTTATTCCCTTTTCATTGCAGAATTCCTCAAGCTTTTTATTTTCAAATTCATCACCGTGATCACTTCGAATGGTTATAATTTTTAGAGAAAATTGATTTTGAATTCTTTTTGAAAATGTCTTAAAACATTCAAAAGTATCACTTTTATGTTTCAAAAATATTGTCCATGTAAATCTAGAATAATCATCTACAATTGCAAAGACATATTTACTATGGTTTATTGATAGAATTTGAGATGGACCAAATAAATCAAGATGAAGTAATTCAAGTGGTTTTGAAGTTGAAATCATATCTTTTAACTTAAAGGAACTTTTTCTAAGTTTTACTAATTGAAAAGCATCACATAAATTATCTACTTTAAAATTCATTTTAGGAAGACCTCTTACTAGATTACGTTTTGACAGTCCAGATAAGAGTTTGAAATTCAAATACCCAAATCTCTTATGCCAAATCCAAGGGTCACTTGTATTTGCCAAAAGACACAGGTTATCATTTGAAACTTTCATAGTAAGAATATAAATATTCTTTTTCCTGACTCCCTCAAATATAATGGTTGAATTATTATCTTCTATATGACACTTATCTTTTTCAAATTTAATTTTATATCCTTTATCACATAGTTGACTTATACTTAGCAGATTATGTTTCAGATTCTTAACTAGCAAAACATTAGTAATAGTAGGAGTTTCAGAACTACCGACTTTGCCGATGCCAATAACATATCCTTTTGAATTGTCTCTAAAGTTAACCAGTCCTCTGTCTTTGTATATTATATCATTCAGTAAATCTCGATTGCCAGTCATGTGTCTAGAACATCCACTATCAAGTGTCCCTTTGTTCTTTATGATCTGCACAATTTATCTGTTGAGGATTGATTCCTCAACACCCATAAAGCATGATTCATGCACATCAAACAATCTTGGTAGACAACTTGAATTTGAGTATTGATTATATGTAGACTCAAGAAAAAATGATGGTTTGAATACTTCTAAATTAGTATTAACAAATATAGCCATTTTAAAAACTTTTTCAAAAAATCAGATTATGAAACTTTGAAAACTTGGCCCCGATACCAATTGTGAGAAAATGCGGATTACGGATCTTAAGGCTAGGATTAACACTAGAGGGGGGTGAATACTGTTAATAAAGAATTACTAAATCTTTTTCTGTTTATGTTAATTTAGACACCGATGTATGCAATATACAGACACATATATGATACTTAAGCAATTGTACAATTACACCCTCGGTTTCAAGGCTACGAGGTACACCCTCCAGAATTTCTATCCTCTGGGTAGAGATACTTAATTTCCGAGCCACAAGTATACCCAATTGATTTACCAAGGCTACAATCACACCTTTTCTCTTTTGATTGATTTCCAAGGCTACAACCGTACCTTTTCTCGCTTAATAGATTACAAAGAAGTATATAACTCTGAATAGCACTGAGAACCTTGTAGAGATAGTGATAGAGAATCAAACTAGAAGTAATCCAGTTCGATTCAATGTTGATTTTGGCAGAGTAATGGTAAAAATATGTATTAAGAAATGTGGAAGAAGAAGAGGAGTGAAAAACCAGAAAATCAGCTATAAAATTCGTTGAAATTGACCCCTATTTATAGTAGAACAACAGTCATATCCATTCATGAAGAGTTATGGCGAATGGACACTTCTTTTGAAATTTAAATTTTGAATTCAACTGACACCATGTCGACATGGTTACCCTAGGCATGTCAACATCCCAAAGCAATTTTTGGTGATTTGATTTTCTTTGAAAATAACCTTTATCTTATATTAAAACTAATTTAAACTTTACAAATATACTTGACTATAGTTAAAATTCATAAGTAAATATAGAGAATAATATATATATATATATATATTTTAACTATAATTTTATATTTAAATCTATGTATAAAAGTTAAATATATAATTCAAAAAGATAGTTTAAAATCAGGAGTAATTTTGACTTTTGAAATTAAAGATAATTTCGAGGCTAAAATCATTTAAAATCAGGATAGAGGGTTTTGATGTTTTTGAAAGGAAAGTTTTGAAATCATTTTGAAAACAAGATAATTTTGAAAAATCATTTTGAATAAATGGTTAGCGGATACAAAATAATATTCCACTAGATTTTTCGTAGGTTCGATCCTACTTAGGGTTCCATCCCTTTAACAGGCTCGAAGTGGATTCCATTCCACGAATAAATTGGATTTTAAGATGCCAGTGCTTTCCTATGAGTTTTAACAAAAATTTCTAATAAAAATACTTATTCTTGAAATCTTGAACTCTTGATAATCTTGATACTCAGGAGTCTTCTATCTCGATATCTTGAATCTCTATACTGTACAGTCTTCATTCTTGGTACCTGCATGGTTAAATCCTGCATATACATATATATCCAAACTTATAATGTTAGTATTTATATTTTATAATCTATTCTAAGGTTGTTGTCATCAAAACCATCATCTCACGGACTAACAATTTCTATATACAAGTACTTGCTAGAGCAACATCACTAGAAAGACCAGAACAAGGCTCAAAGAACGTTACAAGAGACTACAAGTCGATAGGATCAAAAAAGCAACAAGAAAGATGCACAAAACGGACATGCACAACTTTCAGATGTCTGGATGCACATGCCAGACGTCCGGAAAAGTCCTCTGGAACAACAAAACAGATAGAACCAGACGTCTAGTAGATGCACTCAGACGTCTGAAAGACTACTAATACAAAAAATATATAGTATCGGACGTATGATACAAATACCAGATGTCTGATTTCAAACTCAGGATTTTAATTAAACTTCAACTGTCAGATTTGAATAGAAATCTTCGCTTCTCTTCGCTGCAACTCTTCATCATCAACAGAAGCAACTGTAGAGCACTTGTTAATGGATGCAACTACTCAGGGAACCTCTCTATAACTATATATATCATCAAGAATCAAGAGAACACTCACCTTACTTACTTATGCTCTCTACTTACATACTCTATTATATTCTTGATCTCTAGCAATCTATATTTATATTTCACTCTTCCATATATTCAGCTCTTCACAGACAATACTCTCTAGACATATGTGGAGGCATTTGTACTTATTAGTCAATATCCATGTTATAGAACACATACTTGACAAGAACAAGTTATTGCAACCAAGCCTATTCCTCCGAGAGAAGTGAGGGTGTTCGATAGTCGAATTCCGAAGGGGAGCTTTGGGACTGGACGTAAGGCAGGAAGTCTGAACCAGTATAAAATCCTGATGTGTTTATTCTATATTTACCTAGATTAATATTGTTTTAGTTGCATCATATATTTTGTAACATATACTTGCATATACATTACACAATCCACCCTGTAGACTTTCATACTTATCTCTTTAAAAAAAAATTCCAACTTCCATTTGTCTTTATTTTTAAATTTTCCAAATTAAACTTTATATATTTTCCAAAATACTTAACTTTGAAAACTAATTCTCAATTAGGAAGTGTTCAACTATTCAGAATGGTCAAAAAAAATCAAATTCCAATTCAAAATTGGAAATCAACAATCAATCATCTCAACAAGATGCACAACCAATCAATCAATCCTAATGCATAGGATAAATGTGTTCATAATGTAATTCAACCCAAAATTCGAGAACTGAACACCTTGTTTTATTTAAAATCGTTTGAAATATATATATATATATATTTCTTTCGAATATCATATCATACTTCAGGGATTCCAATTAAATAGTTTCATTAAACAATTGGGTAGCAAAGCTACTAAAGTGGTCTCCCCCACTTTGAAACTCGAAAATGAATATTGATGATGCTGCAATCATCACCGAAATTAATTCCCAATGACAGAAGTGAGTTCCAGACTTCCATTTCTTTTGAATCTTTGAAAATTCCCTTTGAAATCACTTTGGAATCATTTATAACATTTCTATTTGGAAAATAATTTCAAGTTATGCTGTTATATATTTTCGGAATCTTAAAACCCAATTCCAAAAACTCTCGGAATTCACACTCTTAATTTCCAGTTTGATTAACATTTTATTTACTTATTAACCATGTCTAGATAAACCATATTTCATATATCACTTCCAAATGGTATCCATTACTCTTTAAAATGATACAAGGAAATTCAAATAAATATTCACTTCAAAATCCATGTTAAAACGTGCAGTTTCTTAGTTGGTTAATTATATTTCAAAATCAAAATTTCCATCCATAGTCAAATTCTCAAATCAATAGCCAATAGTCGATGCTCATATACTGGTCGAGCACGACTCATCAATCAATAAGTGATAATATGTGCATCCATATTAATCAAACAATCAACCAATAAAGAGATAATATCCATTCATCACCAACGACCACGAATACTTTTATCAGTTTATAGAATTCATTCTTTTATATTCTATATATATTCCAAGTTAAAATCATTTCATTTGTCAATTTCAAAATATTTTTATATCACTAATAAATATGCTCTCTCATATACGTATGTACACCCAATGAGCTTGTCCTACAGGTGTAGGTATACGCTAAACCAAAGCTCTGATACCAACTGTGACGACCCACCTTTTAGAAAAGTTCAAGCTGACAATAAACCACACATATCCAACTTAAACCATTTAAAGATAGATTATCAATGGGTTTATTTTAAAGAAATAAATAAAAGAAACCACAACAGAATCTCGCTACAGAATGAAAAAATATAACAATCACATAAACAGTTCATGAAGCTGTTTAATAATATATATTCAATTCAATTTACCACATCAACCAGAGTTATACAATGCTTTCAGATTTGTACATTTGTATATAGACAAAATGAAATAGAGAAGCGTAATAAATACTAGTAGATATGATATACCAAATCTTCGTTTTCATCCTTCAGAATAACTGTCTTCGATAATTGAAAAACTCGGTCTGACCCGAGCGAAATGGAAAACAAAACCCTCGAGTCAGGATTAAAAATCCTCATGTAAGTCAAAACCAAAATCAGGTGAAATATGGGTATAAATAACTTTAATTTTTACTTTAAATTTCACATAGGAGTTTCGTAGCTTCAACTTCATTTCAAGGGTCTCAGTGTATTTATCCACTTCAAATGGATTTAATAAATTTCATATTATAAAAAAACTTTAATGTTAAAATTTCAAATTCCAGTAAATCATAGAAATGAATACAAGTCATTTTCCAAACAATTTCTGTTACCATATAAAGTCACAGAAATTTCACAAACCCTTTCATTTCCTTTTTTTGAAAATTTTATATTACTGCTAAATTTATAGTTTTAAGTCTTATAAATGAATTTCAAATTTATTTTCAAAAATTTGAATTAACCCATTTATAAAATTTAATTCTTTGTAACATATAATTTTTTAAAGTTTAAAGATTTGAAAACCATTTAGAGTTGAAGATTCCATTTAGAAAATCTTTAAATTTCGCTAAAAGGTGATAGAATCACAACAATCACATTTCTGCCAAAGTAGTCAACAATGCATCCAATATCAAGCATATCAAATAGGATGTCAAAAGGTCCATATCAAAAGTCCATGTACCGGTGACCAATCATATCAATAGTGGAATAACATGATGATAACGTGGAAATATCAATTCACTAACACATACAGCCAATCAATAATATCAACCAAAAATCCAAATTAATCAAATTCAGCTATATCACAACAATCAATAATTATAATGTCAGGAAGTTTAACTAAAGTGATATGCAATTTAAATTTCAATTTAAATATCAATTCAGGTGTCGATTTAACTATCAGTAAAATGTCAAATTTTAACTGTCAAATTCAAAAACACATTAACTATCTATTTTAACTATCACATTTAACTCTTAAATTTCTATCAATTTTAACTGTCAATTTAAATTGTCAATTTAAATTACTAAATTTCATATCAATTTAACTATCACTCAATTCAAATTCAACCAATCCGATTTCGGTCAATTAAATTTCCAAACAGCATTCAATATGGTTTATTACTTCGTTAATTGGTTTAACAAACAGTAGGAAATTTAATATGTCGTGAGTGGGTTAAATCACTCACCTCAAACAGATCTGAAATTTCCATTGAAGCGAATCATCACAAAACCAATTAATAGCGTAGACAGCTTGATACGAATCCAAGGGAAGAAACCACGTCCACATCCGACCTCATACGAATAAATTTCGGATGGATTAACATTAGAATTTAATTTTAATTAAATTATAGATATAATTTACTTTAATTACCTTATCAACTTTAAACTAATCCCGCTTCTCTTCTTCCCGTTTACGAATGCAACCAGATCGAGAATTCCATCGTCATGCCACCTTCATCTAGCACCGGACCTCTAGCGCGTCTCATCGCTGATTGCTGCCATCGCCAGCAGCCCTCCAGCATGGCTCATGATTCCTCAAGCCTCACCGTGTGCCAAGAAATCGAACCCAACTCCGTTGAACTTCCTCCAGCAATCTCGACCACCATTGTTCATTAGGGCTCAGGAAACTTCGGCCATGGGTAGCCCTATCCTGCCTCTCCATCTTCCCTTCAGACATTATCAGCTAGTTGTCGACGATGATGCCGGAATCGTTCAACCAAGATTCGACATTCATCGATGATTTCTGGTTATCTCACTTCTTTGATGCTGATCGTGATTGGTCATTGTCTTCATCTTGACGATACGAACATCATTCCAGTTTAAATAGAATTCAAGTCAACTTTTAAAACCATTTTCATTCATTTTACTGCAGTATTCAATATTTGAAAATTTTCCAATATTAAATTCAATGATTTAATTTTTCAATAAATCTCCATTAATAAATAAGTATATTTTAATTTCCAACAATTATTTTATTTCCATCTAAACAATAAAATATTTATGATCCAATCCTTGTTATTGATTATATACACTTTCAATACATAGAACTTCATTTCAATACTTATTATTGTCAAAATCTTCGAAATTGGTTATTTCAAAATTTTATTCAAGTTCATATGCAATAACTACATTAACAAATCATTGAATTTAAATTCTAACCATTTTTAGTTTAATAATCATATTAATTAAATAATTTAAAATGGCTAAAAAGTACTGGTCGTTACATTTTTAGTCTACAAAATCAGATAATTTTTTGTTTGTCAAAATAAGTAAAGTTACTACTATTTATATTTAGATATATGTTGATGTTCTAATTATTGCAGGGAGAATGAGACAAAGGTCAGCAACATCATTCAGTACTTAGACAGACAATTCTCAATCAAAGATCTCTGGAGTTTAAACTATTTCATGGGAATTGAAGTCATAAGGAAATCCAATTCAGAAATATTTTTGTGCCAAAAGAAATATATTACAGATCAATTAATCAAAGCTAAAATGGGTGGTGCAAACCCCCTGCCTACACCCATGATAAGCAACCAATATTTCTCAAAAAAATAAGCGAGAAACAATATTTAATGATAAGAAATATAGAAGCATAGTTGGTGCACTGCAATATATAACGATTACCAGACCTGATATTTCATTTAGCGTTAATAAAGTGTATCACTTTATTTAGAGACCACTGGGTGATCATTGAAAGAGTGTAAAAAAAGGTAATGAGATATTTTAAAGAAACTGCAAATCATGGCCTAACACTAAAGGTAGGTAAGAATCTCAACATAAAGAGATATGCTGATACAAACTCGGCTACAAACCCATATTATAGAAGATCCACCACATAGTACTGCATTTACATTAGAGACAACTCAGTCTCATGGTGTTCAAAGAAACAAGCTACAATATCCGGATCTAGCACAGATGCTAAATACAGAAGTGTAGCAAGTGATACATATGAAATTATATAATACAGTCATTACTTAATGAATTGGAAATTAACTTAAGCAACAAATAGATTATATGGTATGAAAATTTATGTGCAGTTTTACTTTTAGTTAATCTTGTACTTCATTCAAGGACAAAACACATAGAGATTGATTTATATTTTGTGCACGAATAAGTTTTGAAAGGAAAGCTACAGATAAATCATATATCTGCCACTTACAAATGTGCAGACATACTTAGTAAAGCACTACCGACAAAGAACTTCATTAAACTGAAGCACAATATGAAAATCGAAGAAAGCAGCAGCAGTCGAAGCTCACTCTGAAGCATCGAGAAGAAGAGACTGATATAAGAATATTGAAGTAGTATTCAACATAAATTTCATCGAATTTTACACTGTTCGAAAATTAAAGGAGGTGGTGATCAATTTTGGAATTTCTAAAACCCTAACCCTAGATGGTTTTGTAGGAGAGGGGAGGGGCATTGAGGAATGAAAAATGAAGCATACCAAAATGGTGCAGCCACTTTATCTCAAAAGTAAATGCAAGTTTTAGCATGCAGTCTTTATTCATGGCTAACCGTAATAGGCCTATATAGAAAATACAAAGAATGTTATAAATAGTTGTACAAGTCATGTATTCATAATCAATATATCGTTGTATCAAAACTTTTATGAAATATAACCCTGAAGCCTCATTTACAATTTAATTCATTCTCTCTAAAATCAAAATATCAAATATTTTAATAGTATTGGTACTAATATTATTGAAACCCGATCCTCCTACATGTCATTGTAGTGGATTCTTTTAAAGCTCTACCAACACCCAACTCCAAGCTAGACCCATCAAACGAGTTAGGTTGGGTCAAAATGGGTTGGGTCGATATTAATCAACCCGTTTATGACCTATTTAGTATAGAAATTAGTCAGACCCAACCCATTTAATGAGTGGGTTACCCATTTAAAGATTTAAATTTGATTTGACCAACAAAAAAAATAGACATAAAATAATTCTAATTCTAATTTTTACATTTTGAATTTTGGTACAAATCAAAATTTTAAAATTTTATTTTTTCATTCTAATTTTCATCAAAATTCAAATATGGGGTGTAGTTTGTTATCTACTAAGTGCAACCACTTGTCACCATGGAGAATTACAACATGCGTTCATAAGTTGAAGTATCCGAGTGTTCAATATTGTCCGTAATTTAGAAAGGAGTTCATCGGTCGAAGGGTCGTCTGAGTCCGAGTTAGCATGAAGAAGTTATTGCAGTTTGGACACAAAAATAGCGACTTTTCCCTAAGCGGAGTACAAATATGAGGATGTAGCATGTTATTTTCTAAGTACAACTGTTTGTCACCATGGAGAACTAAAGCGTGCGTTCACGAGATGAAGTATCCATGTAAAAATTTCAAATTTTCGGAATTCTTATTTTTCGATTTTATACTTTTGAATTTTAATTTTTAATAAATGGATAAATGGGTTACCCATTTATTACCCATGATCAACCCGTTTATGACCCATTTAATAAAGATTCATATATGCATTAACCCAACTCGTTTATAAGTAGGGTAAATGAGTTGGGTCATGTTTTGACAAGTCTACTCCTACTAACATCTTCTTTTGATACATTCGCCAAGCCGGTGTTGCTTTTGCATGGTGTTGCTTTTGGTGCAAAATTACAAAAGCCGATAAACTAAATTAAGTGGTTCAACTCTTCTTCTAGCATCAAAAAATGTTTATGATGATTTTTGTCTCATAAAACCTCGAAAGTAGTCCTCTCAATACAAAATGAGTTATGAATATGCGATGGACAAACAATAATTTTGTTTAGATGTGTGAATTAATCGAGTAATAACAACAAAGCAATAAAAGATCATAGAAAACAGTTTGTACTAAAAGTAAATGTACTGAAAGAGTAAATGGTAGAAATATTTATGTGATTCGAAATGTTCCTATGGAAGTAAATGTCGCTACATCATGCGGAAAGAAGTATTTCTGTTCATTCTCTTTTAGAGTACAAGTATATTTGATGTCATTGATCCAGTATTGATATTCTTTGTATTTGGTTTAATTTTTTGCAGAAGTAAAAGATCCAATTTTTTGCTACAATACTTTTCTATTCATACAAGTTTCTATTAGGTGGACTGACGAGATTTGATTTGAAAATATGCAATGTTAGATTGGGTCCATGATCGTTCATCCTTCGACGCTAGATAGAATTTGATGCAGATTGATAGATGTTGGCGGGATTTCTAATTTGTGAAAATTGGACCCACCTTCTGAAAACCAAACATATTCCTTCAAAACTCCCTCCGTTTCAAACTCTACAAATTGGGTCCCTAGTTTCGGCTTATTTTTTTCCATAAATATCCTCATTTATTTGTCATGGTGTTTTTGATTGCAGCCAAGATTTGACATCTACGTTTCTACCTCCGATTTAGATTGATCTATATTTTGAAATCATATTTCTGCTTTATTATGGCTTCATCATCTTTTAGGTAGACATGCGATCTTCTTTTTAATCGACTATTTTTCTTTTTAATTGACCGTATTTCTTTTCTTATCAATTATTGTAAATGATTGTAGAATTTAATAAGTGTTCATAGGATAAAGTTTGATATATTTGTAGAAGTGTTAATTGAATTATACTAGTTATAATTGTAAATAAAAGCAAATTTGTCTGCAAAGATTGTAAATAATTGCAGAATTGTCTGCAATTGTTGTAAATAATTGCAGACATGTCTCCAATTAATGTAAATAAATGAAGGCTTGTGTGCCATTATTGTATATACATGCAAACTTGTCTGTCGTTGGTTGTTTATGATTTTTATGATTGTTTATAGGTGAAAGATTGATCGTAATGATATTATTATTTTAAAATTGAAATTCTCATATTATTTGCAGATTTATCTGCAATTATTTTATAATAATTGCATATTTATCAGCCAATAATCTATTTTCTAGTTGTAATGGTATGCATTCTTTTCTGGTTTGTTTATTATTTATAATTTGTAATTATAATGTGTTTTGTTATTTTAATTTATAGTGTTGCTGGCAATATTGGTGTTTTAGTGCTTTTGATGGTTGGAGGTGATAGCTTTTCTTTACGTGTTCATTTTGATAATACAGTTGATATGTTGAGAAATGTTATTTATGGTAAACGATCTGATTTAAATCAACTGTCATTTGATTTATATTATGTTAGAGATGGTATGAGAAGGAATATTGAAACTAATTCTGATCTTCAATCTATCTTGTTGTTGTCTGCTCATAATCACGAGGATTACTTGGTTATTTTTGTTGACATTGTTCCTTTTAGTTGTTCGAAAAACAATGTTGATATTATTAGGTCAGATGTAGTTACTTGTAGTACTGATTCTTCCTTTGCCAGCATCGGTGATTCTAATATTCATTTGAAGCAGTTATTGAGAAATGATTCCAATCGATCTGTCTTTACTAGTGTTGGTCAACAGTTTCCAGGTGGTGTTACTAAATTTAGGCTCAATTTGATGATATATAGTATTAAGAAAGGGTACAAGCTTGATTTGGTTAAGAATGACAAGGAAAGAGTCACTGCTGTTTGTTCTCGATTTAAATGTAGCTTCAGGATTCATGCTTCCATTAGGTTTAATCTTCTTGGCTATTTTGTTATAAAGAGATTCAACTGAGCATTCTTGTGGTGCTGGAATTCTTGATATTAATGATCCTCTGGTTTCAATAAACTGATTAAATTTTTTGTTTATGATCATTAAAGCTAATCCATTGATGAAAACCAAGGAAATTATTAATCTTTTTCAAACCGAGTATGGTATTATTTTGAAGTATTATTTTGCTTATAGTGGAAAGAGGTTGGCTT
Source organism: Allium cepa (assembly GCA_030765085.1). NCBI lineage: Eukaryota > Viridiplantae > Streptophyta > Magnoliopsida > Asparagales > Amaryllidaceae > Allium > Allium cepa. The sequence continues at coordinate 216,430,801 of CM060946.1, forward strand.
TAGAAGATTTATATGAAAGTGATATGATGTCTTATCAACACTTGAAGTCTTATTGTGATGCTGTCCTTGAAACTAATCCTGGCAGTAAAGTTGTTTTGGAGCATAACTCTAGTACTCTTCAATTTGAGAGGGTTTTTATCAGTTTTGAAGCTTGTGCTCACAGTTTTCAATTTTGTCGGTCTTTAATATTTCTGGATGCTACTTTTATGAAGCGCAGAGCTCAAGATTGTTTGATGGAAGCTACTGGTAAAAAAGGCAATGAAGGTACGTTGTTTACTTTTTTTATATATATGCTTCAATATCTTATATTATTCTAAATTTATTGCGGATATATCTGCAATTAATATTAAAATTTGTTGACTTTTCTACAAAATTTCATGTTAACTGCAGAAGATATGAAATTGTTAATATCATAGACTTGTATATTTGCTTCTTCTTACTCTCTTGTATGTTATGTAATTTTTTTCAAACAATTCATATTGTACATGATATAATATTATCGTTTTAATTCGATTATGCATATTGTATGCATACTTAGCTGCTATTGTTCACAGTTATTTTCTAGTCATTGGCATATATTATAAATAATTGTATATTATTCTGCGCTATTTTATAATAATTGCTTACTTTTCTACAATTATTTAGATTAACTGCTGTAGTATTGTTTTTTTACTTAGTTATTTATATGTTTACTATTCTATCAGGTTTTTTCCCTATAGCAATTGCAATTGTTTCTGGTGAAGATGAAAATAATTAGATTTGGTACTATGAACAATTTAAAGACTTTTTGAACTGATCGACATCCTAGTCTTCATGTTGCTGTTCCAAAAGTGTTTCCCAATTCAGCTCATGGTTCATGTTTTTATCATTTGAATATAATAATTTGAAAGTTGCTCTAGAATCTGAATTTTTCAAATCTAAGAAGAAATGGTTGAATGATTTATTTGCACCTATTGCACATGCTTCTTGTTAGGAAATCAATTCTATGGTTTCGATGACAACAACTATACAATGGAAATCGAATGTACATATATATTTATATTTACAGGTAGTTGATAAAGTAACATCATCAAAGAGACTAGAATAAGACTCAAAAGAAGTATCAAACGACTACAAGTCAATAGAATTGGAAGAGGGATGACACAGGCACAGAAAAAGCAACATGCACACATTCAGACGTCTGGGTACACTAGCCAGACGTCTGATTAATTCCTCTGGTTCGAAACTCAGAAAGAATCAGATGTCTGGTTAATAAACTCAGATGTCTGAAACGCATCCGGATATAAAAAATATATGAAAGCCAGACGTCTGGTTAATAAACACAGATGTCTGAAATGGAACCAGATACAAAAAATATATGAAGACCAGACATCTGAAATATTTTCCAGACGTCTGATTTTGATCTCGGCCGTGTAAATTCAAAGAACAACTGTCACATCCGAAAAGACACGTTCGCTTCTCTTCACTGCAAACTCTTCATCACATGAGAAGCGACCTTAGAGCACTTACTAACAGTTGCAACTACACAAAGGATCTCTCCACCACTATAAATAGAATCAAGAATTCAAGAGAAGACGTTACCTTACTCACTTATGCTCTTAACTCTTATACTCTAATTTATACCTGATCTCTAAGCAATCAAATACCTGTAGTTAACTCTTCCATATATTCAAAACTCCTCATTATATATATATATATATATATATATATATATATTTGAAGCAATTGTACTTAATAGTCAACATCCGTGTTATTGAACACATTCTTGACAAAGAAACACTGCTATTGTAAACCTGTTCTTCCAGGTCAAGTGAGGGTTAGTTGAAAGGAAATTCCAAAGAGGAGCTTCGGGACTGACGTAGGATGGGAGGTCTGAACCAGTATAAAATCCTGGTGTGATTATTTTAATTTACTTTGCTACTATCATATATCAAGTTATATTATATAGTTAGTTGTTTATACTTGCATATATATCCTATACGATCGACTCATATAGACTTTCACTTCTAACTTGGATGATTTCAACGTAGCATTGAGAAATTTTGAGGATGCCAGTGGATCTACCTTGGCAAATTTTTTGAATGGAATTCCTTTTGAGAAGTTTGCTAATATATTTTTTCCTACACGTCGATATGGTGAAATGTCGTCTAATTTTTCTAAGAGTTTTAACAAATGGATTTTGAAGAAAGGAATTTACCGATCACTGCTTGCTTGGACAAAATTAGAATTAAGTTAACGAAGCTTATGTCTGATCGTCGAGAACTTGCAGATAGTTGGAATAGCAATTTATGTCCAGGCAATGAAAATCGTTTGAGAAATCTACATTTGGAGGGAGCTACATGGTTTGTTATTAAATCAAGTGAACATGTATTTGAAGTTCATTCTCCAGTCCGACAATCTGTTGATTTGTATAATCGGGTTTGTTCTTGTAATTTGTGGCAAATCTATGGCTTTCCTTGTACTAATGCTGTTAGATGTATTTTGAGTTGTGAAAAGTTGAATGTATATGATTACATTGAAGATTATTTCAAAGTTTTGAATTTTCGATCATCTTATTCTCATGCAATAAATCTAGTTATAAACTTCACAAAAGAAGATGTCTAACCTGATGCCGTGGATATAGCACCTCCAATAAGTAAAAGAATGCCTAGCCATCCACCGGCTTCTAAGAGAGTTAAATCTACCGGTGAAATTACAAAGATTATTAGATGTAGTTTATGTAAGAAGTTCGGTCACAATAAAGGACTTGTTCTTTGAAACACATGTGTTACTGTTGCTTTTTCATTTGGAAATATTTTAGTGTAATGCTAAAACAACATGTTTTCTTTGTTCTTTTTTTTTGTATTTCTGCCATAATTATATTGGATATCTACTACTTTTTAAGTGAATGAAAAGAATATTTCTAGTATGTTCTACAATAGTTGAGCAATATTGTTATCATATCTGCAATTTTTATGAATATTTGTGTATATTTCTGCACTTTGTAAATGTTGTTGCATACTTTTATACAACCATTCTTATACTTTGCTTTATATTTGCATAAATGTACTGAACGATTGCGTAAATATTCTGAACAATTGCATAAATATTTTACTAATTTGCAACTTTTCTAATAATCTTCCGAGTAATTGCGTAAATGTTTGCGGTTATTCAGGATAAATATAGATGCAATAGTTTGAAGATTTTGCCTATTTGTCTACAGTTATGCTTGATAAATGCAAACAAGTCTACAATGTTTTAATTTTTTTGCATAACTATCTGCAGTTATTCTGGATAAGTGCAGACATATCTGCAATATTTTGAAATTTTGCGTAAATGTCTGCAATAGTTCAATATATTTTCTTACTTTTCCTTCAACGATACATATAACTGAATTCAACCTCGGAAAATGCTTATTTAGTAATTTTGATAACTATTATCATATTGAAGCGTTAAATTTGGCTTTCAAACACGTAAGTTTGTAAGCATGTATACATTTCATAAGTTCTACACAAAACTCCACAGTTACAACTTCACTACTGTTTGTTGGCTTCTGATAATAAAAATTGCTGTGTTAGGCTTTCTTCGATGCTCTGGCTATATGGGTTGCATGATAGAATTTGACATGCTAATTCAGCTATTTGTATTTCAATAGCATCATATCCATATTGAATGTCTTCTTTGTTTATAACCTTGTTTTCACATCTTTCTCTCATGATATTCATTACAAAAATTCCATAATCAACCCTGCAAAAATTGCATATTATTTTCAAGTTAGTCAAAATAATTGCAGCATGATGTGCAAATATTTCAAGTTTATTTGTTGTTGCGTACTTACGAATCACTACGTTGTTGTGGGCTGTCTGTAAACGTGATTAAACTTGAAGGTTTGTGATCTTTCTTTTCCAATTTTCTTAACAAGCCGGTTACATAAACACTCTGTAAAAAATAATTTTTTTTATTAGGTAATTTATTTTAGTTCAAATAATTTATTCTTTGCTTCTATTTACATACCAATTTTCTTCTAGCTTTAGCATGTGGACCTCAATGTCTTGGTTTCATTGAATCATAATGAATCCATTGCCTATCTTCTTTTATGAATTCCAATAGAGTGAAATGTCCATTTACGTGTGTTAGTACCACTGATTACGGATCTAAAGGCTAGAATTAACATTAGAGAGGAGGGGGTGAATAGTATTTTAAGGAATTACTAAACCTTTTTGAGTTTATGTTAATTTGAATACAAATTTATGCAATATTCAGACACAGATATGATCACAGAATCAAACACGGATGCAGAAAAGAAGTAAAAGCAATAAAGAAAAGAACACACTGGATTTTATGCTGGTTCGGAGTTGCCCTACATCCATCCCGCACACAAGTACGGATTTCCTTTCAAAATCAATTTTTATAATTACACCCTCGATTTCAAGGCCACGAGGTACACCACTCCAGATTCACAATCCTCTAGGTAGAGATACTTGATTTTACGGGAAACAAGTTCACCCAATTGATTTCACAGGCTACAATCACACATTTTCTTACTTGATTGATTTCACAGGCTACAATCACACCAATTCTCGCTTAATTTATTACAAAGAAGCCTATAACTCTGAATAGTACTGAGATTTTTTTGAGATGGTGATAGAGAATCAAACCAGAGATGATCTAGTTAGATTCAATGGTGATCGCGGTAGAGTAATGGTAAAAATATATATAAAGAAATGTGGAAGAAGAAGAGGAGTGAAATAAGAGAAAATATGTATATAAATTTGTTTAAAACTGCCTCTATTTATAGTAGAACAACAGTCATATCCATTCGTGAAAGGATATGACGAATAGACACTTCCTTTGAAATTCAAAATTTTGAAATCAACTGCCACCTTGTCGACAAGGGTAGATTGGGTTTGTTGATAGGCCTTTGTAATTTTTGATAATTTGTTTTTCATTAAAAATAACTTTAATCTTGTATTAAAACTATTTTTAAACTTTATAAATATACTTAAGTATAGTTAAAATACATAAATAGGTATAGAGAATAATATATATAAATTTTTACTATAATATTATATTTAAATGTAAGTATAAATATTAAAACTTAAATATATTATAATTAAAAGATAGTTTAAAACCAAGAATAATTTGAATTCGAAGATAAAGATTATTTTGAGGCTAAAAGTATTTTAAAACCAGGATAGATGTTTTTGATTCTTTTAAAAGGAAGGTTTTGAAATCATTTTGAAAACAAAAAATAATTTTGCAAAACATTTGAATAAAAGTTAGTGGATACATAGCAATGTTCCACTAGATTTTTCGTAGGTTTCATCCTACTTAGGGTTCCATCCCTTTAACAGGCTTAAAGTGGATTCCATTCCACGAATAAATTGGATTTTAAGATGCCAATGCTTTTCTAGGTGTTTTAACAAAATTCCTAACTAAATTACTTAATAAAAAAATCTTGAACTCTTGATAATCTTGATACTCATGAGTCTTCAGTCCTGAATCTCTATACTGTACGGTCTTCATTCTTGCTACCTACATGGTTAAATCCTGCATATACATATATATCTAAACTATAATTTTAGTCTTTATATTTTATAATCTTATTCTAAGGTTGTTGTTATCAAAACCATCTTCTTAGGGACTAACAATCTCCCTCTTTTTGATAATGACAACCTTTATTTATAAAATATTATTTCTATCCTAATAACTCCCCCTAAAACTATTACCCCCCCTCAGTCTATGCCTAACTATCCTATTTTGTACTTCTCCCCCTTTGTCTTCAATAAAAACTAACACCAAACTATATAACTCCCCCTTAATCTGATACTATATGGCATGTGATTATAATGATAGTTGTCATCATAAATAATCATCACTTAATTCTAAAACTAAAACTTAGTCCTTAATTACTAACTATCCTAACTAAGAATCATTTATCAATTATAACTATCCTAACTATCCTAAATAAGAAGTCAAATGTGAGAAATCAAATATAAGAACACAAATAATTTATTAATTATATATTATTATATTTACATTTGTGAAGAAGACGAAAGTAAGATCATATAACAATAAGAAAGAGAGAAAAGAAACTAATTTGTGTTTATACATATTATGTTTTGCATACCAATTATCAATCCACAGCAAACCAAATCAAATCAAATCAATCCAAGCAATCAATTCAAATCAAAGCAATCAAATAAATCAAACATTACGAGGAACTTCCACCCATCCTTCTTCTCCAAATATAGGGTCTGTTTTAACGGCATCCCAATTTTCATTTTCATTGGTGAGAGAGACTGGAGGATGTGCTTCATTATCATCTTTGTGCAGGGAAGAAATCAACCATCGTATCATATCGAAATGCTTTTCTTGCTCCTTGATCATCTGCACCGACTCAACTCTAAGTGTCGCTGATGACGAAGACTAAAAGAGAGAATATTTTTGAAAGAGTTAAGAGTTTCTTCAAGATTCTTGGTCAAACTATGAATTGGATTGGCCATATTTGAGTTTGTGAGAAGAAATAGAGATAAAGTAGATAAGAAATAATTTTGAGTGATGAATACTGGAAGAAATATGTATTTATAGGTTTAGAAATTCGTTTGAAATGAATAGAAACAAGGTAATTATTCAAATTTCAAATTTAAAATGAAAATTCATTTCTGACCAGTACTTGTCGACATGGTCAAGGGGGGGGGGGGTTGTTGACGGGGGTCAGTTAATTTTGATGACTCATTTTGATTTTGTGAATAATTCTGTGTGTATATATTTCTATATAATATACTAACATTTATTATGGAGATAGGATAAGCTAGATGATAGAAAAGTAATTCAATTTCATTTTATAATAGAACGATACAATGATTAAACACTAAGAGCTACACGAACATTCAAATCAAAACAAACTAAAACTAATACAACAAGACATGAAAAGGTAGAACTAGTTAGAGGATGATGAAGATAATCCAAGCTTCTTGTTGACTTTGGAGAAAAACTTGTTCATCTTGGATGACATTTTATCCAATTTCTTACTAACAGATCTTTTAAGTGTCCGTTGATTCTCAACAACGATCTTTTGATTTTTGAGTAAAGTTTTGTTGGTTGGATTAGAGGGATAGTCAATACTTTCCAACGATGTTTCACTTTCTTCTTCTTCTATTTCCATTTCATCCCCTTCTTCTTATTCTTCCTCCTTTTCCATTTCTGTATGAGCCAAACGCTCTTTCTTTTCGGCAAGAGTTTCATATGATTGAAAAACATATGGAATTTTCATAAGAGAAATGTTTGAGTGATTAAATTTTTTTCTTGAGAAACATTCTTCTCCTTTGAAATCTACTTCAAAATAATTAAAAATTCGAGTGAGATAGATTCCATGATACAAAGTGTTTTCACACATTTCAAGATTTTTGGGACGAAATTCATCCCAAATAACTTACGCCCAATTAATATCATAATTTTCAAAAAATAGAAAAAAGCGCTTTGCAAACTTTTGAAGTTGGAGTGTTAAAACTCCCCGATCTTGGGGTCAAAGTATGTTGTAAAATAAGATTAACAATTCTAGCTTTTGGTCGAAAGTTTCGATTTATGAAATCAATGTTATCTCCTTCGAAAATGTGATGAAATGTCTCACGATCATTTTCATCGATATTAAAACTAAAAATATCCATTCCCGTGCTCTTGCATTTTAGAATGGTACCCAAAAGATCACAATTTAAAATGATTCTAGTGCCTTTGACACTACTCCAAATTTCATCATCATTTCCATTATAAAATCCATAGTTGAGATTTGCATAGAAAATTTTAACAAGATTTGGATAACAAACAAAATCATTTTGTGAAGCATCAACAAGACTAAGAACTCGATCGTTTGCAAAAAGAGAATCGATTTCATAAGAAGAGAAATCCTGAAATAAAGCAAACTTCCCGGGATGGACTTTTCCATAGTTAGCATAGTTGATATATGCTTTTATAGCCTACGGATCATTGTAAATTGCTCTTTTATCTTTCTGGAAATTCTCATTATGCAAGGGTTGCTTGAAGAAGCCATTAGAGTAGAGAGTAGAGGGATTGATATTTTGGAACAAGAGTTTGAATTTGAAAATGAAAGTGAAAAGTTGTGATAAGAGATAGTGAATAAATAGATTCTCAAAGGACATATTCTCTGGTCAAAAGGTGACTTTTTAGAGACTTGAATGAGGTGAAAAGAATGAGGGAAATTCAACATTTGAATTCAAATTTTGAATTTCAAATTTCTATGCCCTTGTCGACAACATTGTGGGGACCTTGTTGACAAGTGTCTCTGAATTTTCATGATTTATTTCTCTTAAGTATTCTAATATATATATATATATATTATTTTTAATGTCTATATATATCTGGAATATTACTAGAATTATAGTATATTCCATAAAATATTATGATACTATTAAAAAATAAATAATAATAATAATAATAAAATAATAGTAAAAGATAAAAATTTTAAAATTCAAACAACACACAATTCAAAATCAACCAATCAAGCATCCAATTCTAAGCATGCAATTTCAACCAATGTATTGTAAATGTGTACCTTTTTTTGAGTTCGTTTCTCTGAAATCGTCGGAGTCGTGAATAGCCGTGAAACACATATTTGAATTATCTGTCTTCCGATCATCATCGCATAAAGACGAGCCTGAGTCATCTAGAGTAGCTGTAAATGCATGTTTTCTTTTCTTTGCGGAATCATTGTTTATAGGAAGATTTTTCCTATCTAGATTGATATGGCCTGGTTCGTCATAGTTGAAACATTTGAGATAATTTGACACTACATTGTGATTTTCAGAGTTCTTATAGTTGTTTCTTTTGAGATTATTCATCTTTCTGTATTTCAAAAATTTTCGAAAATTCTTGGTCATAAAGGCTAGCTCTTAATCATTATCGCTATTTGAGTCTGATCCATTGGTCAATGCACTGAATGCCACTGGTTTATTTTCAGATGCTTTACTTTCTCTTCTGTGATATCCCGGAAATTTTAGCAATATCAATTTAATAATCTGTATTTAAAATTAAATTGATTTGATAAAATTTTAATAAAAATTTACTTGATTTGATAATCCAATTAAATAAATGTGTAATTGATGAATTTTATCTTTTAAAAGCTAATAATTGTTTTCCTATTTATAATGTATATTTATATTTATTGTAAATAGATAAGTTTGATTTGTAGTTTAATTAACAAATAAAATCTTGTTTTAAATTCTAAAAATCATTTTGATAATTTGGATTTATGTATAGAAAATTTAAAATATCATTTATACATATAAAACATTAATGCATTTAAACAAGTTAAATAAGATAAGTAATTTATGATTTAAATTGATAAAAATGTTATTTTCAAATAATAATGATAAATGTATAATTATAGATAAATTTTAAAAGTCAATATTGTTATTACTTTAAAATTTAATATGTTAATATAAATTAGTTTTAAAATTGGATTTTTAAATGTATGAATAACATTTGGAATAGAATTAATTTTGAATTCAAAAAGTAATCATATTTAAATTATTTGGTAAGCTATCATATTTTTATAATTTGTTTCATTTTATTTTCTTTAAAATGAAATGCATAAACATTTACATATGAAGATGATTTATATACATAAGTACTTAATAAATAAAGAAAAGGGGTTTCTTTTACTTTTAAAAATAAATAAAAGCAATTAAAATAATTCTCAAACACATGTTATCATATTAAGTGGTATAATGACAAGTGTAGTTGAATTAAATTACTAATGTGACAAATGTTGTTTCTTTTACATGTGTCCATGTATTTTTAATTTTTCTTTTAATTTATAAATAAATCATTTTTATCTTATATAAGCATGTATCTTCAAGCTCTATTCTTTTCCAATCTTCATCTTTTTTAAAAGTTAAGAAAAAAAAAATCTCAGCTGAAACAAAATTTACTTTCAAACTCTTAAAAATCAAATCTGTAACCATATTCCTCAAAACAAAATCTGGAAATTCTTTTTAAACCAAAATCTGAAGTTCCTTTCATATTCTTCAACCTGAAACCTTTTCAATAACAAATGTAAAGCCTGCATTTCCAATTAAAACAAGATCAAGCCTCTGTTTTCTTTTAAGTTCTGGAATCAAAGCCTGCATGCAAGTTAAATCAAGTTCAAGTCCCATTAACCTGCATGCAGATCTAAATGCAAGTAACTCAGTTCTTTTAAAAGCATGCAACTTCAAGTTTTCCAAATTTAAAGATTCTAATGCATATAGAAGCTAGCCTGCATGCAAAATTCAATCAGTAGGCAACTCAGTTCCTAAAGCATAAAACAAGAGCTCTGTTCCATTTCTACTAACAGGTGAGTAACTTCTTTTCTTAAAATAAACTTAAGTATAATTTGATTATGACAGAAATTAATATGCTTGTGAGTTTATATATCTGATAGAATGTTGATTTGTGTGTTTGTGAGTAACATTCATTTTTCTTTTCAACAGTTTTAGTATGAAACTGTTGTTTGATATATGACTTGTATATACATTTACCTGGATATCATGTTAATTTGAATGATTAACCTCAGTAGATTAAAAACTCAAGTATGGTTATGATGATGATGTATGTTTGTTCCTGTAATTGATTTGTATTGAGTATTTGGTATTAAGTATAAACTTGCTGTTTTAAAATTTTTACAGTACTTGTTTTACTAAGTTCCAGGTCCAAACTTTTAAAAGAAAACTTAAGTGTTTTTTTTAATTTATCTTTACTAATACAAGAGATTTGATTAATGTATGTTTAATATATCATAAAGATAAGTTAAAGATTTTGTTCAATAAAAGAAAAGAAAAGAAAAGAAAAAGAAAGAAAGAAAACAATACCTGCAGTTTTACCGAAAAATAATAATAATTAAACAAATCCAAGTTGATATTTCTTAGTTTCAGGTGAATAGATCTGAAGCTAAAACTAAGTTGTGATTTGTAAAACAAAAATTTCAATTTTTAGAATTAGGATTTTGTGCAGTATTTTTGTTTTTCTTCTTCTGGGTAGTAAGAGGGGAAAAGCCTTGTCCTAGTTTAGGTACAGCATGATTTGATCTGTAGGGAGACCACAGTGGATCGAGTGTTAAGATTTTCGGGGTAATGGCTGCCTGGGTGTAGGAGAAGTGATTGGCGGCGGTGCTAAGCTTCCTATAGCCGGAGGTGATGGGATGAATGAATTGACAGGTTTGGGGTTTGAAGCTTATACTGTTGCCAGGTTTGAATTGGGAAGGGGGAAAACTCGATTTGCGATTTTGAATGGGAGGTGAGCTTGTGATGGTTGCGATGTGACTCAGTGATGAACGCCGACACGCTTGTTGGCTGGCGGAGGTGGCTACAACCACCGTGCATATGCACGGTGAAGAAGAAGGTTAGGTGGAAGTTTTGGGTTGTGTAGAAGTTTTTGTTTTTCTTTCCTCGGGTTAATACTCGAGTAATTCGTTAATTTGCCCGAAGTCTTGAAGGGGTTTACTCGAAGAAAACTAGTGTGGTCTCGGGTATCCCCTGTTATTACAGGTTTCACTGAAACCTGTATATATATTTTCAATTCTGAATTGATTTTAAAATTTAATGCAAGGTTTGAAACAGAATTTAAGCCAAATTTAAAATTTGAATTTCAAATGAGTTTTGAATCCAGGTTTGAAATTTAAATTTTAAATTTTGAAACAAAATGTTAAAACAACTTCAAAGAGTTTAAATATTTTAATTTAGGATAAGCTTTAAATTTAAGTAAGGATTTAAACATAAGTTTAAATCTTGAATCAAACTTCAATTTTGAAACAATGTTGAAAATTAAGGAAGTTTAAAAAAGAAATTTAAATGTTTAAACAAATGGGTTATTCAAACATATTTAAATATGATTTGTATTTTTAAATGAATTTGGAGTTTAAATTTCTTATAACTTCTTTTATAAAATAAGAATAAAGCTTTAAAAGATTTTAAAATGTTTTTAAAACTTTGTTTAAGTTAAGTTTGATTTCTTTTTAAATTTAAAATTTAAAATGTGATTTGAAACAATTTTGAGTTAAATTGTTTTAAATTACTTTATTTATGATAAAGTAATCATGAATAAGAAATGTTTTATTTTTAAAAGTAAATTTAAGATTTAATGATTTTTGTTTCATTTAAATTTGTAAGGTAATATAAATAATTTAATTAATTAATTTGTTTAATTAATTAAAGATTTGAAATTAATTTAAGGTTAATTAAATTTGTAATTAATATTAATTAATTTAAGTTAATTACTTAGAAAAGGTAATTAAAGAATTGATGATGAGTTAATAAAGGTTATTAACTTGTGATTATTTATTAATGAATTAATGTAATTAATTTTGATAATTAATTGGATTAATTAGTTTAAATAATCAATTATAAAACTTAATTAAGTATGATTTCTTTATGGGAATAATTAAAGATATTAATTACTCTTTGTAATTAATTTATTAATTTGATTAGCTTAAATTAATTAATTAAGTTTAACTAATTTAGAATAATCATTGAATGGATTGATAAGATATCAATGTAGAGAAGTAATTAAGATAAATAAATTACTGGAAGTAATTAATCGAAGTATGGTATTTTGGGATTAATTACTTTGTTTAATTAATGTAAAGATAATTTCTTTATAAAATGATTAATAATTAATTACTTAATGTAATTAATTTAAGCATTTATTGATTAAGTCTTTTGAAATAATTAAGTGGTGTAATTAATTAAGGGTAATTAATTACTAATGAGATTAATCAAGGATGATTAATAAATATAATTAATTTAGGAGTGATTAAGAAAGTAATTAAGGTTAGTTAATTACTAAATGTAATTAATCAAGAATGATTAACAATTGTGGTTTAATTAAGGTTAATTACTTAATGTAATTAATTTAAATAAGTAATTAATTTAAAATTTATTAAGGATCATTAATTAATATAATTAATGATGTAATTAAGGATTAATTAATCAATGATAAGTGATTAAGGAAGTAATTAATTAATGTAATTAATTAATTAATGAAGTAATTAAAGCTTAATTACAGATTTTGGTTAAGGATAATTAATTTGTAAAATTAACTAAGGATAATTACTTGACTGTAATTAAGGGATAATTAATCACGGGTGATTAATTAAGGTGATTAATTTGAGAATAATTAATTAATTGATTGGTAATCAATTGAGGGTTAAGTAAGCAAGTTTAAATGGTGAAGTAATTAATTTAATTCATTTTAAATTAATTAAAAATAAGTAATTAATTTAATTCACTTTAAATTAATTAGAGATAGAAATAATTAATTTAATTCATTTTAAATTAATTATAGATGGTGTGATTATGGATCCTTGCTTATGAATGGATGATTTGGTTTGACTTGAATGGTTTGAATCTCAGACATGAGATAAATAGTGTTGTGTGTTATGGATGCATTGGTTGCATTGTGATGGTATGAGTTATCTATGGATGATGGTAATATAGATTGTAAAATTGTGATGATTACTTGTTTGTGATAATATTGTTGATTATCTATTATGATGATGTGAAGTATCTATCTGTGTGTATAGTTTAAATTGAATTGTTTTAAAACCTTTAAAACAACTTGGACCTTAAAAGACACGCTTTGGATTTCGATGAGACCGGGATCGGGTTTCCATATTTGGAATCCGAAAACCACATCGATTCCAACTAAACGTTAGGTCGTTAATCTAAGTGGAGCAAGTGAAGACTCGAGGTGTAAGGGCTATACGTCAGTATAACTCTGTGGGTGATTCCGTAATGAGTTTGACGGAATAGTGCTTATAGATTCGAGACGGTGAATCAGAGTGCAAGGGCTATGGTCGTTGACTCTGAGGGTGATTCCAATAATGAGTGCAACGAGATAGTGCCTTCGGTTTCGTTCGAACCCGGAACGAACTTGTATGGATTGAATGCTTTCAGCACATCGTCAGGCGGACGATGAGCATTCTAAGATTTGATGTAACGACCCGTATTTTACGTGTCGATAAATAGTGGAATAATTATCATTAGGTCGTTGTTATTCTTAAGCCATCTAGAGTTTAAGTCGTTCAAGGTAGAATGGATCGACTTGGAGAAGTGAACGACCTAAGGAGATAGACCGTATGATAGTTAAGTTATTAGTGTTGGTTGAGTCATGTAGTGGTTAACTCGAGTGATGCTTAGGTCGTGGGAGCAAGTTTAGGAGGCAGAGCGACTTAAGAGGTTTAGGTTGTTGGGTAGTTTAGGTCGGTGGAACGACCTAAGGAGTTGGCGACCTAGGCGAGTTAACGAGCTAAGGGGTGAGCGACCTAAGATAGAGGAGCGACTCAAGATAGTACGACCTAGTAGTTAACGAGTTAGAGAAGCCAGCGACTTAGGGGATTTACCGACCTAAGGAATAGATGACTTGAGGATTGGGACGACCTAAATATAGTTAGCGAGTTAACGAGTTAGTTTAGGTCGTAGAGGCGACTTATAGAATTAAGCGACCTAAGGAGTTAAGGTGTTTAGCGACTTAAAAATAGGAGCGACCTATAGTATTGAGCGACTTACAGGTTTGGACGACCTAAGGGTTAACGGCTTAGGGAAGTTAGGTCGCTCGAGAGACTTGAGGAGATAAGATAGGTCGTCGTGTGTATTTAGGTCGTAAACGACCTATGTGGAGGTAGGATGTTTAGTTAGGTCGCGTGAGTATTGCAGCGTTAGGTCGGTGAGTCGCGTGAGCGACTTAGCGTTAGGTCGCGTGCATGTTTTAGGTCGCATGAGTGTTAGGTCGGCCATGTCGTTAGGTCGACTGTGTGTTGAGTGCTTTTAAGTCGTGGGTCGTGGGAAGCAGTAGGTCGTAGGTCGTGGGGTTTGGTAGGTCGGCAGTAGTTAGGTCGTGGACGACCTAAGGGGGCAGACGACCTAAGGTTTCAGCCTATAAATACACGTCCATATCTACACTTTTTGGCACCGGATTTTGAAGCAACGAAGTGCTCCCATTTTGAGAGCTCGACTACAACATTTCTTCACTTCTTTTCTCCACTCTAATCTAGTGATTCCTTCCATCTAAATTGAAGATCAAATCGAAGATCCAAGAGCCAAAGTTGAAGATCTCCATCCATCGAAGAGAGATTTCATCGTTTGAAGCGGAGCTTTGGAGGATCAAGCTTGATTCTTTGCTGTCCAGATCTGGAGTTGGTTGTTTTTGAGGCGTTTGGGTGATTCGGTGAGTGGTGGTTATCTCTCACACGGACCCAAAGGAGTATATTGGATCGGTGGTTTGTTTATGTGTTAAAGAGAGTGATTTCGTGCATTTTTCTCAAGTCTGCATGTAGATCTATTGTTCATGATGATTTGACATCTATTTTACTACATGTTCACTTATGCAAGTTCATTCATCAAGTTGTAGAGATATTGTTCATAATTCATGCTTGTTAGAATGCATGTTAGATTTGGACTCTTTATTTACGAAATTGCCATTATTGTTGTAATTGTTTATTTAAATCTTGTTTGAATGATTGATTACTTGGATTAATGTTTGATTTGATGGATTAGTTGATTGATAACTTGATTTGGACAAGTTGGTCGAAGATGATTCAAAAGCTAAGTGGAAAGGCTCTTGAATAAGGAAAGCTGCTTGTGGCATATGAAGTGGATGTTGAAGCTCATATGGATAGATTTGATGATGATGTTGGGATGAGACTTTGCTATGATGCGATGAAGCAAAGCATGATGTGAGAAAAGCCTTGGTTTAATCCAGACAGGATCATCCCAAGCATGTTGATAACTCGGTGATGTGGTCCGGGTTTGTGGATAATGGTTAGCTTGAGAGGCGCTTGAGCTAGTATGGGAATAGTCGTCGAGGAGGATGACTAGAAGGCTGAGATTTCATCGTTGTTGAAGGTTCTAGCATGCTCAAAGAAAGAGTACGTTGGGACGGGTCACGATGACGTTCCAAGCACGGGTCACGATGACGTGCTAGTACTCTGGGCAGATTCGATAGTCCTAGGCACGGGTCACGACGACGTGCGGAGTTATGTCTAGAACCGGGGTTGCCATTAGCCCTTGACGGACGGCTGAAAGAAGGTGCCGGTCATTCAATTAACGGTGATATCAAAGCAATGATAACAGTGATAGCCAGAGTCATGGATGTTTGGTTGTACCATCATTCGATCTCAAGAGCGATGCTTTCTAGGTGTTTATCTGATCTTGGTTTAGGCCTTGGGGGTTTGTACTTGGAAAACATCGACCTTGACTCGAGTGATAATTGCTTTACTTAAATTATCTACTTTGCTATGTTTGTTTATGCTTAGAGAGTCTGGGGGACTATCACTGTAGAATGAGATGGAGTGGGATGGTTGAGTTCCTATTCCTTTTACCCTTTATGCCCTTTTGGTATGTTTGATAGTTGATTTACTGCTCACTAAGACTGTTGTCTGACTCAAGGTTTTATGTTCAACTCTTATTACCTTGGGCTGTTCATCCATGTTGGGATGGGCAGACTAGGTAGCAGGTGACAGGTGCTGTTCTTAGTGATTGACGCTGTTGAGGACGAAGACGAGCTGGAGGCTTTTGCATATTGTTTTCCTACTATATGTACCGGATGTTCCGCTGTTTGTTTGATACTCTGAGTGTTATGTAGTGAGGCTTGATGTATTGACTATTCAGATGATTGTATAAAACTATTATGAGTTTATATGATGAGACTTATGTTCTATAGAGCTTCACTATGTATACTTTCTGTTGTATTTTATCCATGCGTTGTGAGTAATACGATAGAGTCTGCTGTTTTATCTTACCCTGACTATTGTCCATGGCACACCTTTCAGCGCACCATTCTCTTGTTTTAGTGCGGGAGTCATGGGCGGTCATCACATTTGGTATCAGAGCTTTGGTTAATCGATTTTAGCCAACGCTCGCTGATGTAACTACGTATGAGAGACGTAATTGTATTTTGATGGATGATTACCATATATAATATAGTAGCTTAGAAGGATTTGAACTCCTTATGTAGTTGTTTCTCAAGGTGTTCTAATCATTCCTTTTTATAGATATTAAGGATGAGTCGAAGA
This sequence comes from Allium cepa, assembly GCA_030765085.1. Classification (NCBI taxonomy): domain Eukaryota; kingdom Viridiplantae; phylum Streptophyta; class Magnoliopsida; order Asparagales; family Amaryllidaceae; genus Allium; species Allium cepa. Next base: position 216,447,845 of record CM060946.1, read on the forward strand.
GGGAGACCAGCTGCTAGGGAAGGCCATGCTGCTGAAGGGGCTGCTGATTATGCTACTATGTTTGAGGCCATGATGACTTCGATCATGAGAAGGATACCAGCCTCGGAGTCAACAGTAGATGTTGGAGTTCAAGTTCAAGCTCCAAAACCAGTGGATTTTGCTAAGCTTTGCAAGGACTATACTGCTCTTGGAGGAAAGGTTTTCTTAGGGACAGAATCGACTATTGAAGTCCAGAGATGGATAGATGCTTGTAGGAGGATTTTTGGTGATTTGGGAATTGAGGATGCAACTAAGAGAAAGCTTGCATCAAGACAGCTTCAAGGAAGAGCTTCTGATTGGTGGAACTCTATCACTATTGATACTCCAGAGGAAGAGATCACTTGGGAGCAATTCCAAGTCAGATTTGAGGCTAAGTTCATCTCTACGGCTCAGAAATCTATTTTGTTTAAGAAGTTTGTGGAACTCAAGTAAGGTGGAAGATCCGTTCTTGAGTATGTTTCTGAGTTTGAAGCTTTGTCCAAGTATCAATGGATTTTATCGATGGTCTACCTAGAACCAGGGCAGGGAATGAAGGGATTTGGGTCATTGTTGATCGTTTGACTAAGAGTGCAAGATTCATTCCTGTTCGATCAACTAGGACTGCGTCGAAGTTGGCTGAGTTGTATGTCAAGTGGATAGTACGATCCCATGGTATTCCGAAGAGTATAGTGAGCGATCAAGACCCATTGTTCACTAGTGGATTTTGGAAGAGCTTCCAGGAAGTTTTGGGAACCGAGTTGTGTTTGAGTACAGCTTATCACCCCCAAACAGATGGTCAGACCGAGAGAGTCAACAGAGTTTTGAAAGATCTCCTGAGGGCATGTGTTTTGGATTTCGGAGGATCATGGGAAGATCATCTTCATTTGGTGGAATTTGCGTATAATAACAGTTACCAGTCAAGCAATGGTATGGCACCGTATGAAGCATTGTATGGAAGACCGTGTAACTCTCCGACATGTTGGTTAGGAACTGGAGAAAAGCTGATACTTGGGCCCGAAATGATTCGACAGACTTCGGATTACATAGAGATCATTCGGCGACGAATGAAGGCAGCACAAGATCGTTAGAAAAGTTATGCCGATAAGCGTCGTAAGGATTTGGAATTCGACGTAGGCAATATGGTTTTCGTGAAGGTTTCTCCACTGAAGAATGTTATTCGATTCGGGAAGAAAGGAAAGTTGACTCCAAGATTTGTTGGACCATTCCCGATCATCGAGCGAATTGGAAAGCTCGCATATAAATTGGAGTTACCAGAAAAGATGGCGGGTGTGCACAACGTTTTTCATGTATCTTATCTACGGAAGTATGTGCACGACTCGAATAAGGTGGTTTCTGCTGATAGCTGTGAAGATTTAGAGGTTGATCCAGTTGTTACGAGACCTCGTAAGCCGCTTCGTGTTGTGGAAACCGACACGAAACAGCTTAGGAGGAAGACGATTACGTTGCTCAAGATACAATGGAGTGATGATGTTAATGACTGTACATGGGAGGAGGAAGAGAGGATGAAGGCAGCTCATCCTGAACTCTTCGAGGTATGGCCCTAAGGTGTCGTAACATCTCATGAATTTGTAACTTGTTCTAGTCTTATAATTCTGCATGTTAGGCTAGTAATTGGATGCATGGTTTGTTGGTTGTTATGAGTGGTAGGCATGCAGAATAGTCTTGATTGTTCTTGGTTGTTTGGAATTTCGGAGGCGAAATTCCTAAGGGGGAGAGAATGTAACGACCCGTATTTTACGTGTCGATAAATAGTGGAATAATTATCATTAGGTCGTTGTTATTCTTAAGCCATCTAGAGTTTAAGTCGTTCAAGGTAGAATGGATCGACTTGGAGAAGTGAACGACCTAAGGAGATAGGCCGTATGATAGTTAAGTTGTTAGTGTTGGTTGAGTCGTGTAGTGGTTAACTCGAGTGATGCTTAGGTCGTGGGAGCAAGTTTAGGAGGCAGAGCGACTTACGAGGTTTAGGTCGTTGGGTAGTTTAGGTCGGTGGAACGACCTAAGGAGTTGGCGACCTAGGCGAGTTAACGAGCTAAGGGGTGAGCGACCTAAGATAGAGGAGCGACTCAAGATAGTACGACCTAGTAGTTAACGAGTTAGAGAAGCCAGCGACTTAGGGGATTTACCGACCTAAGGAATAGATGACTTGAGGATTGGGACGACCTAAATATAGTTAGCGAGTTAACGGGTTAGTTTAGGTCGTAGAGGCGACTTATAGAATTAAGCGACCTAAGGAGTTAAGGTGTTTAGCGACTTAAAAATAGGAGCGACCTATAGTATTGAGCGACTTACAGGTTTGGACGACCTAAGGGTTAACGGCTTAGGGAAGTTAGGTCGCTCGAGAGACTTGAGGAGATAAGATAGGTCGCCGTGTGTATTTAGGTTGTAAACGACCTATGTGGAGGTAGGATGTTTAGTTAGGTCGCGTGAGTATTGCAGCGTTAGGTCGCTGAGTCGCGTGAGCGACTTAGCGTTAGGTCGCGTGCATGTTTTAGGTCGCATGAGTGTTAGGTCGGCCATGTCGTTAGGTCGACTGTGTGTTGAGTGTTTTTAAGTCGTGGGTCGTGGGAAGCAGTAGGTCGTAGGTCGTGGGGTTTGGTAGGTCGGCAGTAGTTAGGTCGTGGATGACCTAAGGGGGCAGACGACCTAAGGTTTCGGCCTATAAATACACGTCCATATCTTCACTTTTTGGCACCGGATTTTGAAGCAACGAAGTGCTGCCATTTTGAGAGCTCGACTACAACATTTCTTCACTTCTTTTCTCCACTCTAATCTAGTGATTCCTTCCATCTAAATTGAAGATCAAATCGAAGATCCAAGAGCCAAAGTTGAAGATCTCCATCCATCGTAGAGAGATTTCATCGTCTGAAGCGGAGCTTTGGAGGACCAAGCTTGATTCTTTGCTGTCCAGATCTGCAGTTGGTTGTTTTTGAGGTGTTTGGGTGATTCGGTGAGTGGTGGTTATCTCTCACATGGACCCAAAGGAGTATATTGGATCGGTGGTTTGTTTATGTGTTAAAGAGAGTGATTTCGTGCATTTTTCTCAAGTCTGCATGTAGATCTATTGTTCATGATGATTTGACATCTATTTTACTACATGTTCACTTATGCAAGTTCATTCATCAAGTTGTAGAGATATTGTTCATAATTCATGCTTGTTAGAATGCATGTTAGATTTGGACTCTTTATTTACGAAATTGCCATTATTGTTGTAATTGTTTATTTAAATCTTGTTTGAATGATTGATTACTTGGATTAATGTTTGATTTGATGGATTAGTTGATTGATAACTTGATTTGGACAAGTTGGTCGAAGATGATTCAAAAGCTAAGTGGAAAGGCTCTTGAATAAGGAAAGCTGCTTGTGGCATATGAAGTGGATGTTGAAGCTCATATGGATAGATTTGATGATGATGTTGGGATGGGACTTTGCTATGATGCGATGAAGCAAAGCATGATGTGAGAAAAGCCTTGGTTTAATCCAGACAGGATCATCCCAAGCATGTTGATAACTCGGTGATGTGGTCCGGGTTTGTGGATAATGGTTAGCTTGAGAGGCGCTTGAGCTAGTATGGGAATAGTCGTTGAGGAGGATGACTAGAAGGCTGAGATTTCATCGTTGTTGAAGGTTCAAGCATGCTCAAAGCAAGAGTACGTTGGGACGGGTCACGATGACGTTCCAAGCACGGGTCACGATGACGTGCTAGTGCTCTGGGCAGATTCGATAGTCCTAGGCACGGGTCACGACGACGTGCGGAGTTATGTCTAGAACCGGGGTTGCCATTAGCCCTTGACGGACGGCTGAAAGAAGGTGCCGGTCATTCAATTAACGGTGATATCAAAGCAACGATAACAGTGATAGCCAGAGTCATGGATGTTTGGTTGTACCATCATTCGATCTCAAGAGCGATGCTTTCTGGGTGTTTATCTGATCTTAGTTTAGGCCTTGGGGGTTTGTACTTGGAAAACATCGACCTTGACTCGAGTGATAATTGCTTTTCTTAAATTGTCTGCTTTGCTATGTTTGTTTATGCTTAGAGAGTCTGGGGGCTATCACTGTAGAATGAGGTGGAGTGGGATGGTTGAGTTCCTATTCCTTTTACCCTTTATGCCCTTTTGGTATGTTTGATAGTTGATTTACTGCTCACTAAGACTGTTGTCTGACTCAAGGTTTTATGTTCAACTCTTATTACCTTGGGCTGTTCATCCATGTTGGGATGGGCAGACTAGGTAGCAGGTGACAGGTGCTGTTCTTAGTGATTGACGCTGTTGAGGACGAAGACGAGCTGGAGGCTTTTGCATATTGTTTTCCTACTATATGTACCGGATGTTCCGCTGTTTGTTTGATACTCTGAGTGTTATGTAGTGAGGCTTGATGTATTGACTATTCAGATGATTGTATAAAACTATTATGAGTTTATATGATGAGACTTCTGTTCTATAGAGCTTCACTATGTATACTTTCTATTGTATTTTATCCATGCGCTGTGAGTAATACGATAGAGTCTGCTGTTTTATCTTACCCTGACTATTGTCCATGGCACACCTTTCAGCGCACCATTCTCTTGTTTTAGTGCGGGGGTCATGGGCGGTCGTCACATTTGATGTCCTATAAAGGTAATCGTAGCCTCAAGCCTCATCAACCGGAAATGCTTAAAACAGGGGAGGTGCAGCAAGTCTTCGTGGGTAGCTCCCACTGGAGAGCAAAATTGATCCCTGTCTAGAGGTCCCTTTATATTCGGCTGTGTGGGGCGGTTGAATCGCGACAACTGCCGGGGTTGTCTTGTTCGGAACTATTCAGTAAGGAATGGGTCCGGCCTTGTGTTGCAGGGGAGTGTGAGTACTCCTCGGTATCTAGGCCACGTACTATGATGGGCGGTACCCCAGTAGCCCTGCCATTGTATGGAATCCAAAATCCAATAAGTGCCAACGGTTTTGATTTTATTACCCACTTTTGTGGCTAGTAGCTGGAATTTAATAAATGTAACAATTTCGGCTATTTCATATTTACTTGAAAACCCTAGACACTATTATAATATCATCGGATTTCCTATCAAATGTTTTGGTTAGCATAAGGTAAAAACTTTTCCATGTTTATGTGTGAGAAGTTTTACGTGATACCTTTTCTTTTCAAAAGGTTTTTAAAAGTTAAACAACTTTAACCTGTTACTCACACCAGACCCATGCCTGACCCGGAGTTTATTTTTGTTTTTCATAAACTCTTGGGTACTCAAATTCTTACGAGTAGCCAAGGGATTCAGGTTATGATTCGAGTTTGCTTTGATGAATATTGGGGGAGCAATGGAGCAGGAGGCTTCTGCGTTAGATATTAGTATTCCGCTGTGTGTTCTATGGTTGTCTCTGAGATTGTATTATGTTGTAAATACTAGACAGGTGTTATAACTGTCTAGTATGTGTTGTATTATCTGTGTACTCTAATAGTGATTATAAACTAAGTAAATATTTTATGTTATTAATATAATTTATTCGTTCCGCTGTTTAGATTCTGATGTGTTGGTTCTTCTTTCTTCTCTTTCTTTCTATTCTCTATCCCTTTCTTTCTTATTAGCGATACAACATCCTGGAGATAGGAAGTTGGGTCGTTACAGTGGTATCAGAGCATTAGGTGGAGTGAATACCTAGGCTCTGGAGTAGTGTCTATCTTGAGAGAGCGTATTTGTAGTTTTGATATATATCTATATATATTTATTATTTCTATCTATCTATTGGGTTACCTGTTCGGGTTTTTCCCAATATAAGTTATAAAGGTAGATAAGGTAGTGGTGTGAGTAACATGATTACTACCATTGGTTGGAGTTTGAATGTTTGAGGTTGGAAGTGTATTTGTCGAGATTGTAGACCTAATATCGTCTCGAGTAAGTTGTGCAAAGTGTAGAGATTTCATCGATCTCTGAAGGAAGCCTGTAAAGGTTCAGAGTTCATCTTTGAAGATGGATGAGTTGAGTTTGGATCTGTTAGTTGGCAGAAGTGTGTGATGGTATTTCGATACCTCAGGTAGTAGTAACTGCGTGATGAGATGCAGTGACTTGGGATGTCTCCGAAGATGTTTTCTTTGGAACGAGTTAGGAATTGTGTCTGCTTCAGTAATGTGGCTGAGTTTAGCTGGTTGTTTGTGATTGGCTTTGAGGGCCGAGTTTCTCAAAGAGCTTTGGATAAGGAGTTTTGGCATTGGGTCAGCAGTGCAACTCAGAGTGACTGTGTTGGCAGAAGTTGGCTGGCTGAGTAGTTTCTGAAGAAGGGAGTTCAGAAGCAGCAGAGTGGACCCAATACTTTATTGGATTGACTAATTAAGAGTAAGTTGTTCTGTTAGGTAAAGAGAGAACAGTTTTGTTTGGGAATTGGTCTCTATTGACCGCAAAAGTGACTTGCGACAGTTTTAGTTTTCTTTTGAGGTATTGAAGAATTTTTGGTTGTCTTCTAAGAAGACAGAGGTTTTTCTGCAACTGAAGATTGAGTTTTCTTATCGTCCGGATTCCAGGAGTGCTACCGGTAGATCAGCTAGTAGAAGGAGGATTTCTCGAGATAGGTTTGGTGAGGCAGCTCAGGATTGGTGAAACATCTGAGTTTTCTTTGGATATGTTGAGCCATATTTCTGGAAAGTGATGTCCAGTTTATGATCATATTCTTTATCAGCAGTGTCTTCTGTTCCAAATCAGAGTTGTGCAGCGGAAGCAGTTTGGGAATGCTTCTGTTTTGTCTTTCCTGATAGAAGAAGTAAGTTTGTTCTTCTAATGGTTGAAGAGTAGAGTTGGTGATCTTAGTCTTGGTTGATCTTTAGAAGATCGTTGTGTTGGATTGTTTTTGGTCTAGATTGTTTTTAGAGGAATCAACAAGAGTTGAGCTGATCAGTTTGGATATAGGCAGCCCAGGATCATCCGAAGAGTTTGAAGATAGGAGACGAAGGAATTTGGATTCCGGAGTCGGAGTTTTGTTTTGGATCTCTTCTGTGTTTTGGTTGGATTGGTGTTGGTTTTCAAGAATTGAATTGCCAATTTGGATAACTGGGATTCGATGAGATTCACGTATCTCTGAGGGAGTACGAGTATGAGTTATCTCTGGAAATGAAACCAGCTGTTCAAGAAGGTTTGGTTGTTGAGTCAGACTCGTTTGTAATCTGATATCCTGTTTAGTTCTATAGATCTAGATGAGTAGAAGCTCTGTAATTTCGTAGTT